>JAULUF010000010.1:15460000-16850000 GCA_031834385.1 Semotilus atromaculatus
GAAGTGGTGCAGAAATATGTAATTGATAAACTGTCCTTACTGTGATTAACATCACAGCAATAAACTTTTTCTACAAAATACATCAACATGCTCTTTAAATTGTGAAACTGAAAATTTGTCCATACAATGAAAGTCATTGGGATCCAACTATTGTTGTTTTGGGCCCCATTTATTTTAATTGTATGAACAAAAAAACTGTTCTTGAATAGTAAAAAAAAAAAAAATCTTCTTTTGTGTTCCGCAGAAGAAATAAAGTCATACAGGTTTGGAACACCAGATAAAGATGAGTGAATGATGACAGAGTTTTCATTTTCTTGGTTGAACTATCCCTTGAAGTACACTCAATAAAGTGGCAGATGCTATTGTTGGTCAATATAGTCCTGTATTGATCCAGTGTTACTCATTTATATTTGTCTGGGTTATTAATCAGAGGAAGTAACATTGGAGCAAACGGATCTCCAGATGCAGATTACAGAAAGAACAGGGTAATTCAACATCGATCCATTAAAACACACACACACACACACACACACACACACACACACACACATGTTGTGTTTTCATGTTTTATGGGGACTTTCCATAGGCGTAATGGTTTTTATACTGTACAAACTATATATTCTGTCCCCTTACACTGCCCCTGTCCCTAAACCTACCCATCACAGGAGACATGCTGCATTTTTACATTTTCAAACAACATCACTTAGTGTGATTTATAAGCTGATTTCCTCATGGGGACCAAAAAATGTCCCCACACGAACAAGGATTTCGGATATTGCCATCCTTGTGGGGACATTTTGTCCCCATAACGTAGGGTTTACCAGGCCACACACACACACACACACACACACACACACACACACACACACACACACACACACGCACACAGAGAGATACATTTGTGCAGTGCTGAAAATAATCACCATGAATGATAAAGTATAAGTGCAAGATAACTGCTCTTTATGAATAATGTTTTCCATTCCTTTTGTATACACTTTACTTTTGTCTAAAGTACAAGTTACCGGCAGTGTTTTGCACTGGGTTAGAAGGGGTCCACTAGTCCCGCTATAGTCAGGCCTATACCCACACACTCTCTCTCTCACACACACACACACACACACACACACGCACACACATACATATATGTACATATTTTTATTTATTATCTATACTTTTTAATTTTTTATATACTTTTATTTTGTAGAACATTGGAGTACAGGTAGACAGGAAAAGAGGAATAGGATCAGGGCATGACTCAGGTCAGACTCAAACCAGGGTCTTCGTGAGCCTTGTTATGCAATTAAAAACATTTTTGTATAGTCTGTGAGTGTGTATGAGTATGTGTTTGTTTGCGTGTGGAGAAGAGAGAAAGTGATTGTGGAATTCTTGGCTCATGTCAACACTTCATTACACAAAACAGTTCAGCTAAAGGTGAGACTAGATAATGCAATCAAATGCCAACAGAAAATGTTTTGTCACCTGTTCTGCACTGTCTTGACACTTTTTAGTTGACTTTACAACGTTACTATATTATTCAGAAAACCCTAGTTAAGATAAATTGATTTGTATGAGTACCATTTTTGTCAAGCCAAAAAGGAGTTTGTGAAGTAGGGAGAATTTTTACTAATTTCCCCCACTTCTGCAGTTACCTTTCTCTTTAGTTTCACTCATTCCGTTTCCAAAGTCAGAATGTTGTTATCAATACGGCTGAATTTTTGACAGAACATCACAGAAATTGACAACCAAAAATGGTTTTGTTTGAAGTCACTATTATTGTGATTAGTGTTTCCTTTGGTTGGGCACTTGGAGATTCTTATGTATTACTTCTGTTCATACCAGTGTGTCACAAGATATTAAACCCCAGTCAGCTAACCACTTGATACAACTCTGGGATTTGGCTCTGTCTAATACACTGAAGGAACCACGGTTTGGTACAACAGAAGAAGCAACAAATCCCCAATGCTATAGGTTTCTTTTCATTTGTTTTGAACAGACAGTAGTGAAAATTAGTTTGTTCCATCTAGCGACATTTAGTCCCCCCTGAGGTAGGTACAGTACAGCCTCCTTTATTGTATGAAGCACTAAGCAGTAAACAGAATGCACTCTTGCATAGGTCATGTTTTTTTTTTGTAGGGCTAATAAAAAGCAAAAGGTATTTGGTCTCAATCAGCTACAAAACTGAAAAGCATATCTTGTTTTATAAAAATAGAATAATAAAAAATATAACTTGTGCAGATTTGTTTTTTCACTCATGTATTGTTTTTCTGCCTATAGCTCCGATGATTAGCACATCTGGAAGATGTTGTTTAATTGTGTTTGCATGAGTGGGCCGGGGGGGCCAAGGCCCCCTTTTTTACAAGTCCCCCCTCATTTACATGTGATTTACATGAAAATGGCGGATGCACAAAATTTAATATCATGCTTTTTCAAGAAATCACAAAAATATGTGCGAGAAGGAGAAAAAGTGGCATCTGAGCCTACTTCATCTTTCCACGGGGATACAGCGAGTGAAGCAGCACCTGAGGCTTCCCATTTCCAGGACACTGATTCATCACTGGACATCACAAATCGGCACAATGCTAAAATGATTTTTTTCTCATTATAACACCGTAAACAACTTAAAATACTCGACTTAGTCATTTATGGTCATCCAGATAAGAGTAAGACGAGATCATTCGAAACTGTAAAGGGTTTATTTTTATTTGTGTACATGCAACAAAAACAAAACATTGTGCTTTTGTAAAATAAAGAAAACAAACAGGATGCTGCTTTTTGCCATCCCAGTTTCCTTTCTGTGAAGTTTTTCTGGAGTTTGTCACAAAAATGTATCGAAACTCCGCAAAGGCTGCTAGCAAGGTCTTGCGTGCCATCTGAACTTTGTTTTGGGTTGGTGCATAGATCTCTTCTTTAGATCTTCATAGATCATAGGTCTCTTCTTCCTCTGCTCTGCTCCTTCCTGTTGTGGCGATTAGCAAACAGAGTTGCATTACCGTGCACGCCCCCTTTTGGATTGGAGTGTGGATCGCTGTGACTGACTGTATTCGTCACAGAATCGTGACGTCCGTATTGTGGCGGCTCAGGACGAATATGTAGTGCCGTTACACCCATAGATATAATAAATACATAAATGCCCAATTTGCCACTTTGGAAGGTTGCTGCGATACGTCAACGAGTCCGCGATTTTGATGAGGGCAAGACTGCACTGTAATCAAATGCAAGTAAACGGGTGAGCTGCGGTTTTTCTGGATAAAAACAAAAAATGTTTTTACATTTATCAACCGATTTCAGTGGTTTGTATGTGGTGTACAAAAAGTTCCATCTCTAGTTATTTAAAATCTTTATAGTTAGACTTATAACAAAAAAAAATTAATAAGGAATTGTCAAGGCTTGTCATGTAGGCTATCTGGCTTTTTATTCTTGGATAAGAATTGTGAAGACCCCCATACTGAGATATAATTTATAAAATTTATTTTTCACATTAAATGAAATAAAGTTTCTTATTGTGGAAAAAAGGATTTTCTGTGATTGACCCGATTTTAGCAATAACTGATGGATCCTTTATGGTAATACATATGATATGGTACAACTACAGTGCAATGCAAATAGTAAATATAAGATAAAGTGATAAGTAAGAGTAAATAGTTTAGTCAATAAAATAAACAAACAAACAGTATACAGCAAATAAAATAGTAATGAATAGTATAATTATAAAATATCATAAGTACAATAATAAAATCATAAAAATATTGATAATAGAATAGTTTGTGTATAATACTATAATAATAGCAATAGAATAAGAAATATAAATTACAGATAATAGACAATAAAAAATAATAAGTTAAATTGTGACTTATTTAATATTTAACTCTTTTTGTTAAATTTCAGTTTTATTGATCAGTAATAGCCATTATAACACTATAAGCCTAAAAAGTAGGCCCCTATAAGCTATACAAAACAAGAAATAAAGTAAACGATTCAGTCAAACATAGCTACTGCAGGATACAACGTTAAAATAGCCTAAATATAAAGTTATGAAACTTCACCTTGCCCTCTGCCAAAACGATTTGCAAGGGAAAAAAATAACAGATTAATGAGACCAAACATCGCCTGTCAGATATACTGAACGTTACTATTAGGCTACTAATTAATTATATCACGACCAAATACAACCAGAAACAAATGTTCAGTCTTGCTTGTGAAAGGTAATTCCTCGAGAGCTGTTTTCAATTGTGTGGCGATTTGTACAGCCCCAAGCAGCACACGAAACAGGCATTTTTCTCAGTTCCCGGTGTTGTGCCGAATTTCGACCCCCTGCCAAATTATTACCCCCCCTAGCATTGGTAGGTTTAGGATTAGTTGTGGGGGAGGGGTTAGGATTAGGAGTGGGGTTAGGATTAGGCAATCAGGTACTGACTTCAACGAGGGGGGTAATAATTTGGCAGGGGGTCGAAATTCGGCACAACACCGGTATGAGAGGTATGGCAAAGTTGCCCTCCATGATGTCTATGTTGCCCTCCGCATTGCGCAATATGGCGGCGCCGTTAACATACGATCCAGCAACCAATAGGGCGTCTTTATTATATATCTATGGTTACACCCCTGTCACTTGCATTATTCACATCACTGCAGGAATACAGATGGTCGTGCCCTCTTGGGATCTTTCTTTAGTTCTACGTATGACCCAGTGTGCGAGCATGAAACTAATGACAGTAGCCTACCGTTTAGGAATTTCCTTGGATAAAGTTTGTGTGGTGGCCGGTTAGGCTTCACCTTTTTATCTTTTGGATGTAGACTACTGTAGACTAGCCTCAGAGGCTCATTTACTGTAAAATGAATTTTGATGATTTGTTTTCACAACTTTTTATATTTTGTCAAATCAACTTAGATAATTAATGTAGTTCAGATAACATAATATTTTGAGTTTCTATTTATTAAACCAATCTCCTTTGTTGTATTAACTCAAATTTTTAATTACAATGAACTCAAAGTTTTAAGGCAACCAGCTAACTTACTTTTTTAAGTTAATCCAACAATTTTTTTTTACAGTGTTTAGTCTGTTTGGCTGGTAACTGAGTGCCCAGTAAAAAAAAAAAAAAAAAAAACGATTAATAGTTGAATTTGAAGTGTAGGTAAACTTTACCGGAAGATTATTCAAGTTACAATCACGTAAAAAAAAAAAAAAAAAAAAAACATATGCAATGTTGTTTCTGTAAAGTACCGGTAGCCTACATTTAGGCTATTATTTAAAAAAATACAATTTCCGGTTATGGTAGCTACGTTTTTTTTTTTTTTAATGGAGTCTGATATATCCATAAATGTGCACTCATTTCCCTCATTATGGGAACAGTTAGCCTACGTGCCGTCAAAAGTTTAGAGCCGGCAAGATTTCTTTAATGTTTTTTAAGCTCCAGGCTGCAAAAATACATATGCAAAAATACAATATACAAACTATATATTGTGATATTATTACACTTTAAAATATCTCTTTTCTGTTTTAATATATTTTAAAAAGTATAGGCCTAATTCCTGTTAATCCTGCAAAGTTGAATTTCAGGCCTACTCCATTGTCATTATATGATCCAACAGAGATCATTCCAATAAGCTTATTATACTAACTTGTTTAACTTGTTGTTATTTATAAGAAAACCTTTTGTAACCTAGTAACACATAGGTGTTAAGCATTGTAATTCTTTTCCAGAGTAATATTTTGAGTAAAGAAGATGGTTACCATGCAGTTACACCTGTTGAAACACTTCTCTCACTTTCTTTCTTTTGTTCTCTAACTCATTTTTATTCATTCACTCTCTATCAGACATACACAGATACACGTCAAGACAACCCTACTTAATTGAACTCTACTTTTGTCACACACACAATGATCTATTAATATAGCTAGCCCACATTATTTTTTGAAAACAAGCAGAGATGGCACTATATCGACTTGCCTCTCCGATGTGGGATTTTTTCTTTTACCAATCAAGATATGCTGACTTTTGCAGTGGAGAAAAGCCATCCAGCTCTCAAGAAGCTCGGTCAGGAGAACCCTCACGCCTGGAGCGAGATTGTAATCTCCGTGGTTGCGCGAGAACTATTTAGGTTGTTTTACAAACACACTTCACAGCACACAGGGACGAACAAAAGGGCGTCGCACGAAACCCTCAGAGAAGTCACAATGGTTTATAGTAGCATTGTTGATCAAGCAATCAAACCATAATTAATCTTTCTCCAGAATTTCCAAACATCTCGTGCCGGCAAAAAAACAACATTCCCTCTCATGCACTATTTTAAAAACTTGAAATAGTTATTTTTGTGTGATTTTTACAAGGACTTGCACACTGTGTCAGAGAATTATGTTTTCAATTTAATGCTCTCCCTCTCAGACCCCTCTTACAAGGCACTCCATTCCCTCTTCATCTAAACAAATTCAAGCAGGGCTCGTGCTGAGTTCCGGCAGCCCTGGCGCGTGCTACCATAAACAAAACTCCTAGGTGGCCTGTAGATTCTGCAGAGAGAACAACATTTGCACATGTACAAAAGGCTCAGATATAGGCCAGATATATGCACAAAAACACCAAGATTCTCTTCTCATCTGGTCTAAAGTATAGCAGTGAAATGTATTCATTTATAAACAGACTGAGCCTAAAATAAATAAATCAGAGCTCTCACAGTGGTTCTCAACCTGGGGGGCGGGGCCCACTAGGGGGCCTCAACAAACTTCCAAGGGGGCCTCAAGATTACTTAAAATTATTTAAAATAAGACAAAACAAGCATTAAACTAAGCAAAAATATCTTGATAAAAATCTAGATATTCCTTTTTTTTTCTTCTTAAAAAAAATATAGGCTAATGAATATACAGTACATCTTTCTACTTATGCTAAGCTCTCAAATATTTTATTGGGTAGAAATTGTGAAGGGCCTTCAAATATTGCTGTGGACAATAAGGTTGAGATCCACTTCTCTAGCTAATTGTTCGCTCTTTTAGATTGAAACTCTTGTTGATTTCGGTTGTTTCAATGACTGCCAATATATTTACCCACAAAAGGGTTTGGGATTAATACTGTGCACATAGCAAAATTTATGTTAAAAAAAAACAAAAACAATAACATATTAAGTGTTATAAAATCTAATCTATATGTACAATGCATATATTGTATAAAAAAAATATTGTGTTTAGCAAAAAAAAGTGGTCCAATTTATCTGGATGTATTATTTTTTCATAGCACTGCAGTGTTGTTTACTGTGATATTCTTCCACATGAAATAAACAAACATCTAAGACAACAATCAGGCTCTCAATTGAAGATCAGTGAAGAAATATGATTGAAGGCTGGACCTTCTTAAGAAAACTCTGAATATTAATGAGAATCTCTAAATCCCTATTAGAAATAAAGAAATACTTTGAGGGATCAAAAGACTTCAAATGCCTTTTGACAAATGTCAGAAATTTGTCACGTTCAGACATTTAATTTTGTGTTTGTGTGTGCATATAGGCCCTATTTGTTTTGTATTGCTGAATGAGTGCGACCATTTTTTTTTTTTTTTTGGAAAAAAGTATTCCTACCTGTGGCTGCATCTGTAAACTTAGGCTGAGGACCTGTTGCCTCGCTACCCTATCAGGCAATAACTCTACTGGCAGTGTTTGGTAGTAGGCTACATCACGAAAGTGATTTTTGAGGCAGCATAACGGTTTAATGATCTACAGCAAAATAAAGAGAGCTTGAAGCACAAATTTAATCTCTACAATAGTGATTTCTCACTAGAAAGGACATAAAAAGTGATATTTTATGCATTTACACAAAATGATTTTTGAAATGCCACATTTATAAAGTGACATTTACACGCAAACAGTCATCACCCACAACTAGGCTATCAGACGTCATCTTCACGGAATGGAATATATGTTCCATCTATGCATATACAAATATACAATATATACATCTAGGCCTATATGGCTTCAAAATCTCAGGAGACATGGATGTGAAGCTAACATTGGATTTGGACGTGCCTTGATTCCTTTCTTCCTTCCTTCCTTCCTTCCTTGCAATGGAGCCTCCGAAGCCATTGTATCACGTATAGGCCCATCAAATCAGACTCAGATACCAAAACAGATGATTAGATCATTAAGGAAACACTGTGCTTTTGTTGAAAATCTTACTGCGGACGCTCTGTCAAGAATCATGCAACCCAGAAAACACCTGTGGCGAGAAAAAGAAAAGAAAAAGATATTAGCCTACGTTTCTTGCAAGTTCCGCTGCAGTTCAAAAGGTAAATGTTCAGTGAGAGGAAAAATCAAGTTACATTTTCTCCGACACAGATAAACGTGACTGTGCCAACATTTTCACGTTGCTTCATTCACGTATTGTAGGAGTTCGGAAATTAAATGTCCGGTGAGCGGCACTACAAGGTTAATGTTCTTTTGAGATTAAAAAAGAATGTAGTCCTACTCCCTGACTAACCAATAGTGTCAACGAATGTGATATAAATATATTCGCTGAAGCAACTATTTTACCTTTTTTACAGTAGCCTACTCCTGACCTGAGCGCTCAGCATCGAATGTTTAAAGTTGTATTACCAAGAGAGCCATGGAGCTGGATATATGATGGAAACATTAAAATATAGGCCTATTATTTTTTTAATCATGCAAGTGTTTTGAAGTGATAGCAAGGAAAATTAAATGAAAATTAGTCTTTATTCATCGATAATCTGTCCCTGCAATCATAATTTGCATAAAGTAACAGTTGACGTTTTACATCTAAAAATGTTAGAGGCATGTTTAAACAATGAGTTTGGACATTTTTTTTAAAGGGGTCTTGACATGGTTTTTGTTTTTTGTTTTATTATGTTCCCTTAGGTGCAATTATAGTATTACTATATAGTTTTTTGGAAAAAACCTTTTAAAATGTACTTTCTCATCCTCTGATTCAAACCTCTGATTCTGTTTTTGGGGGTGTTTCCCCTTTAAGAGTTCAGTGTTAACACCTACTGTTATGATTGGCTAACCTCAGTGCTGCTTATGCATAAAAAGATTTTAAGATGAAATACATTACTTACAGTTTGCGGCATCGTTGTTGGGCCCAGAATATTTGGGCACAGCCTGATCTTTAAGCAAAGGTTTTCTGGCAAAGCCAGCATCATACTGCGATTTGTTCTCAATATAGTCATCCTTGAAATGTAGAGAACACACGCGTATATAAACACTGCCGTGACTGGGACGTCCACGAAAAAAAAAGCATCCATTTTTCCCTGACGTCAGCATATTCTAACATGTTGTTTGTCCACAGCCAGGAACAGCACATCTGCATGGCATCGCAATCTTCTTGTAAACAGACCCACTCGCTGCACGTCGACTGAACACATGTGGGCTCGAGCCGTGCAACAACGATGCGATGATGCGAAATGGGGTGTAGTTGTCCTGCGCTGGAGGCGGTCATATGCAAACGACTAGTACGTCACTTCGTACCGTGACGTCACATCATACCATGGATCTACAACAGGCTGTATTTAGAGCTTGATTAAATAAATTGTTTGTTTATAATGGAGAGGATGTCTTAAGCTATGAAACTTGCAGGAAGTTTTAATGGTACAAGGACCTCTTAAATACCAAAAGATCAAGGCAAATTTGGTTTCTCATCATGTCATGACCCCTTTAATGCATAGGCTACTTAACAAATACACCTCATTTGAAACTCTGGATTATCTTTTTTTCTGGATTTGATATAATAGGTTAAAAAGATGATATCCTGATCAAATAGGCCTATCCCTTTTTTCTTTTGAGGTTATGCTGAAAAACACGGTGATTTCTAGAACTCAAAACTTCTTTTCCATTGAACTGTATCTTTTCCAATCAAGCATTTGCCACCGTTGAATTTGTGAAACTAACAGGGTGGTCAAAAGGATGTTTGCCTGATTTGCTTGTATTTCATGCCAAATATACATACTAAAACGATGTGATTATCTTCCTGATATTCTTGGATGTACGTGTCTGCAACTGCAGTGAGGTGAGTGTGTCTGAACCTCGGGGTTTCTCTTCCACACCCCCAAAGACACGATGACAGATCTCAGAGTGGCGCTCTATGTGTTCATTGTTCAAGATGTTGCTGATTGAAATTTTTGACTGAAGATGTCACCCCTGCCCTGTCACCTTTTAAGATATCTTGACCTTTCCTCAAGGCATTTAGCACATTGACATACTCACCAAACACAAAATAATGTGTTGATGTTTATTCGCACATCAAGTCCAGATCCACTCATAAGTAAAACAATCCATGAAGGGCTCATTTACGTAATTGTTAAAGATCGAGACTGATGATTTAAACAGTACAGTACACTGACTTGTAATTTCCAGTTTACTGTGGCAACGTTTCAGGTCGCAGACCCTTGTCAGGTGTGACTCATGTCTCTAACAGAACTGTTGCCTCAATAAATTGTCCACCATGACAGTATTCTGGAATTTCACTTCTCAATACGTCTCCTACCAACGACACTAATGGCTGTCAGACAGATTCAACTCTGATAAACTGCTCATGTGGTTATTTGCAATTTAATGCACTGAATTTTAAATGTAATTTAAAAAAGATTAATTATTGTTTTAGTCTGAGATCTAATCTTATGCTGAAATGGTGAATGTGACATTACATTACATTTGTCAAAAAATATATATTTGTGGAAAAAAAGAAGCTTTAAAGCAAACAGACTACACTTTCCTTTAATCTTTTTGTGAACAGTCAAGCAAAGCTTCTTCTTTTTTTTTTTTTTAGTTATGTATAAGTTGATGATCGTAGTTCGGTTAAACATGTTATTTTTGATGCTGAAGTGACTATTCTAAATATGTTTTGGAAAAATACAAGCCTATACCCAGTAACGTAAACCTCTTCACATCCACATCCACACACACGTGCACACACACACTTCTTTCTTGTCGTGCTTAACTCCAAATTGTTACATTTGTATATTTTGGCTGCTCCTGGATCAAATACTGTTACAGAATAAAGTATTAACACAAAAGGCCTTGACTGCTTTATGAGCCGAAGTCCTTTGAACCTGATGTTTTACCACAGATACGCGCACACACACACACAGTCTTGTTGTAATGCAGCGATAGTGTTCTGAATGGCAGATTAGTCGTTCCGTTGGGCTTTTTGACTCGGTGGTTTCTGTCTCTCTGTTTTTAAGTAAACTAATCTTTGGGCAAATACCCCAACTGCGTCTGAGGTCTTAATGTATTTAAAGAGCAAAACCTTACAAATGCAGGCAAGTTTGAAGAGATCAAAGCCAGAAACACAATGTAGCAGATTTAGAGTGAGTCTCGCTCTCGACAGGGCCGCTATTGTCTTCTTCTTTCTCTGCCAAAAGTTCTTTGAATTCCTCGGCAGTGTAAACCTCTCTTTGTTTAGTGCAGGTTAACAGATGATATGTGCTCTTGAACATTGCCCTGCACCTCTCTGCGCTGTATGTCTCTCTCTCTCTCTCTCTTTCATTCGCTTCTCCTTTCTTTGCTCCACTCTATTCAAAAAGACTTACACACCTACATCAAACAGCATGGAGTCATAAATTGATGCTGTTTTGAGGTTGTATTCTGACTGAGAGCTTTCGCAGAGGCAATCCACCTGCAAACATCTATTTTCTCTCGTTCCATCGTTTCTCTACTTACTTTTTCTTTTTTTTTTGAAGTGGTTGTTGGGCCCTGTTGATGTGTATAGGTGTGGCCCAGGTGTGTTTGCGTATATGTGTGCTGTGAGTGCCGAGGAATGTGGCTAAATGTAACCCGATAACTTAAAATATCATCTGTGCCGTAATGTTTAATGCAACATTACCGTGTTGCTATGGCAGAGGCCTGTTTATTACCCTTGAAAGAAAGCTTTGACTGCCTGATGTGATTTTAAATAGTCTGTCTGCACTACCCATGTGCACGTGGGTGTATTTATGTATGAGACAGTTCATTTGTTTAACTGTGATTAATTAGAGAGGCATTGACATTGAAACACTTTTGATGATAAGGCTGAACACACACACACACACACACACTCAAGTGTCTCATCAGCCTTTCAAAATCTTTCCATTTCATCTCTGTATCAGTGGGTGAGAGGAGTATATTTGTTTAATAACACACCTGTGCAAAGTTATTCAGATTATCAGATAACGGCCTCATTATCATCCCATTTACAGGAACACCAGATTCCTGGGACTCCCTTTCATAGCACAAGAAACTGACATTTGGCATTGGCACGAGTGATCAAAGTGATGTAGCTGCCCAACCATGAATATTGACTCTGTGGAGCTCCCAATTAACTGTTTTGGTGGAAACAGGAGAGCCGAAATGCGCATTTAATTCTGCAGTGAGTTGGGCAGCTGTGGTTTTGTTTTTTGGAGACAATCCGGGTTAGTACCTGAACATCCCTTTCAGACATCTTTCTCTTACGTCGACAGTTACACCTTTTGGATGGGGTTCGATGAACATGGTGGTATGCCGACATTACCTTGCCACCATAGATCTCCATACACCACAATGACTTGCTGTCCTGGTCACAGATGAGCCAGCGAGACACGCACCAACAATTTGTCCTCTTTTAAACTCTGATATGTCTCTCATTATGTTCTGTGGATTACAATAGTTTATGTACAGCTGTGCTATTGCTCTGCTAGTACAACCTTCACACTCTGCTCTTACTGATGGAATGTAAAATCAGTGAAGATTGGCTACCAGGCTACGCATGTAGGCTATATGTGTGAAACCTCCAACACTATATTGGCCAGTGTTTCAGTTTCATTGTCCAAACCGTGTAGATAGATAAATCAATTGATAGATCCCTTTCAACCATCACTTATTCATGACAGCATATCATAAGCCATTTTAGTGCCTCCAAAATCAAATCAATAATATTCTTGTTTGTTATGGTCTTTTTACATATTAAGTGCCATTTCTTAGTCTTTTTTTCTCTTAAAGTGCTTTTCTCATTATTATAATCTCTGTATGTGTAAATTTGCTGGCAACCCTTGAAACAGTGCTTGTAAACAAACCTTGAGCATTTACAAAGATATCGTTTTATCACGTCAGTCCTGCTTGTTGTCTTTTAAAGGATTACAGGAGGGTATTAAAAAGAAATAGTTTTCAATCATTTCTGTCCTCTTCTTTCTGTTTAAGCCCCTCAAGCAGAAATTACTGATAAAATCCCTGTTTGAATCCATGTTTGCCAAATCTTTTCAAATTGCAGTTTTTTATGTAATTTTCATGTTGCAGAACATTTTATTCTCAAGTCAGCTCTTCAATGTTAATTCAAAATAAATCAAAATATTGTTAAAAAAATCTAAATGCATTTGTATGTATTGTAGAAGTATTGTATTGTATTATATTGATGTTGGAGTATTTTATGTGGTTTTAGAAAAAAGTGAAATGCTTATGTGCTCTAAGACATAGTCATGATACTTGGTATATTTTGAACATCAAATAGACAGACATAAACATTTTCATTTTCAAAAGCTTATTTCTATGATGTTTAAATATAGCCAGCATGCACTCTACAATAATTCAGCACTTACGTAACACTACACTGATAAGTTAGTGGAGTTGGGTGTGATAACTTTGGAATTGGGAGTTTTGTGGAGATAACACAGGAGTTGTTGACGTACTGTAGGAAAAGGACATTTCTTGTCTGAATACTTGTCATTATGATTCTCAGTGTTTATTTACATATTGCATCCACTACCATGTGTAATAACAGTTTTACAACATCTGACTAGACTCAAGGTTAGAACTGAAGTTCAAGGCCAAAGAGAAACATGAATCATGAAGATTACTGAGAAAAATATGACTCTCATACACAAAGCTTTCCTGTAATAGACACATACGCCATACGCACACATCACTACGCAAACATGGCCTGACAGACACAAGCCCTGACTGGTTTTATTATCAGTCAGCTGGCCACTGGCTACCATTCATTTCCAGTGCCTAAAGCTTCAGCATGAAGTCAGTGGTTATTATTCAAAGTCCTGTATAAATGCAGCTAATCGGAGGGAAAGATAAACACACACAGTGTAGCAGGTCGCTTGTAAAGTTATGTAAACATGCTGATTAGGCTAATGAGAGATAAGGACACGGGTGTTGAATTGATTTTGATTTCTTTGTATGATTTATATATTTATTACCAAAGGGCAGACTAATAAACCAATCTTGGTTAAACCCATTTTCTTAAAAATCATTTTAAAAGTAATTTTAAAGCCTTTACTTTAGATTTATTTGGCTTTCAGTTCATCTGTTTACATGTCAGACTGAAAGTGGGTGTGTTTTTTTACACTTTTGTCAGATTAATCCTTTTATTAGTTGATTATTGCGCTCTTAATATTTCCACCGCTGTAAACACAGTCATATTAACCTGTTCTCCATTCTAAAGGTCTCACGTCTATCTAAACCTATCTAAAGGTTATGAATGGCCTGATTCACCTCCAACCAGACAAATCTTAACCCCTGAGGTCTAAATGACATTTATGTTCAGTTCAGACACAGAAAGCATATGGAACCTGGTTTTCTTTCACAGAAATTAGAATAAACTCATTTATTCGTTCATTAATTTATGGTTAACGCCGTTTCGCCAGTCACAACAGTACCAGCAGTGCTTTACCCTCACTCTCTGCCCCATTGGACTCATGGTACATTCGTTTTAGACAAGGTGGCAGTGATTGATTTCAACATTTTGTAATAATTATATCACACCAATATCATTCTTACTATTTTAAATACATTGTTATCAACTGATCAATGTCCAGACACGTCGGCAACAATGATCACACCACAAAAGCACAAATTCGATTTTGGATTTTTGAAAGAATTGTTTTGTCAGGTGCAGTTTGATTTGGTGGGCACAGGTTTATGGAGCTGGGTGGCAGGATGGCTTAATGTGTGTGTTTGTGCTTACATGCAGAAATGAGCATTTACAGTAAGTTTATTGTCACTACATCTATTCCTTTCTGGGATCGGCACACACACACACACACACACACGCACACGCACACACACACACACACACACACACACACACACACACACACACACACACACACACACACATGTTGGTGCGACAGCATAATGAGGACTCTCCATAGGCGTAATGGTTTTTATACTGTACAAACTGTATATTCTATCCCCTTACACTGCCCCTGTCCCTAAACCTACCCATCACAGGAGACATGCTGCATTTTTAATTTTTTAATAAAACATTGTTTTTTAAGCCATTTGATTTATGAGGACTTTTGAAATGTCCTCATAAACCACCCATAAGTTGTAATACCAGTGTAATACACATGTCATTATACAAATTTGTGTCCTCATAAATCACATAAACAAACCCACACACACACACACACACACACACACACACACACACACTTACACACACACACTTACACACACACACACACACTCACTCTCCTTCTCTATCGCTTTCTCGTTTCTCGCTTTCCTTTTCACACTCACATTTCAGGATTAGGATGAACTGCTGCATAATCCATTGCTTTCCTTGTATTTGCTGCATGGTGTCTTAATCAAAAACACAAAAGAAATGATAGACTGCATGCAAATGATGCATGCTTGTCATATGATATGCATTGTAGATGGTTGGAAGGCAATATTACAATTTAAAATGAAGGTGTTGTAATAGTAAAGAAAAATTAAAAAGGTTGAACATGAATATGTCATTTTTTATTAATATATAATTATATGAATGAAAAAGATAATATAAAGCAATATTGTTAAAAAATAGTTTAGCTTGGATCAGATGCTGCTGAATCTTTTTCATAAGATTTGTTATTTAGTTTATGTCTCTTCTTAAACTGTTTTTCCATGGAAGGTGCAATATACTGTTATCACCTTAAAAATCACATCTTTATGCTGGACTGTGATTCATTGAAGCTTTCACTGCTGTTCATTATCAGTAATCACTTTCATCAGAACTCATGTAAGCAATGATGTCAGATTATTATGCACAGCAGGGAAAACACTTCCTCATTTAAAACTGTGGTTACTTTTACAGACTCAGACAGAAAGAAAACACTTGAGGTACAGTTAGATTCAGCAACATTAGACACCTTTTAACTATAGCTATATATAATATTTAAAGGATTTAGTACACTTTTTTCATTTTACAAAATACACAGATGATATATGTTGATCAATGATAATGATAAAGAGATGATAAATATGGTATATTTAAATATTTCGAACAGTCAAAATGAATAGATAATAATATTTGTGAAGCACTGAGACAGCTGAATAATTTTGTTTAAATGGATATACATATTTACTGTAGTGACATTTTAGGTTTTACAGATTTAACTTAAATTTAACGCATTTCAGTATCATATAATGTTAATATCAACCCTTACTATCTGCTTTGTACCATTGTATTACACTCACAATCACCAAACATGATGAATTAAAGATCATCACAAGTAGCTTTTCCACAAGCTGAGAAAGTAATATAAAAGGTGTCAGAAATGTAAAGTGCAAGGTTAGATCTATTACAGTTATTCATAGTAAGGAAACTTACAATTAACAGGTTTTTACAGTAAACAGGGAGAACAGTGTTTTGTACAACAGACATGTAATCTATATCCTGAAGTTGACAGTTAGTCCAGGACAGAGATGGAATGAGACACCTCTAACAAAGGGTTGGCGCTTTATATCAGTTAGAGACATCTTATCTCTGCATTCAAATGCGTGTTTCATGAGTAACGATTCATTTTAAGACACGCTATAACAGCCCACGCTCTCTGTAATTATTGATGAGACTTGGAAAAAAAGAGTGAGTGAGTAAAAGCAAGAGAAAGCGAGGTAGAATGAATAGGGTGAGAAAGAGCAAAAAGACCTTCACAATCCATGAATAATTTTTGTTTGAATAAGACTGCAGATGTTTGTTATGCCGCAGCTGATCATGCCGTCTTTGAAGTGGAACGAACTTGAAATGAGTGGCACTGAACTGAACTGACGTGCATTTTGAGGGAGTGAATTAAACTGCATTTAAGAGAGAGAGAGAGAGAGAGAGAGAGAGAGAGAGAGAGAGAGAGAGAGAGAGAGAGGCTGTGTTGCGTGCATGACACACAGTGTTGGAATGTGGGCCGCAGGCTCTGCCATCTTATGTGAACTTTTGTAAACAAACTTTTAGCAGGAGAGCAACCAGACCACACACAAACACACACATATAAACACAGATATGAAAGCAGTGCTTTCAAGACATTTACAAAAACAAAAGAATACTCATCATATCCTCTAAAAATCTAAATGTGTAATTTGATGGTAACATTTGCACACAAACTACTAACTATCATGCACCAATGTATCTGGAAGCTTTCTCATAAATCTTTTTAATGGTATATATATATATATCTATATTGATATATAAATATATATTTATATGCATATGTTTTTTGTTCATGCAATGTAAATCTTTTTAAAGGCTGCAAAATAAAACTTTAGAGTCATTGTCTCTTGTATGTGTCTTTATTTTATTTTATTTAAAGTTACAATTTAATGTTCAATGTTCAAATAAATGTTAAAATTAATAAAATATATTTTTTAAATTGCTCAAAAACTTTCCTGTATGGTTAGTAAGTAATTATCATTAGAGTTAAATGGTATATGTCCCTTTTAGACATTCGAGGTGTGTGTGTGTGTGTGTGTGTGTGTGTGTGTGTGTGTGTGTGTGTGTGTGTTTGAGTTATGCTTTAGGTATTCTCTGGTAATCATTACTGTGACTAATGTATACCTGGAACACCCAATCCTGTTCTTATTGTGATTATGAAACGTACTTGCTTTGCAAATTTCTACTATTTCATTTCCTGCTGGACGAGGGAAAAGAGTTAAAGGTAATTAAAGCAATGGAGAAGATTGATTCTCAATTTACATAGTCCCACATTGTCCTTTATAACATCCCGTTGGGAGAAAACACACAAACACACACACGCACGGACAAACACAATCATACACAATCATACATCAACATAATCAGCATTACATGTTCACGATTTGTTCATTAGTTCACACATTTTACAGTACATTGGCCCTGATTTGCATTCAGTCCGTTTATCCCCTTGTCACCAGCTCCTCTTATAATAATGTTCCTATCTGCTCTCCCTCAGGTCACACACACAAAGTTGGAGAACAATGTGTCATAAGCATTTCCATGTCCTGCTGTATGTTCCCATAACCTGCACCACAGGCATCTTTGATACAGAGCGTCTAAAGAGTCACGTCATTTCCATCCTCTGTATGCGTGGAGAGTTATTTATGCCGCAGTTGGCTTTTCGGTTATCAATGTTTGTGTGTGTGTGTGTGTGTGTGTGTGTGTGTGTGTGTGTCTGTTGCAATGTGACAGTCTGCAGGTGAATCAAAGTTCAGATGTTGTCGCTGCTCTAGTGAATGTGAGAGAGGTGAGTGGGTTGATGACACATCAATCAGGTTTATAGTGGCATTAAAATACTAAGTGATTTAGAGTGGGTGGAGATAAAAATCTCAGTCTGACAGAAAGAAAAAGAGAAGGAGAAATGGTGCCACATGTACAGACAATATAGTTGGTAAGCAAATATTTATCAAAAGCTTTGCTAAGGTATCAATATTACAAATTCAAACAATTTCAAATACTTTTTTCAGAAATAATCTATTATGCCACCCGCAATAATCGTTTAGATTATATAGTTTAGATTAATAATATTTATATAAATTATTTTTTATTATTTTTGCAATGATAACAACAACAAATTTAAATTGATATTAAATAGCGGTGATATTTACCCATTCAGACCTGAATTTTTTTCACTGAGTAAAAAAATCCTCTTGATATTTGCTCTTCTGCGATGTATAAATGAGTCTGAAAAAACAAGATTTGTGCCAATTAACTCATTTTTTCAATTTGATTTTTTTCATGTCCAATAATAGACGCCAAGACTGAAGGAACATAACATTCATCATATTTAACCATATTATGAACTAGAGTTAAACATATGTAGGCTATGTGAATATTTTGAAAATAACCCATACTTTAACAATGAGCAGTGATATGAGAATGTAAAAAAGGGTTGTCAAAATAATGATAAAATGAAGTTTCCAAAAAACTAGCAGTGAGTGGTTATGTGTATTTGTTGGTTGATTTGATGATTGTGTGCACTATAGCATCAAGGCATCTGTGTGTGTGTGTGTGTGTGTGTGTGTGTGTGTGTGTGTGTGTGTGTGTGTGTGTGTGTGCGTGTGTGTGTGTGTGTGTGTGTGTGTGTGTGTGTGTGTTGGATTCCTTCTGACTATCATAAACATCTTCTCTGTCTCTCTCTCTAAAGCCAATGGAAATCTAACTAAATAACACATTAAAGACAAAAAAAAACCACCACATTATTATTAATAAGCATTAATGTTCATAAAACATTAACATTAGAATTTGCAGCTCTGCATTTTAGATTGGAAATGCTTGCACACATTTCACAATCAGGCACACAAAGTCATGAGGTTCCTGATACCCTTCAAGACCTGATGTCCATTGCAATGGACATTAAACTTAAAAAAAAAAATCCTGCGCTTAGGCCTACAGCTTTGGAAAATCTTCAAGTTGACTTAAATTTGTTTAAGAGTATGTTTTATGTTAATATTAATAGCATGTATCATATAGCAATAAAAGTTTGAACTACATAATGAGATTGAAATAAAGGCTCCCTTTACAAAATAAAGTTTCCAAAAAGTGTTTTTTGCAGCAATGCCATAGAAGAAACATTTTAGGTTCCCCAAATAACCTTACAGTAAAACTTCTTATAAGGACCGTTTGTACAACATTTTAATAATCTGAATAACTTTTTTCCTCTACACTGTCCTTTTGTGTATTAAAAAGTTGCATGGATGTTGACGGTTCTTCATAGAATCATAGATGCCAATAGAGAACCTTTATTTTTAAGAGTAGGGAGTAAGATTGTTGAAGGAGACAGAGGATGGTCTCCCCCTCCTCTTTTCTTTCTTTCTCTGCAGTAGGTTATACAGGATGTCTTTCATCCACCCTTTCTAAGAGGATCAAAAGCCCGTTAAAACTGACCCCAATGTATTTCTCTCTCACACACATGTCGTTTCCTCTGCCGATACCACTTTTATCCAGAATAAGAACCTATTTCCTTTTTTAAATTCTTTGCTCATTACTCGCGCACACACTTAATGGCTGAGGCCGTTTAGAAGAATGTCCTGCCACATTCAAACACTATTTACGCTAAGCTTCCTCAATAGCTCATTTTTACACTATTACCTCTAGCTCATAAATCTAGTAGGCTACAGCCACTGTAGCTCTGTTTGTATAAGTATAGAATTGTAAGTAATCTTGTTAATAATAACCTACTTAATTGTACAGGCTACCTACATTTCCGTGTGATATTTCCTGGCACACAGAAATCATTCACTCATATTTTCTACATTTTAACAGGTTATAGGCCTACACGTCTTCTGAAAATTAAGTCCATGGCATGCGTATACTGTAACCTATGATTCAGATCCTGAGAGACTTGAAATAGCATCTCAGCAATCTCTGCTTCTGTAGCGCCCCCAACTGGTCATAATTAGCATAAGCATGTCCGTTGTGAATGGACAGTCAGTTTTCTTGGCACGTAACATATCCTAGAATAAATACAAATATTAAAAATGTGTAAAAACAGGCCTCAGGTGTTCAGAGTGTTATCACAATGTCCATCAAACACAGGATCAGCAAATAATAGCACCTTTGATATTACCATAATAAACCGCAATGTCTCATGCTGTTGTTTTCTTTTAGAAACCGAAATTATAAACAGAAAAATACAATTACAAATACCCTTTACAAATAAAAATACACATCACTATTAGGTATCCTGCATAAGCAAACTTTTAATGTGACTTTTGGCTCGGCTAGAAGGAGAGAGACCTGAAAGTTTTACAAAATTCATAATTAGTAGGCTATTAAAATAAATTAATTTTAGTGCCTTGGAATAGTATCTGTATCAATGCAAAGTATTCAGTTCAATGCACTGTGCAGTTCATCAAGACATCAAAAGCTCAAAATAATGCAGTAACAGTGTTCTATGAGAGTAGGTGTGTGTGTAATGGGAAGTCTATTCACAGCATTTCCTGTGCTGGCTCAGGACCCATGGGAACACAATGAGAACACATTCAAGCAGAACAATGATGAAGAGAAACTAACTTCATTCTTCTGCCCCCATCATGTGCACACAGTGTCATCTGAGTGTAAAAGTGAACTTAAAAAAACACATGTATGAGTTCCACAAAATTTTTTTTTATCCACCATATAGGCTACTGATGTTTGTGGTCAGTTTGAGTCTTATTGCTGTGTTTTGACCCATGGTGTAGTAATTGCTGCTCTCATTTCAGGAATGTATAACCATCATCAACAGTGGGTAAGCTGAACAAACATACAGTGTAGATCTTAAGTGAGTTATCTTATTTTACTAACATTTTCTCTGTTAATTAGCTGGATGGATCTTTGGCGGTGGCCCTCTTGAGAAAATAGCCGAGGCTACATGACGTGTGTATACACTGCAGAACATCCCCTGTGGTGCCGTCACACGCAACACGGCGCGTTGAGGCCGCAGGAAAGTCAAATTGGATTTGATTCCTCAGATTAGTTCATGATTGAAAAATTGTAGTTCCCAAGAGCCCAAAAGGCCTTATCTGGGGGAAAGTATCTCTGCCGTGCACTATTTAAGGAGATAAGAGAGTGCATTATGGCGCACGGTGCTTGGGTGGTCTCTGTTGTGTGGTGTTATGGTGCGGCGCTTTCCCAGAACAAGTGGAAGTAACGCCATATGCATTGAAAATGGTTAATAATCTAAATGTGACCTCACAGGGTGACTTTGATGTTGAACTTTGTGTAGTTGAAATACAATTAGTTGAAATGAGTGTTGCATATGAAACCCAAAGTAAGGTCAGGTCTATTATATAAAATATTTTATAGCTTTCAAGTTATAAACAGAAAATTGATAGATTTATTAGGTCTATCTATCTATCTATCTATCTATCTATCTATCTATCTATCTATCTATCTATCTATCTATCTATCTATCTATCTATCTATCTATCTATCTATCTATCTATCTATCTATCTATCTATATCTTCTCCCTTGTTTACATCCTTGACGTGCATATTATCAATTGTATACAAAAGTAAGTAATACAATGTTTTAGTTTTCTTTCACTCATCCTTCTCAAGAAATTGAGAATTTTCCAGCAAAGACCAACTTTTCAGATCATCAGTCTACGGTTTCACTGTCGGTACTGTCATTTGTCGGCATGAACACTTTTAAAATAAAGCAGAATTCGCACAAACCTTTACAGTTACATTACAGTTTAATACACATTTTTACCTTGTGGCTCAGAGTGATTCATTATTCATGTAATGTCATGTGATTCGTCATGTGGGCGGGGCCGCAGCATCTAAACCGGAACTGTTTTTCAGAGGAAAGGAGAGTTGTATAGTGATTCTCTTCACTGCCTTTATTTCTGTAAGTAAGCGCATTTTTTATACTTCCTCCATTTGGACGTGATAAAACGGGGCTGTTATTATGAGGAAAAAAGTTTGTCTCAATACACGCGGTTTCGTCGGCTTTTCTGTCAGATTGTTTTTAGCATTAGCCAGTCAGCTATTGTCTCATCTGTGTCAGAGCTGCTGTTTATGTAAAACAACCTTACCATAACGAGTAGTGTATGTAAATGAGCTTTGTATTTATTATATTTATGAATATAATGCAATTTGTTTGATGCAATTAAAGCAGATTAACTGCTTTTGTTAACACTCTGTCAGTTCAGATTATATTGTGAGTAACGTTAACTACACGTTAACGTTAACTCAACACATACATAGCTACAACAGTATAAAACCTCAACAACACAATATTCATATTTTAAAAACGCGAGAGTGTATATATATATATATATATATATATATATATATAATTTGACTTGACTGTAGCCTGATAACTATTTCTGATATGCTGATGTGTAATCAATATAATTTGTTTCAGATTAGGTTTGATTAGATTTCTAATCATGTGTTATGTTTGTGCTTTTCTCATCTTCAGTTATGCGTTTTTTTATGATTGTAAGTTGTCAGTGTTAAATATTAGCAGAAATGTATAATGCAACCCTGCATGGGCCCACAATGCTTTGCAAAATCAGATTATGGTTAATTGCCAGTAATAGTAAAAATGTATTATTATTTCATTTTTGACTATTGAATGCATTTTTTTGTTAATCTTTTTAATGTCTTGCAAACACACAAACTTATGTCCATATTAAAATTCCTACAGATACAATAAGTCAATAATTATTTGTCATTGCCAATTTATAAATTAAACTATACTGTTGTGTCTAAAAAATACTAATTTTATAAATGTTGAAAATTTGTTTGCAGTCAGCAGTATGATGTTCTCATGTTGAATAGTTTGTTCAAGCTCCTGCTATTACATCTCGTCTGTGAGTGTGTGTTGTATGTGGGGGTCGCTGTGTTTAGGAAAGGGCTGAGTGTTGATAGGAGGATGCTTGGTAATTTGTCTGGGACAAGCTCTTTATTCCATAGAGACTCTCATGTGTCAATCATCTAAGCAGTCAATCACTCTCAAATGTTGCCACACAGAAGTGTGTGTCTTTGACTTTTACTCTTTTCACTTCCATGATCAGATTTTGCTGTATCTGAACAGTAAATGTTTTTAGAAGTTGAAATGTAATCATCTACATTTTTTAATATGATTTCTTTCTTTCTTTCTTTCTTTCTTTCTTTCTTTCTTTCTTTTTCTTTTTTCTTTCTTTCTTTCTTTCTTTTTTTCCCAAAATCGTCCCCCCAAAACATGTTCATCAATGATTTATTCAAGCCATAGCCTAGTTCTTTCTTTCTTTCTTTCTTTCTTTCTTTCTTTCTTTCTTTCTTTCTTTCTTTCTTTCTTTCTTTCTTTCTTTCTTTCTTTCTTTCTTTTTTTTTAAAAAAATCGTCCCCCAAAACATGTTCATCAATGATTTATTCAAGCCATAGTTTGTTCTTTCTTTCTTTCTTTCTTTCTTTCTTTCTTTCTTTTTTTTCCAAAATCGTCCCCCCAAAACATGTTCATCAATGATTTATTCAAGCCATAGTTCTTTCTTTCTTTCTTTCTTTCTTTCTTTCTTTCTTTCTTTCTTTCTTTTTTTTCTTCAAAATCGTCCCCCCAAAACATGTTCATCAGTGATTTATTCAAGCCATAGTTTGTTCTTTCTTTCTTTCTTTCTTTCTTTCTTTCTTTCTTTCTTTCTTTTTTCTTCAAAATCGTCCCCCCAAAACATGTTCATCAATGAATTATTCAAGCCATAGTTCTTTCTTTCTTTCTTTCTTTCTTTCTTTCTTTCTTTGCACCCCACTGCTTTTTGTTTAGCCTAAATGTTAATCAAAAATATGCCAAGCTACTTTTCTTCTTAAAATGTTCTTCTTTTTTTAACGCCCCAGACAGAAAGATGAGCGTCATTGACCTATATAATCTATAAATGCAATGTATTTGCACAATATAACAATTTCACACCATTTCCAAGTATTGTCATCACCATAAAAACCCTGCAGTGAATATAGATGCCATACACCCAATTTAAATACTAGAATCGGCGAGACGTTTTCTCAATCTGCACTGTGGAGTCTGAGAACTCAACCATCACCCCTTCCCCTTTATCACTCTCTCTGGCCCATGCCAGAGACCACACAGACACAGAAACACACCCTCCCAGACCACACAGAGACAGCCATGGGGTCTTGCACACAAAGCGCCCTGGAGCTGTCAGTCTTGTGCTCCATGTGGGTGTTTATATACGAGAGAAAGTTTGTGATAGTGCAGAAGCCACAGGAAAAACTGCCATGATTACTGAACTACTTGTAATATTGTATAGTGAGATATCGGTGTTACTCCGAACAGAAATGTGCTTGCTCAGTGTGTGCCGAATGGGTGTATTGCCGTCAGCAGTGATATATACGTCGAGTGAGCTTTAACAAAACAGAATTGAACTTTGTCTCATTTAGGTGTGTGAACAATGTCTCGTGCCCGCCAGCCTCCCTTGGTGACTGGCATCTCACCCAACGAGGGCGCGCCGTGGACCAAAGTCACCATTCGTGGGGAGAACCTGGGCACTGGACCCAATGATCTCATCGGTAATACACATGCACATAGTCATTGTTACAGTTACAAATACAAACCCTCCTTTTTGAACAAACACACTGCTGTTTAAATTGAAAAAATAATAATAATAAAACTTTTTTTAAAAAGCGTACTGACCTCAAACTTCTATACTTTAAAAGTTTGAGGTCATTACGTTTTGTTTTTTTTAAAGAAATGTTTCAAAAAGTTCAGCAAGGATCCAGTAAATTGATCAAAAGTGTCAGTAAAGACATTTGTAATGTTACAAAAAAATTAATTTCAAATAAATATATATATATATATATATATATATATATATATATATATATATATATATATATATATATATTTTAAATGTATCCCGGTTTCCACAAAAATATTAAACAGCAAAACTGTTTTCAACACTGATATAGCCTAATGATAGAATGAATTCTGAAGGATCAAATGACACTGAAGACTGGAGTAATGGCTGCTGAAATCTCAACTTTGCCATCACAGATATAAATTAAAATATTGAAATAAGTGAAACTATATTAAAATAGAAAACAGTTATTTTAAATTGTAATAATATTTGACCAATATTACTATTTTACTGTTTTTTCGATAAAAGAAAATGCAGCCTTGGTGAGCATCAGCGACCCCAAACTTTTGAACAATTGCGTAATTGAACAATTTATTTTAGATATCTTCTAGAGCATTTTATTTATTAATATAGCAGATGCCTTTATCCAAAACAAAGTGAAATTAAGGAAAAATACAAACACGCAACTTCTGTGAAGCGGAGTTTCTTCATACAGTGATCAGACTGAAATCTGGGAAAAAATGAATGAATCAGTACTTTGGGTGTTTTGAATAGAGATGCGTTATTATATTTTATTGCAACTCAATGAATCTGTAAATTTAAAGTTAAAGTAATGCTTTGATCAGACAATCAGCTACAATAAGGGATTTTTTCTTTATTGTTGGTTATATCTAACTCAAATCAGTTTTTTTTTTTTTTTTTTACTTTGGGAAAAGCACATTTGACGTTCCCAAACATGATCCACAATATAAACTAAAATCTGATTAAAATGTAATATGATTTTGTTTTAATTAGGCCTGGACAGATAGATTAAATCATATTTAATCTGAGGTAAAATTGTCCATTTGATTGACTTCTTTTTCTCTTGGTCATTGTCCATCTCCCACACCACAGGTCTGTCTATCTGTGGTCATAACTGTTTGCTGACAGCAGAATGGATGTCAGCTAGCAAGATAGTGTGTCGAGTTGGTCCTGCTAAAGATGACAAGGGCGAGATCATCGTCACCACTAACAGTGGAGGCCTGGGGACGTCCACTGTCTCCTTCAAACTGCTCAAACCCGAGAGGATCGGTGAGTGGATTCAAAATGCCCTCAAACTCACATACCGGTACGCACACTCGGTGAGATCAATCTTACACTGACAATCTAACACCAACTATGCTTAATAGCCTGACATCTTGTAAGGTCACGTAAACACCTTAAACTGTGTCCCTACTGTGGGAAAGGTCTGCTTAATCAAAAAACGATTGGCACACCTGGTTTTATCTCAAGTCAAGTTTATCTAGTCAAGTTTGTTTTTATGTCAAATCAAAGAAAATCTTGATAATTTTCGATCTCACATAAACATAGTTTTCTTGAGTTATCAACATTGTGGAGTTGTGGATGTAAACACACTCAATTTCCGTTATAGGCAAAATCACAATTTCGGTTTGATTGATTATACACTCTTTAAATGTACACACATGCTCTTTGAAGATGGCAATTGATTTTAAGAGCTCAACCAATGAGTATAGGCATGTTTTTGTATGTTTAGGCATTCTGGATCAGTCTGCGGTCTGGGTTGATGAGTTGAATTACTATGACATGAGGACTGATCGGAACAAAGGCATCTCTCCTCTCTCACTGAGGCCGGCCAACCCTTTGGGCATCGACTTTGACAAGTACAGAAACATTCACAATTGAGTTTTTGTTGCCCTCTTATGAACTTGCAAAGTATACAATTTTCACCTATAGTTACAGAGTACACACAGTGCTGTGCTCCACTCTCACACACATATGTGCTTCATTTTTGACTGTCTGGTTAAAACACGCACTCACATAGACCAAAACAAATGCATTTCCTCACACACTTCTCCCAAAAAGCACTGCTCTGTGTTTATAGAAGTGGACCTCTGTGTTTATAAGGAAGGAGGTTCAGCAGAAAGTAGAGACAGCCCATTGTGTGTATGTCTTCTACCTGGGTGATGTCATTGGTACACTATTTCCTTTGATAGGAAGTGAAAATCTTCATTTCCCTGACCTCTGCAGCAACCTTTTACTTATTTATATCGATATATTCAATTGAGTACACTACTGTTCAAAAGTTTAGGGTCGGGAAATGATTTTTAAAGTCTCTTATGCTCACCAAGGCTGCATTGTGCTGCATTTTTTTTTTTTAAAGTAAAAGTTGAATTTTCAGCATCATTACTCCACTCTTCAGTGTCACATGATCCTTCGGAAATCATTCTGATATGCTGATTTGCTGCTCAAAAACCATTTCTTATTACCGATGTTGAAAACAGTTGTGCTACTTAATATTATGGAAAATATGGGAACCATAATATTAATGTTAACCATAATATTTTTAGGATTCATTGATAAATAGAAAGTATTTGAAATAGATTTTTTTTGTAACATTATAAATGTCTTTACTGTCACTTTTGATTTATTAAACGGGTCCATGCAGAATTAAAAATGCTTACTGACCCCAAACTTTCTAACAGTATAGTGCATTTGAATCATATGCATTTCATCAGTGTATTCTGTGACACATCACAAGACACAATGGGTTGGCTAAGCTTATGAAATGCTGTTTATATCCGGACAGATCTGGTCTGTACCCTGTCTGGTTTTACTCTATCATCTGTTGTGTGGTAGAGCAGGTCTATGATCTGTGGTGTTTGGCATGATGGGTCTCTGTGTGTCTAACTCTGTCTTCTGTTCTTCAGAGGGAAGGTTCCTCTGAAGGATCTGGAGAACATGTTCCCTGGTATGAGTGGAGACTTCACCAGTGAGAATTTCTCTGCCACCTGGTATCTCATCGAGAACCATTCTTCAACCGGGTTGGTCTATTTACTGTCTGTCCATCTTTTAATCTGCCATAATAGATTTGTGTGTAATGTGTTGTTAATGTTTGTTGTTGTAGTTTTGAGCATCTGCGTGTGGCAGTGGGAAATCTTAAGAAACAAGCTAGTAAGAAGAATGAGGGCAGTCTGGCCTACGTGAAAGGAGGTCTCAGCACTTTCTTTGAGGCTCAGGATGCTCTTGCATGTACGTATACTTGGTTTTTAAATGCATATAAACACAACCTAGTAAATTATTTCAAAGACAACAGCATGAAATATTATTCATGCATTCGACTGAAGGAAACAGAAGCATTTCTGAAAGAAAAAGAATATTCACTGGGAAGTAATATAGGGTGGGACTGGATTATTTCCATTGGGGTTTCGTTGCTTTAGGTCATGCTGGAATTATTGTGTTAAAATAACTCATCCCGTAAACACAATATCGTAATGACCATTGATCATAATTTAAGTTTTATTTGTGAATATTGATTGTACAGTATTGTAACACATTTTGAGGCGAACTTATTTTTATACTGAACATCAGTGTAAAATTACGATCCAAATTACATACAGTTTTTTTTCCCCCTCGGGTGCTCTGATCAATAAAATCATGTCTGGATAGAAACATATTTCATAGTAATAAATTATTTTATTTCCACAAAATGTATTATTTAACAGGTTTGACTTTCATCGAATACTGTAACCTAAACTTAATTTCTTATTGAACTGTCTGGATTTAGACCTTTTTTGACAACTTTTTAACACCCACATTAAGACAAATGCAACCCCTGATAATGTCCCAGTCCCTACCAAATATGTTATTGTAACTCAGGCTTAAATGACATAACATAAATCCCATCAGAATGGAGATACTTTCAGTAAAATGTGTCAGCTAACTCACTGGGTTGGTGCTTGTAAAATGAGCATTAAAGATAAAGCACAAATAGACACTATGAATACTAGATCTGAAATTGAACTAAATTAGGTGCACAGGTGTGTGTTTTCTCAAACTGCTCTCATCAGAGGTCAATGTCACAAAATGGATATTTTTGTGTGTGTAGGACTTGTCTCGGGTCACTTGTCTTGAGTCAAACAGAAGAGCTATTCTTAGCACTGCGTATCCATGTGATTGACAGGCATGGGGACGGATAACAAGGCGTGGTTGTCATAATGTTTAGATGAGGTTGTAATAAGGTTGTCATTGTGCTGAGAGGAAACGAGAGAGCAGCAAACGGAAGCTGCACTGATTCCCAGAGAAGACTCCCAAAACTTACCAGGCAGAAGTCAAAACATACCTTGGAGACAGAGGAAGCGTACCACACAGCATTCCGGACCCCAGGGGGAGCCGGGGGTTAGTCCTGACGTCATTGTGTACAGAAGTTTCCCAAATCCAGATGTGGAGAGAAAAAATAGACTTCATTTAGTTTTAGTTTTTTTTCTTCCAATTTAATGAAATATATATATATATTTCAACTTCAAGCTTTATTTGTCATTGCATAAATACAGTGTATTAACACAACGAAATTTCAATTGCTACTCCAGATCAGTGCTTTGAGAAAAAATAAATAAATAAAAAGTATAATAATAAAATATATACTAATAATTAAATATGTAACAAACAGACACCCTTCGTCCCTTACTCCCCCCCCCCCCCAAATTGAATATGTATGTATATACAGTGTATATATATATATATATATATATATATATATATACACACACACACATAGATATTAAATTTGTGCTTTAGGACTGACTATCTGCACTATTGTTATGCCAATAATGAAATCTTATCAGTTTGCAGCGTCTCTTAAATTCAGTTTTTTTTTATTATCACATTCTAATGTTATTATTAAACTTCAATAGGCTATGATTGATTTAAATAAATATGAGTGCTGCATGTTCAAAGTCAAAACATGGCACTGTTGCACATTCTACAGTCTTGTGGTTTCAGTATAGTTCACAACTAATGAATACCGCACATTTTTGGCAAGTGATTGCTTATGGTCTACGGTTGATGAATGATGACAGTGTTTACATTATGGTGTTTATATTGTAAAATGCTATAGATGGTTGTAAGAGTGAATATTTTATCTCACTCATCCAAGCAGCTTGTAGTAGTACATATTAACGCATAGACGTTTCTATACAAAATAAGAGTCTTGATTGTCTTTCTGGCTTGTTTGAAATTAAAAGCTCTACATTTTTAACACTTTTTTTTCCCTTTCTTGTTTGTGCAGGTAAAATTGTTTTAAAAAGGGTCTTAAAGTCTTAAATTAGATATTTTTTAAACTGCAGATGCGCAGTGTTTATTCAGACAGTATAATAGAATGTTTAAGAGAACTGCAGGTTTCACTTTATTTTGATGGTCCCTTTAACACATTCTGTTGACTATAAGTAACGTTGCTCCTACATGTCTACTAACTCTTATAAAGGTGATGATACACAGGGCAACTTTTTGAGCAATGTTGCTGGGCAATGTTGCCATCAATGGGCAAACAGATGAGACACAGGGCCCTCGACCGATCTAAATTATCCAGAAAGAAATGTATTGCCCATTTTCAATGAGAAAGTAGCCAAGCAACAATCGCTCGGCAAGATTGCCCAGCAACATTGCTCAAAAAGTTGCCTTGTGTATCATCACCTTTAGAGTATTAGTTGAGTATTAATAGACTGGTAGGGTTAGGGTTAGATTAAGTTGACATGTAGTTGCAAAATTACTTATAGTCAGTAGAGTGTCTGTTGGAGGAGCATCACAATAAAGTATATGCAGATATTAAGCAGACAGTCTAATAATACTCCAACGAGAGTTAGTTGACATATAGTTGCAAAGTTACTTATAGTCAATAGCACGTTCAAAAGGGACCATCAAAATAAAGTGTTACCGAACAGCATTTTTTAATAGAAAAGATTTTTAATATTTATAAAAGTTTTTACTGTTCTTTTTGATCATCTGAAAATGTGTCTTTGCTGAATAATATTAATTCCTAATAAAAAGATTACTGACCCCAAACAGTAGTCTAAACCCTCTCAAACATTTCCTTTTTTTTCTCCTCCTTTCTTTGTCTAGCTATCCATCAGAAGCTTGAATCGGACGGCACTGAGAAGGTGGAGGGCTCTATGACCCAGCGACTAGAGAACGTTCTTAACAGTAAGACCAAACACATGGTCAGAATCGCACACGATTACACAAAGCAGCTAAATTTAGGATCAGAGTTGCATATGCATTCTCTTTAGACCATCAAAGCCACACATTTCATGCAGACCTTGGCATGTTTCTGTGAGTGCGTGTGTTCGAGACCAGTCATATCCCAATCATATCTCCATGTCAATTCTCTCATGTGACGGTGGGTCAATAAACACGCTCGTTTCCTGCGGGCCGCACAAATAAACCAGTCACACACACTGACATGCTTTCATCGCCGACCCCTCCTCTTCCTCTTCACCACCCGTCTTTACATGTACATTTAGATGTATGTTCTTACCAAAGCCACTTATTGCCTTTGACTCTCTCAGCCAATCACAAACAGACTCATTGGTGGAAAAAAAGGCTGGTCAGACTTTTATAGTGGTCAGGAGGCTGGTTCTTATTAAATCGGACAAAGGGAAGCCATAATAGCTCTGACCACCCAAGAAGAGATCTTGAATTTATTTGAAACTGAGGAAGGATGATTAAACCACTTTTTATCAGCTGTTATCCTTTTACACCCTTTTCTCATTTCTTTCCATTTGCTCACTCCTCTCAGGAGCAAGTGAAACTGCTGACACCCTGTTTCAAGAAGTGTTGGGCAGAAAGGACAAGGCCGACTCAACACGCAACGCTCTCAACGTTCTCCAGAGATTCAAATTTTTGTTTAACCTTCCACTCAACATTGAACGCAACATCCAGAAGGTGGCATCTCTCACACACACACACACACACACACACACACACACACACACACACACACACACACACACACACACACACACAGCTTTGTTTTTGTGATTTATGAGGACATTCCATAGGCGTAATGGTTTTTATACTGTACAAACTATATATTCTATCCCCTTACACTGCCCCTATCCCTAAACCTACCCATCACAGGAGACATGCTGCATTTTTACATTTTTAAAAAAACATTGTTTTTTATGTTTTTTAAGCTATTTGAAATATGAGGACTCATGACATGCAATGTCCTCATAAATCACATGTAAGTTGTAATACCAGTGTAATATGCATGTCATTATACACATTTCTGTCCTCATATATCACAAAAACAAGCACACACACACACACACACACAGACAGACAGACAGACAGACAGACAGACTTTCTCTCTCTCTCTCTTTCTTTCTCTCTCTCTCTCTCTCTCCCTCTTACCTACACAATTATAATACTGTGGGGTCGGTAAAATTAATACCTTTATTCAGCAAGGATGCTCTAGCTTGATTAAAAGTGACAGTAAAATAATTTATAATCTTTCAAATTATTTTTATTTTAAATAATTGCTGGTTTTTCTAATCTTTTAAAATAAAATTTTAAAACTTAAATTTAAATAAAACTTTTTTTTTAATTGTACCGACCCCAAACTTTTGAACGCTAGTATATACACTATACAATATATAAAAATGATCTCTGAATGCTAAAACTGACAGTGTATCTGTTTCCCATCCAGGGGGATTATGATGTGGTCATCAATGATTATGAGAAAGCCAAATCTTTGTTTGGGAACACAGAGGTCCCAGTCTTTAAGAAAGGTTATCTGATGTTCACTGATAATATCTGATAGTATATGTTAATATGACATGCACATCCTCTTATGTACATTCACGTTAGCTGGAGTATTGAAAGATCGTCCTGCATGTGTGTTTGTAGTGTATTCAGAGGTGGAGACTCGGATAGAAGCCCTGAGGAAACTGCTTATGGATAAACTTCTGGAGACACCATCCACTTTACATGATCAGAAACGCTATATCAGGTGTGTGACAAGCGACTTGCAGTGACAAACTGCAATTCCGTTTCTTAGAGAACTAAAACACAATATCAGTGTCCAGTGACAACTAAGTTAAGAAATGTTTTAATTTACATAAATTAGCAACAATGCAATTACGACCAATGCGAGTGAAGAGAGTGGAGCTCACTCATTTTTTAAATGTAATTTCTTGTTATTATCAATGCTGGAAATAGTTTTGCTGCTCAATATTTAAGTTCTAAAGAATATTTAAATCATTTATTTGAAGTGAAAATCAATTTAATGCATCCTTATTAAATAAAAGAATATATTTTTAAGAATTTGTTTTACTGTCCCCAAGTCTTTGAACGGTAGTGTAAATATTTTATATTGAATTATAAATTAAGTTATTACATCCCCTGCCTTTTTTATTCTATATAATATTAGAAATATTTAAATGTTGCAGAAAGTTATTATTTTTTATTATATTTTTGTATATAACTGCTCATCCTATTTATGGTCAGATTTTCAAAAGCTTTAATTTATGCGACCCAATAGCATTAAAGCATTGTAAAGTCATTGTGAGAGGGGCTTACGGGTGACCTGAAAAAACGATGCAATTATATTCATGATGATCTAAGGATTCTCTTTCTTTTTTTATTCAGATATCTGTCGGATCTGCATGCCCCAGGTGACCCGGCATGGCAGTGTATAATCGCACAACACAAGTGGATCCTGCAGCTGATGCAAAACTGTAAAGAAGATTTTATCAAAGAGCAGAAAGGTACAGACACAGATAGTTTGAAATAAATTGATGGTTTCTCTACCACTCCGAAGAGTGAGAGCAGTGTGTGTGTTCTGCCCTGTGTGTGTGTGTTTAGATAGAGAGCAGCCCGTGTGTGGTCTGGTCATGACCCTATAGAGAACAGGAAGTCCACAGAGCTCTATAGTGTGGCAGAGCTGAGGGGGGTTTGCTGTAGAGAGAGGCAGACATCAGGGAATACAAGAAGAGAGAGGAGCATAGATAAACACAGGAGATGATTGGACACCTGGATCAACACCAGCACTCATTTTTTATATAGAAAGAGAGAGAGTAAACATCCAAGTGGCTCAATGGTATACGTCTTTATCTGTGTGAGAGAGAAACATGACATGTGTACACTATCTGGACATATTGAGTGTTTCAGACTATATCAACAATTTAATCAAGGCTGAGGAAGAGCCCAGAAAGACCTGTAGTGCCATCTATTGTGAGAGAAGATGTACTGCATGATATAACTACCAGTATAACATGGTACCTACCACAAGGTTGTAGATTTGAACCTTACCACAGGGTGATTGTCCAATTATAAGGGTTTTGTAAGTCACTTTGGATAAAAGCATTCGTCTTATGACTTGCACTCAAATCACAAGGAAAGAAAGAAATGATAACCCATTAAATCAAAATTGTACCTTTTAATTTAAGCGTGAACTATCAACCTCAAGCAAAACTCTCTTTATTTTTGCAAACATGATTGATTGTTAAATGCTGAGGAATGTAATGAGCTTTTATCGTGTCTGTCTCAGTGGGTGGTGTTGGGTTAGAGCTGGATCGTTCCTCAGCTCTGAACAGGATCAGCCTCTCAGCTCCAGTGAAGAGAGGAGGCAGCTTCCAGAAGCCTAAAGATGACTGTGAGTACAATGACAGAAAGATCAACACACATTACTGTTTGAAAGACGTAGCTTATTATCACGAAGGCTGCAATTATTCTATCAAAAAGTACTGTCTACTTTTATTTTAATATATTTATTCCCGTGATGCCAAGCTGAATTTTCAGCAGCTATTATTTACCAAGGATTCATTAAATTGATCAAAAGTTGAAGACATTTATTAGCCTGGGTTTCCCCATCCTGCCTTGTTCAGCATGATTTTATTCCCGCTGCTAGGCAGTATGGACACCATGTACCAAATTTTCCCCTCAGATAGGGAATCAATCACAGAACGGGGAGGGAGCAGCAAGGCGATGACAACGTCTATGCGACACACCGAAGCAGTTTGTTTATATCTATGGATCAAACACAGCAGCAGACGCGAAGTTACCTTTAAAGTTTATTTAGAAAAATAGCAACTTTTGGCGTTAAACGATTTCATAATCAAGAAGGATGTTTTTTCCCTGCTACCAACAGGCTTTGGCAAAAGCCTCATATATCAACTAACGTTAGCCCCGTTAGTGGCTATGGCAATGGGGCTTAGGCTAGAGAGACCCCCGTCGTTATGGTTGTCTCGCCAAAATCTCTGCGTTTACACTTGGCATTAACATGCGATCACCATGATCCGAAAAAACAATAAAGTGTATTCCCATTATTCCTGTGGCAAAGCAGTGTACGCTCTTCATCTCATGACTGATCACAGCTGCGATATTGTACAGGCGATCGCCTCATTCAGAGAATGTTGCACAATTAAAATGAAAAATGACACACACAGTATCATGTAAGTCTAAATAAACTGTTTTAAATATTGACGTTTTTTTGTAAGGTTCAAATAAGTTTAATTTCTTGTCTAAACTGCGTTTTTACACACGTCATCTGGTATAATTGAAATGATTGGCTATGATCTACGTACAGGCGCATTTGATAGACATTCATAGCACCCAATAAAACGGCTCTGGGCATTCGTAAACCACCTCTCAAATACGAGAAAATGAACATGTGGTTTCCAGACCACGTATCATTCTCAATGATACGTGGTCTGGCGTTAGCCAGGCTAGACATTTATAATGTTACAAAATATTTCTATTTGTGCTTTCTGTTCATTGAAGAATCCTGAAAACAGAAACAGGTTTCCACAGAAATACTAAAAAACAACTGTTTCCAACATTTATAATAAACACACACACACACACACACACACACACTCGTGTGTGTGTGTGTGTATATATATATATATATATATATATATATATATATACACACACACACACACATTTCAGAAGGATCATGTGACACTGAATACTGGTGTAATGGCTTCTGAAAATTCAGCTTTGCTATCCAAGGAATAAAATATATTAAAATAACAAACATTTATTTTACATTGTAATATTTAACAATATAATTGTTTTTGCTGTATTTTTAAATAAACACAGCCTTGGTAAGCACGGTACAGTGTTTGGTAAGCACTGTACATACTGTACTTAGTTAAAAATCTTGCTAGCCAAAAACGTTTGAACGTAGTGTATATCCTTTATATACAATGACAGAAAATGTTCTTATTTGCTGATTTGATCTCTTTGTGTAGAATTTCAAATGATGTGTTTGAAACTGAGCCTTGTTAGGACGAGTTGTGAAACTCACAAAAATCTCATTTTCAACCATCATCATTACATAAGCAGAATGCTGCTGTCTTAGTAACAGTATATCATACATATCTTCTCAGCGTGGCACTATAAGAGCCCTCAGCAGGTGAGGTTTGTGGAGAAACTCTCAGACGTGGTCATCAGCCAGCTGCCCAACTTCTGGAAACTCTGGATCTCTTACGTCAACGGCAGCCTGTTTAGTGAGGTAGTTACACACACTCACAAATATACCTTCAGACTGTTAGAAATAAAGGCTTGTGAAATCACTCAGACTTGTTGACTGTTGTCTTGGACAGACTGGAGAGAAGTCCGGTCAGGTGGAGAAGTTAAAGAAGAACGCTCGGCAAAGACAGAATGACTTTAAGGTTAGTAAAGCAGCTGGAATGTTTTTGTGCCTATAGTCTGGGGATTGAAAGCGTGAGCATGAGTCACTAAGGTTTGAGACTAGTGATGCTTCAAAATTTAGTCTGAAATCATAGACTGAAACGGATGTTTCATTAGCACTGCTCCAAAGACACTTTTTGACTCTGTCAGTGTCCATTTCCTTCACACAGCTGTGTGGATGCTAGGGCTGGCTCGACAATATTGATTTTTCGTTTTTAATCAAATTTAATTTCGATGAACCACAAGGTCTTAGTTGTAGCATGAAATAAACATGAATAAATATCAGTAGGTATGTTGAAAAAAACAATACAACTTACTGAAATGTATCATGTCACATGTAATCGCTCAAACAGTGTTTCACCCACGGACAGACATCAATAAAACAGCTTGTAAACAATGACTCGTGATGTTACATTTACGGCAGGAAAGTGTCCATAGCTTGTTAGACAGCTAAAAAAAAAAATCTAGAGAGGAGGATTATGCTAAATACAAAATCATATTTTTTTTTAACCTGTTATCTTCATTATTTAATGTTTGTTTGAATAAATCTGTCATGAAAACTATTTTTTTACACCCACCATTCAAATGTTTATATTTCAAAATGCTCTTTGAATGTGCAATTTAAATCTTTATATACAGCTTCATTTTTGTTTGAGTTTTGATAATAAATCAATTGAATTAAGTGATAATTAGAAACTTTATTTTCAGTTCTGGGTTTCGACTAAATAAAACTTGAATGTCGGTTTCGTTGTTTGTGTAAAAAATGTAATTTGTTGCATCACTCTTTGAGACAACTTATGTGTGATTTCAAGGGTTATTTTCTCTGTATAATGTGTTTGATTGGCACATTTTATTGTGTGCAGGGCATGATTGAGGAGGTGACCCGTCGTCTGGTGCAGTTAGTTCGAGGCGCTCTGTTACCCTCCTCTCTTACAGAGCTGCAGCTGAGGCAGTATGGAGGCTGGGACACCAAAACCCCTCTCGGTGGATGCTGGCTCACACAGGTCATCCATACCGTCAGGTACATGTGTGAATTTGTAGTAGGGATGTAGGAATAAGTGATGCGACAAAACAAACATTTTATATTATAAAGGAATCATTCATCCAACAATGAAAATTCTGTCATCATTTACTCTTCTTTTTTCTGTGCAATATAAAAGAAGATATTTTGAGAAATGTCTTGCGTGTTTTGTTTTGTTTTTGTCCATACAATGGAAGTCAATGGGCACCAAAACTGTTTGGTTAACAACATTTTTCATCATCTTTTATCTTCCAATGAAGAAATTAAGTCATACAAGTAAGAGAGAGTAACAGAAGTTTCGTTTTTGGGTGAACTAGTGAAGTGTGAAGTTTGTTGTGCTGTTGCGCTCTCTCTGTAAACGTGACTTCTTTTTTGTCAATACAATCATCATCATTTGCATTTACATTAGAGCCAGTTAAACCAGAATTATTGTACATGCAGTTATTTTCAATTTCACAGATTCTGTTAGTAGATGTTAAAATAAATGTTTCTGTTAGCAGTTGTAGCCTGTTTTTCCATTCGAAAAAGCAGAAATTATGGTGTATCCTTTGTGGGAATGATATTTGACCATCCTCTCCTTGTATTTTCATATAAAGCTCATTTGATGCTCTCGCTCTGTCTCTCAGGTTGAGTCATGAGGCTCTGTCAGCTCTGGAGATTCCCAATGACCTGCTTCAGGTGATTCAGGATTTACTGCAGGACCTCCGTGTGCACTGCCTGCTGACCACACTACAGCACACTGAAGAGGGTAAAACTACATTCACTGAGCTTTTAGTAAAGGTCTCCGTTTCAGTTCAGGCAAACAATCGCAAATGTGATTGCTGAAATGTTCTGCAGAATATCACTGAAAAATTATTATTCATAAACAAGACTGTCAGTAGAGTTTTAGAGCTGACACAAGTGGGAAGTAACCTTTTCTTGTAATTGGCCTTGTAGATAAGCTTATTGGTCAGCAATGATCATCTCAAGATTGTGAATTAATGTGGAATTGTAACAGTAGAGGGAGCTATAGAGCTCTCAACTAAATGGGTTTACATTCATGTTCAGTATAAACAAACAAAAAATTGTTTAATAAAACAGCTCTAGTGAATTAAAAATTTGTTCACTTAGTCAACATCTGGTACAGTATAACTAATTTTAGTAGCCAAACAGTTATTCAGACAATTTCTCTGCGTCTTACTTTTTCAGAAGGCTAGATTTCCCAGTTAAAGTAGCTTTCTCAACATTAATGTTAAGAGAATTGGAGAATTTTTTTTTGTACTGGTTTAATGTAACTAAACTTTGTGTTGTTTAGATGTAAAGAGACTTGCAAAAAAAGAAGACTGGGTTGTGGACAATGAGGGAATTACGTCACTGGTACATCTTTTATGCTTTTATTATTTTCCATTCTAGTTTATTTCATTCTAATAACTTGCAGATTAAAAACTTGCGGATAAACGGTGTGTGTGTTTCAGCCGGCCCAGTTTGAGCAGTGTATGGTTCAGATGCTGCAGTCTTTGAAGGAGCCCATGGAGTGTAAACCTGGAGAGATCAATGTACAAACCCTCACACGATACTCATCCCCAGCCTTTCCACTGCAGATTATATAGAGATTAATCAATCAATGTGTGTCTCTCTCTTCGTCTTTAGATCTTAAATCTGGATGTGGTTCAAGACAAAGCTTGCGAACAGTGTGTTTCTATCATGAAGGTATTGTGTGTTGGTATCTGTCGTTTTGTTGGGATTTGTAAATATAACTCTTGCTGTTTGAAAAGTATTTTTATGTCTCTACTCGGTTTAGGTCTTTATTAAATGTCTCGAGCAGCTCAGCATCAAGACTGATGGAGACATCGACACCTCTCAGTGAGTTTTATTGTCTCTTTAAATATATATAACAAAAACAAATTAATTTAATAACTCGAAAAATGTCAAGTGGTGTAACAATTATGTAGAATTTGTAGCTTTTCTGTTTCTTGGTTTTCTTGTTATTTGACAATTAAATGGCTTCTTTCATGGTGGGTAGGCCACTCTGACTTTGATTTGGTGGACAGTTTTTTCAAACTGAGGCATGAAAATCAGTAAAATTATTCAGGACGAAAATGAGTGTAATGTCACTGACCCGTATATGTAATGTTTAGGCTGAATGTTTAATTTTAGTCTTTCTCTTTCAGTTTGCCTGTGGACTTGGCTTCACCTGATATTTTCGGAAGCATCAAAGAAGACTTCAGTTCAAAACCAGTAAGGGTATTCTTCACCTCCTGATCTCCACCTTTTTACATGTTCCATCTTGTATTTCTCTCTCTTCAGAGTACTAATGCATATTGCTGTGTGCTAAAGATACATATAATCCATTTCATTATTCACTTATTAATATAAAATAATTACAAATGTCTAAGCTGTGGCCTAGCAGTTAGCACATCAAGCTGTGGTGCTTATATGGGAGACAGGTTTGAATCTGGTTTGCGTCGAGTACTCCTCACTCTTTTTAGTCATCAATCCACTTTCACGTGTCAAAAAAGGCAAAATAAATCAAACACAGTGAACTGATTAGCACCGCATGTAGTCCAAAATGTGGTATTTTATTCATGGTAAAGTAAACTGTAGAGGTGGATGTCACTGTATGCGACAGGATATTTGAGTACAGAGAATAGGAAGTTAGTGGAGATAACAGCCTCCTTCACTCTGCTCTGACATGTTCAGCTTGTTTTAAACGATTAGTCACAGAGGCCCTGACTGAAAGCCAAATAACACTGTGTTGATGTGTAGTATCAGTACCACAGAGTGTCACAGTCTTACTGAAAGCCTGATAGATGAAAAGATTGAGAAAAAGAGAGAGAGAGCGAGAGCGAGAGAAACCTGGTAATGGGGCCATGTGTTTAAATTTTCAAAACGAAACAGCATCTCATCGATCGAAGATATCCAAAGACCTCATGTAACCTTGAAGTGCTTCTTCGCTCCATTGCATGCCTCTTATTTGTGCTTATTCAGTAATGCTTTATGTGTGCAGTGCAAAAATAAAGTGCAGTTCAGAGTAAAGTTTAAACCACATAAATAGAGTTTACAGTGACCCCATAATGTATTTGGAGTCTTCCTGATGCTTATGTCAGGCACATCTGCAAAGTGAAGGTTATTTTTTTAGTGGTTTAATTTTCCTAGCAGGCCAACCACATTAACATTTGACAACCAGAAAGTGTAAAAATACTTAAATTGTAAATGTGTAAATTCTTGTTTGTAAATTCAAAAAATGTTGTTAAAGTGTAAATTCTTACCTATATATTATATTTGTTTGTAATTTGAAACATGGCGTTTTGCTTATAATATTAGATTTATATTTAAACGATATGCCATTCTGTTTAATATTTTGTCATATAATGCAACAAAAAAAATCATGCTGCTTTTTTTTTCCAAAATACTTTTTGTGGCCACTGTATTTTCTTGTTATTTCTTAGTTCTGAAGAACCCTTTTCCTGAGAAAACATCCTGTGTTCCGTTATGGATGTCTTTGTCACAGTTTCCATCTGCAACACAGCAAACATTCGAGTATCACGCACAGGAGTCATGTGTTGTGAAAAACAGCAGCTTTCTCTTCAGAGAGCACAGTGCTGCGGCCGCTCACAGGGGGTTTCCCCTATCCTGCAGTGGAAGAGCTGCAGGTTTCCCCTCTATCTATCTCTTTCTCTATTTTACTCTCTCTTTCTTTCACAGACTGGTTCATGGTTCACCAGATTTTAAATAAAGGCATAATAATACCCATCATATCTATAATATCTATAATTAGTTTTTCAAGAAAAATACTCCAAAATCTCTCTCTCCCTCTCTCTCTCTCTATATATATATGTGTGTGTGTGTGTGTATGTTCATGTTAACCGAATCAGTTGCTGTGTGTGTTCTGACCCATACAGGAGCAACGTCTCCTCATCATCCTCAGCAACTGTCAGTATCTGGAGAGACACACGTTTCTCAATCTGGCTGAGCACCTGGAGAAGAACGGCTTCACCACTGCAGAGAAGATCATCAGGGTACAAAGACACATGCACACTTCCTTTTTCCCCTCTTACTCCAGTCCACAGTTGGCATTTTCTTTTTTCTATGCGATAACAGGTGTGATTCTAAGTTTGGTCGTTTTTTTTTTTTTTTTACTGAAGTGAGAATGACTCACACAGATTGTGGAGAAGCTCAAGGGTTTTTCATGGTAGCATTAGAACGCACTCACTCGAGGTGACTTTTGTGCCCTGTAGGGGAGAGCGTGAAAGCCCTTGCGAAAAGGTTATGGTTGGCCTTTCCAGTAAATGCAGATCATAGTGAATGAGTGTGTTGGGCTTAAAGCGATTATGTAGATATATTGAGTGCGATGAGAAAAATCTAATCTAAAAATTAATGTGGAATTCAAGCCATATCTTGGGTTCAGAATATCATAAAAAGGGGTTCTATCAGGCTCTTATATATAGAAACTTTTTGGGGTCATTTTATAGTTTTAGTTTCAATTCTTTTTATATTTTGATTAAATTTTATGACTTAACCTGCTTCTAAACATACTTAATCACTAGAAAAAAATTAAATAACCAATTAAACATGAAAGTATTATGCAATCATTTAAGTCATTTCTCCTGAAATATACCTTTGTTGGCATAAAGTGTTCTTTATCATTGAGTTAAGAACCCTAGGGTGCTATATAGAACTCCATTGAACCTTTTTTTTCTAAGCACACCTTAGCAACTGCATAGCAACACACTTAAAACACCAAATAGTAACATTCTGGCAACCATACACAACACTTTAGCATCACTGCAGGAGATTTGCATGAACAAGGCTTTTTCATTTTATATAAAAGTCTAGTTATTAATGTGTAACAACATTTAGACAACTTCTCAGAGAAGATTGACTCTCATCTATCTTTCTTGGCAGATGTGCATCTCTGGTGTTTTACTGAGATCCCAGAGATTTGTCCCCTTTTAAGATGGTGCTTTCCAATTTGGTTTCAGAGTACTTCCCTGAAGTTAAACACACATCAGAATGATGGACATGCATGAGTGGTCTCTACTCATTCTGCAAGAAGTGTGTGATGAGCGGTGATTGTGTGTGATGTTGATGGTTTCTTAAGGTCACATGCACTTCTGTGTTGCAAGATTAAATGTTACATGATCTGTGAAAGCCATCAGTGATTGGTGATTAAATTGAATGCATGCCTATAATCTTCAGGTCAGCACAGAGGCATTGAGACAGCTGGACGAATATCTGTTTGAGACATACGTAGAGAAAAAATCTGATCCTATTGTCGGCTCACTGGAACCTGGCATCTACGCCGGATACTTTGACTGGAAGGACTGCCTGCTACCTACAGGTATCACACACCTGAATCATGCCATGTGCATATTGACAACACTGTGGATATTTCCAAAAAATGTTGTCTGCTTGAATGTTGAAAGACGATCACCATGGAGATGATACTGGAAGGATCCAAAAACTCTTGATTCTGCAGTTTCAGTCTGCTGTCATTGCTTTTGTGTCACAGTTTCAGTCGTGGTAGTGTGTGTGTATATTTAGTATGATTAGGTCTGTGTGGCACATACTTGACTGACTGCTATTGCTTATGTGAATCATTTGTGTACTTACAAGGACACTTCCTGCTTCTTCTGAAACACTATAAGTTGAACTGTGTAAAACCAATTAACTTTTCATTTGCCACCAGCTTTTTCCTGTTTATTTACCAGTCAATTAGGAAAATCATCATCTTTAGCTCAAATACACAAACCAAATTGTAGTACACGTTAATGTACATAACTGATTTTTTTGTTGTTGTTGATCAAATGTAGATAATGGCTGCTGAAATTTCAGCTTCACAGAAATCAATACATTTTTTAAATATTTTCAGATAGAAAACAGTTATTTAAAATTGTTATAGTACTTCACAATATGACTGTTTTTAATGTATTTTTGGTCTAATAAATGCAGTCTTGGTGAGCATAAAACACCTCCTAAAAACGGGGGAAAAAATAGTACTATAATAATAATAATAATTTGTTATATTTAGATAGCGCTTTATCTGGGACCTCAAAGCGCTTTACAAGGAAGGGGGGAATCTCCTCAACCGCAAAACAGTACTGACCGCAAACATTTGACCGGTAGTGTGTTTTTTTTAATGTATTGATTATAATGCTATAGAATATAAAATATTACTTAGCAAATATTTTTGTACCGATAAACTAATAAAAGCTGGTTCTTTTAATTACTAGGTTACATTTAATTACCCTTTAATTATTACATTATTAGCCGTTGTATGCTACTTGATTACTAGAGTGACTAATAAATCTGGGTGTCACATGCATAGAGAACCAGGAAGTGATTACTTTAACAGTGCAAAGAAAGTAAATAAACATATATAAAACAATTTGGGATATGTTAAAGAGCTTGCTTTTGCTTGATCGCAGTGTGGAGGAAAAGTTGCCTATATAAGCAAGTGGTAAATGGTACTCCCACTGTGTGAACTCCTCGACCAATGTCTGCCTTGCAGCAAATCAGTTCATTAATATTCCTATAATGTAACCAATCTTCATGATGCAAGCCATGTCTGACAGTTTTTTCTCTGAGCAACTTAATTGCAGGAAGAAAGACGTGACAACTAGGCAAAACCATATCATACTTGTGAAGAGAAACTGATGAGATTTTTCTTCCACCCTCTACATTTCAGATGATTCCTTACCCCCTGTTTAAACCTTAAATAGCAAGAACATTACTCATTTATTTTCTCATTCTCTTTGTTTCTGACTCAGGTGTAAGGAGTTATTTGAAGGAGGCTTTGGTCAGCATTATCTCTGTTCATGCTGAGGTGAGATTTATTTAATTTATTGATGGCAAAGCTGAAATTTCCCCTGCCATATATATTTTTATTACTGTTAAATAATAAATATATTGTTAAAAGTTGACATTCTCAAAGATTCTTTGTTCCTTGCTCTATCAGGTTTTCACGATTTCCAAGGAGTTGGTTACTCGTGTTTTATCAAAGATCATTGAAGCTGTAGCAGAAGAAATTAGTCGACTGATGCAGTGTGTGTCCTCCTTTAGTAAAAACGGTGCACTGCAGGTACAGCTCACACCTCACATACACTTTTCAGAGCAGTTAGCATGTGATCTTAAAGGGATAGTCTGTGAAAATTATATAAAGTTCAAATTCTGTCATCATTTACTCACCATCATGTTGTTCCAAACCTGTAAGAATTTCTTTCTTCACAAAAGAAGATATTTTGAATAATGAATGCATTTTGTGTTCAGCAGAAGAAATAAATTACTACAGGTTTGGAACAACTTGAGGTGAACTATCCCTTTAAGCTGTTGAAATCTGCACCATCATATTTTTTTCATTAATAATTCTCTCTCCAGGCACGTCTGGAAATCTGTGCGTTGCTAGACGCCATAGAGCCGTACCTCACATCAGAGAGTCGGTAAGACGGAAACATGTTCAACGTTGATTCATGTCTCCATACAAAAGCTAAACTAGCTTACACTAATGAAAAATAAGAAACAGAAAGGCATAACTTTGGCTAAACCAAAAAGTGTTTGTATGATAATTTCCTTGTGAGTGTGTGATGATCTTTTCTGTGTCTCAGCTCTAGTTTTAAACAGGCATTGGAAGCGCTACCACAGCTACAGAGTGGAGCTGACAAAAAGTGAGTTAAATCACAATCACATTGAGCCTTACACTGAGAAATAAATGTTAACTCCTGGTCATTAGAGATGATGATAATTAGCACGAAGCTCACCCATTCTAGCAGACCAATCACAGCGCTTGCAGTGCACGTAGAATTGAATTACGTCAGGGTACGCCGTAGGCTACGTGTGCTACACACAGACTATGACGTAGCTACGTGAGTTGGACACAGAATTATAAATTGGGCTTTTGGTGTAAATCATAAATCACTGAGCAAGTCCTGATAATATAAATCAATTCAAATTGTGAAACTGTTAGAACTAGTGGGAAAGCATTATCTTTTTATAGTGATCAACCTGCACTTAAAGTGGGAAAATACGAAATTGCAAGAATGACTTTTGATAGCATTCATTTGGATGGGTTGAAAGTCATCAACCGATTGATAATGTTTTATATCATATGCCATCATTTTCCAGCTAATGTGTGTTTATGAATCAATGTCATGGAGTAGTATCATGCAATTTGTAAGATAACTGGATATAACCGCAAAGTAAAAAAATATCTTAATATTTAAATTAGGGCTGTCAGTTAAACGCGTTATTAACGGCGTTAACGCAAACCCATTTTAACGGCGTTAATTTTTTTATCGCGCGATTAACGGTCTTTTTGGCCTAGCAAACGTTGTAGTTTTTTTTCACATGCTTTTGCACCAGGACGCGGCATGCGCGGCGCTGCGCTATGAAACCCATTCATTTCAATGGCTTGCGCCGCGCGAGGACGTTTTGAAAGCGCAAGCGGATCTAGCTAGACCGGAAACAAAACAACAGGCACGCCGCACACACTTGTTTGGGCTTGCGAGCCGGATGCGCGAGTGCGAATCTCTCTGCTCGAGTCGCGCCTCGCGCGCTCTCAGATACACGCTGCTCTTGTAAGAATTTTCTCTGGGCTCGCTCAGAGAATATGCCTGCACTTAAAACGTGTTCAGTCAGTGCAATCGCGAATCTCTCCTCTTCCCCAGCTAACAAATTTAGGTTATAAGAACGTTTTCATAACGTTCAAAACGTCCAGTTTTGAGTGGATGACGAGCGCGAGACGCCGAAATGGATGCCAATAAGATTCTGAATTGAAAGTTTACTTTTAAAAAGTTGCCAAATGGTTCCATTGACAAGACCAAAGTGATCTGTGTGTTTTGTCGTTGTGAACTGAGCTATCATCATCGCAGCACGTCCAGTCTGAAATACCACTTGATGATGGCCAAGCACACACACACACACACACACACACACACACACACAGCTGATGTGAATTCTCCGCCCCCTCGTCAATATCAGGACCTCGTCAGTATTTCTTTCACCCTTTTATTGATGGACAGTGTTACATTGTGTGAGAGATTATTTGCTCCAAGTGAGAATGTTTTAGTGTGAAATTGAACAGTATATATGATCGTTTTCAATAAAAAACATTTGCACAAAGCAAGCCGATCCACTTTTCCATGTTGATAAGAGCATTAAAATGAGAAAAAATAATGGGACAAAAAGAAATCAAGAGACATTTAGAATAGATAAAAATGTGCGATTAAATGCGATTAATCGCGAGTTAACTTTGGCATTAATGCGATTAATCGCGATTAAATATTTTAATCGTTTGACAGCACTAATTTAAATTAATAAACAGTTTTAACACATACAGTACACTTCTGGTCAAAAGTTTGAGGTTGGTAAAAAAAAAAAGGTTTTAAGTCTTAAGCTCACCAAGGCTGTATTTATTTGATCCAAAATACATGATACTATTATACATTATACTATTTAAATATGTTATTATAGGCTACTGTAAATAGTCATTTATTCTTTTGATGGCAAAGCTGAATTTTCAGCATTATAATATATATATATATATCTATATATAATTTTACATATGATATATATATAATATTTACATATGTATTGATTATTTATTAAGTTTACGAAAAGTACAGATACATTTCGGGATGATCTTGTTTATTTGAGTACATTTGGCGATTTTCTAATCTCTCTCTCTCTCTCTCTCTCTCTCTTTCTCTCGATTACTCTCTCTATTCTCAGACTCTTGGAGGAGCTACTGAATAATTTTAAGAGCAGTATGAAGCTACAGCTTAACTGCTTCAAGCCTGCCTCTTTTCAGCCTGTGAAGCGATAAACCTTTACAAAACCCCAACATTTCAACAACGCCTCAGCAATGTAACACTTAGAGACCATTTCAGTTTTAAAAACCATTAAAAGCCAATCAAGTGCAACTAATATAGCCTTTTCTATCTACTGAACAGTGCTTGTGTTTATGAGGATGTGGCAGTCTGTTGATAATTAGTAGACACATTATTATGACACGTTGTACTGCCTCTTTGTCCATCTTATTGACCACAGTGCAGTTAAAAACTTAAATAAATCTGTGTGATTACACAAAAGTGGGTTTTCTGCAAATGGTATTGTGCAAAATAGTTGCTAGAGTAATTGCCAGGATTGTGCTTTTGTGTGTGTGAGAGAGCTAGAAATAGCAAGAGTTTTGCTCTTTGTAGATTACACTATTGAGTTCTGAAATGACTGTTGTCCTCATTTTTATCAAGAGTCGTTTTGTGCGGATTTCTATTATGACCACACAATCAACGATGCGTTAACACACCCTGTCTAGTGTCAGACAGAAAGACACACACCCTGCCCCTCCTCAGCAGCGTTGGGGTATTTTTACCTGTTCCGGGACGATGTGTTCAGTATTGAGAGATGTCCTTTACTGTAAACCTCTATTATTTGCTGTGTAACCCAGCATTGGCATGTTGCTTAGGAGTTTTGGATATAACTAACTAAAACACAAGCTAGGCACTGAGTTAATGGGCACCTATTAAGCTTTTTACCTTTCCTTAAGTGCGTAATGTACAGTAACTGTTTGTGTATGTAAACGATCTATAAAGTTACAGGTCAACAAAAAAACAACAGTTGCCTGAAACACCACATTTTTACGTTTTTAGTTCTGTCATTATTTCTGTGACTTGGCAACAGTTGTGGCCAAAAGTGATGTCTGGACTCTGGAGGGGATATTTGCACAATATTTTCTTTTAATTACACTTCAGGGTTAAACAATCAAAATATGAAGAGTGCATTATGTTTGGAAGAGGAATACACAACTTATTAAAATCACAAAATTATTTGGTCATAAAGACAAACTGGCATATTATATATGGGTTTTATTGTATTATGCAAAAAAGGCATAGAAAAACAAAAAGCTCACAGGAAATAAGCATACGTTGACTACAATGTAATCAGTTATTAATATTTTGTTGGTTTTCCCTTGTTTTTGACTACAGCAGACATTTTCCATGACATTGACTCACTCAACTTTGTTATGCTTAACTTCTTTCCAATCTGCCTTAAAAGGATAGTTCACCCAAAATTTTTAATTCTGTCATCATTTAGTCACCCTCAAGTTGTTCCAAACTTTAATGAATTCTTCCTTCTGCTGAACACAAAAGATATTTTGAAGAATGTCGGTAACCAAGCAGTTGATGGACCCCAATGACTTCTATAGTATGGAAAAAGAAATACTATGGAAATCAATGGGGTCGCATCAGCTGTTTGGTTACCGACGTTCTTTAAAATATAGAGGTTTGGAACGGCCTGAGGGTGAAGTTCTTCCCAAAGATGAGCTTAATTGGAAGACCTGCAGGACTTATCACAATTCAGGTTTATAATTTCCTAAAAGTTTCCAATGGCTTTGAGGTCAGGGGACTGAGGAGGCCACTTGAAGACTTCAAAATGCTGAGCATGAACACTGTCATTGCACACAACTTTGTTGTTTGTTTGGGATCATTATCATGTTGAAAAAAAATACACATTTGATCTCCAAACAGATCCTCCATACTTGGCTACATTGTGTTCAGCAGGATTCCCAAGTATTGGTTCGTTTTCAAAGTGCCAGTAACTTTGTAGATCCTCCCTACAGACATGCGTCCCCAATACCATTATGTTTCCGCTGCCTTGCTTAATGGCGCCACGCATGCTTTTGGTATTAAAACAATCCATTCAACTCCTACTAACATACCTGACTCCATCGAATGCTAGATGGTTACATTTTGACTTGTTGGACTGGAGAACATGGCTGCAATCTTCCGTAGTCCAATCCTTATGTTCTTTGGCAAATGCAAGGTGTTTTTTCCAGTAGATAAAACTAATAAATGGTTTCTTGAAATTGGAGAATGGAGGTCCCATCCAAGTCTTTAGAAGGTGGTCCCACATTCAGGTGACTTTCATCATCCTGTTTGCTTATTAATTGCTTAATAAATGCTTACTAGTTATCCATGACAAGCCACACCACTTAAAATTCTGCATGGTATTGGTCTCTCTGTGCTTTGAAGTTAATTATGTGGACATTGTGACCATTTACATCCAGCACATGAGCAATATCCAAAAACAATTGACCAGATTTAGTAGTCATTTTAACAATAACCTCCCTGGTTGCAGAGGACTGCTTCTTCCATCCTTCTTCCATTTGCATTAAAACCCACAAAATCTAATAATATAGCTAATACTTGGCACATAGCGATTTGTTGAATTATAGGCTGGGAATAAAGAGTGGAAGATTGGTATGACCACTTGGCCAAGAATGATGTCCACACAATTCGATATGTTTGATTGCATCACGAAAAATTATACAATAGAACTTGTATATCCCCTATTATAAAAAAAAAAAATTATGATATTGTGAATGAGCATATTATGGGCAATTTAAAGGGGTCATGACATGAGAAACCAAATTTGCCTTGATCTATTGGTGTATAAGAGATCTATGTACTATTAAAACTTCCTGCAAGTTTCATAGCTTAAGACATCCTCCCCATTATAAACGAACAATTTATTTAACCAAGCTCTAAATACAGCTCGTTGTGGATCCATGGTACGAAGTGATGTCACGGTACGGAGTGACGTACCAGTCGTTTGCATATGACCGCCTCCAGCGCAGGACAACTACGACTCATTTTGCATCATCGCATCGTTGTCGTGCCCACAAGTGTTCAGTCGACGTGCAGCGAGTGGGTCTGTTTACAAGATGACTGCGATGCCACGCAGATGTGCTGTTCCTGGCTGTGGACGAACAACATGTTTGAATACGCTGCCGAACGATCCAGACGTCAGGGAAAGCAGTTGGATGCAGTTTATTTACAGCATACACAGCCCGCCAAAGCCTTATTTGATCGGTGAGTGATGTAGATGAGTGACAGGGCGCATGTTACTGAAAGAACGAGAGAGAGCCCCGGCCGCGCGCGGCGCCTTCGAACTGTCTTGCTCTCTCTCTCCCTTCCTCGAGCATATGAATCAAAATCAATTGAGAATTGACACGATGGTAAAAGATCGGAAGACCGAAGTTTCACGTGGCGGAGCATTGTGTAGCCTGCATGTGATACAAAATAAAAAAAATTGCCATATCAATGCTGCATCTTCAAATATGGCCTGTTCATGCACCGTATAATTTAATTGAAATGAGTTAAATAATGTTAAACTGTTAGCAAATTATAGGATAATTACGCAACAATAACCCGTTTCAAGTGTCTCGGCCCTCGGGTTACAAATTACATTAATTCGAAATAGTTTCACACTTTACATGTGGACACGGACTGATCCATTCTTAGTTGTCGTGATGGTTCATTTTCTTCTGATTCCTCATCTGATTCTGGCTCAAACATATAGGGTTGTATAGGGGAAACACCTCCAAAACAGACTGTTCAGACTGTTTAGAACACAGTTCAGACTGTGAATCAGACGATGAGAAACAGGGTGGGAAATGGTCATAAATCACTACATTTTTTAAAGTTTTTTTGTCCAAAAACTATAGTAATACTATAATTGCACCTAAGGGAACATAATAAAACAAAAAACCATGTCATGACCCCTTTAAAATCTCTTGCAGGCTGCCAACATCAAGAAAACTCCACAGTGATTTGGATATTTGGTTTTACCGTTATCTCACTGTAACTCGTTCTATTATTTGTGTAAACCTGAAAAGGTGCTGCGAAGTGACGCAAACCTATTTTTTTCCCAACACTTCAAGTTTTGTTTATTGATTTCTATTCTTCTAAATTTAGAATGCTTAACACCCACTCATTTAAGGAAAGCAGTTTGACAAAATAGCATCAAAGCCCTGTGCGGCACCAGGTGAAAGAGTGGGTGTATTGATCTCAGGCTGTACAGCTTAAGGGAAGTTTTTAATGATTGCACCTTTCCACTCTGTAGGCAGCGGAAAATGATCCAAAACATGTTTATGTGCTAATGTAGAGCCGTGAACCCATAAACAGTGGAAAACTCAAAGAAATTTTCTTTGTGTGTAAAAGTTTTCTCAGGATGTCATGCATCCCAAAGCTAACAGTCTCATCCTATAGCATAGTTTAAGACTTTTCCATCCGAATGTTCACTTCTCAAAAGAAATAGGCTGAGCAGAATTATACATAACGTTGTTTATTATAGCTTTAAGGGAAAACCATCAACAACAAAGGAGTCAAACTGGCTGTTTTCACTGAGAAGGAAGAATATAATACTTCTGTCAGTCTGCCTCTTCCTTTGTGACGTCATCAACCTGAGACTGCCCGCATCATCCTGTCTCCAAACCACAAACACCATCCTGTGTGTGTGCTGTCATACACACCCTGTCTATATTCTCTGCAGATAACATACTTCTGTTCAACGTAAACGAGGGCTTCGAACCTCAGAACCTCACATGTTCATGGGGATTCCAGTGTTTGTAGTGGGGGCTGAAAGTAAAACCCTCCAGCCGTTTATAGATACACAGTCGGCCCACCACACCAGTGATGGAGAGATTCAGACAAATGATGTCCACTTGTGTCTGTTCAGAGAGAAACCTCTCCTGTAGAAGCAAAAGTTATCCTTAGCATGATTAGTGGAAAGAGAGTAAACCATTGCTATAATTTTGAAATACCACTACTGTTTAAAAGTCGGGAGTCTCTTATGCTCATCAAGGCTGCTTTTATCTTATCAAAATACAGTAAAAAAAATAATAATATTGTAAAATATTGTTACAATTTAAAAGAACTGTTTTCTATGTAAATAATTTTAAAATGTGATTTATCCCTGTGATTGTTAAGCTGAATTTTCCAGTCTTCAGTGTCACGTGATCCTTCAGAAATCATTGTAATATGCTGATTTGCAGCTCAAGAAACATTTACTATTATTTTCAATGTTGAAAACAGTTGTACTGCTTTCAGGATTCTTTGATGAATAATGTTCAGAGGGACACCATTTATATGAAATGAGCACATTATTATATGGAAATCTTATTAATGTTTTTACTTTTGATCATTTTAATGCATCCTTGCTGAATAAAAGTATTCATTTCTTTCATAAATAATGTACTCGCCTGACTTTCTGTACTGACTTTTGAACTATAGTGTGTTAAATCATATTTGGCCAATTTTTTTTGGTTTTTTTTTTGGCCATGTTTAATTTTCACCCCATTTCAGGAATGACAGCACAGTCAGTTTTTCACCTTTTTTTTATTAAAACCAACAGCATTCTGGACATCTTAATGACATAAAAGCAAAAGTAGTGGAATAAAAAGTATACTTTTGTCAGAATTGTACAGAAAAAGGTTTATAAAATAACTGCCGTTTGAAACCTGCAGAAAGTAGAAAACTACTTTTTTTTTCTAAACGCATAGCCTATATACATCCAAATCCTAATTCTTTGGCTTTTACTATCTAACTGCAATACATCACAGCTCAAACAAATGTAGCAAGAAACATTCAGTCACAGCTAATATTCACACTTTACATTCTTATGTCAGCAAACAGCCCACATATTTGACCTTAAACCGGCATGATACAATCATTTATCCTTGTGAGTCGTACATCGATTTGCATCTTTCTCAGTATTAAACATGACCCATGACAAAAGTCTGCGTCTGATGCTGTCTGTTAGCACTATAGGTTATTCTGGTGGGATTCTGCTCAGTTCTAGAGTCCCGAGGCTCCAGGTGCTCTGTAGAATTCCAACATTTGCCTTTTACACTTTAGCTTACAAAACTTGTGGGCTTTTTACAATAAACCAGGGATTAACCGTCCTAGGTTATATTCTTCCATGTTTCACACTGTTCAACCTTCATCCTGGGTTAGCAATTAGTCCTGGGTTGTCAAGTTTCGAGATTTTACGCTACGTATTTAAACCCTGGGTTAACATTCTTGTTTGCATAATGATTGGAAAAGTATGGCACTTGGTGAGCCTGCAAGCTATTTTACCGTAATAACTTCTTGTCCATTATCAGTTGATAAGCAGAACGTCTTAACCGTGGGCTAAAAATGGCGCTAACCTCCTTTCAAAATTAAAAGTGTGAAAATAGCTTAATGGGATAGTTCATTCAAAAATGAAAATGCTGTCATTATTCACTCAGCCTCAGCCATTGTAAACGTGTGTGACTTTCTTCTGTAGAACATGAAAACAGATCATTTGTGAAATGTTTTCTTATCCATACAATGGAAGTCAATTGGCTCCAATGTTGTCCAATCTTCTTATGTTTTCCACAGGAGAAGGAAAGTCAAGTTTGGTACACCATTAGAGTGAATAAATGATGGCAGAATCTTTATTTTTGGGTGAACTATCCCAATAATCCAGGATATAAACTTGCTTTAACCCAGGGTTAAACAAGACTCAAGCCTCCAGGGTCAATTTTGAGAGGCGTTGTTATGGTGATGCGTAATGACTCTGTGGTAATCTTGGGTCGGGGAGATGGCGTGTTCAGGCGGAAGGTGTGAAAGCTCATGGCTGCGGATGTAGTTCATGCTGCCCGGGTGACTGAGGTAGAGAAGCTGGCGAGCAAACAGTGGCTCAACCTGTGACACAATGACAAGAGCAAATTAAGCAAATTACTATACTATATGTTTTGTTAATCAGTATTAAAAAGAAATGTCATATTTTAAAGGTTAAAGACAAACCTGCACTGTGAATGTCCTTCTTGGCCTTTGCGCATCAGTACTCTCATCCTCAAAGAATAGCAGCACTTGGGAACATGGCGCAGGACGAGCGTGCAGGGCGTAACTCTGCAACTCTACAGGAGATACGGAGGAGGAGACAGTTTATTCACAGCCAATGGCAAGGGAGATCAATAAATACATCGGCAAATGGTTGGAAGAGGGAGATAATGGAGATCTATACTACCATTCAATTGTTTGGGGTCAGTACGATTTTTTTTGTTTTTTTTTAAGTCTCTTATACTCGCCAAGGAGTATAATATTGATAAATATTTTCAAGAAATATTTTCTAGTTCCATATTTTCTAGTATATTTTGACATGTTATTTATTCCTGTGATGGAAAGGCAGAATTTTCAGCATCATTACTCCAGTCTTCAGTGTCACATGATCACATGATTTGCTTCTCAAAACACATTTCTTATTATTATCAGTGTTGAAAACTACAATGTTTTTGTGAAAACCATTTTTATAGATTATTTGATGAATAGAAAATTAAAAAGAACAGTAATTATTTGAAATAGAAATCTTTTGTAACATTAGAAGGGTCTTTACTGTCACTTTTGATCAATTGACAAGTATCAATTGTATAATTGTACAATATGAAAAGTATTTATTTCTTTAAATAAAAAAATCTTACTGACCCCAAACTTTTGAATAGGGTTGTATACACATACGAACACCCTGAGTGTTTTTGTATATGTCTGCATGAAATGTGACAGAATTTTCAGATTACTGGTCGAAATGTCCAATTCTTAAACTATTATGTTGAAAATTTGGCTGCATCCTTGTTACAGTGTGTTCGTTTGTAAATGTCAGGTAATTGAATATGTTTTTCAAGCCATTGGGTAAAGCATATGATCTCATCTCTTTCTGTAATACGAATGTTTTTTTCTATTTTCATCTCATTCTCTATTTTCTTTCCATACTATGAGCTTTAGGTCGAATGTGGCACATGTGATTCCTGTGGTATTTGAGTTGTACTCATATGCTGGAAAGTTCAGTGAGAATCACAACAATCGGTGAATCGTTTACAGAAAGTGGGAGTTGTAACTCATAGATGACTGACAGTCACTAAATATCAACCCACAGATAATGTGACACACTGTTTACTGTAAAAGCTTTGATGTGTTTGTTTACTGTAAAATGTGTGTATGGATATGTGCAAATATATGATGATGTATACAAGAAGTGAATTAAGTAACAGACAGAGATATAAAGGTTTACAATAAATGGTTCTCAGTTTTGCTGAGAAAGATGAGTGATAAAGTAACCTGTTTTTAACATGTCATCAGATAATTTGTTTGTCATAATCTTATAGTAATTTATCTGAAATGGCCACATGAATACATTGCCATGCACTAACCTGTTATGAACAGATGAGTGTCCAGCAGTTTGCAGTTCTGCTCCCTCTCCAGCTTGTTGGGTTTGTCAGTAGGTGGAGCGTGAGCTCCCTCCCAGTACACCCTGCAGGGGCAGCGGCGGCGGGCGTAGAGCCCGTCAGGAGCCATCCAGAGTATAACACCACGCTCCAGAGATGCCCTTTCAGCATGAGGGAGTTCAACCAGTTCTGGAGCCCCAGGTGAAGCGAAGGCATGTCCCTCTCTGCTAGGGCCCAGCTGACAGCCCTCTGGACTATTCACTGTTACCTCTCGCACCAGGGCATCCCGGTAAAACACCACCACATTTAAGCGGTAATCTAATCGAGAAGAAGATCAACTTTAATATGGTCTTTAAACATATATATATATATCATAATTGGAGCCGTTGATGTCAAGACAACGAGGAAAAAATATAATGCAAAATTAAACAGAACCATATCAGCTAGCTATCAGACAATATTAGAGTTTTTTTACATTTAGATTATTTGTCATCATCTAATTCTCAATTGAAGGTAATCTTTAAAAACACAAAAGTCAGCATGAAATGAAAATTCACCCCATCTATTTTCTATGTTATTGATCTTATTGTGAAGAATTGATCCATGCATATCTTCTTTTTTTTTACCCCGTAATTTAAATTTTCATATAAATATAAATGTCATCATAATCATAATTCAATATTCTCTCTGGTGACAATAGGCCGGACTTCTCCAATAGAAATTCTCCAATTTATTTCACTTAAACTAAATCCTAAACTAAACTGACTGCAAGCATTAGTTCAGATCTGCCTCCATTAAGTCAACAACTGAGGGATAAAAAGTCAAATTTTTTTCTTTTTCAATAATCTGTTTCACTCAAATGTGCGTCACAATACAGTAGAAAATATATTTTGTTACTTCTGTAACATCGTATGTGATCTTTCTTAAATCTCAAAATGAATATCCATTTTTAATTCTGTACAGCATCATTTTGTGATGCTTAAATTATGTTATGTTGTTGATAACGTAATTGCCTCATCACAGACTTTTAGTTATTGGTCAGAATTTTCAATTCCACTTTTCTTTTCAAACCGATCGTCAAAATCATCTGATCATCTCGATACAAAATCAGTATCAGAAGTATCAATACTTGAAGACTAATCAATCCATTCCTATTAAGCCTGTCAAAGTCTCTGTTTACGATTATGTTTGAGCGTGTACAGTACCTGAGAGGGCCAGAGCCTCAGCGGATCTCATGCTGGTGTCCAGGGTGAAGGGTGACGGCTGTGGATCAGATGCATTGCAACTGAAGAAGGAGCCGCTGAACTGGTACCCTGCGCATACAGAAATATCCCAATACAATTGCTTGCTACATGAACTTGCTTGTATACTTTCTCTTTCAAGCACACACAGTGAGACAGTACCAGGGTCCCAGCGTGGAGTGTAGGTGCTCTGGCTGTAAGGGATCTCAGACAGGGTGGGGTAATCCCTCCATCCTCTCTCTGCTGGAGAAATGTAGTTGCACACCTGTAATGACAAGCGCATACAGTGATCGAAGGGCAAAGATCTGAACACACAAGCCAAAGTACAACTTAGATGATGTTTGATTCTAACCTGAGAAGGTGCTGGTGCATAAGGTGGGTGTATTGGATAACTAGGTGAGCTTGAATTGGACTGTGAATCATCAATAGATCTGGAACCTGCAACATTTAAATATTATATATTTTCATTGTTTTCATCAGATATCTAAAGAAATATTTATAGAATAATCAGCGGCAAACAGCTGTTCTAATCTGTTTGATGTCCTTCATTTACATTATGAAGAAATATGAGAGCAGAGCACTGAATATGGACTACATGAGCTAATGTGCTCATTTAGAATGCCTTTGATGTTTTTCTCCTCCCTTGCCTTTTTTGGATCCTTCCGGAATAATCCTATACACTTTATAGGGGTCCGATATATCAAGTTGACTGCGCTCCACAATTTCCTCAAAGTCATTGCTCTTGTTAAGAGCACAACGAAGGCGCGTTTTCCAAGTTGGTGGGTCAGGTTTGTCGATCCCCTCCCGGTACTTGCCTTTGAATAGTGCCCAAGCCTGCAGGAAAACAAGTTTCACCAATCAATCAATCAGATAGAAGGATGTCCATAAAAAATATTTCAAGTAGTCTGGTATAAAATACATGTGGCAAGTTCCTAGGAATGTAATCTTTGTTTTATGTTGGTTTTTATACACTTTTCAAAAATATGATTTGCATATGCTAAAAATCTAAAAAGTACTTTCCTTCCATCTTGAAAAAAATTTTTTTATTATTGTTTCGTTTCATTTATTATTTATTATGTTATGTTTTAGTAATCTTGAATTTTTTTTCAACAATTTGAAAGGGGAAAAAAAATGGTATTCTCATAAAAAAGGGCAAGACATTTGATTATGCAAACACTACTAATGTAAACACTGCACTGCTTCACCCTCTGGGGCTCATTTTTGACCAAAAAAAGTAGACAAAAAAAAGTAGACAAACAATCATGGACATGATTTGATTCAAAAAGGTTAAATGGTCCTGAAAAAAAGAGTCACACTTTTGCTCCAATGGGAGACAAATTTCATAAAATGAAATCTTTTGGTACTGCGGCCAAACAAAATCTTACTGAAAGCTAATTTTTTGAGATATCAACCTCATATTCGATCACAATTTTTTGTATGGCTTTTATTTCTTTTTTGAAAATATAGATTTCATATAAAAAATTTAAATAGTATTTTTGTGCATTTTTCATAACAATAAACGTACAATTCTGTCACTTTTTTTAAGTTCACTTTTTAAAACTTTTTTCACTTCAGAAATAATTTTCCAAGAGTCGTATTTAAAAAGAGATGTAGAGATTTATTTTGGTCATTGTTGACCACCACGCGAAGAGCACCTGTGAAATGTTTTTACTGTCTCCGAACAGTTAGGCTATACACCATGGACACTTTTTAACTTTAAGGCCCACAAAAATATTTTTTTTTAAATCAATTGGAAATTGGAAACATGCGTTGTCTAAGAATTGTATTTGAATGTATTTTATAACAAAAAAGAATGTTACGTCATCGACTCGTGTAACAACTCTGTTCACTGTTTGCAACACGAGTATAGGTCCCACGGGAGAAATAATACGTTACTGTTAGCCTACTGACGTTTCTCATCCCCTCCATCTCCTGTAGCTACCTTAAAGAGCGCAGCATCCTCATCCCTGTTGTAGTCCTGCTTCCCCGCGTGCTTCCACGGAATCCGAAAGATGCTCTTCTCGTCGTTCTCCCACACGAGTCCAGGGTATTTTCCGGTGTCCACCTGTTCGATCAGCCACTGACGCAACTTTCCGTTACCGGAGCCCCCCGACATCGTGCGCTCTTCATCCGAACACATATCTGAGAAGAAAAACGTATTTCATTCAGATCTTTTCATTACCAAATTAAATCAAAATGGTTAAAACAAGTAGACCTATATAAATAAATAACTGAAAACGCAAGGAAGTCTGAATTGAAAACGATATAGGCCAACCTACTGCAGCCTACAGGAGCGCGTGCTGCCCTCTTTCAGAGCTTTCGAGTTTTGAAATGTGTCAGTACCGTAGTTCAGCTTTCGACCGCGACTTTTCTTCAATCGTTTGCATTGACAGGGGCGGAGCGTTCGTCACACACACAGTCACAGGATTCCACGCACCTGCAGCGCGCGTGAGATACACGACGGACGTCCCGTAAGCGCGCGGGGGCTGCTCATGCTATTAAACCACCCACGCACACCAAAGCGGGACTTTTGGCGTTTAATAAAAGAAATTTAATTTCTGTCAATTCGATGACGTTGAAATGTCAGCTGTGTCTATAGATAGGCCTATCATTTTGTGCATTTGTTTGTCCAAATCTTTGTCTGGATTCCAAAGGCACATGCAAGATTAGCCAACAACTATACAGAAATGAGTGGGCTTGTTGAATAACACAGAATAATCAACAGATTAAAAAACGTTCTGAAAATATTAATAAATCGTAGGCTAGGCTATATGATTTGGTAATGGAGAATTCAGGTAAAGTGACGAATATGTTCCAGATGGCTCAGCCTCTAATACAATTTTAAACCACCTTTATTGTCTTTCATTTACATAGCCTATATAAACGTACTTTCGTAAAATTTACAATTCAAAAATATCACTATTGCGTGTCAAACATTTATGACAATCACAAACTCATCTAGGCCTATCGCAACTTTTATATAGCCTACTATCACGATTTATGTGGCTGGTATACATTACATAGTATATATAGGCAAGCTAGAATATCAGCTGTGTAATTTGTTTGGAAAAGTTTTTTTTCCCGTTATCAGAAAGCTCCAAAGTTGTCCAAACTATGTGAAAGCATTTCAGTGGTGTCTCGGAGGCATTCTCATAAGGCTGGTCTGTGTCTATTTGTAACCAGCAGAGGGCAGTAGCCTACTGGAGCATTCTTAGCAATCTACAATAAATACTGAAATCGCAGTGGAATTTTAAAATGTTGCTCATCCTACAAAAGTCATTTTCTTAATGACTCTTAATGAGGTCTGCCTTATGGGTTATTTGCTTCATCTTCCAGGACATGGGGTTTACAAATTAAAAAATATATAGCCTAGGCTATATTGATAAATTTTTTGAGTCATTTGAACTTCACATTAAAACACGGAAACGTTTTTACCATTATTCATTGTTTATTTTTTGCTACGTTTCAAAAGGCTTAAAGTTTGTATTATTTTGTCCCAGTCCCAGACCCAGACATCTAAACAATGGGTAGGCCTATAGTAGGCCGCCTAAATTATGGATTATTACACGTTTAAACTATGAAATAACCATCATCACTTAATTGTCGTATTTATTGGGCGAAAATTAACTTTTGCCCAAAATAAAACCTTAGCAAAATATCAAGGTAAATATCATTTTTATTTTGCGTCATCAAAGCAAGATTTCGTCTATATGCATAGCCTACGTGATACGTAGCCTACACGTAGCCTATAGTTTTTGAAACCTACAGATTTTTAAACTTGAGTTTGATTTAAAGTCATCCTAGCCAAAAGTGCCCATAGTTGATGAAACAACAACTGAAACTCAAAACCGAAAGCACAGACCCTATGACGTAATGTAAATAAAATGGCAGCGGCCTCAACAGTGAAAGGTATAGTGGTTTATCTGACTATCCGAGTTGTCATCTTGTAGCGTTAGCCTACTATATTGACACGTCCTGACCGCAGCACAATTGTATAAATGTATCAAGCAATGATATGATATGGCGATTATAGGCTAACGTTGCGCAGTTCCCAAGATTACTGTGACTTAGGCTAGCCTACTTCATGATAAATGTGATGAGCTCATATAATTGAGTTACCGGCACACGCTAAAGGAAAAACAAGGAAGAAGAGATGAAATAATCAAAGGAGGGAGTAACGTTATGTGAGTTCATTTGTCCCGGAAACTCACTGCTAGAATGGCTGGAAAAAAGTTTCTGTGTTTCTGTGAAAATGAGCAAGATTCTCCTGACGACAGCTTGGATGAAACTTGTATTTTCTGTAGGATCGCAAAAGGCGACGATCCATACACTGAGATACTGGCGGAAGTAAGTTCTTTATCGTAGGCTATGAAATAGAGGTTGGTTCCGTGACCGATTGAATGAATGCTTCGAAAATAGTTATCTGATACGCGAAGGGGGTATGGACAAATTGTTATTTAGCCTAGATGCCTACTTTTTAACTTAGTAGGCTAATTATTTACTTTGATATTTTCGTTATAGCCTATATATTTTTTGTTACACCTTTTCATTAAGCGACTTACAAAGTATGTGTAGTTATGTGCTGCTGTCCTTAAGAGGAAGAGCTTAGAAAAAAAAATCGGAATTCTATAAACTAATATGATCTCAAATAGCCTATAGCCTAGGCTATTTTTGAGTCAGAACCTTTGCTGTGAAGTCAGGAGAGTGTTGGTCATATTAGTGATTTCACCCTTAGGTAATTTCTTATTGGCTAAAAAAGCTAATGGCCGTGGCTTTGTAATGAGTGAAAATATAGCCTATGCTTGTTTGAGATGCGCCTTGCCTCGCCTGAAATGTAGGAGAGTTGGCGGCTGCAGTGAAGGAAGGAGTGGAAAAAAGCGCAGGCAAGACGGACGGACAGATATCTCTTGCAGGATCAGACACCTGCGATATCTAAGCCGGATATCTCGTGATTCACGCTAGTGCACGGTGTTGCTAATAAACTGCATGTGATTTAAGTTCTGTTGGTTAAATATGAATATAAATATAATGAACAAGACACCCAAAGTAGCCTACTTGCTATTTAATTCCATTCCAAATGCGTGTTTATCAATATTTTCTTCTTTAAAGTTTTTATATAGCCTATATTTGAATAAAAATGACACCACATAAAAGTTTTTTCAAACATAACGTATAGGCTACACAAAAAACATGATACCAGAGTTTTAAAATCAATTTTTTAAAGAGAACAATTGTCGTTTAAACCAATGAGCATTAAAGGGATAGTTCACTTTGAAATAAATTTTTGGTATGTTTTAGCTTACCTCAAGGGCATCCAAGATGTAGGTGACTTTGTTTCCGCATAGTTTCAATTTTGATATTTTTAGGTCAAACCGTTCTTGTCTGTCAGTCATAATGCCTATGGTCACCACCTCAAAGAGCATGCACAGAGAAGTCCAAATTAAACATGATTTAATGAACACGAACAGTATTTATATCATTTTTACCTCTTGTAACCACAGCCATGTCCAAGTGATTAGTGATGTGGTTACAAGAGGTAAAAATTATATAAATACTGTTCGTTTTCTCACACAAACCGCTTGTTTCGTGTCTTAGGCCATCAATGTGTACTTACATTTACGAGTCATTAAATCATGTTTAATTTGGACTTCTCTATGCGTGCTCTTTGAGGTGGTGACCATAGACCTGCATTATATGACTGACAGACAAGAACGGTTTGACCTAAAAATATCAAAATTGAAACTACTGCGGAAACAAAGACACCTACATCTTGGATGTCCTTGAGGTAAGCTAAAACATACCAAAAATTAATTTCAAAGTGAACTGTCCCTTTAAGCTGTGTCGTCAGTAAGTCGTTGCTCATCATGCTTTTGATCAGGTCAGTCGGTGGAGTAGCCGTACTGGGTACTGCGCCGCTGCGCGCGACTGCAGAATCCGACACATGCGCCTTGCGGTCGCGAGTGTTTTTTGACAAAACGTCAGCATGACATCAGAGCAAGGCGGACCGCACTCGGACACATTTCTGACCGGTATGCATCTCGCGGTGATCACCGGTGTTCGGTTCTGTGCAGATTTTCCTCATCTCAAACAAGCCTAAAGTGATGGCATTACAACTCACCCTATGTGACTCATCCAGTATCATGTCCCATGCATGTATAAATACAGGGGGGTCCAAAAGTCCGTACGCAATAGTGTAGGCTAGGCTTACATGCAAACAAAATGTAATTTACTTTTATCAAGTGTATGGCTATTTACTTCTTTTATTTAGGGGTTCCCTCTGTTTTCAGGAACAATGTTTTTTTTATTTTTTTGTAATACAATTACATAAATCATTATAATGTACTTTAAATGTCAAGGTAAATAAAACATGGAAGTGATTCTTTGACAGGATGAGGAAATAGTGTGTTTCAAGGACATTAATCCTGGTGCACCTCATCACTACCTGGTTATACCAAAGCAACATATCCATTGCTGTTTGTCACTCCAAGCAGATGATATAGGTCTGGGTAAGATTGTTATTTTTGAAGTTGCATTTGACTAAAGTGAGTAAAGCTGTTTTGCTGTTTTAGCATATTATTATCAGACAGTCTATATATATATATATATATATATATATATATATTATACACACACATTCATTATCATGATGGTATTATTAACAGACAATAGTTAATATTTATTTTTAATAAAATAAACCATTAACACAGTAGGTTTTTCAATAATCTAAATGTGATTGTCTTGGGCAGTTAGGAGAATGGCAGATATGGGAAGAGATGTGCTGAAAGCCAGGGATGTCAGAGATTTTGAAGACATCAGGTATATATTCAACAACACTACTATTACATTAATCAAGTGTTTATTTGGATGAAGCCGTTTTTAAATGAGAACATGACTGTATTTTAGTCTAGGTTTCCATGTGCCTCCATTTATCACCATCCCCCACCTGCACTTGCATGTTCTTGCACCTTTCAGTCAAAAATTTAGATGGTCAATGGGAAAGTATACAAGCTTCTGGTACCTCACTGTGAGTAAACTATAAGCTTCTGGCATTTCTTATGATCACTATTGGTTGCATATGAGTTCTCATTGTTTCTCTGTGTGATGTCTTATAGGAGGAGAAGTTGCTTCACAAACTGACGAAGTTAAAGTCGGAAAATGAAATGGAGTAATTGCATGCAGCCATGCATGTGAAGCTTTGTGAGCTTTATGACTGAAAAAACTTGAAATCACAAGCCACTGTAGTGAAGATCAATATTCATTGTTTATATCATTGTTTGGTTTCAGCCTCAAAAGGCAGCATGTCACTTTTTTATTTATATGTTTTTTTAACACTAAAGTATTTTAAAAACTGAAATGGATACACAGTCAATTACTATTTATAAAGCGTTATATATAAATTTAATCTAATCAATAATCATTTGTTATTAAACAGATGAAAATTGTAATTTTGTGTAGTTGATTGTTACATATTCTATTGTGAAAGTCCATGCAGGCAAAGTAAAATGTACAATTCTATATTGTGATTATACCACACAAGCCAATCAGAATAGAGCTGTCAACAGATTTGTCCTAAATTATTTTAAAACCTTGACAGTTATTGTCTCTGTTTCCTCAGCTAAGAGAGAGTAAAAACTCAAGAGAGAGTGAGAACGCATTATAGGAAAGTTTCCCTCATGGTGTCAGATGTGGATAAGAAAGTTCACTCTGTGTACAAAAAAAAATGACTCCGTTGATGATCTATCCAGTTAGCTCATAAAGATGAAAGAATAATAGCCTAATTTAAAGCAACATTAAGTAGGATTTTTTACCTTCAAATAATGTTTCCAAAATTGTTTCAGTGGTTTATCAAGTCGTGAAATGGCGAAATGCACTTATGCCGCTGTTTTGCAGTCCTTTATCTGGTATAGTCACGCTATGTAAGATTGCCAGATCGGGTCGCGTTTCTAGTTCTAATGAGACATACAATGGGAGAATTCCACTTCCAACCTGTAGGGCGACCGCAGAGGAAAAGTTACTTGGTGTTGCTTTAATAAGAAGTAATTCATTAAAGATTTGAAATGTATTCTAGGCCTACCTATCGATATTTTCTGATATACTAATTCTACTTTGCTATACTGCAAAAACCAAAACATTTTGCCACATGCAATTCACTTAATAATAAAGACAAACCAAATAATATTTACAAGATATTTTATTGAGCTAATATATTTATCTTATAAACCTTAAGCACATTCCTTCAAAAAAGAAAAACAAATTGTAAAGAAAAATATCAACTTGCAATGGCAAAACATGGCAGATGCTTCACATTTCGGATATTTAATGTAAAAGGGTCTAGAAAGTGCATATTCAATTAAACCACCTTAGATGAAAAAAATATGTAAGATGTAATAAAAGATATGAAAGATATTAATAAATAGCCTATCCTGCAATATAACATCAGATTAAAAGCTCTTTGGCATTTATGTTAACTTTTACCTCAAAGACTGGGTGTGAATGTGATTTCTATTATACTATTTTTACTGGTATTAATTTGCAAATGAAAAGACGTCTTCATGAAGGCATGTAGTGAGGACTATGTGTTGTAGTGAAAGTCTTTCATTTCCTTTGGCTTGTTTTACTTGTCTGCTTACTGAAGCTATCATTCAAATAGCTTAGTCTTTAAAGACAATGGTCCTGAAATACAGAAGTCAGCAGAATATTACTGCAGGCCTCCAAAAGTCCACACTGTTCACAATCGCTCTGATCAGTTTTTTGCACATGGAAAGCATCCACAGAACATTTTCTTGAATGGGTTGTTTTTGTCATGTCTCTTTGCCCTTTCCAGTTTGACAAGGACTTCACCAAGCATAGCATCAGTTTTCTGAACATTGTTTAAGATGTAGTCTGTCATGGGCCCTTGTTCCTCTACAAGCATAGCCACGTCCAGGAACACTTCATGAAGGCTCTTGATTCGGCTTTCTAACTCAAGCAGGTCCCGATGTCGACTCTCGATCTGGTTGAGCGCAGAACGAGCCGTTTTCCCTTCTGACATGACGTTATCGTTGAAGATGTTCCACTGACCATTCTCTAGCATCTCTTCAATCTGGTCACCTGACACCTCTCGGCCCACGATCTCCATTTGCCGTTGAATGTGGCGCTTGCACGATTCCTTGTGACTCATCTCAGCATCGTTGTAATCGGTTATTGCGTCTCGGAAGTTGTTGCTTAGGCTGGTGTACTGTGTTCGGGCGATTCTTGCCACAGCAGAGTTGATGCCATGCTCCTCTTCAAGCTCTTTGGCATGAGCATCCATTTTTTTTAGACGTGTCAGAACGTCCTCACCACGGGTCTTGATGTCACCAGCGATGACATTGGCGTCATGCTTTATGTTTGTTGTACGAGTTGGTTCGCTAAGTAAACGTGTGTTTTGGTCCCTGAGACGCTTCACCTCCAGACGGATGAGCTGAATCTCACGCCTAGTGTCCTGAGCCTCATCGAGCACAGACTCCATCTCATCGCTGTTGTCATAAATGACGGCCTGCTGGTGGAATTCCTCCAGGTCCACATTGCTGCAAGACTCTGATTCCAGCTCTTCCAGATCACTGTTAGACTCTGAAATGGTCTGAAGATGATCCAGTCTGTCCCTCATGATTGCTATAGGGGAGAATAAACAAGAAAGGACACCATCTCATGTAGGCTAAACAGTCTAAAATAATTTAGCATAACAATCCCTCGTAGCCTAGTCGTTGTTTTCAAGCTTAAACTCATTTTCATTCTTTGTGTACCTTCTGAAACTGACTGTAAGAAGGGGTTAATACTTCCTTATCAACACTGAAAAAGTCACACGTCTAACAAGTTCATCTGTGAAACTATTTCTGACTGCAGTCACTCACCAAACAAGTTTGAATGGATTGAATTGATAGTTCAGCCTTTGTTTCTTCATAAATGGTGTTCTCTCCAATTATGAATATTTTACTAGCTAATAAACATATGAATAAGATATCTAAAAATATTCAACTGAATTCGAGTAACTACTATAAAGCTTTACAGTTTACCAGATGAGAAGGCTACGTACACCTGTTTTTTCTAACTTTTCAAAAGACAATAAACAAGATTTAATGAAATTTCCTCAAAGCCGCATCTTTGTTTTCATTAATTTGAAATTAATTTAATAGGCTACATTTTCAAGCATTTTACAGTTTTACACACTGACAACATTCTAACGAATATATTTTCTCTGTGAATAATTATCTATTAAATTGTAAAATAGAGGCTGAAAATGTGTGGGGGGGGATTTAAATAAACCCCATGTCAAGCACTACAAGTCTACAAAGCACATTACCTTATATTTTTGTCCAAAATGTCACCAGTTTAACTTATGTCGATATGTCATCTGAAGGCTGCAGCTCCATCCTTACTGCAGCTGTAATGGGTGGGGGGAAGGAATGCGCGTTCCAGGGCGTAACTTTGACGCCAAACCTGTTCGCTCAATAGAATGTCAGACGTGTGTTTCGGTAACACATGACATAATCTCTATTTTGCGAAAAAACTGAATTCGATGTCGTCTTCATATCTTCTATCATGTCATAGGTCTAATAGCTACATTGGTGGTCTGAGTGGGACTCTGACAATGATTTATTCAGGACAGGGATTCAACAACTAGCAACTTTGATCAATTTAGTAAGCATAGGCTACTGACAGTGAAAATAAGGTTTGCTTATAGGATGCGTTAACTAAAGAAATAGGAAGCTTCGTCGGTAGTTAAATTGATATTTGTTCGCCACACTAAACAGACTAACGAAAAATAGTCTATGTAGGCAAGCAGCTAGCAAAGCAGGAAACAGATATTTTCTCCTAATTAAAATGAATTGTAATAATAGCCTAACCATTAGGCTACAACCCGAGAATATGCATTTTAGATGTTAATAGCATACCCTAACCTATAGGCTAAGTTTTTAGTTTTTGATTTATCTATATTTTTCAAAATAAACTTTGTGATGACACTTAGCCTAAGGTGCATGAGTAAAAAATATGTCTGTGTTTTTTAAGCCGTTCTCAATAAATTGTGTAGCCTATTCTCTCAACGTTAGAATCTTCGACACGATCAGCACACTTAAAATGTAAAATAGGCGTATAAACGGCGGTTAAATAATAATAATAATTATTATTATTATTATTATTATTAATTTGGACTTTATTTACTAGAAAAGCCTCCTGTGAGCCATCGAGTGGCTTTTTTTCTTTTGTTTTATACGTACAAGATAACAAATAAACCTCAAAAAGACAGCTTAATACAATTTCAAGAAGTCCAAATTGCAGCAAACAGAATAAATAAACAACATAAACCTGAAGAAAGTTAAATTGAAAAAAATAAATAAAATAAATAAACATTAGGCCTACACAATGGCTTTATCATAAAAAAAAATACCTTCAGAATATTACATTATAACTAAGGGCTCTTGTTACGCATGAGTCTTAAATATTCGAGGAAGATCATTAAATCTGTATGGCAAAATAAGAATATGGGACGGGTTAGTAGCTTACACTGGAACTGGAGCTAGCATACTTGGCCCCAGCTCTGCTCTCATCTCTCAAGTGACGCATCTCTGCTGCACTCTGCCGGACATTATGTTCTCTGCGCAAATCTGACTTAGGGCGGGGTCTGTGCACAATTACATCATCACCGATCATCACTTCACATGCGGTGAAATTGGGTGAATGTATTTTTTTTTCTTAGACGAATATAATAACGTGAATTTCGTATCATACAAAGCTGATTTTAGAGGAACACACACAGAAGGACACAATTTGAGGTAGGCAACAGTGATATGAATTCTCAAAGCAGAGTATAGGCCTATTTGCATTGCAAAACATTAAACGCAGGGCAGTTTTATTTTATTTTTAAAAAATATTTTCTACATTGGGTCTGATTGTACGTATTTGCAGTTTTATTAGCTTGACCCATTCTTTATAAATGTAGCCTGCTAAATAGAAGGCTATCTTTATCTCTGACTGAATACAACCTACCAATTGCGATTTTTGCCTTCTCTTCAAATTATAAAAACTGCATCATGATGAAGCAGAGCCTAATAGAAACGTAATAAGAGTGAAAAATAAAAAGCTTAGCATATATTTTTAAGCGTGCAGCTAAAAACAAGTCTGTCTTGTCAGACAGGCTTTTGGTGACTAGACTGGGATACGTTTCCACATGACAGACGTTTTGACGTGAATGTTACGTATGACAACGAATATTATGTTTTTAAGAGCTGGATGTTGTTACCAAAATGCCTATTGTATGTTTTATGTTCATGTGTGTTGGTTTTTCAAATTAATTTACAGAATATATACTTTTTACTTTTCAGTCATATACTTCAGTCATGAGGGACAGACTTGACCACCTCCAGGCAGTATCAGTGTCTAATGAGAGTGTTGAAGAGCATGAAACTGGCCAAGCTCTCCCCCATTCAGAAAACACAACCCATGATGATCCTCCTCAAGATACCAGCACCAACCCTGACATGGAAGCTGTCTTTCATGAGGCACAAGAGGCTCGGCGTCAGATTCAGTTCATCAGTCTGGAAGTGAAGCGTCTCAGGGAGCGAAACTCACATATTTTTACAGGTGCAGTCGGCTCTAGTGTTTCCAATACCTGTGACTCTGATGCTATCGCTGCTGGCATCAAAACCAGTGGACAGGAGATGCTTGCGCACCTTCGCAAAATGGATTCCCATGGGAAAGACTTAGAGGAAAAGTATGGCGTCAATTCACCGGTGGCAAGAATTGCCCGAACACAGTACGCCAGCATAAGCAACAGTTTCCGAGATACCATGGTGGAGTACAACGATGCAGAGATGAGCTACAGAGAGTCCTGCAAGGCATATATTCAGCGGCAGATGGAGATTGTGGGGCGAGAGGTCACGGGTGACCAGATCGAAGAGATGCTGGAGAGCGGTCAGTGGAACGTCTTCAGTGAGAACATGGTTTCAGAAGGGAAAACTGCACGGTCTGCACTCATACAGATTGAGAGCCGTCATACAGAACTGCTACAGCTGGAGAGACGCATTCAGAGCCTTCATGAGGTTTTTCTGGATGTGGCCATGCTAGTAGAACAGCAGAGCTCGATGATAGACTACATTCACACCAATGTTCAGTCAACAGAGGTGGAGGTCAGGGAGGTCCTTGTGAAGCTGGAGAGAGCCAAGAGACATGATAGGAGCCACCCTTTTAAAAAAATGTTCTTCTGGAAGCGATGACACGGCCACAAATATCACAGGTCAAAAGAAATACACTAAGTGATCCGATTTTTTGGGGTTGCATTAACATTTTATATTTTTAGCTATTTCTTTTTTAGGCATTCATCTTCTAAAGGAAAATAAACACATATAATAGTAATTTTGTGCAAGACACTGCCATCCAATAAATATCTCAGAAGTATCACAAATATTGAAATTTGTGCATTTTTACAGTTGGCTGTTTTGGCAAATAACTTATACAGGGATTCAGAAATCCTTTTTTTTTTTTTGTAGTTTAACATTTTTAAATGTTGTGTTTATTCTTGGGATGGAATTATACTAGTTCATTGTGATGATGGATCTAACTATTTCTTACAAAAATGTTATCAGCTGTATCTCATTCTGTGTGGTTTCATTCAAAGTTTCTTGGCAGATGTCATAAATTAGAGGATAACTTAATTACCCTAATTAGATCACATGTGTCTACCTCATGTGGAACGTGATGTCCCTGCTCACACCTATTAAACCAACACATGCAATAATACAAAAACCGTTCTGACTGGCATAGAAAGTTGCTATGAGGTTGCTATACACCCAGAAAACTGTTCAATGAACTTAATTTTAAGGAAAACTCTTGCAATTAGTTGCATGGAGAAGTTTGTCTCAATTTAAGTTTATTGAGCAAACTATTATTATCAAGAAGAGACTGAGGTCAGTACTGACATTATGTTTGTTACTGAGTAAAACAAACTCACAGCAACCATCATATAGCTGCTCACAAGCAACACCAATGTAACTACAAAATTCAAAAACATTACAGAAACTCAACATAATAGAACATAACTGAACATTAAACTAACAACCCTTTACTGAAAACATAAAATAACACTTAATCTCTACATTTTCTCTCCTTACAGTCCCTTGCAAAGCATGCTGGGAACTCCAGATCTACTGCTCAGTTGTCAAAAATGATTGTCCTAACACAAATGGATTAAGTAAAGTTCACTTTTAAAAATAGGTGGATTGAACACAACAAAGTTAAGTTGTGACAAAATGTTGCTTTAGCTGAAATATCATGTTGCTTTAGCTGAATTTTACTAATTGTACTGAACAAAAGGCAAAAGTATTTTTTAATGTACTTTGTGTTATAAGATTGTGTTCCAGGGGCAACTTTGTTAAATATGGTGATAACTAAAACAACTCACAGATGTGCAGTAAATTCTGTTGATTCACCAAAAACTATATACCTTTAAAAAGTTTAGGATCAGTTACTATTTTATTTCAAAAGTAATACTTTTATTCAACAGTTATGCAATAAATAAATCAAAAGGGACCGTAAAGACATTTATAGTGTAATAAAAAAATGTATCATGGTTTGCAGAAAAATATTAAGCAGCACAACTGTTTTCAACATGGATAATATGAAGAAATGTTTCTTGAGCAGCAAATCAGCATATCAGAATGATTTCTGAAGGATCATGTGACACTGAAGACTGGGGTAATGATGCTGAAAATGCAGCTTTGCCAGCACAGGAATAAATTATATTGTAAAATATATACAAATAAATATTTTACATTGTAATAATATTTCCCAATATTAACGGTTTACTGTATTTTTGATCAAATAAATGCAGCCTTATAGAGACTTGTTTCAAACAAATTTTCAGATCCCAAACTGTTTGAACTTACAAACACAAAACTCATGACATGAATGTGACTGCTGGACTGGGCTGGGACAGGTTAATGTGATGACATCAATTAGACAATACTGTTCCTATTGTGCTGGCTTCAATCATTCTGTTTGAATGAAGCTGCCAACAGTGTGACTTGGCCTACTTAGTTTGCTGAGAATCTTAGGCTACATGTCTTATCTTTGCAAATGCATGACGTATCAAATGAATAAAAATATAACTTATTAAAACAACAACAACAGAAATAATAGCTAGGCTACTAATTTGTAGTATCCTACATATTTGTAAATAGAAAGAAAATAACAAGTAAACAAAAAACAAAGAGAATATGTTGCACAGTAGGTGAGTCATTAGTTCTTGCTCAGACTTGTGAATAATTATTGCATAAATGCTAAGTGTGCATTTCCTCCTTGTGTGCATTGCGCGCGCCACTCCGTCGGGCACGCGCTTGACTTGTCTACTAGTCCAGTTCTGCTCGAGATCTCCTTGAGCATCAACAAGACATCTCGACCGCGCTGCTTAGCAACTCCAAACCTGGAACACGATGAGACTGTCGGTCGCTTTTCGCCATGCACATCGGAGTCACGCGAGCATACGACGATCACGCGCCGGTGTCAAAGTTTTTAACCCGGAGAAGAACAGATTAATACCTGATAATATCATTGCTGTTTCTTTTCTATCAGTTCGGGAAGCAAGTTCGACCAGCGGGACAACTGAAACGGTAGCGAGCTTTAAAAGTCATCCTCATCCACGAAAAAACGATGGACCGCTGTATGAAAGTGCTGTTGGGTAAGAATAAAACACCTTCTTATTAAGTCCCTAATCGGACAAAACTTAAATGTTCTAAAGCACGCTGAATGGTTTTGTGTTTTTAACAGTTTTGTTTGGTTTATATAGCGACTTACTAAAGTATCTTATCTATTGTCTTGGTGTTGATTTGTTTCCACGTGCTACCAGTGTTCGGCGGCCAGCTGATGTAACTTCTGCCTCCCATTATAGTCTAGGCAAAGTGACTCATTATTAGTCTTCCGTTTCGACTTCCGAGACATGTAACGTTATACACCATTGCAAATGAGCGCAGGCTACATCCGTGTTACTGTCTGAACTAAATTTTGCTTCCAAAAAGTGACTTTTAGTTTTAACTAAGTTTGAAAGCATGTCGTTATTTGTAGTTAATGTGTCCTCATTTAACCCGCCCTCCTGGTGGGCTATGAAAAAAAACTGACTTTCTTCACAGCTTTAAATGTGTGTTTGTGTCATCAGAAATTACCGAAATTTTTTGAATTTATTGAAAATGTCATGAATTAAAATCACTAAAAATGCACCCTTTTTATGTCTGTTCTAAGACCTACTAACAAATTTGAATATGTTTATTCAAAAAATTAAAGCAGGATTTACCATGAACCGACATCGTATGCATCTTCTAGAAAAAAATAAAATAAAATTGACAAAAACAGTTTGAGGTTCTTTTTTTTCATTTCAATTAGAATTTCTTTCTTTGGCTCCTTTTAGAGTTGAAAGTTAAAGGGTAACTTAGATACATTATTTTAAATGAGACCATGGCAGGGTTGTTACACCATCAATTTACAAAAAAAATATAGGAGTGTATAGGAGAGTTCTGTTCATTTTAGACACAGGTTTTCATATTGAAGCAAAAAAAGCAATATGAATATTTTTTTATGAATATAGGAATTTTTATTTTATTTTATTTTTTTTACAAAATACTCGCCTGTGATGGAAACTTGTGTACCGGTATGTCTCTATTTAGACTTTAATCATTGCCAAATCAAACCCTACAAGTGACCGCTATGTATCTCATGGATATCTGTAAATGGAGTCAAAGGTCAGGTAGCTGCTACAAAGGGTTAAAGTAATCGGTAAAGATGCCTTTGCACCCACCCTTGCAAGAGATGCTTACAATGATGCAATAGACTCCCCAGTAACTATACGATAAGTTTATCTTCTAGTTAAAATATGTTGGCTAACCTGCTTAAAATGATCAGCTGAACAAAACTAATTACTCATAATATTATTCTAATATTTATTTAATTTAATTTGTCTTTATTGGTTTCTGTCAGACAGCACAGCAACAGGACATCTGTATAGTTGTTATATGCTGCATGTGTGTGCTGTGCCAGGAGTGCCAGCATAAAAGTTTTAAACTTGCACAATCTGTGCAGGCGCAGGGTGAAGTTGTGTTTGAGTATGTAGAGCAGTTGAAGATCTACTTGGAATGTTAAAAATATCTGAGAAACTGATGATTTGTATATTGTACTAATTCTATAATGTTTGGCTTAAAACGTGTAGCTAATTATTTGATCTGAGGTTCAAGATGTTGGAGTGTCATTTGACACTCGTGGTCATTTGATGCGTGGTTGACATTGATTTTTGGAGCAGAGCAGTCAGCAATAGATAACCGAGTTGTTGTTGTTTAAAACGCGTCGCTTATCAACTTTGTAAGCTTGATAAGTAAAAAAAAAATATATATAATGTTGTATTTGATGTGTTTTATGCTCATTTAATGAAAAGTTCTGCCCTGTTATTGCCAGTTAGTGAACATGCAGAATGCTGCTATTGATGAAATATGTTATGAAACCACTGAGTTGAATGGTTAAATATTTGTTTCCATCTCATTTACAGTGACATTGTTCAGAGGAGCAGAGAAGAGCTCAAAGTTATTAGAGAAACCAACCCAGGCCTCAAACCTACGCTTGCTATCATACAGGTGTGACTAGAGAGCATATGTGTGTGTCTGTTGGTATGTGAATGAATCTCAGACACTAAAAACTGGTATGTTTTTACTTATGATAGGCTGGTGAAGATGACAGTTTGCTGGAGGTGAATAAGAAGATGGCTAGAAAGGTATAACTATTTGTCTTCTCATTTGTTCAACGTCACTATTCTCCATGTACAAATACACACATGCATTTTGAACAGTGATTTATTGAAGGGGTCAAGGTTTAGCTGATCAACACCCCTGCTGGTTGATGCTGTTATTGACCTTACACATGTGTGTTTGCATGTTTATGTATGGTTTATGTACGGTGGCCGAGAGAGCTCAATGTGCTGCAACTAAAGAAAGCACATGCAAATAGAGAAAAAAACACCTGCAAAAACGCGCTGCAAAAGTTCACAACACAACCAAATACAGAAACGCGCTGCAAATAAATAACACGGACCACAACGGAAATGTTTCCAGGGGAACCAAATACGTGACGAACCGGCTGGGACGTGCTTATTGCTCGTGAGCATCCCTATGCCCTACTCCCTTCGAAGGGCAGACGGCAGGCCTTGAAGTGGGACTTTGGAGTGAGCAGGGCACTAGTGTGCCATTATGTAGCCGTTTGGAACGCACTTGATGAAGGGAGCAACGAAAGACAACGTAATTTCCTCATTATTTTCACCTGGGATGTTCCCATAACAACGCAGCACGTTGTCCATCAGCTGAATAGCTGTTCTAATGACAAGAATATAATGCTGTTAACATAACGGTTGCAAATAAATATTTATTTTTACTTTGCAAAAAAGCTTTTAAAAGATGTGTTATATCTGCGTGTCAGTGTCTCAACTTTTAGACGTTGGAATCTACGTTACCTAACATTTCTTAAGAAACTTTTCTTTATGAAAATTTAAACATAATATGAAACAATTTGTACAGTGTTCTTCTATATCTTTTTTAAAATTTATTTTAGTTTTTAGCTCATTGTTATTTTCTCATGTATTCTGATGACATAGAACATATTGTTTGTACATTTTGTATATTGAATAAAAGTGGTATGTCATAAAAATTTAATCTCTGTATGTTTTGCACAAAAAAATTTTTTTTTTTATAAAATAGTATTTAAATAAAGTAGTATTTTGAGCTGTAAGCACGTGCCAGCCGGTTCGTCACTTATTTGGTTCCCCTGGAAACATTTCCGTTGTGGTCTGTGTTATTTGCAGCGCGTTTCTGTATTTGGTTGTGTTGTGAACTTTTGCAGCGCGTTTCTGTATTTGGAGCACACGTGTGTTGTGAAACTGATGAAGATGTTTTCTTAATTTGCGAGTGTTTTTTTCTATTTGCATGTGTTTTCTTCAGTTGCAGCACGTTGAGCTCTCTCGGCCACCGTATTATGACTCACGAGGACATGTGTTTAATGACATGGGTATTACAATGTAAACATGGCTTATGACACTTCCTGTGTCCTTGTAAACTAAATGGCTTAGTAAACATACTAAAGTGTTTTTGAAATTCAAAAAAATGCAGAATGTTTTCTGTGATGGGAAGGGGAACGGAATATGCTGGTCGTACAGCATAAAAATCATTACGCCTAGGGCGGGTCCCCGTAAACCACATATTCAACTGTGTGTGAGTTTGTTACAAGTAACATGCAAATTCTCCATTACATCATAGTATTTTTTCTAGTGACCGATAGCTTGTATAGATATTATGTACCACCTTGAATTTGTTGTGTTTTGATTGTGTCCACACAGATCGGCTTAAACGTAATGCAGATTTGTCTTCCAGACCAGTGCACAGAGGAGGAGGTCAGTGATATTGCTAATCTATAATGCAATGAATAGCTTTTGTGAATAAATACATATAACTGCCAGTGCGGTTCTGTCTCCTGAATCTTTGCCTCTGTTTTACAGGTGATCGAGGAGATCTTGCGGTTAAATGAGGATTCTCTTGTTCATGGCATTTTTTTGCACCTTTCTCCGTCCTTCCTCTCCAGAAGTGTCTGTAATGCCATCAAGCCCCAGAAGGATGTCGATGGGTAAGCTACAGTTGTGTAAACAGGGTCCAAAAATAACTTTTTGTGGGTAATTTGAGAACTAATTCACTGTAAATATATTCAATCTGACATGATACTGTATTTTAGTACAAACATTTTTTGTGGGTAGAAACTGTATGTTTTCCACACAAAGACACACTGTTTGTGTATGTGTTTGCAGGGTCTCTGACCTTAATGTTGGCCGTGTGGTGTTGGGGGATCAGAGAGATGGCTTTGCCTCACCTGTAGCTGGAGCTGTGCTGGAGCTACTTGCCAGGCATGGTGTGTTATGTTTGTTTATGCGTTTTGGCATATGTTTTTAAAATACATACATGGAGGTTAAAATGTCTATGTCGAAAATGTTTCACAGACATATAATGCTAATTCTACTGAATGTTGTGCCTCTAAAAGTAATTTAAACGAAGATGCATGTACACACTACTATTCAAAAGTGTGGGGTTGGTAATATTTCATAAAATGTTTTTAAATAGACTCTTACACTCACCAAGACAGCTATTTCAAATTGTAGTAATATTTCACAATATTACTTTTTTATCAAATTAATGCAGTTTTCTATTTTATCATATTTAAAAATGTAATTTATTCCTGTGGTGGCAAAGCTGAATTTCCAGCAGCTGTTATTCCAGTCTTTAGTGTCTCATGATCCTTCAGAAATCATTTATAATATGCTGATTATTATTAATGTTAAAAACAGTTGTGGTACTTTTTTTTTTTTTATGACTATTTAATGAATAAAAAGTTTAAAAGAACAGCATTTATTTGAAATAGATTGTTTTTGTAACATTAAAATATTTAACTGTCTCAATTGATTATCACAAATTAATATGCTTCCTGAATAAAAGTGAAAACGTTTTCTGACCCCTGACCTTTAAATGGTAGTGTTTTTTATTGTAACATAATACTTGAGGTGGAGTTTTTGGTGAGTTTTTTTTAGAATCTGTTTAAATTTACAGCATTTACATTTTTCTTTATCACATTTAGATGCCCCATTGGTTGGCAAGATGGCAGTGCTGGTGGGTGTAAAGGGCCCCCTGAAGGTGGCTCTTCAGTTCTTGCTGCAAAACAATGGCATGATTGTGCAGACCTGCCAGTGGAGCTCAAAGCACCTGCAGAAACAGGTAAATCAGCTGCTAGATCTGTGGGAGAATATATCTGTGGGAGAGTACATTTTTATGCATAATTTGCTATTTGTACCAGCAGGGGGCAGTGCTGCTTTTTCATGATGGACATTTAGATAAATCATGTGAGGCTTACGCTAATTGGATTTCTTTCTTTCTTTCTTTCTTTCTTTCTTTCTTTCTTTCTTTCTTTCTTTCTTTCTTTCTTTCTTTCTTTCTTTCTTTCTTTCTTTCTTTCTTTCTTTCTTTCTTTCTTTCTTTCTTTCTTTCTTTCTTTCTTTCTTTCTTTCTTTCTTTCTTTCAGATCATGGACTCAGATGTGGTGGTATTGTTAGACACAGGCCACAAGGGCCTCCCACCCACCTGGTTAAGACCAGGGGTGGCAGTCATCAACCTGGGCTCGGCCCTAATGGAAGGTATATTTCTTCAAAGTAAAGCTGTATTGCTTGGCAGACATTACAACAATTGATTTTTACATTGCTGGTACAGTATATGTAAAGCATTCAGGGCACTTCTTTGCTTGCGAAGTGTCACTTGAGAATTGTAGGAACTATTTTATTTGTACTACACTGGATGTGAAAGACAAGCATGTGATTTCTCCAAAAAGAATTAAGTCAGGCATGTGGCTTTCTTCACCTTTCATTACCTGCCATCTCTTTAATAGAACCTAATGAATATAGAGGCCCATGCTATTTCCTCCATAACCCACAGAGATTTCATTAGTGTGGGGACAATTCTAATTGCATTTCCTTAGATGCTCAGTCTGGGCCAACTTTTCATGCGTGATCTTATTTTCTAGAACACCGTGACCGTTGGGAGCCCAGGATGGAAGCTAAATCTGACGCCGGAGTTGGGACTCTAAGTGCTGCGCTTAGAATGCAGGTGAGAGTTCTTCTGTTGTTGTTTCTTCTTTCTAATAATATCTTTAAAATAGGCTAAATTATTCTGGCAACTTTATCAAATCTTCAGAACCTGCGATTAGCCAATTTAAAGATTAATGTCTTTGACCGTTATAATACATATTTATTATATAACACAGAAAATAAATTATATTTATAGTGCATCTTTAAATATATGCACACACTACAATTCAAAAGTTTATGGTCTAAAAGGTTTGTTTTTTACAGAAATTAAACTGTTTTCTATTTGAATATATTTCAAGATGCAATTTATTTTTTTATCATTGTTTGCTGAGATGTTTGTAGCTGTGTTATTGTGATTTGTTAGCATGTAGTGAGGAGCAGCAGGAGGTGGTTAGAAGAACAGGAGTACCAGTCATGGAGGCTCCGCCCACTAAAACTTCAACCACTCTCACCCGTGCCAAAGTACGAGCAGCCTTGCCTTTTGGTTTCTACAAAATATGCATCTCTCTGACTTTTGCTAGTGTATTTGTGCACAGAATTAATTAGTCTCTCCTTTTCTCTGTTTGGATGTTTCTGTAACCCTCAGTGATATAGAGATCTCCAGGGCACAGACTCCCAAGCCCATATCCCAGCTGGCTCAGGAGATTGGGTTGCTTCCGGAAGAGCTGGAAGCTTACGGGATCACCAAAGCCAAAGTCCGTTTGTCCCTCCTCAACCGCCTCCAACATCAGCCTGATGGCAAATATGTCCTGGTGGCAGGGTGCGACATACATTTTTACTTCTGTCATTGAAGTTTAATTCATATCTCAATACTTATCTAAACTGATACGACACTAAAGCAATGATACAAATTTTTATTGAACCACAAAGTTCAGAAAACTTTGACTTAATTTGTTGATCAGGTTATGTAATCTGTAAATCGGCTTTTTTTTTTTTTGTCAATCAGTTAATGGAAGATGGAGTCATGACCACCATTTTTGTATCGCAAGAACTTGAATAAGATAAATGCTTATACTTTCAGAGGTCAAAATCATTTTATGAAATCTTCAGGTCATTGTTTGTGTAACACTTTAGTTTAGGGTCCAATTCTCACTACTAACTAGTTGCTTATTAGCATGCATATTACTAGGATATTGGCTGTCTATTAGTACTTATAAAGCACATATTAATGCCTTATTCTGCATGACTATATTCTACATTTCTAATCCTACCCAATACCTAAACTTAACAATGACCTTACTAACTATTAATAAGCAATAATTAGGAGTTTATTGAAGCAAAAGTCGTAGTTAATAGTTAGTTAATAATGAGAATTGGACTCTAAACTAAAGAGTGACCGTGTGTTTTCACGCTCAAGTCAGTGTGCGCGTTTGTACTCTGCCTCTACATTCCTAGAGAGAATGATTGGTGGACCCAGGGATCTTATCTATTGCTGGCTCTCAAGCCCACCAGGAGCCTCCCTTTCATCCGTGTGTGTGAAGCGTGGCTCGGTCAGCTCCGATCAGGGGCTCAGGGTCTCTTTTATGTGTGTGGGGAATGTGCAGACCCCTGGCTTTATCAGCGGCCCCTTCCCTCTCCTCTAACTCTCCTTCTTTAAGTCCCGCTCTTTGTTCTGCCTACAGATGCTGTGAAGCAGCACTGCCCTCCCCACCCGGCCTACTCAATTACTGTCAACCACTGGCATGCCTTTACTGCACTGCCAAAAAAGCCACTCCACAAAGACACCGAGAGAGTGAGAGAGAGAGCGAGAGGGAGGGAGGATGCTGATGGGCAGAGGGTTTTCCAGCAGTCTAATATAGTGAGATCAGAGCGAAAAAGAAAAGAGAGGAAGGGATAAGGATGAATAGATATAGATTCACAACCTCCTCTCATTGAATGTGGGAAAGCATATGTTGATAATGTTTTCGGTCTGTTTTTCAGTATAACTCCCACTCCTCTGGGTGAGGGGAAGAGTACTGTGACCATAGGTCTGGTCCAGGCCCTCTCCGCTCATCTCAAGCTGAACTCCTTCGCTTGTCTGCGACAGCCTTCCCAGGGCCCAACGTTTGGAGTCAAAGGTGTGTTTTTGTCTGTTTGTATTACATTAGTTTGATATTTTAGTGTATGGGTAACAATAACTAGCAGCAATTTAAGGAATCATAGATGCACTTCCTGAAGGTTGTACCAAAATGTAGACATCAGAAAGCAACCTTCTAAGATAATCTGGCATCAAGTCAAGTGTCCTTTGTATATTTTCAAATCAGTCACTTATTAGGCTGTACACAGCAAGGCAGCTCACAAAGCTTTGGATCAGAGCTAATGTCTGGCTATCTCAGACATTGTCTTGTTTTCATTGCTGTGTGTTTGTCAGTCTGCTTCATTATTTTGTATCTTTGCAGGAGGAGCGGCGGGCGGGGGATACGCACAGGTCATTCCTATGGAGGAGGTGAGTGACAACAGACATCCTGTCTCCCGCTATCACAAAGCCCTTTCCCTTAGTATGCCACAACTGATGAAAGCCCTTGAAGAACTCACGCAGACGTTGAGATAAATAAAAAAATCCACTAGCAGATACTGCATTTATCAAAAGCTCCAGAAAGCAGCTTCCTATCTCTCACTTTCTCTTTTTCTCTCAGTTTAATCTCCACCTCACAGGAGACATCCATGCTATTACTGCAGCCAATAATCTAGTGGCGGCAGCTATTGATGCCCGCATTTTCCATGAAGCTACCCAATCAGACAAGGTAAACAATCATGATGTACAGGTATTTGTGATTTCACACAGAAGTGTATCCCTGGGATTCAATGTTGTGGCCAATCAATAGTTAGTTGATCAATAGCAGTGTAATTAAAGGGGATTGTTTCTGGTTCTATACAAGGCTGCATGTTTATTACTTCCTTTAACTATTATATATATATTTTTTTGTCTTATAGGCCCTGTACAGCAGACTAGTGCCGTCTGTTAATAGCGTGAGACGCTTCTCTCCTATACAGCTGGCTCGCCTCCAGGTGAGTCTGAAAGAGATCTTTGTAGGCCTACCTCTGAATTTTTGTACTTTTATTACTTCATAATGCCCTCATCATTTGACACAAAAGTCACTAGAGCAGTGGATTTCAATTAGTGGGACGGGAACTTCAGCAAACCTCCAAGGGGACTCTAAATGACTTAAAATTATCTAAAATAAGACAAAACAAGCATTAAAATAAACTAAAACTACTAACATTTCTATTTATTTCTTATTTTAGTTCATCCCATCTGCTATTTTTTCATATTTATTGAGGAATCAGGCTTTCAGTAATCCTGGATAAATTGGGTATCTAATTTTAAATGTTTTTATAAACATTTTTTTAGACCTGAGAATTAAAGTCATGTATATTAAAACCTGTGGATATTTTATTCAATCAGGTTGAAATTGAAAAAAAGTTCTTAGTTCTTATTATCCAGTAAATAGGAACTCTGTAAATATCTGAATGCAGTACATCTGGTAACCAACAGGGGTCCTCATACAGCTACTGCGAAACTAGCGATTTCTTTCTTATGAGGCTATAATTCACAGCAAGTCTCAGCCATTCACAAGTTTCAGTGTTTTTCTCTTTTTGTTGTGTTAAGTTGACTGTTACACAGATAAGCTGAGAAACTTCTTTAAACACGAACTGTTTATGTTTGCTCAGGAACAAGATTGGGTTTACTTGCATTTAGAAAGGCAAAGCTGGTAAATTTACGAGAGACAACCAATGTTTCAGAGAGAAATCTAATTAAAAAGATGGTCTGAAAGAAATTTATGACCACACAATTTGCCATTTAGGAAAAATCTCCCGAATTCTTCATCCGAGTCAAGGCCAACACTTAGAGCAGTAATAAAAATGTTTCAATTGTAGGTTTGTTTAATGTGAATGATCAGCTTTTTCATCATGGTAATACGTGCACTTGTGTCTGTCTTTTCCTCACTGTTGTTTTCAGCGTCTTGGAATAAACAAATCTGACCCCAGTGACCTCACACCGCAAGAGGTCAGCGCATTTGTCCGTCTTGACCTTGACCCTGAGAAGATCACATGGCAGCGAGGTAGGATCTTGTGCAATGTGGATAGCTTTACTGTTCTTCATATGGTATGTTCTCACGAGAATCCCTCAATGCTTGATGGGTCACAGAAAGATTTAGAGATTGTGGTGCAGGAAATATGATTCAGAAGACAGTCAGTGAGCTGAACAAGCAGTATGACACAATATGTGGCCATCGGCTACATTTTACTGGTTTATTATTTCTTTTTCAATCGGATATTGGAACGGCATTACAAACTGGCCATGTTTTATATTTGCGAGCAGTTTTTGAGAACTACTTCCTACTTGAAAACATGCAGTTCCGGGTCTACTCTTCGCACCTGGGAGGGATGCCAAATGTAGACCTTCTGCGTCCGGTTATGACGCAGTGGCCTCTGATAGCTGCGATCACTGGGGGATGAGATTCAGCTGGATTGGGGTGTTTCCCATTTCACTCGTGGCCGCCTGGGAACATCTGCTGCCTTTAGCCTACATTCAGAAGATAGTGCTGCAATGACTGATGGGATATTTACTCTGTTGGTTCAAAAGTGCACACTAAAATGAGGGGCCTGGAAGATTAAGAACAGCTTTACATCTCTCTCCCGCTGCGAATGCGAAACTGCCTGTGTGTTTGAGAAGATCCTCACAACTCTCTCTCTGTGACGTTCATAAATGTAATGCTTAAACTGTTAGGGTTTCCCATGTTCATTATAGGAAGATGTCACAGTGAATAATGATGTTATTAATCAATCTTCAGATTAAATGTTTTCGATGTGTTGTAGTTTATGTACACTGTTCTCACAGAGAGATAAATTGAAACCGATGCACAAGAGCAATATGGGAGACAGCCAGAAAGCAGACTTAACCACTGTTTGTCATTTTTTGTTGTTCATGACATGTTTAAAATGAGGCTTATAATAATTGTTCTGCATTTCTATGAGAAAATACCAGAGGGTTTGAATTCTTTCCCCTCCATCTTCCTGGTCCTTTGGGAGTTGTGTTTGTCTCATACTGCCGCCTCCTACATTTATCTTGGCTGCAAGAAAAAAAACAGAAATTCAAAAAGTCTTTGAGGAATGCATGCTTATTGCAAGGTTATGGTTTTACTTGGCGTCCATCCCTCTGGGTCTCTTTAGGTCATTCGTTTTTTGAGATTCATTAGATTGTCTCATACATCTCCTCTGCAGTGACTGCCAGATCTGAAAAATCTGTCCAGCTTGCTGCACTTAATGTCCAGCTTAGTTCCCTTATGACATGATTCTCTCCAGCCATTGTCTTCATATACAACGCTGCTACGTTGAGCAGATAGAAACTGCCAAACCATGTGATGTTATTGCAACCTGATGAAAACAATATTGCATTTATTAAAAAAAAGTCAAATAAAAATCCTGTAATATTGCAATTGAAACCTGTAACGAAGTAAGTTGTTGTGGGAAGGAGGAGGCGGAAAATGGCGAACGTTCACAAACTTTACTTTCGTTTTGTGTTTATTTATATATTAAAGGCGGCACCCCCTCACGGACGACTGCCGCACACACACACACACACACACACACACACACACACACAACGTAACGTACTGTAAAAGTCCTGGTCCTCTTTCATCCTTCACTGTCGTCGCTCCTCCTTTTATGCATCCGAAGTTCCTCCGTGAGAGAAACGAGATCGGTGTAGCACCCTCAGCCTTATCTTGCTTGCCACACAATAGATTTAAAATGCTTAGTTTTTATCATAGGTAGTTGTATAAAGGGGAAATTCACCCAGAAATGAGAATTGTCATTAAATCTTAACATCCATTATGGCTGTCCTTTGCACACTGCCTGGTTAATGAACACATCTTTCTTTTCAGTTAATCTGATCCTGTTCACAAAACTGGTCTGAATGATTTTGGTTAAAAAAATGGTACAAATTCTATTTGTCTGGAGGACTTGAAGTGACCCTTAAAAATAAAATGAAGACATAAGTACCCCGACAAGTGAACTGTCCAATAGCAACTCGATTGACAAATAAAGAAAAGCATTTGACATATCGACATAGAATAGAAATTGTCAAATGTTTCTTTTTTATATACAATTTAAATATGCTTCTAAATATGCTTTATTAATTTACTAAAATAGAGAAAATTAAATATAGAGTTTTAAATGTCTATTAATTTGTCAATTCAAAATGTTTAAATCAATTTAAGATGGAATAAGTTATCAATTAATTAAAGTGTCACTCCTTGTCCTCTATATTTGAGGTGAAGATAATCAGTAAATGGTGACAAATCATGCTTGCTCAGGCAACTTGGAGTATAGTGCATCAGTCATGTTGACTACTTTTATGGTGCTTTTACAGTATGTCGTTTTTGAAGCATGAAAGTTTTGGTCCCTATTCAATTGCATGGAAATGAGTAACTAGTACATCCTTAATTACTCCTTTTTGTGTTCAAACAGTAGAGCGTTGGAGCTTGCAACTCTAAGTTCATGGGTTCGATTCCCAGGGAAAGCGAGAAGTGATAAGAATGTAAATGTGTACCTTGAAATGCAATGTAAGTCGCTTTGGATAAAAGCGTCTGCCAAATGCATAAATGGAAATGGAAAATGGAATGACATGAGGATGAGTAAATGAGCACACTATTTTTTGGTTGAACTATTCTAAGGTAGAAAATCAGGCTTTTGTTTTCTTTTTATTCTTCATTCTGATTTCAAATAGTGTTTTCCCTGTTTCCAACAGTCGTTGATACCAATGACCGATTTCTGCGCAAGATCACTGTTGGCCAGGCCAACACAGAAAAAGGCCATGCTCGCCAGGTACGTGCTTCATACTTCTGATTCAATTAACCAACCGTTAAAAGTAATGCATAGTAGTTTTGTCACTTTTCCTTCCTCACTTTTACTTTTATGTATATTTCCCTTAACTGGAATAAAAGTCCTGCAGTATGTCAACTGCTGTCAGAAAAAATTACTTATAAACCAAATCAGGCAGATAACAGCATGCTCCTCAATGGGAAACAGTCTAAGTAAAAGCAAATGTTTCAAAGAAGGTGTTATTGTGCGCATATCAAAACCTCTGAGCTGGCCACGCATTTGCTTACATTCGTCTCCCTCCCACTGTACCAAAACCACTAAAATGTGCACCACAGCACTTTTGTTCTTGAGAGACATACAGTACAGTATACTATGTGTTTTGGACAGACAGCAAGTGTGTGTGTGTATGTTTGAAATTGAAAACCAATTCACTTAAGCATGTTACCTCAAGCTTTGCAAACATTGACTCAGATCACCTCAGCAATTAGGGTGCTGTAAATGGACTTAAATGGCAAGTAATGATGACACAAGTGGTGTGTGTTAAGCGGCCCGTCTCTCCTGATAAGGCATCTGGCCACCACTCCTCTACTCCCAGCTGTTTTATTGGGGGAGTATTTATTAGCTGAGAGTTAAACCAGGACAGCTCGGTTTTAGTCCAGATGGGGTTGTCTTGGACACATGTGGGAGCAGTTTACTGTATGTGATAAAGAACCAGACTTGGCAGATGTTGCGTGTGTGTGTCTGAGTCTGACAAATCTCTCCACTGTCTTATTTCTTGACGATTCATATTGATGGAAATCGCCCTAAATCATCACTGTGATGTGTTTGTGTGCTGGTCAGAATCTGATCTTTCCACTCTCATTCTTACAGACCCAGTTTGATATTGCGGTTGCCAGTGAGATCATGGCTATCCTTGCTCTGACAGATGGATTGGCTGACATGCGGGCCAGACTGGGGCGTATGGTTGTGGGCAGCAGCAGAAATGGCCAGCCAATCACTGCCGATGACTTGGTGTGTGTGAGAGAGAACTTGAGCAGTGATTTCTGTGGAGTGACTTTTAATCACCTGCTCAATTTATGAAAAAAAAAAAAATATATATATTTTATTTATATATTTTTATATATACACACAATTCTATGTTAAATGTGGATAAATTGTATTTAAACTTCTCTTTCCTGTTTTATTCATATTGCTTAGTTTATTTAGTCGTTAACTGCAAATTGTCAGCCCTACCATAAAGACATTCAGCAACTGCTAAATATTTTGACATTGCTTTGCTCTTTGGTTCTCTCAGGGTGTAACCGGGGCTTTGGCAGTCCTCATGAAAGATGCTATCAAACCTACACTGATGCAGACACTGGAGGTGAGACCTCTTCCCTGTTCCTGTACCCCAAACTCTCAGTATCTTTTACACAGTCGCTCGCTTGTGTGCTATTTTTCTTTTTCTGTCTCCCTCACACATGCACGCATAACTGTCCTATCTTGATGGAAACTCCCAAACTTGATACTCTCAGCGTTGGTGAAGTGATAGGATATTAGATGCTTGACACAGAAAACACACACTCCTACAGTAACACGTGCACATCTGGTTTTAGTTTTGGCTCAGTGGGAGTGTGTCTCTGTCTTTGACTATCAAACCCTGAACACTATGAGAAAACTGGAAATGAGAAATACAGTGATGAAAAGCCTGATTGTTGGAATGCCTTTAATCTTTATGGCTTTTAAACATGCTAATGACTAGTGATTGATGTTTGGTGTTTACGGGTGTGTGTTTTTGTGCGTGACATGCATAAGAGTTGCATGTTTGTAGAGAGAGCCACAAAACTGCTTTGTGAAACCTTTCCTGCCTGGTTTCCTGTTTCTTCTGTGAAGAGGAATCATATCAGAACAAACCAGGCAGCAAAGGGTTGTGGGAATATTACACTGTGACTGGGCTATAATGTCCCTGCTGGGATTGGGATGTATGCAAGTATGTGTGTGAACGAGTGAGAGAGGAAGTGTGTGAATGCTTGAAGGATATGCATGTGTCCACAGATGGAGCGAACTTATCCTGTTTGATTGACAGTTGACAAAAGATGTGAGATTTGTTGAGTGTCTGGAGAAAATGTGTCTCTGATGGATTGATGTTAACTTATTTTGTGTGTCTGCGATGTTAGCTGCAGGTTAGGGACAAAATTGTCCTCAGCTAAATCTTACAACTTCCCTTTGGGGGCATGAAAAAAATAAGAAAATCAGGCTTTTGTTTTCTTTTTATTCTTCATTCTGATTTCAAATTGTGTTTTCCTGTTTCCAACAGTAGCCGGTCAACAGAAACGGCAGTCTATATATATACAAACACTTTAATTCAGAAATGAGGCAGCATTAAATTGATCAAAAGTGATTGTAAAGACATTTAAATTTCTATTTCAAAAGTTGTTATTTTGAACTTCATCTCAGAATACTTAAATGTATCAATCTCAGCAAAAAAAAATATTAAGCAGTTTTAGAAACAATATATAAAGCGTTTTCAACATTGATACTAATAGGAAATTCTCAGTCAATTTGTAGTTAAACTACTAGTTAAGAAAAAGTTGAAGCGATTAGAGTCCATACCAACCTATAGAGTGATAACCAACCTATTCCTGCCTGCTGTGCTCTTTCTTGCTTGGTTTTTCCTGTTTTCTAACTTTCCTGGCTTGGCATGCCAAATCTTTCCTCTTTTCCACACTCACAGGGCAAAGAGCTACAATCTTTCCCTTTCCAGTTTTTTGATATTGTAGGTTTTTATTTCTGCAAAACTTTTCCAGAGGACAGTTCACTGGAAAACCAAACACTCACTTTCCATCACTCATTCTTTCACGCTGCCACTGATGTACACTTTGTGGGCAAACTTGTTGAATTGTTTTGCAGATGGAAAAAAAGTTACTGGTTGACCTTTATCAGTACTGATTGATGTTTTGATGTTATAAACTAGTGTGAAGCGTTTAGGTTATAATGAGATTATAATGCGCATTGTCAGAATCTACCTACAGTTGATGTTTATCAAATTTCATCAATTTTATATGAGGTTTCAGTTGGTGCAAGACTGAAATGTACTGTAGATGCACACGGCACGCTACTCTTGTCCAAAAAAACTCTTAAGATGTTGACTTCTACAAACTAAATAACAAAACTTTTTGTGCCCTGCTGTTTCTGAAAATGCTTTTTGATAATGAATCAAGTAAATCACACAAATTTTTTTATTATTATTATTTATTTAATTTTACAAATGTATTAAAGTGAATGAATCAATTTGATGAATCGTCTCAGGGCTCTGGCAGGCTTGTGTTACTTATAATTTCATGTCTCACAACATGGTTCACTTACCATGTCCAGTACCACTTGACTTGTCTTTTGGCTTTTTGAGTCTCAAAAGGTGATGTGCTAATGTAGAATATTTTGTAATGTTTATATCAGCACCTGCAGAAGTAGTTGAAGGAGGATGCAGTGATAAAAGTTTATGTAAATAAAGGAAGGTTGTCTCCATTGATGGAGAGCTTTTTTTTTGTTTCAGCCTTCCATCCTTTTCCTGAATTCAAATGACTACTTCATCACTCCATTCTTTGTTTTGTATGTACTCCCTTTCCATCTTCCTGCACTCTCTCCTTCCTGTCCCTTCAGCTGTCAGTGTATGTGGTGTCGCTTTTCAGTGTTTTGGAAGTTAGAGATGACCTCAGTGTCATCAGTTCAAACCTCACATTTTAAATGCTTTCTGGATGATGATGATGATGATGATGATGAAGAAATAGACTTTCACAATGTTTAAAGTTTACTGTAGTTGAAGATCAAATGGAGCTAACACACAAGCTTAACCTAAAAAAAAAACCTCAGATGTGGAGATCGACCACTTAAACCCTATAACCCTATATTGTCAGTTACCAGCTCTTAACATTGGCAATTTCTAATGTAATTTTCAGGTAATCTTGATTCACAGTGTCAGTCATTTGTAATGCATTTCTGGCTTGGTTTGCACTGATATTGTTTGTCTTTGTCATGTCAGGGCACTCCAGTGTTTGTGCATGCTGGACCTTTTGCTAACATCGCCCATGGAAACTCCTCTATCTTGGCAGACAAGCTGGCTCTTAAACTAGTTGGAGAAGAAGGCTATGTTGGTGAGTGCACACACACAAACACACGCATTCAGTCACACACCACTGCTTTTTCTTTTTGTAGTCAAAGCTTTCATTGACTAGAGACAAAGGCTATGCTGGGGGTAAGTTAAAACAACAACATTAGAGTTGTTTTCTTGTTCAAATCAGACTCCTGCTCACGAGTGGCCGCACATGCTTATTGGCCTCTACAGCTTGAATAAAATCACAAGATCTGTTGTTGTGTAAAATTCAATCACCCTACAGAATCCTATCACCCTTAACAACCAACAATTGATAAATAATGTAAATAAACACACAATGAAATATATTACATGATATATAGTAGTCTATATGTAATTAAAAATATTAATATATAAAACATTATTGTTCAAAAGTTTGTTAGTGAGATTTTTTTTTTTTTAAACCAGTCTCTCATGCTCACCAAGACTGCATTTATGATCAAATTGATCATTATATTGATCAAAAATGGAGTAAAACCGTAATATTATTACAATTTAAGATAACTGTTTTCTATTTTAATACCATTTAATATGTATTTTATTCCTGTGATGAACAAGCACAATTTTCAACAGTCATTACCCTCTTTACCTTCATTACCCTCTACCCATTACTTTTGTGTCACATGATCCTTCAGAAATCATTCTAATATGCTGATTTGATGCTATAGAAACATTTCTTCTTATTATTATCAATGTTGAATTAACAGTTGTGCTTCCACGGTTTTGTGGAAACCGTGATCCTTTTTTTAGGAATCCTTGATGAATAGAAAGTTCAAAAGAACGTCTTGGTTGCGTATCATGCAGTAGGGCTGCACGATATTGGTACAAAATAACATTGCAATATTTTATTTTTCTGCAATATATATTGCGATGTTAAAAACAATTTCACCAGATGACTTGAATAGCTCTATTTGGAAAGAATGAATCATTCTAGAATGACTGGGGTGGTTTTATCATGGAGTAAATCTGCATAGAAACTAATATTAACAGAATGTTAACTAAAGTAGTTAACTAGAGTTTAATAAATGGAACCTTATTGTAATGTGTTTCCGATTTGTTATGCAGGGTATCCACGGGGTCTTGAAGTATTAAAAGGTGATAATTTTGGGAAAATTAAGACCCTTAAAAAGTCTTATCACGGCTTTATAAAGTCTTAAATTTTGAAAGTATTTTTTCTGAATTAGCTGTCCAACAGTTTGAGTCCCAAAAACATCGTAAATGTGTGTGAATTTAGTCATTTTTATAAAAAAAACGAACAGGTACATAAAAAACTAGGCTATTGTGGGTGCGTTCGTAAATTGCCTCTGAGAGCACCAGAGCGGGCGGGCGGAAGTTCAAAAGCACAATGTATGCTGTGGCGTTCCCAGTGAGTATTACAACACACCGAAATGTTTTAAGAGAAGGTTGGTGAACGCATGAACAGAATGGGGAAGTTTTTTAATAAACTTTGCTTTGATTTACTATCCCAGCCTATTTGATGTTTTTGTATCAGAGTGGTCTATAGTCTTTATCACAAACTAAAACTGTTAAGTTAAAAGTATCACTTATGTAAATGGTAAATGGTTACAGTGGCGCTGAGGTATTAAAAAATATTGAGAAGGTCTTGAAAAAGTCTTGAAAAGGTATTACAATTAACTTCAAGATTCCTGCATATACCCTGTTATGTCTCTTGAGTTCAGTGTTGGACAGATCAGTTGTTTTAACCATTCATTAAAGTGAATCGGTTCAATGGAGTCATTAACGGACCACGGCACACGTTGCGTGATTATCCCGGCAGTTGGGACATCGCACAAGATTTGTGTCAACACAGAAAACATTTCATCACTGGATAGATTTTTTTTGTTTATTGAAAGTGTGGTTTATGTCATCTGAATGTGTGGAACGCTTTTCAGAGAAGATAAGGCAACATTATTTCACACAATATTTCAACACAATTCACAACCAGCGGTAGTTCCGAAAAAAAAAAACTTCGGTCTTCCGACCCTTTACCATCATGTATTCTCAAAGATATTCAGACAAATCAATTCATTAATATGCATGAGGGAGGGATAGAGACCAGGAACCAAACCTTGTCCGCATCCGCCATATCAACCAGGCTGAGCCAACAATGGCGCTCCTAAACCACTAATGTGGACATCGCCAGACCGATCGCACAAGACACTCATGCCCCGGAGGGCGAGGTTGGATGCAGTGCGGTGCTCACCTATGAGCGTACAGTCTGGTCTACCCTTGTGCATGTCCATGAGTGCCCTGGCCTGATAGACCTGTAGCAACGTCATGGCACGCAAAAGAGAAGGCGGCTTGGACGAAAAATCACAGGCCTTATGGGAGAGACAAGGATCCCCCCCCAAAAGCACCGGCCGACGGACACAGGTGCACCTGTGTCACGACAGACCGCCCCACTGGAGGGATTGCTTCATAACCCTTCACCGCTCCTCCGTCAAGGGTAGCGAAGGGGGGGTGGGAGAACCTCTTAGGCAGTTTTTGACAGTAAAAGGTGCGTCCACGACCTAGTAAGTTCTCCATGCATTTCGGAAAAGAAGGGTACTGGGGCGGCGGGCTGAGAACCAGCATGGCCCGCCCCGACATACCAATCATTCAACTGAGACTGAACAGGACACGGTGGAGAGTTCCACTCGAGCCCGGCAGCCTCCCAGAGGGAGATAACGCAGTCAAGTCATCATCTCCAGAGGCCAGCTCACCCTCCGATGCTGCAATCGACCTCCTGTCCTCTGGAGGAGCCCCGGGTGAAACGACTGGCCCACCCATTACAGATTGACCAGCACGCTACACGGGGGACTCCAATATCTGCTGTGGAAGGGAGGAGTGAAGAGCCCACAGTGAATGTTTACTGGGCGAGATATCCAACACTGTCCTATCACCCATCCCACGCGGCACCCATAGGGTGGGGCACGGTAATGGGGACTCGCGCTTCGCAGACCAAGGCAAGTCTCGATCTCAACACGTGACTCTCATATTCCCGCAATGGAAACCTAAACCGGCCACAAAAAACTGCTTCAGGGTGCCCAAACACGTGATAAGCCCAAACACGTGATCCAACAATTGTGACCGTCATAGAGGAACAGGGAACGACCGCATCCAGAAACGCACGGGTGGAATGATATCTTGAAAAAGACGCAAACGCACCCGTGTTGCTCTTTCAGGAAATAGGACCCATCACCTGTGCCAGAGCACACAGGGGAATGACCACGGCAACACTGCATAATATAATGATAACTGAAACAGTGAAGCACTCACTTTTCCACCCTCTAACCAGCCGTCAACAAACACAAACATTCAGAAATTTGTTGCTGTTATTTGTTGCGATCACCGCTGCACTCACGCTGTAGAAACCACCAGCACTGGGAGAGTCTTCCAGAAGAAAACCAACACACTTGCTTGTTGTAAACAACAGCAATCTTCAGAGACATGGCAACTAGTGCGTGCATACACTTCCGTATTTATACCGGCGCTGTGGGGGCGGATTGTGTGATACGAGTCACGCTCGCCAATTCCCACTGGCTCGTTCAATAGTTATCGAAGATTGGCTCCCTGGCGTGATCCCCATTTAGTCGACGTTGACTACGTCTGACGTTCTTGACTGAAAGGGAACAGCATTTATTTGAAACATTAGAACATACTTTTGTAACATTATAAATGTCTTTACTGTCACTTTTGATCAATTTAATGCATCCTTGCTGATATAAAAGTATAAATTTCCTCAAAGTACCTTAACGCAGACATTTTAATGGTAGTTTATAATTTTGACTTGCACATGTAGAAACTTGCATTAAGGTATTTTAAAGGCTTAATGGCTAATCAGCATTAATGGCTTAATCAGTTTATGTTATGCTAAGTGAGTGACTCATGTTTAAGTGAGTAATTGGCTAGTGGAATGTCTTGCTGTTATGAAAAAACAAGAAAGGTTTAATTTAACAATTATTTTTTTAGCTTATAGAATGGTATAATTTAAATTGCTTTAATTGACCATCTTTACGAAGTAATGCCAACGATAATTAATAAAATAATTTTCTACAAATATATAGAATTTGGCACAAAACTCAATCCTTTATCTTAAAACCCAGAAGAATGTTTTTTTTTTAAAGCTGAATCCAACTAATCCTCTGTGTCGGCACACCTGAACATACAGGCCTGCGAAACACACACACACACACTCTTTATCTTACCATCTCTCCATCACTTTATCACTTCCTCTCTCCATTTCTCTCTCATTCCTTTGCTCCTCTCTAGCCTTTTTTATGCTCTATCCCTCCCTCCCTCCCCTGCTCAACTACATGCCCCAGACACTAAAAGAATGCTGGGAATGGCGGAGGCCCTGTGGTCCACGCTAAGAGCGGTGTAAGCTTCACCCCTTCATTTAAGGACAAGCTGAAGTGTGTGAGCCCAATGAAAACACTGCCTACTAAACTGGCCAAGAGCTGTGTTGAGTTACAGCCTCTGGAATTTGAGATACTTTTTCTGCCAGCGAGTAAATAGTAAATTCTTTTGAAAGGGAACTTTAAGGGCTTCATGATTATTTGAAATACAGAAACCGAAATTGCGACTATGGCTTAGGGTGATGATCAAATAGCAAATGCTGTGATTTAATTAAAGTGCCCCAATCATGGATTTTTGAAAATGACCTTTCATGTAGGATAGCTCTAAGTGAATGAAAACATCCTGCAAAGTTTTAAATATGAAAGTGCACCGTATATAAAGTTATTGTCTTTCAAAAGTAAGAGTCGACTCTTGTCAATGAAATGAATTGTTTTTCAAACGAGTCCTAAGCCGCTTCGTTGTGACGTCAAGATGAAACATTAGCCCGCCCACTTATTGCGCGCGCACACAGGGAGTCCTGTGGATACAAGAGAGCATCATGTCGAGGAGACGCTGTGCTCTACAATGTGACGGTAAAGAATATTTTTTTCCCACTGCCCAAGGATTTGTTTTACCAATGTTTGTTACATCGGTTATTCACGCTAGAGCTCAGCTATTAGTTACCTCGAGCAGGATGTTTCAGTGATTCACTACTCAGTTTGAGTCGTCCTTGCGATGGAGGTTCGGGTTGAATGGTCGGACTTGCGCTCTGATTGATATGGTAAAATCAACATCATTGTTCGTTACGGTTTAGTTTACGGTGTAGGAAGCCTTGGGACACGCAGAGCTGTCGGTGTTATGGCAATGGAAATTACGCGGTAAACCAATCACAACAGACCGAGCTGTCTGGCCAACCAGAGCAGAGTAGCTCGCGGAAAGGAGAGATTTAGAGAGATTCATTTGGCGAGTCGTTTGAGAATCATTGAAAATTTGGTGATGTGCAAATGTATATTATGAGAAAATGAAACCGTTTTTTGACGTTTGATGCATGCAAACCTGTTGTAGGAGACTCCAAAACAACATTAGGTTTTACTTAACTTTTAAAAAATCCATGATAGGGGCCCTTTAATTAAAAATATGGGCAGTGTGTTTCAGTGAAGTGCAGCACCGTGTTATTACATGCGTATGGTGTTTTCAGCATCTCAGAGCAGTTTGGTTCACATTAAATGCTGCTCCACTCCATCTCCGGATCTTAATTTGGGTCACTTGCATTTGGGAACGCAGCCATCTTCTTGTAATGAGAAGTATTTATAAACTGGCTATTCACAAAAAAGAGAAGCTTTAAGGGCACAAGATTTAAGCTGTGATAAATATTAGCATTTTAATTTTGCAGTTGTACAGTAAAATAACTTTATTTTACAGTGAAATATTAGTAATATTTCTATTATAATGTATTTCATTATTTTTAATAATAATAATCAATTTACTACTATATATATTTTTATTATTATTATTATTAATATAATCGCACAGTTTCTGGCCAAATTTTGCAGCTCTTCAAACAAGCACAGCAATTTTTTTAAACAATTGACATTTTTAGTAGAAAAATCGCAATTGGAACCCACTAGTTGTTTTATAGAGCCCCCTACCCCCAGAGGACAGTAAGAAAATGAATAATTTGATTTACTGTATTGCGAAAGACAAGAAACTAGGACCTCTCTCATTTGTTACATTCAAAGAAGTCCATATTGGACTTGGAGCGTCAGCATCAACAAACAGCAGGAATGCTGGGAGTTTGTTGACTTTTGCTCAATGTTAGTGAAGGAGGGGGACGTGTGTATGCGTTACCTGAAGCCAAGGTATGTGCGGTATGTAGTGTTTTTGCTGTGGGTGAGAGGGAGGACGTTGCCTACATCAGCTGATTATACACAACTGATCTGCTTCACTGGTATTTCTGAGCACTGCAGTGGTTTTCCTGAGAGGCATGGTAGTAACCTTTAGTCTACCCAAACTAAACTGATCACGCTCAGACTGATAGATGTGCTGATAATTCCAAATTCTCTGAAAGTTCCTGAAGGCCGATAACATACTCCCATTTTACATTCTCTCTCAGACCTGAGACGGCTGTAAATCTGTGCCTGACTGGTGTGTGGATGACCTGAGGCCTGGTGATGTACACTCATTTATAGGAGCATCATATAGGAGGTGGTTTACTTTCTTTTGGCACCTGGTCTTCCCAAGGTCGTGAGCGCGGTCTCCAGGATAACGCTCTGAATCTATGATTATTTTTTGTTGTCAAAGGATTGGCTAAAATGTTCTCTTTGTCTTCCGATGGTCTAAATCTCAATCTGGTCCTCACAAAGGTAGCTGTAAATACACAGACAGAGACACACACACACATGCAGAGCCTCAGAAAATATGCCAGACCTCTCTGGTGGAAATAACAACATTACCCTTCCCATTCCCTCCTGCTCCAAAGGCCTGGGAAGTAGCACAGGAAGCTTGCAGAGTTCTGGGAAAAATGGATGCGTGGAAAAGACTCCACACATGCTTACTATTCAGTGGCACATACACACATTAATACTGACCTGTTCAAACCCAAGCAGTAGATGTTTCTCACACACAAAACAAACAAAAGTGGCATGCAGGGGGAAGGAAAATACAGTGGAGTTGAAATCATCTTATCAAAACAGTTTGTGATGCTCCATGTGTTGTACCCTGTTGCCAGCACTTTTTACATACTCTACGTAAATACGTCGTATTACATATGTGTGGGTTGCTTTCATGTGTACGTGTGAGTGTTGTGCTCTTATCTGGCTCAAATTATAAGGTATAGATGCAGAATGTTTGTTAACATCAGTATCTAGCACAACAGAGCAGTTTTCATATCAGTGTCTTCTTTATAAAAGCTCTCAATATTGTTTAATTTCCTGCTCCTTTCCTTGCTCAGTGACAGAGGCTGGCTTTGGCGCGGACATTGGCATGGAAAAGTTCTTCAACATTAAGTGTCGGACGTCTGGGCTGAGGCCTGATGTTGTGGTGCTGGTAGCAACTGTACGAGCTCTGAAGATGCATGGAGGTGGACCAAATGTAAGTGTGTGAACATTCATATGTCCCTTTATATGCATTACTGCATTAAAAATACATTTGATATATTTACAATAGTCAGTATATACTGTATATTTTTAAAGGTCACAGCCGGTGTACCACTGCCTAAAGAATATATTAATGAGGTAAGCAATGTTTATTTCCCAATTTTGCTTCAAATTATTATATTTGTAAGTCTAATGATTTAGTGATTTTAATTTTTAGTAAGAACAATTTTTTATTGTTTTATTGTTTTTAACACAACTTATGTACTATCCTACTCCAACAATAAGTGGCGATATTGCTCCCCAAAGGCAGGATGAAAATAAAGAGGGTTGGAAGGAGGAAGGGGAGTAAATGAATGAGGTTTTGCCCCACCTCGTTTGAGCAAAGGCCCAGAGCACATCTTCTCCACCCTCTCCAGCTCCCCTCTTCCTCCCTAATGTGGTTTGTGTTATTCAATTAACAGGGTAAATACAATCTGTGTTGTTAAATCTAGAGACACAGAGGCATAATGGTAGTTGTAGTCTAAGAAGTCCCGTACCTGCTTTTCATCAGTCTCTCTAAAGCAACCCAGCTGAGAAAATAACTCAAGTGCTTAAGCTAATTGTGTGGTTCTGTAATGAGAAACAGAAAGCACAAAAGCATGTCTCCTGAGCCTGAGACTGGTTCTGAGACTGGTTCTGCTTCATGAACAACAATTGAGTTTAAAAAAAGAGCTGGAAGTTTCCTCTGAAAGCTAAGCCGGTTGGATGACGTTCTCTAACTGACTCATCCTTTCATGAAGATCCTGATGAATCATTCAGATCCAACTAAGATTTTAATGCTTTCCAATTTTGTCTATTTCATTTCTATTTAATTTCTCTAAAATGCACTTATTTTAAATCTTGTGAATGAAATGTTAATATTTTAATTCATTTCAGACATTTATACTGCTTAATTTTGTTTTCTTTTCAACATATTTATTGTCTGTTTACTTTTTTCATCAGAATTTGCAGCTGGTTGCAGATGGCTGCAGTAACTTAAAAAAGCAGATTCAGATCACTCATCTATTTGGAGTCCCTGTGGTTGTTGCTCTGAATGTCTTCAAGTAAGGATTGGTCCATTACAAAAACTCATTCTCCAGCATGCAGTTTCTTCCTAAAACATGATGTTTGAAAAATATGGTGCATTAAACCATTAGAAAACAGCCGTGGCTGACGCAAACCAGAGTACCCATAGTTAAACAAAGTGCTCTGATCAAAAACAGCCACTGATCTAATTTAGCCTTTTTGCACTTAAATGTGTCTTTCCAGTATGTCTGGAGGCCCACAGTTTTTGATGAATATTTAGCCAAAATGTGGTTTGCCCTTTGCCATTTTGATTTGTCTTGTCAGATACCATGACATTATGCTTTCTTTGAAGGACTGACACTCAAGCAGAGATCGACTTGGTGTGTCGCATCGCAAAGGCTTCTGGGGCCTCAGCTGCTGTTCCGTGTCATCATTGGTCCAGAGGTGGGCGGGGCTCTGTGGAGCTGGCACATGCTGTGAAGGAAGTTGCATCTCAGGAGAGCCGTTTTCAACTCCTGTACAATCTCCAGGTGGGGCCAGTTGCGATTTATTTGTGTAAAAAAACAACAACTGATTAATAAAATAAGTGAAACAGAATCCCCTCAAAGACAGCAAATTGATTCTGATGAGTGGTTTAAATATGATCGTATCTAAAGAAGTGTCTTGTACGATTTGCGTGTTGTTGCTCCCAGAGTGCTGTAAAGCCATCAGCTGGTTTGAGTTAACCTTAGTGAGTTTGGAGGTTGTGACTTTGATTAAGTGATGCTATGAAAGGCACGGTAATCTCTGCTCTTGGCTCTGGCTGCCCTCTATTATCCTATTAGAGGTCTGGGCGCTTGCTATCCCAATCATCTACATGGAGAACTGACTGGGGGGATTTATGACCACCAGATAGGCAGAAGCTACGTTTTAGAGCTGATCATTAAAAAAAAAAAAATTCAACCTTTTTACTTTTTATCTCCCCCCGCACTCCTACTCCTTTTACTCCCTTGAGCTGTTAAGTAATTATTATGGTCTTTTTTCTTTTTACAGGATCCTATTGTAGAGAAAATTCGGACAATTGCACAAAAGGTTTATGGTGCTGATGACATTGAGCTTTCACCTGAGGCTCAAGCTAAAATAGACTACTACAATCAACAGGTGAGAAGGGCTGTACATTGCCACTTAACTTAAGCTCAAATATCAAAATTGTTTGTGCATTTGTTGCTTTTTTATAAATATTTTCAAACTTGATATATATTCAATATTTATCTCCATTTTAAATGCATCAATATAACCGTACATAGTTCTAAACTACAATATTTATCTCCATTTTATACAAACGGATAGTTTTGAATGTATTTATTGAAAATGATAGCTGGTTCACGGAAATTTTTTGCTACTCAAGTTTCACATTTTCGAGGACAAGGATGTGTCTGATATATTGTTTTTAAAAATTTGTTTAACGTTTTCTCAATTTTTCTTGCATCATCTGATGTTTTAAATTGGTTGCAAATATGTTTCTTGATCTGTGTGCTCATTGATATTAAATGGTTAGATAATCTTGGCCCAATAGGTGCATCTCTCAACATAACAGTTAACGGATGTCAAGAGCCCAGAGCTGATGTTGTACATGTCTTATGTGGGTGTTAACTGTCTGCAAACCTCCCTCAGGGTTTTGGTGCTCTTCCTATCTGCATGGCCAAGACCCATCTGTCTCTCTCTCACATGCCTGGGAAAAAAGGTGTGCCTACCGGTTTTATCCTGCCCATCAGAGATGTCCGTGCCAGCATTGGGGCAGGGTTTATCTACCCTTTAGTTGGAACTGTAAGTGATTATCCTTGAAATCTGATGGAAACTCTTAAACATTTTGTTCTTTCTTTTCCATTCTGTCTGCATGTCTACACTTTCCTCCCAAATATATTTGATGGCTTTAAATCTTTTGATGCCATCCACTACCTCTTCTTTTATTACTTCCTTTGCTGGTAAGTAACTGGATGTTTCAATTACTAATAGGATCCAGGATTACGATTGAACCTATGATCTATGACCTCGTTGGGACTTTTAAAAACAGCACTCAGGCCAAATTCCTCTGCCTTCATGTTTTTGCTCTCTAAAAAACAATATTGCCTGGCCTAAGGCAGGTATATCTCTGTCTGAATTCCTGACAATGTTTGGTCAAGGCCGTTTTCAATAATGAGAAGTCTATTGGATTCTCACTTAGGATTCATGATGAAACCCGTGAATCGGCCTTCTAAAAACGACCCTTAGAGCATGTGTGGTCAACTTTTAAATGACCCATGCTTGCCTTGTGCATGTTTGTGGGTTTTTATTAAGATACTTAGATCCATCCTTGGATTTTACTTTTTCTTTTTTTTCACTCTTTTTTTAAAAGCTATAAATAAATAAAAAAAATCTGTTGGTTTCAATGTTTAAAAAAAGATTAGAAGTTTGATTATTTTGATTTGATGATGTCATGTGGCGATGCTCTGTTTGAGCATCCTGACCAGCTGGATTTTGCGTCGTGACTTATTTTGGCCAAAATGTGGTGGACCTGAGCAGTTTGAGGAACCCTGAAAACTGTCATTGTTTTGCAATTTCAATTTGGCGACGCTGCTTAATTTCACTAGTTTTTAATATAAATAACAATGTTTGTCGACTGATGCTCCATGCTTTGTTATTAATTAGCTCTAGCCCTTCCTCTTGCTAAAGTTTCCTTTATTAGTGCCCCAGTTTGATTGAGCCAGCATTTTTGTATCTTTTTGTCATTGTGTGTTATGTGGGCCGGGTGAGGCTTAGGAAAGGAAGCTCATTTCCGGGTTGAGAGTGAGGTCTTGGCTACGATGTGGGGTCAGGGTCAGGGTGAGGTGTCCGCCGCGTGGCTTGCTGGGAGACGGGTGACTGTGAGCCAGCCCCTCTGGTCTGACCACCGCTCTGTCCCCTTTCATCTCCATGGGCCTGCTGCGGCACACACGGCCAGCACTCATAACCTCTCACCTTCAACCCCTCTCAGAATTTGCTGCCAATGCTTTGAACTTCAGTGTAATAATCTCATCATTCCTATATCTGCTGTTCTACTTTATCTTTTTTATCTTCTGCTTCTATATCATTGAGAGGTTACTCTACAATAAAAATCATTCTGCATGTTTCATACCTCAAAACAAACTCCTCAGTTTTAATATATTAATTTTTATTTTTCCACCCTTATGAAACGCCAGGGCATGCCTGAAGTTTTTTTTTTCAACAATGTGCATGAACGTTTGTTTGTTTGTTCTTGTCATTTCACAATGGAGTGTGTTCTTATCTTCTTGAGATGCTGCCGCTTTGTCTAAATATAAATTAATTATAGCAGTCCGACAAGCTGTAATATTAGTTTTAGAACTATATACAGATAATAGAGTTTAGCTAGTGTGAGCTGAACAAACTGTTGCAGTTGTTATCTTATGCCTCTGGATCTGGCTGAAATGTATATGTGCTCTATTACAACACTGGCCATCTTAAGCGTCAAAACACATCACACACTTCTTCTTCCTCCTCTTCTTCTTCTTCCTCTTCCTCCTTCCTCCTCCTTCTTCCTCCTCCTCCTCCTTCTTCCCCCTCCTTCCTCCTCCTTCTTCCCCCTCCTTCCTCCTCCTCCTTCCTTTTATTTTCAATGTCTCATATGGTTTTAGCTCTTACTCTTATACTATTAAAAGCGTTGTGTTTTTTAATGAATACATGCTCCCTGTCCTTCAGTCATAGCTTAGGTACAACTTAGATTTTAAATGGCATGTAATCATTATACAGGAAAGCCATATCTATTCCAGTCATTTTTGTGCATTACTGTGTGGCTCAGGCTACAGACAGGTGTGTGTGTGTGTTAGTCTGCTGTTACTTTCTATGCTGGCCCCTGAGGGACAAAGCAGGCATGGGGGCTTACAGGAGGAAGTAACTGATGTCATGCACCAGATATGTGAGGGAGGGGTCAGCCAGAGAACAATGAGACTCAGCGGATCTTAGCTTCCATTCAGCTCAGGAAATTTATTGCCCAAAACCGTGTCTGCTGTAAGCTGCACAATGAATTCCTGATGATACTGCTGGAAGGCTTATGGTGTTTTGGCAACCTGGCCAACACGCTGACATGAACACATCAATAGCAGAATGGTGCAATGAGTATGTTCAGTAAAAACTATTAACAGACGCAATGGTCTGCGGTTAAGGAAAACATGGCCCATTTTATCCAAATGTTCGAATGAATTAATTAGCTATTTGTTCTTTAACAGTTACTACATTGAGTGAGTATTGTAGTAATTGTGGGGATTTCTGTGATTAATTTATAATAGCATCTATATTTTTTGTTTATTTGTGTATAAAGTGATGACTAGACACAAAGTGAACACCTAAACCTAATGGAAAAAACTAGCAATATTGAATTTTATGTGCAGATTTGTATTCTGGCCAATAATGTAATCTTGTGTATGTTTTTGGCGCAATAACATCTTAAAACCACACAGCCAAGGGGTAGACTTTGTAAGTGTAAGTTCTTGGTTGGGGTGGATAATGTCTACCTTTATCCTCTGAAGTGCACATAACCACAGAAAGAAAACAAAGGTTGATCAGTCATGAGTTATCGGAGCTGAAGTATTTCAGATGTATATCATCCATGGCAGTTTGGAATTGAGTGTAGCAGGACCTTGTATCTGAGAGGTTGCATTCTCTGGGCAAGGTAAATTGCCGGATAAATGATGTACTGTTTCCTCTGTCTTTTTCTGTCTTGGACTGTTTTTTAATGATAATTTAATTAAGATAATTCCTTTCTTTTACATGACTCACATGTGTGCCAGTCACTTGATTTTAATCTGTGGTATTTAAAATATGTTTTTTCTTTAATGGTTTGACCCCTGGCTTCAGATTTTGTTGTTTGGGACAAACAATTATGACCTTAAGTTTTACTTAATTGCATTTCAAGTCTGCATACTTTTTAAAGTAACAGAAGGGAAACCTTTTTTTTTTTAGGGAAACCTTGTGAATATTGATTGCATATACACACTGACCTGTCAGTATTTGCAAAAATCTTTTTTTATTTATATTCTCTAAAACAATAAGATGATTGTGCATCTTCATGCTTTATTATAGTAGAAATAGACACATCAGTTTCAAAAGTAGGACAAAATTCAGGTCTTCTAAGAACCACAATTGTCTCTTTAAAAAATTGCATTCCTTAAATGATTTTACGCTTTGGTTTTACGGTTTTCTGCATTAGCCTCTGTTTGTAGTTTAGATTTGTCTGCTAGTCTAGTGAAGTCATTTGGAGGTAACAAGATTTTCCTAAAATAGGTTTTTTAGCAATGTGGTTTAAACATGCTTCAACTTTTTTTGTAAACAACCTCTTCTTGAGACAGAATTAGGGCTGTGACGGTGGCAATTTTTTACCACCATGGTGGTAAAGGACTGCCCACTGGCGGTTTTGCAACCATTCAGGAGCACAGAAACTTGTCAATGCTGCTAACATATTTATGAATAAAATGGCTCCTGTAGCATGCTAAAAAGCTACAACAAAGTGGTAATGTTTTTGAAGTCGTTAACCCCTTAACTGCCCCCCCCCCCCCCCCCCCCTTTTTATAGAAGTTTGAGATAATAAAAATGTACAATGTAAAAATTGAATTATTTATAAAATATTAATATAAATATTTTACTCTAAAACTGCAAGAAAATGAAAGCCAAAAATCTGAACAAGTTGTGTTCCAAATTTTAGGTTGTTATCTAAAAAAATTTGCTTTCAGTAAGATTTTATTTGGCCGCAGTACCAAACTTTTTCACTAGATGACATCCAAGCTCCATTACTGACCATATAAGGGCACCTTCATTTTCATATATGTTTTGAGTGATCTGAACCATGTATTTCCATATTTTTCTTACAATTTATGAAGTAGACTTCCTATTCAGAAGTAGTATGGGTGGTTTGGCAGTATTTGATTCGCATATATGCATAAAAACAACAAATATGTGCGTTATAGCTCGCAGCCGCATCACAAATCGATAATCCATGTTTCGTAAAAAAAATGCAGACCTTTTTTTCTCATAAAATTTAATTGGTGTTATCTTTTGAACTCTTGGCATGAAAACAAACAGGTTTCTACCAATCTTTCATGATTTTTCATGTTTATTGCTATTTCAAAACAAAGGCCTAAACATGCCTAATGAGTATGAAATAGTCTTGTTGCAAACTGATAAATCCCAACAAAGATAAATGTCTTAACCTACTCTGCGCTTTGCTGGGGTAAACGAGCAGCAGCCCTCTCTCTTGTCTTTAATGTCTTCACATTTTCCCCGATATTCCAAAGTCACTGATGAAGATTGGAAGAGCGATCTTATCATCCGCTTAAAGGGGTGGTTGATTATGATTTCACTTTTCTAACTTTAGTTAGTGTAATGTTGCTGTTTGAGCATAAACAAAATCTGCAAAGTTACAACACTCAAAGTTCAAAGCAAAGGGATTTTCTTTTAAAGAAGTAGCTTTTAAAGGACTACAACAAACAGCTGAAAGGACTACAACAAACAGCTGGTAGGACTACACAACATTCCTCCCGGGTTAGTGACATCACAAACCCTAAAATTTACATAAACCCCGCCACCTGAACACAATTTATAGATTATCAAGACAGACAGTGTTGGGAAAGTTCACTTTCTACATGAACTAGTTCAAAGTTCAGTTCACACATTTTAAAATGAACTAGTTCAGTTCATAGTTCATACTTAAAAAAATGAACTAGTTCATTTATAGTTCTTTTTTTCCATATTTTGCAAGCTTTTTTTAATTATTATTTTATTGCCACAGCCCATATAGGTAGACTGGGTACAGTTGAGACACTTTTTGCGTTTTAATTTTTCACACAAAAATAGATACTGAAAAGAAGTGAATTTCCACATGACATGCCACATGACATTTCATTAGCTTGTAGACTAATATATTATCAATCAATAATACCCATAAGTAGTTTATATTTTCCACAATTAGCTCATAAAAATAAGGTGCTTTTTGTCTCAACTTTGTCTCAACTGTACCCATATGTGGTATGTTGAGACAGTACCATGGTACAGTTGAGACACCAATTTTTAATGATGTAAAGGTAACTAACCGTTCATTGCAAATATAATAAATAAAGACAAATAAAGAAAATAACAATTGGGCAACATGTTTGTTTATTCATCCATTTAAATTAATTAATTTGATTTAAATTAGCACTGGTTAAAATTTATAAAACAGAAACAATATATTTAATATATTCATTAATAATACAGTTTAAATATCACAAATATCAAATTTTATTTTCATTTGCATCTTATGCTGGCTAATTACGACGTTTAACCTGTTATCATAACACTGAACAACTAAACAGTGTGTTTCCTAATAGAACTATATCAGGGGTACGTACAGTTGATACACGTGTGTCTCAACCATACCCCGCCGGCCACCTCGCACATTTCTCTAGATTTTGCAATGACCTTGCATGACACAATATCATGAAATATGCCAGTTTTTAGGGCACATAATAACATTTGTGATGATACCAGTTACGTTTACCAGTCACATAAGGAGACTAAGCTATTCATTGTGGAGTGTGCATGTTGAAGTGATAGTCTTATGTTAGAAAAAAAAGTTTTGCAGATATCTTCGGATCGGAGACGAGTCCGCTGTCCAAATTTCACACGATCAAAGAGGACACTAATACGCATGTGCACAGCAAAAAAAATCACAACTTTTGCATGCTGCGCACGCAAGTTATTTAAGATGTCTCAACTGTACTCGTGTGTCTCAACTGTACCCAGTCTACCCTACAACCAGAGATGGGCATAAATACATGGAAATGTATTTAAAATACAAATACAAAATACTGTGTGGAAAAATGTATTTAAATACAAATACAAAATACTGTGTGAAAAAATGTATTTAAATACAAATACAGTATTTTGTATTTTGAAAATACACAAAATACATGTGAAATTGGCCATCCAGTGCAGGTATAGGTCACAGTGAATGAAGAAACTACATAGGCCTATTGCTGGCCATTACAAATAAACTTGTGCAAAATAGCAGCCATTTATTTACTTATTTATGACCAGGTTACAATGTAGTCGATTACTTATAGTGAACACTATTAAAAAATTCATACTGCATGTAAAACTGTGGGAACCTTTTCTGCTATCTAGCAAAGAATATGACCCAAAATCTTAATTTTACTTCACAGTAACAATATACATCATGGTTTCGCAATTCTCAATATCAGTTTTAATACAACAGCAAAAACTGAATTTCGAACTCTATTGAAGCTTTTTTTTTTTTCGCGGGTAGTCCAATGCTTTTTAAGTAGGGGTGTAACGATCCCCTCATGTCAAGATTCGATACATATCACGATACTGAACTCACGATAAGATATTATTGCGATACTCCAAGACATATGATAAAAGGTTAACAAAAAATGTACTGTTGATTAAAATGCTAAATTTGATATTACGTTGTGTGTGTAAATGAATAGGTTTGGACTCTGTGCTGGAAACCCAAAGCACAGGACAATAGAGACACCAGAATAACAATATTCATGATTCTGAAGCTGAAAACAGAATTATTTAAGACGAATATGCTTGCACTCTTTCAATGACTAGATATGTATGTGGCCAAATAATGTAGGCCACAAACTTTACCTTAGTTAAAGGGATAGTTCACCCCAAAATGTAAACTCTGTCAGTAATTACTCTCCCTCATGTTGTTCAACCCCCGTAAGACTTTCGTTCATCTTCAGAACACAAATGAAGATATTTTGATTAAATCTGAGAGCTGGCTCACTCCTCCATAGGTTTCTAAGGGATCGAAACTTGCCGGCCCAGAAAAGGTATTAAAGACATCGTTAAAAAAGTCCAAGTGACTACAGTGGCTCAACCTTAAGATTATCAAGCGACGAGAATACTTTCTGTGCGCAAAAAACAAACAAAAATAAGGACTTTATTCAACTCTTCATTTCCTTCTCTGTGGGCCTCGAGTGAGTTCTCGTAGTGTAACAGCGCAGCGCTTCTGTGTCACACGCATCACACACACACACACACTCATGACCAGCGTCGGCCAATAGTGAGCCTGCGTGTGACATACAACACAGAAGCGCTGCGCTGTTACACCACGTGAACTCACTCGAGGCCCACAGAGAAGAAGATGAAGCCTATGGAGGAGTGATCCAGCTCTCAGATTCAATCAAAAATATCTTCATTTGTGTTCTGAAGATGAACGAAAGTCTTACGGGGTGGAACAACATCAGGGTGAGCTGACAGAGTTTTGGGGTGACCTATCCCTTTAACATCAGACATTTGGCATTATCAGGACCCACAAATATTCCCTAATAATTGCATTATTATTATTATTATATTCAACACTATATAGTAGTTAAATGTAGTACTGACACTAAAACTCTGTAAACTTGAATTTTTTCTCACACACTAGATACATATTGTTGCATTTTTGTATTGCGATATATTGTGACACGATATTGTTACACCCCTATTTTTTAAGTATAGTAATTTTATATTTATTTTATGTAAAGTGTATTTGTTTCTATAAGTTCATTAAAATTATAAATGAGTCTGAACTAGTTGATGCACGAAACCAGCACCTGGATAAAGAGGTTGACTGGCAAAAAGTATTTTATGTATTTTGAAAATACAAAAATACTCATCTTAAATGTATTTAAATACAAATTACATTTGATTTTCCCCAAAGGCTTCAAAATACAAAATACAAAATAGTATTTTGTATTTCAAATACGTATTTTAAATACATGTATCTGAAATACTGCCCATCCCTGCCTACAACCACAGACAACAATTATTTTAGCGACGGGCAGTTTGCACAGAAATGTAAGATTTTTCCCATCCTCACCGACCTCGTCATAAAATCCGTTTAAATGATCATACAACGCCTCCTCGCTCGCTGCTTTGTCGACGGCGGCCGCGGTGCGACACGTCTTGTGTTGTCAGATTGGGTGTTTTTTCGCTACATATTAAAGGGGCTTTCACACAGGACGCGGAATGCGCTGCGCTGCGCTATGAAACCCATTCATTTCAATGGCTTGCGCCCAGTGCTTAATTTGTAAAGTGGGAGGTCCCGGAGCGCAGAGGGGGGGGTGGATCCGGCGACTCAAAACGGGGTTTGGAGGTAACGGAACGAATTTTTTTTTTACACTGCCTATACACACACACAGCGTTGTTAATGTTTTTTTAGTCAGAGAAGCTATGTAGCTTCTCTGACAAAAAAAAAAAAAAAACCGTAACAAAGCTGTGTGTGTAACAGGGCAATGTTTATTTTAATTTCAGAACATGCACTGCATAGGTGCGAAATTTTTGCTTGTTTGGGATCTGAGCAGCGTATTTGGAAATAGTTAAGCAAACTTTGTTGTCTTTTTGACATTTTTCCCCTGAGTGAAACGAGGCTAACAGCAATCTCAACCAGCACTACTTGCGCATTTGTCACTTGAAGTGCCTCCGCTCCCTCTCCCCCTTCTGTCACACCGGACGGAGAAGCGTCGCGTCTAGGACAACTCGAGTCTCGAGGTAGGCTATCGCTCACCGGACGCGCACTTTCTCAGTTTAAGGCCAGCAATAATCTTATGTTTAAGGACATTATGAATTTAAGATAATGTCTGTATTATGTTATGATTGTACTGTACAATTAAATACAATTGGTCTGCAGACTCTGAACTTTACCTCAGAGCGTCCGTTAACTGAATGAAATGAATTGAGAATCATTCATGAAAATCCGATAATATCAGCAATTTTCTTTCAAGCAACTGATTTATGTAAATGAGTGTAAAACTAAATGTATATTGCACCACAGGGTGAAGTCAGATAGTGTATAAGTTACATTAACGACGCCGAATGGCGCTACTGTACTCATAGGCCGTTTCTCAATACCAAGCACGCAAACTTCGGACTTGCGTCCTTGGTAGTTCGGACTTGCCAAGTTCGACTCGGGAGAACGAACTCCCGAGGACGCGAGGACGCAAGTCTGGTAATTCTGCAAATGGAACAGCTGCGTTCTTGTCACGTCACTCAGCACGCTCTGGCTACTCCGGTTATCTCTTTATGTATATTTTAGGCAACAATCAAACGAAATATGCTACAACTCTGCCTATTTTCGTCAACAATAAAACGAAATATTTTATAAAACACCACTCTGCCTCTTTCCATAACAATAAAAAAAAAAAACTTGAACATATTAACCTAAATGGCCACACAATTGTGGTTCAGGCAACGTGTACATTAATTATCTTCACTGCATATTTATAACAACATGAAATATTAAAACACAAACTTTTTTATTTCATTTTAAAAATATGAAACATTCTTGATTTTTATTGACATTTGTCAAAGAGAGACAGGGTTGTGTCATTTTATTTTACATATAGTGAAGAGAATGTTAATAAATATAAAAAATATATCTAGTAGGCTATATAAAATAAAATCACACAACCCTTTTTGTTAAATGTCATTTTTACTGATCAATAATATCCAGTATAAAGGTATAAGTAAAAGGTATAAGAAGCTAACTTACAATGAGAAATTAAGCAAACAATTAGGCTACAAAGTTAAAGTTAAATAGCCTAAATATATAAAGTTATGAAACTTCACTTTGCCCTCAGCCAAAACGATTTGCCATGGAACAAATATAGATTAATGAGTGAGACTAAAGATCGACACAAGACGAATATCCGTCATGTTTATCCACTAGACTAGAGACACCAGACCAGCGGCACACGCCAGAAGCACTAGCCGAGGAAAAGCTGTTCCAGTCGGGGTTAATGAGCGCTGAACACCCGGTGCTCGCCTGGATCGTACAGCTCCGAAAGCGTCAGATAAATTTTTCAAATAGGCGCTATCTTTATAAACAAACCACAGATTTGAGCTTTAAACAACTACATTCTCGCCTGAAATACTCTTAAAATTGCATTTCATGACACAATAACAGCAGTATTTTAATATTACGCGGGTTTTCTCCTCTGGTATTGACACTTGCTGGTTGGTGCGAGATGCATTCTGGGATACATGGCTGTCTCAAGTCCGCACAAGTCACCTCTCCATGCATCCTCGATAAAGGGGGCGGATCAAGAACACATCCGGGGATTTGAACTGGACTTGGCTAGATGTGAACTTTGAATTGGGACAGTACTTGGGCAGCGACTGATGACGTTTCACAAGTCCACAAGAACACAAGTACAGACAAGAACGCATATTGAGAAACGGCCATAGAGAATAATGTGTTCGCCCGGCGCTGCGCTTCTCGCCGCGACCCATTTTACCCTGAAAGTTCACCTCGCATCGAAACTGCAAACACAAGATTTTTGTGGAACTTCAATGGAGAATAAATACTAACAAGACAGATAACAACATTGAACACTACACAAACAGTAATTTTTTTCATTTAGGCGACTAATTTTTCCATAGTGACAGGCAGGGGCGTAGCCGTCATTTCAGAAGTGAGGGGGACAGAATGTCAAGTGTAATGCCAATTTTTTTTTTCTTCATACTTTTGTTGACAGGTTTTTGCTTAATTGGCTTAATATGCTATTTATTTTTAAAGCAATAAAACAGAAAGAAAGAAATGCAGATGTTCAGTACTTTATTTTGCACACGCAGGGTTCTTCCTGGCTTAAAACGAGGCGGAGGTGGTAAAACCCTGATCATGTTTTTTAATAAGATAATAAAAATGTGTATTTTTCGTAACATCATATAGCCTATTGTGTTACTTACCCACAGTATTTTTCTGGATGGATCTTGGTTGTTCTAGGGGGGTCCGGGGGCATGCCCCCCCGGAAGAAAATTTTGTACATTTTAAAGATAAATTCATTAATCTGGTGCACTTTGAGTCCCCCGAATACATTGTTAAAAATAAATAATCCACCCGACAAACATATGATATTTTCTGATTTAAATATCTGATCATCGCATTACAATTATTCAAATGATCAGTGTTAAGCATGATAATATGGTTAAATATCACACTGAAGCTGATTTAAAAATAACATTTACTTAAAACAAAAGTTCTTATTTTGGCACAATTACATTTCCTCAATAGCCTAAACAAAGTCTGTCTTACTAAACTAAAACTTTCCAATTGAAAACCTTCAAACTTCAAGCTTGTAAAACTACTTCAAACTTTCTAGTTAGGTTTTTTTTAAGAGAACATAAAAGTTTGTCTATAAACTTTATCTAATTTTAAAGTGTTACTGAATTATGATAAACATCACGTAGGCTAAACATGTTCCACCGCCGCCTGATTCAAGCAGATCGTGGCGGTTGATGCATGAAAATACACATTCAGCATTAACAATCTCCATGTTTATTCTAATTTGAAGGGCTTTGATAACATATCTGTGAAAATATAAGACATTACGAGTAAAACAATATTGAAAATAAGTGCACATTTCGTTTGTGCGGGTAGTGGATATTTTCTATTTAGCCTACAACAAAACTTGTTAATTATTCAACAAGAGAAATAGGCAGAGTTATTCATCACTGTGCAACACAATTCGGATACATGACAACTTACTTAGAGTGCTTGACTTTTTCGCGAAAAAGAAGTGAAGAGTTTTTTTTTTGTTTTGTTGCCGTTTTGAAATCATTGCGACCTCTTTGAAACGGTGACTGTGTGTGACTGATTACCATGGAAACGTTAAAGTCACGTAAATAGACTATCCTTGACTCTTTGGATTTTAAATCTCGATGTAGGTAGGCTTTCTCGTTACACACCCGCGAAACCCTCAGCTTGTCGAAGACACACTTGCCCTATGAAAAAGTGCGGGGGACGAATTTACAGTTTATAAAAAGTGGGGGGGACACGTCCCCCGCGTCCCCCCCGTAATCTACGCCCATGGTGACAGGAGGTGCCGGATCCAGTAAAAAAGGTTCCGGATCCAACGTCAGAGGTGCCGGAACATGTTCCGGCGTGTTCCGGCTCAAATTAAGCCCTGCTTGCGCCGCGCGAAGGCGTTTTGTTGCTGCGTCGACCTGAGCGCAAGCGCAGCGGTGCGCACCATTTACGTCCTCGCGCGCATGCCGCGGTCAAAGTTCAAAATAGTTTAACTTTTGCCGCTGCGCTCTGTGACGATTACCAGCGCGGCCAATAGAAACGGGACATCCAAACAAACACGGAAATCAAAATGGACGAACGGCTAGTGTTGTGTGTCGGAATTTCCCGAGCTTTATGATACAAGTTTGAGGTCGTATAGGGACATCGTCAGAAAAGCTGTGTCATGGAGATATATCTCCATTCAAGTTGGCATGTCAGGTGTGTTTAAATATATTTATATATATATATATATATATATATATATATATATATATATATATATATATATATATAGGCTATATATATATAATTTGTTCTTTTGTGTCAGCTTTAATGTTTGAATAAAAGTTTTATTCTAAAAAGAACTGAGCTCATGATCATACCTGTCAAGTCTCCCGTTTTGGCCGGGAAAGTCACGTATTTTACCCTTCTTTCCCGCCGTCCTCCCGTATTAGTATTTTCCCGTAAATCTCCCGTATTTTAACCTGCGTTATTAAAAAATAATAATACCCCGGCCGGGCGGAGTAAAAAACATTCCCAATCTGAGCTATGTCACTAGCCTCGCGATAACTGCCACCTGCAGTAGCCTACTACAGACTGTAGGTGGCAGTTGTCGTGAGGTTAGCGTGTGTGAGACAGAAACAGAAGACGGATTATGGACGCTACGATGATACGATAGGAAGGCACTCCTGCCAAAAAACAAACCCCTCATGTAAATACCGCGATCAATGGCAGCGAATTTACTTTTCTGAAGAGGAGCAGGGTGGGGGACAGTCACGCGTTTTGTAAGTTTAGTAACTGCGACTATAGCATCTCTCACTGACACGGGGGAAGGAATGATGTATGTCAGCACGAGAAATCCCCCAACCACAAGCGCGGGCTAGAGGCACAAAAACATCAGAAAGGGTGTTTAGCATGGTACGAAAGATTGTTACAGAGAATAGGATGACGTTAGACAACAGAACTGTTTGCGCTCTACTCTCATGTAAAATTAACCACTCTGGTCCAGCCCACAAATACATACCTTCCAAAACAGTCTTAAATAATTCAAAGTCTGCAATAAATTTGTACAATAACTCACTAAAAGAGTAAAGAAAAGTTATGTGAAATGAAAAGAAAAACTGCAAAAAGAAAAGCAATATGAAATGAAAAGAATGTGTGGAACGAAAATAAAATGTGAATGTAAATACAAGCAATGTTAAATGAACAGAAAATATGAAAATAAGACCTTAAATAAATGCTCTTCATATATACCATTTTGTGTTTTCATTTAGGCTATAACACGGTCTTAAAATGTAAGGGATATGGGAACATTTTCATTTATCTGTGAACTATTCTTTTGCTTTGGCTGAAAAGTTTACATCAATTTAATTAAGATCATTAATTTTTATTTTTTGATTGTGTGACCCTTTACATGTGGTAAAAATTAATGGGGTGGTGGGACTGCTCGCGGTGGGCGCCGGAATATTTCCCTTATTTTCAAATCCAAAACTTGACAGGTATGCTCATGATTCGTGTGTTGATTTCGATGTTATATAATATATCATATATATAATATTCATATATCAAGTTGTTGTAGATAGGCAATATGGGCGGCGGACCTTTAAGTTGAAAACTCCGCCTACTTTCCTCTGGCATAGCGCAGCGCAAATCACGTTGTATCTGAAGGGCAACGCTGAACAGAGCGGCCAGCGCAGCGCATTCCGCGTCCTGTGTGAAAGCCCCTTAAGGCCTGTTTACGTGCGTTTTAGCCGGGTTTTCGCCTGGAAGGCTCTATAGAAATATGGCACCCTATTGTACGAAGTTAAACTGAGAGAGCGTGCGTTCACAGACCCCAGAATGAACGAGTTCACAGTAACGTTCATTAGGCAGTAATACAGCACGTTCAGTTCACGTTCGCCCAAAATATGAACGCGTTCATGAACTATCGTTCATTGAACGCGTTCAGGCACAACACTGAAGACAGAATATGCTAATCAATGACTAGAAGATAACTAACTTACACATAAGCTACATAAATAAAATGAATCAACTAACCATTCAGAAATGTCCTGTTACATTCTACATGTTGTCACTTCTTCTTGAGTCTCTCCATCTTTCTGACTCCGGTTTGAACATAAGACTAAAAGTTTTAAAAAATGTTCAGTGTGTGTGTGTGTGTGTGAGAGAGGTAAAATGACACAAGCTGTTGAAGCTCCGCCCTCTGTGCCAGCAGCAGCAGCTCATTTGCATTTAAAGGGACAGATACAAAAACTGTGAGTTTTTGCTCACCCTCAAAAAGTGACAATTTTACCATGCTATATAAAAATATATGTGGGGTATTTTGAGTTAACTTCACATACACACTCTGGGGACATCAAAGACTTATTTTACATCTTATGAAAAGGGCATTATACCACCCCTTTAAGCAAGACCTTTATATTTGATGTTGCATTGCTAGGGAAAGTTAAACTGAATTGCTGGTGTTGTGCCAAATTTCAACTCCCTGCCAAATTATTACCCCCCTCGTTGAAGTCAGTACCTGATTGCCTAATCCTAACCCCACTCCTAATCCTAACCCCTCCCCCACAACTAATCCTAAACCTACCAATTCTAGGGGGGTAATAATTTGGCCAACTCTGGCATGTGTGGATTAGGGGTTGAACAGACTAGACGACCTTAAAGGTCTGCCGCTTGACGCCGACTAGTCGCTGATCATTCATGGCCTATAGAGGGCACAAGAGAATAACAAATCTTTTAAGTCCACGTTTCAGTTAAAATGACAAATACATGCACCACTTATTTTACAGGTAAGTTAATCTAAACTGCTGCTGCATTACGCACGCACACACAGAAGCGCGAAGATCACGTGCACACAATCATTCAGTTGTGCAGAAATGTATTGTAACACTGTTCTGTGATTTATCAATAAAACAGCGTAACACTGTACTGTGATTTATCAATAAAATAGCATAGAAACTGAAAAAGTTCTAGCATATATTTCTTCGTAACTAAAATCTACAGCTTCACTATTAGTAGAGAGACGCTGCCAGGTGCAATTCACTTTTATCCACAGTCCAGCCCTGATTATTCTCCTCTTCTAGGGGCAGAAAGAAGACATTCTAATGATAAAACAATTTAAAGTAAACTTTAAATAAGTAAGACATTCTAATGATAAAACAATTTAAAGTAAACTTAAACTTGTGTTAAAATGTTTAATGTTGTCTATGTGTTGTTTTCAATATACTTTAAGACAAACAATGTGCAAATTCACAAGTCAACACTATTGCTGAGTATTTTCTCCTTAAAACTACAGTGAAAAAAGACCGACTCAAAATCTTGGTTTGAAATCACTGGTGTTTCTTGTCACAAACTAGCTTGTAACCTTGTAATCATCATTACTATGCTGCAACGCAGGGGAGTCACAAGAGAAGCCTTTTACCTTTACTTTACAGTAAAAATATTTAAATATGCATTTGGTAATCAAAGATGAGTTTTAAGGTATAAAATTGACTACAGGGGGACTTTAATGCATTTATGCTTTTAATATGTTGTAGTTTTAGTATAGCTTAACTGATTATAGTGAACAGGATTTAATTTTGTTTGTGTGACTATGTAATTGTCTTTGTATTAATGATGCTGGAAAGCACTTTGGTCAACTGCAGTAGGTTTAAATGTGCTGTAGAAATAAAATTTGTATTGTATTGTAGCCTGGAATATTTTATATAGCGATACAATACACTGATAAATAATACAGAGATATTACTTTTTAAAATACAAATTATTTCTGCAGTAGAAAATGTGGCACCAAGATGGATATATGTGCTGTGAAGGGGGCCCTTGGGTTTGCTATAGCACCATGGCCCTATGTGTTCTTAACGCAGGCCTGCACTTACCCCTCATTCGGCACAAATCCAAGTGTTTCCATATTTGCAATTAGTTGTTAAACCGTAAACCGTTTCTTTTGTAAACTTGTACTTAGTGCATGTCCCAATATCCATGTAAAAGTTTTTTTGGTTTGCTTTTTTACCACTATCCTGAGTGAATCTAAATGCCCTAAAAACTAATGCAAACATGCATTTCACAAAAACAAACTATGAATCTGTCTTTTGTTAAGGTTTTTTTTTTTTTTTTTTTTTATCTGTGTGTGTGTGTGTCAGACAAAATAACATTTGTTGCCTATCAAATTGTTTTCTTGTCTTGTACATTTCTTTCAGATGAGCACCATGCCAGGCTTGCCTACTAGACCCTGTTTCTATGACATTGACCTTGATCCTGTGACGGAGGAGATAAAAGGACTCTTCTGAGGACATTTATTCTGTCCCATACATGCACTTGACCAGTAAGAACACAACCATGTGTCAACAATGACTTAGTTTTTGTGCTTTACTCATGCCACACCCCAAAAAGATCAATTTGATTTAATGTACAAAACTATCTCTCCTTATCCTTCTAATTTCTTCGTCCTCTCTCTTCCTTTCCTCCCTCTTTCTTTCCTCCTTTCTCAGGTGTTCCTCACTGCCTGTGTAGGCCGCCATTCATATGCCAATGATTACAGCTCATCCACTGCCTTCTAGAAATGAAACTACTGAGATTGTCAACTCTATAATAATAGCTCCATTAAATTTTGTATTTAGCAGGTTTTCATTTAAATTAACTTTTAACTCTTTGTTTAGAGTTTTAGGCTTTACATTTTTTTGCTTTCTGTAAGCATTTGTTTACATAGTGTTTTAGTGTTTACAATTGAATGACGCACAAAAGCTTTTTAACTTATTCCATGCAGCTTAAAACTCCTAATACTTTAATATTTCTGTTTTATTTGTTTCAGCTTACTTATGGAATATGGCAACAGCATTCAAGCGAACATTTATATTCTTTTTAGCATTCTCCATTTGGAACAGTAAATAATTTGTATCAGTTTCAGATGTTTGTTACAGCCAAATATGCCATGAATCTGATGTCTGGGGACACTGTTCCTTTAGTGGTTTGTTTGACACCTGTTCTCTCTCTCTCTCTCTCTCTCTCTCTCTCTCTCTCTCTCTCTCTCTCTCTCTCTCTCTCTGTCTCTCTGTTATAAAGGATTTAAATGTACGAGTGTTACATACTTCAGGCTACCTGTCTACGCACCTTTACAGCATGCATGCGAGTACATGCCAGAAAATCTTGTTTTAGACATTCCATCGTTATCTGTTATTCTGAGTCTTAAACTACAGTGTGTTACGTGAGCAGAGAGAAGAATTCCATTAACTGTTGCAATAGTTGTGTATGCTTCAAACCCGGTATTTTTCCAGTGATGATATAGATTCTACAATGAAAAAGGCCATCAGAAAACAAGATGACTGGCCAGAAAAAAATAAAACAGTATTTCGGTGTAAATACTTTGAATTGGATTTTGCACAATATAATTTTTTTTTGTGTTTATCAATATGCCACTTTAAAAAAAAGTTTGACACATTCATTATGTGTCTGTGAGGTAATGCATTAGTGCACATGCACACATTATTACACATTAACTCATGCACACATTATTAACTCACTATTGTGAGTTAATGAATCGCTAATCCATATTGTGAAGTCAGACTGTTGGTCCACAAAGGTGAAATTCCTTCCGATTAGATTCCTTGGTCTTTTATTAGGATAAAGAGCTGTGATGTATCGAACAGTAGCAGACGACCTTCCCCCACCCAGTCTTTCAATTCTTGTGCCTCTACAGGACACTGTCCAATCAGAGCACCCTGTGAGGGCAGCAGGACTCATTCATACCGCTCTCAATGAGAGGCCTTTTGCTCCTGTCATTGAAGACACCCATAATTAGCTGACCAACTCAGCTTGACATTTACTCAAATACTCACACACACAAAAACCTGTAATCTCCTCTTCTAATCTCTTGCCCCACAGAGGACAACCAATGGAGTTTTTTGGGTACCCAAAATAGTAGTCCAGTAGTGTTATTGTTCCTTTTTCATGACGTAAAAAAGGAATACATTGTCTGTGCTGTAAAAAGGGGAAGTCATTATTTTATCATTTTGCATATTTGAGATTGGTGGGAGTTCTGATGAATAGGTTCCTGTTGCTGCCAGTGACTGCTGCCCTTTTGATCTTTTGTAGGGCGCCCAATATGGAGCTGTTATTGCTCATTTAATGCATTTCACCCTATACAATTCTGTTAAAGTTTATAGTTGGTAAGATTTTTTTTTCATGTTTTTGGAGTAAGTCTCTTATGCTCACCAAGGCTGTATTTATTTGATCAAACATTTAGTAAAATGTCATGAAATATTTCAAATGTTTTCTATTTTACTACATTTTTGAAAATTAATTTATTATTGTGATGGGAAAACTGACCGTTCAACAGCCAGAGTATGATCCTTCAGAAATCATTCTAATATGGTGATTTGGTCCTCAAAAAAACTTTTTTCTAATGTTGAAAACAGTTGTGCTGCTTAACGTTTTTGTGGAAACTGTGATACATTCTTTGATTCTTAGAAAGTTTTAACAGCAGCATTTATTCGAAAATCGTGTATCAAATAGTTTTACTGTCACTTTTGAACAGGTTGCATTCTTGCTGAATAATAAAAAGCTTAACCACCCCAAACTTTTGAAAAGTATCTTATATTAACATTCTGTGTTTTCGCAGTTATTATAGAGCATTGGCTAGTTAGATAATAGTGAACTACCTGAATTAGCTGTATACTGAGTCTTTCACGTCAATCATTTGAGAGGGAGTTATTAAAGTTTTTGCCTATGTCAAGCATCTCAAATCAGAAATTATTCACTTATCCATATTGTGAAGTCAGACTGTTGGTCCACAAAGGTGAAATTCCTTTAAAATTTATTAGGATAAAGAGTTTCAATTTGGTTCGTTTCCTGGGTCAAAGAGATGTTGATTCAATTACATTTTAAGGCTGTTCTTTTGACATTTAGACAAAGCCATTGGGAATTCAGGCACCAACATTTTGGCGGCTTCTTTATTTCCCTCAACAAAAGATATTCCCTTGTTGGAGAGATGACACTTTTTTTTACGAGTGATATATACTGCAGATGCGACTCACAATTGCAGCCATGTTTCTAATTATTATATAGCAACCTCTTGAGTTTTATTTTAAATGCTATTGCAGTTTGTTTTCCACCCTCAGTTTATGCAAGTCATTTAACCCTCTGGACTCAACCTCAGATTGATCAAGTGGGTCTGTCACTGTTTGTAAAATGTAAGCTACTGTAAGTGTCTTTAAAAAGCATCAGCTCCAAGGCAAATTACTCATTATTTACTAACAATTCTAATTGCTTTCCTTTGTTGTTGTTTTTTAGCTTGGTTACACCGTGGTCCTGAACATCAAAATTATGAATCAATTAAACACATGTGATTAAGCATGTTAAGTATTAATCAATTAAGCTTATGCGAGGACTCACACTGTGTAAAGTCAGTGTTATTTAATTCAGTTACAGTGTGCACGTGTTGTGATACAGTCTGAACATGCGTCTTTATCAAATTACTTTGTTCATATCCCACAAAATGTTGAATTCACATAAAGCACTGCTCTACATAATAAGAGAATATTGTTTTGAGGATAAAAAAAGATAATGAAGGTGACGATTTGCAAAACAGGTCTTTTTTTTTATTATGGATTTAACTATGTGTTCAAAACACACCACTTATCCACCACAAACTAGTGCCTCTAAATAGGGGCTTGGTATTTCTGAAAAGCGAACATGCCTTCAATCTATTCTTTCAATGTTTTCCCCACTTCTTTTAGTCTAAGTTATAACAACAACCAAACTTTTGCACAGCACATAGGCATCCACAGGAATGGTTTTTGCGTAACATAAACATATAATCAAATGACCAACCTGATCCCTCATATAGCTACTGCTTAAGAAAACAATGCATTATGTATTTTAATACAAAGTCTAATCATTTTAATCTTAACATTGTTTACTTCTCTGAACACGGAGACAGTGTATTGCACCACAGCAAAGTGGCTTGTGCAAACTCGGTTGTGATTCTCTGTGAAAAGCAGAGACAGAGAGAAACCTCACTGCATGGTTGGTTTAGATGCATGCATGATGTGGACGTAAACTACTGTGCCCTCTTAATTCGAGATTTCCTGTGGGACACGTTCCATTGGCCTGTTTTTCTGTGGAGGCCCATCCGGCACCAAATGTTGACATTCCCAGTGTCTGTAAATAAAACCAGGGCAGAAGCTTACATTTTTATTTTTATTTTTATTTTTTATTATTGCAGTTGCATGCCATTAAACATTTTATATTTCTGCATACTTTTAATAAAAAAAAACGTCTGTACAATTTCATAAGAAATATAAATGGCAGTGTAGTTTATAATGAGCCTTTTTGTCCTCAAAATGTTAGGAGAAACTGGTTAGTGTTGTTATGTATAAGACAGTATTATACAAAGTTATAACGAATAAAAAGTTGTAACACTAACAGGCATTTTTTTATATATAGGCTATAGGGTACCTGCATATTATAATTAAACAAGAAAAAATTCTGATTCAGATAATAGGCAACTGGTTCTGTAATTTAACATTCAATAACAAGATTACAAATCAAACTATAATGAGACTGAAATGTATAGGCTACTTATCTCAGAATTGTATTTTGTCCTAAAATTTCAACTATATTAGGCTGGCTGAGGTTGGTACCTTTCTAAATTGTGTTCCAGTCCCAGGTCTCACTCTGGTTTGATGCTGTAAGGCGTGTCTGGTTGCTCTCCATGTGATACTGATGGGAGGAGGGCTCCTAAAAGTGAACCTACAGACCCGTTTCAACACTTTCCAAAGCAGACAACCCTCGGGACGGACTGCAGGGCGCATTTACACGGGCCGTTGGATACCTACTTCCTTTTGAACGCTCATTATTTTCCTGAGAGTGGAGAAACAGCGACGTTATTCATCATGGGAGCGACACCATCCGTGCAGCGGGACGCGAAGAGCCCAGAAGATGCGCCAGAGGACCTCAGCGCGGAGCTCAGCGACGCTCAGGATGGAGAAACCCTAGATGGCAAGGTAACATTACGCTTGAAAATAAATATTATTATCGTTATGAGCTGACGTGTGTGGAGATAAAAGAGGGGTAGATCGCTAAACATGCTCACCTAAGTATCCCCGTTCGGGACCCCTTGAGTCAGATGCGTGGCGCAGCTAGTTATTGAGGTAGCTTTATGTAAACACCTGATACCTCCTCCTGACAGCTAACGTTAGCTGGGACTGCGTTTGTGTGATTCGGCTTAGCAGGTAGTAGTAGGCCTATTTGAGAAAACGTTGAGACCTGTTTGCTTATGCGTGGTCTTTAAGTTTTATTTTAAGTTTAATGAGTAGATTTGCAGTACTAGCCTATAATGCAGTATGAGGTAACGTTAGTCAGATTGACTCCACCGGTTATTAGCTATACAGCGGTGCGATATTTTCATTTCTTTTTTTCTTTTTTTGTCCAGAGACAACAATATCAGATTTTGTCAGGAAAAAGAAAACTGAGGTAGCCTATTTAATTGCATTTCTATCTTGTTCCCAAATCCTCACGATGAAGGTTAATGTTCTCAATATTTTATGGCACAGCGGGTCTCTCATTGTGTGGCTCTTTGGCCGGTTGAATAAGTTATTTGTTTGACATCATAGTCATACTATAATTAACATTCAAGCAATTATCCCTTAAAATATATTATTCAAAATCAGTAGTGCTGTCATAGCCTACTGAATACGAATATTAGGCTGCAGGTCAATCGAAGTCATCCTGATATTTATCACCACATGACACACGTGTGATAATAGCCTCCTTTTATACAGGTGTTCTAAGAACAAGAAGTTACATTTTAAAAGAGAATAGTCAAAAATGTAGCTTGTTGGATTGTAGTGTATAGCCTATTCGTATTTGTAGTTTTTTTCTAGGCTTTGAGTTACTAAGCAACAAATAGAAATAGAACAGGTTGTAAGTGGAGCAACAGTAATTCCATTTCTTTCTTGAGATATATTCTGTTGTTATCACTGTTTAAGGTCCACTCTGGGTTTTCCATTTCCTGCTCACTGATGAGAGAAACCCACCTCATTCTGGGGCAAGAAAAAGCATTGCACTCTAACAACACACTCTCATTGCAATTCATATTTATTTAATGAATTGGTGGCTAATTCGTACAATCACATAATATGTTTTCATATAATCTGCTTATTTGTGCATTAATGGTTAGGGTGGGGCTATAGTTCATACAAAATCATGGCCTCGTAAAATAGTACGTGCCCCCCCCAAGAGATTAGGTTCGCTCCAACCAATCTGGGACTTTTTCCACTCTTGCGTGATGCTTTACTTAATTTAGAGACACAAATTTGCACTATGCTGTTATTTTTTGTCATGTGCGAAATCACGGGATGCATAACTTACACCTTGGTGTAATATTACTTTCAAAGAGCTATGTATCAAAATGGCATGGGCTATAGCCAGGAGACGGCATGAAGAAATCACTGGGGTTTACTAAGATTCAGAGGAGTGAAAATGAGCATCTTATACTATGATGTACCGTTACATTCTTGCATTGTTTAAAGAGATGCTCCAGTGGGTCTTAAAAGAGTTAATTCACCCAAAAATAAATATTCTGTCATCATTTACTGACCCTCACGTCATTTCAAACCTGTTTGACTTTTTTTCTTCTGTAGAAAGTTCACAAGAAATCTGAACAATTCAAGTTATTATTATTTTGATCACATAGGCCTACACAGAGATGATCAAAACCACAACTGACTGTCCACTCTGTTACTGTACCAACATTTATAGTTTTATATAGTTTTTTGACAATTTTATCTAATGTTAACACGATGAAAACAAATATTGTTTACACTTATTATTTAAAATGTGCTTTCAAAGAAACAAAATTGAAAATTTAACCAAGCCACTGCCATGATCCCACTGTATCAATTTTACACATTCAGAAATGGACACCATATTTGCTTTTCATGTTCTTTTACATCAACCATTTAATTCAGCCTTCTGGAGCTCTTGTTTACAGTTTTACGTTTGAGAAGACTAACTTTTGTAGGTAACATCTCTAAGTTGTTCCTTACAGAAGAGATCAGCACATAACAGTGTTATGAAACTTTGCACAACAGATATGATTGTTTTAGATAATGTGCAGGAATGTGATGGGACACATTTTGTCCCAGACAACCGTTACAATTTAATGTTTTTTTTTTTCTCTCAAACAAAGTACAAACAAGACAATGACCTTGCATGTTGTTTTCCCCAGCATCCTATTCTTCTTCTTCTTCAGCTGTTCAGTTTTATATAAAGTGCTTGACGATGGTCGCTGATATTGTCTCACCAGCTGAGCTTGAATAGAGTAGGCTATGCACCTTTTTTAAAGGCAATCATAGATACACTGTAAAAAATAAACCCGTAATTTTTACGGTAAAAAAACGGCAGCTGTGGTTGCCAGTACTTTACCGTCAAAAATACGGTAGCAACGTTATTGGTTTTACAGACTTAACTTAAAATGTACAGTAATAAACCGTATTTCATTATCTGATAATGTTAATTTACTGATCTTTTGCAGTATTAATATCTGTTTTGTACCATTGTAATACACTGACAACCACCAATCACAGCAGTGATGAGAGTCACATGATCAATCAAAGATTAATCAAAGCTCATCACAAGAAGTTCTTCCACAAGAAAGTTTATACTAATATATAGAAGCTGCACAGTGTGATTCGCACAAACATTAAACCCCATCATGGTAACAGACATGAAATTTTAAAAATGCAATAAACATTAATTTAACAACATTAAATGTAACATAAAACCCTAATGTACATAACTGATAAGAAAAAAACTAAGAAAACTATGAAGAAACATAGTTATTTCAACAAAAATACATAAAATGTGAAGTGTCACGCAGGGAATTGTGGGAATGTCAATTTACGGTTTTTTACTGTAAATTTTACAATGAGTTGTTCTTTTTCACTTTCAAAAACTGTAAATTTAACGGTATTTTACAGTAAAATTACATTATATGTACCATTAGATCTATCACAGTTATTTACCGTATATAGTACGGAAACTTTCTGTTAACCAATTAACGGTTTTTCACTGTAGGGTTTTTACGGTCTTTTACCGTTAAAATCACGGTAATTTTTTACAGTGTAGGTTAACATAGTTGTTGAAACAAGACCTTAGATACAAAAAGACCTCCAGTTACTAAGTGTCCAGTTAAATACTTAAACCCATCCAGTTTTGCAACTTTTCTGAATTCTACGTAAATCTGATTCTTGACTGAAACATGTCAAGACCGGTTTGAGGTATGGAATATGCAAAACTGGAGTGTTTGTTATTTATCAGATAAGGACCCTTGAACAGGTGTGTTTGTGTGTGCGCTTTAGCAATACAACTACATGCTGTGTATACAGCGTTTGTGTGAGGCGCCCTACTGGAGATGTGGTTGATAAACATCCTCTCTGGCGCACATAGGAATTTTAATAATTCCTCTCTCGCTTTCGCTCACACTCGCGCACTCTAAAAATGGGTCAAAACATGGATGGGGTTGAACACCTACTCAGACATCCCCTCACATTTCAACATTTCCTCCCCCTAAAATGCCTCTAAAACACTCACTTTGTCGAAAAGCCAACAGGGGCTGAACCTCGGCTCTCGACCCTTTTCAGACTTTTCAGGCTAAGTCCGCGATTCTTTTAAAGACTCAATTGCAAACATAAACTCACAATAATGCCTGTGTTGGCCTTACAATGCGATACACACACAGGCCTTTTTTCAAACCAACAATGCACTGATTGACAAGTTCATAAACACCCTTTAGTTGTGATTAACTGGATTAGATTCACACTACTTAACACCCAGAAGTAGAGTTGAATGTGTAAACTTATTTAAAATTATGAAGGATGGCATAAAACCCTTTACATGTCAGAGTGGTAATGAGAGAGGGGTGGTGTGGGAGCATTTGCAATCAGATAAGAGCCTCATAAAGGATGGGACCTGAGAAGAGGGGGGAATGGAGAACGGAGAGAACAGAGGGCCCATTTAGGATGGACTGGAGGATAGGTCCCGGGGCAGAGGGGTGCTGTGTGTGCATCGGCCCGAAGAAAGAGAACTATGGAGAGAGAGAGAGTGATTCAGGGAGGGGGACGTGGGAGAAAGATGGCTGGTCTGAATGGGAACATAACATGTAGAATGAGTGAAAGAAAGGGCACAGGGAGGGAAAACAAGTAGATGGATAATTAGCTTGTGCTTTTCTGCTAGTGGTGATGAGAATGGTAAAGATAAGAAATGGAGAGAGAGATACAGGTTTGTTTTTGTGAAAGAAATGAGAAATAACATTCTTAGTTCAAAAGAAACTGAACAGATGCTGACTCTAGCTGTCACATTAAATACAGGTAGTGTTGAGAAGTGAGATTCAGGTGAGGTCAGAAAAAAACTTAGCCTACTGTCAGACAGAGCAAATGTGAATGGATGTCCCAATTCTGCCTGATCTTCGGATCTTATCTCAATTATTTTCATCTATGAAACTTATGAAACTGTTTATGAAATGTAACTTTAACAGTAAGCTCTAATGAATGACTAGGCATCATGAACAATATTTTTGTAATTTCTGTTAACTTTATTCATGCCATCACAGACAGACAAGGCTTAGGTCTGGTCACTGACCACAATGCATGCTTGACTTAAAGGGGTCATATAATGCCATTTTCGTAGAAGCTAATATAATTCTTTAGGGTCTAAATTTAAAGTTTGTAATATACTTTAATTAAAAATTCTCATTAGTATTGTAAGAAAACACTTATTTTACCTGGTCAAATACAGCTCTGTTTTCAGCACGCCGTTTCAGTGCATGTGCCTTTAAATGATAATGAGCTTCGATCACCCCGCCCCTCTGTTCCACAGTCTATGCTCTGTTCTGTGCGTACATGTTTGTAACACAATAACCATAACGCGTTGTTCATTATAAACGTGGGATAATGAATTATATTCAGAACGTCGTACATAGAAAACATGCCATAATGTACCCTGAGTGTAAACATTAGCCGCATTCATTGTGAAGCTAGCGATTTGCAAAGATTAATATAAATATATAAAGGTTAATAAAACATTACACTTACTTCAGTTCTTCTCGAGGTGCAGGAACACGAATAGTTGGTATCGATTCCTTTTTTCAGGAGCAGCTTCTTAGCAAAACTAGCTTTATACCTCCTCGAAAGCAGTCTGGTGTGAAATGACTCGCGCAAACATGAAAGCATTGACGTTGATCGTGGGGAATATTCCCTTCGAAAACAAACTCAGCCACTGCGTCTTCAGCGGTTCGGATTTAGGAACATTAAAATGACTGTTGTGTTCCTTATTGCACCCAAGAACAGAACACCACAATCGCTAAGACTCCATTCTGCTCAGTGACAGTGCTCCAGTGTACATTTCGGCACAACACCGGTCCGCGCGTGCATGATTGACAGCTCACTCACGAGCGAGGGCGGGTCTGTGTTGAAACGCTGCTGTCAATCAACAATCGTGGGAGGGGCGTGCGAGCTTGTGACGTCATAGGCTCGAACGGCTCGATTTGAGGCAGGGGAAAACATATAAGGAGATTAAAACAAAACCACTGGATGGATTTTTATCATTATATGATGGTTGTGTACAGACACTGCCTTTGATTGGTCCCAAGATGGACACCAGTAATACTTTTTTTCTAGCTATTTAAATGTCCTAGTTTAACTAAGGCCTAATCCTGGCTTAATCTAAGCGCTGTCTGTGAAACCAGGCCCCAATGTATTATGAATAAACATTAATTAACAATTAACAATATTTATAAAATAACATTAACCAATATTAAAAAATGCTGTAAAAAAAATTAAATGTAGTTCATGATACCTTTTTCATTAACTTATGTTAACAGATTGAACCTTGTATTGTAAAGTGTTACCAAATAGGCTAATATTTTATTAAAATCCATGAAGTCTGCACTTCAGCAGTTTTTTAATCTCCGTTCACATTGTTGATTAAAATCAATCTCCTTCTGTGTAACTGAGGACCCTGATTTTTGATCAGTGATTGTTCATAGTGGAACAGTGCTCAATGAGTCCTATGGTCATCTGATCCAGGATCAGCAGATGAGTGCAAATAGGAGCTGAATTAAGATTATGTAATATAGGATGTGATGGAAGTGCACACAGACATCAGGGGATCAGCGGTTTAATGAGGGTTTGGCATCGGTGGGCTGCCAGGCTGTTTGCTCCTCGTCCCATTCACACTAATGCACTAGAACGGGAGTGGGGACTTCCTGAGGTTTGACTAATTTGTTAAATGTCTCAATCAGTTGAAAAAGTTGTCTGTTTAGCTGTAATATACTATAATATAATATAATACAGTATAATATAACATAATATAATATTATTATTATAATATAGGAATCTAAATAATTATAGGCCTAGAAGAACCTGCTGATCATATTGATGTATTCATTTCTTCAATGCATTGTCATATCACAGTTTTGAATTGCAGTAAGGAAGAAGGCTGTATGAAAAGACCATTAGTCTTTTATTAGAGAAGATAGGGAGGCACTTAAAGTAATTCACTCAGATGAAGGATGCAGATGGAGAGTGAGCTGTCATCAGCCAGAGAGGGAAGGTAGAAAAGAAGAATAAAAAGGATGAGTGAAAGGTGGAATGATGAAAATATATTTAGTTATGATGTCAGGTTTTGGAAAAATATGTCGTCCCTTTAGTAGTGATAATCTGTCTATGAGGTGTTCAGTGAGTGTTTATTACTTTTTGGTTGGGTAATTACATTAGTAATTAAAGGGACCACCCTGTTTCAGAGCAGGACTTCCTGTCCAGAAAAGGAAATTAGAGGAGGCATGATGCTAATGAAGTAACTTCCTGTTTAAAGATCCAGTTATTCTCCTGATTATGTGTCTTATTATGTAACTTGTTTGGAGCAGATATTTAAGCTATTTTTAATAGTCTTAATTTATAGAGTCACATATGGAGCTTGTCCATGTCTTCTCAAGTGTGCTTCTCAAGGGTGACATAATAAACAATCCACTTTTAGTGAAGTCAAACTGAATCACTTTTATACATATATAAGTTAACATGCTAAAAAAATCAGCAAAAGATGTATAATTATATATATATATACATATCCCATGTAGTCTTTCAATTGATGCAAGTACAAAAAAAGCAAGTGCAAAAGCAAAATCTCATAATTTAAGATGCTAAAAAGTGCTATTGGTAGATAATAGTTGGTTATAGTCTAGAAATTGAATAGTGTGACACTAAATGCACTCAATGAATATATTAATTTGAATACCTGAATCATATCAGGGAGCCTTTTTTAAATTCACTTTGAGACTATTTAATTGTGTCACTTAAAATTACATAATTGCAAGATGTTGAAGTTACATGAATATGTTATGTTTGATTAACTTAATTGGTTCATGTGGGACCGATGTACACTATCAAATCATGTAAATCCAACACAACTCAGCCTTAGTGAGCATAAGACACTTATTTCTAAAACATTAGTACTCCTATGTGGAGCTTTAATCCGCATTTGTGTTTAGAAATACAGGCAGTCTTCTCACTGATTCTGACCCTGCCAGTGCCATATCACTCTCTCTTTGGCTCTTTCTCATGAGTAAGGACCTGTTTACATGGGTCAAAATAGAAGGGTTCTATTTTCACCAGCCAACTCTCACTGTCATCCTCCATCACATTCACTCTCTTTTTTGTTTTCCACTCCCCTCCTCCCCTCTCTCTCCCTCTTTAGAAGTAAACTTGGCCTCATAAAATGTTAATAAGTGCCAGAGTTACATAAAAACAGTCTTCCAGAATAAAAAAAAACAGAGGCCAATGAGGGCAAAGGTAGAACGAAAAGACAGTTTGTAATACACAAGACGTCCCCTCTTTAATTAATAATATGGAGCAAAGAAAAATTTCTTTCTCTCTTTTTCCCTTAGTTTCACTTGTTTTTCACAAGTAAACAAGCAATTCCATCGTATTTCCTTATCTTCACTGTAGATGGGCTTGTGCTGATAAAAGTAAAGCACTCTCCTTTTGGAGAAGTGCTTTCATCAGGAGTCAGCAGCATCAATAACGTTTCATTACTGCCCTGCCAGAAAAAGACAATCCCAGTCAACCGCTTACTTTTGTCTGCACTTCACAGCTCAAGAAACCTATTGTAGTGCTGAACAACAACTAAAGGCTCCTAGATGTGTTTGCTTCACGGCTTAATACAAATGTAGGGGAGACTATCGACATTTGAAGACATGGATTTGAATGTGAATCCTCAAGCACAGGTGACAGAATGCTTTTGAATATACTTTGGCTGCTTTAAATGACTAACAATCATGGGTTAAATTTTTGGTATCCTTGTGCATTTTTTTCCCCAGTAAGTTACATTTATGAACAAAGGAAGATGCTGAGGGTGTTACTAGCAATAAAAACTGCAGTGTAATGATGTTCTTTTCTCTGAAAATTGAATTGGTCTGGCAGATTGTGCTGTCCAGCTGGTCCCAGATTGTTTGGATGCTAGTTTTATTGCTTAGTAATGCTGATGTCATAACTGTTGTTTCTCTGTAAATGGGCAGATGCAGGACGAACTGTGCTTAACAGTCATAGATCCACTAACCCATGCATGTTTTTGTGCAATGCTTGTAGCAATCAGCCTTAAAATCAAAAAGATAATGCAAATATGAACACTCCCACACGGAGTGACAATGATGATGTCAACAAAATTAGGCAGAAGCCACAATCAGTGGATGGCACTGGCTGTAATGTCTTCACAGACAGGAACCACTCCCTTTTAAATGAACCTCAAAACAGATGATCTGATATGTATTTGTTCTTGAAAAAAAAGAGAGAGATGGCTGCTGAGATTTTTGCCATAATTATTTCACTGCTCTTTTATTATAGAAATTAATCAAAGATTTAATTGATCATGATTCTTTAGCGATTCTTTAACAGTTTGTCTGAAGCTGCAAAACAATCTTAGCCATCAAAATGGAACCGCTCTTACATAGACACTAAAGGGCAAATTCACTAATCCATTTAGTATGCTGTATTTCAGTGCAAACCCCTGCATCTTCTTCACTAACCACATTTGCCTGGCACGATTAGCATTGCTTTTACCTCTTGTGGAAAGCATTTCCAGTGATACGTCAGCGATGATGACAGCATTAATGCATCAAATCAGGGAGAAGAGCATTTTACTGTATATATATAGGCCCATCCATGTAGCTGAGTGTAAACTGTGTTCAGCACAGGTTATTGTGGGAGTTTCTGTGCTCATACCGTATTTGCATAATAACTAGTGAATCTGGAGCAAAAACGCAAACAGCATATGCAAATAAACAATGCTAAATGAGTGCACATTTCAGTCTTTGTGAATAACCCCTTAAAGGGTTAGTTCACCAAAAAATCGAAATTCTGTCATTAATTTCTCACCCTCATGTCGTTCCAAACCCGTAAGACCTTCGTTCATTTTCGGAACACAAATTAAGATACTTTTTGATGAAATCCGAGAGCTTTCTGAACCCCTCCCCATAGACTGCAACCTAATTACCAATTTCAAGGCTCAGAAAGGTAGTAAAGACATCGTTAAAAAAGTCAATGTCCATGTCACATTGGTTCAACCGTAATTTTAACTTTTTGTGCACAAAAATAAATAAATAATGACCTTATTCAACAATTTATTATCTTCCGTGTCAGTCTCTGATGCTGTTCACGTTGTAAACACAGCAGCGCTTACGGGTTCTACGCCGGCTCAGTATTGGCCGGATCCTGCATCAGCATCACACGCACAAAAAGTATTCTCGTCGCTTCATAAAATTAAGGTTGAACCACTATATCACATAGGCTATTTTAACAATGTCTTTACTACCTTTCTGGGCTTTGAAAGTGGTGATTACATTGCAGTCTATGGAGGGAGAGAAAGCTCTCAGATTTCATCAAAAATATCTTAATTTGTGTTCAGAAGATGAACGAAATTCTTATGGGTTTGGAACAACATGAGGGTGAGTAATTAATGACAGAATTTTCATTTTTGGTTGAACTATCCCTTTAATATACGATTTTCCTTGTTTATTATGAATGCATTGCATTTTAACGGTGTGGGTGACCTTTAGCTGTGCCCCTTCGGGAGATGTAGTTCAATGAGATCAATGAGATGTTGTAATTAAAGTGTCTTAAGGCTTTGGCAGATTCATCTTTCTACTCTCCTAACAGCTCTTCTGAGTTAAGAGTGAATGATGATATTTGTACCCAGCTGTTTGTGGAGTTTTCATCAAGATCCCTTAACAACTGATTTCTAATCATTGATGAAAGGATGTGGATAATACAGGAAGCTTGGTAGAAGATTGTGGTGGCTGTGATGGAGTAAAATCAATATTGAAAACAGGCCCTATAGCATTCATTTAAGTCATGGCAAAGCATCACTAATGGATAATAATTATGACTCAGTGTTTGCGTGTAGATGGCTCAGACCACCATGGTGAAGTGGCTTGTTTAGACAGTGTACTATTTCTTTATGAGAAAAGATACTTTTTGTGTAGCTTTAGATTTGAGTAATTATTTATTTATATTGGTGTGTAAAACTTTATTTACATAGAATTATTTAAAACAGTGTTTACAAATTTCCTTGCAGAAGACACATAAGTAAACGTTCACATAAATACGTATTGTAGCAGACTCGAAATAAGAATACGAATAAATATGAATAAAAAATAAGAAATTAGAGAGAAGAGAATGAGATTAGTTGGGGAAAAGGTGTTTAAAAGTCTTTTTAAAAGTACTAATTGAGTCAGCTGCTTGGGCTTTGGAACTGTGGTTTCATAGTGACTAAATGATCTAGCTAAAATATGAAGAGTTCAGATGCAAAAGCCTCTAAGTGCCATGATGCCATCTGAAATTTTCTTCTAGAATGATCATTTTTATCAAGCTTATATATTTAAGTTCAGTAATTTCACTTAAATGGCTATGAAAAGTACCTATTAATTGTCATTTAAGTGAAATTATTGAACTTAAATAAACAAGCTTGATAAAAATGATCATTCTAGAAGAAAATTTCAGATGGCACTTAGAGGCTTTTGCATCTGAACTCTTCATATATTTAGTAATCATATTGTTAAGGTATAATTGACACTATTAAGTGCTGGAGTTATTAAGTTTTATTTCATTGGTCTGTGACTACATGGAGACCATCATTTTTATGGATGCCAAAGTTCATTTCAAGGAAAGTCAGATCACTCTGCAGCCATATTTGCAATGCTCAAATAGTGTAAAAAAAAATTCTCTGACTTTACCAGGTGTCAATTGTCTTTTTTATTTAGAAGGCGGGTCAAATTGCGCATTGCACTTTCTTCCATTCGTAGTAATATACTGTATTGGTATAAAACATTATGACCACCTGCCTAATATGCTGTTGGTCCTTCATGTGCTGCCAAAACATTGCCGACCCACCGTAGTTGATCTGTGGTATCTGGCACCAAGACGTTTGCAGCAGATCCTTCATAGTCCTGTAGGGTGCGAGGCGGAGCCTCCGTGGATCGAACTTGTTCCAGCACATCCCACAGATGTATGTCCCACAATTGGATTTAAATCTGGGGAATTCAGAGGCCAGGGAAACACCTTGAACTCTTCATCATATTCCTCAAAAATCATTCCTGAACAATGTGTGCAGTGTGACAGGGTGCATTATCCTGCTGAAAGAGGCCAGTTCCACCAGGGAACACCATTTACATGAAGTAGTGTGCCTGGTCTGCAACAATGTTTAGGTAGGAGGCACGTGTCAAATTTACGTTCACATGAATGGTCGGACACAGGGTTTCCCAGCAGAAGCATCCCACTCGCTCCACCAGCTTGTCGTCGTCCCACAGTGCACTGGTTCCATCACTTCTCCAGGTAAATGGTGCACACATACACAGCCATCCATGTGATGTAAAAGAAAACGGGAATCATCAGACCAGGTGACCTTCTTCCACTGCTTCAAGGTCCAGTTCCGACACTCACCCTTTCAACGGTAGACAGGGGTCATCCTAGGCACTCTTTGGTCTGCGGCACTGCAGCTACACAACCCCATACGCAGCTGAGTGCGATGCACTGTGTGCTGTGACACATTCCTCCCATAACCATCATTGCAATGTTGTGTGACTTGTGCCACAGTAGACTTTGTTTGCTCGTACCAGACGGGATAGCCTTCATTGTCTTGTACATCGATGAACCTTAGGGGCCCAACACCCTGTCGCCGGTTTGTGGGTTTTCCCACCTCTGACCATTGTTGGTAAATTCTGACCACTGCTGACCAGGAGCATCCCACAAGCCTTGCCGTTTCAGAGATACTCTGACCCAGTCACTTAGCCATAACAATATGACCCTTGTCAAAGTCGCTCATATCTTTATTCCTGCCCTGATGATTAACGATATTCGCTTCACCTGTGACTGGCTTGTACTGATGAAATAAGATGTTATTTCAAATGGGAATATAAACTGGTGAAAAAAAAGGCCTCAATCGAGCCTGGGGGGACACCAACAAGACATCACATTACATGGTATTGAAAGTATGGCACAGTTTACATGATATTGTAAGTATGGCACTGTTTACATGTCTCCAGTTTGATACTGTCCCCATGTTGTTTGTAACATTGGCCCTCATTTACAAAACGAACGTACAAGAGAAAATTGGCATTTATCAATATGGACGTGAGGGGTGGCTACGATCAAATGTCATGTCAGGTCTCAGCTCGTGAACGGAAGTTTTTGAGTTAACGTAAACTTGCTTGCATTAGAAATCTGTTGGAGAATTGTAATGAGAGCATTTTGTTTAGAAAAAACGTATAATGTTTGTAAATGTTTTGTTTTATTTACCTGCATTTAATATTCATATAGCCTACATTCATTTAATTGTTTATTAATTTAATTGCAATTACGAGGTTAATGTTTTTTTTTTTGGAGTGAGATACATTTTTCTTTCATGAGATTACTTCCTCTTCTTGGCCGTTAAGAAGGGCAAGGCTTCTAAACTGTGAATTTTTAGGGGCGTAATATTCAAATGACGATTGTTTTGAGCTGCCACAAATGAGGCCCACTGGTTTGCAGGACAACTAAACAAAGAAGGAAACAAGGGGAGGAGTTAAAGGCATCCTGTATCAGGCGCATTCGCTGTTTCCCCTTCACTGCAGTGCAGAGTCTCATCCGCTCAGTGCTGTACCAAAAATAACTAGATGCTGTCCTGTCTCTCTCTCTCTCTCTCTCTCTCTCTCTCTCTCTCAGAGGACAGAATAACTCTTCTTCATCCTTGAAAGACAAATCATGACTCATGCCTCTTAACAAACTGCTGTATTTCTGGTAATGGTTCAATTTTCTGTATGACGAGGTGGACGGTAAAGCACATATTAAATGTGTAGCATCCAGGGAGAGTTGTAAAGTCGCAACACAATCATGTATTGATTGAAAGGTCATATATCGCTCTGGCTGGCAGCCACGCCAGGACATTTGGAAATGTTATTTTCAGATCTATACCGAGAGTTACAGTATATAGAAGATCCTAGAAGGCCCTGTAGTAAACACTGATTGCATTTTCTGGTTTGATGATAAAGATGATGTCTGCAATTAAATTAGGTTTAGGTCTCCTCCTGATTGTGATGGACTGTATAATGGTTTATAATATACATATGAACATACTATATAATAAGATTCATATACAAAGTTTTTTTTTTTAAATTATTTCTTTCTGTGCAACACAAAAGATGATGATATTTTGAAAAACGTTGCTAACACAAACAGTTTTAGTGATTTAGTGATCAACTTTCACTGTATGGACAAACAAAACACAGAGATTTCTTTAAATATCTTGTATATTCCACAGAAGAAAGTCAAAGTGATGAAATTTTTTTATTTTTGGGTGAACTATCCCTTTAGGATTCTTTGAGAGTGTTTGTGAATGTGCATGTCTCCACCAAAGCTGGTCACATGCTTCTACCACAGTAACATTATTAGGGCATAAAATAAAATCAGGCAGCATGTGAGCTCTACCCCTTTGTCTAAAACAATTCTGTATCTTCTTTGGTTGTATAACAAGATCATGTGGCTGTTGGTGGCAGTGGGTGAACTAATTTCCCTGGAGTTGTATCTAATCTTCTAAGGTCTTACAAGGGAAAATGGTAAATGCACTTTCTGTCTCTTAAACAACAGACAGGAAATGTCATTTAAAAGTGTAAGTAGTCACAGTTCACGAAAGTGTGTTTAAAAAGCCTGCATCACTGACAAGTAGTTGGTCAATTGGTTAGGCCAGATGCGTGCTGACAGTTAATTGCAGGTTTTTTAAGACCCTATAAATATGGTCTATTGACGGTATTTAGTGCAGAATTTTTCTTTATAATAGGTGAGCAGTCATTAAACTGATCCAGTTTCACTATCCCCACTAGATCTATTCACTATCCCCACTAGATCTATTCACTATCCCCACTAGATGTTAAACTCTGACTATTGTTTCTTTAAAGTAACAGGAGAGTCACATCTGAACTGTTTTCCTTTCTTCTTATGATCTGAATCACAGGAGGACCCTTGGGATAGAGTTAGAGGAGGAGGTTTATTGTTTCAGTCCGACAGTGGGGAGTGGGGAGTGGGGGGTAGATCTGGGACAGTCCAGTCGATCTGCCAGAGACACAGGGAGGTCCTGTCCTATCACATTGATGTTTGCTCATAAGGGTGGCCTTAGTGACAGCTGTTAGGGGAGTGGAAGGAACAGAGGACTCCCAGTATCGGCGGGAGACAAATAGTGGGTCAGGAAAATCAGGGAAATGCACAGTGGGGTGGCTCGCAGCTTGGAAGGCTCTCCGCACAGACATTTATATGTACAAGTTCCTGGAATTCGTAACAAAATCGCTCCTTTTTTGTATATAGCTCCCAGTCTGTGCCAAAAAATAAATTCCTCTTTCGTCAAACAAGAAGTAAAGAATTCACTGCATATGTTTCCATGAAACAAACAAATCTGAAGCCAACACGAAGGACGTTTTAGCAAAGCAAGCACTTAATCTCTTCACAGCCTTGCAGATATGTGATTTATCAAGTCAGGGCAAAGAAATGCAAAGCTGTCACTATGCTATTTGTAAATGTGAAGCTCAAATCCCATAAATTTGCCAAAGTCTAATAAGTTTAGGCAACAAGATGATGTGTTTGTCTGCCTTTGAAGCCACAGATTTTCCCCTTCAGTGAGTGAAAAACGGGCGGTTTAGACTGTGACACTCTGGTTCTGATTCAGACTTTGAGAAGGCTGATGATTTGTGGACCTCAGACTGTTGTGATCTCGAGCAGTGTTACTGATTCAAATTTACTCTGTACATTTGATATGATTAGGCATGTAAGGGCGCAGTATATTTTGATGGTCTTATTGTTAGGATCAAGTTGTAATCGCTAGCCTGTTCAAACACTGGGGCAGTTTACCACAGTAATACTACACTGGTGTAGATTGTTTGTGAAGTAAATTACTTAACTGAGATAGACTGAGGTTTTCTGTGTGTTGCCAGAGACTGCTCGTTTCACATCTGTGTTTGTGTCGAAGGAGATGATGCATGCAGTTTGTGGTCTCTGAGGCTCCAATACTGAGTATGTGTTACCCAAATTTGGATGTGTATCTGTGTGCTTAACCCCTACACAAAGCAAGTCTTTCTCTCTTGTGCTGGATGAGTAGTTTACTGTTTTGAATTTTTTTGAAAAAAAAAAAAACAGATTAAATTAAATGAGATAAATGTGTGTAATGTGTATATCAAAAACAGCTAAATAGTTTGTTGTCCCAATAAGTGTGTTGTAAATCTCTAGAAAGCTGCTTGCAATCATTAATTAATAGAGTATAAATTATGTAGCCAATGTGTCCTATCAATAGTGAATGAAAGCAAAGTGTTTTGGACTCTATTGACTTTTATTGCATGGGCAATCTTAAAAATATCTTCTTTGGTGTTCTGCTGAATTTTACCTTTTTAGGGTGACCTGTACTTTTAATACTTAAGAATAAGCAATAGGTTAATGTGACAGGACAGGAGATATAATTATAGTTTTATAGTTATAGGCAGGGTGCGATTTGCCGGGGGGGATGCGTGGGATTTCCCCCTTTCTGGTCAATGTATCCCTGCCTCTACTTAATTATTTCTATCCCCGGTGGGGATAAATTTATCCCCCCCTCAAAGTGATCAGTGCTAATACACTGGCGAGACGGATCACAAAACTTATCACGGATCCGTGGTTTGATTAAAGTCAATTTTATTAGAAAATGCGATACTTTGGCTGGCTCTGATAAAGTTGTCGCAGCCTCTCTTCACCACTTTGCTCAATGTCCCGCCCACGGCGCTCTCTGATTGGTTAGACCTCACGAGTAATAGCCTATCAACACTTGCGAGACGGTTGCAGGTCCGCTGGGCTGTGGAGCTGTGTGTCGAAAGGGAGGCAGCATATTCAGTATATTACTGATGCGGGAATAAACCGATAAACATCACAATCTGATTATCTGTTTCTATGATGACAAGCAGAGTTAGTGTCCCAGTCAGAGTAGATTACATACAAAAAAATCAATGCAAAGAAGCGAATAGACGCATCATTGACGCGAATTAGGCGACTCGTTTGCCGCGAACGTCTTCCGCGCAAGTTGAAAAATGTGAACTCGAGCGGAAGATTCGCATGACGCTTTGTTCTCTTCATTCTCTTGTTTCTCTTGTTTACGCGCGACTAGAGGTCCTGTGGCGCAAATGAGGCGTTTAGCGCGGTAGACGCAAATTAGCCTCATTCGGGCGAATGAGGCGAATTGACTAACACAGATAGTGCATCTCTCTTTTCTATCATTTGACTGTAGCTCAGCATCGCGGTGTAACGTTAACGTCATTACTTTAGCAGCAGCAGTAAAACTGTTTCTACTGTGGTGGTTTAACTTTGCAATCAATCCGTGGTTCAGCAGAGGCTGATATATAGAAGTAACATATAGCCTATTAAACTAAATAAAGCGCTGTAATGTGAACTGTCAGTGCGATAGAACAATAACATCCGAAATGGACCACTATTTATTTATTTTTATATCAACAATAAAAATGTTTCAAAACATCCCCCCCTCTGTTTTTTTCACAAATCGCACCCTGGTTATAGGGTTATATTAATAGTTTGGTGGCTTTTATACAGTTTGTTGTATCAGAGAAGTGTGTATAGCAAAAGCAAGCAATGAGGGTAATAGTCACTAACAGAGTGGACATCATAGCTAAAATATGGTCTATTACGTTTCCTCATTGCTCATAAAGTTCCTAAAACTATTTTTTACCATACCTTTGCCATCAGAATTGGTAGGCTTTCCATATTTTTTCTGTAAACTGTTTTTGGGTCAGAATTCAGAATTCAGATGTACAACCTCATTAAACAAAACAATCTATTTCACATCTAGTAATCAGGCTTCATTTAACTGAAACCGCTTTCCTTGTGTAATCAAATTGCTTAAAGGGATAGTTCACCCAAAAATAAAAATTCTGTCTTTATTAACTCTTATTATAAGGCAATAAGAGCGATTTAGTTCCTCAGTTTCAATTTGTCTGGAGCTGTCTGCTGATTTGAACATGTTCAACCATCAGCTGCTGATTTTGGATCTAAAGTCTTAGTTCCCTGTAGACTCCTTTGACAACAGATTCTATCATGTTTCGTTTCCACACTCTGCAAACACACCACAAGAGTCCCACAGAGTTCGGTGCTCTGACCACTGATATTGTCTGTCTACAGCTTGATTAGTACTTCACATGTTTTCTCTTATCATTCCTATAATGATGATACACAACATTGCATCTAAAAATCCCCTTGTTTTCTCAGTCTGTATCCCTGACCTCCCTAAACTTGGAATGTTTCTCATAATTACCTCATCTACTGCTGCTTCACTCTCTCCATTCTCAGAATCGGCAGCATTATATTTAAACTCTTACATCAGGCACATATTGTGTATGAACTAGTTCTCCATTCGTCCTTCTATGTTAGAAAATGTCTTTATCCTTGCCTCCTGGTGATGAAATGACATTCCCTACATTTATACCTCCGACAATTCTACAGCATAGTATTCTGACAAATATTTTGAAATATAAATGCCCTATATATGGTATAATATAACCAAATTAGACTTATAATCCAATTAGAATTATTATTAGGGGTACATGCTAGTTGTTGCTGTAAGATTCTTGATGTAGCCTAAATCAAATGATGCAGAGGTATCCTGTCCTCTCTTGTTTTCTCTCTGTAATTCAGTCCTCATCAGCAAGGGGTCAAAGGGCAGAGGTTAACAGGCACAGATGAATCATGAACGAGGGGATTTTTTTTTTTTTTAGATGTCAGGCATAGCATGGGTATATGTACAAATATTTGGATGCATAAAGTGGGGTTCAAGTCTGGGACCACTAGTGAAAATTTTGCTATTTTTAACTTTTCTAATTTGCTAAATTTTTCCACTTATCTTATCAAATTATATTTTTAGCAGCATAATTTGAGTGAAAAGGTGAATTGAAAAATGAACATGAATTTTCAAATGTCTTTGACAGTTTTTCCCACATTCTGTAATGACAGCACTCAAGCTGCATGAACTCCACAAGTTTGTGTAAAAGTCAAACAAATAGATATTTTTTCCAAAATCAAGAACTTGTAGTATTGCTTACGTGTCATGTTATGTCCCCTCTGGACCTCTCACAATGTATATGACAATTTTATTATTGTGCTATCCATCCATTTATAAACTGTAGTCATATAACATGTTTGCAGCAGTGCTTATGAAAATTGCTGATATACTAGCCTGGCCTTTCAGTTTTATGAGATAGCTATATGAGAATTTGATATATACGATGATATCTGTAGTTTACACCCTGCTGAAGGCCGTTTCTCACACTGTAATTCATCTTAAGGTGTTTAAACTGCCCTTTAAGAGACTACACTGGGAGGCCACACTGGGAAAATTATGTCTCAACTGTTCAGGTATTCTGCAAAAGATATAAATTATCTAACCGTTCATACCAAGAGGTTGAGGTTTGTCCATTACTGTTTTATTATTCTAGTGACAAAAAAATAATCTCATACAGTGATATTCACTTATATGACCTCCACTTAACTGTGGTCATTTTAAATCTGTAAGTATGTCAGTTTTAATTTAAAGTATACATTTATTAACAGTCCAAACTGTCATTGAGATCAACATAGTCTTGAAAACCTTCAGAAGGTCACAGATCTGTCAGATGAATGCTATAGTATTTGACGACTGGATAGATGTTTAGAAGGGCATAAATTCTCCTCTCCTTTGCTGTCTTTTTCTGTCCAACAGTGAAGAGATTTGCAACCTCTCTGCAGAGTGATTTGTGGGATGGACAGCCGTCCCTGAACCTCTGATCTGCAGAATAGAACAGAGAGACTGCAGAAGAGGGGAGGAGGAGGAGGAGAGAAAAGCAATCTGACAGATGAGTGTAATCTAGGCAGGAGAACAGATGAAAGCATTAAAAAGATGGGGGTATTTTCAGATAACTAAGTTTTAGGAAAGACAGAAGAACAGAGATGCAAACTCATCAGGGGTGAAAAAAGATGCGACCACAGACAATAAAAATATTTTTAAACATGTAATATTTAAAACACTTTATTATTTGTTTTTAACTCTACAGTTCTGCAGTAAAATTCTCTTTAAAGGAGATTGTTGTTTTTGTTGTATTAATGTACAGCATAAATGTGCTGAAATAGCAGAGCACAAGGCCAGTCACAAATCACATTTGTGACAACACACACACTCACACCTGATGTCACACCTCTGTGCAAACCTCCCCCCCACAAGTGTGTGGTGCCGTAAAGACAGATTGTGTTTACCTTTAGTTATTTCAGTTAAACAACTGTCACACTTAAGCACACTGACTCACACATTCTGTCAGTTTTTTGTTGGTTGAACAGTTGTTAAATGCTCCCGGTGAGTTATGATCTTGGCAGCAGCCTCAGACTTTGCACCTTGTGCAGAAACTGCATAACTGGCTAAACAGAATTGTATGCAGTTTAAAAACAGCTAGATTTATTTATCTTAATTTATCCATAGTCAATGTCATGTCAGTTTTGCCCATGTGTTCACTGTTATAATTGGCATAAAACCTTCCTATATGGATCAGTATGGTTATATTGATTTTTTTCAGCTTGAAGATTTCAGCAAGCGTAGTAAGTATCAGGCTACAGTTGTCTAATAGTTTTTGCATGGATCTGATCAAGAAAATTACATGTTGAAAATTGAAGTAAACATCTCAAACAATAGCTGACATGATGTGATGTCTTTCATTAAATTACATTTGATCTTGTGATGATGTTCTCTGACAGTCCAATTCCTCAATAAATTAATTGTGGAGAATTGATTTTCATAGTTTATTTATTGTTGCCATTGCCAAATATGGGAACATTAATGTTCGTTTTCAAACGAGTGATATTGGTCACTAAACCTGGAAAGTATTGAGAAAGCATCTGTTTGACTAGAATACAGTAAAGACAGTATATATATATATATACATTTTTTTGTGTGGAAATTAACACTTTTCAGTTCAAAAGAACTACATTTATTTGAAATATAAATATTTTGTTACATTATAAATGTCTTTACTGTCACGTTTGATCAATTTAAATGTCCTTGCTGAATAGAGGCATTCATTTATCTTTGAAAAAATCTTGCTGACCCCAAACGTTTGAACAATGGTGTATTTTGACACCTTAAAAATTATGGATCTGTTAATGGCAAGTGATGTCAGATCAGATGAAGGAAGGGAAGAAACATAGCTTTGATAGGGGAATTTGGGTGGGGTTGCCCCCATCAGGCTGGAATTCTGTGAAGGGTCCTCGGAATGTGGAGAATGACTGTCATGAGATAGGCCTGGGGGTCAGAGGCCAGGACGGGTTTAAAGGACACCTGCTGGACCACTGTCAAAGTCTTCTCGCTTATGTTTATTTCTGCCTCTAAACACAAATTAACTTTCTTAATGTAATTGCATTGCTCACATATTTTCCTCAGCCCCACAAGAGAGTATTTTGTGATTCCTATCACTGTTCTATTATTAAACTTGCCTGAAGCCTTTAACTCAATAAAATTGGGCTGCTCAGAGTGAAATGTCTTCTTGATATGATTCTGCTTAATGTCTGTGATTCTTGTTTTCTCCAAACCTTAATGGACTTTAAAAGCCAAGCAGACAGTAGAAAGGGAAGGGAAATGTGATAAACTATATCATCTTTATCATATACATATACCAAAAATCCTCAGGTAACCTTTCAGAAGCTTATTTAAATCAGTAGAGTTAAAGGTGCTATTCAGATTACAGTCCTGTCCAGCAATGCTGACTGAATCCTAAATGTGATCGGCAGGCATAAATATTTACTGTACCTGTAGGAATTGTGAATGCTTGGTTATGTGGATACATCGTCTAATTTCCTGAGCCAGTCAGATCATCTGTGTTTAAATTTTTCTAAATGTGATTTTCTAGAACATCAATGCTTTTGAATTGGAATGTTGTCAACATGAAAGCTTGCACTGAAATTAAAACCATGAATGTCAAATCCCCCCAAATCTTGGTCTTCAACTGAGTTCTTCTCTTGCACCTGTTTTAACACTTTACTTTATACACAAGAGAAGTGCCAAACCTTTAGGATGGTGCACAGCACTTTTACTGGCTCCCTTTTGGAAGGTTTCTATTTCAAATAAATGCTGTTGGTTTGAACTTCTATTCATCAAAGAATCCTGACAAAAACATTTATCACAGTTTCCACAAAAATGTTAAGCAGAACAACTGTTTTCAACATTGATAATAATAAGAAATGTTTCTTGAGCAGTAAATCTGCATATTATTCCTGAAGAATCATGTAACACTGAAGACTGGTGTAATGACTGCTGAAAATTCAGCTTTGCCAACACATGAATTTTTTTTTTATTGTAATATTTCACAAAATTACTGTTTTTAACTGGATTTTTAATCAAATAAATTAAGTCTTGGTGAGCATAAGTCTTGTTTCAAAATCATTGTAAAAAACTGTTCTGACCCCATACGTTTAAACTTTAGTGTATACTATAATGTGAATATTTTTTCAAATAAAAAAACACACTTGATTATTTCTATGGCGAAAATTCTAAACCAAAAGGCTAAAACTACAAATGAGTTAAGTCTGGTGCAAAGAGAGAGCAAGAAGCATGTGAGAAATGTTGACAATATATCACGTTTTGACTAGCACACTAAATTGTATCGCCAGTCCCCTGCTGAAAAGATCATAGTAAAATTATTACCCTTCATCTCTCTGTTTCTTTCTTTCTAGCCTCTTCAGAAGAATGGACAGATCTCTATTTCCAGTCTTAATGGGAAGACAGATGATCAGACAGAGTATAATGGTCACACGGAGGAGAACCCCCCGGCTGAGGGTATATGCTCTTACTATATGCGCTTGTGTGTGTGTGTGTGTGTGTGTGTGTGTGTGTGTGTGTGTGTGTGTGTGGCTTAAGATGCGATCTTTATCCTTTTTATCTGTGTGCCCTCGTACCCCAGCTGATCCTTCCCATAATCCCCAGCTATCCTAGGGATGAGAACACCTACATAGAGGCTACAGTGAGTGGACACCAACATAGACCTACCAATGGACTGTGAGAAAACCCTAGAACAATAATGCATACCGTGTTTATTTATGTTCCTTTTTTGCATTTTTTTCTTGCTTATCAACTCAGAGAGACCACCGAGATGCTGCCCCCCAATAATATTTAGTAAGCCATGACCTAGCTGACCCCTTAAAGAGACCAGTGCATGTTTTTAATAAGCTAGCCTCATTGCATGTGTCGAAATCTTAGGTTTCTTTTATTTTTGTGGTCAAATAACACTTTTTTTGTGATCAAAAGGAGGAATTTCATCACAAACAAACTGAAAATAAAGAATCCATATAGTAGAATAACAAACTTGTATATATTGAACCATGAATTTTTACAGAATTTAGGTGAGGAAACTGCATTTTGATGTGTATAAACAAAGAATTGTGAATATAAAATGAGTAGTCCACCATTTTTCTGTAGATTAAACAGTAGAACATGACAATTACAACACTAAAGTCATGGGTTTGATTCCCAGGAAATGCATGAACTGATAAATTGTACACCTTAAATGCAATATAAGTTCCTTTGGATGGGAAGGATCACAATTTTTCACGAGAATCTATTAGAGAAGTGCCTGATTCATGAATGAATCATTCAGAGAATATCAAATATAAAATAATTATTTGATCACAAATTGGGCATTGTTATTTCTTTCATGAATGTTATCTCTTGTTGTCTGAACATGTCTTAAAAGTATATCAAAGCAAGAAGGAAAGAAAAATTGACTGGGAAACAGATCTTACCACAAAGGGAATGACAGGAAGCAAGAAGACCAAAGACGACCGAATAGACTTTCTGTGCCACATCTGACAGTGTAGACACATACACATGCAAATAAAACCTGTTCCTTGTCTTTGTGGTTGTAGATGCAGTAAGACATTATGTAGAAAAGTCTCAATCATGACAATACCAGGACAAGCCATTGAAACACTTCCAAAATGTATGATCTCAATACTGGCTTTATTTAATCTGCATGATGAATGCTATAATGCCAGCCAAGAGTATTGCATGCTCAGTGCAGCCATTCATTTTCTCCAACATCCCCAGAGTACCAGAAAAACCCCTGGAACGTGTTATACAAATATACTGTGTGTAAAATGAATGTGTTGATATATCTGTCCGTTCTCCATTGTTAAGAAACCTCCCAAAATATGATGCTGTCATTTCTTAGTGTAACTTAACAATAGAAACCATGTACGCAGAGTCACAAAAAGTCAAATGAGAGAGAAGTATGATTATTGTAGTGACCACTCTGCCAGAAATATCTTGTGCAATGTCTCCTCTGCCAAAATCAACAAAAGAAGAAAGTAGTGCTCTCGATATAAAAAACACTATTTTGATTTTGACCATTTCCTTTAATCAGCATCTTTTTGATTTTGAATACCACTAGCTTTTCAAATGGTCATGGACACACAGCCATACATGTACGCTCACCACACACACCTGATTGAACTGATGCACTTGCGTCAGCATAAAATTACAAAAACAGATATTTGCATGACCTGCATGAACAGACATGCAGCAGCATCAGATACATTTATACAAAAGTTTGCAAAAGAATTAAGTTCTCCCACCCACCCACTTACACACACATACAAGCTGGCTGCCAGGCGTTTAGGAGGCGGCTGGGTGAGTGAGTCCAGAGAGTGAGCTCAACCATTATCTCATACACAGGCCTCCTCCCCCACCAAAGCGTGTGTGTGTGTGTGCTTTTACTCTGATAGGATATGAGTCTGTGCTCCATATCAAACATGTTTTAACAGGCTGTATGTGATTATCTGTTTATCTCAGGAATTCCTGCTGGCATAAGTGTGTCGCTTTATTGTATATTTTCTTTTTGCTATCAGTTTAGTATGTGTGTTTTTGTATGTTTGACCTATTTCTGTGGAATTGTGTCCACAGAGAGCTCCACCTCTGAGATGGTTGATAATTGCTTCAGCTTTTTTATTGGTGTTCTGAATCTGAATCCAAATCTGAGTGATTTGGTGTGTGTGTGTGTGTGTGTGTGTGTGTGTGTGTGTGTGTGTGTGTGTGTGTGTGTGTGTGTGTGTGTGTGTGTGTGTGTGTGTGTGTGCGCGCGCGCGCGTGCATGACTTCGTAGAATCATTTTACCAGAGCTGCAGTATGATTTGTGGTCAGATTCCTGGAAAATTGTGAACATATTTTTATTTTGGTTGAGTACTTGTTTTCTAGTTCAAAATAACTACAAATATTCAGGTCAGGGTGTTTTGAAACTACTTAAAAACTGCACTGATTTCTTATGTTGAGGTCTATTAGTAACTTGAGGGATTTTCTTGACTGAGTAGGCATTCGATACTATGAGTATGTTTTAGTAATACTCAGACACACAGATGAGGAAAGTTGAGATGACATGAGAATGGAATGTGAGAAGTGTGGAGCGATGAAGGGCTTGGCAGAAAGAGAGAACCACAGGGAGAGTGTGAATATATTTGATTAAGTGTAATTTAATTCATTTCATTTGCACCAATACATTTGTATAAGAGATGTAAAGAACGAATTAATCAAAAGAAATAAAAGTTAAAGCAGAAAGAGAGTGTAGTTTCATTTTTGTTTGACTATTAAACATTCGTCCTGACTATTGACATAAGGATATTTAAAGTGAGATTTGATGTTCAAATGTTGGGTTGATATTTAACATTACTACATGTTGACATAAAATCTCCCTAACTTATTACCTTTAGGTCAGTGGTGAGAAATTTGATTGTCTCATATTATGTCATTGAGCTAAGTCATGTTGGGAACTAGTTGTATGGTTTGCCAACCATAAGTTTTTTTTAAAGATATAAGATATTAAACCTTTAATTCAGCAAGGACACATAAAATGGATCAAAAGCCACTCAAAGACATTTATAATATATATAAAAAAATCATTTTCAAATTAATGATGGTCTTTTAAACTTTGTATTTATCAAAGAATCTTGAATATATATCCACAAAAATATTATTTTTTTCAACATTGATGATAATAAGAAATGTTTCTTGAGCACCAAATCTGCATATTAGAATGATTTCTGAAGGATCATGTGACACTGAAGACAGTAATGATTCTGAAAATTCAGCTTTGCCATCACAGGAATAAATTACATAATATAAGATATATGAATTTTTTTTTAAATGGTAATAATATTTCACAATATTACTGTTTGTACTGTATTTTCTATAAAATAAATGCAGCCTTGGTGAGCATAAGAGACTTTCAAAAAAACATTTAAAAAAAATGTTGACCACAAATAGTGTTATATTATATATATGTGTGTGTGTGTGTGTGTGTGTGTGTGTGTGTGTGTTTGGATTGCAGTATCAATGCCATAGTTACATAGAGCATGAGTAAACCAAATGGAACATAACAGTGGGATGAATTATGACGTCACTGTTACAAATTGTACCTTGCACTGTACAGCTCCTTTGCTAAAAATTGAACAATTAGCTGAAAGAAAATGACCTAACTGTCAAGGAAACTGGTGAGGGAAGAGGAAGCAATGACGCAAAAGAATGAGCGTTCTTCCTGTGCTGCATTCCTCAGCTTCCTCTATCCATAGAAAGCAAAGGAAACGGCAAGAATAACAGGGAAAGCTTGATATAGAGATATGGAGGAAGGTACGAAATGAAGAGATTGTGTTTTAAAGATAATGTATTGAGCAAAATCAATTGAAAGTATAAAGCAGGAGAATGCTGGAAACTTAGACAGTCTTCTGATACTGGCCAGATCTTCACACAGTTCTCATTTCCTTTTCCTCCCATTATTTCGGCATCATCTTCCTGGCTTGAGGAATTCGTGCATAGTTAAGGGCGTGTGTATCTGGAAGTATGTGTGTACGTGTGTGAGTTGGGGTCTACAATGACGTCGTAGCCTGCAAGACCATAGGCCAGTGGGACGCCCACCTCCCAATGGTCCCAGCCAAAACAGACTGCCGACTTTCCTTGGTGGAAAAGATAACATGGTTGTCATTCTGGGTATTGGATCCACCATGCCAGACCATGACGGCGATTGGCTGTTGGTATTTCATATCTTACTACATCAGTCAAGATTAGGTCATTCATATTAATGGTGTCTTCATGGTCAAGTCCTCAAATATGACTCAGCTTTTGAGTGATACATACAGGAAGATGTAGAGGACAAGCTTCCTCTTTCGAGGAATGTCCATTACAGTAAATGGGAGTGACTCACACTGTCTTTAGTGTGTGAGAGTCTGTTCTTATTGAATTCCATTCCTATAGAGTCACTGGGGACAAAAAGTCTTTCCCATGTGTCAAATCCCTCTGATCTGAGCACCATGTCTCTGTCTGCTCTTATAGATCACAATAAAGTCTGAGGGTGGCTATTCATCAGCTATTCAAGAAGAATTTGCCCTACTTGTCCCCTCTAGCTTTGCACCCAAACACTTATGCTGATGTCAAGTGCTATAGTCCGGTTCAGTCTAGAAACTTCACAATACATCACAATAACATTTCAATCAAATCCCTGTAATACAATGTCTGGTTAAGTGAATAATACAGAAGAAGCTTTTGGTTTTTGGCTGAGATAAAATACCAATCTTAACCAGATGAGTTTGTGCATAGTCTTCAGGTTCCAGACCAAACTGGATTAGAGTTGTTATCACCTCTTTAGAAGAAGATTTCAGCTGGAATTCACACATTCCATGGGAACAATGGCAAGGTGTGAGATGTCTGATTAGACCCTTGTATGCCGAAGAATCTTTCTGGCATTCTTCAGCCATCCTCCTTCAACAAAGTTGAATGAAATAAGCTGCCTCAGTTTACGCTTTGAATGGACCATTTGCACTGTAAAGTGGCAGCCTCATTACATTAGCACTAAACTACCTAGTCTGGGACGCAAATTTAAATAGAAAGTCACTTTACCTGCTAACCTTTCGCTTATAAACAATTCACATTGTTAACCGTAATAAGGGAGACATTTTTATTAAACACAGTAAAAGTCCTAGAAGTCTAAAGTCCTCAAATCTGTCAGAAAAGGTTACCATATTTTAACATACGTTCAGGGATCACTACCCCCCACCTTATATATGGAATATTAATCACAAGTCACTAAAATGTAAATAACTTTTCATGTTTTTCTGACAGTTTTGTCAAGGAAAAGTCAATTTGCAAGGACAAAACATCAAATTTTACATTTTTAAATGTTGAAGTAAATAAATCAAATTAATCAGTATAAAATAAATTAATAGATTTAATGCAAAATATAGCTTTGGTTATAAATGTTATATGGCTACATTATATGGCTGGCACACTGAAAAAATGGTCTTTGTATATTGCAATAGAAATTGTTAGTATATTTCACAAACTTTTACAAAGACATGAGTAACACATTTATTTATTTTTAACTAGACAGACTGAAACAGTACTTGTAAAACTCATTCCAGTAATCTTGAAAATAATTGTTTGCAGTTTTTTCACTCACAATTGGCAGGTGTGGCAAAAAGTTGCATACTTATAGCTTGGATTGAGAGTGTTGTGGAGAAGATGTAAAGATGTGAGCTTGGTTGGGTGAAAGGAAGAAGAAGCAGAACGTTCCTTGTTTCACCCTTGTCCATTTTATATGGAGCCTGCTGTTTAGGAGACGGGAAGGGGAGATGGAGCTCTGTAAAACATCATGTACAGAAATGCCTTTGATAACATGAGTAATCCTCCCTCCCTTCACACACACATACACACATTTTAACTATGATTTGACAATTTCTGTCGTTTTGAACAGGGAAAGAAAAAGTTGGAAAAAGGAGTGTTTGTGTGAGTGGGTGGAGGGAGTGTGTGAAGAGGAGTGGAGGGGGAAGGAAGAGGGAAACTCATTCAGTAGAGAGGGGCTGAGAACAGCTGAAAAGTTGAGGAGGAGTGGGGGTGATTGGGGGGGGCATGGGTGGGGTGGTCCCACATAGGACATGTGTCAGTGTCTGTTGAAATGTGTTTTACCCTCCCGCTCTCCTCATTCTCACCCAGAAACTCAGAAGAGGAGACGCCTGACCTCAACACAAGCTCACAGGACAGAGAAAGAGAGGGAAACAAGAGTGTAGCTTTAAAGCCAATCAGCTGATCATAGTCTGAGAGGAAGCAGGACATTAACAAGAGGGGAGTTCAAAAACGCATCACTGTCATCGAGTTAAACTGATTTTTTTTAAAAGAAATCCTGAAAAGTAATTGCAAAAAATGCTTGGGACAATAACTCTAACAGGTAAGATGCATCTAAAATCTATGACTTGTTATAGTTGGGGCGTATTATGGTTAATATTTTAGGACAGGGGAGTGATAATAAACGAGATCGGCACTGTAGGAGTTCTTGATTTTATTTTCAGGTTTACTTTTTATTATTAATGGATCATCTTATGAATTTATTCAGTAATCAGTCAATTCAGTAAAATTGTATCATTGTGTAGAGGCTAATGTTATTAAATAGCCTACCTGAATATTTGTTATTCATCAAAAAATATATAGAATTTTTCATTCAAGTCATTTATTGCTTTCTCTGACCTATCTCAAGCTTTTTTGTGTGTTTAATAATTTTTTTGCATTTCATTGATTCTTGGTCTTTGATAGAATCTAGAATTTATGGAATATCAGGGATTTGTTTTTAAATAAAAAATTGTTCTGTATATTATTGACAGTGTGAAGCATTAACCATTAAGTGTGGGAGACCATCCTAAACCTTATAATATTTCATTTCAAACCACTTCGTATTCATTTTTAGTATGTGAAAAAAGTACAGCTAGGTGGGTTTTTATACATGTAATGTAATTCTTGGATGTATAGAATGTTCAGCGCTGATGGGCTATAGTGGTCTCAGATGTCCTTCTTTTTAAGGAATTTTAATGAGTTTTTAAGCCCCTTAGATCTTAGTCAGGGTTCTCTATAGAGTTTGTGTGAGTGTATGGAATTGATTACCTGCTGCATATGTCTTCAGAGAGTGTTTTCATTAGCTGGGAATGTTTATTAGGACTTTTTTTGTGGATTTTCTCATCTTTGTTTATATTCGTTTAATCTATTTTGTTCTAAATTGACAATTTAATTTGACTTAAATTGGCTTAAAGGGATAGTTCACCCAAAACATGAACTTTTTGTTATCACTTACTAACCCTCAATTTGTTACAAATCTGTATTAGTTTCTTTCTTCTGTTGAACACAAAATAATATAATTTAGAGAATGTTGGTAATCAGTAAAAAAAAATATTTGGAAGTCAATGGGCCCCACCAACTGGTTACCAACATTCTTTAAAATAAAATTATTTTCTGTTCAACAGAAGAAAGAAACTTACACAGGTTTGGAACAACATGAGGGTGAGTAAATGATTACACAAATTTTTTTTTTTTTGAGTGAACTGTCCCTTTAAATTTCATATATGCTCTAAACACATCTATGGCAAAGGGAGTCACAGAGTTACTGAAGTGTAGTTATTTAGTGCAGGAGGTGGGGTAGTTGGCCTGGTGGGGGTCCGACAGTCAGTCTACTGCTGCAACGTCCCTAAACACAGAGACTCCACTAATGAACAGCCTATATTTGCATGTAACAGCAAGGGGTAGTGGGTTGTTGACCATTACCTCAGGCCCATCTCAACAAACATCCACCCCTCCCCCATATTTCCAGAAAGCCCTATCACACCACTGTGATTTCAGATGGCATCTTCCCCCACCCATTCCAAAATGCTCACCCACAGTTTCACACTTTAGCAGCCACAACAGACACGCTATTTTGAATTCCTTGGCTCGAGTTTCCCCAGTATGAGCCACCATTAAGACAAAGGCAAATGTAGGGCAAGTGGTGGCCTCACAAGTCTTTGACCCATTTTGTCTTTAATGTACTCATGTAAAAATATACATGCACATATACAATGTGTCTTTTTGAACTTAACTTCAAAGTTAAAACTGTAAGAAGAAACATCTGGGAATACACCCAGAGGGAGATGTTTTTAAAATAACATAGTTAAGATTAATTAAAAACATATAATCTGTAGTTGCAGATTTATCAAGTCCTGTATAATATAAACAAACACAAAAAAACATGAGTGCATCTTTAAGGTGGGTTTCTAGTTTAATGATATTTCCTCTTTCCAAATGTTTGTCCAATTATGGTACTACCCTGACATTTAGATCCCAGCCAACTTTAACACTTTTACAAACACTGCACAACCAGAAATGTTTAACTTATAAACCTTACTGCTTGTGTTATAAATCAGTCTTCCATATCACCAAGGCTGAGAGATTTCTGTCTGTCATTCTATATGGCTTCCCATAATGCCCGTTTCCCATTTTACAATAAGGATTTTAATCATGGTAGTTTAAGTTCCAGGATGGACAATAGTGTGGGCCCCCCACCCCTTTTAGTCAAAGCAAGGAAAAACAGAGGCCTATTGTGAGACAAAGAGGACAACACAATACAGTCTTCCTAAGCTGAAGTTTAGATTTTGGTTTGGTCTGTGGGGGGGATGGTTTGTTGTTTTGTAGGGGGATGGGGATGCCTTTGCATCCCAATACCATATTGAATTGTGGAATTAGGTTGGTGCTTCATTAAATTTAAATTGTATATTGAAAACATGGAGCTCCAATTTTATTTAAACCTACATAAAATTGATGGATGAATTTAAGAGTGATTTTCCATGGTGTGACCACAACACGAATAAGAGCGTCAGTATTTTATTTTAATGACCATCTAATGATCTGAAAATCTGAAATGATGGTAGGCAATATATAAGTCAGTCCAGTTGTTTCATTGTATGAGTTTCAAGGTTAGGGTAATCAATCCGAGACTTTACCAGTCACATAAAAATAAGATTGTTCTAAACAATGTATAAATCATTCTGACCTCTGGCTTAAGTTGATTTGGTAGATAAATGGGTTTGCTGCCCCTTTATCTTAGCCTGTGTCATATAAGTGCGTAGGAAGGCAAGTAATGTGATATCCATGCATTAAAAATGCTTGGAATTTGTTTTTAAAGTCACTGGGTGGGTTTCAGACCCCAGAGCAAGAGCAAGCAGAGCCAGATGTGAATGGTCCCTTGCTAGGTTGGATGTCAAAGGGAAACTGAGCCTCCAGGAGGCCCACGCTACATGCAAACTCGACTCCCTCTTCCTAGCCCCACACCCTCAAAGCTGACCCACTCCTGTCAAAACACAGATAGTCAAGGGAGGAATTTAAGACATTATAAGTTTGTTTGTGTTTGTGTTCTTTTGTTTATCCCACCTGTTGCTATTTTAGTTTAAAAAATCTGCGGATGCTTAAGAACTGGACACATATACAGGCTTAAGGTAGATTAATAAAGTAATATTACAAACCACCCCCTTCACAATGTGTTTGCTGTGTTTTATTAAATAAGGTCAATTTCATAGTCTACAAGTTTGGCAACATAGCCTGCATAACTGTGAAGCTTACAACATGGAAATTTCCCCTGGTTGCCTTGATGTAAAATCTTGTCCTCATTCCCCAGATTTTATTAGGAAAGAGACCAGAAAATGTAAGCTTATTATCAAATTATCATCATATGGCTGATTAAATATGTACATGGGGTGAATATTTTTGCAGGTTCTAGCAATGTGGCTCTGATTTCCTTCAAATGCCACAACCCTCCATCTTGAAATAATTACATTAGATCATGTATTTTACTTTTATTACTCTAAATAGTTTTTTCTACACTTAGTCATTTTGAGAATTGGCTATCCATAAGAGACAAAGGAGTTTTATAAGGCTTTGAGTGTTATGATATTTGATAATCTGTTAAATCATTCCTTGATGATTCCAATGATAATGGCTTAATTTATGCACTCAAGGAACTTGAACTATAACTGAAAAAAATGACTAGAAACTTCACTAAAACTTTGCATATTTTTCATTACAGTTGGCCAGACAGACACAATTTCCCAAAAAGAAGACAGCCCTGAAACAATTGAGGTGCATCAGGAAGAGGTTACCCCTCAAGTTAATGGAGAGAAAGGAGACGATTCTGCAAATGCAGATGAAATTACAACCGCAGAAGAGAAGGTGGAAGAAGAAAAACAAGAGGAGACAAACGAGGTGGGCTTCAAGAAGATCTTCCGTTTTGTTGGATTCAAGTTCACACTAAAGAAAGACAAGAATGAGAAGACTGAGCCTGTGCAACTGCTGACAGTGAAGGAAGCAGAGAGTGGTGCAGATGCAGCTGCTGAGGAAAAGAAAGAGGAACCTGCAACAGAGGAAAATAAATCTGTGGAAGACAAATCACCAGAGACCACAGAAAAAGAGCAGGAGGCCACGACTGAAGACGTGACTGATAAGGCAGACAAACCAACAGACCAAACTGTAGTTAATGCCCCATCAGAGACTGAAAAGGCAAGTGATGGGGCAACCGAAAAATCTGCTGAAAAAATGGGAACGATATCAGAGAAAGAACCAGAGTCAGAAGTGTTAACTGAATTGCCCACAAGTCCACCCTCTCAAGAGACACAGAGCCCCTTTAAGAAATTTTTCACTCAGGGAATCTTTTCTAACCTGCGGAAGAAGACAAGCTTAAAAAAACCCAAAGATGAGGAACAAGTCAAAGAAAAGTCTGCAGAGGAGGACATTAAGGAAACTGAGGAGACCACAGATGGTGTTGTGGATGTGGATGCAGAGAAAGAACCAGCTGAGTGTGAGCAAGTAGAGAAACTCACTGAAACAATTGAAACTAAAGCTGAAACTGCAACTGAATCAACTTCCACTGAGACAGAAAAGACACAAGATCTTAAACTAGAGGCTGAGACTACAAGTGAAGCTGAAACTTTAAATCTGACTGAAACTGCTGAAGCTCCAGCTGCTGAAACTGTTGATGAATCCCAACCTATTGATGATGCTAAACCAACAAGTGACAAGCCAGATGTTTCAGATGAGGTGACCACTGAAGCTGAAATCCTGTCATCTCAGGAGAAAGCCAAGGCTCAGGGAAGCCCACTTAAGAAGCTGTTTACAGGAGCAGGTCTAAAAAAGCTGTCATCCAAAAAGCAAAAGAGTAAGAAAGAAGCTGAATCAAAGCAAACAGAGTCAAGTGAACAAGCTGCTGAAAACATCCACTCTTCCACTGAGTCTGCTGAGCCCCAAAAACCTGACAGCGGAGCATCTTCTCCAGAAGAATCTGGTGAGCATCTTGTAGGGGAGGTAACTCAAGCTGAGGTGGCTCAGGCCGTGGAGCCTGATGGTGAACCAGTCACTTCTGACAGTGAGAAAAAGAAAGATGGAATTTTACCTTGGTCTTCTTTCAAAAAACTAGTCACTCCAAAAAAACGAGTCAAAAGGCCATCTGAGAGCGAAGATGAAGCCCCTGGAGACAAACCCAAATCTTCTACCCTATCTTCAACTGAAAGTGCCGTCTTCGATGAGAAAACTGATGAGCCTAAACCCTCTGAAGAGGTACCATCTGAGTCTAAAGAAGAATCACAGGCAGAATCTAAGGCTGAGCCAAAAGTTGAGAAGCCTGAACCAGTTGCAGAGGAGTCAAAAAGAAAAATGGATACATCTGTGTCATGGGAAGCTCTTATTTGTGTGGGGTCAGCTAAAAAAAGGGCCAGAAAAACTTCTGATTCTGATGATGAAGAACCTAAAATTGAGGAAGAATTGCAGCAGTCTGGAGAAGTGCAAACAAAGACTGCTGAGTCCCTTCTTGTAAGCTCTGGTGAAGCTGATCATGAGAATTTGGCTTCTTCCCCCGAACCAGAGGAAGAACTTGTGTCTACCTGGGAGTCTTTCAAGAGGCTGGTAACCCAGAGGAAGAAACTTAAAGCAGAAGACAAGTCTGATGAAGCCTCAGGCCCAGAGCAGACAACCTCTGACAGTGAAATCCCCAAAGAAGAATCATCTTTCTCTTTGAGGAAATTGATTCCACGCAGAAAGAAGAAGTCTGATGGTAAACAAGAGCAGGTTTCTTCTGACGTTGGCTCCGCAGAGGATGACTCCGACACTCCAGCTGTAGTGCCTCTTTCAGAATATGACAATGAACCATCTGCAACAGTTGAGGTTAAGGCAGAGGAGGGGAAGCAGGAATCTGCACCAGTAACTCAAACAAAGGCCATAGCTGAGGATAGATCACCATCTTGGATCTCAACCACTGTGGAAAATGTTGAGGATGAGACAGAGGGAAAGCAATTGAGTGACATACCCGAAGAAGGAGATACAGCTGCCACACCCAAATCAACCGATAACACCATTGCAGAGGACATTGTCGAGCTTACATCAGAAGCAGTTACGGCCCTTGAACAAGTAGAGGAGACTGAAATGGTTTCTGCTGTTTCACGCGTTACAGCATCTCCAGTTACATCAGGTGAGACAACTCCTGTCCCAGGTGATGGTGTAGAGAAGACTGATGTAGTATTACAAGAAGCTGTGGAAACTATCAGTGCTACCGCAAGTACCATAGCTGTCACCATGACTAAGGAACAGGAAAACGTAGTTGCCGTCATCACTGATGTTCTTCTGGTTGAGTCAGCCATCAAGGAAGAGAAAACAGTCTTGGTTGCACACGAGAAAACAGAGGCAACCGCTGTTTGCACCGGCCTTGACACTAGTGAAATAAAGGCGGCAAAAGAAGAAAGCCTCAATAAGAAGCCTTCAGTAGAGTCAGTCACAGTTGTTACTCAGGCACTAGTCACAGAGTTAGCTATTGAAGACAAAACACAGGAGCCTGAAAATGTCAGTGTGACTGAGGATAAGGTTAATGAGGCTCAGATGAGTGTAGGTCAAGTAGAGCTCAAAGATGAGCCCATAGAAAATGCAGTTGAGGAGAAAGCACAGTTTGAAGAGATGAAGGAGATATCTGAAGCTGAGACTGTGAGTGATCTCCAAGAAGTAGCAGCAGTCAAAGTAGCGCTTATCAATGCTGTACAACAGGAACCAGAATTTCTTGAAGAGCCAGTGGTGGCAGAAAAATCCCTTCAGGTTGAGGCTTCAGGTCCTGTTGAAGCAACTTATGAAGAGTCAATTTGTGCTGTAGAAGTCACAGAAGTTACTGTTGCTGAAGGTGAAAAAGTGCAAGAACTGGAGGGTGTTAAAGAGACATATGCAAATGTTGATGTAGCATCTGTGGAGGGAGTTGCCATGGCTGTAATAGATGAGGCCATGGCAATCCTTCCAGAGGTGCCTGCTTCTCAAACTGCTGGGTCTACGGAAGATTGCATTCCTGTTGTGGCCACCACTGAAGAATTTGCAGTCATCAAAGAGACTGTCTGTGTTATAAACTCAACATCTGAGACGACAGAATCCCATTCAGCAGATCTAGCTTATGAAACTGTTATGGAAAAGGTTCCTCTTGTTCTTCCCAATGGTGACCACAATATCCAGGTTATAGTAAATGATGTTGAGATTGTCTCTGCTCAAGGAGTCATTGAGGGAAACTTTGAAGTAGCCTCAACAAAGATTAGTGTTGTGTTTGAGGAAGTTATTGAGAATGCGAAAGAGGAAACTGAAGTTATCCAGGCATCCCAAGTGACAGAGGCAGAAATTATTGAGAAACAGAGCAGTGTTATTGTGCAAGAGGTAATTCAAAATGTTGTGGAGAACCTTGCTGAGGCACATGCAGAACAAAAAGTGTCTGAGAAAGTCTCTGAGGAGATAGAGAGCTGTACCACATCAGTGGAAGTCAAACTTGAAGAGCTCCCAGCAGTTTCTGAAATAATTGAGGAAAAACCTTCAACAGAAGTCATTTCAGGGGAAAAAGCTCCTCTAGAAACAAGCCCAGAGAAACCAAAGGCATCTGACGATAGCTGCAAAGATGACAATGAACAAACTTGCATTGTCACTGAGAAACCAACAAAAACAGTCAATGGAGCCATCCTGATCGCTGAAACAGTCCCAGTCTCTATCACAGATGAAATCCATGCTCAAAATGAGGAGGTTGCCACAGTGTCTGTGGCAGATGTGCATCAAGAAACAGAGGTAACGAAAAGTGAAGTTGAACTAAAGCAAGCAAAAGAGACCAAAGAAAGTGAAGAAGGAAAAAGTCAAGTTGAGTCAGATTCCACAGAAGTGCCAACAGAAATCAAGCAAGAGACACAAGATTCAGAAATTTCAGAAGCCATACCAGAAGAAAAGTTGACAGAAACTTCTGCAAGTCAAGATCAGTTTGTAGCTGAGCAGTGTCAACTGGCACAGGAGGTACAGATTGAGACTGCACAGGAGTTTAACGTGGGTTTGATAAATGTCATAGATGCAGATAATGTACCTGTTCAAGACATTGAGACAAACATGAAGGAAGACGGTTCAGATGGTCAAGAATCGGTTGTAGACAGGCCTCAGAAAGACTTGGAAGAGCCTCAAACAAAGGTTTCAACACAGGACACGACAAACCAGGGAGAGTCCAGAAATCCAGATTGTCAAAAGATGGATGCTAAAAATGTACCTGCCAAGCTGGAGACTGCTACTGAGAAGACATCAAATGCCATTGCAGTAGAAGAGGTAGAGGAGGAGGTCGAGAATGAGAATGAGAATGAGCCTGTCTCCACAGAGGTTGTCACAGTGTCATGAGCAGGTTAGTCTTTATACATTGATTGAAATTTAATTTAATTTTTATTTTTTTATTGTAGAACAAAACAACAACTATAACAAAATATTAAAATCTTTTCAAAATTAGTTTCCATCACAAACAAAAGAGAAATAAGTTCCGCATTAGTTAGTAAACTTCACCTTCAAACTTCTTCAGTTTTGCATGGTGCCTTTTTAAAAGCATCAATTGATCTTAGTTTTATTAGGGGGGGGATTTCCATTCGGTGAGATGAAAAAGCTTTTGTTCCATGTACCAGTATCCATGGGACCTTCGGTATCAAAGCAGGAATGCCGCTGCCTGACCCTTCACTTCACTGCTGGGTCTTAAAGGGAAGCTGTGTGAAGAGAGATGAACTTGTGGTGAAAGACCGAGTCTAATTCCCCACCCCCTCCCTTATACACTCTCTTATGTAGTTACAGAACCAATTAATTTTATAAGATACACTGTATGATCAAATACAATCCATGGCACTGTCATATCAGCATATGAGCAGATAAAATGATTTTTTTAAAAATCATAAAAATGTTATTCTATGAAATTGCTGGATTATTATTTATTCAATTAAATACGTCTTAAAGTACTGAATGAAGTACAATGCTACCTGACTCTCCATGTCAGTTTTCCCAAGAAATTATTAAGGAATGCCAGGTATTAATATAGTACGGGCACTTGAATGGGTAATACTAAATTACAGTAAGTACATTGTAGCTTAACTACAGAAAAACTAAACATGTCAGTCTTCATCGAATGAATGTTGCATGTCACGTCTTTTGGATTGTGCGCACAAAGCTCTTGATTGTTTATAATAGTGTGATTAATCTGTTTACATCCTTAATGAAGCCAAGCTGCATTACCTAGATTAATTAAAAAGACTGATTATTGTTTTAGTGCGACTTGAATCAGAAAGTGCACATAAATATACTTGATACTCATATTACATTTCAAAATTATTACTTACATTCGCAATAAAAACATTCATAATCAGAGGCAACTCCATAAAATAAATAGATGTATTACTCGTCACCTATTAAAATAATTACACTGTTCAATGAGCCCTAATGTTAAGTGTGACCAAAGAAGGAAGGGGATGGGAGAGGAGAGCTGGGTGTGTCTGCTAAATGTTTGATGAGTGCTAATGCAGCACTGCAGTAGAGCAGACGCTGGTGATATATAACATCGCAGCATGAGCTTTGGTGCAAGGCTCACTCTCTTCTCTCTCTCTCACTACCCCCATTGCCTTCTGACTTGTGCTGAGTCATACAACAGAGTGAGACAGTGGTTGGAGGCACAGAAGATGCAATGCAGATGGAAAGAGCAATGTGTGCATTAATGTGAAATGATAGGTGACAAAGTAGGATAGTTGCTTGATATGCTAACTGATTAAAGAGCTGTGAGAAGAGCAAGAGTGCAAAGTATATTGCCGTTTTGAAATAGCATTTGAATTAACATTAGCAGACTTAGCAGTGTACATGATAAATAAGCTTAAAATGTATTGCAAACAATATGCTAATGTGCTAGCATCTGGTTGTTGTTTTGTCTCACCACTTTCCTTTTTGTCTTGCAGTCTGCATGTTAAAAGCGGTCACATGACTGGGACACCGAGCTTTCCGGAAAGCAGGAAGTGAGTGGCAGCCATGGAGGACACTAAGAGACAGTGCTCTGTCCCAACTCCCAGAGCAAGAGACTAAAGTTCAATCTCTCCTCTCTCTCATTTAATCCATCCATTCATCCCTCTATTCCTCTTTCCTAATTCACTCTCACTCAGATACCATATCACTGAGGTCTTGTGCCTCACTGGACTTATCAAGGGATGTCCCCGATTCCCACTTTCCTGTTTTTTGCCAAATTGCTTCAGATGCCATGTCTCGACGTGTAACTTACGATGGACATTTTCATTTTTTTATTAGTTGTTCAGCAGTGTGCCGAATGGAGAGAATTTGTATGTGTGGATCTTGTATGAGCTAATGTGTGTTTGTGATGTTGGAGTAGGAGGGTTGTTATTTTGTATATTGTATTTATATCTAAAATATTCTCTCAGCCCTCTCAAAAACATTATAACCTTCTACAAACCCATTGAAATCATGATGTCATGCTGGTGTAAAATTACAAAATATTATTTAGACAAGTAATTTTAACAAATATGGTACAGATACACCTTCTACAGCTATAGTAAATGAAAACGTGCATAATATGCTGTGGCTGTAATGTGAAAATGAGGTAAAATTCAGTGAACACTGAAACACAATATCAAGCCGTTATCATCTCCATGCTCACTGTAGATAGACCACTTTTCTGTCCCTTACTGTGAAATGTTGTCTTTTTATTATGTATATTTATCATGAACAATCACAATGAACAATTTTACAATTGATGCGTGACATTTGAGATTTTAAAAGAGTCAGTTTGATTTTGCTTTTAGTGGTACCCTCTGAAAATAGATGATCACGGTGATGATAAACACCTGCATGAGTAGGGATTGTTTAAAAAGGGACATGTTTTTGTCCTCAACATACACGTGCACTTCACTGTTTGACGGCCTTAGCAAAATGCATGTTTTAACACCTAAAATGCACCTGAGGTTAAGGGAAAACTGTGGGAAGATAGTGCGAGGAGAATTGTATTTACACCTTCTATTTGTAAACTCTCCAACACAGGTTGTCCAGTTACACATGGTTTTGATTCACATATAAGTGGGTATTCAGTAATATAGTGTAGTTTTTTTTTTTTTTTTACGCATTTCTAATCTCTGTAACAAGAACCGTTTTTTCTTTGAAATACATGTTAATGCCTTATTGTCAGTCTCTTTGAGTAGTATTGTAGCCATACATGCAGACAATATGGCAAAGAAAAGCATTTCAAAATATGTAATGTTACAGTTGTTGCATATTTGGATGATGATGGTGGCAAACTAAAAGAAAACATTTAGACTGTCAGAAAGCAAATGGCAGAGACTGAAAAGGGGATGCATTATCTTCAATAGAAAAACAGCTCTGCTACTACTGTCAAGCTTTGAATGAACAACCCACTCACATTCTTTTCTTAGCTTTTATAATACAGTCTACTGTGAAGCTCTTTAACATTTGTACAAATTGTATACCTATGTACCTTAAGTCATGTTGTAATATTAACAAATAACCAATGAAAGCATTAAGGAATGTTATATACCAGTAGCATGAGCCTCACCTCTTTTTGTATTCTTCAAGCTGTTAATAGTATGGATACAAAATCATGTCTATATTTCATTCAAATAAAGCTAGTGTAAATCAAGCTGACTAGTTTTTTTCCCCCATTACCCTTTCTATGTGGTTTCGTTTTTGAGCGTGTATCGCCAGGTGGTGGGAGGATACTGAAAATACAAACTGGAGTGAATATAACTGAATTGGTATAGCAAAATGCTGGGAATATTTAAGCAGGGTAAACATTAAGTTCAATACTTTTTTGCAAGTTTTGATGTAGTGGCACCGCAATGGTGCCATCTAGTGGCTCACCTAACTAGATTTAAACGAATAAATAAACCCATGCTGATTATCCTTCTGATTGTTAATTTCACATGAGTAAAATATTTGCCCTCATGATTGATTATGTATGAAGGATCCAGATTACCAAAAACCTGTACAAAATTGCCTCTAGCAGAGAATGGATTACAGAGAATGGCCTTAAAGTTTGGTATCCGTAAGACTTTTCAATATTCTCTAACGCTCACCAAGGCTGCAAAGACTTAAAAAATAGAAATACAGTAAAAACAGAGTGAAATAATACAATTTAAAATAACCACTTTCTATTGTAATTTTTTTAAAATGTGTATATATTTTTAAATTTGCTGAAAATTTTTATTTATTTATACTTAACCCACACTTTTGAACAATAGTGTATATTAAAGAAAACAACATGCACACTTCAAAAACATAAGTATTTATTATCATTATTCACAATGAAAATGCAAAGGAAGTATTTTTTCCAGAGACAACTGTTCAAGTTCCTGAGGAGCGAGAGATCACAGTATACTTGCCTTGGCTTTGGGGTTTGTGCGTTTGAGGGGGCACCTTTACCCCTCTCCTCCCCTCCCTATAACTGCCTCAATGGGTAACAACTTGCATATGTACAAATAATAAAGAGTTGTAACAAGACTACAGAAAAAAGGCATTCCATTGCATGTATGATTACACATAATTTGGACAAGGCCTCCTGTCCCTTAACATCACAATAAAAAAAAAATAAAAAAATGATTTGTAGCAAAATAAAGCAAATGGTCCTTCCTGGGCTATAATTATCTATTCAGTAGTAACTTAACTCACAGTGCTAAAATATATTCCTAGGAGGTCTTAACAAGGAGCAAGATGGAAGAAATATTTAGCATTGATTGTAAATTGCCCTGGTTTAAAATGGTTTAAAAAAAAAGAAGTTTCCTGACGTAGCACAAGTATAATCAGAGTAGTCAGGGATCTTTAATATATATCAGTGCTTTAACAGCATGACCTCACTGTCAGTTTCATTAGAACATAAAGACCGTCAATGCAGAGAGGACAAACATACAGACACTTGTGCTACACTAAAATGGATAATATTCTACAGTAAATGCATTGATCAATATACAACTTTTGAGATTATAAAATTCTTTGTAAATAAAGCACTGTACATAAAATTAGAAAAGTTATACAAGGCTCAAAAATAAGGAAATTAGGAGCATACTCGAGCAAATCATTTCATGGCAAAATTCATTCTGGGAACAGTGACAGAAATATCTCCCTTCAAGCTACATTATGTACATGTGTACAATTGGCCACAGTGTTTTCTAAATTCACACACAGCAACAACTTTGATTAAACACACAGCACAACTGTAAACATGTTGAACCACAGAGAGAGCAACGCAACCAGATTGCTGATGAGCTGCCGTTGCCACCAAACCATTTTTTACGGCATGGATGTTTATCATTTAGGTGGTATTGGCAAAAAAAAAAAAAGTACTGTAGTAAACTTGAACAAATGTGAAATATATTGTGGGTCACATTAACACTAATATAAATGATGTTCGACAAGTAATCTGGCACTGAATGAAGGTTATCTACAATTGCACCTTGCACTTGCTAACCCAAAGCATGTAATAAGAAATTAGAAACAGAAAGAAAAACTTTGAGATCTGTGTAACTCCTCAGAGGCACTGGAAGATAAAGTTGACTTTGATCCTCGAACCTTTGATGCAAATTTCAGGTTAGTCCGATATTGCATATCCGAAACCGGTTGAGGTAGTGAAAACATTTCTTAAACCAATATCCACACTTAGCTGCTCAGATCTAATTTTTCATGGAGGCGACATACAAAAGAAATTTTGGTGCAATGCTCATAAACTAAGGATTTTGAGGATTTAATTTTTTTTAGTATTCTATTGAGTTACCAATCCAACCTAACGCGAAGTCTAGACTGATCTGCACTGAGACGAACGCAGGATTCCAGCAGTTCACTACATCCTTTTCCTGTAGAGTTAGACAGAGGAAGAGCTTTAACCGCAACAAAAACTGCAAATGACCCGAGTAACCAACAAAACCCTTGAAAGAAATCCAGAATGAAGCAGGAATTTGACTAAATGGTCTAAACATACAGTAAATCTGTTATAAATATACAAACCAAATTTATGAGTGTTAAAAAAAGAATAACGCAGGAAGTAGTACTTTTCAGTAAAAGTAAAAACCCCCAGAAAAAAAATACATATATATATATATCACAGAAATTTCGATCTGTAGCTTAACTTCTGATCATAATTTACCCACAATTCAAATGCAATACATTAAAAAACAAACTATATTTTGAAGTGGATGAATATGGAGCTACTCCACAAAGACTTCCTCTGTTTTGATGGGTGTCATCAACGGCCCACCATTGGATGAATCCGAGCCTTCGTCTTTGCCCTGGTTGTCACTGTTCAGCCCACTGACGCCCATTTCTCCAGCCACTCCACCCGAGAGCGCCCCCTGGTTGAAGCACAGGTGCTTGATCACATCATTGGGGCTGGAGAAGGTCATTTCACACACGTTGCATTTGTACGGTCTCACTGACGAGCCTAAAAACAGCGCCTCCATTTGGCTGGAGTCATCTGCCCCGCACAGCTCCATGCTCTGTCGGTCCACCATGGTGTACGCTGGCTCCGAGCTCAGATTCATGCAAACGTGCCGTGCCGCCTGGTTGGCCCGGCAGAAGCTCTTTCCGCATGCGCTGCAGCGGTACGGCTTGCCTGTGTGGATGTACATGTGCTCTCTCCAGTGGCTTTTCTGGATGAACTTGCGGCCACAAGTGGAGCACTCATATTTCCTCCGCTTCACTTCCCGCTCCATGTCAGCCGCACCCTCTAGGTTGTCAATATCAGCAATGTCGGATGGAGGAGGCGTGTCCGCCTGGGGCTGCGCCGTGTACAGGCTGATTGCAGTTGTCGTCGGGATGGGCATGGCGGTTTCAGGATGCGGCGAGTCTTTTAAGTACAGATGCTGCTCGCTGTCACTGGCAGCGTCCACAATGATGGGAGTGGCTGCGGAGGCTTCGCTGCCTCGGAGAACTTCCTCCACCTCTGGAGTGGCGGCACCTCCGGTCGCCATGGGGGAAGCCGCACCGACGGACTCTAACACAAGGGGGAGCATAGCCTGAGTGTGTAGAAGCAGGTGCTCTCGTAAGGTTCCTCGCTGAGTGAAGCGGCCCCCACAGACGTGGCACGTATAATGCTTCCTCAGAGAGGTATTTCTTCTCATGATGCTGGGCTTCACATGCAGAATTGTGTTGGTGTTCAGGGAACATGACGGGGCCTCACCTGCAGATGTTTCCATCTCGGACCCTTCCCTCACAAACTGACTGATGCTCGCAGATGCTTCTACCTCCGTTTCTGTCAGATTGTGCCTGTGCTTAGATTCAGGCCGCATCAGTGAGGTAGCTTTGTTTGTGGTAACGGCCTTACCGTCGAGTAAACCGCCACCTTCTAAGTCGAACGGCGAGGAGAGATGCGTTCTCGCTGAGAGGCGGTTTGTGAGTGTGGCCTGTTGGTCTGATATCTGAATGCCATAGAGAGAGGATGAAAGAGGAAGGTTGACCTCAGGGTGTGCCTGAGTAGCATGGTTAGACAGACTTGCCTCCTGAATAAGAGGGTAAGCATGGAGGAACTTGACGCCCTGCTCCAGGCGAGCTGGGTCGATAAGCTGTGTTGCCAGTTTGCCGGTGTACATCAGATTGAGGAGGTAGCTGAAGATGTCGGGCTGAATGTCAGCAGGCTTCAAGCGGACGCAGTCACTGGTTGGGAAGACAAAGAAACAATGTAAAAAAAAAGAAGAAAAAAAAGATCTTTGTGCTGTGGAAATGCTTTAATACTTGCTTGTTAGAAAAGAGCAAATTTTAGCACAAATATTTATTATTCATTTTTAAAGGGTTAGTTCACCCCAAAATGAAAATTATACCATAATGTACTCACACTCAAGCCATCCTAGGTGTATATTACTTTCTTCTTTCAGCCAAACACAATTGGAGTTATAATAAAAAATATATTTGAAAAAAAAAAAAGTCTATCAAGAAAAATAGGGGCAAAAACAAGTGTTGTGTTTATCATTTTGTTCAGTGTATATTTACGATTGTTTGGCTGAAAGAAGAAAGTTTAATACACCTAGGGTGGCTTGAGAGTGAGTACATTTTTGGTTGAATTATCCCTTTAAGCCATTATTGTGCCTTAAAATACAAAAAACACTACTAAAATATTGATCTTAACAGTACTAACATGCACAATCTATTGGTATCAATTATCAATATTGGATATTTGTGCATGTTCATTCATGACTCATCTACATTTTACATTTAGATTACCTTTGCCATCATATGATGCTTACCTTTATTAAAATTGCGAAATACTAATTCAATAATACTAATGATAAATGTAATCTTTAAGGCTGGAATACACAACACAATTTTTGTCTAGATATTTGCCCCGATCTGCAGTCTGGATGAGTTAGTTTCCAAAAGGCAGAGCCATTCTGCAGATTTTAGGCAGTTGGATTTTGCAGAAAATCACGTAATGCATAAAATGACACAGACTCGTGTTTTTAGCTTCACTCAATGATTCCATCCATTCAGAGGATATTAAACAGGTTTAATTTTTTGGGCTGATTTAAGAACACATTGTTTTAATTTGTCATGCGTCTCCTATCAATAAAGCGTATGCATCTTTCTGCGCAAGTTTGTTGTGTTCGGGACAGCTTAAAAGTCTGGTAGTTGGCCTTTTTATGGCTTTATTGGATAGGACAGTATAGAGATCAGACGGAGCACGGAGTAGAGAGAGGAACGCGATCGTCAAAGGACCAAACTCTGGGCGCCCGAGGTGCAGTTGCACTATGGGTCAGAGCGCTGACCACGAGGCTATCGGCTCCAACATGACACAGTTTTACACTGTAACCATTTACAAACTCAGCAAGTGTATGATGCCTAGTGTTTTAAAATGTGTTCCGATTTGAAAATTTGTGTAGTGTACTCCAGCCTTTAGCAAATCACAAAATGATTATCAATTTTTTTACAGCAAATTATAATGTTGTGATGCCTACATTCATTGAAGCATTGGAAATGATTGATTTTAGTAGTTAGTGTTGTATTTTTTATTTATTTAAACAAAATAATAGAGAATTGTAATGTTGGTCATTTATTGGTTATAACATGAGAATAATTATTACCTTACCACATCAACACATCCCTTAGGCACAAGCTTAGGTACAAATTGGACTTTAAAAATAACATGCAAAGCTTTTACCTGTCCTGGTGTATAAAGAGCATTCTGAAGTAGTTCGAGAATGCGGCCAGTACGGCCTTGTGTGCTTTGAAAAAAACATCGCCGATGGCGACCGTGCAGTCACACAGGAAGCCAAACTCCCTCTGTGCGTTGAGCTGCTGAAGAAGGATAAGACCATGATTGGCCAACTCCATACTTCCACCTACACAGAAAGGGCCAGAGATGACAGTCAACTTCCTTTCTACTACAGACCACAATGCACCAAAAAAAGACTAAGTGAGAGAAGGTTGTTAAGTTGTCTGTTGACATGGACGTAATCAGCAGTGAACAGCCGCAATTATGAATTCAACACTGTTGGATTAACAAAAAGCTCTAAGGAACACTCACCATAGGAATATTAACACCAACCAGTAATATCGCTCATTCTTAGGGTTAAGGATTTGAACAAACTTTAACCCTTAACCCCAAGTATTACACTTTGGCACAAACTCTTCCACCATGATTTGTGCTACAAACATGAACCTTAAACTGTGTGGCTTGTTGGGAATGTGAGCTGCTACTTTAAGCGATAGGATTTAACAGGGTTGGGGAGTAACGGAATACATGTAACGCCGTTATGTAATCAGGATACAAAAATCCAGTAACTGTAATTCGTTACAGTTACGTCAAAAAACTTAGTAATCAGATTATAGTTACTTTTTGAATAAAGGGGGAATACTTTCAGGATTACAATGGTTTCATTTAAAACTAAATAAATCTGTATTTTGGCATAATAACACTATATTAAGCGTTGCTTGATTTATGACTCACGACACGCGTGCCACCCGCGGGTGCATGGGCAAAATAGCTCTCTACAACAATCTCCTCAGACACGGATCGAGTCACTGCTGCTAGAAACTATCCTGCCACGGTAAAAATGCTTTCATTTCTTGGAAATTCCGCTGCTATTTTGTTTTTAAAGAAGAAAATCCCAACAACATGGTTGTACAGTGCAAACTGTGCCTTCCAGCAACGAAAATTGTGATTCAATCTGTGTCTGAGGAGATTGTTGTAGAGAGCTGTTATTTTGCGCATGCACCAGCGGGTGGCACACGAGTCGTGAGTCATTAAAGCAACGCGTGTTATTAGTAGTATGTATATCTATTTTCCTGTTGAATTAACATTTCCATTTTATTTTTTCCTTGTACATGTCAAGTTAAAAATAAAACTAAATAATCTGTAATACCATACTGTAGCCACTAGATGTCTGTATAGTCCTTTATATAGTCCATAAATATTTACTCAGGGCTGTGAAATTCTTAATAAATAAAAGCTGTTGTTTTTTAAAATAATATCTGTCCTTGAAGTAATCCAAAAGTAATCAGTTACATTACTTTCATATTGTGGTACTTGGATTACGTTACTGAATACTTTTTTATTTTTTTTATGAAGCAATTTGTAACTGTAACGGAATACATTTTTAAAGTAACCCTCCAAAGCCTGGGATTTAATTACAGTGTTTTTAAGGCACTCTGATACAGCATTTCATTTACAAAAGCCTAAAAACTAATTATTTAGCTACTTTAGACTGGCAAATCTACTTCTCGTTTACATTTAAGATTGAGCCATTCCTATTGATCAAGCTGAAGGAAAGTTTTGCGGAGTATGCATTCTCAAGACATTCACAAACAGACAAGCTGTAGGCTATGTGTTTCATATATTGACCCTCTGTTTGAAACTTTTCATATTCTTTCACTCCCACGATATATCTTAAAACGTTTTCAGACCTCTAATTATAACAAATCAATTTAAATGTATTCTTCATATAGAATAAAATGATAGGAAAGGTTTTAATTATAGGGTAAGAGAAACAATAGGATAGAAAACTATATTATCATATCATATGAAAAATTCATTAGAAAAGATATTTAAGACAACTAACTGGTTATTCAGCTTAAGACACTCAGACTTGTAACCCTGAAAACGCATTCCCAACAGAGCGGTCAGATACAGCCAAGGGCCAAACATCTGAGGCAACCTTTGAACAATGAACCCTGATCCCTGAGGTTATTAACCCTCATCTACCAGAACCAGCTCAACAGCCTCTGTGCCTTGAATGTCCATTAGCCTACAGGTCGATCACAGGCTTTGGCTTTGTGTGTCACATGACTGGCTCTTCAGACAGCATTCCTGAGCCTACTTACACACAACCCCTCTTGGGTGGAGAAAGGATGCATCCTAGAGTCTACAGACTCACTGTCAGTGGTCTTTGAAAGCATGGGCTGTAACGTCACGTAGCTGTGGGGGGGCATTTCTTAAAAAAAAGAAGCTTTAGACTCTCTCTCTTCAATCATCCAATCCCATCAGTGATTTTGAACTATATTGAGACCTACTGGCCTGGATGAATGAAGTTTGTTTAATTGCTGCTGCTTCACACCAAAGCAGTTTGTTGCACTTTTATTTTGGTCATTATCATTTTTCTGTCTTCAACACATAATTATTTCATAAAATTATCTCATAAAATTAATCAATCCCCCCAAAAATTATTTTGTGTTATTGTTATTGGTGGCATGCTCTATAAAATGTTCGGTTGCTTTGTAAAGAACTTTGAATACTGTCTGAAAGTGGTTGGTTTGGTTAATAGCTTTGTCTTTATAGCAGCTACAAGGTTTATAAAAAAAAAAATATAAAAAAATGGTGTTTAAAAAATTGACTAAAAGAAAAAAGGTACAAGATGGTGTATTTAACTGATTTAATGAGAGAAAGAATTACAAGCCCATGAAGCGTTGCAAATAAAATTTAGTCAAATTAAAAACGAAGGGGGGAAATATAATACTAGCCTACTTATTTAAAGATGCTGGTTATATATTTATATATAAAGCAACTGTTAAAAAGTATGTTCTATTATGATATATACATTTCTGTATAGTATAACAGAGTGAATAAGGCATATGTCATTCGCAGAGCTTCATGGGAGCTGGCAGGCACTAAAAATATGTTTTGGTACGCGATTCTCTGTTTGGTAGAGATTGTATTTTTCCCTCCAGAAATTTTACAGTTGAAATGGAATATTTTAAAAATAAGTTGAAATAATGCAGACTGACAGCTTCGCCAAAAGCATACATCACTGACTACAATCTTGTAGCTCACAGTTGGTCTGTCTGTAAAGGTTTATAAGTTATTGTTAAAAATCAATTCCCATATAGAGAAAATTAATGGGATTTTTACATTGTGTAACTTTACTGCTCATTGCATTTGGTCATGTGATGTCAATATGGCAGCAACTAATGAGGAAGTAGAATAAAACTGCTTTTTCTAGAAGGCTGATGTCGAATGGGTGTACATAATTTATAATATTTCATAAAAGTCTGTTCATTTATTTTTGGTCTAAAACTTTTAATTCGCAAAACTTATTGAGTAGACCTTTAACTTCAGTTCTTTACTCAATAAGTCACCCAGCTTTCAGCAATCATCGAAATTTGACGGAATATACAAACAATGACATGACAGATTTTATGCAAAAACACTTATAATCCGCTTACAGGTGTTTCCTGGTACCGAAATATATTTCAAACGAGCATCGCAGTTCCTCATAACTCCAGTTCCAAACCAATCGCTACAGCTTCAACTTGCTCTCATTGTGGTTTGTAAACTAGCTCCTCCCACTACGGAGACACGTGGAACGGACAGATCTCCCGCAGAGACCGACCACTTCCGCAATCTGCTTTTCTTCGCAAATAGAAAATAAACCGTCAAAAACTGAAACATGATGACTGATACGATCACGCGAAGACGCTCGCTGCTCGACCAGCAAATGATCCAGCAACCTTATCTCGAATATAGCGTCAATTCACAACAATAACAACGATATAAACCCAGAACGGAGCTTAGCGAGCATCAGAGACGAGTAGCAAAAATAAACGGAGCTTCGTGAAACGGATACACACACACACACACGGGGGGAAGGGGTGGTCACCGAATAAATAAACTAAACTATAAAAACAACAAATACAGAAATGAACAGTTAACGATAAAGGTTGACTGGTGTAAACACGCACGTACCTTTCCTCCGCTTGAGCGTGTGGAGTTCGGTGAGTCAATGTATGGTACCGGGGGACTTGTCCGTTGGGCTCGCAGCTGCTCTGTTCCTCTCAAACGCAGCATTGGCGGCGATGGTCGTCGGTGTTTTCCGGTCGGGTTACGTTACAATCACATGACTGTCTAAAAGGGCTTAAAACAGCGGTTGTAAAACCCACTTCCCTGGGATGCTAAACGGTCTTTGGCGCTAAGAGCAGCTAAAATGAGTGAACTGGTGAACGATATGTGTGTCTGTCGTTCTCCTCATGTGTTCACGGTGCGGCGGAGATGAATGTAGAGCTATCATTCAGGGGAGACGATCGTTGGTGAACGTTACACAAACGGATTTTAGTGGAGTTGGATAGCCGTAGGTCACGCTACCCACCCCCACATGAAGATAACGTATCGAGACAGATACATGCAGCAGGGCTATTTGCATTTCAGTTGACAGACTGAACACTTTTACAGCCAGGAGAAACGCGCGTATTATTCGAAGAACGACTATTTCACACCTACAGGCTACAATCAAATGAATGAGGCCTATTATTATTAAAAAAATTATCAATTTAAAAACTCATTATTAAGCCTAAAAAGGACATTGGGATATTAATTTATAAAAATTAAAAAAAGCGAACAAATAGGAAATATGGAAATAAATAAACCCATATTTATTTATTCATAATTGTGTGTGTGTGTATGTATATGTGTGTGTGAAATATGTTTAGTCCCTTTTAACCCTAACTTATTTAAAATATGGTTCCATTAACAAAATTTATAATAAAAAAATGGTTTCGAGAAAACCATCGGGTAATTTATTTAAAATTTTGCAGGTTTAGTCCTCCATTGGTTTACATTTTTTAATGTATTTGCAACAAGTGTTAATAAACATTGTTATAAAAATGGTAAGAGTCCTATTCATATTCTTGGTCAAGTCTTTAAAAGATACTTGTTTGAAAATCTTACCATACTACCATAATAAAATAAGCATCTTTTTTTTTCTTTATCTTAAGGGTGCTGAATACAAAGATTTCCTTATGATACCAGAAAGATGATCCTTATTCTATGTTCTCACTGATCAATTAATTTTAATGTAATTATTTGGAGCATCCTGCATGAGGTTCTTTATACGGTAGCCTAGATATAATGCCTTTAAATGCATTTAGCCTAATAGCTACAATTTGTTGTAAGAGGAATTCATTTAATATCCAGAATATCTTTTTTAAGAATCGCTATCTTGAGAAAATCACTAGTTCAATTCTGAACAGTGCAAGAGGTGAAAAGATTTACATTTTCCTTTCCAGAGTTTCTGAGCTTTCACCGTGCTGAGGGGAACAGGATGTGAGCTCGCTTGACCATGCCTGCTAAAAAGATGTCAGGAAATGAATAACAGGGAATCACATGAACAAATGCATGCAAGAATCATGAGAAAATGTTAAGTAGCTAGTCTAACAGCCTGGAAGTTTAAGACAGCAAAATGAGGATGCCAACTTTAAGTTGTGGGTTTGCAAAAAAAGAACAAGGAAAGGGAAGTTGAGGGGTGGTGTCAGTCTCCATACAGAAAAAACAAGCTGTCTGTTAGGGCCATGTGGTCTGGTGGGGTGATAACGGCATCCGGGACTATGGTTTCTGTTTCCAATTTCTGAAAATCACATTAGCATCCTAAAATATGGTTTAGAATAGTCTGTCTGTAGACACAATAATAAAATGTAACTGTTTATTAAGTTAGTATAGTACCCATATCAAGCAAGCAACATGTTCGTACATGTATATTAAATGCATAAAACAGACCTGATTTATCTTTTTCTTAATCAATGACAGTTAATATGTAACAACCCATATTTCAGGTCTCTCTTTCATGAAAAGGATATCCTGAGACAACTAACCTGCTGAAAATGTTTAAACCAGACTATGTTGGTCTTTTCTGGATAAGCTATTGTTCAGCTCTGTGGCCGGCTGGTCACCCAGCTTGATCAGCTGAAAAGTGCCCAAAACCCTCTGAAAGCAGCCAACACACCAGGCAGAGAGACCAGCTACAAACCATCTGGTTGAATGTTTTCTTTTCCCCCCGCCTGTGCAGGCTTTGAATTGAATTAATATTAAATAAATAAAAAATCACAATGTACTTTGTGAATACTAGCCTATGCATCTGAATACTGTCATGTCTGATTTGTTTGTGTGACCAACAATGCTTACACAGACCGGCCACTAGAGGACAGAAGTGTGACTGTCAATGATCACGAGAATGGTGAGATACTGACAGCTCAAATTGGCTTATAATTCCTCGTAAAAATAAATAAAATACCATGCTCATTTGTGTGATTTAATGTGTTGCCGCGATATGCGAGTGAAGGACACAGAGTGTATTAAATTATTTTATACCTTTACATTACATTGTTAATTGGTCACCAATCGTTCTTAAATAAAGTTTGTTGAAAAGCTCTTGTCCTTCCTGTTTGCATTGCAAAGATGGAGGTAGAGGGAACGTTCCCCCCGCTGTCACTCTCTGCTAAATTTGAGGGGTATGTCTTTATAATCATAGTTTAGCTTCAATGCTCACTGTTGACGTCATTTATATATAATTAGGCTACGGCAAGAATTTCATCGTGTTGTTCATTCAGTTGCAATGAATGAATGCATGCTGCGTTTAGTCAAATAGGCAGCCTGACAGCCTGTCATTATTAACGTTAGTCCCTTTCACACGCACCGTCTTTACTGGCAAAATACAGTTTACGGATTATGTGTGAAAAGGACATTTTCAAAAATACCAGTAAATCAGTTCTGGTAATTTTCCAGTATAGGAAGTTGAAACCTTACCTTTAAATGACCAATATGATGATGTGTGTGTGGGAAAAGAGAGAGAGAGAGAGATTATCGGTATTAGTACGCTTTGCAGCTAACTTACTACTGCGTACTATAGTAACAGCAGTACCGTAAGAAACTATTGTGCGTCTTTTGTATATAAGAGCAAAAACAGTGTCTGATCATCCCCATACGCCTGCCAGAAGTAAAACATAATATGGTCTAAATGACAGATACTGTGAGTGTGAATACAAGAAAACAAGAGTACAAACGAGAAACTGTGGATGAAGAAAACGTTGCAGAAATGTTTTGACAGCACATATGCCTAACGTTAGATATGCTAGATAGGCGACTAACCAGCTTTTTAGACTCTTTGATTTCAATGGTCATGCTGCTGGATGTAATGACCGTGACAACCAGTACCGCCTATCACCTAATAGAAAATGCTTTATTTACTACTTTTTATATGTAGCCTTTATTGCTTATTCCTCAAATTACTAGTGCGTGTGAAAGTTATGTCTCTTTGCGTTACCGCTACGTTTTTGACCGCTACGTCTGAATCATAGATTTTCACTAAATAATAATTACACATTAAATATTTAATTGTTTGCTATTTTTAGGTCATTTGCCTATCTGACTGTGAGAGATAGACTACCAACCATACTCACAAAAGTGGTAGACTCTTTACATCGTAATAAAGACAATTTCTTCAAAGAATATGGAAAGGCATGTATGATTTTTCATTTGTTACATTTTTACAATATTCAAGATTTTCTTCTGTTATTCATAAAATAAAATAAGCCTGTTCTGACAGTTTTATCAGATTTAACTTCTATATGATGTGTTTGATCAGGAGGGCATCCAGGCAGAGAAGACGGCCATCTCCTTCCTGTCCAAGCTGAGGAATGAACTGCAGACAGACAAACCTGTGCTGCTTCTGACTGATAATGCTAAGGACACAGAGGCCTGGAATGAATACATGGGCAGACAGCAGGATCTGATGGAGGACGGGCAGCCTGTCAGCTGGTTCAAGTCACCATGGCTTTATGTAGAGTGCTACATGTACCGAAGGATCCAAGAGGCTCTGTATATGAAGTAAGACAAATCAGCTTAATACAATGAATACAATTTAAAATAAAAAAAGGCCAGAGAAATTATACTTGAGTGAAATTAATACTGTCACAATTTTACTCACAAATCAAAGCATCTTCTAGTTTAGATTAACTTCAGCATCTAATATTAAAGCTGCTGTCCGTAATTTTTTTAAGTTAAAAATAATCCAAAATAATTATTTAAAAAAAAACATCTTCAGCCAGTGTTCAAATCTATCTGCTTGCCATAGCTAGATTCAAAACGGTTAGCTTGTAATAATGATTTTAATTCCAGTGGTACTGGTGGGTTTCCGCGGGAAATTCGAGCATGTCTTTGCGTCATTACGTCACATCCGTACACATAAAGAAGGAGTTTCGGCTGCCGGCTATACTGCGCGTGAGGAGATGTAGAGTTGTATAGGCTTTTCTCGCAGCACTTTACATAATTAAACTTATGGCGGATCCGAAAAAGATCCAAACAACAATCATCAGTGTCAACTGGAGATTCACCAGATATAAAACCCAAAAGACTTCGTACTTCGGATTTAAGGTGGCTAACGTTAGAGAAAGAGAAAGAAATTAACCGTCTCATGCGAACACAAGGATAAATATCAGCGGGACTTTTGAAAGGTGCGTGAACTGCGTGTTTTGAAGAGTTCAAAACGGAAGAATAGACCACTTTTTTCTGCTTAACAAGTAAGACATTTCAATAGTTCAATCACAGTAACTTACCACTGTTTTCTTAATTCACACAGTTATGGAGTTTCCTTGTTGTGCCTTTCTCGTTTAGCTATTATGGAGAATATGAATTCTGAACTACACAGGTAATAAAACACATTAAATGCAACGTTAGTCACGCAATCCTGATGTTGTTAACATGAACAATTTGAGAACAAAGTAGGCTATAATTTGCACGGTTCCTGTAAATTGCGTTGATTAAATCTAACGATCGCTTGTCATGTCGAATGCTTTTTCCCCCTTAGTTGATCAGAACAAAAATGGATGTTACTTGTTCAGAAGATATTTTCCGGTGAAAATTCTTATGTCGGTCAAACTTTCAAAAAGTGAATCTGTGATTCTGAATGACAGTATCCACACAGCACGGTGATTGACAGCAGCACTCGCCTCAAAACACTGTGTTCATCCGCGCTGTTTCATGCCGATTTACAACCCACGTAAAGTTGATAATTCCGCAAATAACTGCAATTGCAGATTTCGAACAGAGATGGTGACAAAGAGGAAAACCTGCGGACTGTAGCTTTAAAAAACAAATAACAATGCTGAGTAAATAACCTGTTTAATCCAATTTTTTCCAACTTTTCAGAATATGTAAAGAGACAATCTTAAAAAATCTGAATTTTTTTTATCATGAAGACTATCAAATATGACTATACATGATTGTACTTTACAGCTCTAAATGAAATTGTGATGAGTAAAGTATGACTTGCTTTAGAAATACTATAACATAGTAATTAGTGAAGTAGTTTGCTCCATTTTAGTGTCTTTTTTCAAATCAAAGAATCATTTCAAATGTACTTTAAGTTGTTTTATTTTTTTATATTTTGCTAAATCAAGGGTTAGTGATTTAAATACTCTGTTGCATTGATACATTTTGAATTGTAAAATTCATTTATTTTGTTTGTTTTACTTTGTTTCCTAAAGTCCACCGATGGATAACTTTGACGGCTTTAAGGAGGGAAAGACGCAAAGCTTCTTTGAATCTCAACAAGCGATTAAATCCCTCTGTACATACCTTCAGGAGCTCATCACCAACATGGAGAACATGACTGAGATGCAGCTGCGAGAGAACTTTCTCAAGTTGCTTCAGGTTATCTCCATGCTCTTAGCTGCAGCATAATTCAATGATCCCTGCCATTAAAAACAAATGTTTATGTTTCTATGATATAAGAACACTGCACCAAAAACAAGGAAAATCGATTTCACTGAGCTGTAACCATTAACTTAATGACTCGCATCTTTAATTTAGAACAAAGAATCTTGTTAGCCAAAATTACATCAAGTTTGCGTTGCCAAGTAACATGCCTAGGGGTGGCTGTTGTTTTCAGCATGTGCTTGTCTACTTTATTGATATAAGACTGTTGGGGATAACATAATGTCACATAATCATGTTTATTGTGTATTTTGTAGGTCTCTCTGTGGGGAAACAAGTGTGATCTGTCCATATCTGCCGGTCAGGACAACTCTCAAAGGTCCAGTCCCATCGATTCTCTGCCTGATCTCCAGCGCTTCATCCTAGTGGATGACTCCAACATGGTTTGGTCAACGCTGGTTGCTGCTCAAGGGTCTGGATCCGCAGGGAAGAAGCATGCAAGAGTGGACATTGTTTTGGACAATGCTGGTTTTGAGCTTGTTACTGATCTGGTCCTTGCTGACTTCCTTGTTTCTGCCGGACTAGCCAAGCAAATCCGATTTCATGGCAAGTCCATCCCATGGTTCGTCTCAGACGTCACCAAACAAGACTTTGAGTGGACCATCATGCAGACCATGGCAGCCAATCACAAGTGCATGTCTGCTAGCGGTGTCCAATGGAAGCATTTCATGAAGGATGGCACCTGGTCCTACCATGACCACCCTTTTTGGACCATGCCCCATGAGTTTTGCGACATGGCGCTGGATGCAGCTGATCTCTACAGCAAGCTCCAGGGCTCAGACCTGATTCTCTTCAAAGGAGACCTGAACTACAGGAAGCTGACTGGCGACAGGAAGTGGGACCATACGGTTCTGTTCGATCGGGCATTGAGGGGGTTCCAGCCTGCCCCTCTCTGTAGTCTTAGGACACTGAAGGCTGATGTTCAGGTGGGCTTACAGCCGGGCCAGGCAGAGAAGCTCAACTCTCAGGATCCACACTGGATGACTAATGCCAAATATGCTGTGGTTCAGTTTTCCAGTCCACACAGAGAACGGTAGAGGTGTTTTTAAAGGAAAGAGAGTCCTCACTGATGAGGGAATTAACATGAAGCAAGAGATGAAGTGATAAAATGCATTAATTAAAGATTCTGCTTCAGTTACCAACATGCCAAACAAATGTGTTTTGTTGTTTTAACTTTGCTTGTATTTTTTTTTTTTTTTCATGCATATCAAACACTGAAATTAATATGAACCTAAATGATGTCCTTGTTGATAGAACATTGAAGTTTTGAAGAGAAACCTGGTAATCTTTTGGTCATAGTTTACACAGTATATGGTTTTCTGTTTGTACTGCTGATGTGTATTGTGTACAAGTACGGTTATTTAAAGAATACGGATGTAAACATTTTGACTTATACATCCGTAAGACTCTACAGATGTTTTGTTTGGTTGTAGTTAAATGTAATTGTCCAAAACTCCTTGAGATAGTGAGAAAGGTGTATGTGTTTCTGGCTAAAATGTGTTTTAAAGTATATAAAAGGTTTTTTTTTGTTTTTTAAATGTAGCCTAATAGTTTTTGGGCTTTGCATTGAGTGCATAATTGAAAAAGAAAACATTAAAGAAATACTGTTTTAATAAAACAATTATAGTAACGTAATGGCAAACTTGAATGTATGAGGACACAAATTCAAAGGGGAATTTGATGAAATGCACATTAACACATTCTGTTTTCTTTCTGATAAAAATACTGGCCACTAACCATCTCAGAGTGTTTTTATAGTTTTTTTTCATCAAGCACTTTTAGCAGGTTTACCGTTATGGGCAGTGGGGAGAATTGCACCAAGATTGTTTCTTTTTAAGCTTATTTATGAGCAAATTGGAAACAGTTGCCACTCAGGGTACCGTGCGTATGTACTCACTTGTTAAAATGGTAATTCTGTGGTTTGAATGCAATTGAACAACGTTCTTTTTTTCTTTTTTCTTAACTCTTACAATGTAATTGTATTTAACAATTAGTTCCAGAGATGCAGTTATGAAATTACGCTGGCAGAAATGCATGACCCATTCTGCTTTTTGATCTGTCTTGTTTTGAGTTTGATGCTTCCTGGGTTTTCCAAGGAGCCTTGACTCTACAGAGCAGCAAAGAAGAGGGTCAAGAACCCCCAAAGCATTGATGTTACGTAAGAAGCACATGAACGCTATCTTTTTGTGTTTAGGGGTCAGCTGAGGACTGCATATATGTTTTTTTTTTTTTTGTTTTTTCTGGAAATCAAGGCCATGGTTTTGGTCTTTGAACTGTTCTAGTTCTCTTCTGGCAAGAGCTTAGCAGATTTAGACTTAAAGATTTCAGTTGGCTTCTAATAAAGGATTGTAAGATGTATTGTTGTTTATGTAGTGTTTTTAAGCTGTGAGAAATAAATAGACAAATAAAAATCAGCTAATGCTTTAATTAGTAGCATTAATTATGTTTGAGGACAGAGCTGAATATTTTAATATTTTATTTCTGTAATGGAAAAGCTGAGTTTTCAGCATTATTCCAGTCTACACTGTCACATTATCCTGCAGAAATAATTTGAATATGCTGATTTGGTGCTCAAGAAACATTTCTTATCACTATGAATGTTGAAAACAGTTGTGCTGAATATTTTTGTGGAAACAGTGCTACATTTTTTTCAGAATTCTTTGATTAAAAGGAAATATCAAAAGAACAATGTATTTGAAACAGTAAAAAAAATATATTTTAAAGTATTTAATACTTTTATTTAGTAAGAATGCATTACAATTATCAACAGTGATAGTAAAGACCTATACATATATATATATATATATATATAAATATATCAACAGTGATAGTAAAGACCTATACATTTATTTATATATATATATATATATATATACATATATATATATATATATATACAGTACTGTGCAAAAGTTTTAGATCGGTAAGATTTTTTATGTTTTTAAAAGAAGTCTCTTCTGCTCATCAAGGCTGCATTTATTTGATTAAAAATACAAACAAAAACAGTCATAATGTGAAATATTATTACAATTTAAAACAGCGGTTTTCTATGTGAATATACAGTAAAGTGTAATTTATTCCTGTGATCAAAGCTGAATTTTCATCATCATTACTCCAGTCTTCAGTGTCACATGATCCTTCAGAAATCATTCTAATATGATGATTTGATGCCCAAAAAACATTCATTATTATTTTCAATGTTGAAAACAGTTGTGTACATTTTTTTTTCAAAATTCTTTGATGAATAGAAAGTTCAAAAGAACAGCGTTTATTTAAAATAGAATATTTTCTAACATTATAAATGTCTTTACTGTAACTTTTGATCAGTTTAACTCATCCTTGATGAATAAAAGTATTGATTTATTAAATTTCTTTCCCCCAAAAATAAAATTTAAATTCTTACTGACCCCAAACTTTTGAAGGGTAGAGTTTAATGTTACAAAAGCTTTAGATTTCAGATAAATGCTGTTCTTTTTTTAGTTTCTATTCATCATAGCATCATGAAATAAAAATGTAAAAAACTGTTTTCAACACTGATAATAATTATAAATGTTTCTTGAGCATCAAATCATCATATTAGAATGATTTCTGAAGGATCATGTGACACTGAAGACTGGAGTAATGATGCTGTAAATTCAGCTTTGATCACAGGAATAAATTACACTTCACTATATATTCACATAGAAAACCGCTGTTTTAAATTGTAATAATATTTCACAATATTACTTTTTTTTTTTTTTTTTTTTATCAAATAATTGCAGCCTTGGTGAGCAGAAGAGACTTCTTTTAAAAACATAAAAAACTTTTGCACAGTACTGTATATATATATATATATATATATATATATATATATAGGTCTTTACTATCACTGTTGATAATTGTAATGCATTCTTACTAAAAGTATTAAATACTTTAAAATATATATCTTTTTTACCCCAAACATTTAAACAGTAGTGTATATTACTATAATACTAATGTTTTACCTTTTAAAGAGAAATCAAAACTCAATTAGCCAAGGCCTCCCATATAAAATTGAATGATGAGCGCAAACACCTACACACTTTCCATTTCAACTTTAATAGCTGCCGGCACAGAGAACTGATTATCATCAAACAGACTTGTTTGTGCTGCGTGAACCTCTTGCAAAAATCATTCAACAAAGTTAATAAATGATTTGAAGTATAATTTCCCATGTCTGCAGCATGTAAAGTGGAAATCCAAAGGTTCTGGCAAGTGAATCAGTTGGTGACCTCCTATCTCTTGTTTACCTGGTTGCCATGACCTGCTCTGAAGAGTGACCGCCAGTATCGACCTGTCTTTAATTTGTTTACCTCTTCTTTTTTTCTTCTTCTTCTTTTTTTAGCCAGAACGACAGACAGTGAAAGAAGAGCACAGGAAGTTAGCGATACAGTAGCGAGGGGATGCATCAATGCTTGTGAGGGGGCTAAACTTTTAAATCAGAGGGTTGATTTGAATTTTGGTAAGGACTTTGTAAAGGATTCAACCTTTTTTTTTTTTTTTTTTACAAGAAATTATATTCCATGTGCTCTGTTGATCTAGTGGTTTATAATCAAGCATATCGTTATTAGTAGTTACAGTTGAGTTTCCTGTCCTCTCGGTTTTCTGTTTAATAGAAAAGCACCTCATCTCAGACTAGACTATACACTTTTCAGTTGTAGTGTTGCTCATTGTGTTTTATCCTTCCTTCAGTGTAATATTTTAAGCTAGAAAAAGGAAAAAGGAAAAAACAAAAAAGTATTTTAAGATAGAAATAGAAGAAACAGGGAAAGCAACCTCACATATCTTAGAAAAACATCACATTTTGACTCTCAGCCCAAGAAGGACTGGAGGAGTAGGCAGAGCAGTGGGGCGGAAGCAAAGCAGAACAAGGGAGAGAGATTTTGAGAAAGACAGTGGGAGGTGGAAAAAAAAGACAGAAACAGTCTTTTGGTGGTTGCTTATGAACAGATTGTACCCTAAGGTTGCGTGTGTGTTTCCATGGTGATGTCTGGAGGGCAGACCAGCGGAGAGGCTGCTGGTGCCAGGCAGCGACACAGGACCAACCTGAACCCGGAGAGAGAAGACCTGGAGGGACTTTCCTCACCGCCCACTGCCCACAAACTCTCGCCCATGTACCCCAAGGAGGAGCACAGCGCAGGGGGCATCAGCTCGTCTGTCAATTACCTTGATGGAGCCTATGAGTACCCAGACCCCACACAGACCTACGGCACCACGTCACCCGCAGAGCCTGCCTCTGTCGGATACTACCCGGCTCCCACGGACCCCCACGCACCCCCCGTTGAAGAACATCTGCAGACGTTAGGTGGAGAATCCAGCAGCCCTCTCATGTTTGCACCCGCCAGCCCTCAGCTGTCCCCGTACCTGAGCCATCATGGAGGGCACCAATCGACCCACCAGGTGTCCTACTACCTGGACACGTCGTCTAGCACAGTCTACAGGTCAGTCCAGCTTGAAATATGAGCTTTGGTTGTGTTGATGTTTTAGACACCATTGTAGGTGCAGAATTCCAAGTTCTAAATGTACTAAAATATAAAGTTGGAATACAAGTAATATTGGTTTTGAGATCTTTTGTAGAAACTGAAAATCATTTTGTTTAAAATCAAGTTTCTATGGCCATTTTCATGTTGAAATCAAGGTTAAACTATAGTAAATATAACAGGAAAAGGTGTTTAAGATCATAAAACAGACATGAAATATTGTCAGGACTGGTGTCCAGTTAATCAGATGAGGTTGTTCTGGGGGTCATTTACACCTGATATATGATTCAGTGAGGCATAATGTTTGGTCTAGCACTCAAATCCTGCTTGGATACCTGCTTACTAAGGTTAATTTGGACAAATAACACCTTACATGAAATCTGGTGAACCCATTCTGGCACATTGAATGTTTAATTTGCTTACTAACCTTGAGTTTTGTAATAATTTAAGTACCATTATTAGCCAACATTTACCATTTGAACATTTACACTAAACTATTTTTTTTTAGCCATTACAGATTTTACAATATTTTAAAGGTGAAACTTATTTTAATACTGATGTGTTGCATATATTTTATACACATAGAGTATTGAATTGAGTAAACATCTTTTTGTATGGTCCTAATTGTTATGGCTATAGGTTTGTGAGTTGTGTATGACTAGTTGGTCTTTGGGATGTGCGATCATTTACAGTTTTATTGAGAATGTGCATGACTTTTCACACGCTTTTTTCCCTGCAGGACAAGTACATTTTCTTTCTCTTTACAGACTAACGGTGCATGAGATGTTGTTGGTCAGAAAGTACATGCTGATCTCGTGGTTAGAACAGGATATGATACTTTCTGTATTACCCTAAAGAACAGATCATATTTTGCTTATGTGTGTGTAGATTGTGAGAAATCATTGAGTATGTTTAAGGAATACACAGACACATACAAAGCACTTGACCTTTTCATGTCCAGTGTCACATCGAGTGTTCTCTGACATATATTCTGTGCTCTTGAACCAATTACAGTTTATTTTTTATTTGTTGTTACTTTATGCTCTATGTTTGTGCTGTTAATTATTAGTGTTTCTTGACTTCTTGGAAAAGAAGATTAGGATTGTAAACACCACTATCCAACATGGGGACTGAAGTCACAAAAAGAAGTGCACATTTGTAAAGTTTCTGATTCAATTCTGTCTGTAGACCTTGAGGAAAGTACAAGGGAAAACAGCCGTGGAATTGGAATTATCACGTCCTGTCTGAATGCACAGGGAGTACATTTTTTCACTTTCAAATCAACTAGGAGGAAATGAATGAATCACAGCACATTTTTAGTAAAACCTGTTGTTTAAATCTTTTGTCAAAGGCATAATATTATAGTTACAGTTTCACTTCAAGAAGTGACAATGCATCTCTGCTTTAGGCAGCTTGGAGACCTCAGTTTGACATTTGGTGACATTGGACATCACTGCAGTACATTTATGAGGTTAAGCAATATTTCTGCTGGACATCAGAATTAAAGATAAAATAAATATTTACAAACACTGGAACAAGGGGTCAAAAGGAAACGGGGATGGTCACACTTGCAGTCACGTACATGTTCTCCTTGGACATTACAAACTTGTATCTCAAAACCTTTACCGCGATGTACAAAATAACAGGTTTTTTATTGATAAGCAGACGACAGAGTTTTTTTGTCTGTTTATTTTTAAATAAATGCCAGTGTTGGATATTTAATTGTGTATGCTCATAACCTTTATTTTACATGTATATGCTCACTGAAAGTAAATTTTAATAGCACTTATAATTTAATAACACTGTTAAATTGAATATTTAGCAAATCTCAGAAACGATATCTATAATGTTGTGAGGCCTACTCCTAATTTGTTAAAATACGATTGTCTTCAAAATCAGTAATTTATCGACCATAACATGGAAATAATTAACCACTTATCTATATCTGCCAGAATTTTAATAGGCCTACTGAATTATTTGTAAGCGTGCCATCTAGTAAATCAGTAAAACACAAAAGTCAGTTTGTCCTCAATGGTAGTTGGAACTTGGCCTGGTTGTTATCATTATTATCCACTGTATATTGACATCTGACCTGTGTCTGTCTCCAGGTCCAGTGTGGTGTCTTCTCAGCAGGCAGGTGTTGGTCTGTGTGAGGTGTTGTGCAGTGCGACTGACAGGCAGGAGATGTACACCGGATCAAGAGCTGCAGGAGGGTTTGATTCAGAGAAGGAGACGCGCTTCTGTGCGGTGTGCAGTGACTATGCCTCCGGCTATCATTATGGAGTCTGGTCCTGTGAGGGATGCAAAGCTTTCTTCAAGAGAAGCATTCAGGGTAACCAACACAATCCTCTCTGTTCTGAACACCAGCACGGCTGTGATTCGGCTGCAAGTACTCTCCCAGCTAAGCTTTGCTGGGATTCAGAACTGATTGTTTAAAGGTGCATTGTGTAATATTTAGGAAAGAAATGCATTATAATATACATAACTATGTTTTCAGTGGTGTATAAAGACCTTATAATGAACCGTTGTGTTTTTATTAGCCTACCTTAGAATGAGCCATTTCTATACATACACAGCAGGCCCCCTTACACTGAAAGTAAACATAATTTCTTAATTTATCTTTGGAAAGAAACCTTCAAAGAAACCTGGCTACCCTCTGCTGTCTCAGACAATGACATATTATTTTCCTGTCGGCCACCTTAACTTTTGATGGTTGCAATACCACTCACCACTAGATGCCCCTAAAAAGCACACACTGCACCTTTAAAACAAACGCAAATATTAAGTAACTATACTTTTATTGGAGTTATTTTTTCTATTTTCCATTCTTTATACTGAAAATATATCTAAATGAAGCGTGGGCAGTCAATTGTTTCGTTTCTGAACAATGCGAAGTGACGCATTAAAGCTACACTGTGTGATTTTTACCCCCATCTAGCGGTGAAAAGGTATATGACCATCCAGTGAATATTAGGTTCTGTTCCTCTCAATTCCGATTTCGTTTTAACTCCTACGGTGGCCAATGTAGTCCAAGATTAACATGGCTTCCAGTTCGACCTCCTCGACACGGTGCCATCGAGTGTTAAAACGCGAAAGGCGAAGCTTGATGTCCCTCTTTGGCTAATGTACTTTCAAGATGGAGGGGCAACATGGCGGCCGACATTAGAACCCCTTACCCGTATGTATTTTCAATGGCATATTATACACTCACGAGAATACTTTATTACTTGAACGAAGTAAATATAGGCTACATTAATGAGCACATATATTTTTGAAAGAACTAAGTGTTTTTAGCTAAGAATAAACTAAAAAAGTTACACAGTGTAGCTTTAAAGTGAATTAATAAATGACTCACTCAAAAACACAGTACTAATTGTCGCCACCTATTGGCGAAACGATGTAAGAAAGTATCACCAAAAAAAAATCCACACAAAAATGTGCACAAATGTCTGTTGGGATTCGGAACGCGCAAACACAGAACATTCACACAGAACACGTTTTGCGTTTAAAAACGGGAGATGCAGAGGAGTAGAGTGGGGAAAATGCAAGGTTTAGAAAAGCGCCTTTTGTTCTTAAAGTTGAACTTATTTGACCTTGAATGACACGTTTTTTTAAAACGCTGTCATGCGCGAGACGCGGCAAAAGACACGAGGCTCACAGTCTAGCGCGTGTTTACATAGTTAAATACAGAGCCATATAGAGAGAGAGTTGCGACAACGGAAGTTCGAAATGCTTAGTTGTCACGTGATTCGCGTAGACCTAAGATAGTTCCAGGAAGTGCTCCGGCGCCAATTCAAATCGACGGAGTTAGAGAGCAGAACTGTGCTTTTTGGTAGTTTTATAGTCAATAAATGCATTGATTTACAATATGTGTATAATACACTGATACGTGAATACAGTATGTGTATGTAGGTACAGCAATGTTGTTTTTAAAAGATAAAAATCTGATAATATTTCATTTTTAGTGTGGTCAACCAGCCTTATCTGCCTTTGTTAACATATTTCTGGCTAACGTTACCTTGGATAAAGACCATATTGCAGTTGTTTTGAAGTATTTTTGTGTTCTTAAACTTGTATGTTATTTAAGGGTATCACATGTTTTGTTATCTTAAATCCTCAAAAATGTCAGGTTGTGCAACTGTCCGCACAAATGAAGTCTAAAAAAACCTATTTAAAATGGTGTCTTAAGAATAACAATAAGTTTTGAAATGATAAAAAAAAGGTTAATTTGTAAATGACATATATAGGCCTATATATATATATATATATATATATACATACTTTTGCACTTATTTAGCACAATGGGATTCATAAATGTCTAACGACAAGCATGTTGTCTGTACTTTCCTCTAGTGTTCTTGTACTGTCTGACACAGAGGAGAAAATATGCTCAATTTTGTGCTAATCATACTTAGGTGTATCTACACTTTTTCACAAAGACCAACACTGGGAAGTTTAATGTTTATTAAAAATAGAGAGCAAGGGAAGTCTTGCAAAATCCAAGGAGCTGAGACTGAAGGTGAGGGTACAGCGTCAGTGCAGGGAGTCTTCAGGATCCACTGAATCCCTTTGTGCTTCTTGTGTTGAAAGAGATAAAGGAGACACAAATGGGACAAATTATAGTAGTGTATATACAGTTATGGTCATCAGGGAGCCGCTATCATGCGGGAGACTAACGGAACTAACGGGAGACTTGGGATGTGTGCATTTTATCACTTCTATCACTATCACAATCCCCAATGTTATATTTAACCCCTGTTAGAAGCCTTTCCCTCTTATTACACAACAAAGGACAAAACTGCATTAAAATAACGTTAATTTTAACTATAATAGGCTGTTCGTGGTTTGTTATGCTCTACTAACGGTATCATGACCCATCTTCTCTGATAACGTCCTCTAAAACTACTTATTTAGAGAGCAATAATCAACTAGCATGCTTTAATACACAAGTTAATTTGATTTAGATGTACTGATAATATACAATCTTATTCTTTAAACGTCTTACCTTTTAAAAGTGCATCACAAACGGTCTGTTCTGCTGTAACTGTACGGCGCTGCTGCTACTTCCGGGAACTATTGAGAGGCTCCGTGAGCCGCCATTGCTGTGAAAAAAACGTTCCATTGGAGTGAATGGAGTTGTCGCAACTCTCTCTCTATATGGCTCTGGTTAAATAGAAAACACCAATCTCATGTGATTGACAGGTTATCCCACCCTCGCGCCAAAAAACACGTCACCAGAGAAGAGATAGCCTATCACTGCAAGGGTGATGGGAAGTTATTTTTGATTAAAGTCATCATGAAATCAAAATTGACAATTCTTATTTTTTATGGAATATTGCATAATTTATGCAATATTTGACTCGGATAAACACGAAGAAAACACGTTATGCAAACATTAAAGGTTAAGAGGGCACATGAGTTAAAAAAAAAATAATTATGAGCATGGGCAAATAATTTATAATAAATTGTGCAACTTTCCATTAAAAACCAAGAATTGTCCATTTTAATTTCATGGTGACTTTCAAGAACATACTTGCTCAATAAAAGTTTGCATTTGTTGATTGAATTCTATTGTAAGCTATTTAGTTGATACATAGGCTATGCATAACAATGGACAATAATAATCTGATAATAATCCTCAGCATCTGCAAGCAATAATAACAAATTCATCATTGGAAAAAGGTTGATAATTTAGAGCACATAGTAGTTTTCTCAGTCACCTAATATGATGTCCAAAAATATATGGGTGCTGGCAAAAAGAAAAATAATAAGATTTCTATTTTCCAGGCAAGCCCTTGTGCTTTCAAATACAATTTTGAATGTGTGAAAGTGTGCAGTATGTAATCATCCTTGCATGTTCACTATTGTCCTCCTTTTAAAGGTGACAGAAAAAGGTGAAAATCAAAGTCTCATACGTGCTAAATCTGATGAGAGGCTGACATGTACAAAGGCAGCTCACAGATGTCTCTGCCTACACCTTATTTGCAGTTCTGTATTGTGTTGGATGGGGTGCAGACCTGGGTGGGTTTAGTGAGATGAGAGGCCGGGTAGATGTTTTGAACTTGACCCTGACACAGGCTCTTTCCTGGGGCAGGTAACTGCTGCTGATTTAACTGCCATTTTGGTGAGGAAAACTGAGCGAGAAACTGGAGGAAAATGACTGTAAGTGTGTCCCTGACAAATGGGTTTCAGGACACACTGGGTGAGGGGAATTACAGTGAGAATAAGGGAGTACAGAATGATAGAGAGACATGATGTTTAAAGAGAGAGAAGACAGACAGGACAGGAAGGCAGAGAGAAGAGCAGAATCAAGACAATAAAACAGATTAAATACATTTTTACTTTCTGCGATTTGAATTTGAGGATTCTATTTATAATTGTTTCGTATAATTTGAATTTGAGATCCCTGCAATGACCACCTATCCATTCATGCTCATTATAGGCACTGTGATTGGTCTGAGGCTAGGTTTGTTCTGAAACATTACCATCATTTAAATTTTGTGCGACTTGTGGCACAGTATTGTTAAAATGTCATCACTGCTGATCGTGATTTGGAATTGTTAAAGTGATTTTGTTGAGCAGTAGTTTCAGGGAATAACCCGAGTCTTTCTAATGGGCACGATTATGTGAATTGCTCTCACATGCAATCTTGTTCACATGCAAATTTTGTTATGAATATTTTGGATTCTCTGTTGTATAATATCCTATTATAAACATACCCTCATTAGGATTAGTAGGATTATGTGCATGGTTTTTGATGTCCGTGTGTACGTGTTTGTGTGTAGGTCTGTGACATTTCTGTCTGTGACACACTCATCTCATTTAAAATTTCATCTGGAGCACAGGAACAGCATGTACCTGCTCTCAGCGCTTAATCAGATCCAAGGCCATTGATGCACTGCACTGCACTCTTTGTCGCTTGTGACGGAACAATATTTACACGTCTCAAATACGTAAAATAAAAAACGTCATGAAAGCTGATCTTAAAAAAGTAGCAAAATAAAGAAAGATCTGGCATAATTATGCTTAGGCATTTTGCTGTTTAAGCAAGAACTTGAAGGTAAAAGAATGATCAATAACAAGCATGCTTCGTTCCTCTGCCTCTAGGTCACAATGACTATGTTTGTCCAGCGACCAACCAGTGCACTATTGACAGAAACCGCAGGAAGAGCTGCCAAGCATGCAGACTACGCAAGTGTTATGAAGTAGGCATGATGAAAGGAGGTACATAAATGATATTCCTACTTTTCTCTTCCTTTCTCTCTCTTTAAATCTCACATAAACATGAGCTCGCTCACGGTCATGATTTTAAGCAGCTGTCCAGAGTTGGGCATTATGCAGAATTTAAGAATGGACTCCTTTTCAGTAGCCTACATGAATGTGAATTGGCCGCAACACACAGGAAGGTGATTTTAATTATAGAATTTACTAATGTATAATTATTATTATATACAATTTTATATATGTTTTATGTATAGCTTTTCCATCTTGGCAAATGTAAATTAAATATACACACATGTACAAAAAGGCATGTCTCCCATCAACTACCTCATATAATCAGGCTGTGACAAGCTTGTTTGCATGTACTGCACAGGCTTGAATCTTTTCTCTTTTTTCAAATTGTTTGGCCCGCATCTTTTCCATTGCAGGTATCCGTAAGGACCGCGGTGGCCGCGCTATCAGACGTGAGCGGAGGAAGAGCGGTAATGAGGATCGCGACAAGAGCTACAGTGAGCAGTCGAGCCGTGTCGGACTGAGGACAGCTCAGGACAAGAGAAAGAAGAGCAGCGGCGGGGTGGTCAGTGCTTTATGCATGCCACCTGACCAGGTGCTGGTGTTGCTTCTGGGCGCAGAGCCACCGGCTGTCTGTTCACGTCAGAAGCACAGTCCCCCGTACACCGAGATCACCATGATGTCCCTGCTCACAAACATGGCTGACAAAGAACTCGTCCACATGATAGCCTGGGCTAAGAAAGTACCAGGTGAAATCTTTCAAAGATCAATTCAAGTTGCTTTAATTGTGAGTGCAGCATCAAAGGAAATGTTTTTAAATGTGAAGGAGGCACTTCTGAGAAAGTGTCCCCGGTGACAGCCTTGCCAGTTTTTGTAACCGTGGCAGCAGTTTTCAACAGCACAGGTGGCAGAGATTCAAATGACGAGGTCACAGGCCCAAAGATAAAGAGCATGGGTGTTATTACAGTGATCTGTGCTGCGGCTCAGTTGGATTGGCCTCCAGCTGAGCTCAGCACACATAAAGACACCTGCTGGGACATTATATTCGATGTTCAGATTTCTTAATGAACCCTTCTCGGAGAAAGTAAACAATTTATCTCATGAGATACAGCGGACAAGACTTTAATGATGTTATATGTGGGTGAGAACACCAAAATGTCATATTCCAGAATTATTTACTGAAACATGCTAATTATTACTCTTCTAACCCTCTTTTATACATCACAAAGGAAGGTCATTTCAATCATAGAAATTAAATATGCCTTATTTTTTTTTTTTTTATTTCTAATGTAAGTATCACTAATATTACTAGTATTAATGGGGACCTATTATGCCTTTTTTTTTTTAAACCAAATGTAATATAAGTCTCAGGTGCCTCCAGAATGTGTCTGTGAAGTTCAAAATACAAAATAAGTCAGCTCAAAATACCCCACAGATCATTTACTACACCATGTTGTAAATGCCCATTTTTGAATGGAAGGAAAAACATGCTGGTTTCGTGCATGTATCTTTAAAGGAACACGGCGACTTTTTGGGACTTTAGCTTATTCACCGACCGTATCCCCCAGAGTTAGATAGTCCATACCCTTTTCATTTCCGTGCGTGGTGTAACTCTGTCTGACGCACCCCTAGCACAAAGACTGGAAGTAAATGGCTCCAGCTAGCACACTGCTCCCAATAAGTGACAAAATAACGCCAACATTTTCCTATTTATATGTTGTGCTTTGTATAGTCACAGTGTGTCCAAATACCAAGGTCATATGAGACACAGCTATCTTTTAACAGTATACATACTGGGAAAACTATTCTCAGAAGGCGAAGCTCTGCTACTTGAGCGGAGTGATTAGCGCAAAGAGTCTTTAGATTATGCCTCAGAAACTCTGCAAAAAAACAAACAAAAGATCTGTTGGTTTTGATTATCATCTCTATCGTGATCATGCTCACATGACATTGCAGTTCTTCGTCATCGTGAAAGTTTATTATCTGCATGCATTTTAAAGCCATATCAGTCTAAACTTCTGATATATGGTTTTCTGAGCGCACACATCCGAAACACACGCACAGAAATCTGGCTGTCAGACGGCGTGTCCTGTGGGTATTAAACTAAGTAACTATTGCGGTTAAACTGTCAAATACAAGGTTATGTCTAAAACACACAAAGTACACATAAACACAGTTGGTTATGTCTGTGAATGTAAACAGCAAGTAAAGAAATTGATTGTGTATATTAGATCTGTGTATTAAAGTGAAAACAGCATAATATAGGCTATACTGCTGTATGCTGTTGATATGAATCAAAAAAAAAAAAATTTAAATCACTCACTTCTTTTGACTGAATAACTTAGTAGCTTTAATAAGAATACATTTCTTACTTAAAGTGCCCCTATCATGGTATTTAAAAGTTTCCTAATGTTGTTGTAGAGGCTCCTACAAAATGTTTACACGCATTGAATGTAAAAAACCTGTTTAATTTCCTCACAATATACATTTGCACATCATCACATTTTCCATGATTCTCAAAACGGCTCGTCAAATGAATCAATGGCTGTGTCCGAAATCTCCACTCAAACCACTACTCCCTACCTCCTATGTAGGGGGTAGGGAGTAGAGCACTATATAGTGAGCTCACCAGCATAATAGAAACACCACTTTCGGACACTACTCGATCGTCTCTCGGCGCCGTTGGTTACGTCATTGCTGTCGCCCGTCCGTCTTTTTTACAATCAGCACAATGCATGATGGTATGTAGGGCTTGGGTTAGTGACCATCGGTTGTACACTACTTTTCAAAATGCATTCTGGGATACATTGAGTGGACTATATAGGGTATAATAATCATCACTATACATACGGACAGCACTACAAAATGGCGAGCTCACTATATAGTCCACTATATAGTGAGTAGTGGGAGATTTTGGACACAGCAAATCTCTCTAAATCCCTCCTTTCCGCGAGTCTATCTGCTCTGATTGGCCAGACAGCTCAGTCTGTTGTGATTGGCCTACCCGTGTACAGCGCGTCTCCAGAGCCTGAGCGCGTGGAGAACAAAAACGCCCATTGCATAACACCGAAAGCTCTGCGTGTCCTGAGGCTTCCTACACCGTAAACTAAACACAGTAACGAACAATGACGTTGATTTTACCATATTAATGTGAGTGCGAGTCCGGTGATGAAATATTAGAACTAGTTATTCAACCTGCATCGCAAGGACGACTCGATAATAGCGGCCCACAGCTGATCAGCAGAAGTATTTCAGTTAGACAGTGATAATGAGAGTTAACTTAGCCAGTTAGCAGGAGACCTACACAATATAAAACTCAAAACTAAGTATTTTGAATGAACACCATCTTTCAAGAGCAAGCGGTTTATGAATCCTGCATTGAACTCCCGAGATTTGAGAAGCAGTCGTCAGTAAAATAAAGGGAACACAGCAAAAGTTTAGGATTATACTGCTGTGATATCTTGGTAAAGATTAGTTTTAACCACTGATTCTTCACATGCTCATCCTTGGGGAGTGAAAAATAACTGGCTTTACCTTCACATCATGCACAGCGCCGTCTTCTCGACATGATGCTGTCCAGTTCAGAAATCAGCTCCGGTTTGAGGTTTAAGTTTCCCTGCGAGTGCGCGCGCAATAACTGGGCGCGGCCAATATGCTAATGTTTCATATCTACATCACTACGAAACGGCTAATGACTTGTTTCAAAACCAATTCATTTCATAGACTCAGAGTCGACTCTCACTTTTGAAAGACAATAACTTTATATACGGTGCACTTTCAGATATAAAACTTTGCAGGATGTTTTCATTCCCTTAGAGCTTTATTACACACTACACAAACAGTCATTTTCAAAAATCCATGACAGGGGAGGAGCTAAGCTAATAGGGAGAGTTCATCAGCAGTCGTGGGCGGGGCCTAAGCATTTGTGATGTCACAAAAGCTACAATCTGCAAACGTCTTTTTCTGAGACACTGCTTATGATTTATGGGGATTTAAAAAAAGAGGATTGGGTGGATTTATACTATTATAGGGTGGTTATGTACACACAGTGCGGACACACATTTATGTGATGGTGGGTGAAAAATCCCATAGATTTACATTGAGGGAAGGACCTTAACCATATTTAGTGCATGAAGCATGATGTGACTGTCCTCTCCAGGGTTCCAGGACCTCTCTCTGCATGACCAGGTTCAGTTGTTGGAGAGCTCTTGGCTGGAGGTGTTGATGATCGGCCTCATATGGAGGTCCATTCATTCACCTGGAAAACTCATCTTTGCTCAGGATCTCATTCTCGATAGGTACTGGATGTTCTGCAACTCCTCTTGTAGGACAAAACACAATAATTGAGTATTTCCACTTTTTTTTGGCATACATATAACTCATTTAGTTAGGCTAAAGAAAAATACAGCTCAAACCTAATCTAATGACTATTTTAGAACCACTTTTATTAATCTATTTGGACATGGAGAAGTGCAATCACACTTTGTGAAGCTTTGAAAACACATTCAGTTGTTTTGATTACATTTAGCCTCGCTTGACTGTTAAGAGTAATGGCAAAGCACCAACATGCCGTGACAGAAACCTGTGGGAACACCTGTTATACTCTAATGAAACTCGGCTTTATTTTAGTCTCAGACCATTTTACATGATACTGATGCTGTGAGTGCGATTGTGAGCTTTATGAGATGTCACATTGACCAGATGCATTCCCTCTACGTGTGCCTATTTTTGCCTCAATTTCTTATAGAACATTGAGCTGCATGTGGTTTTATCCCCCGCAGAAAGGATTTGGCCCAGCAGAGGGATGTGCCTTACAAAATGAGATTGAATGATTGTAAAACGAAAACTAGATTGTTAAAAGGATGTGAACTATTTACCCTGAAAGCCTTGTGCTCCTCTTCAGAAGGCCATGTCACAAGTAGCATGTAATTAAAGAGGACCTGATTGGGAACAAGCCTCTTTAAAGGGCATCGCTGACTAAGGAAATACGAATCACGAATCAAAACCTATCAAAACTATAGCATCCGTAAAAAGTGAAGCAAAGTGAGCTTGGAGATTTAATAGAGCATCCTGGAAGACGTAAGTAAAAGTGGGAAGAGACTGAAATGAAAAGATAAAATGGTTGAATGAGAGAGAGAGAGAGAGAGAGAGAAAGGAGACTGATAAGATAGGATAAGAACTGATGAAAGACAGAATATCTACAGAGACTCCATCACAGGTCCAGGCTTTGCTCTCACGCTAGCAGCAAACAGCATGTACAATGCTCACAGAAAGAAAAAAGAAGCTCCATTTTAAGGCACATATCATGGTAAATGGCACAAACGATCTCCTGGCATATATAAAGTGCTGGTTTTCCTCTTTACAGGAATGAAGGAGAATGTGTCGAGGGGATGGCTGAGATCTTCGACATGCTTTTGGCGACTGTGGCTCGATTCCGCAGTCTCAAACTCAAGCTGGAGGAATTTGTATGTCTTAAAGCCATCATACTTCTCAATTCTGGTGAGTCTGTGGTAACAGAAAGTCAAACAAATCATTAATAGCCTCTTTAGATGTGATTTGAGTACTTGGGAACAGAAGAAACTTCTGAGATTCCTTTGATATTATGTATTTATACAGTTCCCTGGAATACTTGATTCTGATTGGTCAATCATTCAGTTTCCTCCACACAATCCCTTACACCTTCATCAATGTCTAACCAAAAACATAACATGCTATCATGTTATGTTCTAGATAAACAAAAGAGCTTTTCTAAACCAGTGCTATGCTAAACTAGAAGGCTAAACTGTTAGCTTGCTAACTGAAGGCTAAAAACAAAGAAAGGGAAATGTTTGATTTTAAATGTTATAAATAAATATAGTTGAATGTAACTTATTTAATTTAGTCAGCCGGGCATTACCACAAAATAAACCCCTTCAGGATCCCTTTTTTGGAATCCCTTACATATTTAACTGTGCACTACCATATAAAAGTTTATGGTCGGTAAGATTTATGGCCTTCAAGGAGAACTCCGGTCAATTTTAACATTGAGCTCATTTTGTTGTAAATTTGGAGTGCTGTCAGTACAGAGAACAATGACATAAATCGGTGTTGCCTACACCGTGTTATCTTCTTTTTAAAATTTGCACCCTGTTGACTTCAATGGGGCAAGTTTTAAACCTGCTTTTAGCCTCTTAACATCCTTGATATGTCATTACAAGTGCACAGCAATGTGCGTGGTGTTATTAAGAGTGAACACGGTCAATCTCACTGCAGTAGATGTGAAAGATATTAATAAAAAATAATGTTAATTCAGCCAGCTCACTTCCTGTTTTTGGTCGAAGTCCAAAGTAGTCGATTATCGAGTTGGGAGAATGGGATCTCATACAGCCTGGTCGCGCGCGTGAACTCGATAATTGACTACTTTGGACTTCGACCGAAAACAAGAAGAAAATACAGGTATGTGAGCTGGCTGAATTAACATCATTTTTATTAATCTCTTTCACATCTACTGCAGTCAGATTGACCGTGTTCACTCTTATTAACACCACGCACATGGCTGTGCACTTTAATGACACATCAAGGATGTTAAGAGGCTAAAAGCAGGTTTAAAACGTGCCCCATTGAAATCAACAGGGTGCACATTTTGAAAAGAAAATAACACGGTGTAGGCAACACCGATTTTTGTCGTTGTTCTCTGTACTGACAGCACTCCAAATTTACAAAAATATTAGCTCAATGTTAAAACTGACCGGAGTTCTCCTTTCAGTCACATGATCCTTCAGAAATTATTCTAATATGCTGATTTCAACAAACATTTCTTATTTTTATCAATGTAAATTATAATAAAACAGTTAATATTTTTGTAGAAACTGGGATGTTTTTTTTTGAAATATAGCCTCTATATTTATTTATATAAATAAAAAGAAACTAAATTAATTTGAAACAGCATTTTTTTCCCTAAAATTAAAAAGATCCATTTAATGCATCATTGCTATATAAAAGTATTTATTTCAATCAAAAAAATTTAATAAAAACAAATACCGGCAAATAAATCCTCAAACTTGTGCATGCTAATGTACTCAGCATCATCTATGCATAAAATAATGTCATCACTCAACATTCTAATGCATATCACACACAATCCTAAACATCTCCCAGGTGTCAATTCATATGTAACGTTTAAACAGTTATTACTTCATCTTTTCTGTCAGGTGCATTTTCATTCTGCTCCAGTCCGGTGGAGCCCCTGATGGACAGCTTCATGGTGCAGTGCATGCTGGACAACATCACCGATGCCCTCATTTACGGCATCAGTGAATCCGGTGCCTCCCTGCAGCTGCAGTCCCGGCGTCAGGCGCAGCTCCTGCTACTGCTCTCCCACATCAGACACATGAGGTAAACTCAGATGGATAACAAATCAAAAGATTAAAACATACCGTACACTGATACCATTCTAAAGATTTGAGTCTGTAGGATTTTATTTTTCATCATGGATGCATTAAATTGATCAAAATGTCAGTAAAGACTTTTGCAATAATTATTTTTTCATTTTAAAATAAATGCTGTTCTTTTGGACTCTATTCATCAAGTAATCCAAAAAAAATAAAAAAAATAAAAATCATGGCTTCTACAAAAATTAAACTACACAACTGTTTTCAACATTGATAATAATAAGAAATGTGTCGAGCACCAAATCAGCATATTAGAATGATTTGTGAAGGATCATGTGAGTTATGGCTCCTGAAAATTCAGCTTTCCATCACAGGAATAAATTACATTTTATAATCAATTCAAACAGAAAACATTTATTTTAAATGAAAATAATTGTCACAATATTACAGTTTTCGCTGTATAAGAGAGTTGAAAAAGGGGTTTTACCCATTTGATGGGACCTTCTTCCCTTTATAAGCAACCATAAGTAAGGATATTGTTGCTGAATTATTATTGCTCGTATCAGTAAAGCACATGTTATATTCGTAATGTTTTGTTTTTTTGAAAGCAACAAAGGAATGGAGCACTTATACCATATGAAATGTAAGAATCGAGTCCCGCTGTATGATCTTTTGCTGGAGATGCTGGATGCCCAGCGATTCCAATCCCCAGGAGAGGTGCAGCGACTGAAAGACCCCCCGTCTACACCCTCCACCAGAGGACCTGGAGCCACGCAGCCCAACACTGCCTGTCTCCGCCAAAGTCCAGACCCCTGACCTATGTACCATATACAATCCCAACAGCTGCAGAATGTGAAGACTGACAACCAGTAATAAGAACTGTGATTCAAAACAAAAGTGGAGTCTCTCCTCGTGCCTTTACACTTTAGATTTTAATCTAGAAATTTACACATTTGAAAATGAACCTATTTGTAGAAACACACCGGTTGGCGCCCAAACACTACACATCTATGTTCACTTGATTCATGTTTTTTTTTTTTCAAAGCTTAATACAGGGTTTCAAGACATCTCTCAGACTTGAGAAAAAGGGCTCTTTTTGGTGCACTGAGAGACATATTTCTGTAGAAGCTGCTAATTATTTAAATTTTATTTTAATATCTATTGAGTGACAGCTTTAACATACAAACTCACTCAAAAATTATTATTATTCTTTTTAAATTAAAAAAGGACAACCAAGAGCAGGGGAAGTGGATTAGAAACTAGCATTTTTTTGCAAGTAAAATCAGTTTAATTGCTGAACATTTAGACATTGATTATTCCGCCACTGGATTATAAAACAGGTGGTATTATATTGACATTTCACTGTCAAATCTGATCTGTTAATCACAGAAGTAAGTGGTATGTTAACTCATTTTTCATGTTACTATAATTATTTACACATTATGGCAATAACAATAGCTATGTATAATTACAATCAGCTCTTAATATAAAGTAACATGAACACTAATATAAAGTGTGACCAAACTGAAAACAGCAGAGGAGAAAAGTTACTCTTAGAACAAAGAAAAACAAGAAAAAGCAATTACATAAAAGTTTAATGCATCATGATTTATTCTCGCACTCAGAGAGCTATTTCTCGATATGAACCATTGCTCTATTTTATCTTAACATTAACGTAATTTTAACTCAAATGGCTCAGTGATCAGTGGTGACATTAGTAGCATCTTTTTTTTGTACAAAGACATTTACTTATTGGTTGGCTGATATCACAAAATCTTAAATCCTATTTTTGCTTTATTAAAGTAATAAAGCCATGTTAACATGACATGTAAATGCTAACAAGAGCTAAATTTCATCAACGTGAAGGACAATGGCTGTCTTATATTACAATGTAAACTACATTGTCACATTTTTCCGCAAATCTGTGAATGTGTTTGGTCATAGTCCAGTAGACTTGTACTTTGCATTTATCAGCTATTATATTTGATACTTGAATGTTATGATTGGTACAGTACAAGTTTTGATTTTGAAGGACCTACATGTGAAAATGTTAATTTGGCTCAATTAATTATAAAGAATAGTTGAAAAATATACTAAATGAAAAGATGTGTCTTTATTGTCAGCATTAGCAAACTGTACATAGATAAATAGGCATAGACATTGTAATCATAATTAATGTTTTTGTCATATTCTCATATCACACAAATTAACAGATGATGGTAATGTTTTATATTTCTGGACAAAAAAAAGAAAAGAAAAGTTGTGAACATGCCATAAAATAAAAATACATTTGAATTGTCATGCAAAATCTTATTTAAATAATATTGAAAATAACTTTTTTTTCTACAGTTTTAAATAATAAAAAAATAAAAATAAAACTTTCTTTAGCCTAAGCAAATAATTTTGGCCATTTTCTTGGACGGTATAAGTGCAGTACCTTATGCTTATGTCAGTGCTATTTAGTACATAATTATATATGATTTTTCCTCTGTTTCCTTGGGACAGAAGAGGTTTACCAGTTTGGCTGTCCAACACTGGTCTACACTGCAATCAGTTCAAGAGTACACAGTTTAGTGAAAAATTAAATTAGCAGCAGTAACTATACAGGAACAGGAACAATCCGCTTTGGCTAACACTAGTCCATTCTGTGTCCTGCAATGTAATATGAAACATATGAAGGCATTAGTAAAGTCTCATACAGGTGGTGGCCCGTTGGTGTAGCGGAGCATGGGATGAAAAGAACGGGCGAAATTGTTGGCATGGGCACAGCTGTAATCCTGCTCAGTCATGGGTACCAGACAGGTCAGGCCCACTATGAGCAGCAGTAGGAGCTGCAGTGGCAGAGCCGCCCGGAGCACTCGCAGCAGAAAGGGCTGGCAGCGAGCCACAGCAGCGCCACCTTGTGACCCGGAGGAACCAGAGTGAGACGAAGCGCATCCAGAACCGCTGGGCAACCTACAAAATATCATACCAATAGATTATCATTTAGAAGTTCATTCTAATGACACACACGGAAATGTCTCGAGTAACACAGAGCTTCTACTACTCCGTTTATCGGATTCGTTTTTAAACCAAGCAAAAAAAAATTGAGTGCCTGTCACTGTTTTGCTATTTGCATATATCATAACTTGCTGAAAGATTGCACATATTAAATCTCTAGATCGTTTGTTCTCGGACAGATATTGCTACCCATATTTGTGTTATATTCACACACAAACATATCCATATCTCAGACACGTCCATATTTTGTAATACTTCATAATATATTTCATTAAGAAGTCACAAAAAACATGATATAATGCTTAACAAATCAGTAATTCATGAACATTGAAATATTAAATATATATGAATTGAGGTGTCATGGCATTTCTATCTATTTGAATGTAAATTAAAAAAATAAATACTTTAGTTAAGCATTACATACATGTTATGTTTGTTAATGTTGTTAATGAAAGTTACTATTAGGTTTTACACAATATGGCTGCCTTTATGTATTTTTCTCTGATATAAGGCAGAGATGAGCTTGAGTGCATCATAAAAATAAAACTGCAAAAAACAATGAAAGCAACACAAAAAAAAAGTACATGGTTTGGAAAATGACTGATACATTTCAATATTTTCACATGGCATCAAGAATGGAGAAAGATGATGGACCCATGAGGATTTTGAACACAGTTTTCTTAACGGTTTCTGTGTTCAAAGTACACAAAGTTACATTGTCAGACTCAATATTATGTTCATGTGGAAAAACACACAAGATTACTAAGAATCCTTGACTTGGAACCAAAACAAATTCATTTCTCAGAACTGAACAGCCCATGTGGACTCCCACCGCAGAGGATCTGGCCTCTGATCTGAATGGTTCTGATGGTTCCGGATCTGGGATCTGGATCTAGAATGAGTTCCATCATCCCCCCTGCATTCTAAAGCCGAGAAACAGGTACCTGTGACGTGGAAGCCTGGCTGAGGATCCTGGTTCTGACACACTACATTTGCCTCGTAGCTGTTGTGCAATGAGCAAAAGGGAGGGAGGGAGGGAGGGAGGGAGGGAGGGAGGGGTAAAAGAAAGAAAGAATGTTTCAGTCCCAGCAAATAAAGACAAAGCTTGTGGTGACAAGCAGAGACATATAGCCAGGCATCAGTATAATCAAAAACCAGTAACAACAAAACAAAAGGCGGCAGCAAAATAGGCGGCAATGACAAAAAAAATCTTGCAAGGTGTAAGAAACCTGGCTTTTCCGCACAGACACCTTCAAACAAATCCACTACAATTGACTGTGGCTTGATTTGATTCAAAGCATGTCTGAAAAGTAAAGCCAGTGTTTCTTGTATACATTTCACAAGAAGTGAAGTCCTTCTAGAGTCACAAATAAACATCTTTTACAGGGGGATGAGGAAGTGAGCAAATATCCCAGGGGATTTTGTCAATGAGAAATATTTAAGTGGAACTAACGTAGTGAAAATTTCCCCCCGATGTAAGCTCAACCGCCTCATTTTAGCAGGACAGTGACCTTCATGGCATGCCCGAAATAATATAAAAAAAGGGAGAGGAGATGCATTACCGATTGTCGTTTAGTAGAAACGCTGACATCTGAAATAGGACTGACCGATCCAGAAGTCTCTGCGTCATCCGTAACAGACCAGAGGGACGCATCCTGTGAGTTGGGTGAAGATCTGAGTTTTAGCTTTGAAATGGAGTCTGATATTATGGACAATGTCCCTTTTTTATCTGTCAAACTGATGGCAAACCGGCCATTGAAGAGATGAACAAGTAATAAATATGCCTGCAGACTGACCTGTCTGTTCCCAGAAGTCTGGAGCTCTTTTTCTAGCAGCTCTAGGTCTGTGTCCACAGCCTTCAGGAGCAGTTGCAGACGGTTCCCGATGACGTGCACCCTCTCTTGGGCCTCCAGACACTCGCTGCCATGTGCCTGCACCAGCAGCTGCCCCGAGAGCTCCTGCAGACTGTCCACCTTCTGCTCAGTCTCCGTCAGCTCCCGCTGGATTTGCTGCAGACAAACGTGTATCACTGTAGTTTAGCTTGGCAAACATTTTGACTTTGGAGAACTACAATTTTCATAATGTAATGCCAAAAAACATACTTTAAAGTACAATACATGGCCACACTATTTTCAACATACTATCTCATGAGATGCTCTATTCTTAATCTTTATTTATTCTGCATTCAGTATTGGGTAAATAGGCAAATTTGTGTTCATGCCCATCCATACCAAAAAGCAGTGACTGTTCAGAGGTACCTTTAGCACTCTGTAATGAGCTCGTATTGTATGGCGATCTAGCCCTGATGCGATTGGGATAATCTCATTCCTCCGGCGGTCAATGTTTTCCAGCCAGAGAAGAAGACCATGACTCAGCTCATGGAACTCCTGTAGAGAAGCAAAAAGTGTGAGTGACAGTATTTGTCCATGTGTGTGTGTGTTTTTAATGTACAAAAGCTCAAAAGTTTGTTTTTGATCAAAATAATTTTTTTCTTATTATTATTATTACATAATTTCTTATTATCAATGTTAATAAAAAGTTGTGCTGCTTAATATTTTTGTGGAAACCATGATTGCAGGATTTGATGAATAGAAAGTTTAAAAGCATTTATTAGAAAAATAAATATTTTGTAACATTATAAATGTCTTTTTGTCACCTATGATCAATTTCATGCATCCTTGCTGAATAAAAGTATTACTTTCTTTCAAACAAATAATCTTTCTGACCTCAAACTTTTGATGGATAATGTAGCAGGTACTGTGTGTGTGTGTGTGTGTGTGTGTGTCTGTGTGTGTGTGTGTATGTATATGTACCTGGCACTGCATCAGAGCTTCCTGGAGGGCTTTTCTCCAGTCCTTAAGCGTTTTTCCCAGTCGATCCCAGCGTGAATTCATCTCCTTCAGTTTCGCTTTCAGTTCCTGGCTCTCCTCTGAGTCTGACTGGAGGAGTGCAACGCTATTTAAGTTGATGGACAGTACTTTGGACTTATGGGAATCCATGGCCTTCTGTAACTCCTGTTGAAACAAAATAAAGTGTTTGTGTTAGAATGTTGTGCGTTGGTTTTTGAGATTGCATTGTGATTTGTATTTAAGTGCAAGTCTTATTTTGGTTAATCAGGACTTCAATTGTTTATCTTTGTTGTTAAACTGCTCTGAAATTAAGGTCCACTAACAATCTTTGGACTGTATACATGTTTTACTTTGTGTGCAACTAAAAATAAACTGGTGAAATCAGATGCTCCAAGACTTTAACAGACTCTGTATGTGGGTCAACGGGATGCTGTGGATTTCCTCTTGTTTATTTCTGTTGCTGACATCCTGCCTGATTTGAAATGTCAGAGTGTGTATATGTGTGTGTGTGTGTGTGTGTGTGTGTGTGTGTTTGTGTGTGTGTGTGTGTGTGTGTGTGCCCAAGACTCTATTTAAAAGTGTAGACATATGAGCAATCCACATATGGAGCTGTCAGTGACAAATATATGTTTACACCTCGGACATGACTAACTATTATATTTACAGTAATATGAAATAGTAGATTTTTTACTTTCAGCAACAAACAAGATAGAAATCATTATTTTTCAATGAGATTTTGGGAAACTATTGATAATGCAATGTGGGCCTGCCCTGTGACCAAATCAGCATATTAGAATGATTTCTGAAGGATCATGTGACACTGAAGACCGGAGTAATTATGCTGAAAATTCAGATTTGCCATCACAGGTGTAAATAACATGTCGAAATATGTTAAAATAGAAAAAAGTTTTTAAATTATAAATATTTCACAATATTCTTTTTTTTGGTGTATTTTTGAACAAATAAATGCAGCCTAGGTGAGCATAAGAGACTTCTTTCAAAAACATTAAAATCATCTTACCAATCCGAAAAGTTTAAACAGGACAGCAGTGTACAGAAACACCTTTCTACTCCAGAATGTTCATTCTGATTCTTTGCCAAATTAGAAGGCACCTTATTTTTAGCGGTAACAGAGCTAAAACAGACTACAAACAGAATAGCGCTGTAAGTCTTGTCTGCGATGATTTTCAAAAGCTATGGCCAATTACTTACTAAATACCTGTGTGAACTGTTCAAATATGCACAAACACATATTCACAAGTACATAAACCAAATAGGCAACACAAACCTTGAGTTTTCTAATTCTTTGCTCAATAGTGTGTATATCTGCACTGTCTTTCCCCCTCAGTTCTCCTAACTTGGCCTCGGCCTGGCCAAGCCACGCCTCCATGCTGTCCAGGTCAGAGGTCATCTGTTGCCATAGCACCAGGTCTTCTCTCTGCCTGTGATCTGATTCAGCAGACTGGGCCTGGATCAGCTCCCAGCGCTCAATGACACCTGAAATATGAGAATTATAACAATACCATCACATTTAAACATACATGTGTACTCAGCAACCTCAGCGTCTCTGTGCTGGACTAACCTGTGCTCTGTGTCTCAGTGTTATCAGGGTTGCTCAGGCCTGAGAGATTGTCTTCTTCCTCCTCCAGCTCACCCTCAGCCCTCTTGACTGCTTTCAGACTGCCACGGCAATCATCCATTAACCGCATCTGTGCAGAGCAAAGGAACAAATCAAAACGTTCATTAACTTAGCCACATACTGTCATTACAGACTAAACGGGCTGAGCAGTACATCAAATCTGTACTTACATAGCCCATGTAAGAGGTGTCGTGGCAACCCATAGCGCCATCTGTCTGCTGGAGGCTGTAACGGCTGGTGTCCAGCATATTGTCTAATAATCGAACTGCTTCACCTGCAGGAGTTCATGTATTGATTAACGTGGGATGTCAGATGACCATCATAAAAAATAAGGATCATTCTGTGATCACATTGTGAATGTATTAGGAGTTTTGTAAGCTTTAAAACATGTTAAGTTTTATTCATGTTATTTGCCGAATATGGAATGTGAATGTTATACAGAGAACTTGCTTGTTCTATATTTAAGATATCTTTAGTTATAACAGTGAAAAATGAAACAAAATATAAAAAATATCAATGTCAATGTTGACATGCTGGAATGAACGAGCATATGTAAATCTGATTTATGCATGTGGTTCCAACAACAGGGCTGCAACATGTACGGTGGCTGAGAGAGCTCAATGCACTGCAACTGAAGAAAAAACATGCAAATAGAAAAAAACACCAGCAAATTAAGACATTAAGAAAACATCATGTTTGACAACACATTTGCTGCGAATACTCAAAACACAACCAAATACAGAAACATGCTGCAAATAGCACAGACTACAATGTTTCAAGGGGACCCCAACAAGTGTGAACCTGCTGGGACATGCTTAATGTTCAATGTCTACTTGTCAGAGGTGTTGTAGATGACCTGAAAGGTGTGTTTTTTGTTTATTTTAACATCCTGGTGGTCATATGTGAATTGTGAGTATTTGCAGCAGATGAGTTGTCAAACTGATGAAGAAATTCTTAATTTTCTTAATGTGTTGGTGTTTTTTCTATTTGCATGTGTTTTCTTCAGTTGCAGCGAGTTGAGCTCTCTCGCCCAACGTAAACACGACCTAAGATCCGCATTGCAGAAGTGACATAACCTTATTTTTTTTAAAGAAATAATTATTCTGCAAGGATGCATTAAATTGATAAAAAGTGACATTAAAGACATTTATAATCTTACAAAAGCTTTCAATTTCAAATAAATGCTGTTCTTCTGAGCTTTCTATTCATCAAAGAATCCTGAAAATGTATAATAATATAATAATAAGAAATGTTTATTTAGCACCAAATCAGCATAGAATGATTTCTTAAGGATCATGTGACACTGAAGACTAATGGCTGCTGAAAATTCAGCTTTACCATCACAGAAATAAATGGCAATTTTTAAATACATTAAAAGAGAAAACTACATTTTTATGACTTTTATTCAGATTCATTGCTTTTTCTTTTATTCTGCTCTCAATATATAAATACAACAGAAGCTGCAGCCTTGCAATCTGGTCACCATATTTCTAGATTTAATGAACAATATCCCGTAAATTATTTTCACTGGACTACTCTTCGAAACTCTCGGAGTACACTTGGAGTTTCTCTCATCAAATTCTCAACTCCCTCTTTTGGTTTATTTTCAAGGAGGTGCTTTAAAACTTTATTTTCTCCCTTTTCTTCAAATCGAATGGCTATTAGCATTCTTTGCTATGAGAAAGCTCTTAAAGTTGAGACACGCAACAGACCAGATCTCCCAGAATGTTTGACATGCACTTAAAAAAAAAAAAAAAAAACATGGAATAGTGCAATTCATGCAATATGATATTTAAAGGGACTCTTCAGCATGCAGTGTAGTTTAATCTAGTATTAATTTAGCATGCCACAACATATTGCCTACCAGAGGAGGACCTCAATGTGTTTTCTGTTAATTTTATATAAGCCTCAGGGCTCTCAGGAATCACTACATCTGTGGAAAAAAAGATACACAACAAGACATACCAACAGTTTATAGAGAAGACCAGTTCAGGACGTCGGACACTCAGTTGGAGCATTATCTCATGAACATCCTTAAAGTCAAGCACACTCACTTGTAAGTGCTGCAGTGGCCATAGACAGTAACTCCTCATCCTCATCTTTGTGTCTACCCCGCTCTGTAGACATGGTATGGCCCATGGGGTCCAGGTCATAGTCATGGTCCCATTCCAGAGGGATGGAGTCAACGCTGGCAGGGGTGTCCCGACCAGAGCCGTTTGTGCAAGCAGGAGCAGTGTCAACTGAAGGTGGTCTGCTAGTTGTCTGGGACATGGCATCATCCTCACCCCACTGAAGGTCTGAAAGGTCACCTGACTCCAATTCACGATCTGAGCCTTCACACTCATCATCGGTTAGCTGTGAACAAGAGGAAGCACGAAAGTGAGAACCAACTTTACTCTGGCAAAACAAAATTCACTGTATAAATTAAAGGGGTCATGACATGTTTTTTTTGTTATGTTCCCTTAGGTGCAATTATAGTATTACTATAGTTTTTTGTACAAAAAAAACGTAACATTTTTTGTGATTTATGATCTTTTCCCACCCTATTTCTCAACCTCTGATTCAAACAGTCTGTTTTGGAGGTGTTTCCTCCCTTTAAGAGTTCAGTGGTAACCCCCACTGTTCTGATTGGCTAACATCAGTGCTGCTTATGCATAAATTATTAACGTTAATCATTTTTTTATCCCATGTAGGCTACACAATGCTCCACCACGTGAAACTTCTTCCGATCTTTTACCCTTTGTGTCAATTCTCAATTGATTTTGATTAATATGCGTGAGGGAGGGAGGGAGAGAGAGAGAGATGGTACGTCCCTTCGTACCGTGACGTCACTAAGTTCAAAGGATCTAGAACGAGCTGTATTTAGAGCTTGATTAAATAAATGGTTCGTTTATAATGGGGAGGACGTCTTAAGCTATGAAACTTGCAGGAGGTTTTAATGGTACAAAGACCTCTTAAATACCAAAAGATCAAGGCAAATTTGGTTTCTCATCTCATGACCCCTTTAAATATACATTGATCCTTATTAAAGATACAAAAGTTATTCAGTCAATGAATGCATGGATCTAATACACTGACACCCATCTGGTTTTCACCCCAACTGTTTATGTTCACTTAACACATAGTTTTGTGTTCACATTGTGTTTATATGAATACTCCCCACGATTGGCGTTTTGACATAATTGTGTGTCTATTTGTCCATTTAAATGCAATAAGCCACGAAAGAGAACTGAATTTGGGATCAGATGCTGTCTAAGAGAGGTGGGTTTCTGTGCATGTGCTTCGGGTGTGTGTCAGTCAGTGCAAGAACTGCATTGAGTTCTTTATTAATGGTTTATTGAACTTAACTCTTTTTAACATCATGCACATCCTGCTCTTTATTTTCTCATTAATGCACGTTTCTTTCTAAAGTGTGCAACACATTCTGCATTAAAAACAATAAAACAATATGTGTAACGTTAGACTCTTTATATCGTCACAACTATATATCGTCATACCGCCCAGCCCCTATGTCGAATTCATGTGAATATGTCTCACCGGCAGACGTGTGAGTTTCCTGTAGTAGCGCTCCACCCGACCAAACACCTCCCTACAGTATCTCTGCAGCTCATCCAGCTCTTCCTCTATGTCAGCAGCATCCAGAGGCTCACTCTTCTCCATCAGCACCTCCCCCTGCCCAAACACACTCTCCATCTTTCCCATGTTCAGACTGATCTCCTGCTGGAATTGCTTTGGCACACAAGTGATCACAAATAAATTTTAAATGAATTTTAAATTAAGTAAATGTTCTACAGAACAAGTAAAAACAATTTTGTCAGAGGTTTCCAGGTCTAAAATATATATCGTGGATGTTAGTGATGTTAGTGTCAATGTATAAAAAGATGGAGAAAAAAATTTTTTGGCTATAATATTAGGAATGGATATTGATATTTGAAATGCTAATCATTCACACGCACACACACAGCCCTCACCTTTAGTTGTCTGATCTTGGCCTGAACGTCACACTCTGAGAAATGCTCGATGTTGGTGAGCTGCAAGTCCATCTCGGTCAGCCATACCAGAATACCATCTCGGGCTGTCTCAAACTCGTCTCGCTGACCAATGAAATGCTGCAGGACAGAAGAGGGACAAGTAAATGAATCACACAGCTCCTCTGTGTAGTTTAGGTTCTGCATCAGTAGTGATTGTTACAGAGGTTCTGAATATAATTTAAAGTATCAACAAGGTAAGATTTCTCTCATGTCTCATGTTCACCAAGGCTACATTAATTTGATAAAAAAAAAACTGTAAAACAGTAATATTACAACATTTTTAAATAACTGTTTTCTATTTGATTTTGACAACTGATTTTAAAAAGAAATTTATTCATTGCTGAATTTTCAGCATCATTACTCAAGTCTTCAGTGTCTCATGATCCTTCAGAAATCATTCTATCATTCTTCCTGCATAAAATGACAAATTTCAAATAACTGTACGTACTGACCCCAAACTTTTAAACAGTAATGTATATAACGTAAAATTGATTATACATCACCTTAAGCCTGCGCAAAATGGCTGCTACTCTCCTCTGTAGTACATCCCAGCGTCGGTTCCCATCATGCACCATTTGTCGTAGTTGGCAGGATGAGTCTGTGCGGTTTTCACGTGCCAGCCTTCGATACTGTTTATTGATCAGCTCTAGCTGGGTCAGACACTCCTGCACCTGTCTCTGAAAGGCCTGTGATATAATAGCAATGTATGTAAGACCAGTTGGAAGTATCTCACCATTGCAAATAACACCATTATACGGTGCAAACAAAGTCTGAGATTCACAAACAAACTGGTAAAAACTAAAAAAACTTGCTACACCTTGTTTTAGTTTGAGTTATGTGAAGCATTTTTAAAAGATATCATTGTTTTAGCAAGGTTAGCACGGTTCATTCATTTGTGTCAGTCAACATTGACAACTTTCAAATTGTAAAAGACTAAAAGGTTAAAGTGGACTGGGTAGTAGCCATTGGATGATAGCAGTGAGACACGTGCAGGGGTGACCCCACTGACCCAGTCTCTAGAGAGTGAACGGGCAAATAAAGGAGTCATCATAGTAAAGGCTGGTGACAGATACTTGAATTTTTAAAAAAAAAAATTCAACAGGATTCTTGTCTATATTTGTCTCTATTCAGGCCCCTTTTTATATTTATATGATATGGTGGTGGGAAATAATATGAGATGGGAGAAAAAAAAAAAAAGTCAATGGTTTTGCGGTCCACCGAGAAACTTTACGTTCGCTTGCAAAACATCTGTTGCAGAATATTTGCGAGCAAAAGCATTAACAAAGAATTTTTCCTCCCATCTCATATTTCTTTCCTTCATGTCCCTTTAGAGGCTCTGTACCTTTCTCAGTTGTCCTCTAGACCAGGGGTTCCCAATTCCAGTCTTTGCGCATTCCTCTCTACACACTGTGTATGTCTCTCTTATCTGACACGCTTAGTTGATGAATGGGTTCTGTTTGACCGTATATGCACTACAAAGTGGACTTAAAAGGGTATTTAGTCATCTTAAGAGAGATTCCAATCCGAACAGGTGTGTTTGTCTGCGGCTGTTCACAGGTGTGAAGTGTGTGAGACACGACAGTTACAAGTCAACAATCATGATTATGGGTTTAAATAAGATAAAAAAGACATATTACCAAATTACTTTTATTTTCATATTAAACATTGCAACATTCATTTATCATTAAGTTTAGGGCTTTTGTATTAGACATTAGATTAAGTGAATTTTATCATTAATATTTATATATTATATTATAAACATGTATATTAAATTAAAGTATGGTCATTTATATGATATTTATTTACAGAAGTATATTAATGGCATCAAACCTTAAACTCCAATATGTGCGACTTGAGATTCGTCTATGTTTAACATTGCAGGATGTTTTGCAAATAAATGCATTTTGTCAAGTACAACAGATATCACATGCTTAGGGAGTAGGGGAACAGTGAACACTTCGTAGGAACCCTGTCAATCAGGACGCACCCGATCATGGAGCCGATGATCTGAATCAGGTGTGTTAGATAAGAGCGATATACTAACTGTGCAGAGTGGAGAGGCGCGAGGACTGGAATTGGGAACACCTGCTCTCACTCAGTACCTCAACCCCAGTGACTCTCTCTGTGGATCTCAGAATACCTCAAACTTCTTGAGCTCCTCTTTAGCGACGGTGTACAGCACTCCAGAGGAGTTGGGCAGAGCTGCTGTCCTCTCTGACACTTTCAGCCATTCTTCAAAACGGGAGTAATCATCCAGAAACTTCTGCCACAACCTCCATGTCTCCTCAATCCTGCAGAAACACATACAGTGGGGTTCAAAGGTCTACACAGTACACACTAAAAATGTACCTGGAAATATAACTGTACAATATCATCCATTTAAAAAAGACCGCTGTTAAACATTTAATCATATACTAAAGTCAACTCTGAATGAACCTGCATACAATGAGCCAGTACGACATCCTCTCCCACCTGTTCCTCTGATGGCCTGGTTTAACTATCCTAAACAGCTCACTTTCAACGTCCTTACCTTTACAAAATTATTTTTGATTGTACTGTGCTTGACTTTCATCACATAGGTCAAACGTTTGGGTCTCCTATGCTGCAAGGCTGAATTTATTTGCTCAAAAACACAGTAAAAACATACTATACAGTACACACACACACACACTCACTTGAGCCTCCTCTCCATGGCAACAGCACAGATGTTTCTCCAGCGGCGGTCCAGGCCGCGTGTGGCCTGCTGGATGGATTCACAATCAGTCTCTGTGGCACAAGCGTCACAGTCGTGCAGCAGCACCTCACACAGGTTCAGCACTGACGCCACACCGGTGCTGTGCTTCTCGATGTCACGCTGCAGATCCTGCAGAGATAGAAGATTTGTACTGAGCTTCTCAAGACATCAGACATCACGATCATTTAGGCAGTTTCTGTTTCATTTCAGTTTATTAGGTAGAGGAGCTTGCAGTCATGTATTTCTCCATAAATTATGTTGTTGCATCATCAGGTCCAAAAAAATTAAGAAACCTTGCCTTTTACCAATCATATGATAATTTGTCTCTAATGCAGGAAGAGGATGAAGTGTGCTGGCTGTTGCCAGTAATGTAAGGATACATGATAATGCTAAAACTAACTGGGTCAGACAAAGTCAAGGTCTTTAAACTCATTTCACTTGCAGTGATTTAACAGATCTTTAAAATATAGTAAGAAATGTTCGTGTGTCTTTGTCTGTGAATGAATGTAATTTCTGTGTGTGTTACCTGTTGCTGGTTCAGTTTTCTTTGGATCTCGTGTGAGTCACAGGTCTCATAGACGATGGGACGTGAAAGTTCAGTCTCGACTTGAGCCAGCCAGGAGCGCAGACTGCTCATGTTCTTATCCAGCTGCTGCACGGCCACCAGTGTCTCCTTCAACTTCTTAACCCTAAAGACCCCCAGACACAGATTGTATTAACATCAGATTCTGTTTCAGCATAATCACAAATACAGAAAACATGAAAAAAGTACAATAAGACAAGCTATATGAACGAGGACTGTGCAGTGCAAACATATTTAATGTTTAGTCAAGTTAACTTGAGATCGTCTCTCTCCTGAAAAAAACATGCCTTTCAAAGAATCAGTAAATATGGGGTGTACACTCAATAATTCATTTTCATGAATGATTTTCTGAATAGTCATATTTTTATTTGAAATACTTTTATATTATTGTCTTTCCATAAAACAGCATTTTAAGATTAACAGACTAAAATACAGTTTTTCAATTTAATATAAATATAAATTTAAATCAAAATGAAAGATTATGATTACTTAATAATATTAATAATGCATATTTAGTATTATAGTAGTTTGATAATTATTCTATTTATATTTGTCAAATTTAACAATATTGTTAATTTCTACTTTTATCACAGCATAATATGCTGAAAATAATGCTTATACAATGATACTGCTTACAACAGCATTTCTCTAGCATCTTTTAAATGTTTTCAAATGTAAATATAAACATATAGTTTACATATTCGTAAATACAACATTTGCATTACATTGTATAATTTGAATAAAAAAAAAAAATGATGAAGTTACTTTGCCACTTGTTAACTGATGTGAGGTCAAGCTGTATTGCAAATATAACAACATAACCAGAGACAGAAAGCAATCCAATGGTGTCAGAGTTTCCAATAGTTCCTGAGCCACATGCTCAATGCAGGGCTACTGACACACTCACGCATACCAGCATAGCATGTTTCAGCTGTGCCACCATTCCAGATTTATATCTCAGAAAAATGTCTTATCTTAGTTTAGATATAAAGCAAAGATCACTGATGCAAAGTGGACATGTTTCAACTTCAGCAAGCTTTGATCGAAACTTTGGTGTATGCTGTAGCAGTTAGCAAAAACATAGACAGAGTTTGACCTGGTGAGATAAAGCTCTCACGTAACCCTGGCATTTGAACGGTTCAGTGTGACAGTGCTTTAAGTTACATTCCTGAAGCACAAAAATGAAAATCTGAAATGAATCTGACACACTGAAAGGAAATCCACCACAACAACAAACGAAGGTCAACCGATGCAGCATGGTAAAGCGTTTTCTTCAACAAACTTCAACAAAGTGTCTGATCAATAATGTACATTTTAACAATCACATATGTGGAGATTAAGTTAAACATCTCAAATACATATTTCACCCACATAAACTAATAAACCTAATTTTAGACACTTCGCCATTAGACATGTCTAAGCATGACACAAAATATCAAATACAATACACTGCAACTTCCAGTACTGCATTGACATATCTCAAACATCAGCAGACTATGTGCTATGCAAATGATAAGTGAATATATCTTTTCCTGCCTGTTAATGTCGCAGTCACACTCTGGCAGATCAGAGTCCTGTCCAGGGCATCCTGCCATGTCATCAGTGCCCATTTCCAGCACCATTGGGCATAATCTTTCCAATCAAGTGTCCCAGAAGAAAGAAAAACTTCCCTGTCAAAAGTCACCTTCTCTTTCGTCTGAATAACAGTGTCCAGGCTTTCTCTACTGCCCTGATTAGTGTGTGGGGTATCTGACCATGTGTGTGTGTGTGTGTGTGTGAGAGAGAACTGCTCTCAAGTGCAGGCATGAGCAGCTGGGAGTGACAAATACTGCTGTGGCTAAAATAAGACGCCAGTCATTAGCATGTGCTGATCAGAGGACTGGAATGTGTGCGTCTCATTATATATATACACTACCGGTCAAAAGTTTTAGATCAGTAAGATTTTTTATGTTTTTAAAAGAAGTCTCTTCTGCTCACCAAGGCTGCAATTATTTGATAAAAAATATAAAAAAAACAGTAATATTGTGAAATATTATTACAATTTAAAACAGCGGTTTTCTATGTGAATATATAGTAAAGTGTAATTTATTCCTGTGATCAAAGCTGAATTTACAGCATCATTACTCCAGTCTTCAGTGTCACATTTTTTAAATTATTATAATATGAAATTATTATAATATGATGCTCAAGAAACATTTATGATTATTATCCATGTTGAAAACAGTTTTTTACATTTTTATTTCAGGATTCTTTGATAAATAGAAAGTTCAAAAGAACAGCATTTATTTCAAATATAATCTTTTCTAACATTATAAATGTCTTTACTGTATAACTTTTGATCAATTTAACTCATCCTTGATGAATAAAAGTATTTTCTAATTTCTTTCCCCCAAAAATAAAAAATAAATTCTTACTGACCCCAAACTTTTGAATGGTAGTGATTAATGTTACAAAAGCTTTCCATTTCAGATCAATGCTGTTCTTTTGAACTTTCTATTCATCAAAGAATCCTGAAATAAAAATGTAAAAAACTGTTTTCAACATGGATAATAATCATAAATGTTTCCTGAGCATCATATTATAATAATTTCATATTATAATAATTTTAAAAATGTGACACTGAAGACTGGAGTAATGATGCTGTAAATTCAGCTTTGATCACACGAATAAATTACACTTTACTATATATTCACATAGAAAACCGCTGTTTTAAATTGTAATAATATTTCACAATATTACAGTTTTTTTTGCATTTTTTATCAAATAATTGCAGCCTTGGTGAGCAGAAGAGACTTCATTTAAAAACATAAAAAATCTTACTGATCTAAAACTTTTGACCGGTAGTGTATATAAAAGTTTGATTTATTAAATAAAGAATTTTAAGAGAAAAACAAAGATAGCAACCATTTTTAGCTTCAAAATTAAATGTAATTTAATTAACTTGTTTTGCAGTAAAAAAAAAAGGTCTATTATTGTTGATGTTGAGAAAAAGAAGTAAAAAAAAAAGAAAAAGAAGAAAGTAAATTGGAAATTCAAAACATTGGAAATGTGTACCTACTTAACCATATCTTGGGGATATATTTGTACTCAGAAGTGAGCTAAATCTGACAAAAAACCCTTTTGGTGACATCCTCCTTAGTAAAAAATGGTAAAAATGCATTCATTTCTGCTAGGGTTAGAGTGTTGGTTAAGGTTCAGTTTACTAGCTGTGTAACTAGCTGTATAAAACAAACAATAGAGGTATGTGGAATGTCCCTGTTCAGATAGCCAAGTAAAAGTGTGCCAGTGTGTGTGTGTGTGTGTGTGTGTGTGTAAGAAAGATTTGAAATATGTTTGCTTTTGAACAATGTGGATACTTTTGCTTGAGCAAAAAACTCTGCACTTAGCTCTTTAATTCAATCCAAATAAAAGCATGTCATTCTACTACCATTCTCTATAAACTCAAGACAGCAGCCGTCGCACAGAGCTAATACACATGATAGAGAGAGAGAGAGAGAGAGAGAGAGAGAGAGAGAGAGAGAGAGAGAGAGAAAAATCAACACCACACATGTGAGAAGCTTTCAGAATTGACTGCAGGCAACTCGACTGCCCCAGTCATATCCAGAGACACCATGGTGTCATGTTTAAGATGCTGGTGCAAAGTACTTCCTTTCCACCCATGGGCCAAATGAACTGACTCACCTCGCTGCTATAAGGTCAAGCAGATGCTGCCAGCGCTCATTGACTTTGCTGAGTTTGTTCTGGATTTCTGCAGCTTTGCTTTCATGGCTGGCCTGAGCCAGTCTCTCCCCCATCTGTTCCAGCTGATGCTTGCTCTCCGTGGTCACTGAGATCTCTTCCTGATAGTCCTGATAACAAAGAGATTGCAAAATCCTTTGCACATATTCAGGTTTTCACATAATTCAGTGAAATATGTTTGACATCCTTTAGTTTAAATAAACAAGAATCTATTCTTATAATTTCATTTGAATAATTATTTACCAATTTCTTAGTGATTTCATAAGAAATAAGTGTGTTGTGAATATATGTTAATATCACCTTCCTGAGCTTTTCAATCATCTCCTCAATGCTGATGTCGCCATTCTGTGAGACCTTGCTCTCCATGTGGGTGAGCCACTCACACAACTCTTTGTTCTTCTCATTAAACACGGCCCACTCGTTCAGCCTCTCGCTCACCTGCTGTCTGCGCAGGGACAGCTGCGGGGATGACAGACAATGATCGATTAAGATCAACTGTTCAGTGAGCACAGAGTACGATTAAAGAAGGACATAAAGGGCAATGAGAGGAGGTGCAAAAAGATTGGTGAGCAGAATAAGGACAGGAAGATGTCAGATGGACAGGTCATGTGTCATGCACCAAACTTCCTTCCCAAGGTCCTTCCTTACTAAGAGGCATCAGGGTGAAGTGGCACGACATTTTTGCAATTGTTTATACTACTCTGCTCTAAGCAAACAAAGAGCCATCAAGAACTTTGATTCAACAACATCATTTTATATGTAAACGCAAAAGAAATTCCTGCCATCTCAATTTCTTCTAATCACTATTTCCATTTAAGGGCTCTCTGGAAAGCAAACAAGCCTTCTCCAAACACAAAAACAAGCACTTCTGGGAATTTTAGATGATTATTGGGTAAACACTAAACATAAGCATATGAAAGTGTAGTTTTGTCTTGTTTTCATGTAAAAATATCTAAACATCCTTAGAGCAAGATATATTTACTTCAGGAGAAGAATTGCATAACATATTAATACTTGTTTATTATATATCTTGATTTTTTTTTCTTCTTGTTATAAGAATAAAATGTACTAAATTTGGTTAGATTTATGCTTAGAACAACACTTTGCCAATGATTAAGAAAATTATTGGATTTTTTTAATAAGAGCTATACTATCTTATGAGAAAATCAACCTATTGAATTTACCCAATATTTCCATCCCTTTACATAGCCATTATCTAAAGTTATTAAAACTTTATGAAAACTTGCAGTTGTTCATATACTGTAATGTTAGCGTTAGAGTTTGTTCTCTGTGCTGTAGTCTTGTGAAATGCCTGTGCTCATGGCAGGCAGCTGTGCATAGACCGTGTTATGCTGTAAAACAATTGTGAAGGGACAGACTGTTTGGCTGATGTGTGTACCTGGTGACAGGTCTCCTCCCACTGTCTCTGGAGTAATATCAGTCTCTCGTGTAGGACTGTGAGGTCATCAGCACTGAGGCCGCTGGAGAGAGACTCCCTCAAAATACACAGCCCAGCTACATCATCAACCCAGCCTTCAATACTGCCCTCTAATTCCTATCACACACAAATACAGTACACCGTAATGAACACTTTATAAATAAAACAAAACAAAACTAAACTAAAAATTAAGATAAAATAAAAAGAATTACAGTTCAAACTGCAACTGGTGAAAATAAAGTCTGGTCACACTTTAGTTAAGGGTCCAATTCTCACTATTAACTAACTATAAACTAGCATTTAAAAAATTTTTTTTGCTTCAATAAACACCTAATTATTGCTTATTAATAGTTAGTAAGGTCATTGTTAAGTTTAGGTATTGGCTAGGATTAGAAATGTAGAATATGGTAATGCAGAATAAGGCGTTAATATGTGCTTTACTAATACTAAGTACTAATAAACAGCCAATATCCTAGTTATATGCATGCTAATAAGCAACTAGTTAATAGTGAGAATTGGACCCTAAACTAAAGTGTTACCTAAAAAATTTAGGATTTAAATAAATAAACATACAAAATGATGTCAAAAATAAACTAAATTAATACAATTTAAATTACAGGTCAAATTGTAACTGCTGAAAATAAAGTTTTCGGACTTAAAAAAAGTATTTAAACAAACAAAATTTAAGATGCAAAGTAAAATAAAATAAAATGTTTGAATGTCTTTAAATTACAGATAAATGTATCTGCTGGTTTCATTTATCTAAAACAGAGGAATATTCTAAAACAAAGGATATTCTTCCCCTCACACACACAAACTAGATGACATTAATTGCATTTTTGTTGATATTTGTTGGTGTTAATATCTCGGCAAGCATTCACAGAGTGTTGTACTCTATAATCCTAATACAGATATGGTATGTGACTCACAAATAACAACAACAGTCAACAAGACATTAAAGGGCACCTATTATGGAATTTTGAAAATTACCTTTCATGTAGTGTGTAACATAGATCTAAGTGAACGAAAACATCCTGCAAAGTTTTAAATATGAAAGTTCACCGTATACAAAGTTGTTGTCTCTCAAAAGTAAGAGTCGACTCTGAGTCGCTGATATGAATCGATAGACGAACGATGCTTTTTCTCTGTCTAGATGACGTCAACTTGACAAGTTATTTGAATAAGATACGCCCACTTATTGCGCTCGTAGACGCCAGGGAAAACTTGAAAACATCATGGCGACGAGACGCTGTGTTCTGAAGTGCGACGAAATCTGCCCAGGGAGGAGCATTTGAAGAAGTGGCTACAGTTCATATATACAACTATATCACAGAAGTATAGCCCGAAGCTAGTGCTTTGTTCACGTCATTTTGAAGATGATTGCTTCACAAACATAAATGCTATCAAATGTGGATTAGCGAGCCGGCTGATATTGAAGGAAGGTTCAGTACCAAGTTTATTTGGATCAGCTTCTTTCTTCGAATCACAACCTGTAAGTATTATTAATATTAATAATTGTTGCTTTTATGTTTTATGTAGCATGCTCAATAATTATTTTGTGTGTTGTGTACGCACAGCGCAGCTTCTATAGTCTTCAATGTCAATTGTATTGAAATATGTGAAGTGTTTGTCGTTGTTATTGGAGTTGTCATAAAGAATAGAGCAATACCTCATAGTACAGCATTATCAATATGTTTAAGCGTTGGGCTAACGCAAACAAAGACTGATTGTGCTTTTACCACTGAACTTTGGGCTATGGTCGCTAACATAACTACTCTTAGTCTTAACTACTCTTGTGTACTCTTAACTACACAAATTCCTTCTCTTATTTAGAATTTTTTACTACAAAGCGGTGCTCTATAATCATTATTATAACACAATGTAATTGATAAAAGCATTGTACACTGTACAACGTGTTAACCAACTGACTGGTTGTTGACTCCGTGTTAACCAACTGACTGGGTCATCTGACCAATCACCGCAGATTAGCGTCAGCAAAGGCGGGGTTTGGAAAAATGAATCTCTGAACGATTCACATGGGAGTCACTAAGCAAATCAGGTAAAAATAAATGCATATTATTAAACAACAAAAGTGTTTTTTGTCATTGCATGCTTGTAAAACTGTTGTTGGGGAATAATAGGAACATTTTAAATGCCATAATAGGTGCCCTTTAGGCACAAAACCACATAATCTGTGTCAAGAAATAATTAGAATAGAAAAAGCTGGTAACACTTTTGTTTTGTTGCTGCATAAGCACATCCTACTAAACCTCAGCGTCTCTGCTAACATGAAGGGTTGTAGCATGATTAGCATGCACCTCAACTTCCTTCCTTCAGGCAGTCAAAGAAGCTCTTGCTGATAGTCTAGCTCATAGAGATCAGAGGTTGATGTCACTTTCACAAAGTTTATGCTCCACTACACACACCTCTCAAATCAACTCAGATAAAAAAAAATAATCAAAGCATCAGGGCATTACACACATTCTACATGAAGTAAGCAAGGGTATTATTAATGCAGTGGTTGACAGCAACAGACTGCACAAACAAATATGTAGAATAATTATCTAGACCAGAGACGCTGTTGTGTAATCACGTCAAATCTGGTTAGGAAATGCTTTAACACAAATGATAAGGAAGATACTCAGATGTTGCTGAAGCAACACATTTCTAGAAGCTCATAGGACACAAGATGAGTCAGATTTCACCTTGCAGCGAATCTGTTCTGTGTGCAGCTCCTCATGGTGGTCGGGTAAAGGCACAGAGAGCTTTAGCTTGAAGTCCCTCAACTTCTCGTGCGATGCAGCAATTCCTTTCTCACACTGATCCCAGTCCTGCACACATAGCAAAAAAAATTAAATATTGTGAAATCATAGGAGAGAGTGAGCATGATCATTTTCAAGGATTGCACGTCCTTTTATGCCACTCTGCAGTTGCTGCAGTACACAGTCTGGCAAGGTATGCCATTATGCATTTAAGAAACATCAAGCTTTGCAGTTTTTTGTACACTGATGAACATGCTTATTACAACACTCGAGGAAAAGTCGGATATAGACATACAGTGATCATCACACTGTTAATCAGGAGGACTGTAATAGAGAAAGTAATATGTAATCAAATCCAGCCAGGTCTTTATTTAAAAGTGGCCAGATCAAAGGGTCATGGTCCCGAGACACAGAGAGAAAGATTATCATGCAGAGATAAAAGCAGTGAGGTACCTTCTATCATGTCATCCGAGAAAACAGAGGGATGTGGAAGAGAGAGGAAGAGAAAGAGGCAGAGCACGAAGGGAAGTGGAGCCATTTTCCTTTGCAATCCAAATTTGTTGTCTGTCCCCCAAGTGTGCTGCGTCAAAATGGAGCGGATGTCTCCCTGTCCCTGCTGCCCTGTGTTGGCAGCGCAGCACCGCTCGGACTCCCTCCCACTGTACTGAAGATATTTCTCTCGCTGCCTCTTCGTCCCGTTCTCTCTCTTTCATCCTCCTCACACGCACACACTAAACATGATGTGCACACTCTCTCACTCTGCCTCTCATTATGCTACAGTAGCTTGCCTCTATTTGCTCTGTAAGGTCAGATGCAAAGTCCTTCAACGTCTCTCTTTTCTTTTAGGAAAAGAACTATGAACAAGAGATCCATTTATAGCTTCATATATTTGATTTTTGTTTTGCATCATTTAACACTGCAGCTATATTTTCATATTTCTGATATTTGTAGCTCAAGATAGCTTGTAGCCCTGATTTCACAGAACACAAAAACAATCTGAACTTGAAAGTTGAACTATAGACGCAGCCCTTACAAATCTGTGACATATGATGTACTATAAAAATCCTACAATTTTTACAAATCACATAACACTGCAACAAGAACTTCTCCCACAATGCAAAAGCATGTCATATTTACACAGTGGGATCCAAAAGTCTGAAATCACATTGAAAAACCTGAAAATAAAAGACTAAAACTAAATTTTTAGAATGTAAAATTAATACATTTAAAATAAATAATAAAATAAATAAATAAACATTTTACAAAATTCTATACTATTTCTAGGTGACTAATCATAAGAAAATTATAAAGCACCTTTTTTCCTGAAATTAATTTTAATTTTTAAATTACATTTTTACAATCACATTGTTTTGCTGATAATTAAATTAGTAACATATTAATTAAAAAAAAAAAATTTTATTAGAAAAAAATGCCATTTTTACAGTAGTCTCAGACTTAGTCTCACAGTAAAACATTTCCAGCAAGCTGTCTAAAGAAATGCAAATAACCAAACACTCTACTCAACTATTCAACTTTATACTTTTTCACTTATATGAACAACTAAATCAACTAAATGTTATTAACTCACCCTTAACAAAGAAAGCAGTTCTTTCTTCCTTTCATCGAGGCGGATGTTAATGGTCCTCCAGTGCTCCTGCACATCAGTGAGCTCAGTGTGAAGCGAGACCTCCGCTCTGGCATCAGCCCACAGGAGGAGTTGCCTTCCAGCCTCCACCGTGAGGATGTAGCTGCCCTGTTGCCTCTGGAGAACACGCTCCTTCAGCTAGAGGGAGAAAAGTGAACATCCATATTGCTTGAGGCTATTTGCAGGAGGGTATTATTTATATGTTTACACAACTAAGGCTGTATCTTTACCTGTATGTGGTCTAACATTCCACGGATCTGCTGTAGTGCTACTGTTGCTCCCTGTTGTTGGTCTTCTGGTTCCAGTGACACCTCTTGCAACCAGTGGCGCAGTTTCTCTATCAGATCCGTGTACCGCTGCCACTGCCGAACCAAACTGTCAATAATACCCCGTCTTTGCTGGGCCCGCCTCACTACGCCTTGCCACTGGTTACTAAGCAGTGCCAGTTTCAAGCCAAAGTCATCCCTTTTGTGTAAGTCAAAATGAAGACTGTCACTTCAAGAATTTTTGAAAGAAATAATAAGAATAAACAAATAAACTAACATTACCTGTCCTCCACTTGTCCCTGATTCAGTAGCTGATGTCCATCATTGATGATAGAGTATAGAATCTGTTGTCGACTAAACATGTCTACTTGGAATAGCTATCCATGCACACACACAAAAAAAGAAAAAGGTTTAGTAGAGCATTTCTGTAAAGTAGATCATTAAACTATGACTCAATGCATTTTATGCAGTATATTTTTATTATTTTTAAATGTATACATCTTGCTAATATAGCCATCTTATAAAGTGTTTTTATAACATTTATAATGTGTTTAGAATTTTTTTTTTTATTGCCTTTACAGGGACTTTAAATTACACTTTTATTTATTTTTATAATAAGAAGATTATATGAAATATAAACATTTAAATGGTGGCTGCTAATATTTAATGCATAAATGGTAAATATGCATTAAATATTGAAGAACATTAAGATTATAATGCATATGTAATATGGTGCATATATTTAGCAAAATGCTCCTCTCTAGAGTAAATTTTTCTGGCTGACTAACGAGTTTAGTCACATGTTGTAAATATGGAGGTAAATATGGATACATGACATTGATTACAAGCTGTTTCCACGGTTGAAACACTGATTGAGCGAATCAATGTGACATGATACGGATTTCGATAAGTTGTACTCTATCTTTTAACACACTTTCAGATGCTCATTCATGTTTATTCTCTTGAGCTGCGCGAGAGCGATCTCGCCACAGCGCCAAAACGGTATTTTATGTTTTTGAATTTCGAAAGAAAATGGACGTAATTTGAAAAATTAGACTGTTTCATATCAATAGTGACAAAGGACAAAGATTATTGCGATGTTTTGGATGCGCGCTACAATGTTCCATTCATTCAAATGAAACAGGATGACTAATCGATCTTGAGATTTAAGAATCGATATCGGTTCGTAAAAATGAGAATCGATTAATATCGAGAAATCGATATTTATTACCCAGCCCTACTAAATCAGCATATTAGAAGGATTTCTGGAGGATCATGTGACACTGAAGACCGGAGTAATGTTGCAGAAAATTCCATCACAGGAATAAATAATGTTTAAAAAAACACATTAATAGAAAACCGTTATGTTTAATTTTTTACTGTGCATTTATTTGATCAAATAAATGCAGTCTTGGTGAGCATACTAGACTTCTTTTGTTTTTGAACAAAATCAGTAACACTACAATAAGGTCTCATTTATTAACATGAATTACTACTTGTCTATCAGTACCTCATGCTCTCTCTGCTGGTCTAGCAGGCTCTGGTAGTTCCCAGAGATCTCAGCAGCCAGCTTCTCCTCTGTTTGGGTGAGGAAGTTCATCCAAGCATCACACTTCTCCAAGAAGGTCTGTCTTTGCAGTACCAGTGCTTGAAGTTTACTGCTCGAACAAATACACAGAGGTGCACGCAACTAAATATAACACATGTTTATGGAGAACACCAAAATTTAACATCTACTGTAGATCAAGAGTAACCACACATACCTGAATCTCTCTATTACGCGAGCAGAGTCAGATGACCAACTCCTGTTTAGGTTCTGCAAACGCTTGATTTCATTATCGTTGAGGGGAAGCTGATAACCCAACTCATTCAGACGTTCCAGATCAGGAGAAAGACTACTCAGCTTTAACATTTGGGTCTATAGACACATAGATACGAGAACGTTCAGATGTGTTTATACAACCTAATAATTTTTACAGGAAAATGGTCAACAATTTTTACCTTAAGTTTTTCCATGTTTTCCAGCACAGATGAGATATCTGGAGGTCCAAATGAGTCTGGTTCCTTCAGAACCTTCTCAGCTTCTTCTGACAACTGACTCAGAGAATGCAACTCCTTACTAAACCTCTCATAGTCCCTCACACCCACCTTGAGGAAAGGAAGGAGAATTTTGTTTTTAAATATTTTACAGGCTTTGCAGTCTGGCATTTGTGAAAGTTACAAAATGCAAGTCACACATGCAGGAGTGTCAACACTATGAAAGTGAGTGTGAATTTAAAAATAAATCTAATCTAATTTAAAATATACACTACCATTCAAAGGTCTGGAAACAGTAAGACTTATTTTTTGAAGGAAATTAATACTTTTATTTAGCAAGAAGGCATTAAATTGATCAAAAGTGACAGTAAAGACTTTTATTATGTAAAAGCAACTAATTGCTTTTAAACTTTCAATTAATTGTTTGTACTGTTGTACTATTTGTACTGTTTTTTAATAAAATAAATGAGCAAAAGAAACCAAAACATCAAAAAAAACTTACTGGCTCCAAGCTTTTAAACAGTAGTGCATATTTTATTTTGATAAATGTGTGAAAACTGTAGAAATGTTCTGTTTAAAGTTTAGTGTCAATGTGCACAAGGTCAAATCTGAATCATTCAAACCTCTAGCAGAGACTGCTGTCTTTGGAGGGCACGTCCAACTGTTGCCAATCGCTGAGTGAGTGACAGGTGGTCTGTATGGAAGGCTGTCATGGCAGAGGGGTCCACTTGTTCTCTTAGCTGCTCTGAAAACTCATCCAGCTGCTGCAGGACAGACTCTACGGATCCCTCAGCCGCCATGAGGCCCTAAAGAAATGCCAGTTTTACAAAGAGGAACACTGTGGCAATTGCTACAAAGATTTTAGCACACAGCACACAGTTGTCAGAATTATCAACTGATTACATACTTTTGTGTCACTGACATAAACACAAATATTTAAGAGGCTTGCAAACCTACCATGCATTCATAAATCCTCACCTTTACATCCTGTTCTGTGATGTCTCTGTGGGTGGCGCTCTTGAGTAGATGTTCCACCTGTTCCTCTAGTTTCTGGATGTCGGTGCTGCTCTGAGCATGTATTGCATTGTAATTCTGCCACAGCTGCAGCAGGCTCTTACTCTTCCTCAGCTGATCTGAGATCTGCTCCAGCAGCGTGTTCCACCTGACAGCAGATCAGTAGAAGATCAATGATTTTGGATCACTTCGTACTGATCAGTGACTTCATTAGATACTAGAGGAATTTGAAACTCACCTGAGATTTACGTCACCCAGTGCTGTGTTGAGTGAATCGCTCACTGAGGGATGACAATCTTTCAGCAGCTGTTGCGTTATGGAGCCCAGTTTCCGTAAACTGCTCTCCTGTTTCTCCAGCTCATCTTGTAAACTCTGAGACACACAAATACCCATGGTGATTTTAGGTCCAAATAATGCTAATGACACCTCATTTATGTTTTGCACAGTTTTGCACCTCAAGATTCTCTACTTGAACCTGCACAGCTTCTGGGGAGCCGGTGAGAAGGCGGAGACGAGAGATGGTGTAACGTCCCTCCATCAGGTAGCCTTGAATCTCCTCATATGCTTGTTTATACAGACTCCATTGATCCAGCACTGCCCGGAGACTGACCGTCTGCTGCCCAATCTGCAATTACACACATACCTCACTTAAGACTGATCAGGCTGAATGTTTTGGTGGAAATCTGATTATGAAAACTGAGTCATAGTACATAATGTGTCAATTACTATGAAACAAATTCAAGGTAAACAATGTAAATGGCTTACAACACTTTACAATATTATTTGTCTCATTAGTTAAAATTAGTAAATGCATTAATTCACTTTTGATACAGTATTTGATACACTACATTTGATACAGTATTTATTAATCTTTGTTAACGTTAGTTCATAAAAAACAAAACAATTGTTCATTGTTAGGGTTTGGGTTCTTGTTAGGGTTCATCATATCACATATATATAATATAAATAATATAAATAAGTTCTTTAGAAGTATTTTGAATTGTTAGTTCCGGTTAACTAACGTAGTTGACTAATGCTAACAAATATCGTCATGAAGATTACAAATGCCAAATCTAGATGCTTTACTGAAATACATTACGTGAAACATACCATGTGATCCAGATTGGCCCAAGACTGGTTTAAGCCTTTTAGGTTGTCCATAATAACAGAGCTGGCTTCGCCTTTCTTATCCTGGATTAGTAAGCATCCTTTCTCTTCAGCCCTCTCCAGATCCTTCTCTTTCTCCTTTACTAACACTTCCATTTCCTAGCATACACAGTCACAGACAGTCAGATCAATCTTTCAAAACAACAGAGCACATGGATTATTTAGTATTATGTATGCAATCTTTACCCATGAATCCATATAGTGTACTGTGTATTCTTTAGAGGTCAATAGCTAGGGTGTAGTATCTACCTGACAATCTTTAAGTGCATTCTGGGCTGAGGAAACATCCTCAATCCTGTGCTTCTTTTTGAGTTTCTCTTCCTGTACACTAATCCAGGTCTTTAAGGTCTGAACCACATTCTCAAACTCTAACCAGCTTTTAAGTAGACCCTCTAAAACCTGAATCTGTAAAACACAGAAGGCACCAGTTTGGTATATGATAAAAACATTTAAAGGTAAAGGTCCAAAAGTCACAGGCCACTTGTAAAAACACTGTTTTTTTGGCATTTTTATAATTTTTTCAGGACAAAATATATCATCATAATAATTTGAGTGAAAAGTTGAATTGAACAATTTGTTTAAAACCTGATGATGCGTGTTCCAGCAAAAATTGAGAATTTTCTAAATTTATGTCTAACCTTCTCTGTAACGAGTCCCTGCAGTATCTGCCAGCGGCGGTTCATGGCCCCAAGACGCTCAGCAAAGTCAGTTTTGTCACTGCGTTTCCCCTCCACGTCCTGACTGCTGATTTGCAGAACTGACTGATTCACAAAGTCCACAGTCAGCTGCTTACAGGACAGGTCAATCTGAAAACCCTGTTGAGAGGGGTCAATAAAGACAGAGAGACATGTGGTATCTTTCATGGCGTACAAAATGACTAATTCCATGGTTTATTCGTTTGAAAAGAACTGTTCTTGCAGCCTGTTCTAACTTTTTCTTACCTTGTATTTCTGAAGGTACATTTGCACAACCTCAGATCCCACTGCCCCCATGATCTTCTGCTGGTCCTCTTGGATGATATTCTCCATGAGGGATATCCAGCTCATTAGCTCTGTTATTGCATGACGGGATGGCAACTTCTCCATCTGCAGCTGTTTGTCACAACATGGATGCAACTTTTAGCATAGCCACGTGAGCCTGTTCATTATCTGCACACCCTTCTCTAACTGAAATGGGCCAGTGCAACCAGCCCCAGTTATCATACCTGGTGGAGTTTCTCCTGGACCACAGGGATCCGGGTGAGAAGATCTGCCCATTGTGTGTCTACCTGGGCCAAGTTTGCCCTTAGTGCCGCCGTGTCCACTTTCTTAAACCGGAGTAGCTGATTTCCCTGGCTCTGAACTGATGTTCGCAAAGACGACTTGGCGTCCACTTCTTTGGAGAATTCCTGCAGATATAGAGATGATATAGAGATGTGTCTGTGAAAAACAATTGAGACCTAACCTCTTTTATTAGAATATTTAATGACTGTTCTCACCAGGAAGGCATGAAGATGGTCTCTGACGGTCTCTAGCTCTTGAGGTACTGTAACAGACTGAGTGCTCCAAAACTCCAGGCGGTCTAGTGCCGAACTCAGCCATTGGCTAAGCTCAGCTGACTGGCTCTGATACCTACAATAAAATATTATAAAGATTCAATAAAGATTCTGCAGTAGTCATTCTTTAAGGCAGAAGAGAATCACAAAGAGAAAGTGATCAGATGTTCTGACCTGATCCAGTGTTTGAGGGTGGAGTCCAAGCGGTGTAGCTCTTTATTGATCTTGGTGGTGGTGCTGAGCCAGTGATCCCCCAGCTGATTGAGTTGAGTTTCCAGCTCTGAGCAAGACACATGTAACGGCAGCCTCTTCTCATCCTCCAACAACTTATACAACTGCGGCTGCCACTCAGACATACCGGCCTTCAGTCGCTACAGAGAGTGGGATAGTCAACACACCCTTCCTTTTAGTTTTAGATGTACCCTTCCTCGTTTTTAAATCTACTAACATTCCTAATGTACACTACCATTCTACAATTGGGATCTTTTTTTAATAAAAAAAATGATCAAAAGTAACAGTAAAGATTTCTATTCCAAATAAATTATGATTCTTTAAACTTTCTATTTATTAAAGAATCCATACAAAAAGTATCAGTCTTCAGAAAAATATTAAGCAGCACAACTGTTTTCAACATTGATAAAAATGAGAAATGTTTCTTGAGCAGCAAATCAGCATATTATAATGATTTCTGAAGGATCATGTGACAGTGATGATCGAAGTAATGGCTGCTTAAAATGAAGCTAATCAAGGAATAAATAACATTTTAAAATATATTCAAATAGAAAACAGTTCTTATGAATTGTAATCATATTTCACAATATTACTGTTTTACTGTATTTTTTTAATCACATTTAAAAATCTTACTGACCCCAATCTATAATCTGTAATAATATATGAAGGTGTACAGTATAATTTTACTTTCTTAAATTCAAATCATGTTTTCTAATTTAGATTCAATTTAAATTCCTGAATTGATTAATTCAAAAGGCATTCTCAATTTGATGTCTAATACTTCACAAATGCGATACTGTCACGCAATGTCTGTAATGTAAAATAATGGTTGGTGTAGTATTGATTTTATGGTGTAACCGTGTCTGATTCAGTGATCTATGTATGTGATGGAGTTGTACCTGGTATAGAGAAATTCTATCCCTCAGTCTATCCTCTGTCTCTTCCACCAGGCCTACACTGGGAATGCTGCTTTCCACTGCCTCCAGCTGCCTGTACACAGCCTGATAATCACCCACCAACCTGCTCCACCACTGATGCCACAAAACACATGACAGTTATTTACTCCATATGCACTTATTATAATCTGCATCTATCTTATATAGCAACACAAATCCACACAACCTCCAGGATGCCCTCCAGCTCCACTCCTCGTTTGTGAGCCTGTTTAAGTACAGCCTGGGCCTGAGCCACAGTTTCCTCCAGGCTTTGGACCTCCCGTTGCACCACCAACCCACTGACCTGCCTGAAGAAGGCCTGTGTTAGGACAACATGTGTCTCTAGCCCCTGAAAAAACTCCTGCAGGAAGAAAAGACAGACAGAAAATATGAGTACATGCTCTCCATTAGGGGACCAAACATCACAATATAATAAATTATTTTAGAAAGTAAGTGGCATTGACATTCACATTATTGAGAGAATTTGATTGCATGAGATGACAGTCATCAATATGTTTGGTTGGTTTTTTCCTGGCTAAGAAAGAGTGTCAAATGTATATGTGTACACTATTGTTCAGGGTTTGTAAGATTTAAAAAAAAGGTTTTTGAACAATAGTGTCTTGTGCTCACCAAGACTGCATTTATTTAATCAATAATACAGTAAAAACAGCAAATAATATTATAATAATAATAATAATAATATTAAAACCAATTAATCACAAAACAAGGCTGTTGTACCTTGTGTTTGTCTAGGAGAATCTGAACCTCAATCACTGATCCCACTTTCATTTTCTGATCAGCAGCCATTTTGTCCTGGGCGGTGTCTACCAGATCTACCAGGTCTTGTAGAGCTCTCTCATACTGAGCCTTTAGTACCAAACTCTGGTTCAGCCCACTCCGTTTGGATCCCACCATCTCCACCAGAACTTCATAAGCATCCTGCACAGCAGAACACAATGTCAAGTGGAAAGTAAAATGGCATCATGAAATCATCAACTGTAATTGTTGTTTCTAAAGCAAACAGCAGGAGAGAGACAGATGTGTGTACTTGTAGTTTCAGCAGCTCTTGAGTGCAGAGCTGGCTGGGCTGCAGTGTCTCTCCTCTGCTTCTCATCTCAGAAACTTTCTGTTCAAATTCCCTCAGACTGTCCTCGGCTTCTGCTAGAATCTGTTTACATTGAAATTGTTATTGATCTTACTCATAATTGATAAACAAAGTATTGCTTGGGGTCATGCAAACATTTCTGTTATTTTGAATGTGTGTCTGACCTCCATTTGTTTAGAAGCAGGCCGTTCCATTGCTGCATTCATTTTCTGCAAAAGCTGGTACTTTGAGTCACTGAGTGCAGTAAGCAACAGTCTCAACTCAGTCTGTGAAATAGACAAAGAGGAAAATGTATTTGTGAGAGAAAAAGCAAGCGAGAAAAAACAATATCTTGCTTAAAAATAACCAGACACAAGTGACATATACCTGGAAAACAGTGAGTTCCTGCAGCTTGTCTTTCATGCCGTCACATCGCTGCTCCAGCACTGTGTCCAGCAGCTTTAGTCTCCCCTCCAAACGGTCTAACACTTCCTCAACCAAAACACTTTCTCCACCTTCATCCCATAGCCGCTCTGTCCCTCCGAGCACATCCCGACATTTACAAACCTCCTCGCTGACATTCTTTACCTCCTTACCCAAACCCTGAAAGACAAGAGCAGAAAAGATATAGCGCCAAAAAGTGTTAGTGTTTCTTATAACAAAAATACTTGAAGACTCTTATGAAAATGACTATTTATTTTATTTATTTATCTCGAACAATCAGCAAAACTAAATTTTAAAACCACAAAATACAACACAAACAACCAAAATGTAACAACAAAAAAATTACAAAAAATAAATACATAAAAGGATTAGTTCGAGAAAGAGCAGGCGGAAGCAATTAGCTTATTTAATCCTGCCCCTTATTTCACAAAATAATATTACTACAACTTAAATAGATATGTAATTACCGCATATAATCTTTCAGTCTTACAATAACTTACAACAATACAACAATACTTTTAAATTACAATTCCATTCCTAAGTATAGGTCTATTAATTTCTGTATTGGTCCAACAATGATTTCTTTAATCTATTTTTTTATTGAATGATATTATGACTCTGTTTGATGTTATTGTTCAGTCCATTCCACAAGGTAACCCCACAACACGAAACACACATGCTTTAAACAGTAGTTCGCACAAGAGGTTGTCGCACTATGTCTGACCTCTAGGTGGCCCAGGTGAGTCTCTGAGTCATCAGATAATAATATTGGGCCAGATACGAGCTCATTCTCAGCATTGTCCAGCCAGGAGGAAGCTGAGGACACCGCCTCATAAAGAGCCCTTTCCAGAGCACATGCACGCTTAGTGTCAGCGCCCCCTGTCTGTGGGGAGGACATAAAGGAACGAATAGCTGAAAATAAATCTTTGCTAGTTATAGTAATACAAAATCCTGGTGCAGTTTAACATCATGTTAAAATGTTCAGTGGCAGTACCTGAGGCAAGTCCTCCAGATCTTGGCTGAAGCCTTCAAACAGACTTCTGGGTGACAGGATATCCTGACTCACTTGCTCCCCTCTGAAGAGTCCACAGGGACTGGACACTGGCTGGTATAGCTAAGAGAGAGGATGGTCCTTATTTATTTAGAGCACAGAGGCAACTTTTATGATTTCTTCTTTTAGGGGACAAGAAATTAGTGCTGCAGGGATTTTATTGTAGGCCAGAACCTCTGGTTCCATCGTCCTGAAATCAATATTTTTTTAAATGCCTGAAAGGTCAATATATTTTAATGTTTTACTCTATGACATAAAATACATCAGTGATACCCCTCCTGATGTTTTTAAAGCTTCTACTTGTCTTGTGAAAGGCGGTTGCTAACAAGTCGCTAAATGGGACTACAAATGTTGAAAGGGAAAAACAAAGCTAAAGTATAGTGTTGAAGTTGATTATGTACCATGTGACAGTGTGACTGCTCCATTGTGTTTAATGACAGCTGTAGTTTGTTGTTAAGGTCTTTGCTCAGGTTCTCCCATTTGACTCTCATTTGATCCTTTGTGCTCATGCTCTCAGACCATTGACCATCAACCCCTTCAGAAAGTTCTGCAGGAGAACTACAAACAGTGAAGAAAGCTCATTATGAGTCTGTGCTACATACACTTGTCTTTCATATATGTTTGCAATATAGCTGTCAATTAATTCAAATTAAAACTTATTAAAAGAAACTGCTTACATGATATGGCAATTAGTATCAAATCACTCTAAATCATCAATTAGTAAAGAATAGTCACCAAATGAATACTGATCCATGATTAATTGTTGCTTTAATTAAAAGGGGCAAATCTCTTCTTGTGTATAGTGATGTGCAATTGTGCATCCAAATGTAGAAGATTATTGAAAACTCAAACATGGAAGCAGATAAACACAAGCTTGCACAGGTGGGGTTTAAGGCCTACAGTTCAACGAAAAGTGGAAGTTAGGTCCAGAATGGCTGGTATATGAATCATGTGCTGCGCTGAGACAAGTCAGGACTATGAAGGACCATTAAACGTCTATTGGTCATATCGGCAGAATATCGTCTACACGGACGAAGACCGGTTTGGGTGTGTACAGTGATCATTTACATTTAAAAGGGTTGTAAATTTAACTCAAGTAAATTTTAGCAAGCCATAGTCAAGTCAAGTTGTTTTCACTGGAAGGTCAGAGTTAAATTAAACAAAGGTCAATATAAAAAAAAAAACCATGTGTGGATGAATTGTTCACAATAAGAATTAAGAAAATTCTTCTTTCGCATTAAGAAAATATAGAATATAGAATTTTTTGTATTTCATGCCGACTTCAATATTGCATTATTTTATCGCACCAAATTTGTGTTAAATTGGCATGCCTGGTTTGTAGCAGAGCAGTTGTAGTGTGCTAAAGAAAGACGTGAACATGTAGATAATGGACAAGTGAGCAGGACCGACCTCTCTCCATTAGGTGTTGTTCTCTGTGAGAGAATCTCCTCCCCTCTAGATGCTACAGACTGCAGTAACTTCTTCTGTTTGCCAAGCTGCTCCTCTAATTCCTGCATTATATATAAGAGCTGATGTCAAAAATCTAAATCCATTCAAATGCAACTAGGATGTTTTTCTAAAGAACATGTAAATATCAGAATATAATGTGCTAGTAAAGTTTATTGATATCACGTTATAGCTCAACACTTGTTGTTTGATTGTCTACCCTCTGTCTTTGCACTGTGTCTTGATGCTGCTGGTTGCGTGTGGATCGCGCCTGAATGAGCCAGTCCATCATATTGGGGCTCTGAGACAGAGACGAGTCTGATTCAATGTCCTCTTGCTCCTGAAGTGACCCCTTAAATAAAGACATAGAAGTCAGTTAGAGATGTTAATGTATGGCAAAGTGGTTGGCAATGAAATTTGTCGTTTTTATAAGTATAGAAAATTATACAATTTATCTGCACAAAAATATATTATATCAGATACAAATTAAAATTATTTTAAAGAACGTGTCCAAACAATTAACCTAGATTCATTGACAATTTCTTGGAAAAAAAACACACGCACGCACACATGCACACAATAAAGGTTCATTAAACCATCTTTTCAGTAAGTAGAGGTTAAAGGTCAGTCATGACTGTCAATAGGTGATAGACCCAAATCAGCTTGCACCAGGCTTTTATACGTCACCAACAAGTCTCATTTACAAGAGCTGGGTGAAAATTCCAGACTTGCCCCACAATTTGTTAAAGGTCTTTGTTTCAGATGGATGTTTCTGGAGAGCAGTGGAACATCTTTCACAACAATGAACAGCGCTTGGCATTCTTCTGTACCGCTGTTTACAATGCATCCATTGAGGCGAGGATGTGTTTTTAGTGGTATGTGTGGGCAATAGTACTGACTGACTAGCATGGCTAACGTCAGACCTAGTCTCATTGAGACGTGGGTCTGGGAACCACATGTTCATTTTCTCGTATTTGAGGCGTGGTTTACGAATGCCCAGGGCTGAGTTTCCCAAAAGCATTGTGAGCCTAAGTTGATCGTAGAGACCATTGGTGGCAATTGTCCTACGATCAACTTAAGCTTAAGATGCTTTTGGGAAACCCAGCCCAGAGCCGTTTATTGGGTGCTACGAATGTCTATCAAATGCGCCTGTACGTAGCTCATAGCCAATCGTTTAAATTATACCAGATGACGTATGTAGAGCGACAGAAATTAGAAGATGAAACTAAAATTGCGTTCTAAACTACTTCTAAACTAACAATATCTAAGGCTGCATCGAAATGTAACTTCGCGTCTGCTGCCATGTTGGATCCATAGATATAAACAAACTGCTTCAGTGGGTTGCATAGACGTCGTCATCGTCTTGCTGCTCCCTCCCCGTTCTGTGATTGGTCCCCTATTGGAGGCAAAAATCTGGTCCATGGAATCAAGGCTGCCTAGCAGCGTGAATAAAATCGAGCTGCGCGCAAGGCAGCATGGAAACCCAGGCTACTGACTGACGCCAGTGACCTGTTCTTAGTATTCAGACGGTTGGCATTTTCTTTAATTCTACTCAATTATAGATTTGCTTCAGTTCTTGGGCAGCTCTTCTGTCACTGAACATTACTTTTTTCTGTCACTGAACATTACAGAAATTGTAGCATATTCCTCACCTGGATGTGGGTCTGTTTGTCTTGGAGGATGCGATGTAGTTCCACCAGGCTGGATTTGAGGCAGTGTAGTTTGAGGGAGAGCTGCTCAGCGTCACCCCGTGTACCGGCCTTCCCCTCCATCAGCAAACTCTCACTGTTCATTGACAGCTCAGTCAGACACAGCACCTTCTGCTCGATCTCCAGTAACATGTTCTAGATCAGGAACAAAAGATTACAAGACTAAATTGAGAACCGGTTAGATATGATTCAGCAATGTGATTCATATTTTAGGATTGTTTGTGCTATTAACATTAAGTCAAACACCTTCAATTACATTTAATTAAACATTAATCACATTAAATGAACAATCATGATTTGGGTTTGGTAACATATTTTTTGTTTGTTGTTTGATTTAGAACCACATGTTTTAAGACAAAGTTCTATTTTAGGTGCTACCATTGTAAATTCAAGTAAAAAAACTTTCACATGTGTTTACCATAAAGATAAAGTTGAGGTTAAAAATTGTGGATTAGTTTATTGTCAGATATGAGTCAAACACCCCACATGCAAAAAACACAACAGAAGGTGTGTAAAAAAATATGTTAACAGGAGACGTGTGTAAGCAGTGACTGATAATCTTCTTAAGCTGCTTAACCGAGTCTTCAGACATCTATATCGCTACCATACAACATGCACACTAGTCCACAGAAATTAGTGTACTACTAACAAGTGAAACAATAAAGACATTTTTAAAAATCAGGAGTGCTGGGATAGGCCTGCAGGATAGCTGGAACTGAATGCTGGTTAATAGTGGAGACAGCCAGTGGCATTCACTAGTGAGAAACGAATGAGCAAACATCCACTGCAGTAAGCTAAAGGTCAGGGCCACCCGGACTTATCACAAAGAGTCTAACTCTCAGGTTAAAGGTTAACTTGATCCCTACAGCCCTCTAATCACAACACAAAAGACATGTGTGTGTATGTGTGTGTCTCCTTGAAGAAATGCAGACATGCACTGTGGGACATCCCACGACTGCAGGGAATAAGAAGCCCCTAATCCTAATGATCAACAGAATGGGACAAAACCGACACAGCTAAGCAGATTTACTGTGGCCCACTCTAGTGACTCCAGAGATGATTAGCCACCAGAATCTGATGAATTGACTGTTTACATGCTAGAGAATATCTATAATGAATTTTACATAACTAAAATTTTGCCATAACAACTTAGATCTGGCTTTAAAAAAAAAAAAAATGCACAAGTGTTCTGAAACTATGAAATTGTTTATCTGAAATGAAATAATGAAATGAAATGAAATAAAATAAATGCTTTTTCAACCCAAAAAAGAATGAAGCCTCATTGTTTGCATTGAAAATACACTATAGGACAGATTAAACAAATAATCAGTTTATTTATAATAATTTGTATATTGAGAGTTGTTTCTTTGCTGTGGACATGACTTTTCAGAATTCAAAAAGTGTGAACAAAAAAGTGTCCACGATCGTACAAGGTCAAAATAACAATAATTTTTCAGTTTATCATTTCAGTGAATAATTTTCCCATAAAAAAATATCTATATCATGATGCATAATGTTATCAACCAAAATTTAGGAATATTGTGGCCTGTTCTTCTATTTCCCACGTCTAGTCTCTCACCTGGCAGTCGATCAGCTGTTCCTCCATGTCCATGTCCTGTGGTTGTGGCTGAAGAGTGGAGCTCAGTGTGGCACGTGTGCTGAGCAGCCAGTTGTCAAGCTCCTCTGCTTCAATATGGTAACGCTGTAGCGCTTGTTCCTGCCTCTGTTCTTCTAACTGCTCGCTCAATCGCTCCTGCGGGTCAAAGAATGCACGAAATTGAATATGCTAAAAGCAAGGGTATATAATAAGTTGTTTCTTATTGGTTCTTCTCAAGCCAAAAAAGTCATAAGTTTAAAGTAGAAGCTTTCTAATCACATTTTTAAAGCAGACAAAACACACTATTGCCATTGCTGCAAAACAAGTGTGAAAACATACTTCCAGTTTGTTCAGTATTCTTTATATCTTTAATTATGCTTCCTGGGAATATGTTTAGGCTTGCTTGTCATTTGGTTTATGATCTGGAATTAGTATGTTTTTTAATCAGAGAGATGTGCTGATAGTTAAATCAAAAGACTAAAATAACTACTACTGGGACACACATGACATTGAAATGACCAGTATGTGCCAAAAAACAGTGCGTAAAATAACCAGAATGATCTACTACAATCCTTTTTTAACGGACAATGCAGATTTCTTGCCGTCACCATGACTTTGCATGATATTACTCCTGCTCACCTCCAGTAGTTGTCGTTTTCCGGAGGCCTTCATGTGGATGGTGGCCATGCGCTCTCCCAGTACAGTGAGGGTTGACTGCAGGGCCAGCTGGTCTCCAGCATCTGCCTCCAAACTGTCCTCATCCATCTGCAGCTCCCTGGAGAAGCAGGCCTGCAGAGCACTGATCTCATCCTGGAGCATTAGGATCTCATCCATTAGAGCCTGAAGAACAACCATCAATCATAAAATTGCTTCTATTCATTTCTGGTTTCATTAGTATGTTGATTTGCTCAAGTTGTAAACAATAAAGTTACATTAAAGGCTACATGCCACAGAAAGGAAGATACTTCTAGGTAAGAGATTAGTTTTAGACATAGGAGAAGTTGGTAATCTAGAAGGTAACTCTGTCCTCGGGCTTGTATCGCTAGTCCAGCAGTAGGCTTGAGTTTTTATGTGATCTAGCTTTAGTGTGGTCATCTTGCTTCATCTGATCCTCTGTCTCTCTCACCTGGTGGGCGGCCATCTGGCTCTCAGGACTCTTGCTTGGCTCTAAGCCCTCATTTAGTGCGGTCTCAATGGACTCCATCTTTGTGGAAACGGATTGCAGGGTCTCCTGATAGTGCTGCTGCCTCTCCAGAGCTTCATATAGGCTCTTCTGCTTCTCACTGATCTGAAAAAAATATATATGCTAGCCAACGTATGAAGAAGTGATTTGGATTTTGTAATGTGAGATGCATCTATGGATATTTACCACATTCTTCAAAGTCTCCCATGAGCGCTGTAGGTCGTCTAGGTTTGCTGAGGAAGCTGACTCCATGGAGGGGTCATACAGCTCCTGTAATGGAGCTCTACTTAAAGGAGCTCGTCCTGGACCCTACAAAAGATGTGAAATTACGTCAATGAGTGTGTCTGAGAGTGTGTGCATGCATGAATAATAAACCAAACTGTGCTGATTCTATTAAAATACAACAAAACAGTAGTGATACTAAGTTGTGCTTGTGTCTGCATTTTTCAGATGTTGCACATGTACCTAGTAACAATATTATGCCAATTTTTTTTTCACACACTGATGTGGTTAATCATGCATTTGCCAGATGCTTAAACGCATACAAAAATCGGTGCTAACCAAAACATCATTGTCACTCCCTGAGGCCATGTTCAAATGTGTGTCAACTCTGTTCATTACATGGCTGATGTATGTTTATACAAACAGTCAGAATGAAATCAGAGATAAAGTTCCTCAACAAAAGTCAACTGAAGAATAGAGATCCCACTGTAACAAAGTTCAAGTTCAGGGAAGGAGGAGGCGGGAACCAGCAAACGTTAAACATAAATTTAATGACAAAATAAACAAACAATAAAACGAAAGTAAAGTGGCAGCCCCTCACAGACAAGCTTGTGCAAACATCCACATTGCTATGATCAGATTTCTTTTTTTTATGGTTTCCCATTGCTGTCATTTTTGCTGTATGATTATTTTATTGAAAGGAAAGCACGCATATTTTCATATTCATCTAAAAGATGCTCTCAATAGCGTGTGCGATGTCAGGATGTTCGCTAACAGTATAAAACTGCTAATTTATTTCAAACATCTTTTTACCCCAAGGGAAGAACAAAAAAGAAGTGAGTATATCGGAGGCTTTAGTTGGACAAATACTTAATTCAATGCTGCCGTTTCGGGTTGATTGGAAAGCTCAAACCAACAGAAATGTTTTGAAAGCATCAAAGAGTCACAATGTTTACACTTTGAGAAAATCATCCTACAAATGTCTTACTTAGAATTGTATCAGTGTATTAAGACGATAGAAGTATTTTAAAATAAAATAAAAATACTAACAACACCTCTAAAATTCCAGAAAAGGTTAGGGAAAAAGCTCCCATTTTTCAAATTCCCAGATATTTCCAGATTTTCCATGATCTTGGGAACCCTCAGACTAACATTTGAGCTTTTTACACTTGAAATATTTAACCATGGGTCATTCTAAACCCTGGGCGAACAGAATCATGTTTCACACTGCTCATAATTGACCCGAGATAAACAATTACTCCTGGGTATTCATACGCTGACGTTTGAAAGTGTGAAACATTAATTTACCCGGGGTTAAAAGCGGTGTTTAGAATGACGTTAACCCGAGTTTAAGCCTAGTGTGAAAAGCCAGATTCATATTTAAATCAAGAACAGAACAGTGGCTACTGTAAGAAATCAATTGGTCAAGTTTAAACTCAGTTAAAGTGGGTTAGTGGCTGATCTGGGATAAGTTGATTAAATGTGATAAGTTTGGCAGGTGTTAGTGAGGTATGGGTTAGAGCCATGGGATACCTGAGAGGTGTCAGCGTTAGGCCCGGGTGAGGGTGATCTGCAGGCGGGGGGAGAGGAGACCTCGCTGTTGGTGCCCTCCTCACCAGACTCCTCTGTGACCGGGGAGAGGAGAGTATGACAACGGCCTGCCGTCATCTGACCATTAAAGAGCCAAAGAGACAGAGGAAGAAAGAGAAAGAAAGATACATCAACAGTGAAACAGGAGTATAGCACCAAAGGAAGAAGGGAAAAAACCCAGAGGATGAATATTAGAGAGTTGGAAAAAGCACACTATCATTCAAAACTTTGGGGACAGCAAGATTTAAGGCTGTTAATTCATGTCAGGTGATCGTTCAGAAATCATTCGAATATGCTGATTTAGTGCTTAAGAATAATTTCTTATTATCATCAATGTTGAAAACAGTTGTTCTGTTTAATAATTTCGTGAAGATTGTGATAAGCCTGAATTTCTTGACCCCAAACTTCTGCAGTAATGTATATTCCCTATGGATCTGACAGGAAGTAATGATTCAAGCAGAAAAGCTGAATAAGACCCTGCAAAGCAGCACCAGAGAATTATAGACAGACCACATTTGTTAAGAGTAGCCATGACTAAGCCCTTCACAGACCTCTCGTCATGATAAAGGAATGAACCGGGTTAGGAAATGAGGCAGAGGATATGCACAGACTCACTGTAAAAATACAATAAGATGGCATACGATAATGAATTGTGCTTGCCAGCACGAACTAAAGTAATCTGAACCACTGGAGCACTCCAACATTAGACTATATTTAGATCTAGCTCCAATGACTGCTGAAGTACCGCAAAGCTACACTCCTTTCTCTGCAAGTCTGTAAGAACTGAGCGACACAGCTGGAGCGTGAGCTGAACTGTTGGCGGTTTAATGTGGAATCCGGCCCTGATCATGACTGATGCAACGCAGGGCAACTTAAATTTCCTAATAGTGTTGACAAAGTCAAGGCCAACTAACACCCTCATCCTGTTTCCTGTTTCAGTAACAAACAACAGCAGGGATACACAATGCAAAGGCACATACAACCCTGTGGGAGAAACAAGAGACCCATGGGATGCTTATCTGAAAAAGAGCACCCAGTGCACCCCACCCAGTCCTCACATGTGTACAAGTGTAAATCACTCACCATGACAACAGAGGGGTGTGTTGGTGGGTGTTTGGGCATCTCTTCCTCCTCATCCTCCAGCTCCTCTAATCCGTCTGAGAGGCCGTCAACCTCGCTGACCGTCAACAGCATGGTAGCATGCTTGGCTTTCAGAGTCAACATTTTACACTTGGAGTTCAAGGCCGAGATCTGCTCCTGGTAGCCTTTAATCTTCAGGGCCAGTTCCTGTCACAATGACACATTACATTATTATTCCACTGAGGTCCATGCAGCTGGGTTACGTCCAAACATATGGTTCCTGGATTAAGTCCCATAGATGAGGAGTGAAAAGGGGGTTAATGCAGAGAGTGGCACCGGCGAGCTGAGCTGAGAAATTCCCTCTCTCTGTCTGTTAGCAGTATAAAAAAAACAGCACAGCCGAGCAATAGCTCAGTCAGAGGCATTTTGAGCTAGCAGCCAATCAGAGAGCGGTAGGAGAAGCCCGACAAGCCAAGCCTTCGGGTAACAGTGAACGTGATTGGCACAGAGCTTGACCAACTGGAGAGAGTGGGAGGGGAGTAGAGCAAGGAAGAACACTTCCTCCCCCTAACCGGCCAACTCACACACACACAAAGACCACGGGAACAGGAATTGAGGGCTTTTTTCTTCCTTCCCTTCACTTCCTCTCTTTCCACCAATCCCAAAGCTGTTTTCCTGACAAACAAAAGAACTGGGCGCGAGCGAGAGAGTTAGAGGGGAGGAAGGGGGCTCACATTGCAGATTTTGTATGGCCTGCAGAGCCCCCTCCCGTCTTTCTGTCTCTTTAACTGTCATTCTTTCGCACAGACAGGCCAGCCTCTGATAATGAGGTCATGTGGGAGAAAGCTGCAGCTGCAGCACTCAGCTTTGCAGAGGAAAATAACCCTGGGTAATAAAGCCACAGCTGCCGCCCCAACTAAAACAAGCTGTGCAAATAAAACATGGGGACGTGAGACTCAGTACAGGTTTAGGTTTATTTTTATTTGGTATGTTTAAGCACTCTTGTCTTTAGGCTGCACAACTAGGGAGGAAAAAATAGAATTGTGATTTTTTTTAAATAAAAAATTATGATTGCGACTTAAAATGTGATGACTATTCTTATTTGTAGGGATGCACAATTTTTCATATATATATATATATATATATATATATATATATATATATATATTCTATATATCAATATATATCCAAAAAAATAACTATTATTATAGGCTACAGCATCCCCAGGACCCTACAGAGACAAGCTGTTTGGAGAATGGATAGATAATTATTAAAATTATTATTCCTACATAAAATATTAAACAAAAAAGTATTTTAAATTTTACTGTAAAAAAAAAAGAGTATTTAAAAAAAATTATATAAAAAATAATAATTTGTTTTACAGTACAACTGTAAAATTACAATACTAATATTTCTGGATGTCTTAATTTCTTCATTTTCAAATGTTAACCCATCAAGCTTTTGTGTTGGCATAAAACCACATAATCTCAAAGCAGATTTAGCATTTACTGCAAACCGAGCCGCTTAACAATCGCAACCTTCGCGATTTGATCTCACAAAGCCATACATCAATTTGATTAATCGTGTAGCCATACTTGCCTTCATGTGTGTGAATGTGTTTGTGTGTGCAAATGTAAAGAAACAGGGCAAAAGGGCGTGAGAGAAAGAAATAATCTGATGTCTCTCAGGACAAAACAGACTGAGGTCAAAGATCGCAGATCTACCTTTACACCCACTGAGAACATGTTAGGAATTTATGGCCTGACTCATTCCAGTCCGACGTAGGTAAACTAGCAAACCAACAAGGTGAGTAATAGCATGTCTGCAATGAATTGTGAGACTGACTGACTGATGCACAAAGCAAGAATGATCATAACAGATTCCAGTGCTTTTGTGAATAAACAGTATTTAAAAAATACAAATTATGCCTTAAGCATCTATAAAAGTAATAAAAGTATGAAAGAAGGATGTCCTTCCTCACCTCATGATGTTGTATCTGTGTCTGAAGCTCATGTATGTTTCCTGTGGCAACAGGGCGGTCCTGAATGACACGATGTGCCTCTTCAATAAGTCTCTGTAGGTTCTTGACTTCCTGTTCATATTGCTCATACTGCACCATGGCCTCCTGGGGGAATGTAAGAGAGATGCTAAATGAGCCATTAACAACACAAGTGCCGAGCCCAGAGGAATCCCATGACCGTGCTATATGAAACCATGCAGATACACTGAAGTGGTCAAACTCAACACTTCTGTAGCATTTTATATTTACCCCTGAAGCCCCTTTATAATGTCAGTTAAGGTTTCTTACATAAAAAACAATCATAATTTAGTTTTAGGATTAAATAGTTAATGCTACTGTTCATTTAAGACAAGTACAATGGGGTCAAAAAGACTACTAATCTAACTAACTTTCTCAGAATATGTTGCAATCTGTGTGTAGACTAGATACCTGTAATATATTGCACTGTTGAATGGTATTGTGTTGGAGATGGCTGCTTTCATGCTGAAGACTCTGTGCAGTAACACATAGCGGTAATGCAGCCATTACATCCTCTGGCAGCCGGAGGGCGCTCTGACACATCTGCACAGCCTGCACCTGCTGCTTGAGACCCTCCATCTCTGACAACAGGAGCTGAGCAATAAATATTCATCATTAGTTTGATGGTACTAATGATAAAATCAGAATATCTGATTTCTGTGTCAGAATTTTTTTTCCCATTTTTTCTTCATTATTTATTAAAAAAAATGTAATCAGTGTTTCTAACCTGTTTTACCTAGGAAACATATTATATAATTTGTACATAACATATCACATAACATTTACATATTTAAAACAAGATCAATTTACTTGAGAAGCAAACCTTGTTACTTACTCAAAATATATATTTATTAAGTTAAAAATTAAGTTTATTTTTGCTTACCTTGTTGTCAACCTTTTTTGTTCTTGTTTTAAGCATAAACAATAAACTAAATGTTGCTATATTTATGCATAAAACAAGAAAATAAACTTAATACAATGTATATTTTCTAATATGTCAACCTAAAACGAATGTGGCCACACTATGCAGTACAAAATGTAATTATTGCATTTTCATAAATACATTAGATTAATCAGAGGAATGAAAAAAATGTGTTAGTGGAAGTTAGTAAGAGTGATCGGTGTACCTGTCTCTGAGCCAGCTGTTCTCTGAGGCTGAGGCGAGCCAGATCAGGGGAGGCCAGAGTCTCCTGGACTCTCTCTATGGACAGATGGAGGCTCTTCACATCACTCTCCAGTCTCCCCAGGTCCTACACAGAGAAAGACACACAGTAGGATCATTATGTTCATCCCAGTGACAATTGACTTTACAGAGACAAATATCTGGAATGTTTTTAAATATTTCATTGATTATTTAGCAAGAATTACAACCATCTATCCCTGTAAACACTGTATAAATAGTTGTTTTCATAGTAAAATCATTTCATGGTAATTAAATGTTGGATCAAACTAGACTGCAAAAATAATTACCCTTCTTAAATAGGATTAAAAAAAATTTCCCAGGCTCCCACTGAGTAAACAAAATTAAACAAACAGATAATCCCACTATTGAAAATGACACAACTGAGAATGAAAGAAAAAATAACAGAGAAAGGAAACAAAAGAAGGAAAATAAAGGGGCCTATAAGAGTGGTGCTATGCTAAACAATGGATTGACGTATCGGCATCTGGCACTGTGAAAGCACTTGGTTAATTAACAGAACCGCTAGCTCCCCCTTTGGCATATAGATATATCCATAGAGAAAAATCGATTTCAGTTTACCACAGTAGCACTCATTTAATTCAAACAGTCAGACTGCAGGTTCAATCATGTGGGGATCCACAACCTTGCTAAATCACCACAGTGTCCCTGAGCAAGAGACTAAAGCCCTTTAAATTCAGTGATTTACTTCAGAGAACAACCGCTAAATGACAAGACATAAGCCCAGAGAATACAAGCAGCTGAAGTGGGCCTAAAATGTTATAAAGTGGTGCTCAAAACCAGATCAATGTAGCTCTAAAGAGTGCAAAAATGAAGAGAGCATGAGTTGAGAACTATTAGTAGCTATGATTTTATAGTTGAGCTGAAACAGTCATGGCATAAGTATACTTACTATAAAATGGTTTCCTTAGACAAGTTAATTATATAGTAATATTTTATAATGTATGCATATACAAATGTTTGACTGCAGAATGCTGCCATTGACCAATCAGAATAAAATATTCTCATATAATAAGTAAAAAAATTAAATAATCTCCCATAAGGCTATATTATTAGAGACACGAAAACGAAGAACAGGGCATATTGTTGCTCATTTAAAAAAAAATCTGAAACCTTTACATTTTAAAATGAGGAGTTATCTGCTCTTTAATGAAACATTGTACATTATGTACATTACTGAATGTATGGATTAAGATAAAGCTATAAAAATGTTTTAAGATAAAGCAGTGTTTAGAAGATTTTATGTATATATAAAAATAAAAAAATAAAAAGTTCCACTGACAAAGTTGATAAAAACTGGGATCCTCTACTGAATTTTGTCAAGAATACATCCCTTGTATTTGCTGATTTGTAATATGTATTTTTAATTAACCTATGGATACATTTCTTCATTCTTTTGTTTCATTACATTTTTATAATTGTATAAATGCAGGATTGATGTGGGTGTTTGTTTGTGGTTTTTATTTGTAAATGTACTTCTCTGTGGTAAGCATACACCAATTTAATAAACAGAAAAATTAAGTCTAGCAAAGAAGATGCAGAATGATGAGGAATTATACTACTTATCTAATTTGCCACTAGATGGCAATGCCTTTCTAAATTTACAGCAGACTTGAAGCTTGAAGTAGACTAGAAGAGTGATATTGCAGTTTTTTAAAAAACAAAATTACATTAAAATAAAATGGATTTAAAACTAATTATAAAAAATAGTGTTATTTACAGCTGAATACGAGACACTGAGACTTGACTATAACTCCACAGCACACTACAAACCCAAATGGGCACATGCATAGCCCATTGCCAAGTTCTCATTATATTCGTTTTTATGTAGTGTCTGTGACGTATTTTTGTGAATTACCTTGGCTGCATCCTGTAGTGTCAGGAGTCTTGTTTTGGCTCTCTGCTGCAGCTCTTCAGCATGTCTGCTCAGATCTGCCACCTGCTGGTGGAGAGCATCTGTCTGGACCACCTCATCCAGCAGACCCACCCTCTCCACCAGACCCTCAAACTCTCCTTGGAGATTTTGCCACTGTTGTAATAAGGCCTGATTGAGATATATCACAAAATATCATTAGATTTCTGCCCCAACATCTACTGAAAATCCATAGAAATTGTGAAATTGACAAAGTGGGCGTCACAACCTGATGGGTTCTAATTTGCTCCTGCATCTGAGAGGCTGGACTCCACAGCATGTTGGCTGAGACCACCGTCTCTGCTTTTTCTGTCCAGTTGAGAGTTAGCATAAGCATTTCATTAAATTCTTCAAAGTTCTTCTCTGCCTAAAACAGAGAAATGGGCCGATTTGTTGAACACACTTTATAAAAAAAAAAAAATCAAATTTAAAGAAGTTTGTAATTTCTGTGCCACTAGCATCAACAAACAGAATCACAAAAATTATGTCTGTTTCCAAACAGGTTTTTCTCCGAAGCAGACCTTCTGAAGGCATGTGGTCCTTCCCTCCGCCAGTCTGCTGGTCTGAGCATGAAGCTCGGTCAGCTTACTCAGGCTGGAGCCCAGCTGTTTGGCTAGGAGAGGGTTCTGCTCTCCAAACTCCTGCACTGCCACATCTAACTCGGACAGAGCACGGCCACACTCCTCTAGCTCCTCAAATAGAGTCTGGATTAAGAGAGAAAAATGGCAGGTTAAAAAAAAGTTCATATGCAATGATAAAAAGGTGTTGTAAGAAATAACAAGGCGGCATGTCACCAAAAAATCTAAGTATTAAAAATATTTTTTTAATTGAAATCAAATCAAATAAAGCTGAAAGAAATTAAAATAAAGTACAAATATTAGATGAAAAACATAAAATTACCAAACCTTAAAACTATAATTAAAATGAATATTGAAAATATAAAATTAATAAATTATACTAAAATGCCTTGTTGTAAAGTGCACTCATTCTGATTCTTATATATATAGAAATCAGGTTGCGAGAAAGTCATTTTGGAGTACACGCATTTCATTATTTATAGTGTGCACTTCAGTAATTAGGGCAAGTCTGTACCACAGCTTCCAAATGCAGTGCTGTATTCATACAGTACCTCTGTCTCCTCTTTAGCCTCCTCAACATCCATGGCCTTCTGCTTGAGTTTCAAAGAGATGAGTTTGACTTTCTTTGAGATATCCAGAAGTCTGGAGTTAAAGTCTTCTTTAATATCTCTGCTGTGTTGGACCTCTCTTTCCCGTGCCTGCACCTGAGCACAGGAGAAACAAATAGCTAAGTGATAAAGAGATGTTACTTAAACTTTCAGTAGTCAAAATCAATACCAGTTACTGTTGGTCAATTAGGCTGCATTTATAAGCTCTAATGCACAGATTTATAATTTGACACAAATCCAATCTTTAGTCTCGCCATTTACATTTGCAAACTGAGTTTACATTAATTCCACACCAGAATTAATTTGGTACCTGATCTTCTGCAGAACCCAGAGCCAGTGTGATCTCTGCCAACTGGGTGCTGATCTCAGAAGGAAGAGTGGCACGGAGGTCCTGATATTTCATCTGCTGACGATCTGCAATCTGCTCAAGGCTCTGGCGATGAGACTGCATCCCATCATGAGCCGTCTAGCAGAAACAAAAACAAACCATACTTATCATGAGTAAAGTAAACCGGGTTGTAGGATTTTAGAATGCATCTCGCCACTGTGCATGGTGCGCTGCAGTACCTCCAGGTCAGTGAGCAGGTTATCCAGGTCTGCTGTGGGACTCAGCAGCAGCCCCTGGGTGTCCTGAATCCAGCCTTTCAGCAGACCCAACTCCCTCACCACTTCCTCTCTCTCCAGCAGCTCCACCTGCACCTGCTGCCGGCTGGCGCACACCTGCTGCAACAGACTGAAGGAGAAAAAGGAATCAAAACACATATTATGCAAGTGATTGAAGATGTAAAAGCAATGACAGAAAAGTAGGGTTGGAAATTGTTCAAAAATTACTGGAATGGTTTTCATGACATGGAACTGGAATAGTGTTGTCTCAACTCTGTCAATTAAAAGCTAAATAATTGTATGGATTTAATATCTACTCTCAAGCACAGAAAGACAGACAAAATGATAAAACGACAGACAGATCTGAAAAGTTAATAGAATTTAGTTGATAGATACTTGTCATATTTCTCCTGAATGCTCTGAATCTCCAGCAGACAAGGGTTTTCTAGGTTTTGGTGTTTGCTGGGTGTGGAGGGTGCAGGGACATGAGGATGGAGAAACAGGTTGAGCACATGGTGTCTGATGAGGGTCAGGGAGCTGCTCTCTCTCTCCACCTCTCGACTGAATGAGTCGTGGTACTCCAGAAGACTGTGTAGGGCTGCCATACTGGAGGCTTTTTCCACCATGCTGTCAGGAACGCGACTGCGCAGGTCTTCACAGACAGCTCGCATTTTCTCCAGCTAATCATAGAGAGATGTGGGATGGTTTACTCCAACAAATTTTACTCCTGTTAATAAGTGCTTCTATCATGCTATAGCATTCATTTTATTGTAAAACAACGTTTTATTTTTTTATTTTCATATGTATAACTTTATACATTTATCATGTTCAGTTGCCATTAAATTGAAATGTTACAAGTTTTGGACGTTCATTCAGCTATGTAGATTTAATATATAGATATACACTCACCGGCCACTTTATTAGGTACACCTGTCCAACTGCTCGTTAACACTTAATTTCTAAGCAGCCAATCACATGGCGGCAACTCAGTGCATTTAGGCATGTAGACATGGTCAAGACAATCTCCTGCAGTTCAAACCGAGCATCAGTATGGGGAAGAAAGGTGATTTGAGTGACTTTGAACGTGGCATGATTGTTGGTGCCAGAAGGGCTGGTCTGAGTATTTCAGAAACTGCTAATCTACTGGGATTTTCACGCACAACCATCTCTAGGGTTTACAGAGAATGGTCCGAAAAAGAAAAAACATCCAGTGAGCGGCAGTTCTGTGGGCGGAAATGCCTTGTTGATGCCAGAGGTCAGAGGAGAATGGCCAGACTGGTTCGAGCTGATAGAAGGGCAACAGTGACTCAAATAACCACCCGTTACAACCAAGGTGGGCAGAAGAGCATCTCTGAACGCACAGTACGTCGAACTTTGAGGCAGATGGGCTACAGCAGCAGAAGACCACACCGGGTGCCACTCCTTTCAGCTAAGAACAGGAAACTGAGGCTACAATTTGCACAAGCTCATCGAAATTGGACAATAGAAGATTGGAAAAACGTTGCCTGGTCTGATGAGTCTCGATTTCTGCTGCGACATTCGGATGGTAGGGTCAGAATTTGGCGTCTACAACATGAAAGCATGGATCCATCCTGCCTTGTATCAACGGTTCAGGCTGGTGGTGGTGGTGTCATGGTGTGGGGAATATTTTCTTGGCACTCTTTGGGCCCCTTGGTACCAATTGAGCATCGTTGCAACGCCACAGCCTACCTGAGTATTGTTGCTGACCATGTCCATCCCTTTATGACCACAATGTACCCAACTTCTGATGGCTACTTTCAGCAGGATAATGCGCCATGTCATAAAGCTGGAATCATCTCAGACTGGTTTCTTGAACATGACAATGAGTTCGCTGTACTCAAATGGCCTCCACAGTCACCAGATCTCAATCCAATAGAGCATCTTTGGGATGTGGTGGAACGGGAGATTCGCATCATGGATGTGCAGCCGACAAATCTGCGGCAACTGTGTGATGCCATCATGTCAATATGGACCAAACTCCCTGAGGAATGCTTCCAGCACCTTGTTGAATCTATGCCACGAAGAATTTAGGCAGTTCTGAAGGCAAAAGGGGGTCCAACCCGTTACTAGCATGGGGTACCTAATAAAGTGGCCGGTGAGTGTAGATTTAATATATAAATTTAATTGTATTGCTTCTCTTCTGTAAACGCAGTTGCTGATGTCTTAACCCCCTTCTGTCATTTAATAATAGTAAAACTGGGGATAAATTACACTCCATTAATTCTTAACGACTGTTTCACTTTTAACTGAATCTAAAACAATTATATATGTATTCCATTGCAGAAGGGGGGTTAAGACATCAGTAACTGCGTTTACAGAAGAGAAGCTATCAGGATATCAAAGAACTCTTAATAATGGATTAGTCCCGAAACAGATGAAAACAGCTCTTTGGTTTTTAGCTCTCTTCTCTCTGTGCTACATAGAGATAATATGACTCTTTCTTACTGAGTGATGTCATATCCTCAGCGGAACAATGAAACAGGCTTAGGTCACAAAAAAACAACACAGAATAAGTGTGTGCTTCCAAAAATAAATAAGACAAGGTACTGCTAACCAAGCCCGGATTATCCAATGGGCATTATGGGCACGGGCCCAGGGGCCCATGCGCACTTGGGGCCCAAGCGAGGGGAAGAAAATTGTTGTTATTATTTTTTTACATTTCCGATAACGGAGCGTATTTTTGCACTAAGTTCCGCTCTTTCCAGCAAAAAGACGATCGCTACTAAATAGCTACAGTGGCGTAGGTTGTAGAGCGTGAGGTGCTTGATAGGAGCTTTTGACTTGTTCGACCTGAGTTCGAATCCGCCTTTTGCCGATCTCGCTCTTTTCCCAAAACATATGAGATTTAAAATGTATAGCCTAAGCCTAACATAAAGGTCTCTAGAGTTATATTTTGCCAACGAACTAAAATCGAAACCGTGATATTGCTTTGTGCCTTTATAAAACCGCACAAGACTTTAAGTAGCCAATTATAGGCATTCTGTTTGTGCTGCGTGATTTAAAGAGAAATGCGTTCTTTGCTTACACAATCAGCTTGGTGATCTGGTGTTTTCTCCAAAATAAAAGCTCAAGTGTTTATTTCTTGCAAGTGAAGAAATTAGGACAAAAGTATTGTAATTGTCCTATACTATAGTGTAATGTAAATATACTTTTGAAATATTCATTTTCATTTATACAGTACATTTAGGCTATATGGATTTTTCGTCATAGGAATAATTATATAAATCATTATTATTATAATTGTTTGGCATCCTAAAACACCAGTGATAATATAGACTGAGACTCTATACCATAACTAAAAAGATGTTTGAGCCCTCTTTAATTTCTAGGTACAAGTCAATGCTTTTTCTTTGTTCAGTGTGCACAGTTCATGGGTTAAAGCCGGTGGAAGCTCTCAAAGTGCACCAGATTGATGCATTTACCCTTAAAATGTACAAAACTTTCTTGCGGAGGAGCATGCCCCCGAACCCCCCTATAGGGACAGAGGTCCACCCAACATTTTACAAAATCCTATGGAAAAGAACCATCATTTATTAACTTTACTCCAGCATAGTACAACAAAGTTCCTTTTAAGTCAGTAAAACTATTAATGCCAAATTAAAATGTCCTATATATTAAAAACTAGCCTATATATTTGGCCTGCAAAAGGGGGGTCCTTCAAGACATTGTGCCCAGGGGCCTCTGAATTCTTAATCCGGCCCTGCTGCTAACATTGCTGTGGTTCCAGCAGAGATTTATGGGAGAAGTTGTGAGTTGGCAACTTCCATGTTGGGCTATTTTTGTATAGACTATCATTGCCAAGCATTACATCATTCCCAGGCCACTGTCGGCATCTGATGCTCTGGTCTGATCTCAGATCCACAACAGGAGCTGCTTTTACCTCATCATAACTCATGCAAATGGCATCATAGGTTATACTTTTTCCACAGTTAATAGGAAATAATGTTTGTTTATTTACTTTGTTTGATGTTTGCATATTACTGAGAAATATGCTATTTGGGAAACTAACAATAATTTTATGGCATTTTGTATCTGATTTGCACGGATTGCATGAGTTTGATCACATTCTCTGAATTTAAAGAGCATCTTAGTGTAATAGGTTGTGAGTATCTATTCATGAAGTTTCCTTACCTTTTCACTGGAGCATCTCCAGTTATCTGCAGAGTCTTGGAGGGCTTTCACCTGAGCTCTAGCAACACTGTACAACCGAGTCCACCGTTGGCTCAGTGAATGAACCGACTGAGAAATGGTGTCTTTTATTGCAGGCTGATCAAACTGTGCTGCTTTTTCTTTCAGTTCATTTAGTGTGTCTTCAAAACCCTGAACTTGTAACAAAATTCTCTGTAGACAGAAATGGAAGCAATAGGAGATATTTAGAATAACCGCAACACCCATATCAAAGTTAATGTTAAAAGCTACACAGTGTGTGATTTTCTCCTATCTAGCGGTGAAATTGTATATGACTACCAACTGAATATTACTTTTCTAGGCCGTCAAATTCCGAGGGCGTTTTAACTCATACAGCGACCATATTATTTCAAATCTGCCGGCAATCTCCCCCTCGCATTCATCACAGTGCCACTGAGTGTAAAAACGCAAAAGGCAAAGCTTAAATTTCCAAGTATGTCCCTCTTTGGCTAATGTATTTTCAAGATGGAGGCGTAACATGGCTTTCGCCATTGGAGCGGCTCACTCATATGTATTCTAAATGGCAGATTCTACGCTTATGAGAATACTTGATTAGTTGGTAGAACACATCATTTTGAAAGAACAAAGTGTTTTTCCGCTAAGAATCAACTTTAAAAATTACACAGTGTAGCTTTAAGGAGTTAGGCAAGGAAAGAAATGCATAGTAACGACCTGGTATAAACTAAGCTTGTCTTCAGCTTCTTGCTTGGAGTTTGCTCTGGCAGTTGTAAACTCAGTCATCCTCTTCTCAACTTCATTCATCTGCCTGATAACTTTATCTGTTTCATCTTGGAAGGATCTCCACTGAGTTGTGCTTCTAACAAACAAATAAAGTGAATGTGTGTGACTTCAAATCCAGTTGTTAAAAAAGTGTAAACTGTATAAACATCAATGGCTGTAAATCATCATATTGTTAATATGAATAAGGCAATGCAAGTTTGGGTCTTGTCAGCAATATTTAAAATTATTTAGATGCCAAAACCTCATTAGCATTACCGTTCCAAGTTGTCTATACGTTGTTTTAGCTGCTCAAAGACCTCTGTGCCCTTGTGATGAGACTCCACACAATGCTGTTGGATTTGCTTAAATACAGTAGGACTCAAAAAGTCACCCATTTGAGGGATTAGATCTTGCATTTCTTGCCTCATACACTTGACAGTTTGTTCCCGGCCTGTTAAATTTTCTAAGTCCTTGAGGCAGTCTGAAATTTTATCCAGGTCTACATTATGTGGGCCCTGCTCAAGTAGAGCACCAGCTTCCTCAAACCACTGCTGGATGGATTGCAAGGAATGGTGGTATCTCTGGAGCAGGGACAGAACAGACTCCAAGGCCACCTGAGGATAAACAGTTTAAGGAAACATTTAGCTCACCTTCAGTATTTCAAAAAGTCAAAAACACAGGCTAACTGTCAGTAATTAATATAATCTTACCTGTTTAGTGTTAAAAGCTTGTTGAAGATCATCCTTCAGCTTTGGAATATCCATCAAATTGGTCTCAAAGAGTTTTGTAAATGGCTTTTGGTCACTGATGCACTTATCTTTCTCCTGATTAGTTAGACCTTCTAATACTCTAAACCTAGATTGTATTTCTTCTTGAAGTGCTGACATTGATCTGACCTCCTCCTGCACAATCTCAATTTTTGCTTCTTCAAATATTAATGGACATCTCAATTGATCCCTAAGACTCTTGAGCCAGTCAATTGATACTTTAATATCAGTTTGATTATCCTTATTTCCTAAAAAAACTCTCTCACATTCTTCTATGTGTGTATTAATCCTTTGCTTTAAAGAAAGAAGTTGTTCCTCCCTGAATATTACCTGAGTCTTAAGGGTCTCTAAATCAAAGTGCTGGTTGAGATCATTGGTTTGTGCTTTGAGACCCTCTGGATAGGAACTAACCACTTCAAGACATTTTGATAGGTTATATAGAGTAGATAATCTCTCTGTGGCATCTACCCCCTCATCTGAGTCAAGTTTGCCAAGCTGTTCCTTTAATCTAGTAATGTTATAGTCCATTTTCTCGATAACTGCTTGGTGGTCATTTAATATTTTCAATGTTTTCTGTAATTCTTTCATCCTACACTCTATCTGCTGGTTAAGACTGCCGTGGAGATAAACTAACTGGTCAATGACTTCTGGAGCATATGGCTGACCCATGCTAAGGAAATCCTGAGTTTTACCTCTAAGATCTTTCATTCCCTGAAAGAGATTTGCAAGACCTTTTAGGAGAACTTCATAATTGTTGTGCAATCTTTCTCCCTCTTCTAGACTTTGGCTGGCTGACATCTCTAAACTATCACATTTCTCCTGAAGTTCCTGCAAAGCTTTTCGTGTGACATCAATGAGGGACTCAAACTCCCTGCGCTCCAAAAGCACTTGTTGGATCCTGTCGCGTTTCTCTCTAATCAACAGCAGCATGTCATTGTACTGTTGTGGAAGGCCATTGAGTTTCTCATCTAGGTAGCAGTGGTCAACCTCATTTAAGGTGGGAAGAATCTCCTGTCCTGCCCTTTGGACAATAAGCAAAAGATTTTCATACTCTGAAGCATGATCAAGAAGCTGTTGGTATTCGGTCAGCTGGTTCTGAAGCTCTTCATCATTCCCGCTCAGGTCAATAACTGGAAATGTAGCTACTTCTGCTTGTTTTAGCCACTCAGTGATCCTGTCAAGATCCACTTTAAAGTACTTCCGAATGACTAGTGCTTTCTCTAGATTCTGCAGATGCTCCATGCTCTTTTGCAAGGAGGCTTCGAAGGTGACTTGTAACTCCTCCAACTTCTGAAGGGTCACCTTCTTTTCCTCCTCGGTTGCATCCTTTACTAATTCTCGTCCCTGTGTCCAAAGAGACGTGAGCTCCACCTGATATGCTCTTAGACTGCTGGTAAAATTCTTACAAGTTGACACCTGCTTTTGCAGAACATTTGGTAGGAGCGCCACATGATCATCTGCAAGAGCCCTCTGCTCTTGCTTCCGGATCCATTCAGCAGCCCTGTCGAGGGCATGTAGGAACTGCGTTCGTTCTGTAAATACTTTACTGAGGCTTTTACGATATTGAGCTGCCTTAGTTCCAAGCAATTCTACTTCTGCCTGTGCTTCCTGGACCAAAGTCTGCAGTTTCCTCCTTTCATTAAGTCCTAGGCGATAGGAAAGGATGTTAGCATCTGTCACAACCTCTGCCAGAAGCTTTTGCTTGGCCTCCAGTTCTGCACAAAAGCTCAAGTGATCAAACAGAAAGCTTTGGGCCAAATCTGGAGGGGGACTGGTCTTAAGAACCTCAGAGAGGGACGGTTGCTGCAACTCAGCCCATTCTTGTGCCTCCCGCAAATGGTCCTCAATTTGACTAAATTCTTCCAGTGTTTGGGATGAATCTTGGATTTTCTTCTGGACAAGCGATTCCACCTGGGTCCAACGTTGCTCAAGGTAACCAACCTGCTCTTTAACCAGGTCTCTGTCTTCTAAGCTCAGACGAGGAAGGATTCCGTGCCTATTATTTCTCAGATCATCGAGCACACATCTCTGGTCCTGCAAGTCTGTAGACAACTTCTTTAAGGCATCCAGACACTCAGCTGTGCTCTCAATATCTCCCCTAGAAAAGATTCAATATTTTTGTGAACAAAGAGAAGAATGATGTCTGAAGAACAACACATGGTAACTATCAAACATGAGTATGTTGTGCAAAATCTGAAAGGGAATGTTGCATGCCTGGCCAATTGATCCCATTTCTTGGACAGCTGGTCAAACAACTCTTCCACCATACAAATGCAGTCATGATAGTCCCCGCTTCTCTGTAGATCCTCCTCTTTCTGTTCCAGCAGCTGTGCAGCTTGTCTGCCCAGATCCAGCCAAGCACAGCGCAGGCGCCCAACTTCCATAAGCTCGGGGGACTCCTGACCAGCCGTTAGCCTATTAATGCTTTCTCTCAGCTGGGTCAGCTCAACCTGCCTGGCGCGCATCTCCTGGATAAAGTCCTTTGTGGCATGAAAAATGGGGTATTATTAATAAATGCTGCCTGTCTTTATTTGATATCCTGCCAAATGGACAGCTCTGGATGACGCCCTCGGTCACTGGCAGAGAGTGAGCTTTGAAGTAATTGGGGTTTTCATTCAATCTATTGTTGACAATTCTCAGCACATCCAGAGATGGTAATATGTGCTATTTTTCATACACAACGAAGGGGTCTGCCACTGGTCTATGGTCTATTACAGGCACTGACAAATCAATTCACACATCCGTAATTACACCCAGACGAGTAATCTGGGGAGAAATCTTTATTAATGAATGAAGCTTCCTGCCAGGAAATGTAACAGAGGCCAAAGATCACCAGAGCTTTCAGCGATACATAATAGACTGTATCTGATTAACTGATATATATCGTACAAAACTTGTGCATAAGGTATTAATGTAATATTAAATTTGCAGTAGTGTTTCAGTAAAATCTCATATAACCCTTGTTTCATAAAAATGGGTAATCATTTTGCGGTCTTCAAATGTATTTCATCTGGAAACAAAGCTGTCACTTACCTGAGCCTGGTCCAGCTGGTTCTGAGCAACCTTTGGCTCGAGCTCAGCTGGCCTCCTCAACATGCTCTGGAGGAGTTGTTCAGCCTCAAGAAGATGACATTCAAGGTTGGAACGCAAGTCCTTGATCTCTCTCCAGTTTTCTGTTAGTTCTTGAGATTCCAGCATCCTCTCCTCAATCTGTATTAGGCAGAAACATCTCTAAACATTTTCTAACCAAATCCAATGTTTATGATGGATTTTAATATTTTAAAGTGAAAAACTATAAAAACCTACACAAACATTGTTTGAAAAGTAAAATCAATTATGAAGGCATGGTAAAAAGGTTTAGAGGTTTAAAGTGACTTTCATACAACAAAGGGAAACATTTAAAAAAAAATAAAACAAATGCAAAGTTTCTCTGGGGAATGTAAAAGTTTTAAAAGTGAACACAAACGCATTGAGATATAATTTCTTTCTCCAATCACCATATCCCTTTAAGGGTTCTGTAAAAAAAAAGTGTCCATAGTAGAAGAAACAACTAAAATCTGAAGTTAGAAAATTCGAAACTTAAATGTATTTATACGAGTCACTCACCTGAAGTTTGACCTGCTGAATTTCAGCTGCCGTCTCTCGTACTTTCTCATCAGAAAGATCACAGGTAGAGCACACCAGCTGCAAATAGGTACTAGCCTGCTCCTGCAGAGTTCGATCCTGCTTCATCTAATGAGACATTTAAGAGACCCCCCAAAACCAAATGAGGTAGAGTTGATTATACATAGATGCTGGCTTTCTCATTGCAACTTAACTGTACAGTAAAGCCACTTTTGTGTAGATACACAAAGCAACATAAAAAGCTATACCTGTGCTAGCGCCTCCAGTAGGCAGAGTGGTGAATGTGCAGGAAGCTGTATCTCCTCTTGTACATTTAAAACCCATCTCTGACACTGTTGCAACGTATCCCGCAGACTTACGTGCTTCTGCAGTTCCCGATCCAGACTCTGATACACCTGCACAAACAGAGTTTGCTTCAAAATAAACACAATGTATTTAGTGGTCAAAAGTAATTGGCTAAAATTTAAACAATACCACCTCTATAGGGCCTGTTCATAACAAAGCATTTACACTATGGACATCAAAAGGTATTTAAAGTAATCCTTAGCTGCATAAAACAGGAACAGCATGACTGACATATTTGAGGAGCAAAACGGAGAATGACATGGGTGGGCCATACAGTTAATAGGGGTGTAACAATACATCGATATGGATCGATGCATCGATCAAAAGTCTAAAGCTACGATGCATCGATGCCACACATAAAATATCGATTATACGGTACCTTTATTTTGACACTCTCCACATCCTCACGTAACTTTTCTCAGCTGAAATAGACGCCTGACAAGATTGACTGAACCCTTTGTCATAAAAGCCGGTATTTTCCACTGTCAAGGTATCGCGAGTTCATCTTTTACAGCAGAAACGACAAGCACCCTTGTTTGTGAATTCAACCCGAAAAGTCTGTGTTTGCGAATCAGTGCGCAGTATTCAGGTCAGGTGACAAGCCTGCTAGTCACTTTGAAAAGACGCGCTAGCTGAGAGGAGTTTCGTCAAAGCTGATTAAAAGTGATCGAGGATTTCAACGAACTTGATGAACCCGTGATATCTTCTTCATGGTGTAAAAGGAAAATAAGATCTGAGACTTTTTCACGGAATCTTGCTAAAACAGCAGGTTAGTGGTGAGGGAAAAGCTCTCTGTATTGCGTGTAAGTTACGTTATTCACAACAACAAAGTTTGACAGGCGTCTAACTAGATGTCAGCTGAGGAGATTAACGTTACAAAGATTAAGTGTTTTATTAAGAATCATAGCAATTACTAGGCTTTGTTTAACTCTGAAACATGAAATGTGGAGTTATCTGCTTTTGCCACACACACACAATAAAAATATATATAAAAAAATACTTTCAGTTTTTTTTGTTATTATTACTTAATCAAAACAACCTCTTCTGTTAGTTCATTTGCAAAAACAGAAAACTCCGTTCTTGTTCATTTTCATATATCATTTTTTTTACTTGTAACTTAACAAACAACTTGTAAATGTCCCAATTGGGAGAGGGTGTGCAAAGAGTTTAATTAAACTTTCATATATTTTTGGATGCATTTGTGAGTTAATAAATGTAACTGGTTGTGTAAACTTGGCACATAATATCTAAATATCGATAAATCGATTTATAACCCTGAATCGAATCGAATCGTAATCGTATCGCAGAATTTTTTGAGGTATCGGCAATAATCGTATCGCTGGCTGAGAGAATCGATATCGTATCGTATCGTGATGAACTGTCCGATTTACACCCCTAACAGTTAACCATGCTAAATCGGGTCAACATAAAGCAAAGTCCATTTGACAGGTGTTGAATGCTCTGGCATCCCTAATCCCATGAGCAGAAAAGCTGACGCTGATTGACATTCTTAATTCACAAGTCCTTGCGGGGGGCAGGCAAAGACAGGCTTGCTTTGGCAGACGACAGGAGTTGGCAGAGTACATGCAGACTATGGGACTCATTGACCAGATTGCCAGGTGGCAGGATTTACCGGATGGCATTGTTCTGGCAAGGTTGGCACAAAATGGTACGGGGTATAAAATAGCCAACCAGAAGGGAAGGGTTTTATCAATGCCTCAGCTTGTTTTGACGGAATTGGACTTGATGGGCTAAATAAAACTGGCACAGGGAAGGGGCAGAGGTATTAATAGACTGGGTGGTTTGCTCAGAGAGTGACTGAGCAGGCAATGTGTCAGATGGCAGAGAGTGGTTGCCATATTAGGGGTGTGTGTGATTAGGGTTCTTAGAGGAAAGCAGGTGGCAGCTTTTGGTGGGATACTGCAAGAGCTGGAGTAGGGGGGAAATGGTGATTTGCAAAGGGGGTATGTGCTTTCATTGCCGTGGGCTTTAATGATATGCTTTCATGGAGAAATGATTTCTTAGTGCCTCCTGATGTGTCTACTTGTAATGACACTGGCATGCAGAAGTCAAAATGTCAAGCACATTTCATTGCCAGACATCCCTGGTTTATTGACTGCCTGGTAAGGGTTGTTTAATCTGATTTAAAAGACAAGTACACTGAGAGGAGGATTTTGTCAGCACTTTAGTTGGTCCTGTGCAACTAGGAAGCCAGGCAGGGTGGATTAAAATAATCAAGAGGTTCTGGCAGAAAGTTGGCACGCTTGAGCTAGCTAGACAATACTCAGTGGCACAAACACAATGAACGGAAATCATTGCAAAAATTGCCGCATTTTCTAACTATATATATTTTTTGTTTGTACATGATTTTTATGCTGTTTGCATAGTTTGTAATTTAAATTAACAATGCAACTCTGTTGTCATTTTCAATCAAGCCAGATGCATTTTCTTGAATTTAATGAGTTTTTAACTTTTAACTTCAACACCTTTTCTACCCCATTTTGACTTGCATCATTGACAAGACATAACCGGCTGCTTTTAAACAACTAGTTAATGTTTGCAGGCACATTTACAGGCCAATACCACTGCACCAGTGTACTGGCCATCACTAAAATACACATAAATACACTCCTACTTATAGAAACTGTGGGTCTTTATATAATGTCAGAAGTCTCAATGCACAGTAAACATCGGCGCAATGCTGGTCTTGTACTTTTGTGTGGCCAAGTAAACTCACACGCTGAGCAGTGCTGCAGATGGCAGAGTAGCTGTCTCTTGCTCCCTGCTGGTGGTTCTGAATTTGCTGGCGAAGCCGTGCCTGGAGGCGCTCACTGCAGCCGGACAACAGCTCCTCTCCCTTTTCCTTTAGTGTAGCCAAACGCTCCTCAAAACCTGCTATCTCCTCCATAATAGCCTGAGATGAGACATAAATGTAACACAAAAGATTATCTAAGTAGTAGCATTAAATATTCTTGAAAACAATGGTATTAGCAAGGGCTTCTGACATTATGATTTTGTTTTGCATTATAACAACAATTTTAAATGTGTGTAAACAACGTGCAGATGTCTGATGAAAGGGTTTTGCTTTTCTGTGAAGCTTTATGATTTGTCACCTTGTGTCTGGCTAGCTGCTGAGTGGCAGCTTCCAGGCCACCGCTTGATGACGGGTCGGGAGTCACCATCCTGCTGGACATCTGCAACAGCCAACGCTCAATTTCCTGTAGATCTTTGTGGTAATCTTCCTGTTTCTTCACCTGGCGCTCCAATCTGTGAACATGGGTCTAAGGAAATACATTTAAATCACAGAAATTATCAAGACATTAGTAAGCACTCAAATTAAAGCACCTATATAAACACACAGCTGGAAACCCTCTTGCACAATAAAGAGCTTCTGACAGCTGCAAGCATGAGATGAATTATTTGAAAGTGAGTATTCATAGCACTGATTGCAGGGTTAATGGATGCAATCTTTGAGGAAATAGCACATTAAAGCCTTTCAAATTTATATTCAAATTATTAAAGGGGAAATAATCTACATTTTAGTATAATTTTGTTTAATTTACAATTTAGTTTAAAATTATTCTATATATATGACTTCCGAATTGCTGAAAACAAGCATTGCTATGTAAATGCGGCAGGTCATAAATGAATGCCCTGAAATCATTGCATTTTCCATGTTATGTTGCATTTAAATGATTGTAGTATTTTCTAGTCATTATGAGCTCACCCTTGCTGAGCCACACAGCTCCTTGTAGTCTGCCTGTAATCTGGTCATGTTGTCTGTGATGGAAGGGGAGTGAAGGAGGGTCAGCAGACTTTCTCCTTTCTCTAGCACAAAGCTCACGGCAGAATCACGGGATACCAACAAAAGCTCCACAGCCTGGACACAACAGAACATTAAATACAAATACAGAGATTTACACTGCACTGTCTGTGGGATCAGATTTTAATTTTGCAGACTTTTATTCAGCAAGGACACATTAAATTGATTAAAACAGACTTTTGCATTGTAACAAAAGATTCCTATGTCAAATAAATGCTTTTCTTTGAACTTTCTATTCATCAAGGAATGAATGAAAAAATGTATCACAGTTTCCACAAAAATATTAAGTGGCACAACAGTTTTCAACATTGATAATTATAAATAATGTTTCCTGAGCACAAATCAGCATATTATAATGATTTCTGCAGGATCAAGTGGCATTGAAGACTGGCGTAATGATGCTGAAAATTCAGCTTTGCCATCACAGGAATAAATTACATTTTAAATTATATTGAAATAGAAAATATGTATTTAAAATTGATATAATATTTCAGTTTTAATTGTATTTTCAATAAAATGTGTTAATATATATATATATATATATATATATATATATTAAATATATTAAAAAATATAAATAAAAACTGACTATAAATTAAAAACCGACTGCATTATTCATTGACATTGCTGATGGTAGATTTTAAAAATGACACATGGGGGAACTATCCCTTTTGTTGATGGAGCTAGTCACAACTACACATTTCATATCGGTTGAAGACTGTAAAACAATTCACCCACCTTGTACTTGGCCAGCTGGGCTTTTCTCTGGTACAGTTCTGCTTTAGGTTCAACAGTAGAGCTGAGCAGAGCTCGAGTCTCCCTAAGCCACTGCATTTGGCCCTTGTAGCGCTCTTGGAAATCTTTATAAAGCACAATGCTCCTTTCCAGGGTTGCATGCTCCTCCCGTAGACCCAGAATAAGCTCTTCGAGCTGTGATCGCCCCGTTTGCACTTCCCTCTCTAGCCTGGATGCTCCAGGGTCATCCAAGAAGGAAACGGCCTGCTCCGTTGTCTCTCTAAGCGTTTTAAGTAAGCTGTGACCTTGATCCATCTCCCCCTGTAGAGACTGCGGGGTGAGAGAATCTTTTAAACAACAAATGAAAGGGTACAAAAAGAACGACAATAACGAACAAACAAAAATCAATAATTTAATGAGCCACAGGAAATATATTTATGCCTTCCCCAGTGTGCAACCAAGACATGTACAGTATTTCCTGTTCCTGACAGCTTCTGATCCCTGTATTCATGTAGAGCTTCAGCGCTCCTCTGAAGTGGACTTTTCTGATGGGTACTTTGAAGCCTGTCGGGCTCCTGACACCTGTGTGCGGAGACCCGGTGAGGCCCCGGACAGAGATATGAGAGGAAGACCCAATTACCCAGGCCTTAAATGGGCCTGCCGCAGCGGGGTTTCCCCGGCAACGACTGCACTCAACCCCTCCTACTCCTTTACCTTTAAGCGGGAAGCTTCTCTATATGATATCAGCCTGTTGTCTCTAAAAAGAGCAGTACATGAGAGGCCCCAGGCTGTCCAGCAGGATCTGGAGCTACTGCTGCGGTACTGACAGGGAAAGGAGCCCCAGTGTTTTAATGATGATCTCCACACACAAATAAGGAAATAAGAAACTAGTGATGCAGAGAGATGTAGGATGAAAGATAATTGGGCCCAGAAATATGATCTGGCCAAAGAAGCATACACTTAATTGGCTGATTATTAATTCACAAACACATGCGTCTATACCGCTGTCGTTTAATGGAGTGGGTGTACACTGTACACAACACAGACAGTTTCTCCATGTCAATTTGCTATTAGTGTCTGTGTTGCACCATTGATCTCAATGTGGATTAAACGAACCGAATGAGTTGAATAGATATGTATACATGTGTGAGAAGGAAGAGAGTGTTATGTGATGTTGAAACTGCAAGGGCATTGCATCAATTACGCAGTCTGTGCCAGCAGGTTCCACAGACAGACCGCTCCTTCATCTCAGCTATCACAGTGGGGGAGTGTGTGAAGTGGCTGTGTGTGTGTGTGTGTGTGTGTGTGTGTGCTTGCACGTAGGGTGCGATCGCACTAAAGCTTTCTTTTGCTTTGTGTAGTAGACATATTGATCATATCCTTAAGATGACAAAGAGACTTGTACATGTGCACACAGATACACACAGATTGACTCTTGTGATCTCAAATATGAGTGCAAAACTGTGCCAGGCCCACTGAGAGTCCCAGTCTGTGGTGTGCGTCTGTGCAATTTATCAGGCCAAATCAATAGCTGTTAAACCACTGGATAAAAAGGGTTGACAGTTTTATTCGTTCCTTCAATTTTAAGTGTTTATCTTTATTTGCAGAAATAAAATTAAATACACACACACACACACACACACACACATATATATATATATATATATATATATATATACATATATATATATATATATATGAACATGCTAACGTAGGTGTTTTCACTATGCCATACCTCTAGCCTCTTCATCTTTTTTTCCATTGTAATGCGATCGAGAGCTTCTGTCCTTTCGGTAACGATTTTAAAATTCTTCCTTGCTGCGCTCAGCCAATCAGAGAAGGTCCTGAGGGCATTTTGAGCCTCTGTGATGTTCTGCATTTCTTCCTGGAGCTGTTTGAGGGTCTCCTAAATGACGGAAGGATGAATCAAAAGGCTCATTGTCAGGAATGCTTGCAATTCTGTCTCATCAGCATGAAGGGTTTTGATTGATCTAACGCCGCACACTCGCTAGCATTCACTGCTGGGGGCTTGAGGCTAAGCTATTTTGCCGCATTCTTCTCTTGACATTCAGATCCCTCATGCACGTGGCACCAATTAACGCTTTTGCGCTGTGCTGCGCGCACACCTATCTGCAGAGATGTAATAGCTCTTGACTGCAGTGCATGTGGTGGCCTGTTGTTTCTCACAGAATAATTACACGCTCTCTACAGTGTCGCAGCCAGGGTGTGTGTGCATGTTAGAGAGAAGTGGGCAGGAAGGAGAGGTGTTACAGCAAGTGTTAAAAACAATTCTGTTGCTGCCACAGAAGCAGCATCACCGATTGATGGGCAAGATTGGATCCAATATTGTTTAATTACAAGCTAAGGTCTCAATGTGGGCGAGACATTGATTTTTCCAGCGTGTAGTTTTTTTTTGCCATCACAGAGGGTCATAGGAGCTGGTTTACCAGGCTGGATAGCTTCCAATGTTTAGACGGCTGAGAGATTAGACTCATCAGTGTGCGCTGACAGCAAAGTGAGAGGTGACCCAATGACGCCAGGTTCTACTAAAAGAAACATAATTGTAGAGACCGAATATGAAGTAAAAATTCATATTTAACTGAATAAAAATTTTCCATTACTGAATTTTAAAAACAATACATTTAATAATAATAATAATAATAATAATAATAATAATAAATATTATTGGACTTTATTTTTTATTTTGGTTCAATTATTAGTATTATCACATTATTGTGTTTCTGTTTAATAATAATGATAATAATAATAATAAAAAATTGCAATCATTTTGAGGTTAATTATTAGAAGGGAAGAAAAGGGGAGAAATTTTTTTTAAAAGTTTTTAAATGCCCAGATGAAAAGATTAGTTATTTTAATATTATTTATACTATTAGAGTATTTATTAAATTATGAATTATCTTATATTTTTATATTTTCAGTTTACTTCTGTTTACTTAGTTTAAGTAATTTTATATACATTTGTTATTTTATTATTATTCTTTTAATTATTATTTTATTTTACTTAAATTACCAAAAATTTATTTTTAATAGTTTTAGTTTAACAAGACCAACACTGGGAGAGGATTTGTGCAAAGAAACAAAAGATCCCAGTGTAAACCAGTGGAATAATAAGTGGGATATTATCAATCCATGGGAAATAGGGTGGCTTTTTCACTGTCTGTTGTCTTTTTCACATGATGCTGCATAATTGCACAATAATCAATTGCATAAGAATTGTTTATATATATGGGTGACTTGCCTGTATCTGTATGAGCAAGGCATGGTAGCGAGCAGTGAGCTGGGTAACCCTGGTACTGATCCGACCACTGACATGAGCATTCTCTACGACTTGCTGTGCAAGAGCACTTAGACCTTCCACCTCGGCCTGACGGTGAGCAGCCTCAGTCTGCCACCGCTGAAAAAAGGGAATGAAAGGAAAATGTCAACTGTATACAGTACATGAAACCAGAGTGCAGTATTTCTGTATTCATCAGGCATACTTATAATAGAACATACCTTCAGGTGTTGTAGCTGGGCCTCCTTTGCTGTGACATCAGATTGACGGTGGTTTCTCACCTTAACTTTGAGCTCAGTGTCAACCAGCCACTGGTCTAAGCTTTGGAATAAACCTTCTAGTTGCTGAACTCTTGTGAGGGCCTGCTCAACCTGGACTTTGGTCTCCCCAAGGCGGTCTTGGTACCCCTGCCATTCTGTCTGTGCTGTTTCCAGGGCCCGATCCTCAATTTGAGGGGCACCCCAAGGGATGAGTCTTTCCCGACTGGCAAGGACTGAACTGAGCATGTTATGTCCCTTAGGGCAATGAGACTGGAGCATCTGGTAATGTTGTTAGACAGAAAGAATGAAAGTTAAAGATTAGGTAGTACTGAATATTTTTGCCTATAATATTAAATTCAGAAAATATCACAGTTATAATAACCTTCAGTTCTTTTAATGTGTTCTCCAGAGCATTTATATCTTCATCTAGGGGTGAGAGGAGGGCCAAACTGCTCTGCTCTTGCTCTAGCCAGTCTTCAAACATGTGCAGCCCTCGCTGATACTCTTGATGGAGAAGAACCAATTCTTCAGCCTTACTGACAGAAGCCTGAAACACCAGTAGAGTATATTATTTCAAAAGTTACTCCAAAAGAAGCATAATAGAATGCAACCCTTTTTTAGCTGCTTGGTTTCTGGATGTATTTTTTCCGTTAATTTCCTCCTTTGGAATTTCAAAAAATTATTGAATAAAGGGTTTTGAGTAACAGACCACACAAACTAGATCCAAAATGACACGTTACAAACTTGGATTTGAGTAAGAAAGGATATGAAAATTGGAAAAAGATTTATTAAAATTACTATCATGAAATATTTTAAATTATATAAGTGAATAAGAAACAACGAGGGTACAGTTTTAAACAATTATATTTTAAGTTTATTGGAAAATATTCATATATAATTCATATATATAATTGTCACATTCTGTGTGTTCGGTTTCATCTTCATGTACTTTAAGTTTATTTCTCTACAGTTACCTATTCCCTTTTTTGTAGTTTCTCACCACTCATTAGCTACTATTGACACTCATTCCATCAAAACACCCGTTTGTCATTTAGTTTATCACTGTGCATTTAAGTTCCTCCTTATGTTCAATTCAATGTCGGGTATTGTCGTAGTTTTCACGCTGTTACTTTGTCTTATTCAATGTGTATTACCTGAGTTTGTTTTATTAATAAACCTTTTGTTCATTGTAAACATTTTGGACTCTTCTTCATCTGGACTAAATTGAGACAATAATATAGTTCACATATATAGTAAATGTGCATTGCAATGCTTCATTCGAGTGGGAGGTCACTGCTAGGAGGTCTCCATGGTAACAACTTATCTGATTGTTGAAAGATCTTTTAAGGGTAATAGATGATGTAGCACTTCACTGGGAATTTGGAAACAGCTCTTGTCTTAAAAGATTTATATGTTATTGTAAAAAATCAATTTCTCGAAATAGAAAATGAATGGGATTTTTACTTGCAGAACTTTACTGTTGTGCTATAACACATTTCATGGACTCACTAGTCTATGGATCTACAGTTTGATGTCCATACCTTGGCTTTTTCTTTGACGGTTTTATATCTCTCACTGAGTTTCTGGATCTCCTGTTGAGTGGCTGTATGTTCGGTCATGTTGGAACCCTTGGTAGCAATGGTCTCTAAAGGGCAAGAGTGGCTAAGAACTTCCTCATAAAGAAGCTGTAACAGAACAAAGCAATTAATACTTTGAGGTTACAATTTCTGATATAACTGTAAGAATATACAACTGTTACCTAATTAATAAATCCAGTCTTATATTACAGTATATTGTAATATAGCCTAAGTATTGTAATTCTCTGAGCTAAACAAATCCTATGAAAAGTATCAATTTGCCTTGGCACGGCCTAGATTAGCTGTCTTGTCCCTCATTTCAGCATAGTGTTTGTCTGAGTTTCCAAGGCTCTCTTCTACGCGCTCCATCCAGCACTCAAACTGACTGACGTCCTCTTGGTAACTGGTCCAGTGTGACAAGGCACCTTCCAGCTGGCTGTAAATGCAACACATAAACAAGACATCTACTACTTCCACACAGACATCTGAAGAGCAAATACCTCATGAAAAACTTGGTTTAACAGAACTGCCTTGAGGTATAACAGAGGATAAATATACAAAGACTGATGGAGAGAAAGCTCTCAGACCTTTTGCACTGTATGGATGTTGATAAGAGTGATTCCCAGGAGTCTTTGAGGTCCTGAATTTGTTTGCGAACCACTGGTAATCCCTCAGCTGATGTGTTCCTCTGGACAGATTCCCCTCTGGTGATGAGCATCTTCAGTTGGATTTCTCTTCCCTGACAAGCTGTCAGTAAAGCCTGGAATCAATCAGAAATACTGTTACCCACCAAACATGTACAAATGAAACATCCAAACTAATTTATGAGCCATAATTCCTTAGAAGGTTGTCCTTCAAATTAGCAACATCAGCAAAACTGTACTATAATATATGTATAATAAACGACAATGTACCTCAAGCTGGCCCATTCTGGAAATAAGCACATTCTTGTCAGATGTGGGGCATCTGCAGGTCTTGAGGACCTGTTGGGACTCAGAAACCCAGTTCTGAAGTTCCTGAAGCCCCTGTGAAAATAGCTGATGCTCCCCCACCACTCGTTCTACCCTTGACACCTTCTCCTGCAGGAGGCGGGCGAGAGAAACCAAGACTAGTGAAAGACTGGACAAATGAGTTGATAAGTACATATAGAAATGCACAATACATTGATGCAATATTGGTGATCAGGCGATATTAGAGATCTCTTAGCTGGATATTTAATTGTGCTGCTAATTTTTTTCTGTTTCTACTTTTATATTACCTTTGGCGTCATCTAATGCTCATATCTTTAAAAACACTAACAATTTAATAACAATGTTAAATGTGACATTTAGCAAATCTTAAAATGTGTATAGCATTTTCATACAGTAGATTATAACATTATGATGCCTAAATTCACTTGAAGCATTCAAAAAGATTGATTATAGTTTTATTTTGAATATATTTAGATAAAATAGTATATCATTTGAATATTAGACATTTTTCAATCATTGGCCAGAACATGAAAATTCTTATCAGTGCCGGTCCGAATTTTAATATAAACGAATCCCTCATTGTATAAATCATCCCTTGTTGTTTAAATCAGTATACAACATGCTTTTTTATAAAGCAATCAAACAAAAATCAGAGAAAGGAGACAAAACTTAATTGAATTCACATTACGGAGAACAGAAATGCACAAATGCAATAAACGACTCCCTCTCCAAAATTCAAAGCATATCAATAGAAATTCTCCATTCTGTCACCTGATGGAGTTTTGGCTTGCTTAGTTGGGGACAGTAATATTATTGATTTGACTGCACTGAACTGAACGATGACATCACTTTTTTCTCCAGAGCTGCTTTATAGCTAGATTGTACTCATTTCATAATTGATGAACTTTACACTTTTAACTGAATCAACACTGAACTGACTTACCGGTAAGCTGAATAATGACACTGTTGTCTTTTTAGAGCTTTTTCATCATTAATTATTACTTTCTTGTTTATTCAGTGGTAATAAAGGACAAGAAAGCACAAGACTGATGAGGTAAACAGACAGGTAGAGGAGGTTACCTTAATCAGGTTGCTCAGGGCCAAGTAGCATGCAGCTAGCTGGCAGACGCGATGCACAAAGCTCTTCCCAGCACCCTGACCATCCCAGAGCCCATGTGCTCGCCCTCTCAGCCCTGCCAGTTCAGACTCTCTGGAGCTCATCTCCTCCAGCAATGTCTGAGGGGGTGCAATCAGGGGTCAAAAGGCAAGCAAGGGTTACAGGAGATATGAATGGTCATGCAATGAAAGACCACACTTAAAACAAACATGAGCTTTTGGACACATCCAATGAGATGGACAGGTCACATTCTTCAAACACCAAAACAACTTTTACTAAACACACTTAATACACCAGGGCACAAAAGACCACCACAAGCAAATTTCTTGCTTCTTTTCTTTAGATGGAAAAAAAAAACCAGACTGTGAAATTGTCAGTTAGGCAGACACAGTTCATGATAATAGAGTCTATCATGTTGGGTGCACTCTGGGGATAAAGGGATTAAGAGGGAAAGTGGGTAAAAGCAAGGGAAGGGGAGATGGGAGGGGATGGATAATCACTCAGAGGACCTCTACACACTGTACAGATACACTGTTGGAAATGTAATTGCCAACAGAGCAGACAAAAGCGACCAGCAGGCGACAAAGCCATACAAAAATAGAGATGAAAGATCCCGCGATAAGGTAAAAATAGAAATGTTTATCTTTTCAACCTCTATTCTACATATTGGTTGCATATTGAGGTTTTGTTCTTTGAGTGCATTTGTAGAGCGAAAATTTTAATTGCATGTCAGCCTAATCCTCAAAAGTGGCTAAATGCTCGACTCAGCAGAACCATCGTTGACAGACAGGGTTTATTTCATTATCTCCAGCAGATCCTACTTCTGTTTAACTCATTTAATTGAGCTTAAGTACAGCAAAATACACTGACACAGTTAGCTGATTTCATCTGATCATTTAATTACATGTTCAAGTAGCTAGTAGTGTTAAAAAGACATGAAAAGAAGAATTTTTTTTATACTGTCCAAATGTTTAATGCATAATCTATTTATCATAAATCAAATGCTCTCCTGTCAATTAATTACATTACACAGATTTTCAAGGTACAGTAAGTGAGGACTGGAATCTCAATAGTAGTGATTGAACTAATTCGGGTAGAGCAAAGCTCTAATTAATAATTATGAATTCAATAAGACTAACTGGGTGTACCTGAAGTTTGGAGAGCTCTAGTCTTTTGGCAGGTAGGTCATGGAGGCGAGCGCTGCTCTCCTGTACACTGATCTCTGTCCTGTTCAGCCAGTCTTGCAGAGGCTCCACACTTGCCTCAAAGTCCTGCATCTGAGACTGCAAGACCTGAGAGCACATATTCACATCACACATGTACCTCAGGCTGTGTATGGTTTTTATTTATTAAAAAAGAATGTGTAGAGACAGTCTCACGCCTGTTAGAATACATGTAAAATAGCCATGTAGTATTTTTGATGTACAGTGAAAAGGATCAAATAAAATCAAATAAAACAGTAATATGCAAAGATATTTTTATTCAAAAAGCTTGCACACATGGATGGATACAGTGTAAAACAGGATTATATTAAAATAAAATAAATTAATAAAATAAAATAGTAATATACAAAGATATTTTTATTAGAAAAGCTTTCACAGATGGATGGATACAGTGTTAAGCACCATGTAAACAGGATAATATATATATATATATATATATATATATATATATATATATATATATATAAATATAAAACAATAAATAAATAAATAAAATAGTAATGTGCAAATATGTTTTTATTTTAAAAGCTTGTCACACATGGATGGATACAGTGTTAAACACTAGTGATGTAGTACTTTTTATCTAAAGTCAATAGAATATAAAAATAATTTAAAATACATAAAATAAAATAGTAATATGCCTAGACGTAAAAAATAAATAAAAATAATAATCACTCATCTCTACCTGCAAGGCCATCTCTCTTCGCTTTAAGCTGTCCACCAGGCTCTTCCAGTCATCTTTGGCTACGTTTGCTTTGGTCCTGATGGCCTCCACTCTGTCGGCAGCAATCACGCTACTAAGCTGCTCTCCATACGTCAGGACAGCACTAAGTCTGGCCTGGCCCTGGTCCTTGTCACTCATGAACTCCTGTGGTGCAGAATGAGCAAGACGTCAGCCGCACAGACACAAGTGGGCTATCACAGAGCAGAGGGCAGCAAGTGCAATGAGTCACGTCCAGACATTGACAGGCACCCAGCAGGGATCTCCCACCATCTGTGAGGCGTGCACGTCCCCTCTTTTTGCAGTCTTTCTCCACTCAAACGGTACAGATGCAATTATGTATGACCCAAAGCATGTCTGCCTCTGTGTTGGTGGTTCAGGGCAGTAAGCCATGCAGAAACATTGTTCCACATTTGAAATATATTTGATGGTAAATAAAAAATGAGCAGCGTTTTTTCCATCTTTCTATTCTCAGTAACCCTGTTCCACTTCTTTCTTCATATTTCTTCCTTTTTATTGTAGATAAGCTATGCTACATCTAGTCCTACACAGAATCTGTGCTGATCTTTGCCTTGTACTCTGCTGATTGTGGGGAAAAATCTGCAGTATTCTGTGGAATGAATTTATGTATGTGACAAATGTTAAACAGAGCCTGAACTGGTTTCGCTTCAAGACCCAGATTTTTTAAAGGACATCAAGCAGAGACACAATACAATGCCAAAATTAGCGTACAAAATTGAATTTGAATGGTTTCATGCTCTCACTAGATAAAAATTTCCTGCACAAACCACACAGTGGTCAACACAATTGCAAGTGAACGTATTTAAAGTAATCGAGTCTGTCATGTAACCTGTCCATGTTTGCATCTGCCTAATTTGACTAGCTGTGAAAGATTAATTTGAGGCACAATGGAATGAGAAGTCTTCAATTCGTTGGAAACTCCTCCGACGAGACGTAGGAGTTCCCGAACGAAAGTGAACTAAGGTTTGGAACAACATGAGGGTGAGTCAATAATGACAGAATTTTCATTTTTGGTGAACTATCCCTTTTAAACGGTGACAACCTTTTTATTTGGTAACGTAACTACTATATGCATAGTTATATGGTTAATTGCATTTTATTATTTGCATTATTTTTTACTCAGGTAAAAAAATAGGTCATTTTTGGGTCAGAACTGAGCAGTTGAGAGCCACTGGCAATTACACTATTATTTGAAAGACAGAAATAGAAAGCCAAAATATTTGAACACACAAGGGGCAGGAAATTTGAGATATTTTAAATAAAACATTTTGAGTGATGTTCGAATTTTGCAAAAATCTCTGCACATTTTCATCCACATCAAGCTATGTCTCTTTCATCACAGCTATACATCATTACTGTGCATTTTCCCTGTGCTCTCACAGGTTTTCTACTGTGCTAATTGAAGTCATAAATAGCCCAGTCTGGCACATCCTTGGCTAAATGGTGGCCTGATAAACTGGCCCATGGGACATTAGAATGGGCTATCACTTTATCAAATCCTGGCTACTCTTACATGACAGGGATAGAGACAACCTGCTGTGGCCTGGCTATGGTTATGTTCCAAGAATCCTGAATTTTGCCCATTTAGGATGAGCCCTCCTTGACAGAGAGTACTGTCCACAACCATTCCACTCACCTGGATCTGCTGGAGGGCGACGGAGGCATCCTGGATGCTATGAGGGGAGTCAAAGCATTTTGTGGTGGAGATGTTGGCATTGACCATCCACTGTCGGAAGTCATGCAGAGAAGAACGGAAGCGTTGTTCCAGCAGTTTCTCCTTATTCTGACATTCCCGGGAGGCTCGCAGGCTCAGACTAGAGAGAAAAATGCACAGAGGTATTAAAAAAGGAGAGGGTAAAAAAAAAGGGGGATGGGGGTTAAAATGTGTGAGCATTGGAGGAGGGGGGGGAGGGGGGGGGGTGATAGCGCAAGGTGAGCAGACATCTGTTTCAATGACAGGCTCTCTCAGAGGGAGAGTTTGGGAATCAGAAAGTGAAAACACAGCAGAACCAGCACACACAAGAATACAGTGGCATATCTGCACAGCACACAGGTACACCCTCACACACACGAATGCAGACGAGGATAAAGTGGACAGTGGAGAGAAGATAAGCATGTTTTTTTGCTGCTATACCTGAAAAGCATGCTAACGAGGCAAAGCCTGCTGTCATGACAGGTGCTCTCAGCTGAAACGCACACTTTAGATGCAGTGCTATGAGGTGCAATATATCACAACCCTTCATTCAGCTCAGTGCACTGAATTTATATGTGTTGATGTATTCCATCAATTAAATACAACATGTGTGAAAGTACAAACCTGCAAAACAATTCAATATTGCTTTCTTTCTTTCTTTCTTATTTATTTATAATTTATAAAGCCGATTGAATTATTGTTTTTACATTTTCAAAAAACATAATTATTTTGTATTCATTTATTGCTTCATTTAGTCATTTATCTCTTCTTTTATAACACTATTCTTGCATTTATTTTCAATGTTATTTTTTCATAAATTATTTAAAAATATACTTTAAAAAAATATATTTTAAAGTTTTTTTTGCTGTTAAACACAGCGTTTTTACAATGTTCAAAATCTTTAAGGTCAAGAAATAAATAAAAGCATTACATGAAAGTCTTAAAATTTTTATTATTTTTTGTATTTATTTATTGTATTTATTCATTGCTGTACTCATTTATAACACTTTTTATTACACTTTTTTAAAATGATTAAATAAAATAAATATTAAACCATAATAAAATATAAACAAACAAACAAAGAATTAGTTATACTTTATTAATTTGTATAAAATATTATATTATGTATACATTATTATAAATAATTTTCTTAAATATTTACGGGAAACATCCACCTTCTACTACGGCTAAACAAACTTTCAGGGAATGCAGTGCTAAACAAAACCAGACGGTGACCATTTAACCTCATGCATGTGTGCTACAGCACTCACCTGTTGTGTAGCTTGATGAGAGCACTGACTCTGTCCGTCTGCGGACCCAGATCACTGGAAAACCCACACAGCTCATTGAGCTGCGCCTTCAGCTTCTCCTCCATAACTTCAGCTGTCTGAAGCCCCTCCAGAACACCCTGATGGACACACACACACACACACACAGCAGGGGTGAGTGTCAATGCACAGGCCACCCTTGACACCTAAAATCTCATTTATCGGCTTGATGCTTCTTCATGCACAGTTGCGCACACACACATTTGAGCATTAACACAGCTCTATTCAACTCCAAGACAAGGCTTCTTACAAAAGCATTTCTGTTCTTCAGCGAGTCCAGGAAGCCTTCCCATTTTTCCGAACATGCCTGAGATTCTACAGAGCCGAAGTGGTGCCTCTTTCTGTGTGCTTACACCCTCCCCCTGACCCTCTCTTTAAAAACAAGAGGGAAATGCTTCCCTGACTTCCCCCTATAGAACACTTCCTCCTGTAATCTCTCTCCTCCTCTTCCTTCTCTCACTCCTCCCTGTCTTCCACTTCACAGGCTGTGTTTCTCCCTCTCTTTCACACTTTTTGGCGGCTCTCGTTCACTCCTCCCCGCCTTTGACATGTTCTCTCGTTCGCTTTCCCACTCTTTCTCTTTCCCTCCCTTTCACATTCTCCCCACCTCCTCTCCTCTCTCCCTCTCCCACTCCCGGTGGGAGTCAGCTGTCAGATGTTGAGGAGCTGGAGCCGTGCAAACGAGCGTGTAACACAAACAAGTCTGGACACTGGAAACACCAGATGAGAGAAAGTAAAATAGAAAGAGGGAAATATTGAGGGACTTGAGGAAAAAAGGAAGAAATAAAGGAGGAAAAATCTGCAATCCTTTTCAATTATTTGAGCAGCAAGCGGTAGATGAAAGTATACACAACCTCAGCAGCAGGAAAACATATTACGACCCACTGTTTATGAGAAAGAGCCAGACAGAGAGAAAACAAGACAAACAAGAAAGGGAAGGAAAAAGATGCTCTACAACAGTTTTCAAACTGGGGTCCGCAGGGGAGTTCTAGGGGGTCATGGAAAAATTTTAAGAAAAACTGTGTAAAAAAACTATACAAAAATGAGATTAAAATAAGTAGGCTATATTTACTCAAACCAATAAATGAGTAAATAAATTAAATAAATAATGCATCTAACAGTAATTTACTATAAGAAATAGAATAAAATACAATAAACTATATGCCTTTTACATTTTAGGAGGGGGGTCCCTAACACAAGGATAATCATATCCGGGTGGTCCTTGACATCTAAAGGATTACAAACCCCTGCTCTAGTCTACATACATATAATTTATGGATTTAACCTTGTAAACGAGTTAGTTGCTCCATACAATTCTTCACCAAACTGTGTTGACTTTCCAAACAGTACGTGTTTGTGTGAGAGCTTACATGTACACTGTAATTAAGTAGCATTTACCTTACACACTCACCCTTCCCTCTCCATCTCTCTCCTCTACTCAATTACCTTGGCGACCGTCCATCCTTCCACCGCCGCAGCTCCGCTATTCCTCCGCTCGGCGCTGCTCAGTCCCTCGCTCCACTCCTTTAGCTGGCCCTCCAGCTTCTCCATTTCTTCCTCCAACTGCCCTGTCAGCCGTGTCTGCTCCCGCTCGGCCCCTGTCGCCGCGGCTACGGCCGTCTCGAGAGCGTCGCGAGCTCGTAGCGAAGTTCCCTCCCACTGGTGCAGCGCTCGAGCCAGTGCTGCCACCTCTCCATCCATCAGCTCGCAGCCCGCCGCCGCTGTGTGCCTTCCGGCTCTCTCCGCGCTCAGCCGCACGCGCCGCAGCCGCTCGCGCCCCTCGCACGCGCCGCGCTCCAGCAGTTCCTGAAGGAGGGAGGGAGAGAGTGAGAAGGAGAGAGGGAGGGTAAAGTTGCTACGGAAACTGCGGCATCAGTGGCTGCTTGCTATCCAAGTACTGCCGCCGCTTGTGATTCTCACGACGGTGAAACTGACTGACTGAAAAAAACTCTCACATAGGATCAGTTCCTCGCGCTTCAGGGGATGAACGCTCCTCTCACCTCACCTCACCTCCTTTTTCATCAATCTAAATTATCATAATTTTCATACATATCCATTTGTTTACTTTCTTAGTCCAATTTTCCTACATGCAATTAGAAATGAATTCATTCATTCCACAATGACAATCTAATGTAAAATACATTGTAATTGTGCAATTATTTTTTTAAAATTAATAAATAAAGTGTTATTAATAAATAAACCTAAATGTTAGTAAATAAAATGAAATAAAATAAAGAAAAATAAATAAATTGTGGAGAGAAAATTGTGTAATATTAATTAAGCAAGTCATTAAAAATATAACGAATAAAGTATCATATAATAATTTATTAATTCATTAGAATGAAAAATATTTTTATTTTATTTTAGTTATCAATCAAACAAAAATATGATTAATAAAAAAAACTGGAAAATGAAGATATATTTATTTCAGGTACGTATAAGAGCTTTTAATGCAAAGTTATGCTTGTTAAAAAAAATAAAAAATAAAGATTTTAATGCGATTGAAAAAGGTATGATCCCTGACAAATAAACTACAGTTTCAAAGGTTAATGGATGGAAGAATTTATTTGAATATAATTTATTTAAAGTGCTGCTGTGTAGTCTTATTATCCTTGATCCCATCTACCATTCAATCATTCTCTCTGACTGGAATTGATTATCCAGGGAGAAGAAATGTGCAAACAGCATAGAAATTTCCCACCAATTTTCACCCATTCTCCCCCTTTCTTAATGCCTCTTATTGCTCTCTCAGTGCCTCTGGTACTTTTCTCTCATTTTCTTTCTCATCAAACACAAACCCCATGTTATGAAGATTTTCTTTCTCATCAAACACAAAGTGTTAAGCAGACGGTATAATGAGCTAATCAGCACAGAAATATCGCAGATCCATAAAAATAGTCAAATCTAAGCACCTGCATCCATTGATTTGTAGTCCTGTGAGAGCATGTAGTACAGAAACACTGACCTTGGAAAGAAATGTACATGCTTCTCTTTCCCCACTCACATAAATGTTTCAACCACACACACACAGAGTTTCACAAACAAATGGTGCTTTTAAATATTTGAATACACTCAGGTATTTTGTTTATTCTGCGCATTACCTTTTTGTATATTTTTAATGTTCTGTATTTCTTTGTACCATGCAAAGCAAGCCAAGTGCATTGTTTATGTCAAGAAACATCTAAAGACTCTTTTGTGCTCATTTATGATAACTCACAATTGGTAGTGCACTTTTAAATGCACTCTTTCTGAAAATAAACACTTAAACTTTTTTTTTAATACTAATTTCTCTATTTTGGGCTTTTCTGTATTGCAACACTTTTTGTTGTTGTATTCCTCTTTATCTGAAAGTCATTTTAGATAAAAGTTTCTGCTAACTGATTTAAATTTAAATTAAATTTAAATATTGATTTAAATTTAAATTGTAAATTGTGTACGTGTATACTGCTGTTGTATTCGGTGCCCCGCTATGTTGACTGGCAGCTGTTGCAGTATAATTTCCCTCATGGAGTTAATAAAAATACTTATCTATCTATTTATACACCCACACTTTCATAATCATATGTGCAGATGAAATGCAATTATGCATTCATATCATCAGTGTCTCAATTTGACGTGCAATCTCACACCATCTCATCTGCTTTAAAGAATGGATTTGTTCTTTTCATTTCACACCATTTACAATGAAAGATGATATTTGTAAATGAGAGAAAAAAATGCAGGTTTTCTCTATCATTTTCCACAGAGGCTGTCAAGAAACCCTTAGAGAGAAAACAAGCTTGATTACAGGAAATGGTACATCTAATTAATGTGCAAAAGCTTTAATGAATTATGAAACTGAATAAAATATATTTAAATTGCATGCTTATTTTAGACAGATGAGGACTTTATTAAACATAATGTAATTGAAAATGAGGTAATGAGCAACTGACACGAAATAATATAAGAAAAAATTACATGTTCTGTAGTATTATATGCTATACTACATTTTTCTGTTTTAAAGATAAAGTTTAAAAAAAAAAAGTCTCCCTAACTTAGTAATTCTTGAATAAGGCATTATTTTCATTTTCTTACCCGGACTTCAGTCAACTTCCGACTTAAGGTGTAAGAGTCACCAGATGGGTCAGAGCATTGCTGAAGTTCCTCCCCTACCACCATTAGCCAATCAGTGAGCTCCCTGATTGTTTCCATGTACTTCTTATGCTCAATTACAACATCCTCTGACAGCCTCACTCTCTCCTAAATAAGAAAAAATATAAATAGCATTTAAATTTTAATATGAACACTCTCATTCACTATTACACTACAACTATCCACTAGACAAGACACTGGCAATACTTCACCTCTGCTGCAGCTTTGACATCCTCAAAATGTGCCCTAAGGAGAACCATTTCTTCCTCCTCAAAGACAGGGTCACCAGTGCGTTTGTAAAGTTCGGTGGCACTCTCCTCCAGATAGCACAGAGCTCCCTGGTGGTCCTCCACATCTGATGCCAGCAAGCGCAGTCTCTCCAATTGCTTTCGTTTCTCCCTGAGTCCAAGCTGGGGCTCAAGAGGACCCTTAACCTCCAGCCCTACTCCCTCCAGCCACCTCTGCAGCTGGGCACGAGACTCCACAAACAAATCCCACTGATTAACGGTCCACAATAATCGGCTAAAACACAAAGCACAGATAAGAGGCAGATATAAGTTAGATTTTTAGATTTTAATTTTTGTATACAACAGATGAGTATATAAACTAAGAGATGATGGATGGATGAATGGATGGATAGATAGAAGGATAGATAGAAGGATAGATGGATAATGGCCGGATAATAACTTTGTTGCCATAGTGATGATGAGTTTAATTGAATAAAAGCCCAGGAGGCTGCCACCTGCAGTCAAGTACACTTGCCAATTAAAAAACAAACTACTATGCTCCCACTCTTATCTCTCTTGACCCTAAATATTTTAATGGTCCCGGTAATTGGATGTGTCCATTGTCGTAGTTCATTTGCATTCAAAGCCAACTATCAATTGACCTAAACTTTTGCAATGATAGTCATTTATAAGTTAAGCTTTTATAGCCAGGTCACCTGTGGCAGCTCATGGCTCTCAAGAGCAGTGCCGCCCATGCGTCCTCAGCTTCCTGATGTTTAGAGCAAATCACTCCTCGTTCCACTTCTTCACTGCTCTTGATGACCAGCTCTGCTTTCCCAGCTGCCATGTTGAGCTTTACCTCACCCTCTCCCTTCATAAGCAGGATATCCTGGATAAGAGGAAACAAACAAAAGTTACAGCCACTGCACAGATACAGAATAGCCATTCTAAAAATATTATTTCCACCTAAACAGTATTAGGGAAATGTCAGTTGAATGTTACATAGATGAGAGGTTGTAAATAGCCACCAAAAAAAGAGGATTAGGAGTGGCAGAAAAATACAGTTTGTAATTTTACAATACATTACAATAAAACACACAATTATAATAAATTATTAAATAATAAATAACTATTATATTTGTATGAAAAAACAGCACATGAATCTCTGTTTGTCTCTTCTTCAAAGCTTCAAAGTTGTTGTTTTCTATGATTTTCCTGCATGTACCTGTGCTTGCTCAAGTTTCTCTTCCACCTCCTTTTTACTCCCCTCCGTGTTCTCTAGTTTCTCTAACTTTCCCTCGACATCCTCCAGCCAGATTTCCACTGCCTTCAGCGCCTCCTCGAACGCCTGGTACTCCTGTAGTCTGCGGAGTCGACGTCTGGCCCCTTGCAGCAAGGCCTCGTGGTTTGAGAGCAACTCTGCTGCCACACTACTCCCTGATCTAGATCTTCTCTCTGTTACAGTGAGAGAGGACTGACACAGACGTTCAAGAGATGCCCTGTGACAGAAAACATACAGCTAGCTTACATTTAATCATGACTTACATTGTGAACATTCTCACATGCTGTTACACATGGTACTTCATAAACACTGAGACAGACTGTCCATATGTACCTCCTCATCAGCAGCTCTCTGTGGATTTCCTCCACTCTTCTCAGCTCTTCTGAGCAGTCGGGGGCTGCAGACAGACTCTCACCCCACAGAGGAACATCTGTCTTCAATCTCACCTCCAGCTGTTGCAGCCAGTCGCTCAGCTCCACCACACGTGTTTCATACCTTAATAAGATCAAATTCACTAAATTTACCCTAAAATCTGACACACTGGATTTAATTTCCATTCACAGTACAGTACATGGATGGTTAAATAGGTAACTGTCCTACTTTAACAATTCTACAATAAAATACTACATTGTAAGCTACGGTACTGTGATAGAGGTAACACAAAATTGTAAACTGTAAACATCCTGTTGATGTTATGTTAAAGGATCATTCTTACTATGCAGTATATTTTCATGTCCCCATTGTATGTCTTAATACAGTATATTGCCTAATGCAGTCATTCTTAAACAGGGAATTCTCAACCCAAGTTCCAAAGGGGCCCCAATAAGTTTTACAATTATTTAAATTTAGTTATATACTAACATAATCTTAATTACAAAGCACACTGAAAATAAAGATGTACAACATTAAACTGACATCATGTTACTGAGTTCATTACAACAGAAGTACCAGAGGTACATTTCAACTTAGATAGGAGGGCCTTTGAATATCGTCTTGGACAAAGGTGGATCTTGGAGTCAAAAAGGTTAAGAACCATTGATCTAAAATCAATTTAAAAGATGAAAATCATATTTTTAGTTCTCAACACAATATCATAATTAAGTGAACATGGGGGAATTTATAATTATTTCACTACTCTGATTCGAGCAGATGTTACAATTTCTTACCATTTGCACAGGTGGTACACACTCCTAACATGAACAACTGATTGATTATTTATTAATAAATATTGCAGGTGTTTCTTTTTTCCCCATTTACCATTGCTTTGTAAGATCTGTGGGATTGGATGTGACAATACAATAATGATACAGGAATAATGATGGTTAAAATAAACTATTCTTTTAGCTAGCAAACGAACCAGTCCTAAATAACTGCTTTCCGATCATAATTGGATAGGATAATATTGAAGTAGCGTTATACAAAACTGGATATGTAATGTGGATCTTCATCAGTTCTGCATTGTTGCCAATTTACAAATCTCCGCCCACACAGAGGTCATTGTCGAAAGAAGAGGCTTACTATTGACAAGTTCACCAAACTTGAACCCACACTCCGGGAAACCGGAAATACTTCATTGTGACAATTCCCATTGAAATTTCGCTGGGGAACAGTACATGTGACCACACCTTTTTTGTCCATCCTCTAAGGCTCCATCCTGTTGGACAGTCTGTTTTTTCCCATTGTCTTGCCATTTTGTAAATTATCAAATTATTATGAATAAAGTTTTATTAGTTCCTGAGCTTAGATTGTAGACTCGAAAGTACTACTTACCCGTTTAATAGGGTGGCACTTTCTTCCAGGGACCGCATGCGCTGTCTGCATTCCATAACAAATGCATCCAAAGCATACTGACAAGAGTCCAGTTGCTCCTGTATGCCTCCAGTCCCACCTTTAGTGAGATGCAACAGGAGTCTCTCTCCATCCTCACAAACCTGGGCCAAGAGCTCCTCACCATCCATGACTTCCTCTACTGCAGTCTAATAATGAGGGGATAAATGAATCGTATTACACAGGGGACAAAATGAGCCACTGTTTTTAATAATGTTAAATGGCTCTTAATCCCAAATTTAAAATCCAGAATAATCCCCTATTAGATTGAGGTCTAAAATGCCTCTTTATTGTTTTACTACTGATTAGTAGGAGCCTTATTGCTTTGCTCTGGTGCAATATTACATTACATGGCTGAGTCATTTGTTGCATGACGCTACCTTGAGTTTTTGTTGCTTGGATGAAATAGCGACGGCATCTCCTGTTTGCTCAAAGCAGTCCTCAATTCCAGCCCTTAACTCTGAGAGCCAACAGTGAAAAGCATGTGCTTTCTCTAGTAGATGGAAAGACAGAGAGAGAATGACAGTCCATAAGAAGAAATGTATGTGAGCTGTTGCTGCATGCGGCCAGATGGACCGTGTAGGAGTGTATGGAACAGCTCTCTGTTGTCTTAGAAACCAGCCTCAACCAATTCCACCGGGATCTGTCATAATGTCAGTGGGAGAGGAAGCATCAGAGGCACAGGTGTGTGGCAGTCACGCTTTTAGGGAGTGCCGTGCAGAATCATTTCAAACAAACATAAATAAATAAAATACTATTATCAACTATTCATGAGCCACTTGAATGGTAAGTGGCTTTAAAATTCCATCTATAGTATTAGTTTTGCTTATAACTGACACCTACACTTCTGTTCTAAAGTTAGGGGTCAATAATTTTTTGTTTTTTTTTAAGAAAGAAATTAGGACACATTAAATTGTTCAAATGTTACTTTTATATTGTTAAATAACAATTATATTTCAATTAAGTGCTGTTCTTTTGAATTTTCTATTCATTAACAAAGCATACATTTCACAAAAAATACTAAGCACTACAACTGTTTTCAACATTTATAATATAAAATAAATGTTTCTTAAGCACCAAATTAGCATATTAGAATGATTTCTGAAGGATCATATGACACTGAAGACTGGAGTAATAATGCTGAAAATTCAGCTTTCCCATCACAGGAATAAAAAGCATTTTATAATATAATAAAATACAAAACAGTTATTTCTTATTACAGTTTTACTGTGCTTTTGATCAAATAGATGCAGCCTTGGCGAGCATAAGATACTGCTTTTAAAAAATATATAAAAAAATCTCACTGAACTCAAACTTTTAAAAGACAGTGTATATATATATATATATATATATATATATATATATATATATATATATATATATATATATATATATTGTATTAATTAATTAATTTAAATTCACTCACCATTGAAGCGCTGCAGTGACGCATCCTGAAGTGACCCCAGGATCTGGCTGCGGCGTTGTGTCACTTCCTCATTCCTCTTGACCAGGTTGGAGACAGCATCACCCAACAGGGTCAGGTGCTGAGTTGGGTACGCTCTACACAGTGCCCTGAGAGACTCACTTGCAACGTCCAAACTCACCTCCAACTGTCTCTGTGACTTCTCAACCTCCTAAACGACCAGGGTGGAATATACAGTATTTAGTTAATTGGTATTTAGTTTTTAATTGAATGTTAAATGGTAATAAAGACCCATATGTGAAATGAACTTGGTTGGATACATTTCCATCCAAATTTCCATCACAGTATTTGGCTTGTTGATTGTGTATCAGATTGCACATGATTAGACTACAATTATTCTTACTTAGCCTACTTTGCAGAATCCTACCGCTATATTTAATTCATATTCAGTCAATTCACTAACCTTGATTTTAACAAAATTCTCTGGGTCAGAGGATGTTGAAAACTCTGATAGTGAGTCCTCAGAGGTCTTCAGCTGCTCTGAAATCTGGGAAATTAGGTCTTGAAGCTGCTGCCTCTGGGAGTTGAAGTCTTTATACATGCCTCTGGTCTGTTCGTACACCTCTGAAGCATGGGAAATCTGTTTTCTCAGATCTGCAGCCATCACCTCAAAAGGCCAAAAACAAATTCTAGATTTACCAGTCACCGTGACAAGCGGTGTGTTTTTATACTCTTTACATATTTGATGTAACATCACTTATCACAACAAATGTCACAGCTACTGCTGATGATTACCTGAAGTTCAGTGTGTGTGTGCTGGGTTTTCATCTGTTCCTGTAGCTCTGTCATCTTCTCTTGCAAGGTCTTCAGTTCGTCCTCCTTATTGTCCAACTCCAGCTGTACAAACACAGAAATGAAGGGATTTAGATATTTTGGTATTTTATCATGTTTCCTTTACAAGGTTAGATTTGGCTTGGCTAATTGGATCTCACCTTGAACTCAGAGAGGCGTTCCTCCATGTCATGAGTGGAGAGGAGACTGGCAGCTCCCTCACTGAGCTCACAGACAGAGACAGCACTCCAACACTCTATGTCATTGGCCATTTTATTAATGTCATTCCACAGCTCAAGAGAGCGAGTGTACCGACTGATGTCTGCATCCATACTCTCAAAGATCTGCACAATAATGAACACTGGCCATAAGTGCATCATGTGCATAATATGGTGTAAATAATAATAAGACCACAGTTGAAAGAGCAGACGCATCCCTTATTCTGACGGTGTAATGACTGAATCTCATACTTCTATATCACCATCCTGACGATGTATGTACAGAATTTTGAAAGTGCACATACTACTTTGTTTATTTATGCTTGTACATTTCAGTGCTTTATTTTTTAATTGTTTTTGTTGTTGGTTTTTATCAATCCCTTTTATTTGAATTGTTTTTTTTTGTCTTTTCCCATTCTGAATGAGTCAAAAATATGAATAAATAATAAAAAGACAATAATTACATGATAACCAATAAATGATCAATATTATACATTTGTATTTGTTAAATAAATAAAGGAAAAAACAACACAGGAAAAATATCAAAAAGTTGCAATAAATAAATAAAGATTTTAACTCATTTCCATATCACATTCTGACATAAAACCAGTTCTCCTTAACTTGTAACAAAGTCATTTGTAGGAACAATCATTCTTAATGATTAATTCCAGTACACAAATTGTTTACATGCTTGACAATAGGAAATGCCTCCTTTTGTTAGATAAATCCCTGCTCAAGTTATTTCATAAAGTGTTTGGGACTAAACCGAACTTGCCAAATAAATGACGCCTAAGACATCAAATCAAAAGCATTAAATGCACTCACATCCAGCCACCGATCAACAATGGCATCCATCTCCATTGTGACATTTTCACTCTGAATGCTTTCATCTGGAAGCTTCTTTATCACACCGGTGAGGTGTTTGCCTGAACCAATGAGCTTATTCAGGTCCTCCTTAGTGGTCGCCAGCTCCGGCCTCACTGCTTCCAGCTGCGCAAACAGAGATAACAATATTACCTGTGTGCTTGTTATCATAAATGTAATCTGATGTTTAAAATGTGGCACACACTGAGGCACTAACCCGTGACAGAGCTCTACGAATGTCCTCAGGGTTATGTGGGTCCGACTGGGCTACAGTGATGGCATGAGCTCTCTCTATGACCGAGCTGATCCTGGTTCTCAGCGTCTGGTATTCGCTGCAGAGCTCCAGCAGGTTTGCACAAAGGTCATGGCTTTATGTGGACAAACACAAGCAGCCACGTTTTAGATTTTAGGCTTAAAGTGAGTGACATCAATAGTATCAATAGAAATACGATAACACACACTGCAGTCATGGCAATAGCTCAAAACACTCTCCCCTTTCTTCAGTTTCTTTAATCCAAAGCATAATCTATTTAGAGATTCACCCACATATCCATCAAACAGCGCACACAAAATAAACCACATTTAAATTGCATTTAAACATGGCAACAGTCGCAACCTGTCAAAACATCCATCCATCAACCCACTGGCCCAGTCCAGCCTCTCCCTCCCATAAGTCATCCATATCAAGTTCAATTTGACAAACCATTCATCTATCCATACACACACCAAGTTCCAATGAAAACTAAGTGTACAGTCTAAGACTTGGGAACCGTAGCAATATACTCACTCCTCCACAATAATCCCCCTAATCCTCTCCCAGGTGGAGTGGACCACGGCTACGTCCCGTTTGACTTCCCCTGCCAGCTCAGAGTCTCTGTGGGCCAGTTGTTCTCCTTTTTCTCCCAACCATAGCTGACTGTGCTGTAGGGCCTGTAGCTCTTCTTCCAACTGCTTCAGCAACCACAACCTGACAAACACATCGGACATTATTAAAACAGCATAGCACAAAATATAGGTTTGCCATCATAAGTAAAATTACAAAACTCACACATTTGTCCAAAGAAAACAACACCTCAATATCAGGTACACATTTTTTGGCACGTAAAACATACATAACTATCATACCAAAATAACCTCAGCACAGTGTTTAACATTTATAATACGTCACATCAGACAGGCCTCTAAAGGCAGTAATGGTAAATAAAACACAGGGGCCTGTACCTCTGTTGAAAAGCCTGTGTGCTGGCCTCTGTAGGCCATGGTATATTGGCTCTGTCCTCCAGCTTTGCTAGACTCCCGAGTAGCAGCTCCTTCCGCCCCCTAAAGGAACTCCACATGGTCGCTAGTGCCTCTGCCTCACTCTGCTTTGTCCCAATGCTCCTCTGAAGCACCTGCACTCTCAATGCAACATCATCCACCAGCCCTCTGCAGGACGTTCTTTCCTCCTCTGCCCCTTGTAAATGAAAGTGTGCCTTGTTTAGGATGATATCCAGGCTAATGGCATGCACCTCTAGAGATGCTAACTCCTTGGCAAGGTCCCCCAGTTCCTGATTTATGTCCCTGACTTTGGAGTCATCCCAGCTCTCTCTTCCTTCAACCTCTTCCTGGAATGTCTGTAAAGAGGTTCTGGCTTTACTGTAAGTCTTACAGAAGTCTTTTAGTTTGAGTAGTGCTTCATCTCGATGCTCTACTAAACTCTGTGCTTCACTAAAGTGTTGAAGGCAGTCCTCCTTCCTGGTCTGGAGGTGCTGGAGGTCTTTTGGGGATATAGATGGGCTGAGGGCATCTAGATGTGGCTGTAAGGACTCCAAAACCTTTTCTTGTGTCTGAAGGGACGTCTTGTCCTCCTTTAGACCATTGGAGAAACCACATAATTATATATACAGGTGAAACTTTGAATATCGTGCAAAAGTTAAAATTTTGATGATTAAGGCTTACAGCTTATGAAGACCCCAAATTCAAAATCTCAGAAAATTAGAATATTACATGAAATCAATTAAAAAAAAGGATTTTAAATACAGAAATGTCGGCCCGCTGAAAAGTATGATCATGCATATGTAATATAGTTATATATACTAAATATATTAGTTTCACCTTTTAATTTGAATTACTGAAATACATGAAGATGATACCGGTATTAAAAAATTTATTGTTTCACCTGTATTTTCAATTAAGACATTAATAAAAAGAATGATGATTGGATGATAAAATGTCATGACAAATTGTACCTTGGTTTTAAATTCAGCAGACTGGAGATCAGTGATGCTGACTTTGCATGTGCTTTGAATGTGCCTGAGGAAGTTCTCAGTCCATTGAGTCAAATCAAGCGAGACCTGACAAAACTGCTCCAACTGAGCAAGATGGGACTGAAATTCCTGAATCCTGAAAATACAAAATTAAAGGTCAACACCTACTCATCAAGGTAAAGGTACACTGTAACTTTATTTTGTTCAAAATGTACACAATTTATGAGCGAGTACATCATGAATCCATCTTACAAGCTGTGTTTTGTCTTATCCTGAATCACTATGGTACACCTATAATAAGTGTTTATATTTGGACTATTTTAGGCCAAGCGGGATGACAACCGCTACAAAGTAGCTCAGTACCTGCGTGACTCATCATATAGCCTACATAAACAGAGAGGAGGGTTGGGCTACAATGTTCTTCCTCAAGATGCATGCATTTGTATTTATTAACCGCTAGAGAGCCAACAGTTACATATGATTTGTCCAGTCAGTAATACTGACACAGCAAATATGCAAATAAGAACTTTATCCCGGGGTTTAGGAATGTGCAGTGTGAGACGGCATCTTATGAATTGGAGGAGCAGTGTGAAACATGAAATCAAGATAACGCAGGATTCCATGTACCCGGGATTTAGAATGACCCAGGGTTAACTATTTCAAGTGTGAAAAGCCCTATAGTGTACCTTTAAATATTCAAGTACTACTTGTAATGCAAATGAAACAATGTAAAATACGCAGTGAAACATAATTCACATACAAAAACACAAACACAATTAGACCTGCAAGACTTTTTTCTTTAAAAATGTTTTACCGTCCCCAAACCTTTGAATGGTAGTGTAAATATACTTTAGTGAACCATGATTTATTACTTACTAATGCTAGTCAGAGGCAAGTGCTATGGTAAGCAATCTAATTCTAGATTAATTTTGATTGCATAAAAGTTTGTATATGCCCCGTAGTACAAGATGAGTCATTCATATTTTTAGTAAAATTTTCTGGGAGAGAAAGAGAAAATTTTAAATGTGTATATTTTTGGAGCACATAAGCAAACAGATGACAGGGACAAAAATATGAATGATTATTACCTGAGTGGTATATTAGTACTGAGAGAACACCACCTCTCTTCCATGCTACAATGAAGATCTCTAAGCTCTGCAGTCCTTTCCTCTGAGGCTGAGGAGTACAGAGACTCTGCTCGGGTCTCCAAACTTTCCAACAAAGACTCCTGAGAGGGAACTTCCGACTGCATGTCCTGATACATCATAAAAAAGATTTTATTGGTTACTTGCCATTAAAGTCTTAGTGTCCCGAATTGTTTTTGACAGTTTTAAATGAATGATGGCAATTCAAACAATCAGCATTAAACATAAAGAACCATGGATGTGGAAAACGAAAACAGCAAAAATACCTTTCAGACTTCGCACTCACCTGCAGCATCTGAAGCTGGCTCTGCAGCTTCACAATGTCTGTGGTCAGGTAGGGAGAATCTGAACTGCATAGATTTTCACACCTGTTCAACCAGGACTGCAGAAGTGAGAGATCTCTCTCACCTCTAAAAAAAAAAAGCAGACAGCCAAAACATTTATTTTTATATTACAATCTTTTATTTCAGTAACTAAAATCACTGTCATTGCAGTCAATTACGTAAAAAATTAATATGCAAACACATGCCTTTGCCACAGAGTCAACAGGTTCTCCAGTTTTGATTGTTTTTCAGTGGCTTGTTGGGTGTGTAATTTGTGAGCTTGCTGAAGGTCAGCCACAGCTTTCTCCATCCGTCCCCCATCAGACAGCCTCCTCCAGCCCAAACTCAGAGACATTAGCCTGGACCCGAGCTGCTGTAGACGCTGCGCTACATCCTGAGAATGAAGGAAATAAATCTTACTCTAGCAGCCTCAAATGCCTTTTATATAATCATATTTTTAAATTAAGTGAAAATTTTAGCATAGGGGTTATGCGCAACATCTATGTTCTGTAAAACAGGTCGTATTGCTTCCATTTCAGGTCTTTTGTATGTGCTTTGATAAATATAGAGCTGTTTAATTTAAAATTTAAGGAGTGAGCAAAGATGATCATAAATTGAGCATTATTTTCTTCTTCTTACTAACATCTAGATATTTAAAACGCATAAAACACCAACAATAACACTTTCTCATTACGGATGCGGACGCGGATGCAATGAGACCTGTTCTCCTGTTTGTTCATGTGACGGTCAGCATAAAGTCTATAGGGCCTCTTGTACTAATGGCCCTCTGGCTGATTGTGTGGATTATTTCATGCAGCCCTTCAAGTGTAAATACTTTATCCTTTAATCCGGTCTGAAAATTGATTTTTACTTTCTGCATTTTGGTTTGGTCTTCGTTACCCCGCAGTTCTCTTAAGGATTATTAAACAGCAGTCAATATGTTTTTCCACAGGGCTCATTCTAAAAGCCCTAAAACATAGAAACAAAAACTGAAGCTGTATCCTAGGAGACAGCAACAAACAGACATGCTGCAGCTAATCCAGTCACTTAATTTTAAATAAAATGTAGTAAAATGTAATATTTATAAATATCATACTGCACATGTGAACTGAATTTTATTTATTTTAGTCGTTCTTATTGTGATGATTGTATATATACTGGTATAGGGGCCCCCAATTTCAGTTTTACACCCCTGGTCTAAATAATATATACAGTATGGTATGGAAATTGATTTATTTAGATCTTTAAGCTGTCTTTTCCAAACACATGTAATACTAACCATATGTTCATGGAGAGTTTTATATGTTCTTGATGCTGATGTACAGGAAGTAACTGGTGTGTTCAGTTTTTCCTGTAGTCCATTCAGCAAACCTTCAACCTAAGATGAGTGAAAACATTGGATAACACACACACACACACATCCAACATGACTCGAATAATATATCAGACCAGAGTAGCACAGAGAGCCATGTATAAAGAGTTACCTCATTGAGATCTTGAGTAAATTGTTTCGTATTTCTCAAACTAGAATGAAGCTCTGCCTCTCGTTGCTCCACGCTGTTCTTAAACTCTTCCCGGTACCTTTCAATCTGCATCAGACGTGCTTTAATTCGCCCTGCCTCATTCGGTGCAATGAAATGACTTAAAGATTGAAACTCTGTCTCCAATCGGCCAAAGATGTCCATCTTCTCCTCTAAGGCCTCCTTTAACATCTAAGAGAGAAAACAATGAGCAGACATCATCCATTGAGCGCTAAATGAAACATATCATGTTGTCTGGTTAATTTGGTTATGTTTATTAAGTTACAGTCTTCTGATCCAGGGCATTATCTCTGTTTACCTCCACCGTGTGAATCTGCTCATCCAGGTTGGCAGAGGATCCGCCGAAAGCTTCAAGCTCCCTCTTACTATCACAGACCCAGGAGAAGAAAGCCTCAGACTCACGACAGAACCTTTGCCACCATCTGTGCATCATCTCCAGATCTGACACACTATTGGAACAGATCCAAGCAGGAAAGAAATACCCCTTGTGAAAAATAGTACCCCTGAAAATAGTGCTTATTATGGACATACTTTAAAAGAATATACTCTTTACAGAATGTACACTTAAGTGACCTTTTATTTAATTGATGTTATAGTATCTGAAAGTACAGTTTTTAAAAAATATAAACACTTTTAACATTTGAAGTACATTTTGAAGTACACAACAAATGCACATTCAATACAATTAAGCACAATTCTTTTTCACAAGGAATAATTAATTAAAGGAATTCACATTTGCATACACACCATCTGCATAATTTTAGCACCCAATTCACTACAGGATTCAATCAGGATTCAACTCAGGCAACATTGAAAAAATGTCCAAACATGTTGTTGCATCTAGAAGGTCTATTCTGAGCGAGGTTGATAAAGGTGCAGCAGACTTTTGCACTTTTACTGGCATTTGTAGTACGTTGGTACAAGAAATAAGGTGCGTAATGTGAATTGTGCAGTAGATACAGGCATTTTGACTTAAAGCTGTCTTACATTTTCCTGAGGCTGGCTTGTATCTCCTGCATTCTTTCTTTTGTGCACTGGGCCTGATCCTGTAGTAAAGACTGATTGTGAGAACCAAGTTTAATATCTGCTGCCTTCTTCACCAGGGACTCAGCTTGTACAGCAAATGTGTTACCCTGCTCATGAAGCTCCTAAACAAACACACAGATATGAGTATTATTCTCAGTCCAAAGTTCAATAAACATTTAACTACTATATTTTTGTCTTTGCTCTCACTTTAACATTTTTCATTTCAGTCTTGAGGTTGTCCAGGCTGCTGAAGATAAGCTCCCTCTGCAGGACAGGACTGACAAGACACACAAACTGCCAGATGACCTCTCTCTCCAAATCAAACTCCTGCCATGCATTCACAGTGACCTAAAGAGCAATGAGAATGACACATTACAAACTGCAATTAAATTAAGTGATTGCATTTCTTTTACGATTATTCATGTTGCATTACAAGGTTACACTTTATGCACAAAACATAAGTGTACACAATGTTTGACTTCTGGAAACAAGGTCAACCTCTGAAGAGAGGGGCATTCTAAGATCTTGAGGCCCACAATTGTCCACAACAATATTAAAAGTCCACATTTGTTTACATTTGTTTGTGATTGTCTGGATAAGGAATTTTGGTAACACTTTAGTTTAGGGACCAATTAACTTGTAGCTTAGCATGCATATTACTAGTATATTGGCTGTTTATTCATTCTTATAAAGAACATATTTATGCCTTATTCTGTGTAGGGTCTGGACCAATCAGACACACACTAATTATTCATATTCATTATATTTACTGAATATAAAAGTCTATGAAACTCCCCCAAAACTAACATCACAAATGAAGTTACTATGTCGGTCGGGTGTCCTGTTACAGAGCACCTTAAGACTGATTACAGACTTTTACGACCTCAAGGAATGTGGCCACATGCACAAGAGAGAGACAATGGAAAGACAGAAACAATCTTTAATACAAACTTTGCTGCATTAGTCATAAACTAACTGATCTATGAATGAACATGCATCCCAGAGACGATGTGAATGATTTACTGTCTTGTGTACTATCATGTATAACACTATGGTATGTTTGATTGACCGTTGGTTGGTTATACAACCACATACATACCAATGTAACCTCACCTGGATCATATCTCCTACCTAATTAATCCTCACCTAATGACTCACACTTTGATGTACATCACCTTCCTTTAGAATGCAGTGTGGATTTGTTATTTCTACCTGAGCATTACTGAACAGAAAAAGGTTGAGGCAGAAGGTATAATCACTGTTAGGACAGAGACTCATAAATCTTGCCCCCAGATGAAACTCCCGCCAGAAAGTCAACTCCTCTCATTGGTGAAGCAAACCATGAGAGGTGGGATCTTCTCTGGGTTTATTTAGAGACAGTCCACCGTGACCTCCCTCTCTTCCTTTTTTCCATCCGACCACAACACTGTTCCTGAGGATACAAGGGGTAATCCCTTCCCCCTTCCCTGGGGGCCCTAGGCCCAGCAGGCCGTGAGCACCATCGGCCATGCTTTCATGCTCCCAAAAGGGAGTCAGACTGCTTTTCTTCAATCCAGAAACTGCAACTTTACCAACTGAAAAGGACAACCTCAGGAGTGTTGGCACAACGACTTCTCCTAAGGCAGAAGAAGTCCGTCACAACTCACACCCTTTACTCTACGTGTCCTCCCCGGACCAGGGCTGGCAGGCCACAGTCTGCACTCCAGCCATGAGAACAGAGTTAAACCAACCATGCAAGTTTATCTTATCTTCTTCATCCAACGAAGAAGAAAATGATTGAGACTTCAACATTTGACACTCGCAGAATCATCAACAACTTCAATTTCCAACAACTTTGATAATAGTGTACGCTACCCAGGCATGCAAGTATACTTTTGATTTGATGCTTTGAAAATGAAATGCTGATGTTTCTTCTCATAGTTACCGTAACTTCTCAATAGGTCCGTTTCCGGTTTCGTCCTATCACTCACCTATTTATGTATTCATGTGTGTACGTTGTTTAGTTTATTTATATTTATGATTTAGTTAATAAAACTTGTACATAATATGTATTTGGTTCTGTTTTGTTTGCAATACGGAGTCCCTTTATGATTTTAATTTAGCTACATGCTCAAAGCACTGTACAATTACAAGCTAAGAAATAATTATTCTTCTGTGGCCATGGAAGGTACCTTTTTCTTAGAATAAATGAATAATCAAAGAGTTTGTTGGACAAACTGATTAATTGATTGTAATATTAATTCAGCCACATCAAGTTAATTCAATTAACTCACCCAAATATTCATAATTAATAATAACAAGTTATTATTGATTATTAATATTCCAAAGAGCTGATTCGTTACATCTGCATGACCATATTCTACATCCCTTATACCCAATTCCTAAACTTAACAACAACCTTACTAAATATTAATAAGCAGTGATTAGGAGTTTATTGAGGCAAAAGTCGTTGTTAATAGGTAGTTAATAATGAGAATTGGACCCTAATCTAAAGTGGGAACTAGCCCAATTTTGGATTACTTTAAAAATTAGTCTACAAGTGTTGGGAAAAGTTACTTTCAAAAGAAACACAGTACAATATTGCATTAGTTAATTACTTTTTATGGAAAGTAATGTGTTATGTTACTTTTGTGTTACTTTTTCTAACCTGGGCTGGCTAGAAAATGTAAAGGGAAAAGGAAAAAGACTCAGGCTGAAGGAAATTCACACCTGTACAGTAGAGGGCTTTCAAAAGATTACAAAATATGAAACACAAAAAACGTATTGGTATTGTTCAATTGGATCAGATCAGACCTAGTTAAATTGCACAAATATACTTTATGTATTTAATCTCACTTTATTAACCAATTTAATTATAGCAGGTTTGCTTAATATTCTGAGTTTGCATTTCACTGTTTTTATTTTCAGGAATACTGAATCTGTTTTTGTGTAAGTGAGATGAGTAAATGCATGCTCACATTTAGTCTAGTACTACAATAACCGTCATGTTTACACAGCGCACACAACACCTCTGCACTTACTCCTTACTCCTAAAAATTCATTCATTTTTTTGTTGTAAATTTAAAAGTAATGCGTTACTTCACTAGTTACTTGGAAAAAGTAATCTGATTATGTAACTCGAGTTAATTAACTGAAATTTATAGAGAGTCGAGTCTAAAATGAGGAGCGCTATTTGTTGCATCACTGAAAGTCAGCCATTTATGAGGTTTAATAACAGTTAGGATCCTGCCTATGAAGCTAACATGCTATGATCTAACATATGGAGATCTTTCTGAACCGTTGTTTACAGACACTTTAAGGGGAATAAACTGAATTACAATATGGCATATGTGTAAATATAATTTGACTGAAAGTGTTACCTGCAGGTGTTTCTCCTGAGCTGCCCAGTCTTCTTTACCTTGAGATCTCACATCCGTTTCTTTTGCTTCCTGTGTCTTCAGATTTTGCTGAGTACAGACCATAACAAGGTGACAGAGAAGAAAGAAAAAAGGAAAAATAGATGGGGGTGGGGGGGGGGGGGGGTTGGTGGGGGGGGAATGAAATAAATGATCCTGAGATTCACCCCTTGGAATATTATGAATCACTTATTCACAGCAATCAGATTAGCAAATAAGATGAACACGATTCATCACGTCTATTGCATTATATGTGTCAACAAAAATGAATTCTACAGTCCCTACCTGGTGAATAAGGAGCAGCTGTTTGGCTTCGGTTATGTTCTCTGCATTCAGTATTCTTCTGTGCCCCTGTGTCTGAATCACCTCCTCCTCCTCCTTCACCTCTTCTTCAGTCTTTATGTTTCCTTCATTGGCCACTGCAACAGGAAAATCCTGAGAAAACATTAAAAGAGTTTAACCATGCAAAATGTTAAACTGTAACACCACATAAAAAGTTCAGTAAAAAAGTTCCTGCAGATGATATGCAAATATGCATGGAGAATTTTATGCAGACATTTTCTTTCCAAAGTAAACATGGCACCTGACATTTGCAATAGTACACCTTGTATTAAAACTAGCATGATGACCACTCTTCACCTCAGACAGAGACAGCAGCAGTGCAGAAAACTCTTGTGAGAGTTTATCAAGAGCAGCCCTCTGTGTGTGAACCTCACTCTCAGGACTTATCTCCTCCAGCACAGCGAGACGAGCTTTGAGCCAGTCCAGAGTCTCGCCCTGAGCCTTTACCGCCCGACGCTGCATCTGCAAAGTGAAGCAGAGGGAGGTCAGCTGAAGTCACATAACACACAGTGGTCTGAACACACATACAGTATACAGTATGCAGATGAGCATAAGTCACATAGATTTGGGGTGAGCTCACCTGGAGAGAAGAGATTTCAGCACCACTTTGTATTTCCTGCTGGGAGAGAAGCCATCCAGACAGCTCACTGAACCTGGAGCACAGCACAAAAAACAAAAACATAGAAAAAGAAATTCACAACCTGCACATATGTTGTCTCTTGTCAAAAAGAAATGTGCTGAACTGTATTGAATGTGTACTTGCAAGCATATTTTAGAAAACTGTACTTGGAGATATTATATTTATTAAATAAAAGGCCATTTTAAAAATGTACTTAAAGAGAGTACCCCTTTATCACTTTCTTAACACACTTAAGTACACTTAAGTGACATTTGCAATGTCAAATTAAACGTTTTACTTTGAAATACATTTTAAATCATTGTTTTAAAGAGCTTTAAATAAGCACACTTATTTTGATGTGCTGATTAACATGCTAAAGCAAATGTAATGTAATTTCCTATAATTTTAACTGTAGTGTGTTATTCAATGTTACATTTAAATGTTTAATTTGAAGTTAATATATTTTAAATGGACTTAATTGCAACTTCAGAATGTGAATTTGTAATTATACATTTGTAATGATGAAGTACACTTTAACCATATTTTGACAGTATAAGAAATTATGAAATTAATTACATATAAAATGTAATTCTACCTGAGTAGGTCAAAAAAGGTTAGAAAAAAATTCAGCAAATTGGATTTTATATCAATTAAAGTTATAATACATTTTCATTTAATTGCATTCAAAGTGTTCCAAAACTTTACATTCAGTTTGCATTTAAGCATATTAAATTTATGCTAAAGTGTAATTCTTTTTCACACAGGGTGTTTTGGATGTTGATGTGCTTCTTAACTACCGTTAGCTTAGCTTAACACATTTTTCTTATTCAACTAGCCTTATCAGAAAGACCTGGCCGTTAAACAAGCCTCACCAGTGTTCAGAGTTCCCGTACATTTTACACCATTCTAGGGAAAAATCTGTTGAAAATCATAGCATTGACAGAATGTGTCTCATTTTGTCACTCAGTATTTGCATCTCACCTGGCATGCCACTCTCTCCATTTATCCATGTGCTGTTGTAGTTTCAAGTGCGTTCGCTCTATTAAACCTCTGACCTCTGAAAGATGATCTCTGGTTTGCTCCAGTGTTTGATAGCCTTGGTCATTTTCTGGAAGATCCTGACAGAGATGCTCCATTGTCTTTAGTCGCTTCTCACATACAGAAAGTGTGTTTTTATGTCTGAAAAAGGCCTATAAAGATACATAAATAGATTGAATAGATAATTCTCAGGTTATGAGAATTGCATGATCTTTTTTCTAATCGGCTCTATCTCACCCTGTGTTCTTTGAGCGTTCTTTCACTGCCGGCTGTGAGCAGGGCTTTGTCCTCCCTTTTCAGCTCTATCCTACACTCCTGTAATGTGGTCATCACCAAACGCCTCTCTGTTTCCACCCGGAGTCTGATCAGATGGAATGGAGCCTCGGCTTGAATGTCCTGGGAGGAAGATAAAAGCACTTAACATAAAAAAAATAAATTAAAAAAAATGTCCTTCCCCTTGTCTGATTTTTACTACTCTGAGCAATGCCTGAACTTTGTATTTTGAATACTTCTTGTGTTGTTCTTTGCGTCTTCCCAATGACTCGCTTGCTTTAGTCCTCAGTTGTAAGTAGCTTTGGATAAAAGCGTCTGCCAAGTGACTAAATGTAAATGTAAAGATAATGCATCGAGATGAATCCTTTACACTATAAAAAAATATTTTCATGATTTGTTGTCACAACTTTTCATCTTTTGTCAATTCAACTTAGATAATTAATGTCATTTAGATAACACAATATTTAGAGTTTCTATTTATTAAACCAATCTTAAAATTTGAGTTAATTGTACTAACTTAAAATTTGCATTTCAATGAACTCAAAATTAAGGCAACCAGGTGACTTACTATTTTAAGTTAAACCAACAAAGTTTTTTTTATAGTGTAGCTTCCTGTTCCTGTTAAAGGAACACTCCACCGTTTTTTGAAATAGGGCTTATTCACATTCTTTCCTACATTTAGATATGTGTGCAAATGCATTTTTGTCTCAGTGCACGCATTGTTTTAGTTTGACAGGGTCGGCGCTAGCTTAGCTTAGCACAATGAATGGAATCCTTTGTTGCCAGCTAGCATGTCCTGAGTAAAAGTGATTAAAAAAAATAAACAAACTCACGTAATTACTTCTTGTGGCCTGCGTATTCACAACGAGTACAAATAGTGATGCAGATTAACACTAGGCGATTTCCTAGGCATATATTGACTTGGGGACTATATTAGGGGGAAGCACAGGCGAACCACTGCTGCTGCTTGGAAGTCGTGGGATTTCATGTGTTGCGTGATATCTCTGCGCCCAAGTAGCAGTGCTTCACCTAAGCAGCAGTGGTTCGCCTGTGCTTCCCCCTAATATAGTCCCAAGTCAATATCTGCCTAGGAAATTGCCTAGTGTTAATCTGCATCGCTATTTGTACTCGTTGTGAATACGCAGGCCACAAGAAGTAATTACGTGAGTTTGTTTATTTTTTTTAATCACTTTTACTCAGGACATGCTAGCTGGCAACAAAGGATTCCATTCATTGTGCTAAGCTAAGCTAGCGCCGACCCTGTCAAACTAAAACAATGCATGCACTGGGACAAAAATGCATTTGCACACATATCTAAATGTAGGAAAGAATGTGAATAAGCCCTATTTAAAAAAAACGTGGAGTGTTCCTTTAACTTGTCTAAATTTTCACCATTTTTGATCTTCCAACTGACCTTCCATTGCTTGTGCAGTCTTCTGACCGTCTCTCGCAGACTCCGCTGGTCTTCCTCAGAGATGATATCAGTGAGGTCATCACAAGCCTTTAAATAAGCACTTAAAATGTGCTGGTCTAGTCGCCTAAAGAACTCCTGAGCAAACAATTACACACTTAATTAGAAGAACATGACAAGATCAATATGTTTGAAGGGTTCGCCGATTAAGACATCAATGACGTACATTGTGTTTGCGGAAGAGCTCATCTGGGTCTCCCCTTTCCTTTAAACAGGCCTGGCCCACACGCAGCGCCTTCTCCAGGTCAGCACGAGACTCCTCAAACCTCCGCATGAGGTTGCCGTTAGTCTCTGCCACCTGCCTCCACTCCAAAGCCTCCTGCATCAAAGCCTGAGCAGAGCAGAACACTTCAAACTATCTCTCTTTATCGAATAGTTATTTTTTAGTTATAGTACATGTATAGTTATAATAGTGGAACACAAGCAAGAGTTAGAGATACAGCAGAGGTGAAGATTTTTATTGAAGACTGACTTCAATTTTGCATTGCCCCAGAAGACTTTTTGGATAATTTTTACGGTGCTTTTATTTTGTAAAAGTCAGTGTTCATTGAGTTGTAAGGGGAAAATTTTAAAGAATTCCTATTTAAAAAAAAAAAAAAAAAAAAATCTGTATTCAGTAAATAATGACTAATAACAATTTATGGATAAGTAATTCCTTGACAAACATATTAAGAAATACAAAAAAAACCTTTTTAAAAAACACACCAAAAATGTAAAAAGTAAAATTTGCCGGTGTCAAAGCCAGCATTATTTTTCTGATAATTTCTATTAAAAAAATTAAATACCAGTCAAAAGTTTGGGGTCTTTAAGATTTGTTTCATATCTTAAATGGCTCACTTTCACTTGATAAAAAATACAGTAAAACAGTTAAATTTCTACAATTTAAAATAACTTGTTTCTATGTTAATAAAAATATATTATATATTATAATTATATTATCTATTTTAAAATGTAATTTATTCCTGTGACTGTGATAGGCTGAATTTTCAGCATCACTCCAGTCGTCTGTGTCACATAATCCTTCAGAAATCATTCTAATATGCTGATTTGGTGCTCAAGTTTCTTTTCACTTTTCTTGTCACTTTTAGACAACTTGCTGAATAATTTATATAAAAATAAAAAAAAACGTTCTAACCCCACTTTTTTGAATGGTAATGTATGAAAGTTTTATTGCAGAGCTGTAATGTAGTCCGACCTGTGTGGTGGTCTGAATCTCCGTCACTCTGTTCTGCAGAAGAGACATGTCAAAATTGTGTAGGGATTTTGCACAGCACAGCGCCCTCTGTAGAGACAGGTAACTGCGCTCCAAAGCACAAACACAACGCTTACAGGTCTGCTGCTGTGTTTGTAGCTCCTGCAAAAAAAATTATAAAACATCAATTAACACATACAACAATTATAGTTGAGACATATACAGGCAGGTTTATTTTTCTTTTTGAATCCTTGTGGGATTACAAAAGACAGCCACTTATTATTTGTCACATCATTACTGTTTCTCCACACTGTATTCTTCATGGTCTGATAATCTTTTCCTCCCAGTGGTCTGTACTGACCTGACACATTTCCTGGTTGTGTTGCTGGGTGATGATGTGTCCAGCGTGCTCTGCTGTCTGGTAGAAAGCTGAGATTTGTTTCTCTAGCTCTTCTAACAGAGGAAATAGAGCCTGGCACTCCCTCAAAATTAAAGGACACTTTTCTTTCAGCTGTAAGGATACAAACAAACAATTACATAATTTATTCCCAGACATATGTCATATAAAAACTATATGATATAACTTATACCATTCCAAACTTATCTGGTGGGTTTTTTTTTTTTGCCTGTAGTTACTATTCCTTTTCATTATAAGGTTTTTCAGATAGAATTATATATTTAATAATATAATACAAGTTAGCAAACATTGCACAAACCTGGTGTAGCTGTGCTTCGGTTGTTGTTATAGTGGTAAGTGTTTTAGCTCCACCAGCATGAACAGAGTCTTTGGCCAGAAGCTGTGCAGAGCGAGCAGCCACTTTATGTTGTGCTTCCACAGCAGGTAGCCTGTGCTTGATGTCCTGCAATATGTGTGTCAATTATATCAGAAGGCTTAGGTGAAACTCAGATGGACAAAATTGGCATTAAAGTCTTGCATTTATCATTTCTGAGTGGCCAATCTCACATACAGAGAAAAAGATTTAACAATATATACAACGAATGTTGAAACCTTTTTACCTCAACATCCTGCATAAAGGCTTTGACATCCAACAATGACACTTGAAGCGGTGAGGTAAGTTTGGTAATGGAAGTGTCAAGAAACTCTTGTATGTCAGTGCTGACATCCTGATGTGTCCTTACAGTATGAGTCTCAGGAAGACGAGAGTACTGTGAAAAGAGAAAAACAGACTTTATTATTAAAGAAATGGTTTGCTTAAAGGGTTAGTTCACCCAAAAATGTACAATTATCTTATAATTTACTCACACTCAAGTCATCCTAGCCATCCATATGACTTTCTTCTTTCAGCCAAACACAATCGGAGTTATATTAAATTTATAATTGGGTGTCATCTGCATAGCAGTGAAATTTGAAGCCATTATAAAGCTTGGAAGAGCCAGGATATTTTTTAATATAACTTTGATTGTGTTTGGCTGAAAGAAGAAAGTCATATACACCTAGGATGGCTTGAGGGTGAGTAAATATGGGATAATTTTCATTTTCAGGTGAACTAACCCTTTAAAAATTAACCCCATATGACTTTCTTTCTTCCATGAAACACAAAACTTATGGTGTAAAAAAAAAAAAAAAAAAAAACGTATGGTTATGGTGTAGTTATTTCTAGAAGTTCTGACATTATACTAAACGTCTTAGGTGTTCCATTAGAGAAACAAAAGTATAAAGATTTAGTGACAGAATTTATATTTTTGGGTGACCTACCCCTTTAAACTGACCAGCTTCTTTTCTTTAAGATGTGAGAAAGTTTGTTTACCTGTTTGACCATCAGAAACAGCTCTCTCCATCTTCCATTGAGAAGCAGAAGCTGATGCTTTACATCACGTGTCACTGTTTCATCACAGGTCTCGATCAGAAAGTTGCCTGCATCGTTCATAGCAGCGTGCTGGTCCATCCAGTGCGGAAGGTTCCGAAAAAACTCCTGGAAAAACAACAGAGAATAAGAACGTATCATAAACATAACCCTACTAGTTATTTTTAGAGACATGGCTACACGGACAGTATGTGGTTGACTTACCCGTTTGGTGTTCTCAGGTTGTCTGAGAGCGTCCTGAGCGTCCTCCAGCCAGGCCTGCAATAAGGCCACGCAGCTGTTGTACCTCAACCAGTTACACTGCACCTCCTCCAACATGGACCTTACGCTTCGCACCTCCACCGACAGACTCCTCCACTGATCAGACACCTCTCGCAGCAAGAGCTTTACCCCTCCCTCAGCTGAAATGTCAAAACATGAACATACAAAAGCAGAGCAGATTCATGAACGTACTAATAAATACATACTGGTAAATCTAAAACTAACACTTATACTAGTATTAGTACACTAATAATATTACTAGTCCTTACTAAAGAAATACTAATACATCCTTGAGGTCATCCACAATCATTATCACCTTTTAAAAGTTGCTAAACCTGTTTATTTTTGCTATCTTAATTATTATTGCTATCTTATATCGTAACCATACGACTTTATAGTTAGTTGCATATGATTTGTGCATTTAGCATGGTTTACGTTGTCATTTTGTTATGTTTTGTCATTTTTATTATTTTTTGTTGTTTTCATAATTCTGTTTAGCTTCAAATTACTTTTCTTTCAGTTTTAGTTATTTTATCAAATGGGTTTACAAGTACTAAAATTACAAAACTGTCTACAACCTAAGATTGCTTTATTGATTTTCATAAAATGTTTCATTTAATATTTACATTTTATTTTATTTCAGCTTCATTACTGATATATATATATATTATAATATAATATAACATAATATTCTGTCTACAACACTTTAAGAACATACCAATGACCCATTTTTTTAGTTACAACCTACCAGCTGAGTAGCACTGCAATAAATCATCATGATAAGATGTGATTGGCTTCTGAAAGGCCTATTTTGTGATCTTCCAATCACACTTCAGATATATATCACAAAGACCACCCCTATGTTGCGGTTGCCTTAGGCACGTACAAAGCAACATGTTGGGAGTCTATCGCCCAGAGAAACCCAATTAGAATGCAGTATCTGCACTAATGGACTGGAATTCCCTTTTGAGTTCTGTGCCTGGGAAAACCTCATTTACCAGTAGCCCGAGGAGAGAGAAATGAGCGTAGAAAGAGAAAGAAAAACCAAACGGAAAAGAGCAAAAATGAAACAGAAAGGGAGAACGAGAGAGAGACAGAGATAGCAGGAAGATGCTACAGGCACAGACTGATTGACTACTGAGTCCACAAGGATTAAACTCACTGAGGGTGAAACAAGGTGAGCTGCTATCATTCTGCCCTCTGGACACTGAGATGCTGAAATCTGAAGGATTTGCTTAAAAAAAAAATCTGCCTTTATCTGCCCAGCCATGATATGATTTGTACATTACAAATATTTTTTTTGGTTCACTCAACGCCAAATAAGGATCTTTACGGGTGGCAACGGTAACTCTTACTCGTATCCTCTATGTTAAAAAAATGATAATACATTTTTTGGATGATTTGATGATTCTCATATAAAGTGATGAGAAAAAAATAATAATTGCACAGTGAAACACCACGATGAAAATCCCAGCTAGAAAGTTGTACTCAGCAAACTGTAGCAATCACATAGGCATATAAAACACAAAATGATTCTGAACTTGAAGCATACCTGAAGTGTCTGCTTTAATGTAGAGATCAGCAGCTTGTACCAGAGCCTGGTGGCTAGTTTCATACTTCTCAAAGAACTCCTGTCCCTCCACAAATGACTAGAGATGCAGAGAATAAACAAAAGTAAAGATCAGGTGATTTAATTGTGCAATCAGAGTAATTAGTATCTTTAACAGATCTTAGGCTATACTGCATTTGATGGAATGGCCTCAAAGATTACTATGTATGAAAACTTATTTGTATGGTTAGGCAATGAAGGAGCTGAAAAAATGCTAAATGAAAAGAATCCATCTAGTTTGTAAACTTACACCATAGCTTTGCAGCAGAAGCTCCACTGACTCCAGTCGGCCGTATTTAATGATCCAGGATTTCAGCTTGGACTCAGCTAGTGTCAAAAATGCCAGCAAACCATATTTTGTTTCCCAGAATTCCAGTTTGCTCAAGTGAATGTGTGAGGAGGTAGATATGTAGTTTAATCTGAAATCAGTTACATAAAAACAGGTTAATAATATATTATATATAATACAATACAATTTATTATTAAAAGCTTTATTTATAGCCATTGCAAATTGAATTTTAATTGCAATTATAAATTGAGCTCTTCATTAATCTTCGAGGTTCTCTGTCATGGTTTTTACCTCTCTGCCATGTCTTGCAGTTGTTCCATGGGAATCGGGACATTATTAACACATCTGTCTCTGTGGATTAACTGCAAGGTCTGCTTGTGTCTTTCATGAAGCCTTAAGATCTCCTGCACAACCAAATACAGAAAAATTGAAGGTTCTGCTAGTCTTGTTACTCATTAATAGATTCTCATTCATCCGTTCTCCAATACCTCACAAATAACACATTCATACAGACAAACACAGACTTTCTCATTCTGTTTTACCTGGTCGTTTAGTCGCCTTTTGTGAATGGATTTTGCTGTCTCATCATGGGCTTGCTGAGGGACCAACTCCTCTCGTAGGATCTTCTCTGCTTGATGTAAATACATACCAACTTCACCCAGAGGATGCGGCAAACCACTATCCAGCTGTAGATGCCAATCTAAAAGCTGCAGGCAGGAAAAATAACTGTATATTATATTATATTATATTATATTATATTATATTATATTATATTATATTATATTATATTATATTAGTCTTTTACTTTTAATAGGTAAAACAAAATCAGCTAAATCTAAAGTGAATGTCCTCAAATGGACTAGAGTTTGGATTAAAGTTAGTCTATGTATTCTAATTGGTTTCCTATAAAAAAACTTTTTTTAAATCTTTAATTGTGTATCTGACCCTTGCAGACAGCCTCTCCCAGGCCTGTTTGAGCAGAGCCTGATCTGCAGTCAGCTTGCCGTCCTTCTGAGTGGACTGAACACATGTCTCCACTTGTCTTCTCTGCACCTCAAACTGTACTCGACAACGCTTGAACGTCTGAGTAAAAGAAAGAGCGAGTGAATGAATGAATGAGAGAACTACAGGTAATTAAATTATTAAGATTCTGAATATTCAAATAATGCCCAATGTAATGCTAATAGGAGAGAGACAGCAAGATAACACAACCTGTCCAAAAAATGACAAAGCAAGAGAAAAAGAAAAAGAGACGCATGCCAAAAGCTGAAAAAGAATTTAAACAGCCAAATTGCACATGCATGTATTCATGCAATAATGGGCTTCAATTTTCCACTCTCTCTCTACCCATGCGGTCCCTGCTAGAGCTCTGATTCTTCTGAATATGGAACATATCCGTGGGCGCTACAGACGTCGCTTCACTGGTGTGTAGTGCCATGATTATGAAAGCAACAAGAGCTCTCAGCTGTAATATTAGCGTTGTCTGTATGCGTATGTGGGTGTGTTTAAATGTTTTGAGCAACCAATGTTTTGTCTGGGATCTACTATATGTTCACTTTTTTTTATAATAATGATTAGGGTAACCCTTTAATTCAATAGTCCACTTTAGACATTCTACTAACTATAAGTAACTTTCAACTACATGTCAACTAACTGTCATTAGAGTATTAGTAGACTGTCAGCTTAATATCTGCTAACACTTTATTTTGTTGGTCCCCCAACAGACATTCTACTGACTATAAGTAACTTGGCGACTACAAGTCAACTTATTCTCCTAACCCGAACCCTAACACCTAACCATAACCTAACAGTCTACTATAATATACTAATCCTCTAATGAGAGTTAGTTGACATGTAGTTGAAAGTCACTTTAGACGTTCTACTAATTATAAGAAACTTAACGAAATAAAGTGTAACCATGATTAGTATACACACAGTGGTGTCCAAAAGTCTGAGACTACACTGAAAATCTGTAAATGTAAAATCCCATGCATCCCTGACAGCATACACTACCATTGAAAAGTTTTAGTTTTTTCATTGATAACATTTTTGAAACAAGTCACTTAATGCTCACCAAAGCTGCATTATTTGATCAAAAACACAGCAGTTATATTGTGAAATATTATTACAATTTATTTCAGTCATCAGTCTCACATGATCCTTCAGAAATTATTATAATATGCTGATTTGCTGCTCAAGAAACATTTCACATTTTTATCAATCCTGAAAACAGCTGCACTGATTAATATTTTTGTGGAAACCATGATAATTTTTTAAGGATTCAATAGAAAGTTCAAAAGAACAGCCTTTATTGGAAATATATATTTTTTGTGATGTAAAGGTCTTTACTGTTACTTTTAATCGATTTAATGCATCCTTACTGAAAGTATTCATGTCTTCCAAAAGAAAAAGTCTTACTAACCCCAAACATTTAAAAGGTTGTATAAAGCATCACAATTCGCAAATTGTGGAGTGAGTTCATGTACTTGTAGCTTAAGTGCTGCTGTCATTAAAACAAAGGGGCTAAATTATATATTGGCTACTGAGGCAGAACAAAAAAAAAAAGGATACCATTGGCTCCTGAAATTAAACAGAATCACAGAATCACTTCTGTTACGATGGCTGTTCAAAAGCATGATTCACTGACTGAATAAATCTGTTTCATTTAATAAGAGTCATTTGTGACAATTTTAGGCACGGTCTGGATCTCTGTAAGAATTTCTTGTCATTTTGTTTCCAACTGCTAATTTCATTATTTATAATGAAAGCAGTTCTATCAAGTTGCAAAAATACAAAACAGAAGCATTTTCACTGGTAGTTGAGACTTTGGGACCCACTGTATATCAGCATTACTTCGACCTACAGCCACACTGCTTTCTTGGACTTTGGTTTTAACAGTGGGCATTTAAAAACCGATACCACTTAACTCTAACTAAGATTTCTATACCTGGTTTCACAGACAGGGCTTAGATTAAACCAGGATTAGACCTTAGATTAATTAGGACATTTAAGTAGCTTTTATAAATGCGCCTTAGAAAAAAACATTACTGGTGTGCATCTTGAGACAAAACAAGTCTCTTTCAGTTAAAACAGCTCAAACATACATTTTAGTCTGGAACTAGCTTACTAGCTTAGCTTGTCTGTGAAACCGGGGGCTAAAGTTTTATTCAGGTATCCAATTGATATCTTATGTGGTCTACGTGATGATTGAGTGAGACCCTGAGCTCACCTGGTACTTCACACCAAAACTTCCTCCGTCCCTCTGGGCTTGAGCACAGTCTCTCTCCAACTGATCTGCCCACGCTTTCAGCTCCCTCAATGTCTTACGCTGCTCCCTCTGAGAGAAAAAAAAGTTAGTGAGGATTGTAGAAACAAGACAAAAAGCAAACATTTGCGAAGATTTAAGGCCCTTGGGGAGGTCTACGCTCATCATTTCCTTACCTAAAGTAATTTAATGCACTTTAAACCCCCGACTCATTACAATTTTGCTGTTCAAACATGCATCACTAATGCCACATTTATAAATCCAACGCAGACTTTGTGTTCCTGCTGCTTGCAGAGTTCTTCTCCTCCATTGTGCAGATCTGCCCCAAACCTCTCCACGGGGGAGCAAGAAATCAGCTCTGCGGGGGCGATACTAATCATTTTACACACATTTACCCTCCCTATTATGAATTAGGAACAAGAGCGAGAAAGTGAGAGCAGTGTTCAGCTAATTCTAATGAAATTAAGTCTATTCTTCCGGCGCTCATCTTACATTTTGGCATCTTCTACGAGGCAATGCCTTTGGGTCATCAAAATGATTATATTATGACCTTGCCAGCGTCTGCTGCATGATCTCCTCCCCACCTCCCAGAAACGAATACTGTCACAGGCATGCGAAGCCCTGGAATATTAAAACCTAAAATTGTCTTAGTTTAAATGTATAACAAAGAGGCAAAATGGTTCAAATTACAGTGACTCTGAAACACTCGTAGACCGTGGCATGGGGAAACTAATGGTTTCTACAAAAGAACCAGGTGGTGACAGGATTAATTCACTGCTTCAACTTGATTATGAACTATTATTAATAGTTTTAAAGACTGCTACTAATGCTAATCATCAAGCTATCAGTATCAGCGCAAAGCAAAGCAAAAAAAAAAAAGAAAAAAGAAAAAGCCAAAGGTCATTATTGTCACGTTAATGTCACCAAAAAGTTCAAGTTCAGTTGTAATGCAAATGTAATAGTGAAGGGAGCAAAATTATATGGGACATATTAAAGCCGTACAATGCCCTGGATTATTAAACCTGATCCACACAATATCGCACCGCTTGTGATGAAAAGGAAGGCAAAATACTACTGAAAGGATCTCAAACTAGCACAGCAGCAGCAGGTGGAAATAGTGGCGGAGCAGTCAAAGCAGGCATAATGTGTTTTATATACGAGCAAACGTACCTCTAACATTTCCTCAATGGCTCGAGGAGCAAGATAAAACTTGAGACAAAAAAGGAATGAATGTAAACATCAAGACATTAGTGGACAGAGGGTGGAGAATAAAGAGAGAGATTTAGTGTAAGGAAATGGTGAGTAGAGAGAAGTGACACCACAAATAAGACAGATTGTTGATAGTGATTTTTTAGGAAACAGAGTAAAGAGCATAGGCATCTAACCATGAGACATAAAGTGAATGGAGAGCTGGTTGAAGTTTGGTTGTTGGATGAGAAATATTATAGTGACGTACCTCTTCTTGCTGCCGGCCAATCTCTGTCTCTTGGCGGTCTGGGTGATGCTTCAGGAACTGTGCCACATATGTCATGATGGATTTCTCATCTGGCTTATCCACATCCACATCTAAATCACATTAAAGATTTACATTTACAGCCATTTTACAAGTTGCAACTTCTGCAATGAAACCTTGTGTTCAGATGAAGCCCATAATAACTAACTCTATTCAAACGCTACCTTTCTTTGCAAAAAGAAGGTTTGCCAGCTTCTTTTGTTTACATTTTTACCCGCTCATTGTGGTTCATTTCTCTGTGGCAAATTTGATTTAATTGATTTTTTTCAGCCACAGTCATTTACTTTTAGCTTTACCTCCTGTTTTTGTGCATCCGTGCATTATCATTTAGCATAACACACCATAAAATTACCTACTAAAATTTCAAAGATCATATGCACAATATGTTCTTTTGGGTATTTTGAAAATTCTCTCCACCAGTAATTGCAACTTTTTATATAATATTAGTACACTGGTTTGTCAAGACCAAAAAATAGTGCATTTTTTGTTGTGACAATACATGTTTGTTTTCAATACATAAACTTTGTCTGTTTCCAGACACAGTATGAATCTTTGAATACCTAATATATGGATTTTTGGTCTGTATATACTACCATATATTTACATTTTCCATTTCGATTTTAAAATGTAATTTATTCCTGGGACGCCAAAGGTACATTTTGATCCTTCAAAAACCATTCTAATATGCTGATTTGGTGCTTAAGAAACATCTTATTATTGTCAATGTTGAAAACTTCTTGTTCTTCTTAATATTATTGTGGAAACTGTGATTCAATCTTAACAACCTTATTCAAGGTGCAATATCTGGCAGAGGCTTCACTGGTGGTTCTTACAAAAGATCCATGGTTGACAATGTCCCTCGACTCACAGTTTACTATTTGTTCAGTCAGCTTTACCATGTCTAATGGGCCACTAATCGTTCAAATGTCAAACTTGATTTGTCAGACTCATGGTAGGAAGCATGAGAAAGCTCAGATGGTGTCTAGGAGGTCTAAGACTTAACCCCCCCCATTAAAAATTCATCAATCACATCCTCTGTGAGTGGCGTTCTGCTAATTAGAATTTAAGCATTTGGCACTTAGAGCCTCGTGCAACACAACTTGAATGTACACAGTCCAAAAAAAACACATTTGTATTTTATATACATTTTGCAAGATTTACATGAAAAACAGACTCTGCATCAAAAATGTAGTCATGAATTGGATTGGATCCTTCTCAAACGACCAAAAGCTGTAAACCTCTATATAAATTATATATATATATTGTCTTAGATTTTAAAAAAAGCATTTGATTGTTATCACCTTCAGGGTCAAGTATTCGTGGGATGCCCAGTTCTCTCTCAGCCAATGAGAAGGCCTCTTCAAGGTTATCCCTGTTAGGTCTCCTCCAAACATGTTCCATGTTAACCAGATGGGGTCGCAAAGCAAAGATAACAGCATGAAAAGCTACCCCTGTGCGCCAGCTGGGGCCAAAATCCTTCACATCAAGACCCAATCTCCTGTAAACACATGCGTAAGTATGTACATTATGTCGAAACCATGGAAGAATGCAGTCATATGCTTTACTTAGGGAAACGGGATTACATGACTAGAGAACAATATATTCATTCAAGGCCTTGCACAGGCACATATCAACAATACAGTTCTTACTTTGTTGCAGTGGTCTGGACCCATTTGAGCAGGGCTCTCTTGGCCCCGCCCTGAAAAGAAAGGCGGGGCTTGCGTTTGACGGGCGAGCTGCTGGTCTCAGTGCTGTTAGAGCTTTCCACTGAAGAGTTACTGCTAGATTGCGGTTGTAGGGCTGGTAGATGACTGGTCAACTCCTCTATCTGCACAAGAAGATGGAGAGGAAATTTTATATATAGCTACTGAAACGATAGAAACTTTAAATTATAAATAGGGTTTGAAATGTTTCCTCTCCTTTTTTTACCTGGAAATATAAGATGATGGTCCATATCAGCCCCAGCACTATAGAAGGCCTGCCATCAACCACATCTGTTGTGTTGATGTTAACTAGCTTAATCTGTTAAGCAAGAAAATAAAAACCACAAACCATTATGTTTAAATACGTATTTCATCCAGAAAAAAAAGGAAAAAAAAATCACTTACACTCATGCCATTTCAAAACAGTAAAACTTTCATTCTTCTGGTTTAATGTTTCCATACATTGAATACTGACTGTTTTTTGCAAGCTATTGTACTGTATGGCTTCAGAAGAATTGGAATAAAGGTCATGTGGATCCCTGTCAATCTAAAATGTTACCTTGACACCTAACTGTAGTACTGAAGTTTAAGTACTAACAAAAACTAAACCTGGAATAAATAGAAATTAAAGTTAAATAGAAATATTTCAAACTAAACACATAGCAAAATTACTAAATTACTAAAAATTAAAGCTAAAAAATTAATATAAAATATAAAAATAAAAGCTAATTAAAAATATATCAAAACATAATTGAAAAACTGTAATTGTATATAAATAATACTAAAATAACACTGAACCCTACTTTCATCGTATGGAAGAGAGCAGCTCAGACATTCTTCAAAATGTCTTCAAAACCTATTCTATTCCACAAACAACATCCTGATTCAAAAAGTGATAGTGTCAATCATAGACATTGTAGACAGTCACAGGAAAGGTCAGACTAACCGGAGATCCTCTGTATGCCGACTGAAACGGTGACAAAACAAAAGAAAGAAAGAAAGAAAGAAAGAAAGAAAGAATAGAGGTCATTACATGCTGTTAACAAAAGTGTGGCTCATCAACTGAAGGACATGTGATAAGGACCCCCAGCTCTGAGATAACCCAAAACCCTTCAGTGACAAACAAAGTGTGCATTGCACCCATTGTTATTCACACACCAAGGTAGATACATTAAGAACCAGCCACACATACAAGTGGAATGAATGACACATTCACACAAAAACACACACACACTCATAACATCCACTTTCTTAAAAAAAAAACATAAATTTCCTTAAAATATTGTGTCCCAGATTGGATGTAAAAGTACAGTTCAACATAATACAAAACAGTTCTCTACTCTGGTTTCTCCCACTGTGCTCCACAGGGAATAGAGAGAGATGAGAGAGGGATGACAGAGACAGATAAGATGGTGAAAGACTGTAGCTTACGAAATGAATCCTCAGCTCCTTGAGAGATCAGATTCACAGACAGACAGACCACCTCAGGAGTGGGAGGCTTAGCTCAGCTTCATTCACTGACAGGCTGTATAATGAAAGTCTGAAGCACAGCTACACAGTAAATGAAATATCTATGTCCTTCTCCCCAGAGAGATGATATGAAAAAATATCCTGTTTATACAGGGGGGGAAATGGCCTCCATTTCTCCAAATCACTATGGTTTTACTATGTTTCTATGTTTATATATACACATATGACTGTGCATTTGTAATAGTAGACCGACTATTTTTATGTTATAATGTCTTTTTCAAAATAAGGTCCTTTTTGTGACTTATTGTGAGAATGCATAGCTGACTGTACATTATCTAACCCTTAATTAGTCCATTTGTTCAGCTTTGGAGCTTTCAGAGACTCCATGAGGAAAGCTCATTGCTACATGTGAGGCAGCAGAGACAGATTTATAATATGGTGACTCAGGACTAAACCTCAATAAGGAAAATGATTTCAGGCTGAGGTGTCAAAATCACCTCATAAATCTATGCTGAGCCATCTAACATGTTCTAATTAATCCATAAACCCTTCATTTGTTGGTGATTTGAACGAAACATCATTTCTTGTCGTTTAGAGTAGGAATTAAACACGAAATGAAGAACTAGGGTTTCCCTCTCGTTGTCTCTTGTGAGACAGTGCTGAGAGCGCAGTATCAGAGCAGAGCGGGGGAAAAGGTTGTGTAGGTCAGACTGAGTGGTTATGACCTGGAGCTGTACACCTGAGCAAAGCACTCTGGGAATGGACTGCCTTACCCTCCTGCCTTCCAGAAACTTGAGCGCTCTTCCCACGTTAGCTACCCAGTGGATCCTCCTCAGCTTGCGGCCCTGCTCACATGGCTGTCGGATGGGAGAGGATAGCACAGTAGACAAAAGGAAAACGGTGATAGACAGAGGAAAATGTAAATACCCAGCAACGGGAAATGGGGAGAAATAGATGAAAACAAACAGAAAAGCAGAAAGAGACAGCAAGAAAGAAGATGTGCAGGATAGTTATATGAAGTACAGAGAGAAAGACAAAAGAGAATAAGATGACACCAAATAGATGGCAAGAGAAAAAAAAAGAAAAAAAATCAAAGCGCCATGTGCCACTCGGTATATCGATTGTTACAGCACTCACAGACCTGAGGCATCGCTAGCCTTATGGGAATGTTTACTGAGAATGTGGGTATTCACATGTGTGTGCGCTTATGAGAGTGCTAATAATGTGCAGTGAACACACTGTGTTATTGGACTTGTATTATCATGTTTTCTATAAATTAAAACAATGCCACAACATTAAAACAATGTTGACTGTATATTACGGAAATTAAATCTAAATGGCACATTGATGTTTAAGACATCTGTACTGCTGTTAAATAACAAAGGATAATCAAAAACCAAAACAAGCAAAAGCACATTTAGCTTACCAGTTTGTGACCAGACAGGACTTCAAGAAGAGCCAACAACATCACTCCATCTTTAACATCTTCAAAGAGATCTGAGACCACCAAAGGAGGATTACACTGCACAGTGAGGAAAAAACAAACATTTTACTTTTAAAATATTTATTAGACAAATAGAACTATATATGACAGATAGAGTGATAGAATGATAGAAAGATAGAACAATAGATAGAAGGATAGAACAGATAGAACGATAGAATGAGACAGAATGACAGAACAATAGACCGATAGAACGTATGACAGAATGATAGAACGATAAATAGACAGAACGATAGATAGAATTATAGAATAGATAAAATGATAGAACAATAGATAGAATAATAGAATGATAGAAGATAGAAGATAGAATGCTAGAGTGAATGATAGAATGGTAGAACAACAATAGATAGAATGATGAATGCTACAACGATAGAATGATAGAACGATAAAGAGATAGAATGATAGAATGATAAATAGAGAACGATAGATAGAATGATAGAACAATAGATAGAATGATAGAACGATAGATAGAATGATGGAATGATAGAAGATAGAAGATAGAATGCTAGAGCGAATGATAGAATGGTAGAACATTAGATAGAACAATAGATAGACAGAACGATAGAATGATATAACGATAGACAGAACAATAGAATGATAGAACGTACAATAGAATGAACGTCAGAACGATAGATAGAACAATAGATAGAACGACAGAACGATAGATAGATAGAACAATAGATAGAACGTCAGAACGATAGATAGAACAATAGATAGAACGACAGAACGATAGATAGATAGAACAATAGATAGAACGTCAGAACGATAGATAGCTAGAACGATAGCTAGAACGACAGAACGATAGACAGATAGATGGTATTTGTTTGACATCCTGTAGTTGTGACGTGAGTTTGAATCAAATGCTTTATGGTTAAACCCCAGTGGAGATTGGTGCTGTCGGTCTGTGACAGTGAAGAGCTTAAGAAGCATCTATAAAGCCTGTGTAAAGCGCTGATTCTGGAGACGACACAGACTGTCTGACCTGATGAAGCCCCTCCACTAATCCAAACACACAGCTCCTCTTTACCCGGACGACACATCCAGCATTTCTCTTAAGACAGCAGTCACATGACTGGGATTTGGAGTGAAAAAGCAGCCGGGTGCCAAAGTCATTCATGAGGAGATTAATATGAAACATGAAAGTAAGGGTGTGTATGCGTGCGTGCGTGTGTGTATAAAGTGAACAAAGTCAAGAGAAACGACAGTGGAATGACCTTAATTAGAGGCAGAAAGGAGAAATGAGTGATGATTTTTAAAAGATTAAGTCTTGAAGCATTTTTGAAAGAGCACGGGGAGGAATTGCTAAGATATTCCAATTAGCTCTAAATAATTCAAAAGCTAATTGGATAAAATCACCTTATAGGATATTACATTAAAAAGAGGCACTTTGAGTAATTATGCAACTAATGAAAAATAAGAGAAGAAATACAAATGCACAAGCAGCAGGGCTTAACAAACTAATTATCTGTGTCTGGTTATTACTGATGGAAATAGATTGTCACGGCAGGCGCTGATGTGTTCAGTGGAGTGACAGCGTTTAGCTACGGTAGATGCATGTTCTGAGTAACCCAAACAAACTTCATGAGAACATACAAACGCCTGAGGGCCACTCCAGCTGTTTTCAATATCAGTCAGAGATGAGAGAGCCACTGTTACGGGGTTCAATTAAGGTTGAGAGTAGGTCATGGCTTAATACAGTTCCACTGCAATTTGTACACCAAATCCCTTTTAAACCACCCAATAAAATAAAAATAAAAAAGTAACATTTATTTTATAAACTTATTTTACAGATGGGGTCCAGTGTTGTATGGCACTGACTTTTATTAGATTTATTAGAAAAAAATAATAATAAAAATGTTTTTTTAAATTAAATAAAATAAATAATACAATTATTTTTGGGTGAACTACCCTTTTAAGAATGATATAGTGTTATACCGCAATGTTGTTTCGAAAAATAAATGTTTTACTTTTATATTGCCAATCCACAACAAAAATGTCAGTTTGTAGTATAAAATGTCAGTTTTCTACCCATTATGAACATAAATGTTATAGACCTAAAAAAAAAAAATCAATTAAATTCTGAATTATTTGTATAGTGCTTTCCAAAGTGAAAGTGCAATAGAAGAACCATTTTTGTTCCCTAAAGAATATTTCAATTATCAGTTCTAAAAAGAACTGTGCCAATAAAGAACCCTTATTTTTTAAGAGTGTGAGGGGCTTATATCTAGATTAGAAAGCAGTGGTGCAGTTTATGAATCTCTGGGTACAAATGGGTGTGCGAATCGAGGGTGCTGTTTACAAATCTGTGAGCAGTAATTGTTAAACTGAGGGTACAGTATGTAAATCTGTGGGCACTGATTACTGAATCTTATAATTCAGAGAGAAACCTGATGGGGCGTTAATATATGTCCCATGACAAAGCAGGTGCAGCCAGCAGGGTGTCCGGGTGGCTGCTGTGTGATGCTCGCCCATCTGACAAACACATGAGAAATGAGCTCATCCTCAATATTGGGCATGCCATAATTAAGCCCTAACCCTGTCTGAGAGGATTTGACAAAATTGAAATGGAGGGTGGCCTCCCTTCCTTTCCATCGCACTCCTCTCTCTCTCTCTCTCTCTCTCTCTCTCTCTCTCTCTCTCTCTCTCTCTAGTGGCTAATCAAGTTGAGGCTCTTAGGCAGATTAGTGCTTCAGTCCTGCCTCTCTGGTGTCCTTCAAATTTGCAAGTCCATGTATGAGTAAAGAGACCTGAGGCACTGTGCATCCTGTGATGGTATCTTTTAATGAATGGTATGTAGTATGAGGATTCCGGTAAATCTTTTAATGCAACGCTGATCAATTCTGTCGGAATTGATTATTGGGTTGAACCAGGACCTTGATCTGAAGCTGAGCAGATCTTTTTGCCTTTTGTAAGAAGTTTAGACCTTTACAATTTCACAAGACGTGCGCAGAGAACAGGATGCCATTGTCTATAGTACAATTAGAATGAAGAAAATGTAAATACTGGAACTTTCAAGCTTCACAAATGACACAAAAAACCCTAAAAGTGTCATAAAAAGTGCTTCATAATTACTGAGCTATATCACAAGTCTTCCAAAGTCATATCATACCTTATGAAGAGAAATTAATATAACAATCGAAATTACAATCTTCCCATCCAGTGACTTCCAGAGTTTGATTCTTAAATGAATCACTATGATCAACTGATTCGTTCAAAAGATCTGGCTCAAATGAAAGATTCTTTCATAAAACCACTAACAATTGTGTTACACGAAAAGGAACATTACATCAAGAGAAATATGAATGTTTTATTTTTGGCTGAATTATTCCTTGAAGAATGATATACACACACTCCATTACTCACTGATCCATTTAAACAGCAAAGACAGCAATGATAATAGTAAGCATATATTCCTATATTTATATAACTCTAGGGCAGGAACCCGTTCAAGGGTTAATGCTTCACTGAAAACTGCAAACTCTGCAAATGACTTTAATATGAAAAGCTGCCAGTGGGCATTCAAGTCAACATACAAAAGGTTCCAAGGCCCAACTGCAACATTTCAGTCACTCTCTACAATGAAACCTGGAACTAACAGACCTCATTTACTCTGTTCACACCTAATTACATTTCATTATCTATCATGGACCTGTGTGTGCATCCTCTAATACTCTTTTGATACTTCTTTAAAGGAATGAGTGGAGAGACAGCAGACGGTGTGGAATTCTCATTCTGTGTTATCTTACAAGCTAAGAATTAAACCGGTGCCTTTGGGCTAGGAATTATAGAGCTGGAAAATCACTGCAGATGATTTGCATTAGTGATTTGGTGGCAGGATAGAGAAATACCTGAAACCCAAATCTAATCATGCTTGAAACGGTGATCACTAAAATAGCACACACAGATTCACTTCAGTGTCTCAGTCTACTGTCTGTTCATCCTGTCAACAATTATAAGAGTCATATTTCTTCCTATTTGGCACATGCATTCTCAAACTTCTGCCTCAAATACTTGAGAGTGCCGTCACCAAGGCAACATCATTCAGCAGTGGGATGAGGTTAAAGGGCACCAGCAAAGAAGTGGGAACAGCGGGAGCCTAGGATGGTGTGGTGGTGTTCAGCTATTGAACAAATTATTTGGATTTACATGATATACAGAATGTAATTGATTCTGACGCTTGTAGAATCAGTTCAAACAGTTATATATTTGCAATTTTTATGAGACAATACACATTCCTGTCCTTCCTGCGCACACATTTCATGAAAAAAGTCTCATGTCTATTGAAGCAATAGGATCGTGTCACATCTTTTTCATACAATCAGATTGCATGTCCAAGTTCCAAGTCTTCTTTATCTCTCTTCAATGCAGTCCACTGAAAATCTTGATTTCTGAGCTGGATTCGGCTTGAGTTTTAAGCTTTGAAATTTGACCAATTTGCTAATTAACCAGTCAACTATCACTTCATGATACATCAGAGTTATTATTGTTAACTAAATATAACATTTAAAAAAAAATCAGTAATCAAAATAAAGCGAAATAAAGCTTTTGTAAGTTGAAAAAAAAAAAGAATAAATTAGTAAAATGTGTACATGCGTCACTCGTCCACGCGTGTCTCGTCATAACTGTAAATAGTGAAAATTTCCTGTGGCTACATTGTTGTGTGTATGGTGTGGGGGTGGGATAGTTTAGTTGTCACAATGAGAGAGAAAAGTTGACATGGAACATGTTAAATCTTGAACCTCTCTGAATCATCCCTTTCAAACAAATACTGAACAGAGGAGAGTCTGCAGGCAAAAAGAAAACACGACAGAGCTCGTAATAAAACAAGAATAAACATTGGCTAGGCTTTTCAAAGATGGAGGGAACTGAGGGATTTGAAATGTTGTAAAAGGATTGTGGAGATGGCGTTTTTATTACTCATCAGGGGAGTAAGGTGTTTTATTGAACAGATAAATGTTCATATGTAGCTATCTAACAGAGTAAATTGTAAAGCATTATCTATTGTGAAGGGTCATATTCATCCGCACGGCTGAAGCACAACCAAAAAAAGTCTCTTCTGCAAAATGCATGCAGTTTTGTTTTTTAACCAGTGGGCCAAAATTAGAAAAATTAGAAATACATAACTTTAAGTACTATAATGAGTAAAATTAAAACAAAAATTAGAAATATGTTAAAGCCAAATTGGAAAAAAGCACATAACAAAATTATTTAATCTAAACTACTTACTTAAACTTAAACTAAAATTAAAATGAAACTGAAATAGAAAAATAAAAGCGAATTCAAAATAGTAATGAATACTATAATAATACTAAAATAACACTAAAAAGTATAAAACAAAACTGAGAAATAAGATTAATTTAATATAAGCAAGGCCTACATGGAATCTGCTTGTAAATATGCTTTAAAAAATTTCAGAAAGCATCCTGTCATGCAGAAGCTGTTTATAGGCGTGGAAACACTAAACCTGAGGATTCCTGTCAGTGCATTAACTCTAACTGTCATCTTCAAGCAAACTGATGCTATGAATCTCACCACCAACTCTAACAGACAGGTCCAATATGTCCATGACAGATTATAATGAGCAAACAGATAAATAACGTACAAATGTCAACTCTTCTGTGGTTAACACTTAACGCTGGAGAGACGCTGGTGTGCACAAAAAACAGATTCCCCACAGATTGATATTTCAAATTAATTTCCTGCTCCTCGTCACAGAAGGTTTTGGTGATCATACTGGAATTATCTGGAGTGGCAGCTAATTAAAAACGGCTTGACCAGTCACTCTTGTCTTTACACACAAATCAATAAGGCATCAACCTATTATTAAATGCATATCATAGCTAAATGCTTGTGTTTATACAAGCACCTGTTTCTCTGGAAGCTTTTAATAATGTCCCTGTTTTATAAAGGAAATTAAAATGATATAAATTAATATTCCAGGTTTAATACAACACTACATGTGGGAAAATATTGATTACCACAAACATTTCTTCAAAAGAATGTACACCGTTTCAATAGTATAGCCAAAAGAATCCTACAATAATCATAAACCCTAAAACTGTAAGAATTATAACAACAACTTTACAGTTCAAATGACATACGTTTTAACAGACAAATTAATGAGTTTAAAAGTGTTTATAGATAATATTATAACCTTCACAGTTTTGTTTTCAAATCCTACAAAAAGAATCCCTATTGTAAGTTCAATATTATATGTTGTAGTGTTACATAGCTGACTATAGGTAAATCCTGTCAGCAGACTGACTGTACCCTGGTAAAATGAGGCACAGTAATCTAAAGAGAAGATTAAAGTGTATGTTCATGTTTGACCTGGACTGGTGCCACTAGTCTTGTGACAGATTACTGCAGTGTGGAGAGAGGTGGTTAGCAACCTTCAGGTGCTTTTTTTCTTGAACACATGAATGAATGTATGTTAGTTCAGAAACCTCACATGACTCGGCTCACCTTTGCCAGATGAGAGTTGATCCATTTTGTAAAAGTTCGCTTCTGCACAGCTTCCTGCTCATCTACAGTAAAGACAAAACACAACACACTTCAGAAAATATCTTAAATCTTAAACAAAACATGAAACATTACTGTAACATCCATCAAGAATACCAATAAAATTAGGTTCTTGGTCCGTCTGAAGTATAGGTTTAATTTCCTTAGAGGTAGACTGATTATTGGTTTGACAAATATTTGTATTTGTCCATTGATTAAATTTCTCTTCAAGTAACTTTCTTAAGCATTACATGAACACTTAATATACTTTTGTCTCATATGAGCAACACATAGGATTTTTCAATTGCGAAACATTTCATTCTTAAATGGCATAATCAATAATAATAATACATTCATAATGCATTATTGTTGTAGTCAACAATAATTTATCACATGTCGGTTATGCATATTGGTTTTGCATATCAGTTACCAAACTCATAAACATAAATATAACCTGTATCATATCAGTTGCAAAGATAATATTTAAATATAGCCTGGGATCCAAGACAACATTATATAGGTGGGCACCAGTTTCCATCCCCTACACAGTGAGCATAAACAAAAACTCAATTTTCACAAGCTCCCTCACAGTGATATTTCCTACTGTATCCTGTAAGCAAATGAAAGCAGCATAAAGATGTCATTCTCTAAACAAAAGCCTCAGTCCTGAATCTGAACTGCAAGGTGACAGTAATATCCTTTCTCCAAACTGTTAAATCAGCATGAGACGACAACTGACACAGAGCCAGCGTCTTTGATGAAAGCACTGTCTGATGGATTACACTGAAGCCGGTCACTATGACACACACCGTCTGTGTGTGTGTGTGCGCGTGTTAAAAGGAGGACCAGGCTCATGCATAATGCAGACCACATGTGCCAGTGCCATTTGTGCTAAAAATCTTGAATTTTATGAATTAATAGTTCGATCAAGCCTATTTCAGAGCTAAAGCAATCAAATATTGATGAGAAGATGAGTGTGATAGATGGCATTGGCAATAGATTTGCAGATTTGCAGCTGCATTTGTGTGTACTACAGTGTGTATGAGTGTAAGTGTGTTCCCAGCCCACTATCATAAGGACAGGGTGACTTTGCAGATGCAAACTCACTGTATAACACGTACAGCCACAAAATTAAATCTCCGAAATAACCACCAGGATTAATCAACACTTCCTCGACTGTCTTTCTCGCGCAGTCAGAAATGATCCACACTGCATCCAAGAACCTGCTGAGCTGTTTTGAACATTTTCTACATGTGTGCACAGGATGCCCTACAGATGACCCTGTTATTCCCAAAAATACCTCCAACTCGACACCACAACATTAACACGTGTGCACTGCTAAAAATTCAAGAAAATATTATTTCAGTCTATCTACTTAAAAAATTCAAGTTTAATTCACTGTGTTGCCATCTCTTTGTAATTAATTGTGAAATTAGCAATTTCTGAGTCAAAATTTGTTCCGGCATACAACGTCTACATTGTATAGATGCACAAAAAAAAAAAAAAACAGGTTAAATATGCAGATCTGACAAAGTATTGTACACCTATAAACACATGTAAATTACTTACAAGTGAATGTCTACTATTGAAACCAGATGCATTTATAAACAAGCACGTAATCTCTTACCACGCAGGTGTCGATAAACCCCTGGGACTAAGTTGAGGGACGTGCCAGACTTCTTTTTGGCAGCTACATCCTCCCATCGTCTTGCCACTTTGCCCTTGACTTCCATTCCCACAGTGCCTCTGTGTGATCTTAAGTCCATGAAGAGCACATTCACCTGTGACGGTCAGAGGTCTTGCACAGGGTCAACTACTCTCAACCACCCTCTTATGGAGCTTTTGCTGTTCTCGTCCTAAATATTCTGATCCGTTGCTTGTCGTTGCAGAGGAAAGCATTCATGCACCTCTTTTTTAGGTTCTCTACTTCCTTCTCACCATCCAACGCAAGTAATCATAGTGGAAATGTCCTGTCCATGTCCTTCCTATGTAACAAAAAAAGAGTGGGAATGTGTGCATGTGTGCAGCACCGGTCTCAGCATCTCTGTCTTTACACTCTCTGCAGGAGCTATTCCCCTTGTGCTTCCAACCAATCGTTTGTATGGGAATGTGTGATGTCATCACACATCTGAGTGTATGAGGGGAGGGGGAGTGGTGTGCGTATATGTGTTGTGAGTCATATAGCCTGGCCTGCAAAGCACACTCTTTGAAGACTGGACCAGGAAGGACGTGCTCGGCACTGAAATTCCCTGAGATCAGCTGAACTCTCTCTCTCCTAAATGTATTGGATTCTGCGGTTCAGGAAAAGCCGTCTGCCTGAGCTGATTAACTTTGCCTGAAAACACTGCTCGATCTGATTTACCACTCCCAGTGGCTTTATAAACCTCCTAGAACAGTCTAACAAAACAAACAGCCCTACACCGCTAGATGCATTATTGAGATGTGATGAGGCCTTTTATGACACATTGAGCTATAAAAAACATGCTCTTAGAATAAATGATAATTATAGAATGCAGTCCAGGCTTGAGATGCAGAAAATAAATATTTTATACTCTAGAAGAATAGTGAAAGTTAACACCACACCAATGTTGCAGGTTTTTGAAAATGAAGATATGAGAAAATTAAAAGCCGGGGGAGAATGATAATCTTTAAAATGATGATAGTTTCATTAATCATGGGTATAATTTTCTCTCTTATTCGTCTCCTCCCAAAGGGTTTTTAATGATGGAAGTCATTAATATCAAATGGCCTCTGTCATATGCTATCAGTCTCCAGTTATCTTCACTTCTCTTCTCAATCTATCTTGCAATATCTTTAATGAAAATCTCTGACAGGTATGTGTATGCATGTATTTATTTAAAAGTGCTTATGAGACGAAGAGAAAGAGTTGCAGTTAAGATGTTATGTGTGGTGAAGGGACACTACAAGCAAGCTACCACAATAACGTATTTTTATAGTTATAGTGGCTAATGTTCTCTAATGACAGATGATTTGACATAATCTAAGCAGACAACAATGCTTTGCTGTGGATGTGACAAGTCTCTGTCCGTGGTCCTGAACTGAACTGCATAGTGCATTGACCAAAACACCATCAAAACTAAAGAAAACAAGTCTTGAAAAAAACAATGACTTATTTTAATACCAAAAAACTAAGAATAAAATATATGTATCCATTTTTTTTGTTTTGTTGCAGAACTGCTTTATAGATGAAATGAACTAATTTAATAGTTGACAATCTTTACAACGTAACTGAATCAACACTGAACTGACTTCAGCTGAACAACAGCCAAAATGGTGCCAAAAAGCTGCTTTTAAACAATCTGTATTCTATAAAGCGCTATATAAATAAAGGTGACTTTACTTGATCTATATTTACTGTCTATACAGGCGAGTCTGTTTTAGTTTTGTATATATATATATATATATATAATGTGGAGGTGATACTGTAAGAGCTCCTTTAGGCTAAAGAAAAATCCACATGAGAAAGACAAAAGAAAAAAAGACAGCATTTTGGAAAAGCCTTCATTCTCAACATGGGAGTTACTAAAAGAAGATTGTATAAAGGCTGAGGGCTATTCTGGACTAGAGATCTGCAGAGGTTAGAGTACAAACATGCGGGGTTAGTGTGCCTTATACCTAAGGCTATCAACTAACCTCATGGGTCTCACTCTCCAGTGCTCAAAAAAGGCAGTACTCCACTTACAGAAAGAAAGAAAGAAAGAAAGAAAGAAAGAAAGAAAGAAAGAAAGAAAGAAAGAAAGAAAGAAAGAAAGAAAGAAAGAAAGAAAGAAAGAAAGAAAGAAAGAAAGAAAGAAAGAAAGAAAAAAGAAAGACAGTACACCACCTAGTGGTAAACTCAAGAACTAATATATATATATTGATAGATGAAGTGGAGCAGCCTCACTAAATTGTAAATTTAACACTAGTAATCGCTTCAGACATTTTATTTGATGCTTGCCAATGAATTCTTTTCTGATTTTTATAAGATTTTTATATTTATTTTATGCGGCATTCAGTATTTAATTGAAATGTCTTTTAAAAATAAATTTCAAAATTTTAACAGTTACAGAACTAAATTTAAAGAAATTCAAATGTTAAAGGCAAAGAAAGGAAAGATTGTCAAGATAAACCTGAGTAAAACTGAATGACAGCTTGACAAAGCCTTGTTTGAAAGTTTAAACAATTTCTGCATTTTTTTTTAAACATAACTTAGAATGATGTATAAGCTGCTTTCCTTGTGAACCAAACATAATGTCCCCACAAGGACAAGGGTTTTGCAAGGGTTTCAAAATATGCTTGTGTAAATCTCCATTTGACTAGAATTACCTATATTTTCAATCATGCAAAACTGAGAAAAGTAATTATAACTAAATCAGCACTAACCATAACCTTCCCCTAGCCTTAAAGTGTTCTATTCCTTCACATAGGCTATAGTGAATAAAGACACTCTTTTCCATTATTGCTCAATTCCTTCATCACTATAGCAACAACTCTTTCTACACATACACCATTATTTATATCTCTGACCAGAGAGTGTGGCTATTAGCGCTTTACCCTCACTGATAACGGAAGCCTTGAGCACTTTTCCATTTACACAAGTGAACCCTTCAAATGGTACTAATTCTGCATCAGCACCAATCCATAATGCTGCCAAATTACCATTGCTAATTCCAAAGACACAAATTATTTTATGAATAACTCAAGATGATTACAACAATGGAAACTTCCTCCTGTGGTTTCAGGACAGATGTGTACACAATACACCTCAAATTTGGACAGTGTCTAGACATATTCAGAAAACAAAAAAGAAAAAGAAAAATCAGTCAATCACTTAATCATATATTAGCAGTTTTAGTTTATTTTAGTTCATATGCATTAATATATTTGTTTGTTATTTTAATATAGACTTTAATTTACTTTAATTTTATGTTAGATCAAATGTTTTTATCCTGACAGCACAACAATAAATAAATGGAAAAAAAGAATACATAACAATAAAAAAATAAAAGTATGAAAAAAATCAACAAAATAAAGTTACCAAAAATGTAAATAAAAAAAGAAAGAAAGAAAGAACAGACAAGACATACAGAGACAGACAGAGAGAAAGAAAAAAGAACAGACAGACATACAGAGAGACAGAAAGAGAGAAAGAAAAAAGAAAGAGCAGACAGACAGAAAAAAGGAAAGTTATACGAAAAAATACGAAAGAACAGACAGAGAGAAAGAGAAGACAGACAGACAGACAGACAGACAGACAGACAGACAGACAGACAGACAGACAGACAGAAAGAAAGAAAGAAAGAAAGAAAGAAAGAAAGAAAGAAAGAAAGAAAGAAAGAAAGAAAGAAAGAAAGAAAGAAAGAAAGAAAGAAAGAAAGAAAGAAAGAAAGAAAACCACGGTGATAGAGTGAGCACTACTCTCAGCAGAGGCCAATCATGCAATCTGAAGAGTGTTAAAAGATCTCCTGTTGGCTTGTGTAATGAAAGGATGTTGTGGTCAGGACCAGGGCAGAAGTAGGTCAGACAGGCTAAGCTTTTCATCCACTTTGAGAAATTCTGAACCATGCCCACATATACTACTCACATAATGTGAAAGAAGAGAATCACTCTATCGGTCTTATTGTACAAGGTCTGCATTCTAATAAATCATAGACACACTGATTAAGTATAGTGGCTCAGGATTTGCATTCCCGGGTTATCAAAAGAGCCAACATTCTGTCCTAGACTTCACTGAAGAAATCAAAGGTGCACTCACACGGCACAAATCAGGCAATAATGCAGATCTTATCTACTTCAGAAGGTGAACTGATGCTTAACTGACCTTCAGCATTTGACACAGCTTGCTAGAGGCAAGTAAAAGGTAAAGTAAAGGTCAACCTGCTGTTGAAAGATAAGACAGTAACGTATTATGAGGATTCTTGCTCTGTCTGCAGGCCATTGTAAGTGTCACTGCTGACTAAATGGGAGTTAAGCACAATCTAACAACAGTTAATGTGTGTGTCGGTCACACAATAGCTAATTCAATATCACTGTCACTGGCAATCAATCAGTCCAGTCCATCGCAGCTGCAAAATACCCTCCTCAAGCCTAAAACAAATGGGATGCCCCATGCTCTTGTGGACTAGAACTTATAAACTTGTTGAAGTATTTCCTATTGAAACAGGAAAATGGGCTGGGAAATGTCAAAGGTTATGTTAACGTTCAAAAGTTTGGGGTTGTAAGATTTTTTTTTGGTTTTTGAGAGCAGTCTCTCTGATGCTCACCAATGCTGCATTTATTTGATCAAAAATACAGTACAAAGATTAGTGATACTGTGAAATATTATTCCAATTTACTGTTTTCTATTCTCATATTTTTTTTATGTAATTTATTCCTGTGATGGCAAAGCTGATTTTTCAGCATCAGTCTTTCACATCATTCTAATATGCTGATTTGGTGCTTTAGACTTGTCAATATTGAAAACATGTGAAAATATTCTTGCAGATTTTCTGTTTTCTGAATTCTTTGAGGAAAAGAAAGTTCAAAAGAACAGTATTTATTTGAAATAGAAATATAATATTATAAATGTATTTACTGTCACTTTGAACAATTTACTGTGTCCTATAGCTCAATAAAAGTATTACTTTCTTTCAAAATAATAGCTTTGGACTAATATTTCCATTAGAAATATTTTGTCTGTTGTACTACTGAAACACGCACACACACACGCGCACACACACACACACACACACACACACACACACACACACACACACACACACACACACACACACACACACTTCCCTTTGAAATGTCTGGATCAGGTCACCTCACTTTCCCCCGTTCTCAAACAGATGTTAATGCACACTTGACCATAAGAGGCTCTGGCTCCTGTAAGGCTTTCTTTCATTTAGCAAATCAGAGATCAAGTCTAATATAGACACTCCCCCTATATTGTGAGGGTGCCGCCCCAATGATTGTGATCCATCACTTTGACTGGCAGTGAGTCAAGATTACAATGTCATGAGTAACGACAGCTTCCTGTGAGCCCAGGAAAAGACACGTGTGGGACTTAAAAGCCTGAAAATCTTGATATATCATTCACATAATTGTTTTAAAAAAGGCCATATTCTTAACTTGTGTTAATGTGCTTTGCACAAAAACACTCATAGCTTGTTTTTAAATGACCACTTCCTTAAAGCTACAGTCCACTTTCTTTGCGATTGCATGGAAAATACAGACTAGTTCAATCCTCAAAATGTCTCCTTTTGTGTGCATTTCACAGAAGAAATTCAGTCATAATGGTGTTGGAATGTAAATAATGACAGAATTACAAATTTTGGGTGACCTATCCCTTTAATTTTATTGCACACTGCAACTGTTTTGTTCTTTTTACTGACCTACGGCACCTTTTTTTGTGTGTTTGCACCTCTATTGTATTACATCTTTGTGCAGCTCAGAGCTGAAACAGAATGCTGAGTCTGTGTGGAGGAATGGAGAGAGCGAGAGATGAGGGAGACACTGATGGAGGAGGACCGCATCCACAGGAGCTCACAGCTCCAAAGCGTTCAAGGTGACCGTCTGTACTTGTGTTGGTCAGTAGAGAATGGGCCGTTCTCTGCCATATCTGGCACATCATTACACAGCTATTGTGGCAGAGTGCCAGAACTGACCCATTTCTCTCCCTCTCTCAGTCTTGCTCTATTTCTGTGTGGCATTGTGCCAGTATTGCTGTAAGTGGCCTTAAATAGAGAGAGCTGGCTGGACAGGATGACTTCCATGTGCCTCTTTATGTCTTTCTCTGTGCGTGTGGAGAATGCAATATTTTAACATAATATTGTCTTTCACACACACTCGTGTTATTCCATATGATTTTCTTCTGTGGAACACAAAAGGAGACATTTTGAAGAATGTGCTGGTCGCTGTTTTCCACTCACTACAATAAATGGAGATGTGACGCTTTCGAGATTCAAAAGCACTACAATAAAAACTAATAAGCAGTCATATAACTTGTATACTGTATTTCAAGTCTCCTTAAGTCATACAATAATTGAATGTAACAAACGAACTGAAGTGTGACCAGATCATTAGCTATGTTTACATGGGCACTTTTTGTTTCAGTGACTCCAAATAGTGTTTACATGAACGCCAAATAAGTGATAAGTGCACGTTCATGTCACAAGCTTTAAAGCAAATTTGTTATTTTGACATGCGTACAGCTGTTGGCGCATAACCATACTCCTACCACTGCTTCTTTTCTTCATTTAAAAAAAACAACAGGTTTTGTATTTATCTATTTTGGGTCTTAATTAGGAGACAATGAGCCCATGAAGGCTCCAACCGCAATTAGACACTTTTGTACAACCAGCGTTATACAAGATGATAGACTATATTCTAAGATTAAATGGTTGTATATAATCATAATGCTTTGCGAAATTGATACTGGAGAAGAAGTCTTGTTGCTGTTGTGAATGTTGTTAAAGTTTTCTAGTCATTTTATTGTTGTGCTGCTGTAACATGTAAATTTCCCCCTGTGGATTAATAATAGTTTTTAAAGTTTATCAATCAATTTGACTACATTTATAGAAGCGTGACAGCTTTTGGATTTTCCAGTTATAAAATGATTCCAATATAGCTAGTAACTACATATTTGAAGGGCCCTTGACTGTAGTTTAACTACTTGTAAGTAACTTGTAGTTTGACAAAAAAAAACAGTTCCAAACAAACTTTCCCATCAGTGCACACAAAGAGAAAACAGCAGGTGCAGGGTAGTGAGACACATTCCCCAGGCGTTTGTGTGGCTCATTTAAGGAGCATTCCCAGCCTACTAGACTGTAGGTGGAGAAGTTGTCTTATGACGCCTACATCGATGACCACTGAAAAACACTAAAATATAGGACATATTCAGAGAAGAAGCGTTTCTGTCTGGATAACGAGAGATAATAAATAGCAAAATTCCTCAGCATATGGAAAGATGTTTAGCCTGGGAGGGCTTCAAAGCGGACTTGCCGTTTTCAGCCATATGGTGCCACTAATTGCTGTTTTTTTTAACAACCTGCCACTGCTTGGATGTCAGTTACTGTACCCAAAAAAAAGAGGACAAAGGAAAAAACAAGGCATATAGACATTGTTTGTGCCTGCTACTGTTATATGAGCTCATTCAAATTTAAGTACATTATGTCTAAATGATTTACAATATATTCTAGCACATAAATAATGGTAATTTATAAAAATCAACTGATTTTATAAATAATTGATATAACATTATTTAATAATCAATCATATATTATTTTACATGAATTATAAATAAATTACTAATATAAATGTTAATATACACACACATAAATATATATATATATATATATATATATATATATATATTTTAATATATATATATAAATATACATTTCTTATATTACTTTTTTAGACTGGCCACAAATCCATGTGATAATATGTTAAGATCAATCAATCAGTTAATAGTCTGTTTTATCACCTGCATTTATAGTCAGTACACCCTAATCTAACTAAATTCATGCCGTGCAATAATCAACAGGAATAAACAAAATCTCAAGGATATCTAATGTGGCCTGTGTAAGCGTTCATTGCCTGCATGCTCTCCCATTATGAAACAGGTGCTCATTAGCAAGACTTTCCTTCTGTTTTCAGAAATAAAATAGGAAATTTAAACGATGCTTTAAAATGTTTTGATCCCACTGAATATTTCTGCTGATGAGCTCTTTGTTTAAGGCAGGAAGGGAAGCTCATACAGAAATGGTAATCTGATCAAAGCAGGGGATCAAATTGGTCTGATTAGCAACTCTAATCTGCTCACTCGGGAGAAGAGACAAAACTCAACTTAAGTGCAAAATGAACATTGAATGATAGCCTACATTTTTGCACTAAAATATGAGACAAGACACAAAAATGGTCAGCCTATGTATGCATTAGATTTGATTTCAGCTTTTCTTTTTTAAAAGAAAAAAATTATTCCACCTCTTTGAACAAGACTACCTAATCCTCACACAAAGGCATTCACTTTTTACCCTGACTGGTTTTTGTCTTAGACACACCCGAAGTATCTGATATTTCACTATATTTCTAGAACTCCGAATATGATAATTATATGATTGACTGTTCTCTAAAATACATAATACAGCTATGTTAGAGAGATGACCATTTTTTCATTAAGCAGTATCATGATGTGAAAGCTTTACCACTGTTCTTTCATATTAAGCATGAGCGCACACATAAGCATGTCATTATGGCTGTGTTTCCTGCTCTGCCTTAATTTAGCAACCAATGAGGTGTAAGAAAGCAATGGCATGCTGAATAACATACTTAGCATCACATGATTCATTCCCCCCACAATCATTTCTTTACACACCATCAATCTGGCCTGACACTCCACATACTGATCTACTTCTAGTTTCTAGGGTGACCAAAGCCCAATCCTCCAACATGTTAGGCTACCTACAGAACATGTGAGCAACAGTTTTAACTGCAGATGATCATATCATGATCATAGTCAGACTCAGAGTAGCTAATAGTGGGAACAGGAATTTATCACTCAGTCTTTTCACATTGAAAATTATGGTGAAGACCACCATATCATGTAGAAGGCTACAAATTGGCAAAATATTAGCCAATATGGTAATTTATCTCATAGAGCTCTAGGAACAGAGATTCCTTAAAGGGACCGTTAAGTTAATCCAAATATTTGACTTCAGAACTTCATAATTTAGGCTACTCACCCTCATTTCATTCCAAACTTTTTTCTTCTGTGGACCACAAAAGAAGACATTTTGAGCTGTTAACCACTGAATCATTGAAAAAGCTATTTTCGGTTTCGGGGAGAAATGGTTTTGGAGGTGCGAAATCAGTGTGACCGAATCAGACTTTATTAGAGAATTAATTTCTCGATTTAACCGGTAGGCCTAGGCCTAATGATATCTTAAATCTAAAAGTCACGTGCTACTGATTCACAGTCCGAACAAAACTTTCCTGTAGCGCGCAAACCATCCAATAATCGCACAAAACAGTTACTTTTAATAGGAATCAAAGTCCCAGCTTTAAAATTCTGTCGATTGAATAACGAAATTCAAACAATGTCTGTTTGGCGCTCTTTGCGCGTGACAGATCGCTATAGACCTTATTCAGACCAGCGCCATGACAGGTATGAACGTGAGGCTGTGAGGGATAGACTTACTGTGTTTTCAATGGGATCCGCTGTAAAAAGCTGTATAAAGCTCCTAGATCACTTATCATTTTAAACAGATCATATTGTCTGGATTATTTGGTCTACTGGAATTTCTCAGAAACATATTTTTGCATGGTTTCGTCAGCAGAACAATCCACAAACAAATGTAATAGCAGTACAACCCACTGAAGAGATGGATGTCTATCCCTCACAGCCTCGCTTTCATTCCTGTTAAAAATCAAAGATGGCGCTGCTGTGAATAAGGTCTATAGCTGCCAGCTGAAGCAACAGCAAGAATCAACGCACGTGAACCTCTCATCTCCTGTCCTCTTTACAGCACGAAAATATGATGGGTGAACACCAAAAGGTATGTTGAAATATACATAACAACTTACTGAAATTAATCCTGTTTTCATAGAATGTGAGCGGTTTAGCCCACATTTTCGGGAAAAGACACGATTGCTTTATATAATGAACAGATTGAATTAAGGGTTTTATCCACATAGCCTAAACATTGATCAGCGAAAATAAACAGCTCAACCGAACCCGCACGTGGTCAATCACCTCCTTTATTGAACCAACATGCCCGGCTTCAACATTCAGTCAAGAAAGAATGATTCAAATAATATTATAGCCACAAACATTGAAGGATAAAATCTATATTAAGAATGAATTACTTTTAGGTATGTAGGCCTATTTTGCAAATATGTGTTTATGGATGTAATATTCCATTAACAACATATTCAAACATTTTGCTTGTGTGTAAGAACATAGCCTACCCTATTTTACATACATAGTCCCTCCCAGACTAAAATGCACGTTTGAGCCATTTTAACTGAAAGCAACTTGCACTGACATATCTTAGAAAAAAATAACTGTGTGTCAGTGACATATTTTAAGTCACGTTCATAAAATGTACTTAAAGGTGGGGTATGTGATTCTCTTTTTTGTCCATTTTTTCAAAATCAATTGAAATCCTATTCATAACCCACTTACAGCCACTGATAGAAGCACTGAAATGAAAATTAAGCAATTTAATCATCTGTGGAACGGGCAGGACTCGAAAAACTCCAGCCAATCATTTCCAAGACCACCTAGAATCATTGGACAGTAAGTCCATCAATCAAACGGTCGTACCATACCATACGGTCGTTCAGATAGCGTTTTTTGAACAGAGACACATACACACAAAATGATGTAAAAAAAATAAATAAAAAATAAACAATAAAAAAAACACTTGCCTAAATACCCTTCTCGGCAAGTGTCGGTTATGTCATATATAGTGGAGAAAAAAAACGTGATGTTTGTCATTTTTTTCCGGTCCGGGCATTCGGTCTTAAAGTGACAGCAGACACCTAATATTTCTACTGTTGTCTGTCATTAATGTTAATAAAACAACAAAATACAGCTTTAACAAAGATGAAACTATATTTAATTAATTTTTTAATTTTACATTTATTTTACATTTGGCTTAAGTTCTGTACCCTGTAGAGGCGTTGTTAGGCACGACGCGGAGCGGTATTTTGCCCTTCCTGCTTTTCCCTGCTTGAGAATTTCTGTTCAATGATTGGATGACCATAGCCAGAGACTATTTATACAGAGACATGCCACTTCCTTACTCCTCAATACAACTATATAGGGAAAACCCGTAACGGCAAAGATGACGGTTGTATGCACATGCCCCGCCCCTCCTTCTGGAAAGCCAATCGTCTGCTTTTTAACAGTACAGCCGGGAAACATTTAAGCCAATCGTCTGGTCCCACTGATGCATGCGCACAGTTGACGTTTGCGACAGCGGAGACGAGAACCCTTGCGCATGCATAGTAAAGTATACCCTGTGGGGAAAAAGGCGTTTTAAACCTTATTTTGGGTCAAAGTCATCAAACTTTTTCAGCGATTTTTATCATATTTTACTGCTGTTTCTATACATTACTTTTTTATGTCCCGGTGACCAGTGAATGTGCAGTTCTGACTCTCTGCCCATTCATTTAGATAGGAGCCTGGTCTTGTTAGTCCAAAATAGCTGCCCGGAGGCGTTGCCAAGATGGCGGCCGAGTGGCATGACTTGCCTAAAAGGACTTTGCCATAGCACATGTGTGGTTTTGTTTACATATTTTGGTTCACTTGCAAAAATGGCAGTGTGAAAGCGAGCCACACCAAACAAACAAAAAAATCAACATTGTATTTGGACCGGACCAAATGAAGTGAACTAGTGGACTTTCCTGGTGTGAATACACCCTTAAAATATTGAATTAATGATAAAATAAAGTCCTTAAAATAAAGGAATCACTTGCGCCTCCGCCTAGCCAGTGCTCTCGGAACAGGACACAAAAATCGGAGGAAAAAGACCCAAGGTCAAACTAGGACCAAGGAGCAGGACCGGAGCAGGACCGGAGCACAGAACGTTTAAAGGTGCCCTATGTCAAAAAATCAATTCATACTCCACATATTCCATACCAGATGGGGGCAGTATACCTCCAGAAAGGTGGCCTACTCTAGTCTGTTTTTTAGTTTCGGGTTGTTAATCTTCTAAAACCGTCAAATAGTCTGCTTTATCCTGCCAAAGACTATTTTGATCGGTGAGGGATGTAGGATAGAATGACTGCTGCCGCTGCTCTTGACAGGGCGCGTTACGAGCAGAGAGTGAGAGAGAGCGAGCCCCGGCCATGCGCGCGCACTCTCACGTCTTCAAACAACACGAGCGCGGTCCTGCTCTCTCTCCCTCGCGCATATTAATCAAATCGATAGTAAGACCGCAGTTTCACGTGGAGCATTTGGAGATTTTTAGAGATTAGAGACTCAATTAACAACATCTCAACACTAAATTATAAAGGTCAGTCTCATATAGACAGCTGTCTCAGCTGTCTCAAATACAAGCTGGTGCAGTTCGACGATTTGGGAAAATAAAAGCCCGGGCTATTATGTGAAGTTTTACGGTATTCGTTTTATTCATATTACATTTTTTATTGTTAGTTTGAATTACATTAATTTGACAGACAGCATTCGCTGATGTTGACCAAGCTAGCACCATTCAGAGCTGCCAACTCTCACGAATTCACTGTGAGACACACGCAATTGACACTTTTCACACGCTCTCACGCCACACATCAATTTTGTCACGCACAGAAAAATCGCAAAGCAAAGAGGACACGGAGACCAACAGACTAGACAGAGCAGGTTAATTATGGTATAAAAAAATCTCAGCTCTCAGATTCTGTAAATTTTATTACGCAATTCAAACAATAAATACCGTTTTGGCGCTTGTAAATGTTACACGACAGATCCCTAGTGTACGTGAACCGATCAGCTCTACTAGCTAATAGTAAAAAAACACAAACACTGTTGAAAGATACAGTATGCTGCAACTTACCAAAATGTATTCCTCATACATAATATCGACCAATCATTTTTTTTAACTCTTCCCTGAACTGAAATGTAGTAGTGGGCTATACCAAAGTCCTTTTTTGTCCTTTACACGATTGACATCAGGTTCAAGTACGCCCACAAGCCGTGCGAGTTATTCGTGTGTTGCAGTTTGGCTGGTGGTTATGTAAGTTGCCCGCATACCGCCTCCCATGGCCGAAACTGGTATTATGACACCGGCCGGGCCGGGGCTAGTAATTTAGCATGCTAATTCAGGTTTATATCTCGGCAGCACTATAACTTGTCATTTTTTTAATGACATCATCGCACTTATTTCTTCTCATTCTTTTGATGCGTGTAGCTCATTTTATGGATATTTTTACCTCAATTTTTACATATGGCGCCTTTAAATAAATGTATTAGTATAAAATGACCAACGTTTCGACGCACATGCGTCTTCTTCAGAATATCTAAAATACATTCATGTTGTTTCTGTTCTGTTTACCCAAAGGGGGGTTATTGCTGCTCTCTCTGCTCTTATCCATGCTAGGCATGGAGGCATAGATGCGCAGGGAGTTCTTGCACAGAACAGAACTATACTGCCAATCCAAACTACATGCTAATGGTCAATCGTATTTGATGATAGTGGTCCTGACAGAAGTGCTTTTGTAAATTGAAATCTCCAGTCCCTGTTTATTGTACTTGAATGGAAAATGTGTAATTTCATCTAAAATTTCTCCTTGTGTTTTCCACAGAAAAAAAAAAGTTGTATGGGTTCTAAACAAAATGGGGGTGAGTAAACAATGATATTTGGGGGGAAAAATAATAAACTATTACTTAAAAAAAATTGTATTACCTAACACTATGAAGACGAGCAATGCGGAAAGAGCATTTCATAATTTAATGTAGAGGTGACACGCTGTACTGTACCTTGTTTATTGCAGAACTACACACATCCAGAGTCAGCTCTTCTGCTCTTAAACCCTCTCTTTCTTCATTCCCGCTGTCTCTCTCTGGGCAATCCTTCACCCTAATCTCATTTCTCCATTCATTCACTCTCTTCTCTGCCTCTGATTGAATCTTAAAAGTGGGCCACACGAAGGGCACACAAGCAATACAATCCAGGTCAATGTGAAACTGACCAAAGATACTCTACACCAGTTTTCAGTGCTTAATTCAAAGATCATCTATACTTTTAAACCATTTAAACTTCTGAAATAGGGGCTACTTGTGTAACAGAATGTATATCCTCATGAACACAAACAAACTCTCCTCAAGTGCCAGGACAGAAATTCTCCCCAAGGATGATTTTGCAACTGGAGACGTCACAAGCACCGCAAAGCATCAATTGTAAACCAACCGTAAACTTTGCATGTGGATGTGACGATCCTGGGAATTGCATCGCACGTCTCTCAACACACGGCTGCAGAGAGACGTACTGAAATCAGAAATCAGCCAAATAACATCAGCAGAGACATCATAGGTGCAGTCATCAAAAAAAAACATGCTAAAACATCACAACCCAAGTTAAAATACATTCAAGTTATTCAAAAGTCTTTATAGAAAATAGAAACTGACATGCGTATTTATGCTGTGTCATCCTACACAGTGGCGAGGTCACCTTTAAGAGAAAGCATGCGTAAGCACCTACCCTGCAGCCTCTGCATCTCATTGGCAATCTCCCGGTCTGAACGGCCATAGCGCTGAGCAGATGCCATTCCACTGATTCCAAGTCAGTGGTGCTGATGCAGGGCAGCGGATGCGGCTTCACCCGAGACTTCTCCAATGATCTAGGATCAGCTGGATCTACCCTATATGAAAAGCGTAAATGTTTTAAATCAGTCCATGCCATGCAAACATATGGTTTCTTTCCTCCCTTTGAAGTTCTGTGCTTTCTGCAGGAAGCAGCCTCTTCCCTTTGCACTCTCGCTCTCTTTCTGCCTCTCAGACTCTACTGTAGGCATCAGCATTAGTTTTCACTGCCACCTGGTGTCCAATCAGAGTGCAGGTCTCGAGTGCAGTCTGTTGACCAATAGTGAGGCCCGAATCGAGTCTTGTGTGTTACTTTAGCAATGCCAGACAACATTACGCTAAGTGTTTAGATTAAAATGTTACAGGTCTGAGCTTCTGCTCACGGAAAATGAAAAAAGATGCTGGAATATGGCATATCTCAAGCATGGAACTCCATTAAGTGAAATTCGAGAGGGGTGGAAAAAACTCCCATATGAACCAGAGACACACTGTTATGCTTTTCAATTCCATTACCAGTTCAATCACACACGCATGTTATAGGAAAAAAGCAAAGTGAAATGCCTGACTGGAGTGTTAAGCTCAGGATTCAGAGACTGCTCTGCTGAGTCTGCTGGTTTTCAAACAGCAGTGCTTAGCAATGACCTCTACACGGTCACTGCAGATGGATGTGAGTGTGTGTGAGAGAGAGAGAGAGAGAGAGAGCACAGCAATGAAGTTACTGACATAAGTCCTTGTGCGCAGAGGATCTTATGCCATTCACATTCACTCACCTTCTCCATGAAGCCTCTGTATTCTCCATCATTCTGAAGAGCCCATTAGGTAACAGACTGTTTTTGTTTAGAACCACATATCTGCAACATTTTTCACACTGTCAAGCAAATAAACAAACTAATTAGCAAACAAGATCAAGAATGGTGATGGTGAATGATGATGATGGGAATTATTTGAAATGCAAATCAGATAAAAAAATCAGAGTTCAGCCTGAAATGATGATTAGCTACAACATGTTCTCTTAAGAGTAACAGAGCCCTCTGCTGTTCATCAAAAGAAGACTGATAGGAGGATAGTATAGGACAGGAGGACAGGATAGGATAGGAGGACAGGACAGGATAGCAGGATAGGATAGGACAAGACAGGATGGGATAGAGGAGTTACAGCAGCCATAAAAAATACAAATAAATAACACAATAAGATGTCAAACAAAATAAACAGGAAAAAATCTGATGAAATATATAACATGAAAAGAAAGATTTTTGCTACTATTATACCAGAAAAAAATATTTTCATGATTCATGTATTCTATAGACTTATGTTAAGGATGGAATAACAAGTTTGGCTTTCATTTCTGACAAATTAGAATGACTTCAGCCTACATTTATTTTGCTTATTAATACATTTATTTAATACAATTCTAAACAAAATTAGTGAGAGAATAAAAAGAATAAAATATATTATACAATGTGCAAAAAAAAAAAAAACATTGTAGAACAATATAAAGAGTTTTACAAAAAGATGTCCATGTGTTATAGACTATTTTTTAGGATGAAATTAGAAGTTTAGCTTTAATTTCTAATATATTAGTGAAAGCCTTACAATCATTTTTATTTTATTAATATTTATAAATGTGTTTTTTATTTATTTTATATAATGAATGTCTTTAATTGCAAAAATAAATAAATTAACTCTTTCTCATAAATTATGGCCAAGTGGTCACAAACATGAATTGGCCATGTTCTTGTGGGATTTTTAATGCAAAAACACAGAAGAAGCTGAAAATGAAATGTAATGTATACTTCAGAACTGTAAGGCAGTCGCTGATATCTGCACTCCAAAGCAACAATGAGAGGAAATGTCAGTATAGGACCTGTCCCGTTCCTCCCAGGCCAGCGGCTCTGTCCTAAAACCCCATGCTATCTACAGTTCTTAATCACTAACCTCCAGATACCCTTAATGAACACTATGAAAGGAAAGCACACTGAGGTGAAAGTGGTCTGGTTCAGGACAAAATCCTGCTTTCTCTGCAGGGATCTTATCAGGGTTTTGTTTTTACAATAGCTAGCCTTGCCAGGATAACCCAGCACAAAGTTGGCACTCTACATGGAAAATCTGAAGCGTTGTGATGACCAATAAGACTACAGCAGACAAAGTGGAACAGTTAAAGCTAAAAAATCTTGGAAATGGTGTTATGAGATCTTTTGTTATAATTCTAGGGTTTCGTCTGTTTGGTTTTGATTTTATACTGGGCTTTTGTCAGCTGCCATTTCTATGTTAATTTACACATTGGTTATATAAACGACATTGTAAACATTAACAAATGTGTCCACATCCCTCTACTCTAATATTTTATAATGTATAGCATTATATATATATTTTTTTTATTTTAGCAACCCTACACAACCATTTAATTTGGGGTCAGTACTGTGAAATAAATATATACTTCTATTCAGCAAAGATATATTAATTTAAAAAAACAAGTGACAGTAAAGAAAGATTTACAATCACATGAATTACATTTTAAAATATATTCAAATAGATTTAAAACACAAACTGGAGGTTGCCAGTGCCATGATTCATGACACAATGGTATTGTTCATTGTATACGTCATTGTTCATGCCAAGCGACTGGAAGAGAATGGAAAATAGGGCAGAGTAAAATATGATAAATTTGGCCAAGGGAAAGATGACAAATGACAGGAGGAGAAATAGATTTCACACACACCTTGATTCTCCTCCTCTCTGTACACTCCTCCCTTTCCTCTTCATCCCACAGGAACCCTGGTCTGCAGAGATAAGGACAGCCTGCTGCTAATTTTAAGCAGGAAAGGCAGGAAATGTGAAGTGAAGACTTTGCTTTTCTACAAACAACAGAGTAGCGATCCCGGCCTTGGAGAGTATCCTGTGTACCACAGTGCTGAGCAGTCTGGGGCTGAAAAAGAGACGCAGACAGAGAGAAAGAGAGAGGTGGGTCTCTAGAACTGGGGAGTTGGGTAGACAGAGAGAGAGACACAAGAAAAAGTTCAAAGGAAGAGTGAGAGGAAGAATTGGAGGGGAGAGACTGTGTCCCCTCTCGTCTCCCCTGTATCTCTGGAGGGAACTATGGCGGATAACAGCACTCATCTCATTGTGGACATACTGGAGTCCTTCGGACTGAGTAAGATATTTTGCCATCTTTACACACTTGATAGGGTTCTCTTTTGCATACATGGAAATTAACTTACAATGCTCCATTGTTAACTTTGTACTTCTTTAAAAAAATCTGGAGAGTGTAGAAAATGCTCTGTCGAGTCTTTTAGGAGAACTCATTTTTCAACAGAAATGCAGACAGTAGTAACTAGCGGTAAAAGATATTGGCAAAAACAGTCCATAAAAAACAACACCGCCAATGTGCCGTTTTTTCCATTCGGTCTCTCCAAATGTCATTTCCAGATGATCCTTCACTCTGGACTGTGATTCCTTTCACCCAGGGAGAAAATTGCATATAAATATCCATATTATTTTACACACACAAGTCTCTAAAGAGTTGTTGATGTCATATTCTTATAATAATACATAGAATTGTTATGTGCTGTGGTTAAAAATGGCTATAATTTGTCATTTTCATTCAAATATAACACTAAAGGAACACATGGCTCCTATGCTTTTTAACCCAATTGCTTTAAAGTGTTGTCAGTTTCAAAAGGACCTATACCAGATAAAAGTCCTGTGTGCTAATGAAATTGGTATTTCTCTTGACAATGGAATGCCATAACAGGAAGCTTCCTAAAATACAAACGATTTAATTCACTTTAGCTGCAAAGGATAAGAAAACACTGGGTGTGCCTTCTATTGTGGAATTTGGCCCAATACTCAGCGACATTTCCATCAGGGAAAAGAAACAATAAGCGAATTATTCAATGAATAATTAATTATTCAGCTCATTTTGAAGGACGCATCAAGTGCATCCTTCATGTCCTTCAATCACGCACAGAATCGTTTGCACACATTCCAATTCACGAAAATAACTGACAGAAAACGAGTCGGCGCAGAGCTTGTCTGAGTTCATTATGAAATGTAAGACAAAACATTGTTTGGCATAGATGTTATCTTTTGTTTTGGTGTAAATTTAATATTTTATTTGTATAGGGAAAGATACAATAAACAGATAAAACTGTGACAACAGCTATCCAATGCATGTATCATAGTGCTTGTAGCTAAAGCTAATTTGCAACACTTGTGGAAATAAATCACTTAACACTAAAATGCCAATAGTTTTAATTGTATTTTCGTGCCGTGACCGTGGGGGCGGAAACTAATTTGTGACGTAGCCATGCGGACTTACTAGACTATCTCAATCTAGCGTTCAATGCTGATGAGTAGGAGAATAGCCGCCCTAGAAGCCTCAGAAGGACTGGTCAAGGAAGGACGCAGCCCTCCATTTGAGATGCACTCTTACTTCATGACCATTAAAAAAGAGTATGTTCTATATAGTGTGAATGAAATTTGAAGGTAGCCTATTACATCCTCCATGATGTCATGTGACACGGCATCAATTGCTTTGCTTCACTCCCATTCGTAAATCCTCTTCCATATCCATTAAATGTGCGCTTCAGAATCTCGCCGGAACTAGTGGGTCATCCAGGTAATTTTTCACCTACTGTTTTATAAATACTGTGAATTCGAATACTACTCAGCTCACATACTGATTTTTCACTTACTGTATGGAAGTAGACACAGCAAACAGTATGTGTTTTAAAATCGGCTTAAGATATCAAACATGTCTGATATCCTCTGACTGAATGGAATCATGTGAAGCTAAAAAAAAAAAAAGTCTATGCCCATCATACACTGCATGATTTTCTGTGAAATCTGTCAACTCCGACTGCCCAAAACCTGCAGACTGGCTCTGAATATTGGCAACTAGTGTTGACTCAAACTTTTTTTTTTTTTATTACCTCTTTAATTTTCTTTCCTTTCTCCAGGAGATGTCATTTTGGCCTTCTGTCTTTCTATGGTTGTTGGTCTTCTGCTGGGAGCTGTGGTCTATATGATCTTGACCTGGATGTCTCGTCGGCGGGCATCAGCCACCATCACGCGTATACCCATCCATCAGTCCCGCTCCACCACCCGTTCGTCCTCACCACGCTCTCGGCCAGGCTACAGTCGGCACAGCAGTGGCTTCGACCGACGCAGCAATAACAGTCTGGCCAGTGCTGCCTTCTCCTTCCATCGGCAAACCTCATCCTCACCGATAGACTATGGTGACTCAACGGGCCGCAAATCAAGCTTCCGGGCCTCTACCTTTCATCCTCTTCTTCAGTGTAGCCAGATTGCTCGCGAGGCAGAGGAAGGTGCCCAGGGTAGCCTGCCACGAACCCCCACTCTCACTACCAGCCCTGGGGCGGCTGGATCAACCAGCACTGTCAGTTCTATGGTCACCCCACCCCGGGCCAGAACCCGACCGGATTCCTTTTGGGGCAACAACAATCTAAGGGGCTTCCATGCTGGCCAGACTCCACCACCTGCCTACGAGAGCATCATACGAGCCTATCAGGAGACAACCACGTGAAGGAAGGGGACATGCTACTGTTATGGGGGAAGTTATACATGCTTTAATAGACTTGGATTGGAAAGTTGGACAACTGAAAGCAATATTGATGGAACTTAAACTGACATGGACAGGTTTTTAAAACTTGTATGTGTTCATTTGTGTATATGTGCATATTTCTGTTTGTTCATACTGTAAGTGTGTAAAGTCAATCGTAAATATCAGAAAGTGTGTGAAAGAGAAAGTGAGATGAGTTTTTTGTTTCTACTGGTTGATTCAACAAAGCCAAAAGACTGTAAGGCCTATATGTTTGAGAGAGAGAGAGAGAGAGAGAGAGGGGGAGGGAGGGAGAGAGAGGGAGGGAGGGAGGGAGAGAGGGAGGGAGAGAGGGAGGGAGGGAGGGAGGGGGGGATGTTGAAATGAAATGAAATGAAATGAAATGTTGAAGGTCGCAATAAGCATGAGAACAAATCTCTGAGACCTTTATTCTGATCTCTATTGTAAATTCCAAGACCGACAGTTATTGCAAACACTAATTTAAAATAGTTTTGCAACAAACTCATTAAATTGTGTATTTATTGGCTTGTTTTCTGGGAACTCTAGTCTTTTGGAATCACTGTAAATATTTCTCAATGCAACTGTACTTGTAAAAATAAACAGACACAATGCATGTTTGCATTGTGCAATACATCTTGCAATACATCTGCATGTTTTAACAGAACCAAATGCCTTCATACATAGAAAGCATTATACACTTATCATATAAAAGAGATAGTTCAGCCAAAAATGTACATTCTGTCAAGATTTACCCACCCTCATGTGACCATCACTTACTTTCTTCTGTGGAACACAAAAGAGGATATTTGAAAAAAGTATTTGTGTTGTTTGAACCCTGGTGTTCTTCAAAATATCTTCGTGTTCCACAGAAGAAAGAAAGTCTTGAAACAACATAGGCTAAATAAAAACAGAATTTTTTATTTTTGGGTGAACTAACCTTTTTTAATGTGTTCGTTTTAGTGTTAAACATGAATGAAGAGAACAAGGATGAATATTAAGGTTTTTTCAAGAGGGTTTAGAGCACACACATCCTGGAAGTGACCTGGCATCCTTGAAATGACCATGCACGGATTTCCCTGACAAGAGGAAGGAATTGTCTCAACAGGTTAGTATGTTAATGAATTAAAATTGTAGCTATATAGACATACTGTGCCAACTGGAATAGGTTCCCCCTGTTTGGTGTAAGTTTCATACCGTCAATATTCTAGCAAAGCATTCTGGACAAGGACTATTCCAGGCAGGCATGAAATCATTGAACAATAGAAGTGGGCATTACGGTAGGACATTTTCGACGCATGACACTGACTTTGCGGTACTTACGGTAATGGCGCTCTACGTCAAGCGCGTTCAGTCTTGAAAACAGTTCCTGTTTACATTTGCTGTCAAGCGTGATTTTTTTTTCAATGCCGCGTTTATTTTGAGGAACTTCAGTTGTATAGGTAAATTGCACATTCAACGTAGTTTCATTCGTTAAATGACCATTTTGTACGTACGCACGCACGCAATGAATTTCGCTAGAATGCCTCCCAACTATTCAGCTTTTTTCATGTAACGTTAACTTACAAGCCGACTGGTTATTGAACCTCATCAAATGACGAATTATCATCCAAATAAGATGTTTAGTAAGCAGTTAGCCTGATATCAGTAGTCTCTGAACTAAAGACCAACTAAAGAAGTATGTTAAGTGTTTCCGAAACTGAATAGAGAGAATGAAAACAACTGACAGTGACTCCTCTGGCATGTCATGACTCACACCTCTTCTTTAACCTTTAGCATCTAGGTTACAATCGACGTGAGAAGATCACCAGCAATCATAAACAGCTGGTAGCCTATATATATATATATATATATATATATATATATATATATATATATCACCGGCCCTCTGGCCAAGAATTGATGCGTGCAATCATCTGATATCTGCGAGGGAAGCCAATGTCTGTGTCTGCCCTGCGACTGATCCGCGTCCGGAGGCTGAGCAGCAGCACTGGACCTGCAGTGAAGAGAGCACTGCCATGGAGAGATCTTAGTAAGAGCCTGAACCTACTGACACGCCCACAATCACTACATTTATGGTGCAAAAAAACTGACTGTAAAACTGAAGAATTGACTGATGACAATTAAACTTTGCCACCACATGAAAACATTACATTTTATATTCAACAATTTTTATATTCAAATAGAAAATAGTTATTTTAAATTGAATAGAATTTCACAATTTTGCGTATTTCCCATAAAAAATAAATTGTGTTTGTGGCTGCTACATTCCTATCAGTCCTGCATGATTGTCCCTGCGTACTTTATTTTTTGCTTTGATAAATTGACAGATTTATTCTGAATGCTTAGCTGAATAATACTGAATGCTGGTCTTCATCTCTTTCTTGTCTCTAGGAAAAATAGCAAAAGTGACCGGAGCAATAGTATTGGGGTAGGTTTGCAGATTCTTTTTTTTTTTTTTTTGCATGTAGGCCTATTCGACAAGCCATCGATAAAATGATATCATACAATTTTACAGGGAATGTCAGAGGAAGCAGATATTAAAAGTAATATATCTTCTGAGCCAGATTTGTTATCCCTCTCTGAAACACATTGTGACTTTATCAAGTTTGCTTACACAGAGGCTGTGTTTTCATCACATATGAGGTGGTTACTCTCAACCAGGCCCTCACTATTGACACCAGTGCAATACTACAGGAGAAGCACAAGTCCTACATCTACCTGACTCACGCCACTAATAAGGAACAAGACAGCCTTGCTTCTGGTACATTCAGTTTTCACACTTGTGTGTTTTTTCTTTTGTGCTTGAGCTGAGTGAGCTGAAAGATTAATTTGCATTTACATTTACATTTATTCCTCAAAAGCAACTTGCAAATGAGGAAATACTACACGACTACTGCAAACGAATGTGCCTCAGTGGTCCTGATTTGCTGAAGAAAGTACTTGCTAGTGATGAAAATGAGATGTTTTGAACAAACAATTTGTGGTATTTGTCTGGAGTTATAAAACAATGCAGCACCTGAGTTATCCCTAGTTTTTACTCCTCCACCTCCATTCTCACACACATTACGTCATTTGTTTTGTTTGATAGTATATTATAAATGTATTGTTCTATATTTTGTACAATTAGACATTAAAACAGGCCATTTGTGTATTACATTTGATTTACCTGTTGGAATTTATTAATTGTCCTCAACAGACAATATTCATTTTTCAGGCCTCGCTATCAAGACCAGGAAGGAGCTTCATAAAGCAGCTAGAAAGTTTCTTGAAATTACATCTAGAGTTCTTCGTCACCCACTGGACGGTGAGTAGTTTCATCTCTGTTTGATGGTAATGACAAGTCATGGAGCCTGTTAATGCTTTAAAATATTTTTAACTACATATCACCTGTAGTTACACAGAGAGGAATTGACATGGAATATTGTTCTGTTTTAAATGGGACGGGCATCTCTGTTCTTCTGCATAATGTGGAATCTAATACACTTTAACTTTTTATTTATTTATTTTTATCACAGGATACTTGGCATCAGGTTTGAGACTGAAGGGTAGTTTATAATATACACTACTGTTCAAAAGTTTAGGGTTAGTGCATTTAAAAAAAAAAAGAAATTAATACCATTATTCAGCAAGTATTCTTTGCATTAAATTGATGATAAAAAAAAATTACAGTAAATAAATAGCCTACATTTGTTACAAAATATTTCCATTTTAAATAAATGCTATTTTAATATTTTACACTTTTTCCAAAAAATATTAAGCAGCACAACTGCTTGATAATTCTACTGTTTATAATAAGAAATCTCAAATCAGCTTATTATAATGATTTCTGAAGGATCATGTGACACTGAAGTCTGGAGTAATGGTGCTGAAAATTCAGCTTTGCCATCACAGGAATAAATTACATTTACTACTTAAAATTACGGTTTTCTATTTTAATACATTTTTAAATGTAATACATACGATTTGTATCATATTAATGCAAAATGCAATGTTCTTTCAAAAACATTAAAAAATATATTATTGACCCTAAACTTTTGAATGGTAGTGTATGTTTAGCACAAAACAGTTTAGCAAAGTGTGCCATAGTAGTAGACTGATAGACTATAGAAAAGAAAATACTGTACTCTAGTTTAACTGAAGGCATCTGACTGTTTCCATTTGACTTTTCTTAAAATCATTATCATGATTTTGATATAATTTCTAGCGTGTCATTGTATTTGTAGTTATGTGAAATGAGCATGTGTTTATTTTTTTTATTTTTTAAATCAGAGCGTCTCAGTCATCTAGACGCAGATCCTAATGAATGTGCACTATGGATGCTGCTGAAAAGAACCTTCTCTGCTGACCGGGCTGTGAGACAGCAGGCTGTGCAGGAACTGGCCCAAAATCACCACTGGCAGGGTGAGAGACAGCAGCACTTCAATCTCATTATTAGAAAATGTCAAGATTTATTGGCATTAATGTTCTTGCTGAGAAAAAAAAACTATTTCTACTGGGCTGAAGTAGAGAACTACTTTTGCCCACCAGAGAAAAAAACACATAACATAACTATATATTCTGTGAGCTCTGATTGATCTTTTGTCTCATCCATCACAGATTATCAATACCGGACTGCAGCACAGGTGGTAGATCAGCGCACATCTGTGGCTCTCGCCCGCATACCTAACGTGGACCTGCGCTTCTTTCTCCCTCCTCCTCTACTGCCACACACTGATGATGTGGGTAGCTAACATTCAGACAAAAGCCAAATTGAACTGCTGTTTGATTTCAGCTACTGGTGCTAATGTTTTGTGCATGTATAGGATATATCAATAGAAGAGGAACTTAGGCAGTTACTGGGATCTCTGCCCCAGTCAGAGGTGGATCAGTGTGTGCAGTACTTTACTTCCCTGGCACTTCGAGAGAGCAGCCAATCACTAGCCTCTCAACGGGTGAGACATAAACACACTCACGCTATAGAGTGCAACAGCCAGCATCTGCAAATAAAGATCCCATTCATTTTCTCAGTAGGGGAACTGATTTTTAACAATAGCTTAGCTTATAAACTTTTGTGAGCTACAAGGTTGTTTGTTGATATTGCTGTATATGGCAACTTATGTCTTACATAATTGTTTAACTGTGGAATTCCAGGTGATAAACCAATCAGAAAATCTAAACCGGCCGGCCACTCCCATGAAACACTGTGAATGTAATAGTCAATCACCCTAAATTCTCAAACTACTTTAATATTTGAATAAATGTGCATATTTTGCAATGAACAATTGTAATTGTTTAATGAGCATCTTTGAATTCATATTTTTTTTATTTCAATTAAGTCGTTCACAATGTTTCATGGGATTGTAGTTCCCTGACTGAACACCGTCTTGTACCTTTAGTCTATTTTTTAAATTTTCAAATATTTTTTTACTTCAAATCAAAGTTTGTAATGTTGTGATTCACTTCGTAGCTGGAAGGTTTGGTTCATTGCTTAAAATTCGTTCTTTTTTTTTATCCCCATGGGAAATATGAATGGATTAGGAAATTAGGTACATTTCCAGAACCAATGGTACTGAAAAAGTGAGCAAGCACTGTTGCACTCTATTTGGTTGAATTTATATCCAGAAAAAATAGCCAATCCGTTAGCTGTGCATTTTGGTCTGTGGTTATAGGGAGGGCTGTGGTGTTTTGGAGGAAATGGGTTGCCTTACGCCCAAAGTCTCACTTCTACCCCCTCTGAGAAGGTGGAGACGTTCTGCCTGCAGGCCCTTGTCCAGCACTCAAAGGTGAAGATTTACAAACTCTGCTAAATTACATGTATTTTGCAACAAGGAGGTAGCCGATGATCAAAGAATACAGGATGCTTGTGTATGATGAGTGATGTTTTGTAGATATTCTGGATGTGTACCTTCAGGTTAATTAAGTTTAAAGGGGTCCTATAATGCTTTTCCACTTTTTCAACTTTAGTTAGTGTGTAATGTTGCTGTTTGAGCATACAAAAAGATCTGCAATGTTACAAAGCTTAAAGTCTACTCCACAGGGAGATATTTCATTTGATAGAATCCACTTTTTAAGAACTATAACGAACGGCTCGTTTGGACTACACCACGTCTTTTCCGGATCTTATGAAGTCACAATGGTACTCATTTTAATAATTCCCACCCACGGAATATATAAAAAAGGTCTGCAAGGCCTGGCTGAGCTGCATTAGAGAAGACAGTAGGTGCGTCTCAAATCGTGTACTTGTGCACTATTCTATGCCATTTTGTAGTATAAATAGTGCGAGTCGTGCGTACACACTGAAAATAAAAATAAAAAAGTGCACTTTAAGTACCCGGATGATGCACATATGTAACCGAAAATACGAAGTGTGAAACGTTGGACACTTCTTGCACTCAACTGTTGCAGCTTTAATTACGTAGTGGAGGGGGAGAGGCTATCAGACTCTGATGTTGAAAGACAAAATAAACTTATAAAGTTCATACACTACACGGTTAAGCACATGGTGTGTAAGTGCATAGTGTGTAGTGTTTTCGCTGTCAAAGAGACACTGTGAGAATCACAACACACTGAGCCAGCTAACCAATCACAGCACATATTGTATTTCGGAAGGAGGGGCTTCATCGAAATCAGCGTGTTCGGGCCAGACTGGGGAGAGGAGCTGTAATAATGTAAAAAAAACATTTTGCTTTTTTCAAGCATGAAAATATATTCTAGTACACCCCAAAAACAAAATCAAGACTTCTTAAAAGGGCATAATAGGACCTCTTTAAGGCCAATTTGACTTGAGCAAATCATTGTTGGTTTTAATAAACATATAAATTCAAAGCATTTCCAATTGGGCTGTTCTTTGTTCACAGGTCCGCAGTCATTGTGACCATATTGTTTCTAATGGAGGACTGCAGCTCTTGCAAAGAGTCTACCAGCTTCGCAGAGACTCTCCGAAAATTCAGTGCAACATTGTGCGAATTATTGGAAATCTCGCCCTGAATGAGAGTGCGCACACAGCCATAGTGCAGTCGGGTTAGCCTTGTACTTTAGTATTACTGATTTATGAGTTAGATTTAATGTTGAATAGAGTATTTATTTTATTTTTATTTTGTGGTTGTCCTTAAGGTTGGATGTCTGTCCTGGCTAAGATGATCCAGTCACCACACATCATGCAGGCATCTTATGCTGCCCGGGCTTTAGCCAATTTGGACAGAGATGCAGTAAGGCAGAAGTACCAGGATGGTGTTTACATTTTGCACCCACAATGCCGCACAAAGTAAGCATGCTAGCTTATTTGGACTGCCTCATGCTCAACAAGGCAGCATTTATTTGATCAATAATACAATAAAAATAGTACAATTAATACAATTTAAAATAAATATTTTCAGTTTTAATATATTTTATATGTTCCTGTGATGGCAAAGCTGAATGTTCAGAATCATTACTCCAGTCTTCAGTGTCACATGATCCTTCAGAAATCATTCTATTGTGCCTGATTAGTGCTCAAGAAACATTTCTTATTATCAATGTTGAAAATATTTGGAAAGTTCAAAAGAACATTATTTATTTGAAATAGAAATCTTCTGTATCATTATAAAAGTCTTTACTGTCACATGATTCATTTAATGCATCCTTGCTGAATAAAAGTTATAATTTAAAAAAAAAAAAATCTGATTGTCACCAAACTTTTGAAGGGTAGTTTAGATGATTTGTTTTACTAATATATATGTTTTCCATCCTATTTATTCAGCCAGCCAATCAAAGCTGATGTTCTCTTCGTGCACGGCCTCTTGGGAGCAGCTTTTAAAACATGGCGTCAAAAGGACCGTGACGTGACGGATGATGACAAGGTGGAAGGGGTCCGAGAGGACTACACTGAATGCTGGCCCAAGGTCAGATATTATCTTGAAGAAACATATGGGTAAAATCTCAGTTACCAAAATAATATTTGCGGAATAATGGCATTACAGAGCTTCAGAGGTATTTTGAAAGTCAGACCAAAGTCCAAAGTCATGAATTCAAATCTTATTTTGTATTTTCCACAGTCATGGTTGGCTGAAGACTGTCCAAACCTCAGGATCCTGTCTGTGGAGTATGACACCCATTTAAGTGACTGGAAGGCTAAGTGTCCTGCTGAAAACCAAAGGTAAACCATCATGGTGTGAAAATTCAATGATCTACATCAATAAATTATCTGATATCATGATGTCGATGTTTATTCACTTTTTGTGCTATACAGGAAGTCCTTGGCCTATAGGAGTCAGGAACTGCTGAGGAAGTTGAAGGATGCAGGTGTAGGGGACAGGCCTGTGGTCTGGGTAGCCCACAGTATGGGAGGTTAGTCCATGGTGGGTCTTACAATAACCAGCAACGGAATATGAGAGTAATTTACAAATCTTCCTGTTACATTTATTTGCGAAAGAATAGCTTTTTACAAAATAACAAAACAAAATCCTATTGCAATTGCTGTTTGAACTGCATTTAATACTGCCACTGCTTATATATATGAAATACCTCAACACAACAAATGTTTCAAGTTGTTTGCCCAAATTTAACTGAAAATTTTACTTTTAATGACTTCTGCAGTCTCAAAATGATTCAGCCCCTTCATGGCAAGCATCTTTAATACTTAGTAGAACACGCTTTTGCTGTCATGACCTCCTGAAAACGAGATGTATAACCAGAGATCAGCTTCTGGCAGCTTTTCTGATTAATCTTAGCCCATTCCTAATGAGCAATGGTCTACAGTTCAGTGATTTTACTTGGGTTTTCATCCTGCAACCACCTTCAAATCCCACCAGAGATTTTATATGGGGTTCAAGGCTGGTGACTGTGATGGCCACAAATCTTCCAGAACTTCTTCTGCAACCAAGCCTGTTGGTGGAAATTGAGGTATGCTTGGCATCATTGTCCTGTTGGAAGGTCCAATGACGCCCAAGCTTCAGCTTCCTCACTGACGTTTTCATCTAGGATTTCCTGATACTTGAATGAATCCACACACTGGATGTTTCCAGTGCCAGAGGATGCAAAGCAGTCCCAGAGCATCACAAGCCACCAACATGCTTAACTGTACACAGTGTTCTTTTCAGGATATGCTTCATTCTTCTTTCTTCCAGACATACCGCTGATCCAGAGAGCCGAAAAGTTCCAGTTTTGTTTCATCGCTCCACAGAACAGAATCCCAAAACGTCTGTGGCTTATTTATATGATGATGATTTTCTTGTGCGTTTGGGTCAGTAGTCGTGTATGTCTTGGAGTTCTGGCATCGAAACCGCATGCGTTTAGTACACGCCTTACTGTGCAGCTGAAACCTCAGTGTCTGTTGCCACCAAGTCTTGCTGCAGATCTTTTGCAGTCACTCAAAGGTTTTTCTGAACCTTCCTTCTCAGAAAACTGGTTGCAGCCGTTGATAGCTTCCTTTTTCTGCCACGTCCAGGTAGTGTAACCAGTGTTCCTTTAACTTTGAACTTGCGAAGTTCCAACAGTGTCTCTAGGAACATTTAGTGCCTTCGCTATCTTTTTGTATCCTGTTCCTTATTTGTGAAGGGCGATGATATCTTCTCTTTTTGGACCATTATTTTGACTGAGACATATTTCTGACATGCAGTCAAACGTGGCACTCAACAAACCTAGCCAGTTCAGATATTTCATGTGTTCAAGCTCAAGCACACCTTGTGCAACTAATGAAGCCCTTGATAAGTTGCATCAGGTGTGCTTGAAACAACACCTGTTGTGCAGATTTGTGCTGTTGTGGGGGATTCTATTCAGGAGGTTGAATAATTTTGAGACTGCAGAAGGCATTAACAGTTGCATTTTCAGTTGAATTTGGGGAAACCACTTGGTTGTGTTGAGCTATTTCAATTACTTTTGTTTGATTTGTTCTGATTTGCAATGGGGGTTGAATTATTTTGATTACAACCGTGTATACACACATACATATATAAATACTTTTTTTATTAAAAAATTTTTTGCTTGGGGAAAAAGGAGAGCAAACACACAAGTTGTTAAACCCGGAGGGTGCGATTTTGTTTCTTGTGCAATAGTGAGGATTGAAGGGAGTGTTGGTGTTCTTGTGCTTCTGTTGTGAGAGTGCTGGAGAAAGTGGAGTGAAGACTGCAAACTTCAGCCAGACAGCAGGGAGTTAGCTTGACCAGCAGAGAGTTCTATCAAGGCTTCCAGGTTCCTTCTCATTAATCACTCTCTGTAAGAGAAAAGGGTAAACAGACGTTAGTGAATGTCTGGGAGATGAAAAACTCAACTGGTCTTTCTTCACTGGTGTTTATATGTTGGGATGAAGAGAAGATAGCTGTCAGGTGTGTGTGTGTGTGTGTGTGTGTTGAGGGGGCGACTGATGTCGGAACGATGGTAGTCTGCCACAATATATTTGTGAATATTCAATATACAATATATATATATATATATATATATATATATATATATATATTAGACTATTTTCATATAGTCTAATGTATACATTTTTAACAGGGACTACATTTTTTTAATATTCGTTCTTGTGGTTTACAAAAAGCCATTTGTAATATGGGGTCTGTTGAGTAACTCTATCATAATTTGATTCATAGGTTTACTTGTGAAAAAGATCCTCTTAGATGCCTCAAAAGATCCTGATCTCAGTGCACTGATCAAGAACACGAAGGGAATTCTGTTCTACAGTGTTCCTCATCACGGCACATTCATGGCTGGGTATTCTGTAAATGTCCGATACCTCCTGTTTCCTTCCATTGAAGTGAAAGAACTATGTAGAGGTATGATGTGGTTTATTTTTGTTCTCTGAATTTTAATATAATGTCAAAGGTGCAGTAAGCGATTTCTGAGAAACACTGTTGATATTTGAAATCAACCCAAACAAACACACCCCTCCCTTCATTGCTCCGCCCACAAAATGCAAGAGTGGATGTCTCTTTATCATTGCTGAAGCAAAGCAAAAGAATGCCTCTCAAAAAATAAATATGATGAACAAAAAATTAACATACAGGACACAAGCATGAGTTGGTTGTTAGTCGCCAGCAGCACACCAGCTCCAGACAAACAAAACTGTGCTGTTACTATAGCCAACATTACAACAACTGCATATCGTGTATCTGTGAAACAGCAAAAGCAATGTTACTCAGAAATATCGCAACCTATATGTCAGTTTTCAGGATTTCCTTGTGCTGGATAGTGCTTTCTTATATTAACTTGGTTCCTAAAGCTCTTGCCTGATCATAACTCTTCTTTTTCCAGTGATATTCCTCTGACCTTTTCTGTTTTGTAATGTCTCTCAGGATCTCTCTTTCAACTGTCTTTCTTCAAATATCCCTCTCTCCTCCCCTATCATCACGCCCCCTACTGCTAATTGGCTACATGTGTATTGTGGTTCTCGATCCGATCCACTTTCAACAGCGTTTCTCAGAAATTGCTTACTGCACCTTAATTCCTCCTGATAAGATTAAGATCCTACAGTATGTCTGTTACACATTTTTTCTGTTCATCTATTTCTACTCAGACTCTCCAGCTTTGCGGGACTTACATGAAAGTTTTCGTAGCATTGCAAAGGATCAAGAGTACAAGGTCCTTAGCTTTGCAGAAACACTGCCAACATCCATTGGGCCAATGCTCAAAATTTTGGTAGTTCCACCCCAGTCGGCAGGTATTTGACCAACAAGCAGCAGCAGTTCTTTCTTATCATCATTCTTAGATAATTGTCAGTTTTAGGTATCTATCTAATATCAGAAAACAAATTTTCTCCTTTTTCTCATTCAGATCTGGGTATTGGGGACCTCATCCAGGTGGATGTGGATCACCTCAACATCTGCAAGCCAGAAAAAAAAGACACTTTTCTCTATAAACGTACTTTACAATTTATTCAGGATGCTCTTGGAGGACAGAGAATGAAGTAAACTTTGAAGTCCACAGTCCAAAGCCAATCTCTTGCCATGTCATTGCTGCTGAGGATTCAACCATTACATTAAAAAAAGTATAGTTTTACCTCTGACTGAAAGGAAGTACTAAAATTGCAACTGAACTTTTTTTTCATGATCCTTTAACCATTTCCTGTCAATTTAGTAGTGAAATGGAAACAGCACTGACCTTTCAGTTTTATTTATTTTTTCTTTTCGTTTTTAAATTCTTGCCAATATGAATATGCTTTGTCAAAACATCTGGGTTTACCTTTTCATGTGTTTTGCCCTCTTCACCATTGCCTTGTACTGTATTTTGCCTCAAATTATTTTAAGTGAGAACTTTTCTGCATTTATTTTACCTTTAAGCTATAACAAAAAGAAATGAGGATCGAGTGTATTGTTTACTAAATCACATCACATTATAAAACTCATTTATAGAAAGTCTGTTTTATTTATTCTTGAAGAAAAATATTTAATAACACAGACTAAAAACTAGCCTTATTTTCTTATCTCACCAGACTTCTTTGTATCCCTAACTCAAACACAGGTTGGTCATGATCTTGGCTGTAATTTTCCAGTATTTTTGTACTAATTGTATTAATTGTAGTACTTGCATGGGACCCTACTGTGTAGCGCTTTGAGATTCTTCGGAATGAAAAGTGTTATAAATAAAATCTATTATTATTTTATTATATAGTGACTGTGCAAGACACATGAATTGTAAAATCTTTATCATGTTGAATAAAACTGTGTATCCTAACTTTATATTCCACTTAAATCATATACTTTTACTATTTCCACACTGAATGGGATTATACATTTTTATAAGCAGTGGAGCAGAACTGTCCTCCTGGCCAGCAGAGAGCAGTAAAGCTCTCAACCCTAACGCTAGTCAGTAGAGGAAGACTGTTGCGACTAGACGGTAATGTTGTCATTTTGTTATTTTCTTGAAAATTCTGGTTTGTATATTCACAAGATAGGCGTCTGCGTTTGGAGAGACGCACAGTATAACATTCATGATGTACTGCTGACCTTTGTTTATTTCTAATGTTCAAAACAACTTTGCCTTTCGTCCTCAGATAGATACGGACGCTTTAACTGAAGGAACAGCAGTGTTATCACATCCCTTCAAAAATGGTTAACGTCTTAAAAGGAGTTCTCGTTGAATGGTAAGTTTTACAAATCACAAACACGATTTTAAGGTGCATGCAGTAATTTATCTCACAGTTAAAAATAAGAATACAAAATAAATCAACAGTGACTTTAAAAATCATATATGTTTGAAACCATGTAACTTTAGCCTACACTTAAAATAAATTAGACTCCAGTCTCCAGTTTTTTTACATGGAGCGAGTCACCACATGCCATTGGTAACATCGCGTTCCCAGCAAAACACCATTGACTGTAACCAGTTATTTAATATTTGCTTGCGGTATAAATAATCATGGCTGACAGTGACTAGAGTATTACTTAAGTGTCATCTGTAACTGAAAACTTTTGCTTTTACATGTGGCTACATCCTTGACTCATTTTATCCAGTCGATGCCTAACAAACAAAAACATTCTGAGTGCACCTTTAAAATAAAAAAGTCATGCGTCATTACACCTTCATTTGTGGTTCTTCTTTTAAAATGTGAAACAGTGACCCAGCTATGAAGCAATTTCTTCTATATCTGGATGAGACGTCAGCGTTGGGGAAGAAATTCATCATCCAGGATTTGGATGACACTCATGTTTTCATCCTAGCTGAAGTTGTGCAGATTCTCCAGGAGCGAGTAGGAGAACTGATGGACCAGAATTCATTTCCCATCACCCAAAAATAAACTCCTGAATCTGACAGCAGACTCTACAGTCTGTGAGAGCAGACGGATGTGGAGATTCTTCCAGCACAATTGCACAAACACAGATGCAACTTAAATATATAGATGACTGCCCACCAGAATGATGCCTATTCTCCTTGGTTTAATTTGACTGTGTGGCATAAGTTCTTCTTCTGAGAGAATTATAATTATGTTCTTTAAGTTGCCCATGTTTCAAAGACAGTTTCTGGAATCTTTGCTGTGTTCTCAAAGTATTAATGAATTGTTTTGAGTGGAAAATCGCATTGGTGGCAGAAAGAAACAACTAATTGTATATTTAAAAAAAAACTTTTTTTCAACATTTCAAAATTGTTTAAAAAGTACATTATACTACTGAAAGCAGATGGTTTAAGGCAGTGATATTTATAAACATTTATAATACGAGCATCAAATTAAAAAAATGTAAAGACAATATAACGTGTTCTTAGTATGTCCTTAATTTGTTTTCTGGATGCATTGCCGACTGCTATATACTGACAGGTACCAGACTGTACAGTTTCAGGCTCCCTTCCAGTGTTTTCTCAACAGATTTCTAGTGAAACACCAGATCAAGCCACTGGCAGAAGGATCCTATAGGGTATTCAGACAATTGAGATGTGTTGTGTATGTGGTCAGGAAACTGGTGAAAGATTTTATCTTGTAGTGTGAGGTAAAGAAAAACATAGCCAGAGTCAATGGCTTTAAATTTCCAAAATGCTCTTCATGTCTTGGCTGAGGAAGGGAAAGTGGTGCAGTATACTCTTGAAATTACCTAGGAGTTCACCTAAAATTTTAAACTCACTGGCAATACAAGACCACAATAAGGTGCTATTTCCTTTATTTTTGTTTCCAATGAAGATCTTTGTGTGGAAATAAGAGGAAGTGTTATTTTGGGTTAGACCAAGAGCTGTGCAGTGTTAGATCCAGGTTATTTTGTAACCGCTAGCTGTCTGTCTGCCCATCTATAACACTTTTTCATCTATCATCTGTGTATGAAAAAATTACTTGAATGGCACTCCACAGACAGACAAAATACAACAAATCTCACTGCTATACAAACAAAAAATGTACATGTACATAACAAAATAGTTGATAGTCAATAAGACAAGCTAATCAGTGACAAAATAAGAAAAAGTGACATTATTAAGTGTCCAGTATAAATGTGAGTTAAAACATTAAGTGATAAACAGTGTTAGTTAAACATTAGTTGAGATGCAGAGCAGTCTTATGACATTGGGGTAGAAACTATTCCTGAATCTTGTGGTGCTTCTTTAGAATATTCCTGAGCCGTTTGCCAGAGGGCAGAAAAGTGACTGTGGTTGTTCATGATGCGCTTTGCCTTCTTGAGACAGCATGTAATAGATGTCCCCAGCTGCTGGTAGTTGTGTGCCAATTATTTTCTGAGCTGTCTTAACCCTTTGTAGGGCTTTCCTTTCCATATGGAGCAGCTGCCATACCATATCAATCTGTTTCATCTATCTATATGTCTATCTGTCTATCTGCTTGTCTGTCTGTGTCTATCTGTCTGTCTGTGTCGATATGTCTATCTATCTATCTATCTATCCATCTGTCTGTCTGTCTATCGATCTGTCTGTCTGACTATCCGTCTGTCTATCTATCTATCTCTGTCTGTCAGTCTATTTGCCTGTCTATATATCTGTCTGTCTATCTACCTGTCTGTCTGTGCCTATTTATCCTTCTGTCTGTCTGCGTCTATCTATCTGTCTTTCTGTCTATCAGAATATCTATATTCTGGGTCCAATCAGAGCGAAGCAAATAGTAAATCTGTGTTTGTTTATTTCAAATAGCCTACTTAAAATATTATGAATTTGATAGCCTCTATAACAACATTTTTAAAAATCAACTAAAATAAACTATTTTGATTTTGGTTTGTGAACTTTAAATGTTTGCACGTTCATATCGAATATCTGTGTTAGTCACACACTGTATTTGCAACGCATTTCTGAGCCCCTTGTTGTCCAGACAGCGCAGATGTGGCGCTCGGTTCTGTGTGAAGTTCTCGAGCGTGCGCACATCCACCTCCACTCACGCACAAAGCGCTTCTGCTCAGGTTACTGTAAATGAGACCTCCAGTCTTACTACAATTACCTGTTTAATGGACTAAATAGCCAACAGGACCAGAAGCCATAATATGAAGAAACGCTACATGGATATAGGCAGGCTACGGAAAATGAAAAAGATTAAGCTCACAGAGAAGATTTCCGAAAGGTATGACAGCGCGCGCGCTGCTTTGTTGTTTTGTTATTGCTCTTATTCGTCTTCACCTGAATGGCTGGCGCTTGGCTATTCATAGCGCGCTCAACGGATTGACGCAAACAACAAACAAACAGCATCTGCTGTCAAGATAAGAAATCGGGGTTTAATTCAGGGCGAAAGCTCGCTGTGATTTAATGGATGAACGCAGGGCCGAATCTATAATAATTCGCGTGGAAACACTGCAGCGGGCCACGCTGCTAACAAAATATTTTTAAATAACAAAATATCCGCCCCTTAACCGTAGCATTGCATATTAAGAAATGTTATGGTATTTCATTTATTTCAAGCTCTGATATTAACGAGCCCAGGTATTATGTTGTTTGATGCAGTGTCATCCAAGTAGTCTTGTTATTTCTTCATGACATAGCCTACGATGTCTGAAAAACAGACAGTCTGAAAACCCAGGCAAACTGACAAGGGCCTCTGACTAGACAATATGCGCGCAGGAATGTCGTTTATGTAATATATGTTTTCTCAGAGATTGTTTTGTTTCTGAGCTGTACCCTATTATGTGCCGTGAATTATGCATATTTGTAAATGAATATAGCCTGAAATTTAATAGAGCTGTGTTCTTAAGTTGTTGGGTGCGTTTTATTCGATCAGGTTTGCTGATTTCATACTATTGTTCTAGTGAGGTTAACACACAACAGTGTAGTCTGAACTCACCCCGTCTCTTATTTATATAGTGTAAGTTATCTGGACAGCAGCCTCCTGTGTTTATATAAAACGCTTCGTAGCGAAATAAACGTGCGCAGATTTCTCCTGAAACGGTTTCTTGTTCTTTAAATAGCCATGGTAACACTGTAGATTCGACGTTTAGGTGCTGATGCAGACGATGAAACGTTTCCATGGTTACCAAACACAAAAGGATGTGGAGAGCAGAAAGCCCGAACAAAGGAATGGAGTACAATAGACTGTGTGACCAAAACATGGATTGTAACGTCTTCAATAACTTACTTTCTGGGCCTTAACATCTAACGTAGGCTATATTCTGGCGAATGTTTCTTTTGAAATACAGAACAGGCTTGTTTGTTTTTGAGTCAATAGGAAGTAAAATAAAAAATAAAATAAAAAGTAGAAACAGATCGCGCGTTCCTTTCATAGAAAGAAAGACTTCTGTTTTAACTTTAGTAAAACGTCAAAAATATTTATTTTTTATTAATAAAAAAAAATGAACATAAAAAAGTGTCTGTTATTGATAAATAACTCAAATAACACTGCAAAATCATGATTCTTTGTGGGGGGTGGGGGCGACTAAAATTGTAATTCTATGTCCTGTTTTCAGCGCTTACTCTGTTCTGAAGTTCATGATTGTCTGGATGCTGGTGCTGTTAGCTGACTTTGTTCTGGAGTTCAGACTGGAGTACCTGTGGCCTTGCTGGCTCTTTCTAGGGACCGTCTACACCACCTTCCACTGTCATGGACTGGTAGGCACTAGGCAGCATGCAATTGTATTGTTTACTTTTAGAATAATAACAAAACCGGTCTATGGTAAAAAAAAAATATATATTTTTTTTATTCTAATTGAAATTTTTATTAAATATATATATATATATTTTTTTTCTATCTACTATTTGATATATCAATTTTATATTCTGCCGCATTTGTGCATTTCAAATGACATAAAAAACAGACTCAAAGATACTAACCTCTGCTTTTCTTTTACAGGCCATCTGTGTGGTTTTTGTGTGTGCAGCATTTACCCTGGACTTATTCTGTTTAATTTTTGTACCCTTACACTGGTTGTTTTTTGCAGCCAGCACATATGTCTTACTCAACTATATGTGGCATACAGGTAAGCCTTAAACGCTTCTAATGTAGTTGCCATTTCATTAACACTCACAGATAAAGTCTGTAAAAAATTATTGTTGGGTTAACTTAAAAAAAGTAAGTGACCTGATTGCATTACATTTTTACGTTTATTGAAATTAAAAACTTGAGTTAATACAATTATTGGTGAAATCAACAGAAATTCAAATATTATGTTATCTTTATATTTATTTATTTACTTACTTACTCAAATACTTACTTGCAGAGAAGGGCATCTATATGTCAACTGTGACATTATGGATACTTTTAGTGTACATGGAGGCCTCTCTACGGCTGAGGGACCTGAAAAGCCCTCATGCAAATCTGTCTCATCTATTTGCTGCACACTGGTAGGTCCTGATTGTCCATTTTAGAGCAAAATGTAATTTGGGGTTTTAAATGAACAACAACTTTACCAGCTGTGTTTCATACTGTACAATAATTATTTCTTCCAGCATTGGTTATCCACTAGTGTATATGGGATTTGATGCAACCTGCTACTTCTCCAGTATGTTTAAGCTGCGTACTCAGAAATCTGTTCAGAGTGACAATGACCTCCACATGGATCTCCTGCAACAATCCCTACCTCCTTATATGCACCTGTACCCAAAATTGTGGTTGGAAGGTACGTGAAATTTCTTTAACGGTACCATATAACAAGAGACATTTTCCTAAACTATGTTCAGGAAGTCTTTCTAAAATGTTCAATAGTTTGATATTGTTTAAAGAGACCATAATATACACGTTTTCAAAGTCTAGATTTTGTTTTTTTTTCTACTAAACAATACTATAATTTTTAGGGGTCTACTAGAATATGTTTTCATGCTTAAATGTTCAAAAAACATTTTCCCCATATTTTACATCGTAATTTTCTCTGATTGGTCAGCTGCCAGTGTGTTGTGATTGGTCAACCACTTTGATTGTGTTTTGGAAAAGGCATGCCCCTTTACAACCATGAGTTTTAACACACTATAACGCAACACAACCAGGCCTCGTGCCACTTCTTTTTTTCTTTTTTTTGTGGATGTGTCGGGTGAAAATTATTTAAATGATATTGTATGACGTACATTCACGGAACAAAACTCAAGACTACAATCGAGGCTTTTCAGGGGGTTTAGAAACATTACAGGCCTGTTCACACCAAGAAGTACACTCCACACCACAACTATAATGATAACCGCACAATATCACTGAAATCACTTTTAGAATGATTTATTTCAACAACAAAAAATTAAAGCCAATCAGAATGCTTTCAGAGCTCAAACATTTAAAGTGGCGATGACAACACCGCAGCGCACACTTAAAATAAACAAAATTATATCCTCTGCTGGTGTGGACGCTAATATAGTTATCGTTGTAGTTATTGTTAGTTATCATTCCTGGTGTGGATGGGCCATAACTCCCTTTGGAGTGGACTTTCTGCTTTGTAAGCCCTTTTTCATGCTTAAACAGCAACTTTACACATAATAAAGTACTTTCAAAATCTATTTGAATGATGACATAGTTTGCAATTCAATTCAATAAAATAAAAAATGTGACGCGTCTTTGTACAGATCCCAAATATAAGGTGACCAAATCCAGGCCGACGCAATACCAGTGTCCATCTGATGCCATCACCTCAGAGGACAAACAAAACATGGAAGACTGCCTTCAAATCCACAGACTTCCTGCGAGACCCGAAAGAGACACAAATCCACAAACTCCAGGGCCCAAGCATCGTGGAGGTGAACTTCATTTGGACTCTACATCCATGTTAGAAACGACTGAAAACCTACCTCAGGAGGACCAGAGCAGCAAAGCTCAAAGACCCTCCAAGAGCTCCCTGCCTAAAGTGCACCGAGGTTCAGTGAATATCCCTAATAGCAGAGGGGAGAAGAGGCAGAAAGCCCCCAAAGCCATCAACTCGATAGGGGACTCTGCCGAAAGGTGCTCGTCGAACATCTCACCAAGTCCTCCAAACCCACATGCTGACCAGATGTTGAAGTATGTTTGTGTTATTTCATTTCTATATGTACTGATTCAGCTCAAAATTCATAGGTTTGCAGCTGGTTAATGGATTTTAAGTACATTTACACAGTGATATCCTTCTGTCTGTTCCACAGGCTGGAACAAGAAATGAGGAAGCTGAAGGGCGAGCTGCAGGCGAGCAGACAGAGTGAGCAGGAGCTGCGCAGTCACATTTGTAATCTCACCAACAGTGAACACAGTCTGCGCCCTGAAGTCTCTCTGCTCAGACATGCAAATGAACTGCTGCAGAACAAGTGAGTCCTCTGATCTCTTCCTGTTGGTGTTGGCATTAGTGCTCTGGTTGATGTTAGGTCACACTGATTGAAGATTGACTGCTTGATTTGTGTTTATACATCTAACAAATGGGGTTTCTTTTTTTATATTATATAACATTCAAATTTGAATCGGTTTTTACCATGACTTTTATGTATAGATTGTATTACTCTTGTCTCAGACTTTTAAACAAACTATGAAAATTCATTGTAAAAAATCGTATTTATTATACTTTTAAAAACTATGGTAATCCAAACAAAGACTAAATTACGCATTTCATTATGTAGTATGAGGAAATGATCAATTTACCTTCCCACAACTGTGGCACCATTTCCATTGCAATCACCAAATAACCCCCCCCCCCCCCCCCCCCCCCATAAGTAAGTGTTACCAAGAGATGAAAAGGGAAAGAAAAAAAATACAAAATACCACTAGCATATTTTTGTGTGGTTTTTCCAATTAAGCTTATGCAAAAAAAAAAGTGTACAATATATAATATAATTAGTTTGTATTCAGAATACATAAAATGCTAGCTCTGAAATTAGATTGTGCCCAAATTACACTTACACTACCGTTCGGTTTCTAATTTCTGCTTTTTTATATAGAAATTAATACTTTTATACATCAAGTGTTGTATAAAAAAAAAAATAACTTCCTACTCATCAAAGAATCCTTAAAAATGAATCTCGGTTTCAGTACAGATAATAAATGAAATGTTTACTGAGCAGAAAATCTGCATATCAGAATGATTTCTGAAGGATCATGTGACACTGAAGACTGGAGTCATGATGATGAAAATTCAGCTTTGCCATCACAGGAATATATTACATATATTCAAAAATATATTCAAATAAAATACTATCATTTTAAATTGTAATAATATTTCAGAATATTACTGTTTTACAGTTTGTTTTGGTCAAATGAAAGCAGCCTTGCTGAGCATGATTTATTAAAAAAAAACTTCACTTCAACTTTAAATCACTTGAACAGTAGTGTATACATTAAAAATGAATGATGTGCCACAAAGATAACTATGAAAGCTCATGCTTTTTTTTATTTGATTGTAAGAGTATGTGTAACTTGACCAAATCTAACTCTATTCCTTTAAATTCTTTGGTGCGCTGCTGTGCAGGATTCAGTGTCTCACAAAATCCAGACAGAAGGACAAACAAAACTGTTCCTTGCTGGAAAAGAAAATCAGAATGGAAACAGAGGGTCGAGTTGCAGTAGAAAAACAAACTGCAGAAGTCAGAGCCCAAAAATTTGATGAAGCAACAATGTTACTCCGGAGCGCATCACATAGGTAATTGTATTTATAAAGCAAGAGTGCTAGAAGCATTTATATGCATATTAATCATGTTTATGTGATGTTTAATTATGCTTAATCTGTGTCTTTGAGACTAGGTCTAAATGGCCTGCTTTTCAATTATGGTTATAATTAGCAGAAGAACCCTCAATTCAAAATAGCAATGGCAAAATAAACCTGTAAATTGTTATATTTTTTTCCATCCACTGTAGGCAAGAACACAGTGAAACTCAAATGTTGAGGAAAAAAGCTAAAGATCTAGACTCAGAGTACAAACAACTACAGCTGGAATATCAAGAGAAAGAAAATCGAATGATAGCTCTAGAGAATGAAGTGGAGGTAAAGGACGCGGTTCGTAGATCTGTTCAGTTACATACTGCATTGAATATTTGTGATGTAATGGATATTTGTGGTTCATATTTTCGTGTTCTTCATGTTATGTGGATCCGGAAGCTTGCTTTCTGTGGTGTTCAGTGTGTGGATTTTTTTTATTTATTTTTTATGGTTTGGAATGCTGATTCTATGTTTTTCCCTGCTGAAAAATCAGGTATGCATCAGGTATGTTTTGCATGCTGGAAACAGCATGGGATGTTTGTTGGTTCCCTGCAAGACCAGCAAAATACCACCTCTAACCAGCAGAAACCAGCCTGGACCACCATGGAATTTATGCTGGTTTGTGCTGGACTTTTTCAGCAGGGTTGCTTTTTCTGTTTGCTTTTTGTTGTTTTTTTTGTCATTTTTTCTTGTTCCTTGCCCAGTTTAAATGCTGTTAATGCCATCTGTTATATAAACCATGCCAAGACAGAAACCACGTCTTTCAGAAACTATTGTGCATCCTGAGAATTTTTTAATTATGAATTTAATTCAATCTTTAATTGGAAAGCATTTCCAATATTTTTTGTGTTGGAATTGAAAGAGTAATGCAAGTCTGCAACACTAACAGGTATTTATTAAACTAAATGTCTGTATGCAACATTTGAATGTATACATGTACAAAAGAATGCACAATATTTTCTGTAATTAGTTAAACAAATGCTATATAATAATAATTTGCTTTTAAAATTTGTAAAAAAAAAAAAAAAAATAAAAAGCTGACCATCCAAAAATGTATGATCTACAACACTATATACTCCTCTTAAGCTGAAGACAAACATGTAAAAGTGAAGAGTGTAATTATTTACCTCTAGTGGCAACCAAAGGAATGACAAAAATCAAATGCAAAAGCAGAGCATAAATGAGATGAATGCACAAATACCCAGTAGGAGAAATTTGCCTGATTAACATACTGCATTCACAGAGATTCTTAAATGAGCAGCCAGTGGAAACTATCCCTTGATAATAAAGCTTAACAATGGCAGACAACATTCTACAGAACGTAGCATGTACAATGTTAGTAGAATGTCTCCAGTCACTGTGATTTTGCCAAGTAAGATCAACTGGATCAATATTAAGGGCTTTCGTATAGGGTAGTTATAGAAACTAAGTTATTGGAACTAGCCACCAGGATAGTTCCCTGAGAACTAAATGTTCCCCCAGGGCCAATTTCCTGGTTGCATTCGCACCGCCAGAGTTGGAACTTTGCAGTGACGTAAGATGTCCTGCTCTGGATTCTGTGCGGGACTTACATTTTTATGGCACTTATTTAATTTTTTTTATTTTGTTGACTTACTTTGTTGATACTGGAACATCATTCCTGTACGAAAATGTAGTCCTAACCCTATCCCTACCCTTAAACCTAACCCTACCTATAACTTATCTCTAAACTCAGAGGGAAATGATAGGTGAAAAACACCGATAAAAGCTCCTAATCCTGGTTATAAGCCTAAACTTGGCATACACTGTAAACTTGTCCCTCAAATCTGATTGGTTGATTGGAATGTTGTTCCAGGATCAACAAAGATGTTAATCCAGGAACATGTTGTAGTTGGTGAAATCACGTTCATCGTCTGGGTCCATACTTCAAGATTGTACTTCAGCAAGCTCTTCACCAAATTCAGTCTGAAAGTTGAAAATATTATTTTAAAATCAGGAAACAATTACACACCTTTTCCACTGGAAGTTTATTTGAAACTAGACGAATGAGATTCAGTTGTTACCGTCTCATCCATGCAATATTGTCATGCTCCTCCCCAGACCCTCCAGAGGAACAGATGCAGCGAGCAGGAAGCGGACGCTTTGCTCTCAGCTCTGTCCTCCTTGCAAGACAAGGCTCATCATCTGGAGTACAACCTGAGTGCAGAAACCCGTCTCAAACTAGACCTCTTCTCTGCGCTGGGAGACGCACGCAGACAGCTCGAGATAGCACAAGGTTCCTCACATTTCAAATTATGCCAGTTATCCGTCCAAGACTCACGATGCAACTATTATATTATATATTATATTATATAACTACTATATATCTCATATTTCTAAGAATACATGATATATCAATGCCATAATGGCAGTTTTTAGAGATCTTTTAAACATCTTCATCAGTCATCCTTGGATGTGTAAAGGTATACTATGTAACTTTTGGCCATCTAGAGGTTAAAAAACAAAAACTAAATTTTTCTGAAAGTTTTACTTTTTTTCATTTTACTTCAGCTCTTTATGACTGTGTGGATGAATTTGACCCTTCACAATAGTGAATGCTTGAGCTACTTTTATCTGTTCAATAAATACATTACCTGTTAAGTAAAAAAAAATGCTATGAGCGCGTCGCATCTACAACTTTTTAAATCCCTCACCATCTCTGAAAGGTCAAGCCAATGTTCTTTCAGGACATGGTTTCGTAATGATACGCTAATGCGTTCATAAAATACAGGATTTTACTACAAAACTATAAACGTCTAAAATGGCCGATATGCAACTCGGCATGTACCGAATCTAATGAGACCAATGATTTTTGGGCAAACCGTTCAGAAGTTATAAGCAAAAATATTTGTAATATCTCCAGACCAGTAGGGGATGCTGTGTGGAAATGCTGCATGTCACCTCAGATCATACTTGTGATGACATGTACCAAGTTTGGTCTGAATACGCTAAAGCGCTGCGGAGATACAGCCTTGCATCCAATTTGACGTGCTCTTCGTCGAATTCGTTTGCGTGTTATTTGAGAATAATTGGGTTCATCAAAAATCTTTTGATAACTTTTTGCCAGCATGGTCTGAAAATAATCCGATTCAATTTTCGTAAAAAAAAATCAGACAAACCATCTAGGAGTTTGAAAAATGTTTTTTGGGAAATTACGGCTTGATGCCAAGGGATCAGAGGAAAACATATTTTTGTTTCTAGCCCTTACGGTTTAAAAAGTTATTAACATAAATGTAAGTAAAACTTTGGACAGTTGGTGGCGCTAGAGATTTAGTTAGAGATTCCAAGTTTGCTGTGGTGAACGTTTGGACTGTCCTCTATCAGTGTACCAAATATCACAACTTTTTACCATACTGTTCTATAGGCTGATGCTTTGCCCCTAAAAATTACTTCATGTTAACAGACAAACTGTATAGAATTTTAATATAATAATATAATATAAATCAATAAATGAATGTAAAATGATTATTTGCTTGTCGGTATCGGCCACAATATTAATATCGGTTTTAATGTCTTCCCCTACAGTTAAAATTTTGAAACAAGACCACGAGGTTAAAGAAATGAAGCAGAAGCTTGCTGAAGCGATGGCCGTGGCTCCAGGTATGTCGTACATGACCCCGAGGTCCTCAATGCCTCAGTATCTCAAGTTCTTCAACTCTGAGCGCTACATGCTGAATCCCAGAGCACTCATGTACCAGTGTCTTAAGAAATAAGACCGGCGAGGACAAATCGGACGGCTTTTGAAGGATTGTTTTGACTCGACGTTCCAAACACGGGGGCGTCTTTGCTTCAAGGTTTGCCTGAAAACGTTGCCTTTTGACAATGCCAACAGCCTCTAGTGAGTCTACGGCTGTGTTTACTGATTTCAGCAGAGACACTGAGGCTGGTTATAGTTGACCTTGCTTTGGGCCAAGATTCATTCCAGATGAAATCAAAGTTGACTGTAAATACATTGTTGACCAGCGGATGACCAATCGAATGCTGAGCCAACCGCTGCAAGCTGCATGGACGGCAAGATATCAGTATGAAAAAATTGTGTGAACTTGATGAGGAGCGCAGTTCATCATGAGGACAGGATATCCTGTGTTGAGTGTAAAACGAAGAGGCTCTTCTTCAGCCATGACAATAACAGGCCAATGCCTCACTTGGTCATTCTGTGCCTCATTATTTGTGTGAATTCAATTTATATAACAAGCCAATATCAAATGTAAGTCAGTATGTGAATATTTGAGTGCTTTGTACTGTTTTGTATTCTTTTTACATTACACACATTATACAGAAGTGACCAACACCCACAAAAAAAAAAACAAAAAAAAAACACGTTTGTAGGTTTTCATGTTTCTGGAATCGTTGCCTTTTTTAATGTATCAATGGGATGTTTTTTATGAGAAGTTTATTTTTCTGGCTTGACATACTTTTTTTTTCTTTTTTTTCCTAAACCAAAATGAGATAATGGTTTTATTTTGTAATTCTACTTGTTGGTCTGCATGCCAATTTATGTAAAATGATTGTTTTGGACAAAAAAAGAAAGAAAAAAAAGAAAAATATTTTGATGTCTAATTGTGCATTTGTGCAAGGGCTGTTTTCTTCCAATAATTCTGGGAGCAGTAATAAAGTCATTTTAAATTATAATCTTGTATTCTTCTCCATAAGGTTTTCTGATGGAAGCGGTTTAAAAATGAAATATTCAATTCTGTGAATTATGTTCCAATCCTGTGTGAATTTTATTTCTTCTATGGTACACATAATGAAAGTTAATGGGTTTCAGTGTTGCTTTGGACCCCATTGACTTTTATTGCATGGACAAAGAAAGTTAAAACATTCTTCAAAATATATAGATTGTTTGTATTCTGCAGGAGAAAGTCAGTCATTCAGGTCTTCAATGACATGATGAATAAATGACATTTTTGGGTGAACTATCCTTTTATATTGTACTTGGGAGATGAAATCCTAATATTTCCAAATGACACAAAATACGACAGACAAAGAATGGAAGTACCCAGTATCTCATCTTTATATCAAGAAATGGTGCAATTTGAAAAGAGGTTAACAGAGTAAAAGCAGTTATGAGTTTCTGAATGTTTTGCGTGAGACAAAGCCTGTTTCTTTCAAAACAACTACAGAACAAATCATCCATTGTTTTTAATAAATTGTCATAGCTGGTCTGCATTAACACCAAAAAAGCATTTATGTGGTGTGCTTTTCAGGCATCATTTCCACTCCAGTATCCAATATCTGAAGCAATTTGGACCCATTTTATAAATGAAAAGAAAGAATCATCAAACTAGATGTTTTTCAGTTAAACTGTATTTCATGCATAATCTCAAATGGGCTGCTTTTAACAGACAGATTTTGATGCACCAAAGTGGTTAATATGAAATTTATTGCCATCAACATAAAAATGAATCAGTGCGAACTGCCTGTTTGGAATGAAATGATGCTGCCAACAAAACCCTGGGAGTTTTAATATACTGCAAATATGCCAAAAAGTACAGTCTATTTGCATGCAGACCAGTTAAGAAAGAAACAACACAAAGATCTGCACAATGACAACAAAAAAAAGGAATAATGTTTGTCAGTCTATGGGTCTTCTGAACATGGATTGATTGTGTCTCTGTTGAAGGCACATTTGAACACGTCTGGTGCACTGTAGATCATTTCTTTATAATGAAACTCATAACTGTATCACATACAAGGGGAAAAGACAAATCAAATCAAGTGCCCTTTGCTTAGAAACCATTAAAATGAAAACTTACAGCATACATTCACAAGTAATAAAGGGGGAAAAAACAGCCGCCACAATGATGAAAGTGAAACACGCTCCAAGATGGACCATATGCATATAAATAATCTGTTTACTTTTTTCAATGCATCGAGAACCCCTTTCCTTTCACAGTCGTCATAGATCTTGCATTGCAGACCAAAGTTAACCACAAATAATGTGTGCCTTAAAAAGGTACAACAATAAAGAGTGTTATTTGGTCATTTCAAAATAACACAATAACATTCCCCTTACAATAAAAAAATAATAAATGAATGATTGAAAGGGTGAATAAAAGACCATGAAATATGCATGTGATGTGCCTAAAAAGACAACAAAAAGGATTTGCTAAAGTGCAAACCAGAAGTAACCGACCCCACACATACTGTAAGCAAAAATGTTCCAAAATACAGCTCGTAATACTGATTTAAAGAATAACCGAGTCATTTTTTTCTTCTTTTAAAACAGAGAAGCAGACTGCTACACTGACAGAATAGATGTAGACGGGAACCATCAGCCAACACCTAAAGTGGTGTGAAGCACAGAGCGCGGGTCGTTTTCTTTTTGAGGCTCAGTTCGAGGCGTTCTGATCCCTCCCCACAAAGCTTGCATTCAATCCTCTGAGTGATGAAGCGCTAGAGTCCCGTCCCGTGCATGAAGGTAAAGGATGGTGGAGAGGAGCTGGCAGACTCGACCCTCCGCTATGAGGAAACGGTCACAGGATTGAGAGAGCCGTTACGGCTGTAGAATTTAGAGAAGGCCTCCTCCAGCACGGTAGTGAGACGTGGCTGATCCCCCTTGAGAGAGAAGGACCAAAAAAACATTTTTTAAACAAAAGTGGGAACAGCAGATAAGAAAAAAAAGCAATAGTAATTTGTAGTTGTTTTCCATCCACTAAAAACACTGATTAAGTTGCAGGCACAACTGAAATCTCATATATCCCTGGGAGTCCCAGCTATAAAAGAACAAAAAGTAGATATAAAGAGCTAAATTATCTATTGTCCAGTGTCAGGTATTGTATTAAAGGCAGATGAAAAAAGAAAATCTACAGCAACATCCCTTGCATAAGTGGCAGATGACAATATCGTTGAGATGAACTGAGAAAATTCCTTTATAGTCAAGAAAGATTAATGACTGCTCATTGAGTGTACGTTTACACGACAACGATGTACTAAAACGGAAAACGTTTTTCCTTTGCATTTTTACGCTGTCGAAACCAGTTTTCAAAAGTTTGCGTTTTCAGGCCCCCAAAACCGCTCAGGCTGTTGTTGTGTAAATGAATGGCCAAAAGGCATAAAAAGTTTTCCGGTTTTAGTTTTTACAGTGTTGTGTAAACGACCCCTGAGACTGCAGAGGGGAAATTCATGAAGAAAACTGGCTGTGAACAGCAGCGAACAGTTTTAATAGTACTACCTAACAAAAAGCCATAGTAGTAAAGATGGCTAAGGTGCCGTATGCTAATTTTCGCTAGCGCTATAATGCTAAGCCCTATTGTGGTACTGTCTGGGAGAGGTCTGGCTCTTATTTTTGCATTAGCAGAGAAACTTTTCATGTCTGTGTTTTTGGGTACAGCTAAACCATGGACTCTACTTTGTGTCGTTCGTCTTTTCTCCTATATCACCCTTCCAGGAATCAGCCACGGCCGATCAAAATATTTCCTCAAGCAACTGAATTATTGATTGGAAACATTTTATTTCAGAATGTTGGCACTCGTGCTTTGGGGTGGAAAAAAACATCTTGTAAATTTGAACCTGGTGACAAATGTTTTAAAAATTGAGTGATCTCACAATACTGAATAAACACAGAAACCATACCAACACTGAAACTGAGAAACATCGCTTGAAAGTTTTTTTGATTGACAATTTGTCACACTTCCTTGTCCGGTGCCTGACGGGTTTGGCTCAACTATATTCAGATTCAGTCTAAGAGATTTTGTGATTTTGACAAGTGCCCATACAAAGAGTGCAATGTCATCATCTTGGGCAAAGAAATAACGAATTACATAAGTAGTTTGAATTTTTTTTCTAGGATCAACACAGGAACTCAACTAAACGAAATACAGATGTCAGAAGGACATCTGATCATTCAGCACATATGCCGTTGAAAAGTTTGGAGTCAAAAAAATTATTTATTTTAAAAAAAAAGACAATTATGCTCACCAAAGCAGCATTGATTTGATCAAATAATATTGTATAAAACTAAATATTGTGCAATTGTATTACAATTTAAAATCACTTTTGTGTTTTGAAATATATTTACATGTTTTTCCTGTGATGGAACAGCTGAATTTTCAGCATCATTACTCCAGTGTCATGTTACATCAGAAATGATATTAATATGCTGATTTGCTGCTCCAAAAAAATTTCTTATTATTATCATCAATGTTAAAAACAAATATGTTTGTGGAAGCCTTGATAGATTTTTCAGGATTCTTTGATGAATAGAAGGTTTAGAGCAGCATTTGTTTGAAATATAAATATTTTGTTACAAACAAATGTCTTTACTGTCACTTTTGATCATGTTACTTCATAATCCAAGTTAGGGAGTCCAAACTTTTGGACTGGAGTGAACACAAATTCTTGAGGGAAAGTTCTTACCTCACTAATGAAGCCAAGCTGGACCAGTTCCACAGCCAACTCCTGTACATTCTCATCTAACACACACAGAGAACACCATTCTTGAGTTTCAGCAATACGTCAACAGAAAAGGGCTGCATTATAACAGTTCACTTTTCTATACTTTTTTTGGTCACAATTCTGATTCAATCTGATCCACTTCCACTTCATATTTGCAGAACTCTTGTTTTTGTGACAATTATTTCATAATGTACAAATAAGAAAAGAAAAAAAATCAGACCAGAAACACACTATGCAAGTACAAAAATTTGAATGCAACTAAACAGTTCCATTGTAAAATATTGCTGCAAGCAGAAATGATCAGGGCCAAGCGCAAAGACGACGATAGGACATGCCAACTTGGCTGGGAGTGTCAGACCAACTGCAGGAAGGAGCAATTAAAGACATTTTAATATGATTTTAGGCAAAATGGCTGAATAATGATATATATATATATATATATATATATATATATATATATATATATATATATATATATATATATATATATATATATATATATATATATATATATATATATATATATACACATACACAGTCACTAATATTATGATTTAATGTTTGATCGATTTTCGTGGCACAATTACAAAATTAATGTGGTGTGGTCAGAGTGAGGTGACAATGACACATACAAAGTTTGGTGTCAATATGTCAAAGAATTGCAGAGATACAGCCACAGTGTCGTTTTGGCATCATGCCTCAACTTTGCCGCTCCAGTATACAAAAACGGTTACATCTATTGACACAAAATCCATATCTTTTTGTCGACTCGGCACGGTCCGGAGATGATATGATTCGATTTTGGTGAATATTGGACATAATGGTCTAGGAGAAGTTAAAAAAAGTAGGTATTGAATGAAAATCAAGATGGCAGACAGGAAGATTGGCCAAATATGGTAAACTTAGTATCTATGTTCTTGATGTGACCCAAGAGATCTATTAAGACCAGTTTCCTTGCAATAGGCTAATTTATTAAAAATGTATTTGCATTTTTGGAAATTTCCTTATAACTTTTGACCACAAGGTGGGGCTGTCCTGAAAAACCCATTTTAACGGCGTTAATTTTTTTATCGCGCGATTAACGGTCTTTTTGGCCTAGCAAACTTTGTAGTTTTTTTTCACATGCTTTTGCACCAGGACGTGGCATGCGCGGTGCTGCGCTATGAAACCCATTCATTTCAATCATTTCAATGGCTTGCGCCGCGCGAGGACGTTTTGAAAGCGCAAGCGGATCTAGCTAGACCGGAAACAAAACAACAGGCACGCCGCACACACTTGTTTGGGCTTGCGAGCCGGATGCGCGAGTGCGAATCTCTCTGCTCGAGTCGCGCCTCGCGCGCTCTCAGATACACGCTGCTCTTGTAAGAATTTTCTCTGGGCTCGCTCAGAGAATATGCCTGCACTTAAAACGTGTTCAGTCAGTGCAATCGCGAATCTCTCCTCTTCCCCAGCTAACAATTTTAGGTTATAAGAACATTTCATAACGTTCCCATTAAGTTATAAAAACGTTATTTCTGAATGTTATAGGAACGTTCAAAACGTCCAGTTTTGAGTGGATGACGAGCGCGAGACGCCGAAATGGATGCCAATAAGATTCTGAATTGAAAGTTTACTTTTAAAAAGTTGCCAAATGGTTCCATTGACAAGACCAAAGTGATCTGTGTGTTTTGTCGTTGTGAACTGAGCTATCATCATCGCAGCACGTCCAGTCTGAAATACCACTTGATGATGGCCAAGCACACACACACACACACACAGCTGATGCGAATTCTCCGCCCCCTCGTCAATATCAGGACCTCGTCAGTATTTCTTTCACCCTTTTATTGATGGACAGTGTTACATTGTGTGAGAGATTATTTGCTCCAAGTGAGAATGTTTTAGTGTGAAATTGAACAGTATATATGCCAATATTGTTTTCAATAAAAAACATTTGCACAAAGCAAGCCGATCCACTTTTCCATGTTGATAAGAGCATTAAAATGAGAAAAAATAATGGGACAAAAAGAAATCAAGAGACATTTAGAATAGATAAAAATGTGCGATTAAATGCGATTAATCGCGAGTTAACTATGACATTAATGCGATTAATCGCGATTAAATATTTTAATCGTTTGACAGCACTAATTGCAATTAATGGCAATTTCCTTGTTTTATTCTATTATAGCGTAAATCAAGAGGCACAATCATCATTCAACTTAAAATCCATAACTTTTTGTCGGCATAGTCTGAAGATGATCTTGTAAAATTTTTGTGAAAATTGGAGCAACTGTCTAGGACCAGTTCGAAAAAGTAGGTTTTTCGTAAAATTTATATGACGGAAAATGACTTCATAGGGTGTAATCGAATCGGCAAAAGAATCAGAGGAAAAAATACTTTTGTTTCTACCCCTTATGGTTCTAAAGTTATTAGCATAAGCATGAGAGCAACTTGACAGTTGGTGGTGGTAGAGGGATTGAGTTGGAGAATCCAAAATCGCTATGGTGACAGTCCAGTTCAGGTTCTATGGGCTGCCATAGGCTGCGTCCGAAATCGCGTACTTCCCTACTATATAGTATGCGAAAAACAGTACGCGAGCAGAGTAGTATGTCCGAAATCACAGAATTCGAAAAACAGTAGGCAAAAAGTCCCCGGATGACCTACTACTTCCGGCGAGATTCTGAAGTGCGCATACGATGGACACTTTACTATCCCATGATGCCACGGGAGAAGAGTTGTTGTCGTTATATTTGAAAACCGGAGACGCGGCTGTAACGTTAGCGATGGGCTGTAGAGATCAACACAGACACACATGCGTATCTCTATTGATTCATTCATGTTTATTTTCCGATGGTAATATCACAAGCAAATAAATGGCTTTTTTCTTGCCAAAAATCAACATCTGTCATTGTTCATAGGGGTTGTGTGTGTGTTTTATGAGGTAAAATTTATTAGGTAAATAAATGTTATTTGAGAAACTCCACAAAAGGCGTGATCTGCGAGCAGCTGACCGACGCCTCCTCTTGATTGTCGGCTCGGACGACGTAAAAACGCAGATGAAAACAGAAAGCAGAACTAAAACAGCGCGAAGTTGGTGCAGTCAGTGGAATGGGCTCTTTAAATTTTCGCACTGTTATGACAGCGTATGTCACGCGACAACAACATGGCGCATGTAGTACGTCCGGATTCATTCATACTACCCGTATTCATACTATATAGAACGTACTTTTTTAACGGTCGCGAAGTACGTTCTTATTTAAATGTAGTACCTACTCACATAGTACGCGATTTCGGACGCAGCCATAGACTTCTAGAGCAGAAGAACAACACCAACGATTTAAGTGCTTGGCCCCAAATTACTTAATTCTTCTTAAATGATGCTTTCCTTATTGTGGCGGTACCAAACATCAGAGTTGGATTAAACCGCATGTGAATTCAGGTAGCTAGCTATAAACATGTTGACAGCTTAGCTAACACAGCAAAGCTTCTTGATTCTGAGCAAGCGAGTTGAAAGACGAAACCGACTGCCCATTATAGTGTCTCTTGCAGCTGAGAATGCATCACATACTTGTGCTGCATTCTGACACATTCAGAACAACATGGCATGTTAAATCCAGCCGTGTAGCTGCAAGCATTTACAAACTTGTGGATAGTGTGTTTGGGGCCTGATAAAGTACTCACTTGGCGCCAAATCACAACTCAAGTGTCGGTTGAGCTTATCTTCCAGTTTTAGCAGTAAGGTCAGCTAGAAAAAGAGCAGTGAGGAGTTATGGACACAGAATAAACATCTAACTTGCATAACTCCAGCAATGAACACGGAAAAAGGGCTTACATGATGTTTCGCTCCTTCATCCACAGGCTCGATGTTGCACTGCATCTGTACGACCTTAAAGAGAGAGATTATCTTTAAAACTGACATACAATGCTAAAATACTGCTAATCCTGTTGACTGACTAACCACACATTAACACTTGTTTGAGTGGAAAGTAGTAATTGCCACACAGAGAGATTGGGAAAGTGAAAACAATTATTTAATCTTAATCATTGATACTTGGTCACCATCTCCTTAAATCAGTCCATTTCTCACCTTCCTGGTCTCCAGCTCTGCAGGCTCAGGCGTAGGCGATTTGACAGAGGGTGGCACGATGGGGGACTTGACAGTCTCTTGCTGAGGCTGCTGTGGGCAGGGCATGCCGAAGGCAGTCAGTGGATAGATCCCATTCCTACATCACAAAAGCAGCAAACATCATTACGTTTGTGCTTGTTTGTTTGTTTGTACTTGGCCCATCTCATTTCTTATTCCCCCCCCCCAAAAGAAATTGGGAAACCTCACATCCTTTCTCACCTCACATCCTCAAGGAACTTGTCAAGCTCCAAGGCAGGAAACTGTGAGAGTCTGAAGGGAAAAGATACAGGATTACAGAAGCCATTTAAGGTGCCATGACAGCTTATTTGATCCTCAGGTTCATCCTCATCCCAAACAAGCTATTTCAAAGTAAAACCAAGGAATCAAAGGAGGCGGCTCACTTTAGTTGGACCTCTTTCCTTTCCATAATGACCTGGTTGGGGTCCATGTTCTTGGTAATTTCCTCTAAAGCATTTTCTGCGATCAAGTCTAGTAGGCAAAAGCAAATGGTTTCAATGTGTTTAGCATCAGTGAATCTTATTCATGAGGGTGAGATGAAATGTCTGAATGGTAATGAGATTATGACTCACGCTGGTGACTGACGATACAGTGTGCAGCCAGTAGTTTCAAAAGAGGCACTTCAAACAGAGCTTGATGGAAAAGCAGCTCTCTGGCTGTGGGCCTCTTACTGGGGTCCACCTCCAGACACTTCTGAATAAACTCCTAAAACAAACACACAGAGAAACATGAGACTTCACAATGATTAGTATAAGATTACATTATTAGTATTGCGTTTAAAAAAAAAAAATTTTTTTTAAAAAAGGCTCCGCTCACTCATAGGGGAAACAATTGACTGTAACCAAAAGCTACCCATTAATTCTTAAGGTGATAAAAAAAAGAAAGAATTATCCAATACATCTGACTATTATAAAAAGTTTGTGTGGGTTATTTTAATGTTTTTTGGGGTAAAAAATTCTAACCATTTCATGTTGTCATGTATTGTGTTCTAGTGCTACTATAAGTAGAATTCATCATGTGTCAGCTATACTCGAAATCAAAATAACTCCTCATGATCAAGATTTCTTTCAATTCAGTCAGATACATGAAGATTTGCAAAGCATCATATAATAGTGTGAAGGAAACAATCCAAACAGACTGAAAAGCCTACTGGAGATTCGCATGCTCAGATTTCACACACATCTGGAATATTTATCCAATTACACAATTGTAACTAAAGAACAGAAAACAACAGTACAACTAACACTACTATTCAAAGATTTGGGGTCAGCAAGATTTTTTTTTGGGGGGGGGGGATTTTTTGAGATTTTTAATGATTTCAGCAAGGATGCATTAAATAGATAAAAAATTAGATAAAAAATGTCAAAGACATTTATAATGTTAAAAAGATTTTTATTTAAAATAAATGCTGTTCTATTGAACTTTCTATTCAACAAGGAATCCTAAAAAAAATTTACTTCCACAAAATGATTAAACAGCACAACGATTAATCGCATCCAAAATAAAAGTTTGTGTTTACATAATAAATGTGTTTGTACTGTGTAAAATTATTTTGTATATATAAGTACACACACGTGCATTTATATATTTAAGACAATATATAAAATATTTATATATAATATAAATTATATATAAATCTATATACAGTATATACATGCAAATATTTCTTAAATATATACAAGCATGTGTATGTATTTATATATATAAAATAATTATACACAGTACACACACATTTATTATGTATATATATATATATATATAATAAATCTTTTATTTATCTTACTTATTCATCTTACTGACACTTTTTGAATGGTAGACTCAATCTATACTCACTCTCTGCAGTGGGTCCTCCAGAGACTGGATGGCACTATTAATGGCTTCTTGTGACACATATGAGGACTCTCCATTACTTTGGATTTCCAGCACAGCCATCTACAACAGTGGGAGAAAAACCTGAATCTCTGGCCTGGTCAATCCAATACACCGATGAATAATCTGCAGCTCAAAACAAACAGCACTCACCTCTAAGGCGCACATTCCAAAGGAATAGATGTCCACAGCTGTAGTGACACTGGCAACAGCTGAAGTGGATGAAGGAAGAGCACAAATTGTACTGTCATTTTTACATAACAAGTGCACTGAAACGACTCTAGAATGAGTTTGAATGCAGTTTAAAACATAATTTTACCTCCATACTCTGGAGCAAAGAAGTGCAAACTCTTCTGCTCTTCCCGACATGTTTTTACATGGTTATTAATGGTGTCTGGGGCCACTACAAAAAAAATAAAACAACAGAAACATCAGCAAAAATAATAAAATCTATAACATTTTTTAAAAAAATTACTTAACACTGTGCTTTAGCCTACCTGATCCGATTTTGATGAGTCCATTGTGCTGTATGAAAATGGTGTCACAGGTCAGGTTCCCGTGGATAATGGGAGGTTCACATGAATGCAGATAGCTGAAGGAAGAATGGTGAGAAACGTGAGTGTAACAGGAGCTCTCCACAAGACATATAATGGAACACCAAAACAAGAAGAAATGTTCAGCTATGACAGTCACAGGTGCTAGTGAGGAATTTTGTCCAACATCTTTAAAAATATACCTACATTATTGGGAAACAACAGTATTTGAATAGAGAGAAAGAAAAAAAGAGAGGTGTACACAAACCTTAAAGCAGATAATATCTGAGTACACCAGCGTTTCCATGCCTAAAAAAGTCCCATAAAAAGTTAATGGCATCCGGGAAAACAAGTCCGCAGCTGATATTGTACTATGTCCGAATATTTCAATCCCAGCTAATACTTCAGTCAATGAAACTAATATCTAATATCTAGGAATGCACCAATTCTATTAATGGAAAAACAGAGACATGAATGTAAAAATTACTTGGTGTAAAACAAATGAAGATAACTGATATGATGATCCACTCCATGTTAAAATGAAGAAAATAACGCATTTAGTTTTTATGAGGTCCTTGGTGATTAATTACTGTCCTGGTATTTAATATTATTCCCGTACCAAAAAGCAAGAATTTGTTCTAGTATTCTCTCTCTAAAAAAAGTTTTACACAAATCTGTTATGGGTCACGTATAGGCAAAGTCAACAATGACTAACAATCAAGCAAGAAATTGAAGACAAAAGATACATTTTAGTCTGCAGTACATTATGTCTCAACAGCTCTTTTGTCAATTTATCTGAATAGAAAAAGAGCAGCAATCATACCTTTTCATTCATGGTCTTATGATTCTTCTTTGTCTTCTTTAGAAACTGCTTCAGGCTACCAGAAGACATGTACTCTGTGATGAAAATAACCTGAAGGGGGTAACAAAAAAAAATCGTATGATTGGAAAAAAAGAAGAAAAAATCTAAAAATGACTTCTTTTTTTTTGCCGTTGTTACATTTCTTACCCTGGCTCTGTTCTCCTTCACATCAGCCCAGTACTTGTGAAACTTCACTATATTCAGATGTTCCAGCTGGATGAGGTTATCAAACACTGCTTTCACCTTTTCCTGAGAAATAGAAAAGTAGATTAATTTACCAGGAAACCTTCCTGTATGTAACACAACATCCTAAATTCTAGAGGAAGACGATACTATAATATAATCCTGAACTCTTACTTTATTCTACAATAACAAATCACGTAAAAGATCAGGGTGGGGAAAAAAGTTTCATTGCTTTTTATGGCTGGACTCACTGCACTAGTCACATGTGCTTATGGGAAAGGCAATCAGAAACGTAGATGGCAAAGCCTGTCAAAACGCAACCTCTAAAATTACTCATTGAATTCCACGATGAGCGTCTGCCAAGCAGAGCGGAGCACAGTATGTGGATGGGCCAAACAGATGGCTGTCCACAACTTTATGCCAAGCATTAATGAATCGAGTTTGATTAAAACTGCTCAAAGGCAATAAAAGAGTAAAGTATGCTATATTAAAAACAGCAGACCTTTTTATTATTCCAACATTCAAGAAAAAAAGAGTTACAAAACCACAAAGAACACTTTTCTTAAATATTTTTCAATAAAAGCTTGGCAGCAAACAGGTCAGACCACTTTGTGTAAGGAGCTTACATCCAGAAATTAAGGAAAGCACACTTATTCTGTGAAGCAATCAAGCTGTCCTAACACTCATATATCATGGCTATATAGTTCAATAATCATGGCTATCGCTAATTCACAGCTTGACATGTTAGTAAGAAAGAACACAGAAAGCAATAGTTAAATCTGTGGCCAAGAACAGAGCTAATAACCAACAGCGAACTTTCATACAGGCACACTGACATATGCTTACTTCAGAAGTTTAAGTGAAAGTTCGGCTGGATGTTTGAAATAAAGTGTTTTGTGTAACTAACAGCAAACCATCAGTTCATTCATATCAAATGTTTTTGAAAGTCTCGTACTCACAAACGCTGCATATTTGATCAAAAATACAGTAAAAACACTAATTAGGTATGCTCATATTGACCATTTAACCGTTAACCGAAAGTACTATCAGTTAAAGGGTTTAAAAGTTAAAAGATTTGGGTTTTTTTTGCTGCATGGTTAAAAAACAAACAAACTATATAGCAACCACACGTGCCAACAGATATATTTCGCTGAGCAAGTAAAATGAAGCGAGCAAAAAGAAGTACTGTGTGGGACCATTTCCACAGAAAGGGCGACGAAGTTACTTGCAAAATACAAGTATTAAAATACAGCAGTAGTACAAGTACAATGCATACTTGTGAAGCAAACAACCACAAGCATCTAGTGATGAAGGGCGACAAACTTTGCCCTCCATGTTATCAGGGAGAAGATGCGATGCTCAGCGATCTGAGGAGATAACACAGAGAATCTGTTCAATGGTAGTAAAAGACACTTTGCCCATCAGTGTCGTCTGTGGTGAAGGTTTTCAAGAGCTACTGGGCTATATTGAGCCCAATTACGAAACCCCATCAAGATGTACTATTACCTGTAGAATTGAAGCCCGTTTTGAGGAAAAAAAAAAAAAACGCTTAAAATCACAACTCGAGGCCACAAGTTCGTGGCCCTTACGACTGAAAGCAAACGAAAGGCAAGACGTTATTTCTGTATTTCTGGGACATCTGTGCAAGAAGGTGTTTTCTGCCATGGGTCTAACTGTCAACAAGCTGCGCTCCAAACTAACCCACATGTACCCATGTTACCTTTTTTAAATAAAAACTAGACAAGGTGTGGATTGAGGTAGGCCTGCTATTTTTATTTGACAAAAAAACAGAAGTCTGATGGGAAAAAAAATTGCTGTTTTTTCAAAGCTTCAAACGGATTAAATTTTTTCTTTTTGTCATCTTAATTTGTTAATTATTTAAGTTAAAAAAATATTTAGTGTAGGCCTATTTTATGTTTTTTTATTTATATTATTTATTCTGTTTTTCTCTGTTGTCTCTGTTGTTGAGAATCCAGGTTCTGTTGTTGATCTGTTCTGCATGCTGCTGTTTGCACTTGTATTTTTAATGGGTCACAGACACTTGTCAATGTTATTTTTATTTAATTCAATATTATAATCTTATTAGTTAACGGTTAATACTCGGATTACGAGCGGCGGCTGAAAATTACCCAAAATGAGCATCCCTAACACTAATATTGTTAAATATTACAATTAAAAATACATATTTTATAATGTCCTAATGTTGTTTTGAAGTCTCCTACAACAGGTTTGCATGCATCAAACGTCAAAAAACTGTTTCATTTTCTCGTAATATACATTTGCACATCACCAGATTTTCAATGATTCTCAAACGACTCGCCAAATGAATCAATCTCTCTAAATCCCTCCTTTCCGCAAGCTACTCTGATTGGCCAGACAGCTCAGTCTGTTGTGATTGCTTTACCACGTACAGCACGCGTCGAAAACAAAAATTCTACAGCTCTGTGTGTCCTGAGGCTTCCTACACCATAAACTAAACACAGTAACGAACAATGACGTAGATTTTACCATATCAATCAGAGCGCGAGTCCGATGATGAAACACTATAAGCAGCATTCATTCAACACAAACCTCCATCGCAAGGACGACTCGAGCAGGACGTTTCAGTGATTCACTACTCAGTTTGAGGTAACATATGAGATGTTGCTATTCCTCACCATCAACATTAACAAGTGCATGTCCATCAACCGATTATTTTACTTGCACTAATTTATTTACAGAATATGTTTCTAATATATTGCTGTGAACACGTGGAAACTATCAATAACAGTGCATGTAGGCTATGCAATGTATACATTAGTCGAGCTCTAGAGTGAATGATTGATGTAACAAACATTGGTAAAACAAATCTTGCTTCATGCTTAATCTTTCCTCAAAGTAGTGAGAACGACAGACAATCAGCATTACTAGACAGAGTTTTATGTAATATTGACCCACAGCTGATTAAGTTAGTTGACTCCGATATTTGAGAAGCAGTTGTCAGTAAAATAAAGGTAACAGGAAAAGTTTAGGATTATACTGCTGTAGTATCATGGTAAAGATTCATTTTAACCACAGATTCTTCACATGCTCGTCCTTGGGCAGTGGAAAAAAATGTCTTTACCGTCACATTGTAGAGCACAGCATCTCCTCGACATGATGCGCGCATTAAGTGGGCGGGCTAATGTTTCGTCTTGACGTCACGACGAAACGGCTTATGACTCGTTTGAAAAACAATTAATTTCATTGACTCAGAGTCAACTCTTACTTTTGAAAGACAATAACTTTATATATGGTGCACTTTCAGATTTTTGCAGGATCTTTTCATTCACTTAGAGCTATATTACACACTACATGAAAGGTAATTTAAAAAAATCCATGATAGGGGCCCTTTAAAAAAAATAGACATCTAAAAAATGTCTTACTGTCACTTTCCTTTACTGAAAATTCTCTCATTGAAATTTCAGACAGAAATCAGTAGACAACTACACAAGTTTTACCTCTTGTAATTTGAAGTTCTTCCGCTCAGAAAACATGACCTCATTCCACACGACCTCCACACCCTCCTCGGTGTCCATGGCAAGGTAAGCATTGTCGATCCCTGGGACGTTACGCTGGTTAACCTGTGGGGGTGGAGGGGATTTTTCATTTAAAAGTTAAAAACTCAAGATTCTGCAAAGAAATTATATGAAATCCTCTCAAATTAAAATGATAATAAAGATAAAATAAAATACCCTAAAATGAAGGTTATCATCATTTAGCAGATTTATTATCAGTAAATAACAACTTAAATTTTGATCCATTCTACACTCAAAGGTATTAAAAGACTTGGAATATACCTCCTCTCTCCGTTTCTGCCAGCGTCCACAGGGGCTTTCCTCCAGAATCTCAGATTCATCTTCACTCTCCTCTTCTTCATCCTCAGTTGCAGGAGGTGCAGGCTGTGTTACTGTGGACACTGGGGGAGACACCGATGAAACCCCCTGGCCGGTAGGTGGCGAGGCTGTGGACTCAGACTTCGTGTCCATATTGGATGGAGGGGCAGGTGTGGCACTCTGCTTTCCTTCTTCTGACATCATTGACTGATAACTGACAGCCCTGCCCTGTACCGCCACAGGAAAAGAAGTCTGGTTGACTCACACCTCGAGGGCAGGAGGCAGAGAGCTGTAAAATCAGGAGTCATTCGTCACAAAGAATATAAACTCAAATAATAAACAGTATGTATTACAGACAAATACTATTAAAGGTAGCATGTTACAATAAGGTCTCATTTGTTAATGTTAGTTAACGCATTAAGTTTCTATTAAGTGTGGGTTAAATTCACAGTATATTTTTGTAGCATTTATAAACCTTTGTTAATGTTAAAAAAAAAACAAGATAAGAAAACTATCCACCTTCATGTTAGTTCACAGTGCATTAACTAATATTAACAGATACAACTTATATTCATAAATGTTGAGAAGCTGCAGATGTCTTGTAAATTGATGTAATTTAATGTAGTTAACTAATGAAACCTTAATGTAAAGTGCTATCAATATTAAATTATATTTCATATTTTTCTTAATATCTTCAATAGATGAGATATCATTAGTTTCGAAATTTAAATCAGTTAAAAGTTGTTGTTTTTTTCATGGTTCTTCTCACAACTCTCGACTAATTGGGACTTCCCCCTTGACCTTTGAAAAGTGAAAACAATTTGGATAGACTGCAAATATAAACTAGCTGTTATAATATGTATTCACTATATATATAAATTGTCATGACTTTTTAATATTTGGTTGATTTTCCATGAAAGTAAAAACCATGGAAATAGAAAGTAAACACTTTTCGGGTTGTTATTTGGTGTCCCATCATGTAAATTGTACTCTCGATCTCTGATTAAAGCAAATTCCAAAACCCTCAAAACACTAACTCTAAAGCACACACACACACACACACACACACACTGACAAACAAACTAATAGCAGCAAGAACTTAAATTACCAGCTTTTAAGTGACAACTTTGTGTCACCGAGTCAGTTTAAGCTGAAACACTATGAACAGTAAGGCAAATTCTACCTCAAAATAAATACATAAAAACTGTAAAGACTGTAGCAGCTGCTGAGGTGTGAGCAGATACACGCTTTAGTGATGTTTACATTATTACTCTCTCCTTAGTCCTGTCCTCAATTCAACACAGGACACTGTTTATGTTCAAGCATTCAAAATAGACTGTCTTACATCATTGATGAGAAACAGACGTAACAAATACAGCATACTGTTCCCCACCATATAATCATATCTTACTTTAATTTATCCTGGGATGAGCGGCGTCGCCAGCTCGCCGGAAGCAGCTAAACGTCGGTAGCTGAGGACACGGAGGAAAATCCTCAGACAATAAGAAATAAACGATAAATTCTTAAATGATATGGGTCCGTGTAGGGGTTCAGCTCTCGTTTGTAAAGTTAGAGTTCCACAGAAATACCAAAATATGAAATGACGGTTCAATTTCACCTTAGCAAAGTGAGAGAGAGAAGCTAGCAGCGCAGCTCGGCGGCCTCCAGAGCCTTCGCGAATATAATATCTGAAAAATAGATTTCCTTGGGTGATATGGTCAATGTTAAATAAACTAATCAAAAGATCAAAACTGTCGGGCCAGTAAAATGAGCTCAAACAAAAAAATATATATATTAATGTCTGTCTGTCTGGTTTGATGCGTTTTGTCAGATAGCCGCGGGTGCTAAGTTAACGTTAACGTTACACTCCAGTCCAGGATATTCGAGTTCTTCAAACACGTCTTCACAGAACGATTCGTTTCTCCCCGAAACACTTAAATATTCCGACACGAACGGACTCAGATTAATTAAACAGCGATATTGCTGAAAAAGCAATGAAAAATGACGACAGCTTCGAGTTTTGTGGTACGCCGTTGCTTATTACTGCATCAATCAGGACCAAGTTCACACAGCGGCATCTACTGGATAACATGATTCGAGAGCCATGGGTGGAGCGTGATTGTGAAGTGCAGCTCCCCTCTCTGGGTGTCATTTGGGCGTGATGGGTGGAGCTAGAAGGTACAACTACACCATTCCCCTACCCATAACTATATCCCTCCACGGCTAGATCCACAGAGTTGGAGATGCATATCATTTGTCTCTGCAGGGAGCAACAGTAACACTTGCGTGATTCTGCCACCTTCACTGCTTGTGATTTAACCTTTAGTGACCTATGGGGAGAAAACCATACACATTTATTCTTCTAATATAATTCCACTATATATAGACCTAGACATTATTATATATGATGCATTTAGATTATATATATTATGAATTATATACTTGCCTTGCTTACACTTACCTCACATGGAATTCTGATACGAATGTACAGAGAATAGACCTATACCTCTAAATAAATTTTAGTTTAACTTCATACTGTATGTCACAATATTTATTTATTTATTTATTTATTTCATCCATTCTCCAAAGCACTTATCCTCGGTGGGGGTCGAGGGTTATTTATTAATATAAATGTATTATGTCTGAATATATAAAATTTGGATGTGTAGGGCAGGCCTGTTTGAAGTAAATATAGCCTAAGTTTAAGTATAGCCAAAGTTAACTTTTAAAATATCTATGAAGGAAAATAGATTTTAATAGGTGTTCATCTGTAAATATTTGTAGAAATATGAATTTGGATGCTTTGTGTTACAATGTTCCAGGGTTTTAGTTTTCAAATCTTTGACTGGACCTCTGTTATTCCCATTATCAGCATTGGAAATGTCTGAGGTCACCAGTTGGGAATCATGCCCCCATTAGACAGGCAGAAAGAGAGAAACCACCTCACGTCCCTGTAGGAGGCCTATAAATAGAGTTAGCTTCTGCGAGGAACGGGGAAATGTTGGGTGGGTGTATGTGTGTATGCCAGCATAATGTGAGCATGTGCGGAACCGGTGTGAAACACTTGCCTTAACGTGACTGTTTATTTGTGTACATGGACAGGGGAGTGACTCCTCCAGAATATAGAGTAACTGAGGAGTGAAATAAGGACTAAGCTGAGAAAACTGAACCACCTCAGATTCTGATACTAAGCTCATTGCTCCTTTGGCGTCTGTCTTCAAAGAACAATATGGCAGAAGAACAGAAGTTTTCAGAAACATCTGTCCAGCTGACTGAAGCTGCTCCACAGACTGTGGACAGGTTTACTGCCCCTGGAAACATTTATTCAGCCATTCTGAGCCGTAATGAGGCTGTTAAAGATGCCAGGCGGCTCAAGGAATTTCAGGAGCTCAAAGACAAATATGTCCGCAAAAAAGTAATCTTTGAAGATCCCCTGTTCCCGGCCCAGGACTCCTCTCTCTTTTACAGTGAGAAGTTCCCACTAAAGCTTGAATGGAAGCGCCCATCGGTGAGTGGCTTACCGTAAGTTGGCAGTGTGCATGAGATCAGCTGCATTGCACCATAGGACAGAGATATTGTTTGGATAATATCATTTCTGCATTTCCAGATATGTATTTTCTTTTTTGCTTATTAAAACGTTATTTTTTTTTCAATTTAATTTAATATTTTTTAAATATTAATTTACAACATTTATTTTATTTTTGCCTTTTTTTATATGTAATTTAATTTAAATGTTTTTATTAATTAGCTTTTTTTTTTAAATATTATTTTGTACAAATTATTTTATTTTTGGCTTTGGTTTGTGAGCTGCTTAAATAAGTTGGAATTTCTTTATTTCCTCAATTACAATCTCCATTAACTTCCTTCTTACCTGCCTATAATACCTTCATAAAATTGATGTATTTATTGACTATTGATTAATTGCAGGCCTATTCATTTTTCAGTTGGCTTCACTTAATAAGGACGTTACATTTGTTTTTAGTTTCCATCTGAATAGGCATGAGATACGATATTTCTTGCAGGCATGCCATGAGAATGTGGCAGTGTTCCTGTAGTGTGTGTTCTCAACCAGTTGACTTTCCAATGCTTCATAAAGCAGAGCTCTACCTGATACTTGTATCAGTAGGTTTGATATATGTTGATGAAGTTTAAGTTTATAATAATGTTTTTTAGAGTGTAGACAGATTACATGTGTCTTGCTATAATTTGGAAAGAAACATATAATTGAGAAGTCTTCACCGGATACATGCAGTGTTTTTTGCCAGTTCATCTCATGTTACTTATAAAAAGTGACTGTTTTGATTGATGCGTGACATACATTTACTAGTTTTGCTTGATGATGTCACAATGTGGGTTTTGTATCTTGTTCTTGTCTGTTGTGTGTTCCCCTGTCTTTCCATGTTCAGCTGTTCCTGGTATGTTGATTAGTCTTCCCAGGTGTTTCTTATTAGCCACGCCCCCTTGTTATCTTGTCTAGCTCGTTTACCTCTGTATTTAAGCCTTGTGTTTCAGCCCTGTCTTTTGTGAGTTCTTGTTGAATGTTTGTTGGTGGTTCCTGAATCCTGTTCCTGAGTACCGTTCCCTGTCTAGTTTGTGAAGTTTTGTGTCTAGTGAATAAAGTGTGTTGTGTATGGATCCTTGCTTCAACCGCTAATCGTAACAGTTGATACTGCTTCAGAGAATCAGGTTACTGGACGAGGTCTTATATTGTGCTAGGTCGTTAAAACAATTTTTGGAAGGTTGCTTCAAAATGACAATCATGCCGTTTCAGACTGACACTATAAAAATAATGAGCATGTGTCTGGACTTACATACTGTACATTATCCTGCCTTGATGTCCCTGTGCCCTGAAGCGAAGTTCCTGTAAGCAAACTTTATGACCCAGGACAGCTGCTGTATTTCTGTGGTAGTGCTGAGATCTTCACATATATAGCCATATTTGTGATATATTTGTGAAGCCAGCAGAGCTCTAACAATACAACTATGATAAAAAATTATTATAATAACTAAGTTTCTCTCTTCCTAAACAGGAAATTTGTAGCAATCCACAGTTCATTCTTGGGGGAGCCAACAGGACAGATATCTGCCAAGGAGACCTGGGTACGAAAGTGTCAATATGACATTCTATCTATAAAAATATCATGAAAAATATCATGAAATACATACTCTCTGGGGATTCACCTATCTAAAAATTCAGAAGGATACCGATAAGCAGATAATTATTTGTCATGGCTGATAACTGATAAATGAGCAATAGTAAAAATAAAATTAACCTATAAATAATTAAAAAACGTAAATAGATTTTAAATGTTATGTGAAATTAGGCATCGCAACATTATGTATCCTGCCTTATGAAAAATGTATAGGCCTACACATTTCAAAATTGGCTAAAGATTACATTTATCAGTGTTAGTAAATTATTTGTGTTTTTAAAGATTAACTTTTTAAGTGACCATTAGATGATGGCAAATGTAAATGTAAAATATGGGAAATTACCAAGAACAATTTAATATCCAATATCGAATACAGATAGTTAAAAGCTCTCTATAATATTGGCCGATAACCAAAATAGTACCAATATATATTGTGTTACCTCAAGTTGTTCTCTTGCCCTGGCGATCAGGGTAAAAAATCACTGAGGTTCAAACGTCTGAGATACAGAGATACTGCTACTTGGGCGGAGTGATTAGCACAACACTCTGAGTGAACTCTCTGCTCCTCACCACGGGGCTTCTCAGTTTGCTGCGAGCGAATCACTCCGCCCAAGTAGCAGTGCTTCGCCTTCTAAAAATATAGTTCCCAGTATGTATACTGTTAAAAGATGCCTGTGTCTCATATGACCTTGTTATTTGTACACACGGTGACTATACAAATCACAACATATAAATAGGAAAATGTTAGGGTTATTTTGTCACTTATTGGGAGCAGTACGCTAGCTGGAGCCATTTACTTCCTTACTTTTGCTAAGCTAGGCTAGTGGTGGGTGCATCAGACAGAGTTACAGCACGCACAGAGATGAAAAGGGTATGTATGGACTTATCTAACTCAGGGGGATACGGTGAATAAGCTAAAGTCCCAAAAAGTCAGCATGTTCCTTCAAGAGACACCGTGATGGAGGTACACAGCTGAAGTGGTCTGTGTTGAAGAAGGAGGCCCTGTCACGGGGTGTAAAAATCCATATCCCGGTAGCTCTTTGGATGTAGGGACACATGCAAACATATAAAGCCAAGGCACTCAAGAATTGGAACTTGCCCCTATAGGACATAATTTGAGGAACCCTGTCTTAGGGTGTCCATTTGTCATTTTAGGTTTCAAAAGGGTGCTTACAAACGCCCCTTTGCACCGTCGATGTGCACTTTTGCAGAGCCCGCGAGCTCCGAAGCAGACTTCTACTAAAGCGACATTATGTCACGAAAGTGTGGACTCAGAGGAAGATCACCAGGGCCCTCTAAAACCTAAAATGACAAATGGGACACTCTTGTGGACTTAAGGGACATAGAGCATGGGGCACCCATTGTAAGTCCACAAGACAGCAAATGAACATGAAGTGTGCCATTTGACACTGGGTCTTAGGGTTCCATTTGGCACAGGGACAGAAACTCTGGGTTTGTGATCCTGATTTTAAAGAGATCCAAAGTTACACATTTCCTGTTCAAAGTGTGGCAGAGTCATCAAAGATAGCCTCTGTTTGTGGTCTGCATAATGCCAACCATTTCCTCACCTCTCAATGTATCCAAACACTCTGTTGAAAAATAGATCGGTTGCGTGACACAGAAGGCTTGAAGAAATTAACAAAGTGTCCGCTGCGGTATCCATGTTGCGATGCTGTATTCCACAGAGGCATCCCGTGAATGCATTAGGGGCATAGAGCAAAGGCGTTCATTTCTGCACCTGTACAGTGTACAGTTTCATACACGCAAAGGTTTTGCAGTGCAGTTTTTTGTTTAAACTTAAATCCTTTGAATTTTCCATGAGCAATACTGCATTATTTAATTCATTTTCTTTTCTGCGGAACACAAAAAGGTGAAGCCACTGTTTTTAAAATAATGAAAGTGAATGCGCAAATGTCAATGACAAAAAAGTGGTCCATACGACTTATGCATTATATTACAAGCATAACATATTTTGTGTAAAATATCGAACCAAAATTAGACAGTAAATGAAACAATGTGGCAAAATATCCTAATATGATGTGATATGTGGTGTGAACGACATTCTAAAACTAGCATTTTTCAAATTGTTAAATGCAGAGCATATATATATATATATATATATATTTATAAAATCACATATTTTTTTATACAATATTTAAGTAGGTTTTAGTAAAATCGTACTCCCGGTGATCCATTAACACCTGCAGGAGACTGCTGGCTGCTGGCTGCTATAGCCTGCCTGACCCTGAACGATATAGTCCTGAAGAGGGTGGTTCCCCATGACCAGAGCTTCACTGAAAACTATGCTGGCATTTTTCATTTCCAGGTATGGGCATCAACATTGCACTATTCGGTATTTCAGATATAGTTTCTGATATATAAACATTTCTCTCCGATGAATAAGGCACAAGGTCGACTATTTAAAACACCCTTTCTTTATTCTTCTAGTTCTGGCGCTATGGTGAGTGGGTGGATGTGATTGTGGATGATCGACTTCCCACATACAAAAATCAGTTGGTGTTCACCAGGTCTGGACAGAAGAATGAATTTTGGAGTGCTCTTCTTGAGAAGGCATATGCAAAGTAAGTTAAAAATCTTCATTTGTTGTTTGTTTGTTTTTTTATCAGTAAGTAACACAACAATACTTTGCCATGATGATATATAAGCTCTTCTAAATATCCTTTTATTTTGTCAAAAATCAGTGCTGAATGTGTTGGTTTGACTTCTGTTTCCCATGCAGGTTACATGGCTCTTATGAAGCTTTAAAGGGCGGAAACTCGCTGGAGGCCATGGAGGACTTCACTGGAGGAGTAACTGAGTTATATGAGATTACAGAGGCCCCGAAGGAGTTGTACAACATCATGAGGAAGGCTCTGAAGAGAGGGTCCCTCATGGGCTGTGCCATAGACGTAAGCTTCCTTCTATTCCAAACGTATTAGATGCTGTTAGGGTTAAAAAACAGCTGATACAGTAAATATAGCTGACACTTCTTTGTATGCTGTCTAAAATGTACTAACTATTAAGCTTATTGTACACACTCCACTGATGCGGAACCACATACTAGTATACTACTTTTACCATATCTTTACTATGGCAGAAATAGTAGTTGTATGCTAATGCGGCTCCGAATTCCACATATGTTTGTGCATTTCAGGTGAGATTGCAGAGCCAATAGGTGGAGCTTGATGTTAAGCTTCCCTTTTTGGACATAATGGGTTGAGCTTAAAGGTTAAGCCACACCCTAACCCTATCCATAACACTATCCCTAACCTAATTAGGTCAAGCATCACCCATTAGGTCCAGTAAGGTGGAGCTGGACCAGGTCGAAGTCCATCCATGACATCCAGAGAGGCGGAGCTGGACACCTTTTGGCTCTGCAGTGAGCACCGTTTGTATTTCAGACAGACTGACATCAGACTGCATTTGTGGTGGAAATTTTTCAGTACGTTACATCAATTTGGCAATAGGTGTCACTGTCATTGAATCCTTCACTCAAATAATTCATTCAGTTAGAATGATTAATTTAGGAAGGAAACAAAAGACTGACAGTGTCCGAAATTGCATACTCTCTTAGTAGGTACGACTATTAAAAACTATCTTCATTCTATATTACACACAATCACAATCCTCTTGCTGGTGTGATATTATTAATAATGAAAGTGTATGTGACAAGCAGTTTTATTATACTTTGACAAGGGCAGGGCCGAGAGCCACACAGCACCGTTCCCTCAGCTCTCGGCCCTGCCCTGCTTGTCACAGTAAAACATTTGAATAAAAACGGCTGTATTCTGTGACATAAATGTAATGTTTCCTTATATTTTGTTTCTCCTGCACAGAATTTGGTCCCAACTCCTCAAAGGACTAAAACTGCATCTGGACTCGTGAGAGGCCATGCATATTCAGTCACTGGAGTTGAGCATGTGGGTTTGTCATGTACTTGAGCATTTGTATCTGTCACATCCTAAAACATGACACTGCATAAGTACACAGTCTTGGCATATACCAGCAACATATTTCAATGCAATAGCTAAAACCTCATTCACAGGGTAAACGTAAGGATGGTAAAGACCTATTGATTCGTCTGGTTCGTGTACGAGACCCCTGGGGAGTTGCCCCCCCTCCCGCCTGTAAGTCCAATGACTGGGCTGCACTAGCCACATCTGAGCAAGACAAGGAGAGACTCCGGCCTACAGAGCAAGGGGAGTTCTGGTTAGTACCTTCACAGCTTCATGAGACCATCAGGCTTACAGAAGGTCTCAAACAGTTTGCTTCAAACCATATTATGCTTCATTTAATACTCATAAATGGAAGCCGGTCTCTTTTATAATTTTGCTTATTTGTCTTTATGCAAGGATGTGCTTTGAGGAGTTTCAGAAGAACTTCACCAAATTGGAGATCTGTAATCTGACCCCAGACACTCTTGAGGACGACTGTATGCTCAAGTGGAGTGTGTACATACATGAGGGCCGATGGGTGAAAGGCTGCTCTGCCGGAGGCTGCAGAAACTTTCCTGGTATATAGTATAATCATTGTAACCATGTACATTTTTTAAGTGCATCACCTTAAACTAAATGAAAATAAGAAACATTAATCTAGTCATCAGTGTCTCATGATCCTTTAGAAATTATTCTAATATGCTGATTTGGTGCTCAAGAAACATTTATTATTATTTTTAATGTTGACAGTTGCTGCTTAATTGTTATTTTATGTTATACATTACATGCCGGTAACATTGTAAATGTCTTAGCTGTCACTTGTCGTTAATTTAAGGCATCTTTGCTGAATAAAATAAACAATTTCTTTCAAAAAGCAACCTTACTGACCCCAAAAGTTGGAATTTATGCATATACTAATCTGTTGAGCATTATATAAAGACTGTTAATGGCTTTTCCATGAAAATTGTGTTTCGTATTTAAGCTATTTTCTTACAGATGAACATGTTTTCCAAATATAAAAAATATAATTGTAAAAACTGACCTTTTAACCATGGCAAAACATCCCTACATCACTAATAAAAACATATTTCTGTCCATTTTGTTACAGACACATACTGGACAAACCCTCAGTTCCGCCTGGTTCTTGTGGATGCGGACGTTAAAGAGAAGACCTGTACTGTGGTGGTGGCACTAATGCAGAAGGGCAGAAGAAAAGAGCGCTGCGTAGGTGCCGGCCTACACAACATTGGGTTTGCCATATATGAGGTGCGCTCAAACAATTACTCTTTCAGTATTAATAGGAATATTTCAGCATGGTACATGTAATCAATGTGGATGGCTAAACAGTTTATTAGTAGTTTAATAACCATTTTATCCATTGTCTTTTACAGGTTCCTAAGGAGGTATGACTATATCATGAAGAGACACTGATTATATCATGATGTAATTGTTCATAGAAAACCTGTAAATATCAGGGAATTTTGAAAAATGTGATTTCAAGATCTGGAAAACTCATGGAAAATTATAATATAGGCTGAGCGAGAACTAAATTATTAGTTTAAAAAAAAAAAAACATTTTCCATATTCCACAAAACATTTAAGCAGAAGACACCCTATTATTCTCTAATTGTAGCTTGTCTAAGATTATACATCACAAAAAAAAAATTTATTTGTCTTGAAATGTTCTATCTGCTATCTTCATTTTAGATGAAGGGTAGCCAACAACAGCTGCAAAAGGATTTCTTCCTTTATAATTCTTCCATAGCTCGCTGCAAGTCTTATGTCAACATACGCGAGGTGACAGAACGTTTCTGCCTGAAACCGGGCGAGTATGTCATCATTCCGTCCACCTTTGATCCCCACAAGGAGAGCGAGTTTCTGCTCAGAGTCTTCTCTGAGAACAAGAGCACCTCAGAGTGAGTCCTGAATTTCTGTCTGATTATGAATGTCAAATCAGTTGTTATAATCAGTCATTATATTAGCATTAACTAATATGTTAACACATATTATCATGTTGTCATAAAAATGATATAGGCCTATATATAATTTTTTATATTATCATTATATTAATATGATGATTTTCAGCAGCCATTACTCCATTCTTATTTTCAGTTTAAAACAGCAAACTTTTGTAGTAACCACCAAACACTACAAGAATAGTAATATTAAATGTCTTTGCTGTCGCTTTTGATTAACTATAATAAAATAAAAGCATTTAATTCTTCCACAAAAAATCATACTGACCCTAAAATGTATGCTTCACATAAATTCATTCATTTCATATATGTATGTATATTAATTACTTATCTGTTAAGCATTATACAAAGTCTGTTATTGACTTTTCAATGAACTCATTTCATATTTAAGCCCTTTACTTACAGTCGAATATGTTTTTAAAGAACCTTTTGACCTGTAAATGCTCTGGTGCATTTGGCTGACAGCTGTGCGTTTTCTCTCAGGGTTATAGATGCAGAGATTGAGTCAGAGCCTGTGGTGAGTCAACACCTGTCTCTGTCTCTCATGTTCTGTGGCAGCTCATAATAGCTGTCCCAATTCAGAGGCTGCATCCTTCAAAGGACGCGATCTCAAAGGCCACTCCTACGAAAGCAGTGAAGCGTTGTTAAATGAGACGGTCTGGCCTACGAAGGGTTTGTTCTTGTCGCCTAGCAACTGACAGCTGCCATTGACGAGCAGCAGTAACTGGACTTTTTTGAAAGTTATATTAAACTTTCTAAAAACAAAACAGTTTACAACCTGTCTAAATATGTTCACCATGGTCTATTACTGTATATAATAAAGAGTATAAATTAAAATCTCATCTTAGTAAGATATGTTAGTATTAGATATGAGTAATTTGAAACCCAATACTTACATTTAAAAGTGTAATCCAGGAATTTCTCTCAAAAAAAAGTATGTCATGCATTTTGAGGCTGCATTTGAAGGAACCTTCGAATTGGGACAGCATTCATCGCCCCTCTGTGACGCAATCGGCCTTCGAAGGATACAGCCTCTGAATTGGGACACAGTTCACATTTCATCCTGCCTCTCTACTTGTCCAAATCAATTAATCACTATGTCAAGTGTTAGTGCAACCAACCAAAAAAAAAAGAAGAAAATCTCAAATTCAGCCTTTTCACTTTATAAACACCAAAGAGACTAAAAAAACATGTTTATATCTAGCCTTTCACTTTCTTATACCAACAGACGGATGATGTCAAGAAGAAAATCAAGGTAAATATGGAAATGAGATTGAGATTTCCGATCAATTTCATTCCTTTTCTGTGCAATATTCTATGTCAGCCCACGTCAGATGATAAAAAGGATGAGAAAGACTGTTAATTAGCTGCACTGCTGCAGACAGACATCTTCATCTTCAGTTGTGGTTCAGTAAGGACAAACAGCATGAAAACAGCATGCGAAGGTACAATATGTCAAAACTGTAATTCATAATGACAGTCAGAATAACAACACAAAACTTGTGCCAGGTTTTTTAAACAGTCTTGGAGAATGAACATGTTTTAAAATCTCTGAGTTCTAAAGACCATTTATTAAATCAAATACTAATATATATATATATATATAGCTATATATATATACACACTACCGGTCAAAAGTTTTAGATCAGTAAGATTTTTTATGTTTTTAAATGAAGTCTCTTCTGCTCACCAAGGCTGCAATTATTTGATAAAAAATACAAAAAAAACAGTAATATTGTGAAATATTATTACAATTTAAAACAGCGGTTTTCTATGTGAATATATAGTGAAGTGTAATTTATTCCTGTGATCAAAGCTGAATTTACAGCATCATTACTCCAGTCTTCAGTGTCACATGATCCCACAGAAATTATTATAATATGATGCTCAAGAAACATTTATGATTATTATCCATGTTGAAAACAGTTTATTACATTTTTATTTCAGGATTCTTTGATTAGAAAGTTCAAAAGAACAGAATTGATCTGAAATGGAAAGCTTTTGTAACATTAATCACTACCATTCAAATAAGAATTTGGTAAATTTGACCCTGAAAAGGGTCAGTAAGAATTTATTTATTTTTTGGGGGGGAAAGAAATTAGAAAATACTTTTATTCATCAAGGATGAGTTAAATTGATCAAAAGTTACAGTAAAGACATTTATAATGTTAGAAAAGATTATATTTTAAATAAATGCTGTTCTTTTGAACTTTCTATTCATCATAGAATTTTTGGGGAAAAAATGGGACACGACTGTTTTCAACATTGAAAATAATAATTTATGTTTTTTGAACATAAAATCAGCATATTAGAATGATTTCTGAAGGATCATGTGACACTGAAAACTGGAGTAATGATGTTGAAAATTCAGCTTTCAAATTACATTTTAAAAATATATTAAAATAGAAAAGTCATTTTAAATTGTCATAATATTTCACAATATTACTGTTTGTCTTTTTTTCCCCATCAAATAAAGCAGCCTTGGTGAGCAGAAGAGACTTCATTTAAAAACATAAAAAATCGTACTGATCTAAAACTTTTGACCGGTAGTGTATATATATTGAAGAGTTCAGATGCAAAAGCCTCTAAGTGCCATTTGAAATTTTCTTCTAGAATGATCAATTTTATCAAGCTTGTATATTTAAGTTCCATAATTTCACTTAAATGACAATTAATAGGTCATCCTCAATGCCATTTAAGTGGAATTACTGAACTTAAATATACAAGCTTGATAAAAATCATCATTTTAGAAGAAAATTTAAAATGGCACTTAGAGGCTTTTGCATCTGAACTCTTCATATATATATATATATATATATATATATATATATATATATATAGGCACAATATTTAAACAACTATTTAAAGGCACACTCATACATATTTACTGTATGCTCACTAATTTAGTTGTACGTTCAGTATTTCTAATTTCTCATGTTCAGCCATTTGAGGAGGAGGAGGAGACTGAAGAGGAAAAACAGTTCAGGGCAATCTTTCAGCAGATAGCTGGAGACGTAAGAGCAAAAATTAATGTTTGAAATTTGTATTTACTTTACACTATAATTGTGACTGAATCACATTCGCTCCTTGCAGGACATGCAGATTAATGCCAATGAACTCAGGACTGTCCTTAATAGAGCGATTGCCAGACGTGAGCGAAATCTTACTTTCTACTACTAATTCTCTAATATATTGTATGTCTCTGTCTGTAGGGTATTAGTTATCTATTCCTCCCTTTCCTCAGATAAAGAGCTAAAAACAGAGGGTTTCAGTCTGGAGAGCTGCAGAAGCATGATTGCACTCATGGATGTATCCTTCATTAGGTTTGCTGTGCATTATGGGCAAATAATGTGTGCATAAACATGCACCTTGTGTAAAGGTGCTGTTACACGTTGCTCAGTGAGACATTTTTACAGGTGAAATCCAGTCAGTCTATCGTGATCGTGAGTTTGCCAAAAACGTTCCCCGTGCAGATTGTCACTCATGTTCAGACTGGCACTGCAAATTCTCCAAAGCTGGCCAATAGAATGCTGCTGAAGGTGACTTATGTGCAAGCGGTGCTTCATGCATCTCGACACCACTGACAATTAACATTTTTAAATTTTGGTGAAATTTCGTTAATGTGAACGCACCATTTTAGAACCAAAGAAACAGAAGAGCCACTATGTGCTCAGCGGTAGTACAGAAAATAAGACTAAAAAAATGTGGCGACCAACAAAATGGGTTTGTAAATGGTACACTGTAAAAAAAAATCCAGTAAATTTACGGTAAAAAATAAATAAATAAAAAATACGGTAGCATTTTGGGTTTTACAGACTTAAATTTACAGTAAAAAAAATTCATATTAATTCATTTCATAATTTGGACACAATATTGGAATACTAATATCTGTTTTGAACCATTGTAATACACTGACAACCACCAATCACAGTGGTGATGAGTCACATGATGAATCAAAGCTCATCACAAGCAGCTTTTTCATAAGAAAGATGAATAAATATATAATGAAAATGAGGCTCCGAGGGATTTAAGTAGTGTGTTCTATGGATTTATACCATAGTTTAACAACATGCCAATAGGCCAGCTGACAAAACATCTTTTCAAAAGAGGTTTTAGTAGAAAAAAAAACTTCATGAAACAATTTTGAAAGTTTTGAAAATCATGCAATCTAGTACCTTTATACATTACGTACCATTGTAAAGAGTCTATCCCTCACAGCCTCGAAATATCAATATGGCGTCTGCCCTGACTAAGATCTATACATCCCAGGTGTAAAAGGGTACCTCTCTGGAGATTGAAATTACTTCCTGCAAGCATAATAATAGAATGGTGCAGGCATGACATCACTTTGTAGGCCAAAACGAGTTAGCATTTTAGCACCTCCGGTTCCATCGTCCAGAAGTCAATGGATTTTTTTTAATATGATTTTGGTTAAATGGCTGAAATAAGATCTGTGGTGAACACAAGCTCAAGACACTTTTAACGTTTTATTCCACAACACAAAATACATCAGTATTACACCATTCGGGATTTTTACGTTACGTCTCTTGAAAATGCAGTTGCTAACAAGTGGCTAAAAGGGACTACAGAGGCAGAGAAAATGTTTTTAGATAAAAACCAAAAGAGTTATCGGAAGCTTAGTGATGGTGACGTTGAACTCCTGGGACCGTGGTGTAGTTCGTTTATAGCCTACCTTTAGCTTTTAACTTCTGGCAACTGCTTTTAGACTTCAAAATTCATAAAAGTTGTGTTCATCTGTGAAAATTATCTTGATGAACAAAACGTGTAAGTCTCATAAACTTTTGTTGATCACAGAGCGTGATTTTTGTGATAATCCAAAAGCCTGTTGAAAAATGTTGTCCAGGCAACCAGTGTGATGCTAACTGCCGGTTGCGCTACAAAGTGACATCATACCTGCACCACTCTATGGTAATGGAACACTGACTACGTTTACATGCAGCCAATTTTCGGGTTATGGTCGGGTTAAGGTCACTATTCGTGTTTCTGAAACATTAGGAATAACCCGTTTACATGCGTGAGCAGAGAGAGTTTCTCCTGTATACATGGAATTGCAATATCCCGATGTAAACAGCGACGCACGGTTAGCGTCTGGACGTACGGACAACCTTAAGACGCAGTATGCGTCATTTCCGATTCTTCTTCCTGTAACCAAAGACGACAACAGCAGCAGCACGCGGATAATGAATAGTTCGGGGCAGATAGCGATCGCCCTTGTTTGCGCTTTGATGCTGGTAAAGTTACTGACCTCGCTCCAAACGTATGCTGTGCTGCGTCTCGCCATGTTTACTTCCGGTATTCTGCACGCGGGTTTTTGTATGCACTGAGAAGTTCCTCTACTCAAAAGACCAAGATTCCTTGCGAATAGAACATGCGCAGTGGGGACAATCACTATGGGGATATCCCGATACGCGTTTACATGGCCAAAAATTCGGGTTAGAAAAGGGGTACCCCAGGTATAATATCCCGGTTTTTAAAATCCAGGATATGAGCATATTCGGGTTTTTGCCGGTGTTTACATGGCCGTTCGCGACCGGGTTATTGCTAATATCCCGGTTTTGAACGGGTTATTGGCTGCATGTAAACGCAGTCATAGTCATACAAAGGTTTTGAAAATCTGTCATCTTAACCACAACACCTTAGACTGATGGAACAGGCCACCTAAACCTGCAAGAGTTCAAGCACTTATGGAACAAAATTAAACAGTGGAAGGTATGCCATAATTTTCACCTTTATAAAGCATGTCAAATGTTTTTTTGTGTTACACTGTATTACAACATATGTGAAAGGCATAGACATGATGTTTCTCTCTACACTATTTTCAGCTGGTGTTCACACGTTTCGACACAGACAAATCCAGTACAATCAGCAGTTTTGAGATGAGGAATGCTCTTACTGATGCAGGTTGGGCAGTCAGTTGTCTTAAACTTCTCATTTATATGATATATAAAAATGTATAGGGTAGAACATAAGATCTTTCACTTTACCTCAGGGTTTCAACTCAACAATCAGCTGTATGACATTATTTGCATGCGATATGCCAACGAACACATGGAGCTGGATTTCGACAGCTACATTAGCTGTTTAGTGCGACTCGAGGCAATGTTCAGTAAGTGTACATGTAATGATTTTTTTCTATTATTTTTCTAAAGTACCTTGAAGTTCATACAGGCATTTTAAGATGCAGCTATTGGATAGTTGTAGTAAAAATGATTCCCCTACAGGGACATTTAGAGCCTTCGACAAGGATGGAGATGGTCTTATCAAGCTCAATGTTTTTGAGGTGAGCTTAATCTGTATATTGAATATTAACAGGATTAAGACAGGAGAATTTTTATCATTTTTGCACTGCTATTCTTCACTCTAACGAGTTCCTGTTTTCTTTATTATATACACAGTGGCTTCAACTGACCATGTATGCCTAAAGACACAAACACAGATATGGAAGGCGACCTGGTTACACAAGTCAGTGGACCTTCCCCATTTTCAACCTCCATTAAGTGGAACAGAAAGATCTGCATTCGTATCAATTATACTGTACATCATTGTGGCTTTTTTCTTCAGCCAGTGCTGGTCTAGAACAAACTGGATTATTCATGAAAGCCCATTTAGATATTGGTAAACAATTATTTAGTAGACCGTCCCTTTCAGATGACATTTTGTTGTCATTCAGCAAAATGTTGTCATATTAAATGTATTAAGCTGTCATGCCATAAACGACACACATTTGAACCCAATGTTGTAAAATGTGTGTGCTACTGTGCAACTGTAAATAATTCAACTAAATAAAGTACTTTGCACTGTTTTATTCCACTTGTTGTCATAGCTATGATTTGCAGAGAATAAACAAACAGCACAAAATAGTACAACAATTGTGCGTTCATGACTGCAAGCAACGGATAAACACATGGTTAACCTTGAGGATGAACAAACTTCTTCTGCTGGAGTAGCAAGAACACGGATGATAAAAACCAAATATTTTCAACATTTTAAAATATTATTCAGATTCCTGTAAGGAAAAGTCTGAATGAATATCCTAATATGTTGTCTTGTAAGCAGTGGTGGAAAGAGTACTGACAAATTGTACTTAAGTAAAAGTATTGCTACTTAAGTAATAATTTACTTAAGTACAAGTAGAAGTACTGAAATAAAATATGACTCAAGTAAGAGTAAATAAGTAGCTTGCTTAAAAACTACTCAAGTAACTACGTTACAAAGTACTTTAGTATTTTTCTATTTTTACCCAAAATGGGGAGATGATAGCGAAATGGAGCACTAAACACTCTCATGTCATCTGTTTCATTCATACTGGAAGCCCAGTACTGATGCATAGAAGCCTATTAAACTTTTGACATTTCAGGAGATGCCTTATATGGATATAATAACATGCAAATAGTGATGTTTTAACTGATGAAACATGAAGACAAACACATTATAGCTATAATATATCTGTGTTCATCAAACTATCTCAGGTATTTTCAAAAGAATGATGTATGTCTTTAAAGGGATAGTTCACTCAAAAATGAAAATTAGCCCATGATTTACTCTCCCTCAAGTCATCCTAGAATATGACTTTCTTCTTTCAGTCGAATACAATCAGAGTTATATTAAAAAATGGCCTGGCTCTTCCAAACTTTATAATGGCAGTGAATGACTGGAGAAAATTTGAAGCCCAAAAAAGTGCATCCATCCATGATAAAAGTGCTCCACATATAGACTACGTTTACAAGCTGTCAATATTCGTGTTATGGTCGGGTTAAGGACACTATTCGGGTTTCTGAAACATTTTGAATAACCCGTTTACATGGGTGAGCACTGAGCAGAGAGAGCTACTCCTGTATACATGGAATTTGTAATCGATTGGCAATATCCCGACGTAAACGGCGACGCACGGTTAGCATCTGGACGTACGGACAACCTTAAAGCTGCCGTCGGCAACTTTTTTTTGATCATATTCAGCGAATTCGACACTATATTCTGACAGAACAACATAAATAAAGTGGTTTTAGAAAAAAACCCGAGCTTCTAACTCCACCTGGAGCGTGTTATTGGTTTTGCAAAGATCCACCGCTCCCGGTTCATTGTGTCCAATCAGCGCAGGGGGGTGTGAGATATGACTGTCAATCACAAGTCGTGCATGCACTCGTCAATCACATGCGTGTGCCTGAAGTTCGCGCAGTAGCGAATAGTGATGGCGCAATAACTAGCACGAACTCGGTGGGAGGGTATTCGTTGATAGTGGGGGAGGGGCATGAGAGTTGTAAACATTCAACATTTTTCCTAAGTCCACTCAATCAGCCAGAGTTGCCGACGGCAGCTTTAAGACGCAATATGCGTCAGTTCCGATTCTTCTTCCTGTATCCAAAGACAACAACAACAGCAGCAGCACGCGGATAATGGATAGTTCGGGGCAGATAGCGATTGCCTTTGAAATAGATCGAAATTAATTTCCTCCTCGCTCCAAAAGTATGGTGCTGTGCTGCGTCTCGCCATGTTTACCTCTACTTCTTGTTTACTTCCGGTATACTGCACGCGGGTTTTTGTATGCGCCAGACGGAAGTTCCTCTACTCAAAAGACCAAGATTCCTTGCGAATAGAACATGCGCAGAACACAAATCAATGTTCCTTTTGATGGGGATATGCCGATACGCGTTTACATGACCAAATATTCGGGTTAGAAAAGGGGTACCCCAGGTATAATATTCGGGTTTTTAAAAACCGGTATATGAGCATATTCGGGTTATTGCCGGTGTTTACATGGCCGTGCGCGACCGGGTTATTGCTAATATTCCGGTTTTGAACGGGTTATTGGCTGCATGTAAACGTATACCTATATGTATACGCTATATGCTTAGTCATAGACTAGCCTAATAGCTTTCTCTGTTATCAAGAGCAATTTTTTATCACTCATTTTGAAAAGTAAGTCCAGGTAAGATCATTTGATTTGAATCATTTCATAATTGAAAGCAAAGAAGGTTAAGTGAGAGGTCCGGTATAAAAAAAGGTGAGATTTGTGAATAAAACAGTTTAATAAAAAATTAAGTGGGGTATGGTTAACATGTTAAATTAAATTATCTTTTTTTCGTTGTACCGAAAATGTGCTGGGAGCCCACTGTTGCTATAGAAACGAACTACACTTTTACATGCATCTGATTGACAGATAAATCATGCGATCTTATTTCAATGTTTTTTCTGCTTTGTACTAAGTTTGCTTCGTATATTTAGTTTTACTGTATTGTTACCTAATTGTTACCAAGCTTTACCATTAATTGAATTGTGTGCATGTATTTTAGACACTTACATTGTTCTTGCTCCGTCTATAACTGCATCCATGTTATGAGCTGAGCTTTTTTATTTACTTCAGCCTTTAACTGCTCGGTGCTCTGGTATTATCAATGGGATGACCCATTTCAGTAGTTGCCATAATTAAATATGAGCAGAATACTCACTTGTTACATTCACTGAAATATTGAAACGTTAGCGCTACTGATTCAAAACACGAGCGCCAGTGAATTAATGTCAAAGCGCGGTTTGAACGCCCCGCCCCCCAGCCGAACTGGAAGTTTTGATTGGTTTTGCACCCGAGTCAGACCTGTCTGTTATTGGCTGAACTGCTTCAGATATGTCTGTTATTGGCTGAAGCGCAGGGCTCCACCGCAGTAGTTTGAAAAGCGTCTGTCAAATGACAGCTTACCCTGTTGCTCTGTCGGCACCTTTGTCAAAGTACTTTGTACTTTTTATAAAAAATAAATGTAGAGAAGTTGAATACTTTATTTTTATTTTACTCAAGTAAGAGTAAAAGTACCACAATTTAATTATACTCAAGAAAGTAGAAAAAATCGAAAAATCTACTCAAGTACTGTAACGAAAGTATTTGTAATTAGTTACTTTCCACCACTGCTTGTAAGCAATATTATTTGAACTGATAAATCCATATTACTACATTATTTATTGTATTAGGCAGTAAATGTCCATATTCTGCTTATGCTATTATGAAAATCTTTTAATATACCTGAATCTTCAGATTGCAGTCTGTGACATCTCATTTCATGTCCTTGTAGCTTGAAAAAGTACCTCACAAAGATTATTTTTCACTGAAATTTTCGGTTACTTTTTAATGCAATTTTACATTTCAAGATAGAAATGACATTTTTATCATGGCAGAATCAGATTTAAAAAATGATTGCTTTTTTCCTTAGAATCTGCACCGATCAGATCAAGTTAGAGCATAATCCAATGTGAACTGCAATAAAACAATTATAAAACTGCATTAAAGTCAATGATGCAGCCTGTGCTCTCAGATTAGATATATGCTCACAGAGGTCATTTGTGTTAACTGAGAGTTAGGTCCAGAATCAGATAAATCTGGGAGTGAGTCCTGTGGTGCGGCTGAAGAGGAATCTTCCTCCGAGGATCACACAGCTGTCAGGAGGCATTTAGCCCCACCTGCTGGTCTGAGTGAGAGGGATCTGACAAAACATTTCAAGCAAACAAGCACCATTACATGTAATATATATTACATATTAATCTCAGATTTGAAACAAAAAAACTACATTTCTTAAGTAGGAATACTTTGTAAGTCCATGAGCAAAAGTGAAAAAAATATATGAGATGATAAAGGAGCTCTTACTCTTCATATCCTGCAGAATCTTTATGCGCTTCGTCCTGAGCGAGGCCATCTCTGAGGTTACCTGACAACAGAAGAATTGATAATGTGTGTGTATATATTATACAAGTATTGTGGCTGTTTATTAATACTTATAAAGACATATTAATCCATTATTCTGCTGGACTATATTCTACATCCCTTAATCCTACCCAATACTTAAAGGACAAGTACGGTAATTTACACTTAAAGCCCTGTTTTAAGATCGTTTCTGATGAAATAGAACGGTTGAGATTGAAATTTGGACACATGCTGCTGACCCGATAATTTTCGGATTCTGTGGTAGCCGTTTCTCTCAGATATACGTCACAATAGGGAAGAAAAGAGTATCACAGCCTCCTTTTTGTGCAGACTTAATTTAAAAAGAAATTGTAGACTTCTAAACTATTAAAGGGTGAACACTAAAGAGCTTGCGATGGTGATTAATGGAGCAGCCACGTACCTGTTGTTTAACAGCTAGTAGACGCTGAACTTCTGCGTGAGCGCTCTGCAGGGTAGAGTACGCCAGGAACAACTCGTCACCTACATCCTCCAAAGAGCTGGTCAACTTATCTTCTTTCGAAGACAGCGTCAACAACTTCTTCACTTCCCCTAAGAATCATATACAGACAGATAAACTTTATGATATGTACAAGTATATTACTGGTCAATTAGATTATGATGGAAGAGAGACACGGTTGAATTATCAATTACAGCTGATTGAGGTTTAACATCTGGCAAATAACTCATGACTAAATTGTAAAAGGACATTTGACCTAAAGAAAAAAAAAATGATCAAAAACCAAATTTACATTTCCTTGCATTAATAAAATAAAATATAAAACTAATGTAATTCTTTTTTAAATTAAGAATCAATTTAAATAAGAAATGCTAATCAAAGCAACAATAGAATTTAATACTCACTCTTTCTAGATGTTTTTTCATTTGTCTTGGGATTCAGATTGTTATGTGAAATGTCCTGTAAAGAAATACATAAATAAATATTAACAATAGACAAATTAGACAACTAGACAATAGACAACAATTAACAAATAAACATAGATTACTTGTTACAACTTCACTCTAAAACTCTCATACTTGTTTTTTTCCCTTGTTTTTCTGGACGTTGCAGGAGTTGGTTTCAAAGCTGTTCTCCAGTGATGTTTCTCCCTGTTCTGTGTCACACGCATTCGATTTCTTTTTCTTAACACGCACAGTCTGAGGCCGAACAACCTCTACTGCCTGGCAGTCATTTCCTGAAGTCTGGCTTTCAAACATTTCAGCCAGAGAAGTTCCAGATGGAAGAGTCTCAATGTGTAGATCTTGCCCATTCGTACCTTCTCTAAGAAAAAAAGAGATGTTAAGGAGATCACAGTTTAAATGTCAGAGACAACAGATCTTCATCTAAGGATCCGAAGGCTTCTAAGTCACAAACATGCTTGTGGATCCAATTTTATGAAACGTGATTTTTTAAAAAATGTTAAAACTATAGAGAATATGAAAGAATGAGTCTCAAAGAAGGGGAAGCAAAAAGTAAAATTCATGATTTATTCACCTGGTTGTGCCCTGTTTACTCTGTGATGCTGCTTTGTTAACTTTCCTCATAGACTTTTTGGAACGACTGCGTTTTAGTGGAGGTTTGGGAATGACAGCTTCATTCTTGGTCGTTGCCTTCTGTGTTGAACAAGTTCCTTTTGTTGCTGTCAATTTGGGTTTGTTGGGCTCCATCCTGCTTTGGACCAGTCCAGGGGCACATGTAGGCCCAGCAGGTGTACCATCTTCAATTTCTGGAGTCGGTGTGGCATGAGCAGAACTTTCTTGAGGAAGATTATCTGATGGGTTCTCAAGACGAGGCTTTTTCACAAGTGGCCCGTTTGATCCGTCCATATCAAGAATGCTCTCTTGTCTCTGTTTAGGCAGGTCTTGGTTAAGCTCAAGAGATGCTGGGGGGTCATTTTGATTTTCCCAAGAGACGAAGAGATAACATGATTGTGGCAACTGGTCATTTGTGAGCTCCTCACTTGTGTTTTCTTTCAATTTTAATAACTGTGCCCTCTTCAATTTAGCTTGTTTCCACTTCTTTGTTTTCTCTCTCTTTGTCTCTTGCCTTACAATAAAGAAAACAAGCAGCACTGATTGTCAAGGGACCATTCACATAGAACACGTTCTTGTGTTTAAAATAAAATAGATTTTTCTTATTTGTACACGCAGGATAACTTCTCACGAAATAATTCACAACACATGAAATCACACACATAAATAAGTTCATCTTAACCTTGACAATGTTGAGCATAGGCTCGCATAGTAATTGAGAAAATAGAAAATTTGTAACAAAAGCAGCGAGGTGGGATGCAAAAACACTTTTGTGCCTTAGGACTATTGATAAACAATTTTCATTCAGTAATGTTCCACATTGTTCAGTCACTCAACCATCATTCATTCAAAACACACACATAACGTATGAGCTGGCAAGCTTACATTTGTTCATCTCTTTGGTAACAAAGGGCTCTAAGCTCATCATCAATTTCAGCACTGTAGTCCACTGTTTTTCCATCTGCTGAAAACTTTTGGAGTTCAAACAGCATGTATTTGTGATAAAGAGTGCGGATATGCTTCTTAAACTGTGCCATTCCTGTCTTAGTCATGTCACAGGCCCAACACTTATGAACTTGTGGACTATAGGAAGAAGAGCATACATTTATTTTCAATACAATACAATAGTTTAATATTAAAATTCTGTCATAATACAGAACAACTAATGTCACATTGGTTTGAAACAACAAGTACATGAGTAAGGGGCCGATCACGCGGAACACATTTTTCCATTCCACTGCACTACTTTTCCATTATTTTTATATATAAAAACACGCGCTAGACAGACGTGTTTGACCGTTGCGCTCACGACTTGAGTCTTGCACATGACATGGTGTTCTAAAAATGCGGTGCTCCATTTTAAAATAAGTTACGACCGTACGATTTTCCCCCATTCCACTGTCCGCGTCATGCGTTTTTCAAAGCAAAAATGTGTTTTGTGTGAGCCAGCCCTAAAAGATGTATCAATAAATCAATGTATTTTAGTCCCATACCTGCCCTTCAGTTGCTCAATCGCCTGATGGTGGACAATACTGTGCATATGTGCGTCAAAATCCTGTGACAGCAAACATAAAGGTAATTATAAAAAGAACAGATCTAGGACATGCATCCTAAGGCATAACGTGCTTACAGCATAAAAATTACCATAAAACATTCAATTCGGGAATGAAAAAGCCAAGGAGTTAAATCATCAGACAAAACACAGTTCTGTCATTACATCTAAATATTTTCTTTCTCATAGATTTTTTTCTTTGTTATGTCTTTAATTCAATGAAAAAATGCTGAAGCTGGTTATTTTAGCCTTTATCTATAAGGTTGTCACTCAAAAGTTACAGAAAGATGCTAACCTGTACAGGGAAAATCTGACAGCAGACAAAACAAGTCTCCGTACATTTTTGTATCTTCCTAAATGGATGAAAATAATTGTTACATCATTGATCCATATTAATATTTATTATATCTTATTTAACTTGTATTATACATTTGAATGTATGAGGTAAACTTACCTTTTATGCTCTATTTGAAGGGCTATAAACTCCTCATCAGTCAGGTCAATATTGTAGTTCACTTGAGGATATCTTTGTTCTTTTCTTCTTTTGTTGTGGAGTTTGTACAGACTGTATGTGTGCTTGCAGGTAGCAATATGCTCCTTGTACAGCTTGAGTCCCAGCACGGATACATCACATGCCAAACACTTATGCAACTGTTCACTGCAATATCAAAAGTGCATATTTTCTTTTTATATCTGAGAAGGACATTATAATCAGTTCTCTGTAATTCCATACCTGCCCTTGAGATGCTCAACTGCCTCATGGTGGACATAAGAATGCATATGAGTGTCCAAATTCTGTAAAAAAGGGAGTGATAGTTATCTTATCCAATCTTTTACTAAGGCCAAAGTAGTGACATTTTAAATCTCGAACGCCATTCATCCATCCCATTGCTTTTTACAACAATTCATACTGATTTTGTGAGAAAGAAATTGAAACAGTAGAACATATATTCTTGTATATGAATTTTGGCTTTCATTTCAAAGTTGGAGACAATCTAAAAATACAACACCCTTTGAATGTGATCTCAATTAAAGTTGGAATGTTTTTGAATGATAAGTAGGCCTACTTCGAATTTTTGATAAATAACCTGATTGGTTTAGGTAAACACTTTATCCACAGATGTTTTAAAAATAATATTTAAATATTTAAAGATCAAACCCCATTTTCAACAGATGGAATATTTATTTGAAGCTATTTGCAAAATCGCATGACTGGATGACGGACAGAAATGACCTGAAACGTCTTACAGCTTTTTTTCTGTTACTAGATTAAGATCTCACTCTTCTTTTCTGTTTTGTTTTTCTAAATTCTGTATCAACACAAAAACATATGTATCTATGAATGATTGTTGAAGTATGCCTTAAATTTTGTGCTTCAATTCTGTTTTTTTATTATTATTTCATTTTAATAAATTTGAAAAAATAAAAATATTTATTTTCCTTGAAAACGGACAAAAGACTTGATGACACATCCTGCACACACTCATTTTGTCCAATCAAATACTTTTCAGGAAGAGAGTCCCAACAAACTATCAAATACATATATCTATAACTATCTTATTGTTTTTTTTATTGTTATTATTTATCTTTTATGTCCTCCCCAAAATAAATAATTAAACATCTAAAAATAAGCCAACACAGAAAATTAAGATTTCTTGAAGACTGTGGCATGTGAATAATGTCAATAGCAATTTTTAAATTACATAAAAAAAAAAAAAACACACACAATGATACATAAATGATCAAATAAAATCAACTATTTTATTTGTGAAATTATGAAACTGTAAACAAACCGTATCTCCGTACTGTTCACCGCAGATCAAACATTTTGTGTATATGAAGGTTTGGGGTTTCTCGGACTTTTTCCTCTTCTTACTGGATTTCATGGCTGCCTGTTATTTACTGCAGTAAACGAAAAAACGTAAAGCAAAATGTTTTGAGAGACGGAGATAGAACATCATTCTAGAGTAGACATTCAGAGCTGTTAGCTGGAAGACTCTTGTCGTGAATGGTATAGTGTTATCATAGAGGTTACGTACCAATTATCCTATATTAATATAACGTTACCCAAAACAAATGTTTTAGTAGTTGTTGTCAGTATACTGCGATATCCATCCACGTGCTTGCTAAATCAGAACGTTGACTGTAAAACATTGTTGTCAGATCTCGCAAAACAAACAAGCATTTAAAACGAGCCTTGGCGACTTTCCTAAACAACCTCGTTTTGAGCTTTCATGGACTGAATGAAATAGGACTAAAAAACACAACTCGCTAATTTTTACTTTAAATACATTTATCGGTGCCTTTGTCGTATATTTCAGTGGTCATAATGGTCACACCGCTGTAAAGGATTGACAGTCTGAAGAAACATAGGGTGCTCCCCCTAGTGTAGTGGTTCTCAAACTAAATTATTGTATTATTATTAAACTGTTTTAAAGTCAAATCCATACATAGGGACATGTGACTTGGACTCGAACTTGTAGAATTTCCTTTTGTTGAAAGCCCAGAGAAAAGTAAAAATATACTATGTCCGAGGCAGTTCGACTTCACGAACGCATTTCTTCACACACACACACGCACGCACGCACACACACACACACTTGTAGTTGTAAGGCTATACTATGCATATTGCCTGCAGTGCACTGACGCATAAACACCTGCAGTAGGCTGCAGTAACTACATTTTAGTTTTTTACTGCTTTATTTGCTCATTTGTTATTGCTGTTCAGTTATTTTGTTCTGTTACAGTTAGTAACTGAAATTGTAGAATTATATTCAAAACAGATGATTGAAATAAATGATAAAATCTAAAGACTCCAACATTTCTCTTTGTAACATCTTGTTCAGGTTTGATTATGACAATGTAACATTATTGAAAAACTTTTGTCAGTAGCCTACAAAAAAATGCTAAACTTTGACAAAAAGAAATGAGGAAAAGTCAGATGCTGTATAGGGTTTTGAATATTGACCTTTACATTGGTGATGAGTGATGAGGGGCTTTGGAGAAACAATTTGGGGCAATGCCTGGATGTATAATGTTTATTTTGCATTCCAATTATCAAACTTTTTTAAAGGCTCAGTAGCATACACACAAAAAAGGATGAATACAATTCAATGTTTGTTTACAAATTTAATTAATAAATCTGTATAACTAAATCAGTGTTACACTTACTACAGACAGTACAGACATAATTGTGTTGTAAAATATTTGAGAATATTGTTTTTATACTGAGAACACACAAATACACGGTAACATATTTTATTTTTCCCACAAAAACAATGTACACAGTGTACATCCCAACCAGCACAAAGTTGATCTAGATACAAAACAACAGAAGAATTTACTGTATACATTTACAGTAAAAAAAAAAATCTTCCTCTCTTCTGTTTCTGTCTGGCCACAGCACCTCATCCACATCAGAAGCAATGTTTTCCCTGGCCGATTAGGGTTAGAAGGAGAGAGAACACGTTCCAGACCACCTTGTGTTGGTAATCTTTCAGTTCTGCCAAACAGAACACAATACAAAGGCATACAAAGAAGGAAAACATTTCCCAAATACTTGAAACATACTTTATGTTTACAGTCCTACAGAACAGTCCACAGGCAATACTGTACTACTGTACTCATTGAATACTGTATTGATATGCAGTACTGCAATTTTCTAGTGAGAATATATCTCTTACCTATTCTCATTTCGGAAAGTCCAGATGATAGATGCTGTAGTGTACCTGCTCAAATTTGGCTGTACTCTTTGCCCTCTCTTACTCTCCCTCATTGACTGCGTTTACATGCAGCCAATAACCCGTTCAAAACCGGGATATTAGCAATAACCCGGTCGCGAACGGCCATGTAAACACCGGCAAAAACCCGAATATGCTCATATCCCGGATTTTAAAAACCGGGATATACCTGGGGTACCCCTTTTCTAACCCGAATTTTTGGTCATGTAAACGCGTATCGGGATATCCCCATAGTGATTGTCCCCACTGCGCATGTTCTATTCGCAAGGAATCTTGGTCTTTTGAGTAGAGGAACTTCTCAGTGCATACAAAAACCCGCGTGCAGTATACCGGAAGTAAACATGGCGAGACGCAGCACAGCATACGTTTGGAGCGAGGTCAGTAACGTTACAGCATCAAAGCGCAAACAAAGGCGATCGCTATCTGCCCCGAACTATTCATTATCCGCATGCTGCTGTTGTTGTCTTTGGATACAGGAACAAGAATCTGAAATGACGCATATTGCGTCTTAAGGTTGTCCGTACGTCCAGACGCTAACCGTGCGTCGCTGTTTACATCGGGATATTGCAATTCCATGTATACAGGAGAAACTCTCTCTGCTCACGCATGTAAACGGGTTATTCCTAATGTTTCAGAAACCCGAATAGTGACCTTAACCCGACCATAGCCCGAAAATTGGCTGCATGTAAACGTAGTCAGTGTTAGACCATGGTTGACCAAAGGTCAACCAAAGTGGCTCGGATCTCATCAGAGATTACGGTCCTTGCCCTTCCTCGTCCTCCTCTTCTTACTCTCTCTCCTTGGGCTCTGGCTCTGCCTCTGTTTCCAATGGCATCCATTGCTCCAAAACAGAAGAACTCACCTGTTGCCCTTTTATGCTAAAGCTCTGTTTGCTAATTGTAAAACTGTGTGACCGGTGTTTGCCCATGTGATGAGTCAGTGTGCATATTTGAATGGCAGTGTGTTCCTTGTGAAAATTGAGAATTTCTGCATGAAAATTGTGCTAAAATGCAGAGAATTGTGTGTAGTGTTTTGAAAAAAGTGTGTTTTAGAACTGCAATTTGAGTGTAAAGCAGGAATTGTGCTTGTAGTTTAGCAGAAATGGTTCAGGGGGTTGGTGCATGAGTTAGCCTACATGTTGTGGTCATTGTGTCTCAAGTACCAGTATTTGTGTGTAAACAATTGAGAAAAACTAATTGAAAAAGACAACCATCCTGTCTTTCAATCGCAGATATGATGAACGCACCGCTGGGGGCGCTTACTCACCAATCCTACAGAGAATACACAGAAGAAGACGAACACGGAAGCGTCTCGGTGCTCTGATCTGTGTGTGCTATTAGTTTTCTTAACTGACTGATCCGAAATGTGTACTGGTTGTATGCAGAAACAATATCCCGACAGGGTGAGTTCATGCGAATCCTGCTATATGTTCCTTTGATGCCATTAAAATTCAAAGAGGCAAATGCAGCGCGGGTTGTCGGTTTACACTCAAAGATGAGCTTCACTGCGCTTATGTTTCCTGAAAAGTTTTGTGCTTAGTAGCCTAACGTTATAGTCGAACTATCTACTAGGCATTTGCCTTTTCGCATTAATTCTTGTGACTGAATATTTAATAGCAAGTTGAACTTGTTTTGTTTATTTGTGCACTGGGTTCAAGCGAGCATAATGTATTTATGTATTTGCATTTATTGACAGTTTTAGTCTCTTACTATTTTTGCTAGAAACTGTATTTCAGGTGTTTACTTAACCTGTTATGTGCAATAGGGTAATACCTGTCTTGAGAATGGTTCGTATCTCATGAATTTTCTCGGATGCGCCAACTGTCACCAGCGAGACTTTGTGTTGATCAGTGACAAGACGATCGTGAATGAAGATGAGGAGGAGATTGTCACTTACTTGCGTGAGTCACGTCACATCACTGCATGAACATTATTCCGCTGAACGTCTCAGACTGACGTCATCCGTATTTGCTTTTCCTCAGATATGTGCAAGAACTGTGATCATGTCATAGCCAGACATGAGTACACCTTCACTGTGGTGGATGACTATCAGGTGAGCCGTTTCTAAATGTTTAGAAATAAGACGCTAGGAGTTTATTAGAGATCGTTGTGTAAATTATAAACAGACTAATACAGTGTACTCACTCACTCACGCTCTCTCTCTCTCTCACTCACTCACTCACTCACTCACTCACTCACACACACACACACACACACACACACACACACACACACACACACACACACACACACACACACACACACACACACATATATTCTGCCTTCCCAATATCCCTATATCTGACTTCCCAATATTCCAGCCCAAAATATCACCCGCTGCTGACGTCGCAGTCTTGTTGGAACGTAGTGGCCACTCACCAACCATCCCGAAATCCTTCCATCTAGATCCAATATGATCAAAGATTGCTGTAAAAATAAATCTGGATTGCTTATCCTTTTGATCTTTCATTAAAAAAAATCACAAAAATCTAACATTTCATTGAAGTAAAAGATTTGAAAGTGGGTGTAAACTCACATTATGAAATAAATGTTTTTCTCCATAACACGTTGGCCACAATTATTGGCACACCAGGGTGACTAGAAACATGAAATTGCCTAGCTATGACTTCTTGTTTAACAGGAGTATAAATATGAGGAAACACAAAGGCCAAATTCCCTCAATCATCCATTACAATGAGTAAAACTGGAATTTCAAAAGGGATTCTATGGTCAAATGAAAAAAAAATAGCTTTTTGGCAGCAAACCCACCAGATTGGTGGATCTTTAATGTTGTGGGCCTATTTTTTTGCTGGAGGATCCCTGGTATCATGGATTCTGTAGTAATACCAACAGAGAAAAAAAAATCAAAACCTGATCTGCTAGAAATCTTATAATGGGCCATGGTTGGATCTTCCATCAGGACAACGATCTAAAACAAACATCAAAATCAACACAAAAATGTGTCACTGAGCACTAAATGAAGCGTCTGCTGTGACCGTCCCAGTTCCCAGACCTGAACCCTATAGAAGATTAGTGGGAAGAGAACTGAACTGAAGAGATGCAGCACCAACATGGATCTGGGAATCTGAAGAATCTGGAGAGATTCTGTGTGGAGGAATGGTCTCTGATCAGGCATTAAAGGAGAAAACTCAGAGCTGTTATCTTGGAAAAAGGACGTTGCAAAAATTATTTAATAAAAGGGTGCCAATAATTATGGCCAACGTGTTTTGTTGAAAAGCATTTATTGCGTAATGTGATGTACCCACCAATTTCAATTCTTTTGCTTCAATGTAAGGTTACATTTTTGCCAATTTTTTTGAATGAATGATTAAAAGGATAAACAAGTTGCTTATTACTATTGTAGTCTAATAATTATTTAGTTATTGTCTCAAAAAGCAGAAGTTACAATATTAAGTATATAAGTTACTAATCTTTGCTGAATATCAGTTATTGGCTCATCTCTTATTAAGATAAATTTAACAAATTATGATCAAAAATTACAAAATATATATATAAAAAAAATTATTCTGAGCTATACTTTTAAATTTATGTAAATAGTACTGAACATGGATATGAAAATTTTGGACTAATTAATAGGATTTGCTTAGGTTTTTAAAGGGGATTTTTATTTTATTATATATTATTCTTCTTTATTCCAGGAATACACAATGTTGTGTATGCTGTGTGGAAAAGCAGAGGATTCCATCAGTGTTCTGCCAGACGATCCCAGACAAACAGCTCCTCTGTTCTAGAGTATTTGCACAGATGCAGAGACGGGGAATTGTCATCTTTGTAAAGAGCACGGTTATGCATGATGGAGGGAGCCATGAAATATGCAATGAAGACACACTGTCACGATTAATCCAAGAGAATACATTGCAGAATGCATTGATTCTGCAATTCTCTCGTCACGGAGAAGAGACGTGCTGTAATCTGCTGACTTTCGGTGCACTGTGAATTGGTCTTTCATATGCAGTGTTGTTATGTTGCCAATTAAATGTGTCTGCAGTGGGAATATCTGATTTGCAAGAAAGGTTAGGTTTAAGTGGATTTGCAATTTGTTAATTGCAGACAGGATTTTTGTTATATGCAACACTTACATACAGTATGATTGGTTTAGATAGATGAAATGTTTTAAATGGTACACACAAAATTAAAAATCAGATTCCTGCTTGTTATTACTGATATTTACATTTCAGTCTATTTTATGTCATACTGCATTTCTAGTGTTAATGCAACAAAATATTTTGTATGCTTCGTCTAAAACTGAAACAATGCATTTCGTTTATTAAAATAATGACAGCATAATGTCATCACAAAATCAAGCATTTGGTACATGAGTACTTATTTATTCCATTAATATGAATACATATACATTCCAACATGGTAACTTTTTTGCCTGATTGAAATATGTTAGCAAAATACAATACATGAAGCATGAGGTGGAATTTCTTTTTCTTAATATATTTATATCTATATACAGCTCAGATTATGTACAATTCTTATGATGAGAGGCCATCCTCCATTCCGCATTTGTGGGCGTATACTGATGCTTTTAAAGTAAAAGTACTTTCCGAGGACGAAACGGACGATTCAGAACAAAACAACTATTCTAGCAGCACAGCACACAATGAAGTCGTGGTCATGACTCAGTAGCTACAATACCTTTCTTTGTACATCCGAAAGGGTTTCTCACTCTTTAGACAACTTTCAATAAATACCACGACAGAGAATTCAATCCCAAAATCCACAGAAGCATCTTGGCATAAGCAGCCAACGTATCATACTGTTCTTGCTGATGTATTCAAGTAATATGGTAATGGGACTATAGTGTAAGAGTTACTTTAAGGGTCTGTAGTGTTTCATTGCAATATATCGGCAAGTTTCTTACTGATGTTATAACTATTTACAGGGACTGTTAGTATGATATTGCAGGCATGGAAGAGATTATACTTGGCAATTGCAAGGTTGCTGACCCTTAATGTGATGGCGAAGTCACTCAGTAGCAAGTAATAAAGCTACATTGTCAGGTACGTAACCACATCCAATAAATAAATAAATACATTCTATAGATGATACAGTTTACAGTACATACATTCCCTGAAATACATATATACACATGCTTGCTTGGACCAGATGTACCTATACATGAATGATATCAAATTGTATTAATGGCTATGGGATGAAATGAACATTTAAGATTAAACGCTTTGACCAATGATTAAAAAAACAAACAAAAAAAGATAGAAAATGTAAGGTTAGAGTATCTGGAGTGCCAACAAAACTTGAAACATGCAACTGTTTGACAGAATATAATGAGTTACTTAATGCAGTCCCATTGTTTTCACATTTCAAAAAAATCTCACTGATAGTGGCAAATAGAAAGTGTTTAAAATCTGACATGTGCAAAAAAAAAAAGAAAAACATGAAAAAGAAGATTTGAATGTAACAAAAAAATATATGGCACAAACTATATAGAGTGTAAAATAAATAAATAAAAATAATTGCGATGAAATGCAATGGGCAAGTTTTTAGGACAAAGTTACACAGCGTCACTGGAAAGTTCAGCATGTTAATATTTCATGTTTTCCTAAAGTGTCAAAAACATGATGCTTTCAAGTAGTCACAATCAACCGGCAAATACACGGTCCTTTATCACTCTACTTATCAAAACACCACTTGTAAAAAGGCTACAGTTCACCAGGCTTCATCATGTGATGTTAAAAGCTACTTTTGAAACCAGTTGTCAAATTACTGACAACTCACGCCATCGATTACAAGCTTTTCACTTTATTTGCTCGTTTTGGTTGTGGTTTTGCTCTCAGAACTTCCTGCTCTGACTCTGGTGCAGAACCCTGACCCGTGATTTACTCGCAAGTCACTGATTCGAGGAGGCGGGGAGGCTGAGCAGCTACTTGGCGACTGGCTGTGACCCCCCTCGAAACGGGAAGGGGAGGAGCTTAGCGAGCGCTGCAGAGAGGAGGCGGTGGTGCGCTGGTAACGAGAGGAGCTGATGCCCATCCCACCTCGGTCATGCATGAGCTGAGAGAGGTTGTCCAAGAGGTCTGTGTCACCGGTGCTGCTAGCACGAATGCGGTAGCGTCTGCGTCTGAAAGGACAATAACATTCAATATCACATTTCAGACTGATTCAAACTAGTATTCAAGTCATTTGTTCATGAATCAAACTGGACCATCACTTGGACTACATTGGTCACGCTGTATGTTTTTGATTATCTAAAAAGAACCAGCACATAGTGGTTTTCATGGACTACACTGGTATCATTGTATGTGTGGTTTTTGCTTGCAGCCAATGAGGACAACTCAATACAGTGAAACAGGGAAGCTACTAACTTGCTACATTATGAAAATAATCATTTTTAAATTCTTGCTTCTCTCACCTGTTCTCGCCACCTGTGCGAAGGGGCGGTTTGCCTGGTGGCGGCCGTGGAATAAATCGAGCAGACACCTGATCCGGTCCTAGTGTGGGGCTTATGGGTCTTGGTATTTTACTCTTGCCTGACAGAGGTCCAGAAGAGGAAGACAGAGAGAGCGGCTCCTCCACCTGCCAGTCTGACCCTCGAGAACCGGTGGGAAAGGTGAACTTGTCACGCAGCAACGCTGAGGGGAAGTGCTCACATGACAGCGACAGAGATGGGGAAAGAGGAGCTGGAAAAGCCCTGCGAGTCGGAGAGTCCGGGTCACGGACTGGGATGCGACTGGTTCGGGGGGAGAGTTCACGAGGTGATGCCGGAGCTGCATCAACACTGTGTCCAGTTGTCTCACCCTGGTTAGGGGTTGAAGGAGTCCCACCGTCAGGACAGCCCGAGTCACTCTCCACATCCTTGTCAGAGGCCTTGACAGAGATAATGTTTTCATCTGGCTTCTTAGGGCTTTTAGATGGTGAAATAGCTGACACGTGGTCGTGCTCTTTTTCCGCAGGGCCTGATGGATTGTCAGGCTGAGAGTTGTCTTCTGTCTTCTGCTGAGGCTGAATGGGCTGTAGCACTGCACTGGATGACTGTAAAAAGAATAGCATTAAGAGACTAGGCATTATATATGGAGCCCTGCAGAGATAATACTGTTACAAATGTGTTTTTTTTATTAATGTACGGTCAAAATATGAGCTCTGGTGAGATTTTCTGAGCTTGTGTCAGCTTCACTTTTGATATACAGTAATGTGTAAATCCAAGTTGCTGGCCAAAATCCGAGACTATTTTGCAGTGAAACTACTGCAATGCACCCATAAACGATCACTACGTATAGGCAACATTTTCATGCTAGAACGCTTGTTTTTCAGCTGGAATGCAATTAATTTGCTCAAAACAACACAGATTTGACCAATTGCATTAAGGCTACATTTCAACCAGGACAGTTATTGTAATGTAGGCTGCACACAAATTAATGTTAATGACCAAGACCAAGGCTAGTAAACGTTTCCTATAAAATGCATGTTGAAATTAGACTAGCACTTAACCATGAACACAAAAGCCACACCACACAAATGGGTTTTATTTGGTTTATTTCGTTAGCAAACATGTAACTATAATTGTTGAGTTCTTTCCATCGATCAATTTCTTTCTTTCACATTTAAAAGAATTCATGAGATTACCTTATACCTTACTTGTGGTCAGTCTGCACAAATACCGATCAACATGCTTGTTTCCTTTGCGGCCCCTTTAAATAAAGTTTACAAGACTGGGCATTTGATCTATGTCAGAGTGTCCATGAATCTTTCTACATCATTTCAAGACTTCTTTCATCACCATAATCCTAGCGTTATTCCAACTCACTTGCAGGGTCCACATCACACACACATTTGGCACAGGTTTTACGAATGCCCTTCCTAACACAACCCAGCACTCCAACAATTTGGCATTTCCAATCCACCTAACCTGCATGTCTTTGGGGGAAACCGGAACACCCTCTGACACAGGGAGAAGATGCAAACTCCACAGATACCTTGTTTCCACCAAAAAAGAACTGGTTCGGAACTGGTGCTGGTTCAAAGTTGGTTCAACTTGCGAACCTTCTCAGAACCTGTTTGTTTTCCCACTGACTAGAGAGCCCAGCGAACGACGTCTTTATGTCACTGTGTACGTCGCCATACGTCTTAGCTTTCCCAGAAACGCTTGCGCCAACTTCAAGGATAACAATTACAACTCTTTCGCTCTAGAATCCATCTTTCTTCAATCGTTGTACTATCTTTCTACTAGCGCTGTGTTTTTAGCAATGGTGGTCACAACCTTTCCCGTCGTGTTGTTGGTCACAATAACCCACAATAAGCCCCCAGCCCCCGACGTAAGCATGACGTGGTAAAAGAACGGTTCTAGTCCAGCAAAGAGTTGGTGCCGCTTTGGAACCAGTTTTCCTGGCCGAGAACCGGTTCTTTGGCTGTCGAAACACAAAGAACTGGTTCGAAAGTAGGCACCGGCTCCGAACTGGCTCTCAAAATGCTTTGGTGGAAAAGGGGTAAGAGAGGACTCCTGGCTTGAACCAGGTACCTTCTTGCTGTGAGTCGACAGTGCTACCCACTGAGCCACCGAACTGCCCCCATAAGAGACTAAATCATAAAAATTGTACCGACCCCAAACTTTTCAACAGTTGTAGAATTGTGACTTGATATCTCACAATGTGGACTTTTGTTTAGGAATGCAAATTCTTCTACTCAAAATGTAGCATGAGATATTTACCTGCTCAAGATGAGACCTGCTGAGGTGGACCATTGACGCAGGCTGTATTGTGGGAAGTCTTCTTAATCCAGACAGGCCTATTACGCCAGACAAACCCGGAAGTCTGGCGAATGGAGGTCCAGTGTGGCAGACACCGGTGTGGAATTCTGCTGAGGCAAGGCTGCTAGCACGCTGAGGCAAGGGGTCGGACCAGGTGCGAGGGAGGGCGAGGGGGCTGGAGGAGCGTGGCGAGAGTCCTGAGCGTTCCTCCTCATCTGGTTTAGAGCCAGCTGAACCACTAGCGCCTTCAAGCTCAACTAGGACCCACTCCTGTGAGTCACCCTCTTGAGGGACGGGGCTGAGGTTGACGGCAACGTAACCGCTACTGGCTGCCCCCTCCTCGTCCTCCAAAGAGCCCTGCTCGACCCGACAGACAGACCTGTCTTGGGACATACCTGGCCGCTGCTTGCCTAAACTAATTAGATGAAGAAGGAGAAGTGGTTATGATGTCTCTAGGGACCATAAATGTGACCATAAATTCACATTTATAAGGAAGTTCATTAAGACTTTGTTTACTGACTAGGCCTCAAGGAAGCGTTCAATGGTGGGTTTGGGTTCGGGAGTCAGTCTCTTGTCTAGCCCCAAGCTCTGACTATGGCGCATCCGTCTCAGCAGAGGAGCGACGCGGTCGAAGAGCAAGGTCTCTGAGCGCACACGTCTGGGAGAGCCCTGGATGGAGCCACTGTTGGGGCTCTGGTTGCCCTCTTTGCTTCGCTCCTCCTCACTAGCCACCTGAATCAAAAACACAAGCTCATGATTACCTCCGACTTCAATACATACTATTTGGACCAGCGACAAAGGTGATGGGGAGGGTATAAGTAACAATAGGCCTACTCTTTAAATTCTTCTAATTCTTCTAATGAATATGGTAACATGCTAAAATGTAAACTGTAAAAGATCAAATAATAAAGGTCTGGCAAAAACTAAAAGTTTTTATAAACCGATAAACCTCACATTCCAGCCAAATAAATGATTATGGATGTTATATAATTGGTCTTGACAAATTAAATTAAATGAATGAAAATGCAAATTCACTCTCTGACAGTAGGTGGTGCTTATCAAAAAGCAGAAATACAGCAGTTACCACAATCATAAAATGCGGAAAATGGAAACAGTCAGTTCCCTTCAGATAAAAAATTTAACCAAAAGGCAACAAGTTTACAGGTATGAAAGTAACAGAGTGATCAGCAGTCATCCCATCTGAATAGTACCTTTCTGATTAGCGGCAGAACATGGTTGAGGTTTCGGTCACGACTATGCTCAATTTCCTCCCAGACATCCGCACCCTGCACAGGCTGCATTGGGATGGGGGTGCAATTATCAGCCTCGCTGAGGCGCTCACCCTGAAGGACGTCCTCTGTGTTCTCACGCTGCAGATCACCCGGGATCACAGAGGCATTGGCCATGCTAGGGGGAAACATTAATTTGACAATGTAGACCTCAAACAGTTTATATATAGACTCAATACATTTGATGCTGGATATCTACCCCAAATATGCAGGTGTGAGGCGGGTCAACTGCTGGGCTGTGGTTGTCAGAGTTCCAACATTAAGCGTGTCCTCTGAATCTGTTCTCTCCCAGTCATACGGGTCATTTTCCACCACATTGTAGCTCTTCATACTGTTGTCAAAGACTGACATCAGGAGCTACAACACAATGAGTATGTTAGTGAATGGCTACGCTTACAAAAATCTCTGCTAAAGAATGGCTCTGGACCTGATAATCCGGTTTAGTGTAGTAGTCCAGATTGGAGATATGGTCAAGGAAAATGTTAAACTCATCCGGGAGGTGCTTGAGCATGAGGCGATGGTTGTACGTCTCCTTCATATTTCCGACCTGTTCCTACATTGATAGCAGGATTAAGAATACTAGCAGATCTTTTATCAATGGAAAATTACAATTTGAGCAGAACTTACTTTGTCTTTGATTTTCCTCCAGGGTAGCTGACCCACCATGAACTCCACAAGCATATAAAATAATGACCAGAGGTCGTCATGTCGACTCATTTCCTTTGAAAATGAAGGATGTGCATTTTAGTGAAATATGAACAAGTAATATGATCTGCTGTGTAAAGGATACCTGATCGGCATCAGCCATTGGCTTGAGAATGTGTGCAAAAAGAGAGGAGTTACCTTATTCTTGTGAGCATTAATTGAAGCATAACGGACGGTCCCTCTGAATCCTGCCACTGGTCGTGGCTTTGGACAATAAAGAGAATGTGCAGTCATAAGAAAATATATAGAAACACATTACAGGTAAAGTTCAGTCAAAGATGAAAATTCTGTCAAAATTATGACATTGAAATTTAAGTCAATGTTCACTTAAAAAACTTTACATCCACCTCTACCTTTTTGGTTCATTTATGAGAGTTTAAGTACTGGTAGTATGATTCTGATTAATAAAAGGATAATTTAGACCAGTTGTGTGAACCAGATCAACTGATTAAAAAAAATCATACTCAAAAGACTCATTCGTTCACAAATCATACATCACTACTTATCTCATGAGCTCTGAATTCTGACTTAAACTTGGTTTATTTCTCATCCAAATCTTTCATATTACTTCAGAAGTCTGTAATATAAGTAATAGTCATACAGGTTTGGAACAACATGAACTGAATTTTCATTTTGGGGTGAATATCCCTTTAAGCAACACTAATATATGACAATAGCATCCTTAAGACACAGAGGGATGTTTCATAAACATAAGCTTTAAATACATCTGTGATTACTCACTGGACGGACTTCTTGACATGAGTTTGTGAACTGGCGTGCCAACCCAAAATCAAGCATATAACAGTTTCGGCACGTACTGGAAAGTCGGCCCATTGCGAAGTTGGACTGTTTGAAAAAGAAAAGGTTTGATGATTAGTTAATATAGTCTAAAAAGGAAGAATAAAACATGCCCTGTGAAAAAATTTATTATATTCAATATTAAAAGTGCTTTTATGCCCAGGACTATATGTGAGAGAGCAGACTTACGGGTTTGATGTCTCTATGCAGAAAGCCCACAGAGTGGATGCTCTCGATGGCTTCCAAGATTTGTCGGCCCAGCCTGAGTGTGGTGGAGACACTGAATGTGCCATGGCTCATGTTGCGTCTAAGGTCTGCCAAGTTCCTTCCCTGCAGTTCAATGGACAAACATCACTTCAGGTGACCGAATTCAGGGTTGTTGAGTTACTATGATTTGTGTGAGGTAACGTCCATCAATTCAGACACAAGAATAAATCATCTGACGCCCTACCTGAAGCTCCATAACCACATAGTTGAAGCGGTCATTGCGTCCACAGCCAACAAAACGACAAACATGGTCTTTACCTACAAAATGGTTTAAAATAAAGAAATAGAGAATGTTATACAAATCCATTTGCCCATAACGGAGTAGCACTGTAGCACACAGAGCTTCTTCATTTAGCATCTTCATGTTTGTTTAATATAGGCCTTAAACGCCTGTCTTCATCTTTACCCTGAAGTCTTTTCAAAACTGCTACTTCCATCTTCAGGACCTGTTTGGGTTGCTGGGCAGACTCCACTTTCAGAGCCACATTGATCTGGTTCACTTGGTCCAGGACTTCATAGATCTCGCCAAAACCACCCCCACCAATCTTCTTCAACTAAACAGGAAAGGAAAACTTGGAATGAATGACAGAGAAATCCAGAAACAAACTAAACAAAATACACTATTGTTCAAAAATGCGTGGTCAGTAAGATTTTTTATTTGTTTTTGGAAGTCTCTTATGCTCACCAAAACTGCACTTATTTGATCAAAAATATAGTAACATGAAATACTGTAATTTAATAATAAGGTTTCTTATCTTTTAATACATTTAAATTTTTTATTTATTCCTCTGATGGCAAAGCTGTATTTTCAGCATCATTACTGCAGTATTTAGTGTCACATGATCCTTTCATTCTAATATGCTGATTTGCTGCTCAATAAACATTTCTTATTATCAATGGTGAAAAGAGTTGTACTGCTTAATATTTTTGAGAAAAATTTGAGATATTTTGTTTATCAGAATTCTTTTATGCATAGAACGTTCAAAAGAACAGCATTTATTTGAAATCAAATAATGTCTTTTTGGTCACTTTTGATAAATGTAGTGCATCCCTGCTGAATAATTAATTTTTTTCAAAAAAGGTACCCCAAACTTAATAGGCACTAGGCAGTGTACCGTATAAATCTTTTTTTCCTTCTATAATTGAGTAGACAGCTTTCAAACTTGTGTTGGAGAACAGATGTTACATGACAGTTCTGTTCAGGCATGAAATAAAATGTCCTAGCAAAACAACAGTTTTGTCATGAAATAAAATGCTGTGTCTCGTGACTATTTGTCAGCATGTTGTACAGTTTTCCGTGATGATGTCAGCACTGCTCAACACACCTGCAGTGTATCGTTTGACAGGGCTCAAAAGGAAAAAAAATCCCCTCGTCTGTGCAGAAGTTTACATAAAGGAATCTGACAGCTATCAGAACATCTCTACGAAACTAACAGTGAGTATCTGAATAGTCCTGAAGCCTTGTCCTCTTAAATACAGCTCCTTAAAAAGAACTCACCACTCTCCATCGCTCCCGGACCATGCTCCCGACAGCCAAGATATCAGTCTGCTCCACTGTTCCACTCATCCTGATGCTCAAGAGTGGACTGAGCACACTCAGAGAAGTTCTACACCTCACATCAGTGAGCTCGGGTCCTCACTGAAAATCACAGTAAGATCAGAAAAACATCAAGGCTTCATTTAGTTTGAACTGCAGGATTACGGCAGAAATTAAAGCCTCCAGAGAAGTTTGCAGACATAAGAGAGATTCACTTGCCTACGATGGCTGTAGACGTGACAAAAATAATGAAAAATGCATTTTATTGGCTGCATCCAAAAGGCACGGTAAACTACATGAATCTGACCTGTCCTAAGGTTGTCTTTTAAACAGAAGACAAGATCTGTAAAAGAAGCTGTCCTCGTTCTTTGACTGTCACTGCAAGGGTGCAGAAAAAAAAACTGATGGAGCTAAATACAGTCAACTCCTTGAGGAACAGGCTTACTGTAGGACTGAAACAAGAATAAAATCGGCAAGACTCAGGGAAACATAATCTGTCAATCTAAATCAGAAAGACTACAAAATACTAGCTTAATTATTATATATGGCTGCCTAGTTATAAGACAGAGAACCTCGGCTCTGGTGTTAACTATAAGAAAAAAAGAGCCTAAATGCATATTGAGAAACATTCTACAACTTATTTACCACTCCTAAAACTTGTAGATAATGTGCATTATCTTGAATAATATATGTATTATTTTCTTGTATACTATGCATAGTATTATACTGTCAATAATTGACTGCAGTGTTGGTGAATCATGCACCCACGACCACAAATTATTGTTCCAATAGTCATATGGTGTAGTGACAATAAAGTGATTTGATTTTTTCCCCATTCTGACACACAAAACTGCTTAAATATAAACTATAAAATTAACAATTGTGTTAAATGCTTATACATACTGTTTGTTCTGTAAGGCTTTGGCAAGTGTTTTTTTATTTTTTTATTTTATTTTTTATCATATAACTATGACAAAATTTATGTGTACGTTTTAAAATTGTATAAAAGTTTGAAGAAAAAAAACAACAACAAAAACGACACTGTAGTTTAAAATATAACATAATAATTGACACAATTCTATTAAAAGGCTTTTACTCAGGATTTAGTCATCAAATCTGTACTAAACTATCAATACTATAATGTTTCCCACACTAGTCAGAACTGATGGATGACAGTCTGCATGCAGTAACGTTCCTGTTTTAATAAGGATCATCTTAAGGGTGGCAGCAGCTGGCCTGATACGTGTCTTTATTAGCTGGATGTGTTCATGAATTGTGAGCATTTTAGCTTATGCTAACATCAGCAAGCTACGTTGAAAACTGCCACTGTCTTGTAGATGTTGGTTGAGTCTCTGTCCTTACCGCATCCAGTGATAATAGGAGACGTAGGACAAGGCTAGCTAAAGCTAAAGCATCAGCCGGAGCCAAATCACTGTACAAAACAGCGCAATGAAACGGTACCGCGCTAGCTAATTAGCCAAACTGTACATCTGCGTCTCAATATTAAGCTATTATTGAACATACGGTTGCCAGGTTACACATTGGCAACACAATGTTGTGACAGCTGTAATCCCGCTATAATGCGGACTAGCTCGCTAAACACGCTCTCATTCAGGTACCCGGTGTGTACATTACCTCTGTCTGCAGCAGCGGACCAAGATGTTCCCCAAGACCTCAGAACATCTTCTTTTGTTCTATAAACCATGATGATATGAAATGTTGGACATAATCCCATAACGTTTAGAAACAAAAAATAACGACTGAAGTTCACGTTATCTATTTCACTTCTCTCAGCAGTGGCCGCTCGATGACTGAGCGAGCGTACCGATATGTGACGTCACATCTGGTCGATTGGGTTTGATCCCAAACATCGTTTAGAACAATAACACACACACACTTACATGAGTTAACATGAAATAACAGTTAAAAATACTTATGCATTTATTAATTTTAATTCCCATAAGTTGCATCTGTGAGTATTATTTAATGAACCTGAGCAAACACGAACAAACAATGAACAGTTGTATTTCATTAACTAACATTAACAAAGGTTAATACATACTGTAACAAATGTATTGCTTATAGTAAGTTAATGCATTAATGAAACTTAATTTTTAAGCGTTAACGTTTCTGCAATAATTTGTATTGATATGCATTATTGTAAACTTTGCATTGGGATATTGTGCTCACAGCTGACACACTATAAATATGTTGTGCAATAGTGTATAAGCAAGTGGAAAAATGTGCATTACAAATTACAAAATGATCAACCTTGATTTCATACAGTATTTTCATTGTAGCATTAACCCATTTAGTAGATCAATATTAGTTTTGAATGTTCCCAGAAACTGGCAATAGCTTTGTTACACATGCAGTAGATGTAATTGATCTAACGTAATTTACAAGTCACTGAATGAAACAGTTCTGTCCTCTTCATGTTAATTTCACGTACCACAAACAGATGCATCCACAATGTAAAAAATGTTTCTTACAAGAATGTGAGAGGAATTTATACATTTATACAGATGGAACTGCAGTCAATCAAATGGAACACAGAAGATATCAATGCTTTACACATTCAGTAAAAACTACACTGTTTTTGAGATTATGGTTCCTTGGACCTCACTATGAAAAAAAAAAAACATGCTGAGAGCTACTTTTCATTTTTTGTTTATATATATATATATATATATATATATATATATACCAAGAAACTACCATGGACTAAAAGAAAAATTTCTTGTTAGTACATAATACCCATTTCACAGATAATTAATAATATTCCTCAAATTAAATTATTAGAGAAATAATGTGCTGCCAACAACAGCACATCATGTAACAACAACAAAAATTATAATTTGTTTTGAAACTTATAAACAGAATTAAAAACGTTAAAATATTACCGGTATTCTAAGTTTTTGGGTTTTTTTGGCATTAAAATCACGTAAAAAATATTTGTTTCCATCCCTTTCATAAAGTGATAATTTGCATACAAAACCAGTCTAAAAATCCAAGCATCACTATCCCTTTTTTATCATTTTTTTTACAGATGAGAAATGCCCACAAACAGTGGCATTAGGCCATAAGTAGTGATGGTTCCCAAATATTGATTCAGACTTCTAAAACAACTCTAAAATGTGATTCTCTCAAAATGGAAAACTGTTAAAACTAAGAAAATTCTTTGTGGACAGCATTTTGTTCAACGTCTAAAATTAGCTCTCCTGGGTGGCTTTTCCTCCACCAAGCAGTCTCTCTCTTTCAGGAGTGTCTCCCTCCTCTGCTCTCTGTTCTCTAGGGCAGCAGGGCAGTTTGTCCATCAAGGGTTTGTGAAGTCCATTGTAGAGCGCTGTACCCACGAGTAGGATGATGAAGCCCAGAATCTGTAGGCCCTGAAATTTCTCCCAACCCAGCGCCAGACTCACCGCCCAGATGACTATAGTACGCAGACTGTCCAGCACCATGCGAGTGGTGGCACTTATCTCTTTGGTGACACTGATGCCAGCGAAGTTAAAGAAGGCGATGCTCACTGTGTTCCCCAGCAGTGCCACCATAATGAGAGGTTTATGGCCAATCTGACAGAAGGCGTCCAGGGCGTCTTCAAGGACCTGCCGAGGGTTATCTGCAAAACTGCCCACATGGATGTAGAACATCGGGATGAGGAGGAGAGAGAGGATGACAAATCCAAAAAAACCTGAGAAACACAGAGAGAAGACAACTAAGACACTTGGAAAGACGCAAGTCTTGCTTTACTGACAACTTTTTTTAAATAAACATTAAAATTGCATCTGTTTGTCAGTAGATGTTCATTAGTAACAAAGGCATATTTGATTGCATTTTTCCTGATTTCAAAGGAAAGGGGAGGACTGAAAGTCAAATAACCTCAGATATTACTCATCTGTAAGGGTGCTGACAGATAAGTTAATCACAGACTTTTAGGGGGGCTTTAAGATGAAAGACAGAGGTCTCAATCTCCCCTTAGGGTCCAGCTACACATATGGCAATGACAGCATTTGGTTGTATGATCAACATAGCTGCTTTTATCTAAAGATACCTTAGATAACCTTTTTAAAATAAAAGGTTACCTTTTATTGCTGATGTAATCTTAACAGTTAGCTTTTTCCAGCAAAGACAAGGATTGATTTGATAACAAAATGACAGTAAAGCTTTTACATTGTTACTAAAAATTGTTTAAAAAAAAAAATGCTGTTATTTAAAAAATTTTACTCATCAAAAAAATCCTACTATAACTATTTTCAACATGGATAATAAATGTTCTCTTAAGCACCACATTAGCATATTAGTATGATTTCTGAAGGATCATGTGAGGCTGAAGACATGATCGTAACTGATAGAAAACAGTTATTTTTAAATTGTAATAAAATGTCACAATATTACTGTATTTTTTATTTTCCTGACCCCAAACCTTTGAACTCTATTGAATGAAGTGAGACTATAATCATTATGACAACATTATTAATAAGCAGCATCAAAATACTTGTATCAAACTAGTCATTAGCTATGTTAATTGATTAAAAATGACTAAATCTTTACCTTCAGTCCCAACAGCCTTCAGTGGATGCACATTGTGCTTGTAAACAAACTTCTCCTCCAAGACCATCTGGACTGAAACAATAATCTGTGCCATGATGATCAAAAGGTCCCCTATAAAACAAAACCAATGGATAATCAGTGATACAATCCAATCAGCTACAGATGCAAGATACAATCAGGTAAAAGGAAAATATCCTGATAAACAGCTCATGAGAAGATTTACCGACTTGTAGACAAAGAACATAATTCTGTATGATTAAAAGCATTTGGCAGCAATAGAATTACCTGTGATAACCTCACTGAGCTTATGGGAGTCATTCCCATGGCCATTTAGAAAGTCAGAAAGTCCAACCACCACCAGACCAAGGATGGTGACTAGGATCCCAATCCACTGGCTGGGCTGCAGACGCCGTCCTAAGAACGCTACAGACAGCAGTCCGGTGAAGATGATCACAGCTCCTCGCAGCATCTGGAAACTGGAGGCGCTGGTCATGTTCAGTGCTAGAGATATGAAGAAAGAGGAAGGAAAACTTCATAAAACTGAATGGATGTTTTTAGATAATATAAATAAAACTTAATTATATAGTTTTAAAGTAGATCTCTGCACACTGTCCAACTCAAATTGAAGTAAAAAGACTATTGACACTCACCAATGTACATGATGGATGTTCCCAACATGTCACAAAGGGCAGGGGGGAAGAAAAGCAGGGGGTTGAAACTCTGGCCTGGTTCCATGGTGGGCTCGGGTTTGCGCCGATCATAACAAAGGAGAATGTGGAACACCACCAGGCAAGACAGCTCTCCCAAAAACATTCCCACAGCCTGGAAGGGTGAGAGGAGGAGAGGTGCGATGAAGGAAGGAGTCATGTATTAATCGGGGGCATGCAGGAAAAGAGACAGAGAAGGGGAAACGTTCTATGAAGAGAAGGAAATAGAGTCGAAACCAGTTCTCACTTTGTTAAAACATAAGATAATACTTCAGTTCTCTGCTGAGCTACTGAAAAAAATTGCTCTAAGGGGAAGTTTGATGCGAATAGCATGTCGTGTATCTTGGTGAGGTTAATTGGATTTCATTACCTGTACAAAAGGGTGGGAGAAGTTATGATCTTGGGTACCATAACATCCAGGTGCAGAGAACATATCAGCCCATCTAGAAGAATAACAGATTCATCTCATTAAAGGTGATGAGTGTCATTTCTCTATATTAAAATTCCTTAACTTAATATGCAGTATGACAATGAATAAGGCACTCATGGCAAACATTAGCTCAACAATGGCTAAGATTTTGAATATGTTTGTCCAAACAATGGTGGAAATGCAACTTGTTTAGGAAACCTGTTATATTTATTATTATTAATAATATTAATAATAATAATAAACAGTTATCTGTATAGCATTTTTCATAGGTCTATATAAAATGCAGCTCAAAGTGCTTCACAAGCATAAAAACAAATATCGGCAATACAATTTCACACAATATAAAATTAAACTCAGAAGCAACTATAAAGGGTTCAAATAAAGGTAAAGTAAAATAAAGACATAAACCAAACTTTCACAATTTCACACATCAATTCAATTTACCAATAAGCAACTTTAAAATATGTCTTATCTGCCTTTTAAAAATATAAATGCTAGAAGCCTCTTTCACTTAATTTGGTATAATGTTATAATTATGATTATTAGTAATAAAGAGCATTTCCATATCTTTCACCTGGCAGTCACTGTAAGTTTAATAAGTAACTATGTATGCACATTGCACATGATACACTAATGTCACTTTTACAACCATGAAATGACAATTCATGACCTCACGACAAAGAAAAGACTAGGCTATATTTAACAATTTGATTAAACTGATTTAGAAAGTGTAAAAGCAAGATGCATCAACACCATCAGTGTCAGTTTTTCAGCATAAATGGAGTGAAACTGTGGTATCAAATATCGTCTGCCTAGAAACATCAAGCATCTGTTTTAGACACAAAGCTGTATCAAGTTACTTAACAGTATTTGTGTCAGACAGCTTCGTTCTTGACGAGATGGACAACCTAAATCAGACTAAGTTATTTAAATGCTGCGGTTGCACTATTGACTAATAGTCACAAGTGTTTTGGTGGCAGAATTGCTGATTTTGCAGCATCAACATGTCACGAAACAGTGGATCATTACAACTGCACGCGATTCATGTAAGTTATGATAAGTCTTGTTCTAAAAAGTGCAATTTTCAATTTTATAGGCAAATGTTAAATTCATGTTACTAAAAAGTTCAATCTAAAGGGTCCATCTTTCCTTAATTTTGTTTGTGTTAACATTCATTTAAAATTAATTTAGACACTACAATTACATGTATTCACAAACAATGAGGACACGATGTACAGTTTTGTTTAAATACAACGAGAAACGTCCTTGTCTGCTCTATTAATAGAGGAAAAAATGTGGGGTAACTAATAAAAGTAAGCCGAAAAAAAACATGTAAACAATCACCATCTAGCGCGTGCGTGCTACTTACTTTGCGGATAGTGTGTTAATAGAGCCTGTGGTGAGCATCAGACCGGCGAGAAAGAGCTGATATTTTGTCCAAGCCATGGTGAGTGTGGGACTGAGTGAGTGACTGCGAACATCAGGCACTCAAGACACACTGTCTTAAAATTTATCTCTTTTGCGGATGATGACTAGTTATCTGAACAGGTCGTTCCCCTGTATGCAAAATGAAAATCACATGATGGCGATCATGTGACACACCAGCTGACGCTTTATGTACGTAACGTTAGAGTGCGCAGATCTTGTCACATTGAATGATAATCGTTACGTTCGTTTCAAAGTGATAATCTCTCCAGTCCTGCTAGTGCTATTGTTGCTAAATGAGCTACATTTAGTATTCATAAATATAAGTCTATGTTTTTAAAGTCAGAAGTTCATACCTAAAACAGTTATGTTAAATAAGAAAGCTGTAAATTCTATTTGTAAACATTTCCATATTTTTATTGACATTTTGTAGTTTTATTTATTTATTTTGTAATGTTTATTCAATGTAATTTTCCCCAATAAATAATAATAATAGTACAATTAAATAAAAAAAGGTGTGTTTTACAGTAAAAAAAAAAGAGTGCAAAGATTATGGAGCGAATTATGTGCCAAAACCTCACACACACACAAAACGTGTTTTACTCACACCCAATGATTCACAAACAAACTCAGTGTGGTTTGTAAATACAAAACATCACTCACAAACTAATGCATATTGTTCTGCAAATAAAAAACGTACATATCAAACAAATACAGTATGTTTTACATATACATAGAAACGTATTTCTTCAATGACAAAAATATCCTCCAAGTACAAACTAAAATCTTTCAAGTACAAAACAAAATTCTCCAAGTACGAGACAAAAACCTTCAAGTACAAAGCAAAATTCTACAAGCACGAAACAAAAACCTTCAAGTACAAAGCAAAATTCTACAAGCACGAAACAAAAACCTTCAAGTACAAAGCAAAATTCTACAAGCACGAAACAAAAACCTTCAAGTACAAAGCAAAATTCTACAAGTACGGAAAAACTGTCACGTGACTTTTGGCACTATTTTTCCGCGTCCAGGCAGATTTTCTTCACAAATATATCCAGGGCAGGCGGATTTTCTCACAAATGCAGTTGAGCAACTTCCTCTTCTCGAACAGTAGATGGCGCTAAGATAGGGGATCAATTTCGCGCTAGTCTCTCGGGAGAAACACTGATGTGAAACGCGTGCTTGCCTTTGCCCATGGGAAAATGAGCGGTGAACAGGTGTGTTTCTGTCTTACTTTATCTATAATTAACCTTATTGAGGTTTTGGTAAACGTTTATTATATAGACAGAAATCCACATTAGCACTTAGTAGCACTCCACTCATAGGATAAGGGAATCTATAAGCTGAAAGCTCTGCCATGTTGCTTTTTAGGCTACATTTTTGTAAAAACGTTTCATTTACTGAATTAGTCTATTTCTTTCGTTCTCCATAAATTAATGAGAACATTTCATTTAATTGAAAGGAGGGTCCCACTTATTCATTAATTTAGTTGGAATTCAGTCAGCTTAACTGTTAATGTAATAAAATAATGAATGAACAAAACAAACAATATAGGCTACAATTGTTTCTTAACTTCCCTGTGACGTATTGCCCAAATTATTATTTTGGACAGACAAAAGAAACCCTCCTTAATTTATGGAGAACGAAAGAAATAGATTCGTTCAGTGTAATCACTAATTTAGTCATTTCACACGCGTCTTATGTAGATTATTATTTTTTTATTTTTTTAAAGCAACATATGAGAGAGCTTTCAGCTTAGATTCCCCTATCCTAGAGAGAGTGAAGTGCTACTAGCGGTAATATGGATTTTTGTCTAGATGTAATAAACATTTTGCAAAAGAAAACCTCAATAAGGTTCATTAGATAAAGTAAGACAGAAACACACCTGTTCACCGCTCATTTTCCTCAGCTGTAGGCAGTGTTGGGAAAACGTATTTCGTTACAGAATACATGCCCAAAAATGTAATTTGTAACGTTTTCCGTTGCATTACTCAATCGGAGGGATTACGTCCGCATTGAATTGCCTTTTATAAGTGTAAGAATGCGGCCATCTCATCCTGCTTACTAAGAGACTGCTCTCTGCTTAAATAGGCTAATCCTGGCGCGTTCACTGCGAAGATCGCGAGTCAGCATTGTCACACTGACAAATACACTTGTTTATTAATAAACAATTAAAATATCTCCTTGCTATATTTTACATATTCATAATCTTTTGTCGGTTCTTTGTGACAGCTTTAAGGTGCTTTATTGGCAGTGCCACCCTACATGTTACACGCGTCACCACCGCAAAAATAAAAAAATAAAAAAATAAAAATCTACATAAGACGCGTGTGAAATGACTAAATTAGTGATTACACTGACCGAATCTATTTCTTTCGTTCTCCATAAATTAAGGAGGGTTTCTTGATAATCTGTCCAAAATAATAATTTGGGCAATACGTCACAGGGAAGTTAAGAAACAATTGTAGCCTATATTGTTTGTTTTGTTCATTCATTATTTTATTACATTAACAGTTAAGCTGACTGAATTCCAACTAAATTAATGAATAAGTGGGACCCTCCTTTCAATTAAATGAAATGTTCTCATTAATTTATGGAGAACGAAAGAAATAGACTCATTCAGTAAATGAAACGTTTTTACAAAAATGTAGCCTAAAAAGCAACATGGCAGAGCTTTCAGCTTATAGATTCCCTTATCCTAGAGTGGAGTGCTACTAAGTGCTAATGTGGATTTCTGTCTATATAATAAACATTTACCAAAACCTCAATAAGGTTAATTATAGATAAAGTAAGACAGAAACACACCTGTTCACCGCTCATTTTCCCATGGGCAAAGGCAAGCACGCGTTTCACATCAGTGTTTCTCCAGAGAGACTAGCGCGAAATTGATCCCCTATCTTAGCGCCATCTACTGTTCGAGAAGAGGAAGTTGCTCAACTGCATTTGTGAGAAAATCCGCCTGCCCTGGATATATTTGTGAAGAAAATCTGCCTGGACGCGGAAAAATAGTGCCAAAAGTCACGTGACAGTTTTTCCGTACTTGTAGAATTTTGCTTTGTACTTGAAGGTTTTTGTTTCGTGCTTGTAGAATTTTGCTTTGTACTTGAAGGTTTTTGTTTCGTGCTTGTAGAATTTTGCTTTGTACTTGAAGGTTTTTGTTTCGTGCTTGTAGAATTTTGCTTTGTACTTGAAGGTTTTTGTCTCGTACTTGGAGAATTTTGTTTTGTACTTGAAAGATTTTAGTTTGTGCTTGGAGGATATTTTTGTCATTGAAGAAATACGTTTCTATGTATATGTAAAACATACTGTATTTGTTTGATATGTACGTTTTTTATTTGCAGAACAATATGCATTAGTTTGTGAGTGATGTTTTGTATTTACAAACCACACTGAGTTTGTTTGTGAATCATTGGGTGTGAGTAAAACACGTTTTGTGTGTGTGTGAGGTTTTGGCACATAATTCGCTCCATAATAGATCTTCTGTCTTATATATGACTAAATATATGAGCAGTAATTTGTGAATAACAATGATGACAAACTACAGTGTGTGAGACTACGACAACTGTTCCCTGACCTGTTGGCAAAAAAATTATACTTTTTAATAATAATTAACAAATTAATATTTTACTCAACAGTATTAGATTAGTAGCTTTTGGACAAGAAAACTTTAACTAAAGAGACGATATTATTTGATGAATTCTTATAAAAAAGTTTCTTTGTTTCTCAGATGTTTTTGTTGTTTTGTGGGATTTTGAATCACTTCACTGACTCAATTCGAAACCGTTGATCAAAAATATTATTTTAGATTACCGGTAGTTCAGATTCATGTACGTACGCCAGTAGGTGGCGACAAGTGTTTGTTGTAAGAGTAAGAGTAGTTGAATCTTCCACTCCAATTTGTTAAAATTATTGTATTTTTTTTATATGATGTCAGTCGGTCAGCAGATTTTCGTTTCTCTCATTCAGTGTCGCTCAGAGTCAGTCTAGACAGTTACGAAAGTTGTGTTCGTCCAGGAGGTTCAACAAACGATATCTAGCTCACCATCTCAGTCGGCAGTCACATGGAGATGTCGGTGAAAGAAAAGTCAGTGCATGCACGTGAACCAAAATTATTCATTCATTTAAAGAATTTTCAAAAACACTGATCTGTTGATTGATTGATTGAACAGTTTTATTCAACATAAATATGACAACATGCTATTTTTGTGCTATTACTTTTTATGCTCTAGTAGCCTACTTTTTGCTTTAAAAAAAATGTAGTTACTGTTCAATTATAATTGTACCTGCTTATTATTAGATGGTTCTTATTTATAGTACTTATTCCAATAGTGGCTGTTTAATTCCACAAAGGCTGTTTAAAATACAGCACTGAGATTTTTATTTTCCTTCTCCTTTCTTTTTAACATAAATCAATGCCGACACTTTCAACACAGCCTGAGTATATCTCGAACTGAGACAATGAATATGTTGGTCTCAGTAATATTACACAATTCCATTCCAGCACTGTGCGAGAAGTTCCTTCCGTCCAATCACAGTGTGCGCTTTTGCGCCTTGCCTCGCCTTTAATCCGAAACTCGCTAAATGGTTGCGTGGGTGCGAACTGTTTTGTTGATAAATAACTTTGATAGATTGAATATTGTAAGAGGATCTGACCTCGAACTCTACGCATCCTGCTAACAGTAGGCTATTGGTAAAATTGCACTTAAACGGCCGAATGTAAACAGGAAAACAGGTTTGGTGACTATCGAGGTGTTCAAACGTGTTCGGATACAAAAAGTTGTTAGATTTGGCAGCCTACTAGTTAGAACGGCCTCTCGATGCATTATGACGGTATTTTAGCGTATCATCAAATGTGCGCACTTACGTCTAGGCGTTTACGACAGACTGCAATTGTAGGCTAGTAACGTTATGTGTTTATGGCCATGCACGCACGCTGTTGACTTTGCCCAGGGATTGAACTGTTTTTGTAAGGCGCTGTCATCCGAACTTGAAAAGTAAGTAAGGAAGGAAGGAGGACGTCAATACCATGTTGCAACAGTGTAAGTACGCTACAGTTCTAATCTGCTTTCATACACGACATTTCGTTCAATACGTCAGGAAATACCAAGGAGCAAAATGCACAAATACTGAAACTTTGCAGTCTTACAGGGAAGTATGTAGGACAGTTTGCGTTGCCGTGCAGCATTACTTATAAATATAATTTGTTACAACAAATGTTTTCATGGTGGTTTCTGGGTTGGGAGGGGTCATTAATGGGTTGAAAAGTAGTTCTGCTTGTTCTCTCTCTACTGTATACTCTCCATATCTCTCTCCCTTTCCCTCTTCACTTCCTGTAATTCTTGTTGTCTTGCATTGCACTTTTAATGCCCCTCCCGTGCCTGTCTGCTGTTGCCTTCTGCATTTGTGTTTGTCATGTTTCCTGGTTTTAGACCACTATGTTCCTTCTACGCACAAGTCTTGCCAAATAGCCATTAATTAATGGTATGCATAAGGAAATATTAGCAAATTTGGTGTCAATTGTGAGTATATTTTTGGACATGTTATGGTTGGTTAGGTATTTGGTGATCTAAAGTTTGCTTGACAAATCATTCTATGTATTGTTTCTGTAGAGATTTGATTTGTTTATTCAGGGGCCAACACTGACATTTGGGTCAACTTTTTTGTAATATAATAAGATTTTAAAAAATCATTATGATATAAGGATTCATTTCACCCTGACATTTAAAATAAAAGTCCCCTTAAAAAAGATCAAAATTAATTTTAATTTAAAAACTATAAACATGCTTATTATTAGTGAGTCCCTAAGGTGACAGATAATGGGAAAAATATAAGATGGGAGGAAACATTTCAATGATTTTGCATTTGTTTGCAAAAGGTTTGGGTTTCCCTGAGAAACTTTGTGTTATCTCCCAAAAAAGTTTTGCGTTTGCTCACACTCACTCAAGTTATTGTTTGTATGAATAGCATTTTAATGTATTTTTTGAATAATGTAATAGATCTGGATAAAATTAAATGAGTGTCATGGCATTGACCTATTTGACTTTTTTTTTGTCCTTCTAAGTAGAATGCAGACGACATTATACTCCGATTGTGACTGAGTTCAAAACCTAACTTTTTGTCTTTCTCTCCTTTTTAGAACGTTTCCCTTGACTGAGGAATGACTGAGTTTTTAAATATTTACACCACCTTTATACTGCAGTTTAGAAGCAAGTGGGGAGGTGAGGCTTGTAGACCCCACATAATCCTGCATGCACTCTGCTCTGTAAAACATTATTATTATTATTATTTAACTTAAGCCTGATTAGGTTTGAACAAGGCTGATTTAAAACTGAAGTACTGAATGCCCTGGGTTTTTGCTTGTCTTTTAGTTTTACACAACTGCCATGAGTCTTTCTCCACACCAGAGAGGAACCATAAACAGTATTAGCAAGCAGAATGTTGAAACAATGCAGCATTCAGGAGATCTCTTCTACAATGTGGGAGCCCCTTCCTTGGAGCAAGCTCACAGCAGTCCAGAGGGTTTGGTGGATTCTAGCCCTGAAGTCCAGGGCGTTTTCAAATCTGATAAAGGATATCCGGTCCGAGGGCATTTTCAGCAGTCAGGACCAGTGAAGTGGGTGCACCAGGACCCAGTGCAGACCTCGACTTGGTTTCAGGGCCTCCCGAACATGAATAAGTGGTCACAGAACTTTGGCCCTTCTCTCCCTATAGATGACCCAAGGGCCTTTCACAAAAGTCATGAGATGGAGGCTATGAAGTTGGAGAAGCTTTCGCCAGGTTCCTCGCAGTCCTACACAGACACATCTCACGTTCCTGGGGCGGATTGGGACCATCAGACGATGGCAGCCATGCATCATGTTCAATTCCAGGCTCTCCAACAAGGTCACATACCTGCAGACCTCCAATATCAGCCTCAGGGCATGCATCACAATATGACTGATTCCACACTGCAACCCTTCCAGTTGGCGTTTGGACCTACCAAGCAGCCGCAGGCAACTGGTTTCCAACAAGTCTTCCAAGGCAACAATGCACCTTTAAATATGAATTACAACGAGAAGCCAAAATCACAACAGCAACTCTTGCAGTTGCAGCAGCAGCAGCTGCATCATCAACACCAAATGCAACAGTTGCAGCAAATGCGTCAGTTGCAGCAGCAGCAACAGAATCAAATTCAGCAGCAGCAACGGCTGCATCAAATGCAACAGCAGTACCACCAGCAGAAGAAAAGGCAGGAACAGCTGCAACATATGCAGCAGCAGCAACTTCAGCAGCATGGACAAGGTTTTCAACACCTAGAGTCTATAGAAAAGCAGCGAGTCAAAAAAGAGATTGAGTCACAGGATCATCCCATCGCTCAGGTGAAAATCGAATCGAGTCAGGCCCAGATCACTGTTCCTCAACCACAACATCTTGTTCCTCAGGAATCAAATTACCAGGAATCTGGCATTGCAGAGCCCACTTCAGACCTCCAAGAAACCCAAACCAAACGACAGGTCCTCCCTCGTCGCTCTCGCCGACTCTCTAAAGATGGCATCTCTCCTCAAGGTGACCAGCCCTCCAAGGACAAGGTTTCTTCTCAGAATGGAGGAGTTGGTGGAGTCCAAGGACCCACAGTGGGGGTCATTCAAAGCACTCAGAGACGACGGAGGGCCTCTAAGGAGATCAACCTTGAGACTCTTGCTCAAAAGGCTTCAGAGATGGAATTTCTGCCAGCCAAGGTGAGCCCATTTCATTGGGAAATCCATTTGAAGCTTAACTTTACAATAGTGGAATAGTAGAAATATGTTCTAATATTAAATGGAACATACTGCGTTGGATATGTCCTTAAATACAGTTTGTGAATGCCACTAGCGTCACCAAACGAAATTGCAAATATATTAATTGTTTTCAAACAGTTAAGTAAGATTTAGTAAGATTTTTAATATTTTTAAAAGACGTTTCTTATGCTCAACAGGCTGTGGATTCATTGTTGAAAATATAATCATTTTTTTGTGAAATTTGATTACAATTACAAATAATTATATGACAAATAATTATTTGATATATTATATATTTAAAAATGTCATTTATTCCTGTAAAGGCAAAGCTGAATTTTCAGCATCATTTATCCTGTCTTCAGTGTCACATGATCTCTGAGGATTTATTCTATGCCAAATATGTTTTTGAAACATATGTTTTTGAAAAACGTGATACGTTTTTTTTTTTCAAGAATCTTTAAGTAGAAAGTTCAAAAGAACAGCATTTATTTGAAATAGAAATATTTTGTAATGATATAAATTATTTTCTGTCGCGTTTGACCGATTTAATTGATGAATTAGGAAATGTTTTTTTTTTCTGTAAAAAAATATCTTACAGACCACAAGCTTTTGAACAGTACTGTATGCCTTAAATATTTAAAATTATTATGGGATGTTTTGCTGATTTGATGGTCTACTAAGTTGTTTTTGTTGTTTAAACAAGCTTGTGAATTGGCTTATTCAAAACCTTAAAAATTTCCACTGCTGATTCGCTTTATTATGCTTTATTACCTAATCAAGCTATAAAGTAAATATTGCAGTACAAATTTGGCTCATAGTGGTGTTTGCTACTGAGCTTCCCCAGTCATATACACACTGTATAATGTGCAGTAAAGTGTATGGAGTTAGTGAGCATTGTGAAGCAGTCTGGTGAGCAGCTGCGTGTCTGCACACCTTCACATTCCACACTCTCTCAAAATCCTTTGTTGAATTTAGGAGTGGCCGATTCACCAAGCACTATTTGCTAACATTTATCCAATCCAAACTTCACAAAACAAGAAGTTTGTGGTATACATTTATTCTTTTAAATATAATGGACTGTCTTCAGATACTTCTATGTAACAGGAAATAGACATCTCTTTTTATTTGAGATGTTATTTGAAAAAAAAGTATTAAAAACAAGGACTGTTTTTTTAAGATCGCATAAACCATCTAGTTCTGTGACTCACTGAAACGCTGCAGGTTGCTTACACATAATTAACTTTATTTGTGCCTCTTTATCCCTTGATTGTTTTTCTCCATTTATATTTACTTCTGTCTTTTTAATCTTCTCTTAATAGTGTGAGGACATTACCCCTGGTAGACCAGCTGGTATGGCCCCTCTAGTCATCCCAGTCTCAGTCCCAGTTCGGAGAGGTCAAATCAAAATGGAAGTGCAGGGCAGCTGGGCACAGACGGATAATGTTCAGAATCCCTCAGAGATTTCACATCAACAGAACCAGCCTGATTGCAAACCCTCTGTTATTGTAGCACGCCGGCACTCATTAAAGAACTCCGCATCTGAGAGCTTCATCCAGGTACAGGTTAATGTCAAGTCAAGTCAGCTTTATTTATATAGTGCTTTATACAGTACAGATCTGTACAGTGATAAACAGGAAAATAATTATCAATGATGCAAACAGAATTCAATTATGCTGGAAAGAATCACTAAAAAAAGACAACAGTGTCACTATTCAGCTTAAGTCAGTTCAGTGTTGATTCAGTTTGGTTCAGTAACTGTGTAAAGTTAATCAATTATAAAAAGAGTTCAATTCAGCCATAAAGCAGCTCTGCAGAAAACAGTGATGCCATCAACCAGCCCAGTTCAGTTCTCATCCAATAGTGTCAGTGAAGTCAAATCAGTAATAATGCTGAATATTAAGTGTCCCCGACCAAGCAAGCCAAAGGTGATAGTGGCAGCGAACTCAAACTCTTATAACATCTCAAATGGTTTTCAAATACTTAACATGCTTTTGCACACTAAAAGTGTACTTGATTTTTTAAAATAGTTGTTAAATAGACAGTTGTTCACCCAAAAATGAAACTTCTGTCATCACCTGTGTTCTGCTGAACACAGAATAAGATATTCTGAAGGATCAAACAGTTGACTGTTGTCATTGACTTATAGTATGGAAGAAAAAAAAAATACTGTGGAAGTCAATGGCTACAGTCAACTGTTTGGTTACCCACATTCTTCAAATTATCTTCTTCTGTGTTCAGCAGAAGAAAGAAAAACGTACAGGTCTGAAACAACTTGAGGGTGAGTAAATGATGACAGAATTTTCATCTGTCTGTCTACTATTTCCGTTTCAATCAGGGTACAAGGCAAGAGGACAAATCCAGGCGCCGCCCACGACCTGAACCTCTGGTCATACCTCAGCCGAGCACTTTCATCGCCCCTTCTGTCTACTCCAGCATCACCCCCTACCAGAGCAATCTGCGCTCCCCAGTGCGCCTGCCAGACCATGCCAGCATCATCCCGCCGTACACCCCTCCGCCCATTCTTTCACCTGTGCGTGAAGGCTCTGGGCTGTACTCTGTTCTGTTCCTCTCTTCTATGTCAGCAGGCAGCCAGATCCTGCCACCCCTATCCACATCCAAAAGCAACACACGAAGCTTGCTGCGCACAAGTACGTTCCACCTTGCATTCACATTTTTTTTATTAGTAAAAATGTACAAAAGTGTTCTAAGCATTAACATTTATTAATGCAGTAGTTATAGTAAACTACCAATGAACAATCGTTTCTTACAGCATTTTTTCATTTGCGTTAATGTTCATTTACAGTATAAACGCACTATTGTTCATTGATAGTTGTTATTAATGTTAATGTACCACTTTTAATGGTATAAATATGTTAGTATATTTAGATATTAAATACTTTTTATTAGTAACATGGTAACAATTGTGCTAAATAATGTTAACGTATGTAACCATATTGTAAAGTCAAATTTTTATCGTCAGTATTTGATTGTTTATTCATACTTATTAATAGATTAATTAGAAGTTATCTTTAATTAGGTATTATGAAGTATCAATAAACTGTACATTCTTAATGCATTTATTAATCTTCTTAATTAATGTTAATTTACATTGTTAGTTCATAATTCATTAACTAATGTTAATTAACAAAATGTTAAAGATATATTAGTATATGTAAAAATAAAACTTAACCTAGATGGATAAAAGCTGTAATTGTTTTGTTCATTAGTTAATGCATTGGGTATCATGAACTAATAATGTTAACAAACGTTATTTAAAAACAAAATTGGTAGTGTTATTGTATTAGTTGTTAGTTCACATTAAAGGAACACGCTGACTTTTTGGGACTTTAGCTTATTCACCGTATCCCCCAGAGTTAGATAAGTCTGATAAGTTAGATAAGACTGGAAGTAAATGGCTCCAGCTAGCATACTGCTCCCAATAAGTGACAAAATAACGCCAACATTTTCCTATTTATATGTTGTGATTTGTATAGTCACAGTGTGTACAAATAACAAGGTCATATGAGACACAGCTATCTTTTAACCTTATACATACTGGGAACTATATTCTCAGAAGGCGAAGCACTGCTACTTGGGCGGACTGATTTGCTCGCAGCAAATGAGAAGCCCTGTGGTGAGGAGCAGAGAGTTCACTCAGAGTGTTGCGCTAATCACTCCGTATCCGTATCACAACATATAAATAGGAAAATGTTGGCGTTATTTTGTCACTTTTTGGTAGCATTATGCTAGCAGGAGCCATTTACTTCCAGTCTTTGTGCTAAGCTAGGCTAGCGGTGGGTGCGTCAGACAGAAATACAACACGCACAGAGATGAAAAGGGTATGAATGGACTTCTCTAACTCAGGGGGATATGGTGAATAAGCTAAAGTCCCAAAAAGTCAGCGTGTTCCTTGACTATTGTGCCACTGCCAACTAATGTTAACTTATACAGCCTTAATGTAAAGTGTCAACCCTTTTTCACTGTTTGTTTATTCTTACCTATAAATCCTATTAAAAGTGTAGATGAACTGTGTAGTTCATCATATTGACATGATTCATCTTTTGCTGACTTTATTTTCTGCATTTCAGGCAGCTCTGATATCAGTCCTCCTGCACTCCCACTGATTGGAGAAGCAACGCCTGTCAGCCTAGAACCGTGAGTATTTATTAAAAAAAGCTATTCATCACAATCACTGTCCACTAATCGAATATATTTCCCTCTCTTGCATGTTTAGGCGAATAAACATCGGCTCTCAGTATCAGGCAGAGATTCCAGAACTATGGGATCAGAACTTGGCCCTAAAGGACCAGCATAAAGCAACTTTGGTCTGGCTCCCTAATTCAGAGGCTGATTCTATGACCCCCCAGGATACAAGATGTAACTTGTCTTTAGACTGCATTGATATAGCTAATGTTCACCAAATGCATATGACACAGACATACTCACATATTTCTATTCCAATCCTTATTATTTTCCAGTTGATGACCTTATGAACCTGGTCTGCTCCAGTGTCATGTGTGGAGGAGGAACCAACCCAGAGCTAGCAATGCACTGCCTGCACGAGTGCAAAGGCGATGTCATGGTGAGCACAGTCCTCAATGCACAGTTGTTTCTCTTCATTCTTATTTGAAAATAGTTCTGCTGTTTAATAGTTTAGCAGAAAATGTGAAATTGAATGCATGTTTGCTGAAGAAAAGTATTAATGATTTTGCTTACCCCAAAGATTTGAACGGTTGTATGTCTAAGAGTCTCCAAATACTTATTGGAGCCACTGTATTTGATGCATAAATATGTTTTCTGGAGAAACAGCAAATGTTGTTTTGATTCTGTAGCACGCTTTGGAAATGATGATGATGAAGAATCCCATCTTCTCCAGGAACCACCATCTGGCAAACTACCACTATGCAGGTAGAAACTCATATACAGAAACGTATAGTAGTGGGCTAAACTACTAATTTTCTAATGAATTAATTAATCTCACATTTTTCTGAAATTAATCGCACATAACTTTAAATATCTTAATTTTGTTTCTGCATTAATTTTGAGATTCAGTGTGAAAATATGCATTGCAATATAAGATTTTAAAGACATTTTAAATCTTTGTTTAATTACATATTTTTATTAAATACTATTAATGAAGGCCAGCATCAGTGATACCAAATATTGCTAATGGTGTCTCTATTAATTTGATTTTTTTCTCAATTTCTCGGGGTGAAACAATTAACCTTTCAACATTACAGTATAATTGAAGCCATCATTTTTAACATTTAATTGTCTTAAAATATTGCAACAACCTTTAATTTAAATGAACTGAAAACAAACGATATTAGGGCTGTTTTGGTATGTCTAAGAAATAATTGTGATTATGACGATTAAATAGTCTCTTTAAGCTGCATTATATTTCTCAGCAACAAGGTGGAAGCAATGCTGTTTTTGAAGAAAGTGTCTTTTGGTCTATGTCTTCACATTGTGACTTCTAAAAGAGTGGTTGTCTGAAATATCTGTGGTTACATCAAATAGCAGCGATCAGATGGTTATTTAATAATCGTGACAGGCCTAATCTTCACATAAACCCATCATCATAAATGTCACATTTAGCTGTGCCTTTAATATAGTGTGTTGTATATAGTAATATAATGTTTATGTCTCTGACAATACCAGCTATCTCTGTTTGAAGAAGAGCTGTCAGTAAATGGATAGTTCAATTATTGCAATTGCAATCCAGCAGATTATCTGTAATGTTTTATGGTGGATAGCAAGAGAGTAATGTTCCTTAAATATTGACAGGATCAGATTGCTGGACTGTGGATGAAAAACGATTCTTCAACAAGGGTATTTCTGCTTACAGGAAAGATTTCTTCTTAGTTCAAAAACTGGTATGCAGTCTTTTTTGGTTACTGTATTATTATTGGTCATATATTGATTCATATAAAGTAAATTAATATGTTACAAAATACCTTTTTAAAGTGACATTGTGTTTCTGTTAATCTGTCTGTTTTTGGCAGGTGAGGACTAAAACAGTGGCACAGTGTGTGGAGTTCTACTACACTTATAAGAAACAAGCAAAGGTTGGTCGTAATGGGACTTTTACATATGGACCTTCAGACCCAGAGGAAAACCTCCCTGTGGTAAAGGCTGTTACTGCTGTTAGACATTGTCATTGTCTTTGGCTTTTTAGCATATGTACAGTGGGATCCAAAAGTGTGAGACCAGACTGAAAATCATTCATAATTTAAATATAAACAACATTTTTACACTTATAAAATCTGTGCTACAATAAATCTGTACAATTTGATGCATCATATTTTATATCAGTCTGTTCTTTCATCTCCAACCTAGATGAAGGTGAAAGAGGAAGAAAATTATAGTAAACAACAGGAGGGGACACAAGATAATGTGGATGAGCGTCTACAAGATGTGACAAAGACACTTCGGGACAATGAGAATGTGAGTATTTGGAGTGAAAGCGTACTCCTCTTTGGAGTAGTAATGTAGTACAAATGTAGTAAATACACCATAAAGGCTTTGTCATGTTTCTCTGGGTTGGAATATTAAATGTCTTGTTATAGCCAAATGAATAGCTCATTCTATTTTCATGGTTGTCTTTACTGGCTCATCCAGAAGAGGGCAGACGTGGCTCATGAGGCTCAAAAGAATGGCTCTGTGGAAGAGACTTCTGGCCTGATGCCAGCAACTCAACCCTCTTTTAAAACTCCTTCGCCTGCACCTCCGAAGCCTCGCTCAGACAATACCGGGAAGAAAAACAAGGCCTCAACTGTCAACAAAAGTCAGGGAGAGCCGGAGGGCATTTTCCCTTGCAAGAAGTGCAGTAGGTTAGTCAGTTTGTATATGCTGGTCTATGAATTTTACTAGTTTAAAATTAAGCAACTGAATGAAGGAAGTTTGTCTTAGTTGCATTTAACTTACCTCAAAGGACAGTTGAGAACAGTTTTCTTCCAGAGCTTTCTTAAAGCAGTTGCACCTATATGAGGGTTTACACTGTACTGTATTTTTACTCTTACTCTGGTTGGTTTTTATTTTACAGTATGTGCACTTAAGTGTACTTAGTACTTAGTTATAACCCAGAATCAGATATTCCAATTACTATAATAAGTACATAGTATGAACATGGGGAACAGGACTGTAAAATAAACTGCTAATCTTACTCTTGTACTGTACATCTTATCTAAGTTGAATAAGAGCGAGAACTCTTTATCTTTGGTCTTCAGTACCTCTGGGGGTTTCTCTGGGGATTTGATATTCAGACACTGAAATATTACTTTCTATATTTCAGTATTAATATTATTATCACAATACAATATTAAATATTAAATATAAATGTAATATTCCAATAATATTACATCTGGACTCTTTTTTTAAAATTATTATTTAATATATAAATATTTCAATATCAGTATTATTTATGTGTGTGTGTCCTGCAAGGTTAGTAGAGTACTCTTAAGCAGAGATATATTATGATTATAATAATTGTATTAATAATATGTCATTTGTCTGAGGCCACATATAATAATTCAGCAATTTTATTCTCTAAAGCAGAGGGAAATTATTTACCCTTATGTTTAAAAGTATCCTTAAAGATTTAGATTGTTACACATCCTCATGTCGTTCCAAACCATAAGATTTCAGTTAATCTTTGAAATAAAAAAATGAAGATATATAAATTAAATCTGTGAGATTTCTATCCTTCCATTGACAGCTACGCAACTATCACTTTGATGCTTCAAAAAGGTAATAAAGATTGTAAAACTAATCCAAATGAATTGAGAGGTTTAGTCCAAATTTTCTGAAGAGACAAGATTGCTTTATGATGCACAGATTGAATTTATGCTTTTATCAGCAAAGATAAACAGAAGCTCAACCGCACTTGCTTTGACGCATGAGAACAAACCTAATTGTTTTTTGTGGAAGCTCAAACGTGCTGCGTAACACAGGAGAATGAACCTCATTGGTTCTTGCACATCAAGCAAACATGCTTGAGTTTCCGTTTATCACAACAGATGTGTGAGTTGATGAACGTTTATGTGAATTCAAGCCTAAATTCAATTTGTTTATCATATAAAGCGTGTCTTCATAAAATTTCTCATATGGATAAATTTTACAATCTCTTCATGACCTTTCTGAAGCTTTAAAATGATAGTTGCATAGGCTGTCAATGGTGGGACAGAAATCTCTCAGATCTCATTAAAATATCTTCATTTGTGTTTTGAAGATGAATTGGAAGTCTTACGGGTTTGGAACGACATGAGTAAATTATGACAGTATTTATATTTTGGTGAACTATCCAGATGCTTTTTACACTCTTTTTTACTCATTGTCTGCTTATGCTTTTATAAATCCCTATATTCATAACATTCACACAGCTTGCCAATGGTTTTTATGTGTGTGCGTGTGCGTGTGTGTCTGTACATACACACACACACACACACATCCACAAATATAAAGCAGTTTCTTATTTTAAGCAGTCCTTGTACTTATTTTGACGTCCTTGTGTGTGTATATAGGGTGTTCTACAAAGTGAAGAGCAGGAGTGCTCACATGAAGAGTCACTCCGAGCAGGAGAAGAAGGCAGCAGCACTGCGCCAAAGAGAAGAGGAAGAGCGAGTGGCTAAGGCAAAGCAGGAGATGCTAGAGGCAGCAAAGAGGAAGGAGGCACAAGGAGGAAAGAAAGAAGAGAGTAGTGGAGCTGAGGACAGCTCAGCAGAGCCAGATGATGAGCAGGATGAGGACTGGCATTGAGGAACTAGATGACTCCTTTAGTAGTCTTCTGTAGTACCAGTTGGTACCAAAAATGTACTTGGTTAAGGGCAGTTGTGATGTTTGAAATGATAACAGTGGATGATATGCCTTTGTCTTTTTATTTTTACCAAAATTTTATAAGAACTTTCCTTTGGTATATATTTTTTAAAAAAGGCAGATGTGTGGCAATTTGGCATCATTCACAATGAATGAGCTTGATATGAAATCAAATTAATATGAGTATTAAACTTTTCTAGAAAGTACCGGAAAACAAATTTTGTATGTGTTCAGTGAGATTGTATTTTTTTTTAATGTGTTTATGTAATATACATAATATGTAATCAAGAACACAGACTAAAATCCCCTTCCTTCTACCTTCTATAATTTCAATTAAATATTTCTTGTGCATGAAATGTATATAATGCATAAAGAATCTCTTTGTATTATATTGTGTACAATATTGATCCTGTTGTGTGTTTTTTCAGTACTCTAAACTTAAAAGAATGTGTATATTTATGTTTTCAATGCACCTAAAGGGAGTGGAATATTGGGATTAAGGAATTTTTTTAAATAAACTCATGTAAATGCAAATCACATTTTTCACACTTAGCAGACTATTGTGACCACGCACGCTTGATATTTGCTATTTTTCATAAATGTGTGCACAATAAAAACAAACTTTCGGTATAAACGTGTATTATTTGTCTTGATATAATAAATATAAAAGGAAAAAGTTCAATTATCATCACATATGGTATTGAAAGAAGAAAACTTAGAAAACAATACTCTTTAATAGTCAATTAGTTTATTATTACACTTGCTGATTGCTATAAACAAGTAGTTTGGGAAATCTCTTCAAATGAACGTTAAAATAACTATCATTAGTATCAGAAGAGTAAAAGACATCTGGATTTTTCCACTGCTACCACCTGCAAATAAGAATGCCATTAATTGGTTACTAAATATTAAAATCCACACAGGTAGTAAAAACAAAATGGTTCAAATAATTTGTTAGACAAACAGAAAAGGCAATTTTGAATGAAACCCTCTTCTGAGAGTCAAATCAAATGTGAATCAAATGCTTACCAACATCAAAGTTATCCACTAGCATGCCTTCGGTGTCACTGAGACTTCCATTGTTTGCTTCTGGAACTACACCCAAAAGCTTACACATCAACGGATAGATGCTGACACTGTCAAAAGGTTCAGCCAAGAAATTATTCCTAAAGTCTGGTCCAAAGGCTCGAAAGATCATTTTCATATCCATTTCCTCATTACTGAATCCATGATCTCCTTTGTTGATATGCAAACTGATCCTCTGCACAAACAGAAAACAGATTGTTAGAATAGAACACGGTATGATTCATTCAGGTAGAATGTTTACATAAATTCACCCTACCTCAAAACATTTGTAGCTTAAATGTGCTTCAAGTGGTATTTACTATTTACACTTTGGACGGAGGCAGATTTTATTTATTTGTTTTTTGGAAAGAAATGAATCATTCTTTTCAGCAAGGATGAATTAAATTGATCAAAATTGACAGTAGACATTTATGATATAAAAAAAAATCACATAAATGCTTTTGAACTTTCTATTTTATCAAAGAACAACAAAAAATATTCAGCAGCACAACTTTTTCAACATTGATAATAATAGAATTTTCTTGAGCACCAAATCAGCATATTAGAGTGTTTTTTTTTTGTTTTTTTTTACAAATAAATGCAGCTTTGGTGAGCATTAAGAAATTTCTTTTTTTTAAAACATAAACAATTTGTGCTGAATATATTTATTTTTTATCAATTTGTTACTGATAAAGGATAAAAAACTAGCTGAATAATGTGGAGCTTGTATGGCATGTGTTAATTATCATGTTTGGCTAAAATATTGTCAGATTGTACTAAGTGAGCTTTCAAACAATGGACCCTTTTCACAGACTGTGATGACACGTTTCCACAGTTATCAACATCGCAAATCTAGTAAAGTGTTTCAAATTTTCATTTTTAAAAATTAACGTGTTATATTACCTTGTCAGTAAATGACAAAAAAAAAAAATTAACGCTGCTGCTGTCAGGGTTATGCTCTGCTTTCTTTTTGTTCTGTGTAAGTTTCCTTTGTTCCCGTTTTCCCGCCACTAGTTTGTTTCCATAGTTCCCATTGATTGTTTGATTATGTTCTGGTTTTCATTCAGTTTCCTTTGTCTGCCTTTGGTATTTATACACACTGTGTCTGTTCTTGTCATTTTATGGAGTTGTTCTGCTGTGTTCCTTTAAGTTAAATTGAATTAAAGTGTATATACTACAGCAATTCAATCTAGTTTTTATTTCCAGTGTTCAAATTTAAAATATAACGACTGAGGAAGTGATGGCAAATTTTACATCTTTCTCTCTCATGGCCAATGCATTCAGTTGCTGCGTCCGAAATCTCCCGCTACTCACTATATAGTGGACTATAGTGAGCTCGCCATTTTGCAGTGCTGTCCGAATATATAGTGATGATTATTATACCCTATATAGTCCACTCAATGTATCCTAGAATGCATTTTGAAAAGTAGTGTACAACCGATGGTCACTAACCCAAGCCCTACATACCATCATGCATTGCGCTGATTGTAAAAAAGACGGACGGGCGACAGCAATGACGTAATCAACAGCGCCGAGAGACGATCGAGTAGTGTCCGAAAGTGGTGTTTCTATTATGCTGGTGAGCTCACTATATAGTGCTCTACTCCCTACCCCCTACATAGGAGGTAGGGAGTAGTGGTTTGAGTGGAGATTTCGGACACAGCCAGTCTCTCTATATTTTTCCCTCAGTCGTGGAAACTCTATAACAGATTTTTTTCTTTTGAAACTGGAGCAAATGGAAGTACAAAAATTATATTTGCTGTCATCTCCCATTCACCGCTATAGAAGTTTACACAACTATGACGAATTCTGCTTCTGAGAACCCTGGAAATGTAAAAAGGGTCTATTGGGTAAAATGATTTTTTACATTTATTTCCAAAGCCACTTACAGAGTTGATATTGAACCCCAGGTCTGCCAGAAGGACTATAGGTTGAATTCTCTCATGTTTGCCTATGTGAAAGTGTTCTGGAATCTCTTCTTTCTTATAGACCGTCAGATTGGGATGCGCATTCTTCAGAGCATTATAAACTTCCTGTTCTTTGCCCTCTTTAGGTGTGATCATCCCAAACCCACCATAGTCAAGCAGGTCAAAGCGTGATAGATTGAATAAATTCATGTAATTGCTAAGTTTTATCTCATTAATCTCAGTGGCCTTTTTAATAGTGGTCATGCCATGGTCTGAGGACAGAATGATGTTAAGATGATCAGTCAAACCGTTCTTGTGAATTGCCTCCCTGAGGTAGCCAATAGTGCGGTCGATCTGTTCAATGATCTTTCTTCTCTCTGGAGTTTCGGGGCCTGCAGCATGACCCACATTGTCTGGTTCTCCATAGTAGAGAGTAACAAAGTCAAAGTCCTCTTTGGTGAACCATCCCATCACAGTGTCTATGTTCTGCCGCCAATCTGTCTCATTGTCATCAGGTTGACCATGATCTTCCACCAGGGAACGATCCACAGCTTGCCCACTGTACTTTGCTCCTCCACCAGGATAGAAAAAAGATGCTGTTTTCAGACCCTTTGAAATATATAGGAGAAGTTACTGGGGCATCTTGAGACAAAACAATGGCACTGCTATAGTTTAAGATATGTCTGTGCAAGGTGCTTTAATTTAAAACATCTCAAACATGCACTAGTCTGGGACTAGCTTAAGCTTTGTCTGTGAAACCGATGCTCACCAATGCTACATTTATTTGATCAAAAATGCAGTAAAAAGTAATATTGTGAGACACTCTTACAACTTAAATTAACTGTATTCTATTTTAATATTTTTTTTATGTAATTCAGCTTTGCCATCACAGGAATAAATTACTTTTAAAATATATTAAATTGAAGACAGTTCTTTTAAATAAATTAAAATATTTCACAATACTAATGTTTTTACTGTATTTTTGATTTAATAAATGTAGCCTCTGGTGAGCTTAAGAGACGTAGCCTATTTCAAAAGCAATTAAAATATCTTAATTCTAAACCTTTGACTTGTGTTTGTGGTGTGTGTGTGTGTGTGTGTGTGTGTGTGTGTGTGTGTGTGTGTGTGTGTGTGTGTGTTTTTTTATTTTGTATTTCGTCCTTACAATCTGCTCACAAAAACCTTGTCAGAGGAGCAAGTTCACCTGATTCTGGGCTGTTATCCACAGGGGCAAGGCATCATTATCCCACCATTCTGATTTTTTAAGTGTTGCCTTATGGGTAAGTCTCAACCCAGTTGTAACATTGAACATCAGGTTATGGACCACACCATGATCCTCTATCCATCTCCCTAAATGAAAGATTAAGATACAATCATATTGTTATACCGTGCTCTACAGACATATAGTCAGTATTAATTGTCACTATACATAATGTTGAAAATTGTATTCAGTCATATCAACCAATCGTTCTCTGTGGTCAAATAGTGGATTCAAATGAACTAAGATTACTTGTGATCACAGTGTGCATGTAGACCCACACTTCTGTTCTTTTCTTTTTTTAAACTCAATACTCATAATCTCAAGAACTGTAAATTGGCCATCAACAAGGTTTATGAACACTGCGAATGTAAATAACCTTAAAGTTGGAGCTCATGCTAGATTTGCACAGTGCCATTTAATGAGGTTGAGGTTATTGGCCAATTAAGTGTGCTCAGCAGCTCTCAGTACACAAGACTTTGAACATCATGATAAGAATGGACATGGATATGAACACTAACGCAAGTAAGCTATGGTGGAACACAACACATCTAAGTGTGAATCAGAAGAATGAATATTTGCACTTATTTCTGCGAAATTATATTAAACAATATTCAATTTCATTAAATAGGATATCAAATTTATATTCTTTAAAATGTACAGTATTAACATTTATGTTTTTAATATAAAATGTATTAATATATATAGAATAGCCTACACATATTTATATTATATATATACTGTATATACATTATACATACCATTTATGTATTAATCTCAAGTTTGAGTTGTTAATCAGTGGCTATTTAGTGACTCAAAATTCAACTAATTTCTCTGACCAATCAAATCATATGCAAGGTGTTTAAACAACCGCTGATTTAAGAATGCATTACAAAAGCTACCAATTCAGTGTTCGGATGAATTGGGCCTTTGAATGTGTCAGAGCTTCCGTTCTGCTCTTTTTTTGGTATCCCTTCTGTAAAGGGTGTATTCTACATGAACATTAATTATAAGCAGATTGTTGAGCCTTACCAGTAATAGTTGTAAAGTGTGATGGAGATGTCATGGTGATCGCTGGGGGATTGATGTACTTTGCCTTCACTCCCTCTTTAACAAGCTTGTCCAGATTTGGTGTGTCCGCATCTTGGTCGTAATCCCACCTGAAACCATCAAAAGAGATCAGCAACAACTTATTATATGTCTTCCTTTTGGACAGGGGTTTACTGCTAACACAGAGAGACAAAGCCAACGCCAGCAGAAGTTCTGACTTCATCTTGAGAGACTGTCAAGTAGAATGAAAATCAGCAAAAGCTGATATTGGTGTTATTATACCAGGCATTATCAGGGAACTGATAAGACAATCTATAGTCTATATTTTCTGTAGTTCTTATTCAGTTTGTTGTTACTGAAATCATACTCTTTAGGCATACAACTACATAGGCTAACAAATGATACTTAAATTTGAAATGTATAATACCTTACTGTAAAGTAGAAAAGGTATTGTTTTCATTTATTATTACCCTTTTCACAGTTTGCATTTTAACCTTAAGAGATAAGGTTAGCCATAGGTTGACGTTGGACCTTATAAATTTAGATGGAGCTCATAAACTGTTAAGGATCATTAGAGATCTTGGTAACACTCTACAATATGGGTGCACTAATAAGCATTAATTCATGCTTAACTAATGCTGAGATAATCATGTATAACTCATGGAGAAATAAACAATTAATTAATGATTACTGCATCAGTAACTAATAAAGATTCCAAATGATTAATATATTAAGTAATATATGAATTGTTATTAATTAAATCTGTCATAATGTCTTAATTCATTCATAACATATTTTCTTAACTAACAGAGTAAATTAATGCGTTAATTATCCACAATGGGTTGAAGTCACATAGGCCTACTTCAACTTCGAATTGGCTGCTTTAATTAATCATTCGCTAATGATTTGCAAAAGTATCATTATGTTATGCCTTTACATGTTGAGGCACATGACTATTAACTAACCGTTAAGTAATATGTAACACTTAACAATTAGTTAATAGTCATGTGCCTCAACATGTAAAGTCATAACATAATGATACATTTACAAGTCATTACCTAATGATTAATTAAAGCAAACAATTCGAAGTACATTGCTTTGACCAATTGTGGTAATTAACGCATTAATTTACACTTTTAGTTAATAAAATATGTTATTAAGGAATTAATACATTATGACACATTTCATTAATAACAATTCCTATATAACTTAATATATTAACCATATAGAATCTTTATTAGTTGCTGATGCAGTAATCATTAATTAATGGTTTAGTTCGTCATGAGTTGTACATTAACACATGATTATCTGTGCATTAGTTAAGCATGAATTAATGCATATCAGTGCACCCATATGGAAACGCCCCCCCCTTATCTGAAAGAGCTACTCACACCTCTAACAACAACACGATCCCTCCGTTCATCAAAGACAAACCGTCTCTTTCTCCCCAAGACCAAGCTCAGCACTATGGGTGATCGGGCTTTCTGTTCTGCCGCTCCTCGGATCTGGAATGCCCTCCCTGACCATCTGAGGTCACCTCAAACTATTGAGACTTTTAAGAAAGGACTAAAAACTTTTCTTTTTAGGAGAACTTTTGACTCTTAACTATTAGGTCTACTTTTGATAATTTTAGGTCTATTTTTACAATGCTTTTATGATCTTAAACTGTAGCACTTTGAGATTTACTCTAAATGTAAGGTGCATTACAAATAAAATCTATTATTATTATTATTATTACCCGTGTAAAGTGTTACCGAGAACTTATTGTTGATCATCCGGTCATATCATCTTTATATAAACACAAGAACTACAGAATGAAAATAATTGTCTACATAAATCACAGTGACAACATCCACATTTGTTCCATTATAATTATAATGCACGTAAGGGACTTTTATTGTAGAAATACTACCGGAAGTAGGAAGTTTATGTTTTTTTCCGCTCATTATAGTTTTCGTGTTCACACTGCTTCCAGGGCTGGGTCCCTGACAGCTGATGTGATATTTAGGAAAAAATATTTTATTTTAAACAATTACAAGTCAAAGCGTTAAAGAAAGCATTTTCGCCACTCCATTGGATGTAACGTTGAGTAAGGTAAGATTCGACTAACGTTAGTAGTCCCAGTTTAGTAGCGCTTCTCAAAAAGGCCCCTGCGCTGTTTATTGTGTCAGCTGACCTTAGTTTTTATATAAAACATCTGTTATTATGACAAATAAAATAAAACGCCAAGAAATCTGCCTTTAAAAAAAGTAAAGTGGCGGTATAGTGCTACGTATGGTGTAACGTAATATTCTAATGTTTATCATAGTACAATAATTACAATATACATATACTTTCTAGTACATCTTTGTACAATAATGGACAAGTTACCAACATGAATAAAATGAAATTGGTATGAATGTGATATTTTTTTTTTGAGATTTATTTTAGAAAACTTTTTTACCTGCATGTCTGTAATGTTGTACTGTTTTATTATTTGCAATATTGTTGGACACTTACAGCTAACAGATTTTTTTTAAAACATGTTGCATGCGAAATAATACACTTTTGAATGACCATCAGTATAGCATCAACCAGCAGAAGGCCCATATGTTTATGTGTTTAGTGGAAGTATTGCTTGCTGATTCCCAAGACCCAATTGTGCTTTTAATTTCAGGAATAAACATGACTGCCATCAAGCACGCCCTTCAGAGGGATATTTTCACCCCCAATGACGAGCGTCTGCTGAGCATCGTCAATGTCTGCAAGGCAGGGAAAAAGAAGAAGAATTGCTTCCTATGTGCCACAGGTAGAACACAGACACAGTCTGACCCCGCATATCCATGTCAGATCACACCAGTAAACGTTTATTTAATGATTATTTTACCTCTATCAATTCTGTTTATTATCCTTAGTGACCACAGAGCGACCAGTGCAGGTGAAGGTGGTGAAAGTGAAGAAGTCAGATAAAGGAGATTTCTATAAGAGACAGATGGCCTGGGAACTACGGGACCTGACAGAGGTTGATGCCAAAGATGCCACTAAGGTCATTGGTCATATGCAAAATGTTATCAATATCAATTCAGACATGAAGTAAAGATCAGTAATAAAATATCTATTAGTTAAATATTATATTTAGGGCTGTCAAATGATTAATCACGATTAATCGCATCCAAAATAAAAGTTTGTGTTTACATAATAAATGTGTTTGTACTGTGTAAAATTATTTTGTATATATAAGCACACACGTGCATTTATATATTTAAGAAAAATGTGTTATTTATATATAAAATATTTATATTTATATATAATATAAATCTATATATAGTATATACATGCAAATATTTCTTAAATATATACAAGCATGTGTATGTATTTATATATATAAAATAATTATACACAGTACACACACATTTATTATGTAGACACAAACTTTTATTTTGGATGCGATTAATCGTGATTAATCATTTGACAGCCCTAATTATATTAAATGCATGATATATCTGTACTGTCCAGGGCTGCGTTTTCCAAAAGCATTGTAAGCCTAAGTAGAGCATTGAGCTATGGCCACCAATATGGTCATCTTAGCTAACAATGCTTTTGAGAAATGCAGCCCAGATCGGTAATTGGATGATACTGAATACAGTGTTATTTTAGTATTATTTATATACTATATATTAATATTTGGAATGAGCTATTTTTAATATTAGTTCTTCAACGCATGCTTATTTTATTTCTATTTATTTTTTCATCTAATATTTTTTTAACTTGATTTAAAATTAACGAAAACGATTTTTGTTTTAGTTAACAATACCAACACTTATTGGATATATAATTTTTTTTAAATCATTTAATTTAAACTTTAGATTACCCTAGCCATCACCTAATGCTCACTTAAAGTTCATCTTTAAAAACACTAGTCATCTCAGAGCGAATATACATTTTTCATACTGTACATTTTAATATCGTGATGCCTAAATTTACTTGTAGCACTTAAAGTGTTTTATAATTTATTTATTTAGACAAATGTAGTTAATATAGTTATTGGCCATAACATATTAGACAAAATAATTATCGATTTGGTATTGACCTGAATCTTTTCAAAAAATGTAATTAAAAAATCTTTTACTTTTTTCATTTCTTCCATTCTTCAGGAGAATCCAGAGTTTGACCTCCATTTTGAGAAGGTTTATCGGTGGGTGGCGAGCAGCACTGCAGAGAAGAATTCATTTATCTCATGTATCTGGAAACTGAACCAGCGCTACCTTCGCAAGAAAGTGGAGTTTGTAAACGTCAGTCCTCAGCTGCTGGAAGGTATGGCTCATGATAGACTGCTCCTGGTGGTGTGGGGGATTAATAGCATGTTGTTAAACTACCAGTGTTGTTTCTAATATGTAATTACCTTAGCCCTTTGATAGAAACAATTCTTAAAGCTTATACATAGAACTATTACGTTTGCAGTGGTAGGAACTCAAACTAGTTTCTGTTTTCCTGCAGCTAGTGTTCTCTCTCTTTCACTTTTTCTGAGCTCTTTGGGTTTCTGCAATGTCTATTTGAGTGTCCCTTAATGCTTTAACCTGATCTGTGCTATTCTCTTTAAATCTCTCACTGGCCAGAGCTTCCTAAAGCTGAAGGTTTGTACGCTGTTTTTCCTTCCATTTTTCCATCCTCCTCCATTTCCCTTCTCCAGTTCCCCTCATTAATGGTCATTCTTTCCTTCCATTAATTAATTAGTTAAAACCACATATGCAGTTATCAGGGATTATTTGCACAATGCTCACTCTCTAGATTTGTTTGTGTTTGTTTGAATTATTATTATTACTTACATTATATTTATGGAGTAGTTTAGTTCATATAGTCACATGCATACATACTGTTCAAAAGCTTGAGATTGGTACGATTTTATAAATGTTATTTTAAGTCTCTTATGCTTACCAAGGCTGCATTTATTTGATTTACTTGAAAGAAAAAACAAACGGTAAAAACAGTAATTTCTTTCTACTTAAACTTTTTTTTCTATTTTAATATATATTTTAAATGTCATTCATTCCTGTGATGGCATCATTACTCATTGTCACATGATCCTTCAGAATTTCTTACTGTTATCAAAAATTTACTATTATAAAAAAAATTATTTTTATAAATTTTTTTTTTTACATTTTTCTTTATTCAATTTTGAACATTATCAAAAAGTTTTTGTGGACACTTTTTTCAGGATTCTTTGATGAACAGTTCAAAAGAACAGTTCACTTTTGATTAATTTAATGCATCCTGGCTGAATAAAAGTAATAATTTATTTAAAAAACAAACAAACAATGTACTAACCACAAACTTTTTAACGGTTGTATATGACATAAATTTGAGGTCTATATGAGTACTATTGTAATGCTCACTGTCTCATTCCTTTCCCTCAGAGTCGGTCCCGAGCGGAGAGAGTCAGAGTGTTGCCGGGGGAGATGAGGATGCCCTGGACGATTACCAGGAGCTGAACGCCCGTGAGGAGCAGGACATTGAGAGTATGATGGAGGTCTGCGAGTACGCCATTTCCAACGCAGAGGCCTTTGCTGAGAAACTGTCCCGTGAGCTACAGGTCCTAGATGGGGTGAGTATGTTAAAGCGTTTCAAACTATAAAACACTGTTGTGTTAACAATAGAAGTAGTTCATGGAGATTTCATTATAATCTTTATCTATATTGAGTGTGCAATAATTATCTAAATGTTGAGGTAAATGTTCTTAAAGTTAGTCTGATTAGGGAATAGTGGATAGTCCCATATCAAAAAAGAAACTGGGTATATTTTTGGTGTCGTGATTAATAAGTCGTCTTCTTTTCTCCTCAGGCTAACATCCAGTCCATCATGGCCTCTGAGAAGCAGGTGAACATCCTGATGCAGCTGCTGGATCAGGCTCTGTCAGAGGTGGATAACATCGAAGGCAAGCTGCTCAGTTACGAGGAGATGCTGCAGAGCGTGAAGGAGCAGATGGACCAGATCTCCCAGAGCAACCGTCTCATTCAGATTAGCAACACCAACAACGGCAAACTACTGGATGAGATCCAGTTCCTCGTGGTACGTTATAGATGGAGCACAGTAGGGCTGTCAAATACAAATTAGAATCTTGAATATTCATAGAATTTAAAATAAAAATCCACATTCGAATGCAAAAACGGAGCATTCGAATTGTAGGCGTGCGTCAGGCAGCTTTCTCAGTGGTGCTCGTGATGCGACGATGATGTAAGAATTGTTGTTGCATTTGAATGTTTTTGTTAGCCTATCCAGTTTAACTAATTTAAAACATTCAAAACATTGTAGAAATAGAGAAGCTCAATGTGGAGAATATCTAGGTTATGTCAAAACCGCAACCAAGACGTTCACACAGAACACGTTTTCTGCGCTGCTTTTCCATTGTACTCTAGACGGACACCTTTGACCGCTGTACTCGTGTCTCGCAAAAGAGAGCTGCATGCCACATATTTTATATAAACTTCTGTAGGTTTGTTTATTAACTTATTTATTTATTTAAAATACCATGGTAAGCAAAGTTCTAGATGAAGTATGCTTCTGTACTGGTTATGTTTTAACATTAAAACAAAACTCCAATAAAAGATTATTGGTATGATTAGAATTTATGTCTATTATTATCGCTTTAACTTTTGTCTTTTTTATTGTGGTAGAACTACATGGATCTATCAAAAGGGCACATCAAGGCTTTGCAAGAAGGAGATTTGTCTTCTCCTAAGGGTATCGAGGCCTGCATCAACGCTTCTGAGGCTCTGTCCCAGTGCATGAATGTAGCACTCAAACCAGGTACTGCTCTCATACTGTGCATCACTCATTTTGTGATAACAGCACTTTCAGGTGTGCATGAGCAGTATTGCTAATGTTTGCATGATGTATAGGTCACGATAAACTGATGGCAGTCAAGCAGCAGCAGCATCTGTTTACTGAGCTCAGAGACGCTTTTGCCCGCCGTCTCACCAACCACCTCAACAACGTGTTTGTGCACCAGGTAACATTATTACACACGTAGTACACAGGTAAAGTACATGCACATCTTAAATGTATGGCAATGTGTGTCATTGCTGAGGAGTTTTAGGCTTCCTTTCCTTTTCCTATGAGTCTTTTATCTACCTCTGTCTGTGATTGATTCTTTCTCCTGTGTTCCTGTTTGGCCACCAGTCGTGTCTCTCTATATCACTTTACTACACTGTGCTTTCTGTTCCTCTGTCAGTTCAACCACTTCAGTCACTTCAAAATGACCATCCCTCAGTTCTATAGGTCGTCCTGTCTGTCACTCCCTGTGAGTACGCCCACTCCAGCATCCTGTTTGACCCGCCCACTCTTAACAGTCACGCAACTCCTCTTTCTTAGACCTAACTGTCTCATCAATGCTTCTCTCTCCATGGAAACATTTCATTTAAGCATGTTCATGGTGATGTAATCCAGACGTTCTCATCTTAGGCTTCTAAGATGATCTCCCCATAAACCTCCTAGCCAACATCATACTTGTGTTAGTAGTTGTTGATTTTGTCCCCTGAAGATGTGAAGGGGTCTTCATTGCCTTGTTTTGCTCACTCTCCGATGGAATTTTGGGATGCTCGTGAGAAGATATGGCCAAGTCAGCATGCAGTTCCTGTAGTGTTTGCCTTTATGATGTGGATGTTTTATAGATGCATTGAGAAGGAACTGATTGACTGTGAGATTTTTTTGTGGCAGTGACTGTCGGTTTTGTGGCAGTGTTCATGGATTTGTGACGCTTGGTGGTTGTTACCCAACTAATGTCACTGTAATATAACAGCAATCTTTTGTGTGGTAGTAGGGCTGGGTGTTTATACAGATTTTGATATTTGTTTTGACACCAGTACACACTCTCGATTTGATTCCATCATCTCTCTTCTGCTGCTGTACACAGGCCAGTGTTTTAGACTGATTCATTAAGTAACTTGTATTTTTGAACTATTAATTGAAAGAACAGATACTTTTTTTTAATAGGGCAACTCTGCTTGTACATGTACAGTATGTTTTTAATTATTTGAAAAGAACCAGTTCGTAAGAGTAATTTGTTCATAAATGAAACTGCACTGGTCACACTCTTATGTTTTTGATTCACTAAAAATAACCTGTTCATAAATCAGACTGGTCATGCTGTATGTTTTTGATTCACTGAAAAGGAATTGGTTCCTTCAGGACTTTTGTTTTTTTCTCATGAGTCGAATTTGTTGCAGCCCACAAGGACAACTCAATAGAAAGATCGTTGTTTTACCATTAATTTTCTGTAAGCAAGTAATTTATCAAATCACATTCAATACAGACTGCGAATGCATTTTCACAAATCTGATTTTTTAACATGTTTTTACACAGCCACTGAAAATAGTCATAGAGCAAACAATGAATGTTGAGACTTATTGAATTTATAATTAAATTGTTCAAATAAAGATGTAGGCTATGTTATAATGTATAAGCATTATATGTTGCAATATATGTTTTGTTATGACCCTGACCCTAGTCCATTCTCATTTGTGACCACTGACACAGTAACCTTATCATCAGTTACAGTAACCATTAAAATGCTAATCATAATATAATATTGCTGCAATGTCTAATCTTCATGTCCATGGCAGTTTCAGCAGATTTTTTAAAGTATGTTTTCAAACATGTGACTTCGATATTGAAATTGGTCAAATAAAGATCACGATTAATCAGAAAATCTGTATTTTTACCCAGCCCTGTGTGGGAGTGAGAGTTTGTGTGTCTTCCTTAATATTAACTTGCTTGGAAAGTGTTTCCGCTCACTGATTCTGTCTGTGTGTTTGTGTGTGTAGGGACACGATCAGAGCTCCACACTGTCCCAGCACACAGCTGACCTGACTCTACCCAAACACAGCCCTCTGCACAGAGACCTGCTCAGATATGCCAAACTGATGGAGTGGCTGAAGAACACCCAGAGAGAGAAATATGAGGGCCTCTCCAGGGTGAGTGTTTATCAAGTCATAGTGAATTGCTATTTGTGACCAGTTTTACTGACACACACTGTAATGTGTTTCAGAATGAAATAGGTTATTCAGTGAGAAATATGTTGGATGGAACTTTATTTTATTCATTGTGAATTTATTTAGATGGTGAAAAGTATGTGTTACATAATAAATATCAGAATGAATGTGAATATGCTAAAACAATGTCCCTGATAAAGTCTGTTATCATTAATGACCATCAGTTACAGTGACCATTAAAATGCCATCATAATAACACTGCAATGTCTTATCCCGATGTCCTCTGTGAGCCGGTGGCTTTCCTTTCGAAATGGAAGCATAAGTGGAGGAAAAAAGCAGTTATATTTAATTTCAGCTCTGCTCAGACTTAATAGTACTGTTAATGTAATTCTACAGACGTTAAACCCAATAAACTCAAGGGCAAAGCCGTATTTAAGGGTTTAGTTGGAGTGATTATTCTTTTTCTGATCATCACTCGGTTCCAAATTTATTCCCAAATGTTTTAGATGCATTTGTCTGTTATTAATCTTTAAAATCCAAATGAGATAACAGACGTGGCCTGGATGTTGCTGTGTGTACACTGACAGATTGGATTTGTGTCCAGTTCGTCACTTGTTCCCTCTGTCTCTCTCTACTCATTATTTCCTATGTTCTTTATACCTTCTTCTAAATGAGAAAAATGTGGTCAAATTCCTGATCCTCCCTTATGTTTTTTACAGACTTACGTGGATTACATGACTCGACTCTATGAGCGGGAAATTAAGGACTTCTTTGAAGTTGCAAAGATCAAAATGGCGGGCACTAGTAAGGATGGGAAAGGAAAATTTGGTAAGACCACAATAAAAACAAATTCTTTTGTTTGTTTATCAAGAAACTCTTAGAACGAGATGTTTGTCCATGCTATATCTTTAGTCAGTGTGCGTCTTGTGTTTTCTATGCTGCGTGTTTGTCATAGTGTGTGTGCTCTTTGTAATCTACTTGTGTTTTTTCTTTCATGTTACACCACATGACAAACACAGTTTAGAGTTGAATTTAAACTATCCGACTTAATCTAGTGAAATCATTGAGGTGTCAGTCATTGCTTGTCTCTGATTTGATTGTGTTACGTCACGTTTTCATAGTAATGTCCTGACATGCGCTGCATGGCCCACAGTGTGTGTACTGTTACACATGTCAGTATGCCATTACATGTGTACTAGAGGCATGACACTCACATCGTTTTATGGGGAAAAAACCTGAATACATGAGATCCCAGGATGTTCATTTCACTGAATACTTCAAAACAGAATAAAGAGGGAATTATTTAGCATTTACACTACTGTGCAAATGTTTGCGGTTGGTACATTTTTTTTTTTTTTTTTAAGCAGTCGCTTATGCTCACCTATGATGCATTATTTGATAAAAAATACAGTAAAATATTGTGAAATATTATTACAATTTAAAGTAACTGTTTTTCTATGTTTCTTAGCCCTTTTTAGCATGTTTGCATATAATTAAGTAAAATGTTTTGAATTCTTTCATAGTTGACCACTGCTGTCATTTCCGAGTGCTCAGTTACTCATGCCCATCCCTATTGGGCATATCCCTATTTTCCCTGCTCATGATGGGAAACTTCCAGGTGTAAATAAGATGTTCCTATTGTTGTTGTTTTTGTTTTTTTTGACCAGCTTTCATTACCAGTCTCAGCTTTTTCCTCCACATGATGAAAGAAAAGGAGCTTTTTGTTTCCAAATGGGCACTGCGCCCTAATTCTACTTAGCCTAAATTCAGCCACTGCAGTGCATGTCATATTTGAAAACTTTGACCTTTAACCCCTAACTCTGGCACCATGCTGCATGTTGTAAGCCTAACGTGTCTCTGTCTCTGATGCCTGCCTTTCTAACCGGCCTCCAGCCACGCTTCCGCGGAAAGAGAGTGCTCTCAAACAGGAGACGGAGAGTAAGTATCAGTGCCACATCCCATGCCTATCCCATAATGCCTTGTTTCCACTTAGTCAAAAGGAATATCTGCCACACAAACACAGTAAACCATTATCTTCAGTTTCAATGTTTCATGTGTATGCGAAACATATTTACAATATTTTCTAAGCTTGAGTTACATGCACCGTTTTATGGATTTCATCTTACCCTTTTCACTTTTTTCTTGATCAAAACTAACCTCAAACGTGTCTACTGTCTAATGATATCAGATTTTAAAATGTTTAATGTTAATGCATCAGGGGTTAAAGGGAGTTTTTTTTAATCAATTAATATTATGGTATATTTAATATCCAGTTCATGCTTTAATGGTTTCTCCTCTAATGGTCTTTCTCAGGCCTGCATGGGAGTTCTGGGAAGCTTACAGGCTCCACCTCAAGTCTGAATAAACTCGCTGTGAGCAGCTCCAACAGCAGGCGCTCTCAGTCATCTTCTCTGCTTGATATGGGCAACATGTCCGCCTCTGACCTGGACGTAGCAGACAGAACTAGGTTTGATAAGGTACGACGCCACAATGCTTGTGGATTGTACTGGCCCAATTTAAAGATGCTGTTTGGTTCTGAATTTTCACCTCAAATGAAGATAAATACTGATATTTGTTGTGCAAAATTTGTTTGAAATCTTACACTACCATTTAAAAGTTTGGGGTCAGTAAGATTATAATTATTATTTAAAATAATGAAAAAGACAAAAATTCAGCAAAGACATAATAAATTGATAAAAAATTACAGTAAAGGACCTTTATAATTTTACAAAACTTTACTTACAAAAGTCAAAAAAATCTTTGTTCACTATAGAAACCTAAAAAAGTATCATGCTTTCTACAAAAACATAATGCAGCACAACTGTTTTCAACATTTGATAATTATAAGATATATTTCTTGAGGACCAAATCAGCATATTAGAATGATTTCTGAAGGATCATGTGACACTAAAGACTGGACTAATGATGCTGAAAATTCAGCTTTACCATCACTGGAATAAATAACATTTATAATACATTAAAATAGAAAATAGTTTTTTTTTAAATATATTTCACAGTATTAATGTTTTTACTGTAGATTTGATCAAATTAATACAGACTTGGTGAAAATAAGAGACTACCGGTAAGTTTAGCAGCTGGAGCAACTCTTTTATTTGAAGAAATAATCTCTAGAATATATAATTCCCTGATGACAAATAAACCTCAACCTGAATTAGACAAATCTAAAATAAGATGGGAACATGATTTACTGTAGACATGAGCACAGATGGAGAAGTCTGGAGTGAACTTTGCAAGGAAGGAATCACATCTTATTTGAACTCTAGATATAGACTGACTCCATTTAATTTTCTTCACCAAGTTTATTTCACTCCATCTAGACTCTGCATAAGTTCTCACCTCTAAAAATTCTCACCTCTATGCTTAGATGTGGCATAGACGAGGGAACGCTCCACATGGTCTTTCCCTTTAGTATGTGTTCTGCCAAAAAAATTCAAATTATATCTGTTATACATGGATTCACCTTCCCAGTAGACCCAGATAAATGTTTATTGGATTACTTCACCAATGTCAACCTCAAGCAAAGCCATGAGATAAAACTTATTCATTGCCAAGAAGTGTATTGCAATGAAGTGGAAAACAGATACTGTTACAATTAGTCTGTGGTTTTCGGAGATTAATAATTGTATACCTTTAGAAAGGCTAAAGTCCAGTCCGGTTGTCTTTTTCTTTGTCTTGTATTGTCTGATGATGTATAACAGTAAAAAAAAAAAAAAAAATATTCAACAACAAAAAAAAAACTACCAACCAATCTTTGAACGGTAGTACATGTCCATTAAGGGTTTGTGGTCCTTTCTGTGTGCTGTTTTCTAGATCTTTGAGCAGGTTTTGAGTGAGCTGGAGCCGCTGTGTCTGGCTGAACAGGACTTTATCAGCAAGTTCTTCAAGCTGCAGCAAAATCCTACTCTAGCTCAGGTGAGTATCAGACACTGTACTGGTTCAGATATGTGCGTGTATTGAATTTGTGTGTGATGTTGTTTTTGAAAGTGCAGTATGTAATATTGACTGCTAGCAGCACGATAGCACAGCTGTCAATCATGATGGTTACGCACCATTTTGATAGCATCAAATAACTAACTAAAACCAATTTTATGGAACATATGTCTGCATGATGAGAACTACATAAAGTGACAGAAACTATCTTTGGAAAAAGATTATTTGGAGTGTAATTGGATTTTTTAGTTTGGCTCACGTCCCATTCGATTACATGGAGAGGGTGGGGTTTAAGACCTATACTGCAGCCAGCCACCAGGGGATGATCTAAATGCTTTGGTGTCGCTTTTCAGGACTTTTTACGCTTGGCACACTTGGGCTGAATCCGAAATCGCCCCCTATACAGCCATTTGTAGTGGTGTCCGAAACCATAGTGAATGTTATCGAGTGCACTCATTCTATCCCACATTCTGTCAATAACGAAAGTACAACCAATGTACACTCAACAGCTGTCTGAATTCACTCACTCGTTTTCATTCACTCCTTCAAGTGAACTGTATTAGTGGACTAACGTAGGGAATGAGGGTATAGGGGTGATTTTTGATTCAGCCTTGGACTCGAGGCACACGCAGGTTGCCAGATATGCAACGGGAATTGACAGTGGAAGGGGTTGGAAAAAGCCTTACACTAAAAGCATCTTAAATATTGATTCGCATTTTAATATGCCTCCTGTCATGGAGCTTTTTAGGTGGATGCAGAGGTTAGCTAGAATCTGGGGTCTCTGAACCGGTTTGCTGGTTTCCATTGCTGCAATAAGCTGTGTTTTCTGCTGGCAACCCGGGGTGTGGAAACACTATTGGGTAAATTGTCAGTGACCGGGATCACACAGACAAAAACATTAACAGACATTCCGACACGGATCGCACATTGCAAAGTAGAATAACTGGCGGTAGCTTTGTTTTTCAGAGAAATGGGTATTTGAACTTAGCATGTTACCTAAATCTCTGCCAACATATTATGGTATTTTTATGCTTTAGTACAGTCAAAAATTACATATTGCATCTTTACAGGGGACATATCATAAAAATCTGAATTTTTCCATGTTTAAGTGCTATAATTGGGTCCCCGGTGCATCTACCAACTCAGAAAATGTGAAAAGTGACAACCCAGTAACTTGGTTCTGGTAGACTTTCTCTGCAAGCATGTCAAAAAATAAGCCGATCAGATATCGCTCCCCTTCTGATGTGGGAAGGGGGATCTTATTATAATATTACCACCTGCACGTTTCCACCCACGGCGCCGCCATTTGGTTTTGGGCGACAACAGTGTAACCAGTTCTAACACAATGGCAAAAGTTCATGCAAAGCATGCAAACTTTTCTGTCGTTGGCTGCCCAGGCTCAGATGAGACAAAAGAGCAGTTGATTAATTTTATTTTCAACGGAAATCCCCCAGAAACAGATGAATCAATGTAACTCCACAAAAACTACATAAATATCCACTAACCAATCAGAAACGTCGTGGTCGGTCTAAAAGTTTCAACCTCTTCCTGAGTCTCTCTGTATGGCTGCACTCAGCTACTGGTTATTTCTGAGATTTTGGATGAGTGAGATTATTCACGTGTTTTGTTATTGTATTCGAAGCTTTCTTCGAAGCAGTCTTCTGAATGTGGGCGGGGAGCAGCAGTTCATTTGCATTTAAAGGGACACAAACACGGAGCGTTTTTGCTCACACCCAAAAAGGGTCAAATTTGACTAGCTGGGGGCATGCTGCCCAGACATGATCTGGGGGGTATTTTTAGCTGAAATTCACAGACACATTCTGGGGACACTGTAGATTTATATTACATCTTGTGAAAAGGGGCATAATATGTCGCCTTTAATGATGTTCTAAATGCCTCATTAGGCAGAGAATGTGGATGACACCGATGGAACAGTGCACTCCAGACCCACCAGTGAACAGAGATATTCAATATCTGAGTGAGTCAGTTCTCTTGATCTCTTAATTCAATCATTTCTTTCTGTCAGTCATCCATTTAACAGTCAAATCTGTTTTTAAGCATTAAATAAGCCTTCAAATGCAAAAAAATGATCGTATATCCATTTCTCTTGCAGTAAGGACATGGTACGGATGATGATGAATAAGATCTTTCAGAGCATTGAGACGGAGCTGAACAGTCTGATAGCTTTAGGTGATAAGATAGACAGCTTCAACTCTCTCTACATGCTGGTGAAAATGAGTCACCATGTCTGGACAGCCGAAAATGTCGATCCCGCCTCATATCTCAGCACAACACTGGGCAATGTGCTGGTCACTGTCAAGAGAAACTTTGATAAATGCATCGTAAGTTGAGCTCATAATAAGCATCTTTTTATCTATGTATTTATGTTGAGACAACCATCTGAATCTTCTGATGTTTCTGTTGCTCTTTCAGTCGGGCCAGATTCGTCAGATGGAGGAAGTGAAGATTTCAAAGAAGAGTAAAGTGGGCATCCTGCCATTTGTTACTGGCTTTGAGGAGTTTGCTAAGCTGGCTGAGGCTATTTTCCGAAATGCAGAGAGACGGGGTGATCTGGATAAAGCCTACATCAAACTCATCAGAGCCGTGTTCCATAACGGTGAGGGTCATAACCAACCGGAACTTTCATACATTTAATAAAGGAGCTGTATGTAAGAAATGTATTTCAATTAATCATTTTTGTGTATTTTTTTGTATGTAGCTATATTTTTATATAGCTTTAATGATTTAAATTTCAGTTTTAGTTCTTAAGCCTAAACTTATTTCAGTTAGTCACCAAGGCTGGTCCATTAATTGAAAATGTGACTATTATTATTCTTGATGTACATCAGAAGCATAAACACATTTAAATTATGGGCGGCGAACCACTATACATAATCAGGTGTAGATTTTTAATATTTGCGGTTCTGCTAAATCGTTTGTTTTCCACACTCTTGTCTGTTTGTGTATCCATAGTGGAGAAAGTGGCCAACGAAAGCCAGAAGACTCCACGTGATGTGGTGATGATGGAGAACTTCCACCATATCTTCTCAACTCTGTCCAGCCTCAAGATCTCCTGTCTGGAGGCAGAGAGAAAGGAGGCCAAGCAGAAATACACAGAACATCTGCAGTCCTACGTCATCAACTCACTGGGTCAACCGCTGGAGAAACTCAATGTGAGACAAATCTTTATGGAAACCTGGATTGAACAATTTTCCAATACATCTGTGTAAATTAGGAATTTAGTAATGAAACTAAAATGTGTTTGGATGAATTATTAATGTAGTTGTATTTTTTTAGCCTTTGTTTATGCTGTCTTCATCTTTGCATTAGAGTGTAATAAGTGTCCTGGACCATGGTTAATTGTCTTCACATCTTGCAGCACTTCTTTGAGGGTGTAGAGGCTCGTGTAGCCCAGGGTGTGCGAGAAGAAGAAGTGAGCTACCAGCTAGCCTTCAATAAACAGGAATTGCGTAAGGTTATTAAAGAATATCCTGGCAAAGAGGTGAAAAAGGGCCTGGACAACCTCTATAGGAAGGTGGATAAGCACCTGTGTGAGGAGGAGAGCCTGTTACAGGTGAAAAAGAACAAGAGTCAAATAATGAAACACTAAATGGCTAAATTGAATATGGTAGCACTTATAATCTTTTGAGATTCTTGAGAATGTCAGTTTAAATGTGAATTTTGCTCTGTCCATTAGGTTGTTTGGCACTCCATGCAGGATGAGTTCATTCGGCAATACAAGCACTTTGAGGGCTTGATAAACCGCTGCTACCCGGGGTCTGGAATCACCATGGAGTTCACCATTCAAGACATGCTGGAGTACTTCTCCAGTATCGCTCAGTCCCACTAAAACAGGAAGCTGAATCATAGTGAGAGAGAGAGGGAGAGGATGAGTGCTTAATGTGTACATATATTGCAATGCATTTAAGGGAACTAACACTGGAACCCTGTTTGTAACTTAAGATTCTGTTGTTACTGATTCCATGAGTTTTGTTGAAAACCAACAATTCTTCATATAACTTTAGTTTAGTGAATCGCAAATGACTGAACTTTTTTTTTTTATTATTACACTCAACACTAAAAATGTGTGTGGCTGATCTTTCATGCACTTGAATGCGGATGAGTATCAAAACATTCTGTAAAGAAAATCACAAAATAAACGGCCTGGAGTCATATGAAAGTAAATAAAGCATACTTTTGAAAGTACATTTTCTTTATTTCCTTATTTTCCGTTATTCTTGTAATTGATTGTTGATTATAAAGCAGATAGTTGTCTGTTCACTTCACGCCAATTACAATAACATTAGTGTCCAGACCAACAGACCATACCATGCTGTTCTGCATTCTGATTCTAATTTATGTTTCTATTGTTCATAAAAAATCAACCTGAATCTTTAATGATTCCAACAATGTTGTTTTTATTAACGTCATAGTTGTGGTGTGGACTGAGATCTGAGAGCTTTCTGTCCCTCCATTGACAGCTACATGACTACCACTTTGTCGCTTCAAAAGGTTCACAAGGAGATCTTAAAACAACCATAAATTGAGCGGTTTAGTCAAAATTTTCTGAAGAGACACGATCGCTGTTTATGACTGAATTTAGGCTTTTATTCACATATAAACATTAATTCACTCACACATCAGTTGTGGTAATCAAGCTCAAGCATGTTCACTTGATGTCCAAGAACCAATGAGGTTCATTCTCCTGTGTTACAAGCACGTTGGTTTGAGGCTTGAGCTTCCACAAGAACCATGAGGTTTCTCGCGCATCAAGCAGGTTCAGTTGAGCTTCTTTTGTTTGCTGTCCCTGATCAATGTCAGCCTTCTTTGAGGGCTGCTCGTCTCAAAAGTCAAAACCTAATGAGTAACGTCTAAAGCGTTAAATTATAAATTATTTAGTAAAGCCTAAATTAATCTGTTCATCATGTAAAGCGATCAAGTTTCTTCAGAAAATTTGGACTAAACCTCTCAATTCATATGGATTAGTTTTGCGATCTCTCTGAACTTTTTGAAGCCTCAAATTGGTACGTTACGTTTCGTACGAAAGTGTGTACGTAATTGGACACAGTCATCAATGGAGGGACAGAAATCTAAAATTTCATCAAAAGCTCATTTTGATTTTTGCTCATTCTTTCATTTGTGTTCCGAAGATTGACGAAAGTCTTACGGGTTTGGAACGACAAGGGTGAGTAATTAATAAAGAGTTCATTTTTGGGTGAACTGTCCCTTTAAGTCTAATTTCAAGCGCTCCACCACTAGTGGGAAGTTATGACTAGTTTCCCCCGAAATCTGCCACCCCACCCCCATAGCGCAGCTTTTTCTTCTTCTTCACAGACAGCTCTCTCAAGTCAGATGAGTTGGCTTTCTCACTGAAGCGATGGATGTGTGTTGATCTATTTCGGTATTTTAAGTCACTGAGCCTCGACAAACGGACGGACTCTTTAATGCATGTGATTCACTATGCCTCCTCGCAAGAAGGAGTACGCGACTAAACGAGCGAGCGGATCCCTGATCCACTTCAGACCGCCCGTAAGCGCGACCACCGTGCGAAGACACTCCGCCGTCGTGCCTTCGGTGCTGACGTTCGCCGTGATCGTGGCATCCGGAGGCCTGTTGCTCATGATAGAGAAGGGAATGTTGAACAGCGTGCAGACTCCGCCGCCACGAGCCAACGGGAAGAAAGTGGAGTACCGAATGAGGAGTAGCGACGCAGCTGTGGACGTGGAGTCTCAGGTAACTTAGTTAATTTTCTACGAACAGAGACGCAAGTTCGTTAGAATGTGAATGAACACAGCGACGTATTTTGTGAAATTCATCAACATGTTTACAGTTTGTATGTTTGCATGTAATAATCAGACTTTCTTTGAGTTTCGCGAGTCTGGACATCAAGGAATTTTCACACTCAAAACGCCCGTCTCAAAACAAGTCAAAACCTAACGTTAATGAGCTGCATACCTAGACATTGATTGGGGGATGGCATTTTTGAGACAGTCCTATACGGTGTCAAAATATTACTTTGACCCTTTACCCTCACAGTGTATGAATATATTTGCTTTACAAAACTATAAATGTAATGTATACATTTTATTAGGTTTCATGATGTTAGTTAGTTTCTTTCTTCACATCAAATATGCTTACCATCCACCAAATGAGTAATAATAGGACAGAATAATATGCCTAATCAGATATATATAGCATTAATAGGACTTTACGCCTTAAAATTACTGCTTTTACTATACTGTCGAGGAGTTACAGAAGAAACTGCTATAATGCCAGAGGAAAAGATGTTGAGAAATTTTGACAAATATTTTTTTTTTTTTTTTTAGGATTACACATTGACTAGTGTCTTAAGTGTTTTTATTCCCCTTGAATTGCACTATCTTTTCTATCTACTCAAGAATAGTGCACTAGCTAGCTGGGCAAATAAAGAACAAGACACCTATTATTTGGGATTTTAACAGGAAACCTCCATATTTCGTTCCAGAAAATATTAAACAACTGCTTACCTTCAAGCCAAGATATGAAATGGAAACTTGGGCCAATTCTTTGAAGTGAATTAAGATTCCTGCTGTGTGTTTGACACAAGCGTACAATCACATGACATTTTAGCTACCTTCTCTGATCTTGCTCAAGCACTGATATAAAATCTAGACTATTAGATTGTGATGTTGAGAGTAATCGGAGGATTTTGTAAAATTAATTTACATGTTATTCAATGCTTATAATAATTTTAATGTTGATTTTTTTTTTTCAAAATGGCAACTGAACATTGAAAGTGAACAGACTCCTATATTTTGCAAGATTATGTTTCCTTGTGCTTTTATCCTAAAAAAATGATTCCTGAATAATGCTTCAGTGCAGGATACAATCTTATGATGATGTCTGGCCTTCAAGTGGAATGTCCAGACAGAGTAAATGTAATTTTGTTAAAGAACATATTGGTATAAACATCACAAAACAACTTTAACCTTCCCTGCTCCTCGAAACGGCATCTGTTCTCTCTCAGCGGAGGGTGGAACTAAATATCCTCCACAGCAAAATTCGAATAGTATTTATATATTTTGTATAATTATTACAGATTGAAAATTTGACACTTTGTGCATTGAAGTTTTTATGTCTTTATTTTGTGCTAAAGTTATATATGCCTCTTTCCCCGAGATTGTACAGGAGATCCGTAATCGCACCATAAGATCGATGTGCGGTCAGAAGAACACGGCTCACAGTGTGTGGTCTCTCAGTCCACTGCAGAGGAAGACTCTCCTCCAGCACATATTGGTGAACGACGAGCATCGCTTCCTGTACTGCTACGTCCCCAAAGTGGCCTGTTCCAACTGGAAACGAGTCCTGAAAGTACTGAGTGGCGCTCTAGCCAACGTGGACGTCAAAGTGAAGATGGACCATCGTGCTGATTTACTCTTCCTGTCTGACTTTTCCCCAGAAGAGATTCGTCATCGACTACGGCATTATTTTAAATTCATGTTTGTGCGGGAGCCGATGGCCCGCTTGCTTTCTGCCTATCGGAACAAGTTTGGTGAAATCGAGGCATATCAGCGTAAATACGGTGCAGAGATTATACGGCGCTATAGAAAAGGATTCGCAAAGGATAAAAAAATAGCAGGAAATGACGTGACATTCACAGAGTTTGTGCGTTATTTACTTGACGAAGACCCAGAGAGGATGAATGAACACTGGATGCCCATCTACAACCTGTGCCAACCCTGTGCCATAGAATATAACTTCATTGGCTCGTACGAAAGGCTGGAGAGCGATGCGGCTTACGTTCTGGAACGTGTCGGAGCACCGCAACACGTAGGTTTTCCTGAACGACAGACGTGGTACAAACCCGTCACCAAAGAAACGCTACATTATTACCTTTGCACTGTGCCACAGAAGTTCCTCAAAGATCTTCTGCCCAAATATATTCTGGACTTTTCTCTGTTCGGCTATCCTTTACCCAACACAACCACTGAATACTGTAGGCATTAACAAAGACGTTGGTTTATACCTGCTTTATAAGACTGTCTATAATCTTTCAATATGTTAATATTTTCAATCTTTTTCTTCTTTTTTTTTACCTGTACAGAATTTTAAATATATTTGAATAAAACCCTTAGTACAGAGTTTTTGAGAGCTATTTAAGTTTTAACCACTATTTAAAACTGGAAAAGCTCAATGAGTTATTTTTATTAATGAGATGCAGTAATATGTCCATATGAATGTGCATAAAATGAAAAACATTGTGCTGTGCGCAAGACTATCATGTGTTTTATATCCGTAAGCAGATGCTTCCACCATTTTCACTTGTCAATTCAATATTCTATTTTCCTTTATTTACTTAGATAATCATTGTTACTTCTGCTGTCACCCATATTGTAAGATGTTTTCTTTGTTAATGTGTTTTAATCCTTTCACAAAAATGAAATGTAATGCTCAAATCGGGAAACCTAGTTAGAAAATGTGTTGATGCAATTCCTGTTTGTATGTAATGAATTGTTCTACGAGTGAAGTGTGTTGTTTTGACCAAAACATATTTCTGACCACAAACTTGAACCCTTCCCATCTGCTGCTTCCTCTGAAAAGATGAGGCTCTGAGTGGAATCCCTTAAGAGATTTTAAAGAATGCAGTTTCACATGCAAAAGCAGAAGTACTGTACGAGGAAATAAAAGTTCTTTGAAATCCACATGTTAGAATTAAGTTTTTTTCTTTTCTTGGACAGAGCCTAATATTTATTGTAAAAGAACTGCTAATAACAAGCTAATTGTGTTTTGAATCCCACAGGCAAAATACAAATCTAATGGAAGCAGTAACGTTAAGTGAAAGCCTATGGAATTACTTTTGTTTCAATAATAATGAACCTAACTTTTCAAGAAACTAATGAAAAATATATATTGAAACTGAATAAAATATCTTTGAAACTGAAAAAGAAATTTTATTTACTTTTTTTTAATACACTGCATGTTTTGCTAACTATTTCTCATATTTCTTTTACTGATCACAAAATAAAATTGCCTGAGATTCATTCTTTTCCAGTTTCAAAGACATTTTATTCAGTTTCAATATATATTTTTTCATTAGTTTCTTGAAAAGTTACGTTCATTATTATTGAAACAAAACTAATTCCATAAAGCTCGAGCTGATCAGTTCACACCCAAAGGCCATAGAAAAATGTAACGTTAGTCTGGAAAAATACACGGGTATACTAAAAGTAGATTTATTCGCCGTTCATAACCACAAACATAATAAAACGGACTCGCAAATTTGGCTGATTATTGCTGCTGAAAAATGGTCGGTTTTGGTCTGTATTAATCGGTCACATCGGTGAAGAAACATTTAGAGTTTTATAGACTGTCAAAAGTTAAAGAGAAGAGTGCAAAAAACTGATGAAAGAAGGCGTTTGTGATTGAGAGAGGCACATGTGTAAATGAAGCGTTGACTGGCTAAAATGTTGACGTAGTTAGCTATGGCTACATTCACACTGTCAGTCCAAATCCGATTATCTTGTATCCGATTGGAATCTGGTCTAAAATGATGTCCACACTGCGTATCGGAACTATTCAGATCCGATTTGTGTGTCCATGCAGCACTTTGGCAATATGGCAATGATCCAACTTGTAACCGGGAGATCACTTCCGGTGCTTTCCGGCGCTTGCGCAGACCGAAGCGCCCGCGCCCTCAGATCACTTGGACGTGGCTGTGGTTACAAGAGGTAAAAACGATATAAATACTGTTCATTTTCTCACACAAACCGCTCGTTTCGTGTCTTAGGCCATCAATGTGTACTTACATTTACGAGTCATTAAATCATGTTTAATTTGGACTTCTCTGTACATGTTCTTTGAGGTGGTGACCATAGACCTGCAGACCATAGACGACTGACAGACAAGAACGATTTGACCTAAAAATATCAAAATTGAAACTACTGCGGAAACAAAGACACCTACATCTTGGATGCCCTTGAGGTAAGCTAAAACATACCAAAAATTTATTTCAAAGTGAACTATCCCTTTAAGAAAAGTAGCAATTCTTTTTTGAAAAGTATCGATTATTTTTTTAAAGTAGCGATTATTTTTTGAAAAATATCGATTCTTTTTTTAAAAGTATCGATTCTTTTTTGAAAAGTAGCGATTCACTTTAAGAAAAGTAGCCATTCTTTTTTGAAAAGTAGCGATTCTTTTTTTTTAAAGTAGCGATTCTTTTTTTGAAAAGTAGCGATTCACTTTAAGTAGCGATTCTATTTTGAAAAGTAGTGATTCATTTTTGAAAAGTAGCGATTCTTTTTTTGAAAAGTAGCGATTATACTGTATTACAGTTAAATAAACAATGTGTAATTATACATTTATTACAGTGTAATAAACAGTGTAATTATACATTTATTACAGTGTAATTATACATTTATTACAGTGTAATAACCAATGTGGGATTATACATTTGTTTCAGTGTAATTATACATTTATTACACTGTAATAACAAATGTGCAATGTACCTTTATTACAGTGTAATGTTTCTTGTCATGAAAAGTAGCGATTCACTTTAAAGTAACGATTCTTTTTTGAAAAGTAGCGAATCTTTTTTGCAAAGTAGCGATTCTTTAAAAAAAAGTAGTGATTCTTTTTTGAAAAGTAGCGATTCTTTTTTGAAAAGTAGCGATTCTTTTTTGAAAAGTAGCGATTCTTTTTTGAAAAGTAGCGATTCTTTTTTGAAAAGTAGCGATTCACTTTAAGTGTAATAACAAATGTGTAATTATACCTTTATTACAGACTAATAATACATGTGTAATTTACCTTTATGACAGTCTAATAACAAATGTGTAATTATACATTTATTACAGTGTAATAACAAATGTGTATACATTATAGTGTAATAAACAATGTGTAATTATACATTTTTTACAGTGTAATAACAAATGTGTAATTATACCTTTATTACAGAGTAATAATAAATGTGTAATTATACATTTATTACAGTGTAATAACAATATGTAATTATATCTTTATTACAGTGTAATAACAAATGTGTAAATATACCTTTATTAAAATTTTATTATACATTGTGTAATTATACATTTATTACAGTGTAATAATAAATGTGTAATTATACCTTTATTGCAGTATAATTATAAATGTGTAAATATACCTTTATTAAAATTTAATTATACATTGTGTAATTATACATTATAGTGTAATAATAAATGTGTAATTATACCTTTATTGCAGTATAATTATAAATGTATAAATATACCTTTATTAAAATTTAATTATACATTGTGTAATTATACATTTATTATAGTGTAATAATAAATGTGTAATTATACCTTTATTGCAGTATAATTATACCTTTATTACAATGTAATAATACATATTTATAATACATTAGTGTATTGAAACAAAGTATTAGGGCATAACTGGGCGTCGTTACACTACATCCTTATGCATCGCTTTCTGCCAGTACTTTTACAGGCTTATCCCAAATCACAGAAGTTACCTCAGGGTTAGCTGTAGAAAAGGCCATCAGGCAAGTGTAATTTAAATAAGCTCCTGACTTACCAAAGGCTTGTTTTATGAGTACAGAACCTATTTGTACTGCTGTAGAAGTTTGGTACCATCCCAGGCATTATTAGTGGGCTAATTTATGAGATATAAACTTGGATCCATTAGCGCCTGCACCAAGCCATTTGGCTTATATCTCTAAATAAGATATAACTTTAAAGGCACACTAGGCAAGATTTGTACAGGCAAGTTTGAAGCCTTAATATAACAGCTTCAAAGTCCAAAGTTCAATGGTAAACTCGTAGTAGGGCGAATAATCCTAAAAACGCAGTGCTAAAGATTTCTTAAAAATGTAACTTAAAAAAAAGAAACCAGGTTGAGACCATGTGTTTTCTCACTCCACTATGTAAACTGATGCAAAAACTCCTCTTGTGTGAACAGCCTGATAGGGTTTTGTGGGTAGATGCTTAATTCAAGTCAAGAGCTGAGACCTCACGTCTGAATGACAAACTGGTTCAGTGTTTTATTGCTAGCCCTGTAGAAAAAGTTTGATCATTTCACATTGCACACTTTTTATTTAACAAACCCCGTGATTTGAAGTATCATTCTAGTCTGTAGAAAATGGTCCAGAATTAGTTTATACTTGGTGTTTAGGAGCAATAGCATGGCTTAGCAAGCACCACTATTAAATATCAAAATAAGACGAAACATTCAAAATGGGGTAAATGTTCAGCACATCTACCTTCTGTTAAATTTACAGGGTTCACATGCGGTTAACATCAAATAAAAGCTAAAAGAAAGAACTACAATTTAAGAAGGCATGTTGAATACATTTACTTTGATGGATTTTTTTTCTCTCCTATTATATAAAGAAAAAAGAACAGTGATTGAATGGAATTTCACTGATATCCAAAGGCAGAAAAAATAATTCCATGAAACGGTACACAGAGCAGACAATGACAGATTATATTAAAAACTATGCATGTTTATTAATAAGTTAATCAGTCAACATAAATTCTATTATACATACATAAACATATAAAACAGGTTGGAGTGGTAGTGTGATATTAACAGTCCTGAGTAACATGACAAAATCCACTTTCTGAAGACCTCTGGATACTTTTATTTCACTTCTTCAGGCATATTTTAGAACCGTTTCAATCTTTAGTTTAACTTGTTATAAAAAGGTCTGCCATGTAAAGATGACAAGCTGCCTCATTTTCCATTAAAAAGTCCAAAACTATTGAGAACAATAACTACGACTACTGCAATAAAAAAATTATTTCATGTCGTTTCAAAATATATATCATCAACACTGCTCTACACATTGGCTTTGGTGGCATAATTTTACCATTGATCTTAAATAAATGTACAAGTACTTCCCTTTTAGAAGCCCAAGAAAATATCTTCTGGACTCATCTCAGAGACATTTCTGACTCAACACAAAGTTTCTTCAGCATTGATTAAAAAATAATCTTCATCCCTGTTTTATGTGACAGGCTGCGTGAACCATTTCCTTCGCCGCTACTCCTTAAAGCTCACACTTCTGAAATGTGAAGTTAAACACGGTTATTTTAAATCATACGATCATGGTTATTAATATCACACAATAAATGATGTCTGCTGCAGTTTCCCAAGGCAATCCTCACTTTTCGGACATCTTGTCTACGGAGCGCTCTGGTGTGCGGAGGATGGAGCGCTCAGGAGAAGCAGGCCGGGGACTGAGAGAGGTGCTGAGAGGAGAAGAGCTTCGCAGTGAAGAGAAAGATAAGCCCTGTCTGCGCATTTCCTGCACAGCTCTCTCCCTACCACAGAAAAACACTTACACACATTAATCAACATTTCACAAACCAACATAGCAAGATCATAGCAGGCACATACACAAAATAACTCGAAATACATTTGAAGTTCTTTCAATACTGAAATGTATTTACTAAAATAGTTGTTTCATTCATTTTTATTTTAACCTATTATTACCTCATTCAGACTGATGCTTATTAGGGTATTGTGCCTTTAACAACATGCTCATCTTTTATTTGTCTATATTCATGGAAGACTATGTAGTAAATTCTGGATAAATTTAGAAATCACAATTTTTTGCTTTCAAAACGATTGTAATGTAATTTACTAAAAGTTCTGACAAATGTTAATTGCTGCAGTCTATTTAAAACGTTTACTGAATCTGTGACTACAAATTAAAAAATTGGTTTGAATGAACGTTTCAATGACTCATTACTTAATTATTTGTGAATCAGATTTTTTTAGACAAATCTTTTGAATGATTTGACAGATACATGTTTTAGCAGTACTGTTGCCACTCTGGTGGCGTAACGATGTAATCGACACCACTCTATTACTCTTATTTACTCTAATTTGATCACTTCCGTAGACATCAGGGTTTATAGAGCTACACACTTATCCCAGTTCTTTTGTGATAATATGAATATTTGTAACAGAAATAATGATACTGTGTGGTTGAAAACACTGAAGCTGTTTTGTACATGACAACTGCTCTCTCTGGCTCAGCGGCAGCGCCCACGTAGATTTGAATGGTCTGCTGTGATTTTGTCAAAATAGACACAGAATTATCATCATTTAGGAATGACATTGTGTGTGTTTGAATCCACATTGCGTTCTTTTAATGATTAACCGTACAGCTCTACCATGTAGAATATATTCCAATAGTCTGAGGATGGTAAGAAAGTTCAGTAGCTTTAGTAAATAAAGCCTGGTCTCACCTTTCAAAGCGCTCAGTGGTTAGCTGTCTCTTGAGGATGTCCATTTCTGTCTGTAGCTGAGACACTTTTCCACGCAGCTGAGAAACCTCTCTGGCATGACCAACCCTACGAATACACACATTTTATTTGAAAAAAAATACATTGTTATTACTAGTATTGCTTTTTAATTGTGCTGGAGAGCATTTAGACATCTTTATCTGATTGATGTTGGTTTGTTTCACATTCTGTTATCAGTGATCACCATGGCAACTGCACACTTGCACTAGGCAACACTATTGAGAAACTGCTTGTTTGGAGAAAAGCAACATTCAATGGACTCTTTATGCACCCTTAAAGAGGACACAGTCCTCAGTGTATCCCATAAACAAATGCTTTACAGAGTTACCCCTGTATAACAGACTCTTGCAGGAAACAATAAAAAATGTGATATACATTGGCAGAATTACAATACACATTGTATAATTTATATATATATACACACATACATTTATAGCCCCCTGATATTTAAGAGTGCTGTCAGTTAAAAACAAACATGTAGTTTGCTCCCCTCTAAATGACCGGGTGCGGCTTGTTTGCCTCCATCTGTTCTTTTTCCCAATAATCCCTCCTTCAGTTCTCTGGACAACTTGTGTACAGAAGCTCTGTGGTCTCTATTTTTCAAAGACATTGCATGACTGTAAAGTGACATCACTGACCGAGGGTGTCCGTGCCTAATGAAATTCGATTATTACTTTATACAGTATGAGGAGTTGTTGTAGTGGTAGATGTGTGGAGCATCTGCTTACCGTATTTTCCGGACTATAAGTCGCTCCGGAGTATAAGTCGCATCAGTCAAAAAATGCGTCATGAAGAGGAAAAAAACATATATAAGTCGCACCGGACTATAAGTCGCATTTATTTAGAAATTGATTTCACAAAACCCAAGACCAAGAACAGAAATTTAATCTGGAAAGGCAAGTTATTCAGCTCCACAACAGCACACAGAACAACAGGCTGAATAGTGTCCGGTATGTTAACGTAACAGGGTTTCCCGCAGCACTTTGGAACTAAGGCGTCCGCCTAAAGCTAGTGTTATACTTTCCGCGTCCGCAATTGCGCGAGGGTCCGCTAGGGTCCGCGTGACGTAAAAATCGTCATCGGAGGGTCTGCCCGGAGGTTCCTTGCGGACGTCCGTGTGCCTCCCATTTTTTGTAACCGCGCGTCACTACTAGGTTAAAACCGCGAAAGCGCTTGGGAAAAACAATGGACGTCGATTTTGAAGAGAGGCTGTGCGAAGAAGTCACACCTCTACAACCCATCGTTAAAGTTACTGTTTTATGATGCAGTGGGGAACGCGTTCACTGAGCGGACCTCGGAGGTCCTCCAGACAGTATAAATACAAGTAGTCCGCGTCCACGCTGTCTGCAGCTGTTTTTGTACGTGTCCAAACTGGAGTATAACCGAGCCTTAAGCAACACCAACCTGCCTGCCGCCTTACCTACCTCGTCAACAAAATGTATATGAGCGATATCCGCCGCGTTACTCTGTCCTGTTTAGAGCTTAGATTCTCTGCCCGAGCCCAATATTTCCGCCGCTATGGCCGGGCCGTGATCTAGAGACGTGCGGCGCGGGACTAGATGTGATGGCCGAGTGTGAGCGCGGGCGGATTCACTATGTGTGTGCGGCTGCGGGAGAATAAAACGAGGGAATTTCTTGCTTTTCAACCACGGTAAGAAAAAATCCATACCGTCCCAGCATTAGTAGACGGTAATGTTTTCTCTTGGTTCATCTCAGTCAGTATGAATTAATTTTGATATATAAGTCGCACCTGACTATAAGTCGCAGGGCCAGCAAAACTATAAAAAAAAGTGCGACTTATAGTCCGGAAAATACGGTATATTCTTCCAATGATGTAGTTTGATCTATTTTTTGAGATGTTATTATTCTCATACACCACCATTCAAAAGTTTGGTTTCACTAAGACTTTTTTTTTTCTTTTTGAAATAAGATATTACTTTTATTCAGCAATGATACATTTTAGATTACTAGCAATGATACATTTTTAAACAAAAGATTACTACTTCAAGATTACTTTTGAACTTTATATTAATCAAAGAATCTTAAATGTATTGTGATTTCGACAAAAATATTAAGCATCACAACGGTTTTTAACATTGACTTTAATAAATGTTTCTTGAGCACCAAATCAGCATATAAAAATTATTTCTGAAGGATCATGTGACACTGAAGACTGGAGTGATGATGCTGAAAATTCTTTGCATCATTACATTTTAAAATATATTAAAGTTGAAAATAATTATTTGAAATATTTAAAAAATATGACTGTTTTTAATCAATTAAATTCAGCTTTGGTGAGAATAAAGAGACTTCATTAAAAAAAAAATCTTACCAACTAACGGTGAACGGTAGTGTAATAGTAACAAAATAATTATAAATGGCTCTTTTGCTCATTGTTTTTCCACTTACGTTTTGCTGTCAGCAAGAACGAGGCGGTCCTTCAGCACTTTGAGCTCAGACTCTTTCTCGCTGGCACTCAGGTGCGTCTGAAACTCCTTCTGTCGATTGGTGGTGAGCAGAGTCTCAAGATTGCGTACCGTCAGATGCTCATTGGCCAGCTGCTTTTTCAGAAGCTCTGTCTCAGAGCGCACATCCTCCAGTTCACCCGTCACCTGAGTTTGATGTTAAAAGGTTAGTTAGTCGTACATTCGCTCATTTTTAAACCCTTTCTAAAGATGTAGTTGACAGAGAATGGTGTGCGTGTGAGTCTTACTCTTTCCAGCTCCATGCTCTTAGCCGTCAGCTGGCGAATGGTGAGGTCTTTGCTGGAGTCGAGCTTAACGCACAGTTCTCTGACAGAGGCCAGATCTGCCAACACTGAGTCTTTCTCGGCTCGAGCCACCTGGACCTCCTCTTCCAAACGAGACATTGCCCGTGCCAGCGATGACACCTGAGCTTCGTATGCTTGCACAGCGTTCAAGTGCTGAGAGAAAACACAGATGATGAGACAATGGAAAATATTTAGCGTACGTTTACATGACAACGATGCACTAAAAAACTGAAAAGTTTTTCCTTTTTTCATGTACAGATGCCAACTGTCAAAATGATCCCCACTCACATGGATTGACGAAAACGACTAAAAAAAGCTGTATTATGCTGCCACGCCAGTAGTTGGCGATGTCACAAACCCCCTGATGGGGGTGCCTATAGACTAAACACGTAATATATGAAAATGTCACAGTTTTCACAAATTCGCATTCACAATAAAAGTATAATTTGACCAAACTTGCACTTTGAAATCCATTTTCAAGTTTTTGTACTCAGTCACTTGTACCTCCTGTATCTCTCTGTCCTGCAGTGAGACTCTCTCTCTGAGGTGTCTGCGCTCTGTGTCGGATGAGAGCAGCTCTAGTCTAATAGAGTTGTTCAGCCCTTCAGCCTGCTGCAGCTTCAGCTCTCTATCCTCTGAATCAGTGTGGATGGTTCGAAAACGCTCCAGCATGTCCCTGTTCTCCTGTTCCTATACACAACATGGATAAAACAGCGTCAGTGCAAAAATAAACCGCACATTAAAGTAGTTGCTAAATGACTACATATGCATTTGATCTGCACTGATATTGAATTTAATTTAATTCTGCATTTAGATGAACTTTTGTTTCTTTTCCATTTAGTATTTTTACTTATATACATTTTTCTATGAAAATAAGTTTGGGATCAAAAAATAATTGGTGGCCACCATGGACCCCTGTTGAAGATCCCTTAACAGTTAAATTTAACCCTTGATTGAACAATGGCACCTTTAATCAAATTGCTTTTGCCAATGTTTTATGAAAGCAATAAACCACTTAATTCTGTGTTCTAAAATTATTCTACCATGGGTAAGGAGGTTTTAAGAAACATATTTAAGCTCATGTTTAACTCTAAACTAAAAAAAAAATTACTTTAATGCACCTTTTATAAGCTCATTAACATATTCGGTTGATATATGTATATATATTTTTTAAATAATTGTTTTAATTATAATAATTTTATCACATAAAAAGGGAATATTGACATGATTTCTGTCTTTTCAATTTGCTAGAGTGTTTTATCCTTCCATCTCTCACCTTGGCAGCCATCAGACTTTCTATCCGCGCCACCTCAGCGATGTACGAGTGAACTCTGAGCTTCAGTTCATCCCTCTCGTTCAGAGCTTCCTGCATCTCTGTGTGCACAGCCTGGAAAAAGGGACACAAGAATGTGAGCATATGTGACGTTTACTGGTCACAGATGTCACGCCAACAGGAGTTGGTTCACTTTGACCATCTGGAAGGTTGGGAAGAAGAAAAACAAAGAAAAAATATAGCTGTGAGCAGCTTTTTACCTGTTATAGCGCCACCTATGGTCCGATCTTCATAAAAGTTTGAATGCTTGTTTAAAACCATACATCACATTTACTCACCTATTTTAGTGAAGTTCTGAGTTTTTGTTTAGGGGTAATAGGCTTTTGCGTGCACATTTTCTAAATGACACTGTTATAGCTTCACAAAGAGTAAAGTTCAAAACGTGAAGGCTCAAATTTCATCGGCCATCCCCGGACGCGTTTTTCGAGATGCAAGGATTTCGAGTGTCCTCGCCGTGGACGAAGACACCACATGCCAATTTTCAAGTCAATCAGACATAGGGTTGTAAAGTCATAGCCAATTTTATGTTGTTTCCTTATTACAGCGCCACCATGTGGCCAGTCGCCGCATTCTTTTTCACAAGACCACAGAATGAGCTCTTACATATATGTGCTGAGTTTGGTGAAAATATCTCATTCTGTTCACAAGTTACAGCCATTTTAGTAAAAGTGTCTCCTCCTACTCCTCCCACCATCTTGGCGGTCCTTAGAGACCGTGATTCGAAATTGCAATATTTTGCTAATTATTGACAATCAGAATCTTACTGCACTGGTTTGGTTCCAATCTGGCCAAAAACCTAAGACTAGCTCGCAAAAGATTTTTCAAAATATCCATATATCCAATATCTATAAGGTTTCCAACGATATAAGACACTTCAGCATACACCTAACGGTTTAGGAGTTATGAACGATTTTGCACTTTTCACCCCATAGCGCCCCATCAGGCCGATCGGGGCGAGCCTTGGTGACATTGTAGACGGTGTGAGTACTTCCAGCCCTCAAAGTTTCAAGTCTCTACAACTTAAAGTTTGGTTTATCTGATCACTTTTAGGGAAGAATGCTGATCATGTGACATTTTTACAATTACAATCGTGTTTTAGCGCTACACGCTTGAACCCATAAAAATGCGAAGCAGGGGTCTACTTTTGAATACCTGGTTTTCTCTGGTCATGGTGGCCAGATCATCCTGTAACCTGCGGTTCTCTCTCAGCGCGACCTCTCTGTCTCGACTAACCACTGAGAGTTCCTCTTGTGATTGGTCCAGCTGTCTGCGCAGGCTAGCGATTTCCCTCTCTCGACTGCTCAACGCCCCCTTCAGCTGACTGAAATACATGTTATACAAGACTTTGAAGGCCTTCTATTCCTTTCCAAAAAAGCAGAAACATCCCATCATTCTGAGAACATACATTTTATTACTCTCAACAGAAAACGGACACTTACTCCAAAGAGTTCTCCAACTCTGTGACTGTTAGCCGGACTTCCAACAGAGTCTTTTCCTGTAGATCAAAACTAACTTTTTAAATCAGTACCACAAAAAATTTCACGAATTTTCTCAAAGCATCTAGTTATCTTCTCTGTACCTATTACCAAACATTCTGTAATGAGAACAGGGCTGTAATAAGATGTGTGCTGAGTATCAGCAGTACCTTCCTGTGGATCTCCTCCTGTAACAGCACCACGCTCTCAGTCTTCTGGTCCACATCGTCCTGCAGGGAGTCTTTCTCTCTGTCTAGAGATGCTATTGTCCTCTGCAGAATCGCAACCTCATCTTTCTGAGATGATCCATGCCTACTCAGATCAGCTGCACAATAAACACAGCATTTAGAATCTTCTTTCTACATAACTAATTTTACGTCATCTATACAGTAAAATGTTGCATGATTTCACACCAGAACCAGTGAAATTTCACAATTTTCATTATCATGACAAAATGAATCTGCTATTGAATGCAATCCTTTAAACATTTTTAAATATTAGTATAAATATTAATTATTGAATTTAAATAAGTATTTAATTTAAACAATTGCATGTTGCCTGCAAGAATTTCTTATGTAAACATTGCTTTTACCTTTTCAATTATTAAGATAAACACCCTATAATAACAGGAAAAAAATTAGGGTAACACTTAATTTTACAGTGTCCTTGTTACACGTTACATGTACTTACTATAATAATAACAACAGTAAATTATGCATTATATTGCTCAGTGCTTATTATGTCATTACACTGTAAAAAGGACAATGAAGTAAATAATGTGAAACCTAAATTAGTATTGGCTTAGTACTGAAGTAACATTACTTCTGATACCCCTAATACAGATATAGATGAGAATAAACAGGAAAGAAGAGACAGAATAGCTTATTTGCATAAAGATGTGCATTTGAATAAATTAGAAGAGAGCAACACTGTTAGAAATACACGCACTGATTTTCTCTTCTAGTTTGTCGATCTGTTGGTGAGCTGCCTGCAGTTCATTGGTCTTCACAGATAATCTGTGCTGAACATCTGAGAGAGACTGCTCCATCTGCTCCTGCAGAAGCCTAGACGCACACACACAAACACATTCGGGGTGGCACATATTTAAGCACGACAGGCAGAGATGTCCGTCTACAGCAGTGGTACACAAACTCACACAGACCTGAGCGCACTGCTCTCGACTCTGTGATGTGTGGCCTCCTCTACGTTCTGCACCAGCACTGCTGACTGAGTCTTCAGCTCCTTCTCAACAGCAACACGACACTCCTTCAGCACAGCAACCTGAGTGCGAAGATCAGCCTTCTCTCTCTCCAGCTACACACACACACACAGTAATCCATCACATTATGATATATTTAGATGGGTTTCTGCCACCTAAAACTAACCTCACATTTGGGACATTAAAGTGAGCATTACTTTGCCCTATCCACAAAGAGAGACAGATCACTTTGAAGGATGCATGTTCATATTTTACACCCTAGATGAATTTATATATTACTGTTCAAATGTAACGTTGCATCAAAATTCATGTTTATAGCTCTTAAGATTGTTGCACATTAAACTTGTGTCCAATATCGTCATCCAAGTTTATTTCAACGCGCTTTTTCTGTGTGCCGTTCGAGAAAAGCAAGCAAAAAACATGAAAACACTAATAATCTGCTAATAATATACTAATATACTTGGTGCATGAGAGCAATTGAAAGCTTAAAATCCTCAGGTCTCGTAATGAATCAGAAGAACTTGTTATCCAGTATCACATGATCATAAACGGCAAATTATTTCCTTGTAGTGACCTTTAAAAGTACAGTTCACAAAGTGTCTTTTAGAAGGAAAATCCAGGGAGATTTAGATGTTCACATTAATTTGGAACAATCCTACAAGAAGCGTCTCTTTTCTGTAGTGCCCTTTAATGGCACAAAAACGGCATTTGGAGCTGACATGACTAAACAAACTGGTAATGTTTGTGAAACTATAAACAGTTCATGCACTATTAGTGTTGTACCATTTCAATGGTGTTCTCCAGGTCGAGAATCCTAATCTGCTCCTGTTCTCGGTCTGTTAGAGATGAGCTTTGGGTAACCTGCAAAGAGAGAAAATACACTGGCAGCTTTATCTTGGCAACTCTCCCCTTAGCACACAGCTATACCACTCACCCAACAAGTGCAGTACAGTTTAGAAGTGCTTTGCGGAATTTCAAACTCACGAGTCCAACCACAAAAAATTGCTTGTCCATAATTGGCAGCAATTTATGGTCTTCTAAAAATAATAATAATAATTTGCAAACACACACATACCTTGAGTCTGTCTCTAAGCATGTCTCTCTCAGCAGTAACTCTCTGGAGTTCAGCTTCAGTCTGTTCCCTGTCGTCTCTGAACCTGTGCTGGAGTTTAGAGGACTCAAGCTCCCCTTGGACACGTCTCAGCACCTCCTGAGTCTATATTTAAAACACATTAACAAATATTCCCAAAGAAAACAGCTAGATGTGTATCTTAACTTAAAGGGACACTTAACCAAAAAATTAAATATCTCTTATTACTTTCTTTCTTTGGGTGAACACAAAGATAGATTTTTAGAAAAATAATCCATCTGTGAGTCCATAAAATGCAAGTGGATAGGTTTCATTATGTGCATAAGTTGACACTCCAAAAACCACAACACTAATTCATACGACCCCATTGGATGAATTTATGTCTTCTGAAGAAAACCTTTTAAACTTTAAATTATCAAAAATTCCAGTCAAGTTATTCATGAGTTCACACTTAACGTAAAATATCAGCACTTTGTGAAGCTCACACAAAAAGTGGATCTTCACACATGCTGATGTTTACGTCAAGCTTGAACTCAAGAATGAGCGTATGACAGTTGGCTGGAAATGAGAGATAGTAAATTATGAAAAATGAAATTATTTTTGGGTGGAGTAAAACAAAATGATGGGTACATGCAGAAGCTTCTGACATCCTGGTTTCAGACAGCAAACAGTGGTGTCTCACCTGCTGGTACTGTGAGCTGAGCTGGTCTCTCTCTGCAGTCAGTAGTTTAACTCTGGTCTGGATGTCCTCTATGTGTTTCTCAAAGCCCAGCAGCACTGACTGTAGCTCATCCCTCTCCTTCACTACACGGGAGAGCTCTGCATTACCATCTCTCTAGAAGTACAAAAATAGTCAGTTTTCCTGCCAGGTTAGACCTAATATTGTTTTGGTAACTACATTTTAATAATTTAAATAAGTGTCTTAAAGTCAATAATCTGTAAAATGGCCACAGAAAAAACAATCTGCAGCCTTGTAGCAAAATCATTCAAAAAAGTAATAAGTAAAGAATGTATGCATATTGCATACAAATGTATAAATGTAAATAAATGTATAAATGTTTATTAAAATAATTGTAATTATATTAATTATAATATATTTTAAATTTTCATATTTAAATATGAGAAAAGGTATATAATAGCATGCTGCTGCATTATGACTGCAGAACTTGCAGGAATTATTAAAGGGGTCATGACATGGTTTTTTGTTTTGTTTTATTATGTTCCCTTAGGTGCAATTATAGTATTACTATAGTTTTTTGTACAAAAAAACTTTTAAAAATGTAGTGATTTATGACATTTTCCCACCCTGTTTCTCACCTCTGATTCAAACAGTCTGTTTTGGGGTGTTTCCCCTTTAAGACTTCAGTGTTAACGCCCACTGTTATGATTGGCTAACGTCAGTGCTGCTTTTGCATAAATTATTAACGTTAATCATTTTGTTAACGTTAATGATTAACGTTAATCATTTTGTATCACATGTAGACTACACAATGCTCCACCACGTGAAACTTCGGTCTTCCGATCTTTTACCATCGTGTCAATTCTCAATTGATTTTGATTCATATGAGAGAGAGAGAGAGAGAGAGAGAGAGAGAGAGAGAGAGAGAGAGAGAGAGAGAGAGAGAGAGAGAGAGAGAGAGAGAGAGAGAGAGAGAGAGAGAGAGAGAGAGAGAGAGGGGAGTTTGAAGGCACGCGCTCTCTCTCTCTCTCTCCTCGTTCTTTCAGTAACATGTCCTGTCACTCATCTGTTCACTCACCGTTCAAATAAAGCTTTGGCGGGCTGCATATGCTGCAAATAAACTGCATCCAACTGCTTTCCCTGACGTCTGGATCGTTCGGCAGCGTATTCAAACATGTTGTATCTTGTAAACAGACCCACTCGCTGCACGACAACGCATGCGATGATGCGAAATGAGGCGTAGTTGTCCTGCGCTGGAGGCGGTCATATGCAAACGACTGGTACGTCACTTCGCACCGTGACGTCACTTCTTACCATGGATCCAGAACGAGCTGTATTTAGAGCTTGATTAAATAAATGCTTCGTTTATAATGGGGAGGACGTCTTAAACTATGAAACTTGCAGGAAGTTTTAATAGTACGTAGATCTCTTATATACCAAAAGATCAAGGCAAATTTGGTTTCTCATGTCATGACCCCTTTAAAACTGTACAATCTGAAATTCAGGCCCTGCTTAAACCATGTATCATCATTGTAATTACAGAAGTTATTGTCAGCTCCCACCTTTTCATGCCAGCTGCCTCTTCCTCTGGGGCTCCTCCCCCTGCCTGGACTGGGGGTGGGGGTTTTGTCTGTCCTGCCTCTAACCAGACGGTACCGCTCCACTTCCTGTTTATAATAATTCCTTTCCTCCTCTAAACTTTTCACAAAAGCATCTAGACGGGATGGAGAGTGATCCTTGCCACACATCCCATGCCTTGCATGCATTCGCTCTAATTCTAGAATCATCTCCTTATCTGAAACAAATACAGCATTATAATTAAACCGGTGAATGACAAACCATATATCACTTTACCCACAACTAATACATAAAGAGGAGTGTTACATCTCACCAGCCTGTGTCATTGCTTCTACTTTGTCCTGAAGTCTCTTTTTGTCTTCCTTCTGAAAGTTTATCAGTCCCTCCATCTTGTCATTCTGTTCTTGAAGATCAAGTAGTTGATCCCTCAGACGGTCTTTCACGTGATCTCCATCTGCCATATCCTGCAACAAATCTTTGCAAGTTTGATTGAGTCTAATAAACTATAACAACGTATTACCACTAGATATTGGCATGAGTAATCTGCGAGCAAAAACTTTGTCTGCTGTAGGAAAATTATGTAATATAATTTTGTCATTTAATCTCTCACCTAAATCAGTAATGATGGATGATACATATAAATATAGATATACTGATAATAAATATAGTTTATTATTGTTTTGTCATTATTTATTAAATGTATTATATAATAATACACAGTATTATGTAATACTGATGCAATTTAAGTAATCTTTGTATAACTTAATTTTAATTTTCAGATAAACATTTTCATATGCGTGTTAAGATTATTCAAATGCAAAATTACTTGAAATGCCCACAGGCCAGTAATAAAGAGTGGGATATCTGAAAGGATAATAAACACGCACTCCAACAGAAAGACATTCCTGACAGTCAGAAATATTTAAACCATCCATGTCATGTCAGGCCAGACAGGATAAATGTGCTGTTCTGAAGCAGATGGTTAATTTAACAGCTCATTTCACATGCTGCTTTGTGGACAGTGGACCCATGCACATACCCGTCTCAATGTAGAGATGACCTCCTCCAGGTCCTCTAGCTCCCGCTGTTGACGCTGAATCTCTTTCTATAGACAGAGATAGAGTCAGTATCACTACATAAAGCTAAATATAAAAAAAATTAAGATATTAAAATCCAAGAATGAATACATTAAGACCAAAAAATATTATTATTAATATAAATAAAACCGACTAGAAATAAAATATTACAATTACTATATGCTGCAAATGTCCCATGATAGGAGACCCTATAGACCCTGCTGAGTTTCACCTTGGCATCTTGCAGCTCCATGTCAGCAGTCTCCAGAACCATATCTTTGTCTTTCTCAAGCTGCTGGGCGAGCTGGTCTATTTGAGTGAGCTCCTCACACAGCTCTTGATTTCGAGCACTCAGGTCAGCCACCTCACTAGACACAGTCTTCTTCCTCTGCTGCAGTCCGTCAATTCTCTGCTCCAGGGATCTGTTGGTCTCCTGTAGATATTCTATCTGAAAAAGGAAATTAGTTATTATCAGATGGGCAGGGTTAACATTAACCTGGAAAAAAACACCTGCAAACAGAAAGAGGTTATGGCCAGGTATGAATTAGGGTTGTCAAGCGCACTACTACTACCGGTCCCAGTCAGTACAACAACAAAAAAAAAACAAGTTGACGGTTTCAGCATTTCTGCAGTACCGGTTGCAAGCAATAGCCTATCAGAGGTGTTAGTCAGTTAGTCAGAATCCACTTAACACACTGAAACTGCCCATGGTTTGCTTTCAATATAATAATCAACAAAATGTAAACATGCTGTAACTAAGAGATTCAATGTACAATTGAGACAGCTTTTTTATTATAATGGCAGTTTTTTGCTAGAGTGCAGAATTCAGTGAGCTTGCGCTTTAGAGATTGATAGCGTTAGTGATTATAAAGGGAGGGCTCTTCTCTTGCTTTCAGTTTATTACCCATTCACAATCTGAATACAAGTTGAGTTTTTCATGCAGCTAAGTACAGTAGTTTCTGGAATGCGAACTCAATTTAAATTCGCAATTGAATCAGAAACTGGGATGACAGTGATAACCAATGGACGTGACAAAACGGCACAACATTTTATGAAGTAATTATTAAAGGTGGGGTATGTGATTTGCAAAACGGCCGGCAGATTTTGAAAATACACAACTCAAATGGTCCTACCTTCTTTCCTCCAACGCTGGCCCTGATTCGCGCGAGGGGGGTGGGGGGAGGGGGGTATGGTACAACCGTTTGATTGACGGACTTACTGTCCAATGATTCTAGGTGGTCTTGGAAATGATTGGCTGGAGTTTTTCGAGTCCTGCCCGTTCCACAGATGATTAAATTGCTTAATTTTCATTTCAGTGCTTCTAACTCAGTGGCTGTAAGTGGGTTATGAATAGGATTTCAAGTGATTTTGAAAAAATGGACAAAAAAGAGAATCACATACCCCACCTTTAAAGTTTTTGCTCTGGTACCGAAACTGGTACCAAGAACTGCAAAACTGTATAGATATTGGTACCCAGGGCCGTAGCTAGAGTGGGGGGAGGGATGTCCACCTCGGTTAAAATAGAGTTAGATTGGGTGGTCTCAGTCAGGTACATGCCTAACAAAATAAAATAAAATTATCAGATGGATATCCAGTTTACCTGTAGGTTCAAATGAGCAATAAGTTTTTCATTGCTGGTGTTTTGAGCCTCCAGAGAGATGACATCATTAGGTCGACCACCATCCAGAGCTCGATTCAGACGCTCAATCTCTTTATCTCGCTCTTCCACCTGTCCAGAGCACGAAGTACAATTTGTAAGGGTTAATGTTATGAAACATTTACACAATATTAAACTTTATTGTAAAATGTACAAGTTAAATATACTCTGTTATTTATATGATGAATAAATAACAGAGATACAATTATTTTGGGGTAATAACTCATTACTCATTAGTGCACGTATATGTGGGCTCTTGAAGGAGGTCTCAAATAAAGGACTCTCAGTTCTACTTTAACTATAATCACTGACACTCTGTCATTCTCCCTAAACAATCAAGTAGTGGCTTAAGCAAAACCATTTTCTCCCTGAAATATTAAAACAGCGCCTAAGAAAAAGTAATCAGATACACAGTCATTTAATTTGTGAAATGTAGGTGTGTGTGCACAGCACACTTACCTGTGTGTTAAGATGCTTGATTCCGGCATGCGCTCTCTCCAGGTCAAGCTTGAGCTGTGCCACTTCCTTTTGGAGCTCCTGGATTCTAAACACAAAGATTTAAAAATTATTATTTAAAATTAATATAAAAACTGTAAAAAAATATTTTTAACTAATGTTATTTATATTTATAAATTCTTTTTTAATTTTAACAAATACAAGTATATTAATTGTTAAATGTCTATTTCATGTTAATAATGTGTTATAACTTCGGAAGGCTGTCAAAATGAATATGTTAACTCAAGAAATTAATTGTTTTAAATGTTGCTCATAAATATATAAATATGATGCTTTTTTCTTTTCTTTACTTAAAAAAATAAACAAATGTGTTACCTACAAATGCATTAATTACAAAATAATTGATTTATTGTGATTCCGCTTTGTTTTCTTCCCCACACCTGTCATCAGCCACCTGAAGAAGGTCAGCGATATAGGGATCATCTGGTAGTGCCAGAGATGGAGGGATGGGGCCACCGGAGGGTGGAAGGAGTTCATCTATTTGCATCCGCTGGCGTCTAAATGGGATTGATCGCTTCTTCCCTCCTATTTAAATGTAGTCATTGACCATAAAATGTTCTAATAGCAGCATAAACAGACAAAGGTGAATACCACAGCTGCAACGTTAAATAAAACATATCAACCAACCTGGTGTCTGAACAACAGCTTGCATGTTCTTCTCCTGGAGCTGTAGGATACGCTCCGTCTTGGCTTTGCAGTCCTTCTCAAGGGACCGCACTTTGTGCACATACTGATTATTGAGGAATTTCAGATCTGATGTTTCATGGTCCAGTTTCCTGATGTACACCTTCAGCTCTGCAGACGAACAATAATGGTTACAAATAACCATTCCATGAGATAAAAAAAAATAATCGAATCTGTTTGCAACAGGATTTGAGGCATTAAACCCAATCTGTACCCCTACTGATCCGATCCTTCTCCTCTCTTAGTTTCAAAAGCCCAAGGTGCAACTCGTTGTTTTCTCTGACTATCCGGGCATTTTCAGCTTTATACGGCTCCAGAAGAGCATCCACATTCCGACTCTCCTTTTCCGTTTTTCCTGCAGCAAGCTTGGCATTCCTGAGACTTTCAGTGGTGTGGACCAGGTCACTGAGAAATAAATGAAAACAGATTGATTATGCTTCTGTCAGATCATGTTTCACATATTATATACATTTACAAAATGTATAATGTTTTATTATCATAAAGACTATTTCCAGCGATGAACTAAAGTTAACAGGAGTCATTTTTTTAAATCTGACATATACAAATATGCAATATCTGAAGAGTATTGCAAGAGTAAATCTGAACGACCGGCTCAGAAGAAATCTTTATAGGTGGATACTAGTATAATACTGCATACTGTAGAGAGAATTCACCTGAAGAGCTTCTCAACAAGTGGCAGACTCTCAATGGCCAGAGGTTGTCTGTAGCCCAGCTGATCTAAACGCTTCCGCAGACTGACGAACTTCCGCTCTGCGCTGGTCGTCATGGTCATTCAACACAAATACACGCTGCGCTCTACACACACACACACACACACACACACACAACGATTAACATGACAACAACCGAGCCAGCACTGATGTTACAGACACTGTATGACATGAAAACAGTCAAAGCACCAGTTGAATTCATATCTTTATTGGACTTTCATAAAGAATGGAAAATTGAAACTCTTTAACTATTGTTGAACTTTTATGATTTAGTAAGGTTCAAATTCTAGTAAAAACTGCCAGATTATAATTAGTGGCTTCAAATCAGTCAAGACAACAAAACGCTCTGTGGCAGCTAGACTCTATGAAACCCCAAAACAGACTTTATTTTGTCGGCTGCCAATCTAGACACAGTAGACAGCACTTTTGGGTGCGTTGCGAACTGTCTAGGTAAGCTCACTAGGTTTTAAAACACGACCACAGAGTTACAATGATCAATTTAATATTACCTAAATAAATACCAAAATTAAAATTTTTCACAAAACATACTTACTCCGACGCTTGATGTTGTTTACGTAAACTGTCAGTCTGTCTTCATAGGGCAGTTGGCTGTATTAGCTTCAGTCTTCATTCTGCAGCATATCTGGAACATGGAAGTAAAGCGTTTCTCCTCAGGGGCAACACAATAAACACAATGCAATGCAACAATTAACCCTCCAAAGTCTGCTTTCTGTTTGTTGTTTGGGTATTTCGCCTCAGCGCTTTCATTTTGTAAAGCTGTTTGAGGTTAGCTAATCATCAGTGTCTACTGCAGATTTCCTCCCCTCCCCACGGTGAACGGTCTTCCGGTGGCGGTAACACTGTTTGAAAATGGCGCCGAGGAGAAGACCAGTCCTGCTCATAGACAGTATAAGAAGGGTCCTGCTCTATGGTCCTGCATATTCCTATCAAACTGGAGTATTTTAAACAGCGCCATCTAGTGGACATTGAGTGGAAATAGCGATAAAAAGTTTTTGATGCAATGATGCAAAATTTGGATTAAAGTATTAAAAGGGATAGTTCACCCAACATTTTTTATTCCCCTTACCCTCAAGTCGTTCCAAACCTGCATGAATGTCTTGCTGAACACAAAGGAAGATGTTTTGAAGAATGCTTGTAACCAAACAGTTGTGGGACACCATTGAGCATTTTTTTCCATACAGTCAATGGTGCCCTACAACAACTGTTTGGAAGTTATACAGAATTATATATACAAAATGTATATAGGTTTGGAACAACTTGAAGGGGAATAAATTATACAATTTTGGGTGAACTATCAATTGAAGGAATTAAGGCCTGACATATGAAATAATAGTCAGAAAATATTTTTTTAACGGAAGTTTATTGAACCTTTAGACAAATTTTTCAAAAAGTTTGCACCTGTGATTTATTTTTTGTATCATATTTGATTCTTGAGGCTTTTATGGCTCAAATAAATAGTATGATATATAGTGAGAAAACAGCTTACAGAATAACATACAAAATAGTGCAATTATTTTATTTACAATTATTAATACTGTTGTGGTTAAATAAATTATGCTTGTAAATGAACTTAGGCTACATGCAAAAAGTGCTTGCCTGTGACATTTTAACCAGTAGCAGCATTGGTAGTAATCAGCAAACACAAAACGTTCCCTTACGTTAATATTTGGTTCCCGTTTTCTTTTTGCAACCATAAAAAACGTTCACAGTACGTTGCAAGGTGGTTATTTTTAAATACAACTAAATGGCGCTGAATAAATGTAAAATCTGTGCAGCTGCCCCCGTGAAATATATTATCTATAATGGACAAATGTAATCTTAATCGGGTATTTTTATATAGAGGGCAATCGGTTTTTGACGTATGAATCGGACTTCACATATGACGTTGGAATCATTTTCAGAACGATTTTTTCCCAGCTGATAAACGAAAAACATTGACAGCCAATCAGAATCAATTATAGCATTTAAAGCGGCAGACGACATAAAATGTTATGTTTTGGTGGACCCTACGCTAGTTATTGTTATCGTTCTTGGTGTCAACAGGCCTAAAAGACAGATAGGCTATTAATATTTCTCGTGTGAATGTATATCATTTTAATGATAATTCTCAACAACGGTGTAGGCCTACAAGTGTTTAAAGGCACTGAGGGCACTTTCAATCTCTGTAATTATTTAAGATTTTGACCTGCATTTAGATTCTTGTGTATATGTAGAAGCTGCAATATTAAGTCAGAATGGTCTGTTTTTATTGTGTGAACGGCCTCTGCCACACCCTCCTGTTTCACGTGCAGCTGTGAGAGAAGCAGCGCCTCCGCGCGCACTGAATGCGTACGGAACTGTCTCGAGGAGGAGGGCGAGCACTCGCAGCATCAGCAACACACACATTCACATAGGCTACACACATACACAAAGAGGTTAGCTCGCGTGCTGCGACTTGAATGAAAGATAACCGAGTGCTGCGAGACACAATAAAGGAAGCATAGGAACTGATCGCTGTGCCGTGACACACGCGGGAAAGGTAGGAGATTATCAAACATTTGTTAAACTGCATCTTTGTCGGTGATACTGACCTTGTCATTTAGCCCATCTTCCAAAATCTACCATCGTTTACAGATGTGTGCGCAGCTGGGGAGGCATGGACATGTCTCGAGCTGCATTTCGCGTTGAAATGCATGATAAAGAAATTTGTCATTTTGTAAAACACCGTCGATACGTTTGCATCATCACATCCATCTGGTCCCTTCATGTGTTGCCTTTTATTAGCTTATTTATGAATGACAGTCCTTTTGATTAAGTGATGCTTATGAAATGTTCGCCAAACATTGAATATTTGAATTATGAGTCGTCAGTCATTCATAATATGCTTACTGGTGCAGGCAATTGATGGTTCCCGAGTGTCGTTTTCTCTCACGATGCATAGCCTACCTGTCACAATGCATGCTTGTGGCAAAAGATGCCATCGATAGCTTTGTCCGTTCCTAAAAAACATGATGGTTACTCACTATTTAGATTAGCCAAATATCACTGATACGATTTATTGCCATTCATTAATGCAAGAAAGGCGTATATGCCCATAATACCATTTTTTTAATAGACAGTGTCTGGCCTCATTTTTATTCCTTTATCATGACGTAACGATGATGTAATGTCGAACTCTAAATTGAATTTCAGTTTTGTTTCTTTCTTTGTATTTGCCAGCTCCACACTAGGCTATAAACACCCCGTTGTGATGTTCATGCATGAGTTGTTTATAGCGTATATATCTAGCACTGATCTTATTGTTAAAGTCTCAGTGATGTGAGAATGATAAAATCAATAACATAGGCTACACATAAACATTACACTTACTATATAAGGTTGTGATTTCTTCTCACTGTACACTTCATATAACTCATAAAATGGATGGATGGATGGATTTTTAGTGTAAAGACACAGATGATGACTTTTAGCAATCTTAACTGTAATAAATGTGTTTTCTTGCACAGAAATGAAATTGAATCACAGTAATTTCTCTCTGAATTGCTTGGATCACATGCTTCTAATAATGGCCGATATAAGTATTTTTTAAACTACTTTGTCTCAGAAATGAAACATAAAACTAAAATAAATAGTTTTAAATGCTACAAATGAATTTAGACAATGCAAAATTTTAATGAATGCATAAAAAATTTATTCAATTTGGACTTTGCTAAAGATGACATTTAACAGTCTTATTATTAAATTATTTAATTTTTAAATTTTAAGTGAGTGTTAGATTATGGTAATTGTAAAAGATAGAGGAAATGAGCATGAACAATTCAATTAATTGGGTTGACTACAATACATAAAAAACCCTCTTATATCAAACGAATATCAAAACTAATTATATTGTGCATTCGTATCTGGCTAAAAAACAAAAGTTGACACATGGTCATTATTTAATAAAAAATCATGAATCCTCACTGAAAATTTGTACATTGTGACAAAATATTATATTAAAGTTATATAAAGTTACATAAAGAAATGATAAAACAAGGAGAAAGAAATGTTCTTTAAATACACAAAATACACAACTAGACACACAAGCTACCTTACTCCTTTGTCAGTTGTACATTCTTAAGCCTGCCATTTGAAGGCAAAACAATTTCCATTTATAAGACAGGAAACAGACGGCCTCAAAAGTTCCCACTGCTGACCTCGAGTCAGGGGCATGTTCCCCATAAACATCTTGGAGATTTGTGCGTTGAAGTAGAGGAAACCAGAGAAACTGCTCCCAAGGCTTCCTCCCACTATAAATAATTGAAAAGGCCAATTAATATTAATCCATAAAAAGTACTGCATCAATACAAGTTGACCAGTGAAGAGGAAAGGCTCTGTGTGTTTGACCGGAGTGTCTGTGCTTTTGTTGGTGTGACAGGCGATCCCACAGCATAATCTGAATAAGGTTACACATCTTTAGTCGGCAGTGGGTTTATGCACGCTGGATAGGATACTTTATAGGATGTTATTTTCCATAACAATATGACCTAATTAAACCCACTTTAGTGGGCTCACAAATTCGACGTGACAGACATTTGCCCCAAAACATTATGTGGTATAACATTGCCCTCTAGTGTAGTATAACACAGATAGACAATATTAATATAGAGCTGTCCATTGATCCCAAGAGGAATTCATATTGCCCTATTACAAACAGTGTCTAAATAGGCACTTATAAGAGTAACTTAACCCTCTCAGATATAATGTAACACAATCTGCACTTTAGTATCATTAGAACATGATCTTGAGCAGAGATACACACTTAAAACATCACATGTTTTTCATAGAATGATCCAGCCATATACATTCACTTACAGTAGCAATATAATTGAATGCATGTATGGAAACAGGCAAATGTTGCCTAGACACTATAGAACACTACCGCTGACATGTAGGTCAGTCAATTAGTCGGGGCAAGTGGCGATTCACATGCATTTGAGGATGAACGCTTCAGAGTTCAGTTGATTTTCTGTCCTAATTAGTGTAAACACAATGGTTATGTGTCCATTTCATGCATATTTCACATGCTTATACTTTTATATTGATTTTTTTTTACACCAAACCCTCAGATCCTATGTGAATAATTTCATAATTAATAATTAATTCGCATTTAGTAATTAATCTGAATGGGTTGTTGCTTTGACTAAGACTTGTGTGGTGAGGTGGAGCAGGAAGCATGAACACAAAACTATTGATATAAATCTCAAGTAGCCGAACACAATCAACAGATCACAGTTAACAATGACACTGCACAAGTTTCTGTGCAAAAAAGGATATTTTAAGATCTAGACACAAGAATGGAGGGGTTAGAAAGACAGACTGACAAAACAAAGGACAGATTTATCCAATTCTTATGAGTGCAATGTTCTGCATGCAGATGCCTTTATTTACAACTGTTTGTTCTTAGTATAAAAGAGTGTGTGTGTGTTTGATAGAGAGACTGCGACAGGAGGACACAGCACAGTTAGGAAACGTGTGTCTGTCTGGGAACGCTCTGTAATTACATTATGGTTCAGCCCAGTTCCTCCTCTCATTTTAATCAGCAACTATGCTGTAAGTAAGATGTTTTAGATGTTTCTCAATCTGCTATTATACAATAGCTGCTGCTCCACAGCAATAATTTCCACATTAATAAAGCATCTCTAATTTCACCCAAACCGCAAGTCATGTTATACAGAAAATACCTTATCAGAACACAGGTCAGGCCTTGAGTACACAAAACTTTGACCTACAATGACAACGCTGAAGCAAGACTTTGATTTTGCTGGTCCAGAAGTTAGTGCCAGTCCTGCACACCTAGGCTCTTTATCAGCACAATGAGTAATAGTATTTCTGGTGAAGCTGGTTGACCATGGAAATGTTGCTTGTTAGAAAGCCTGGTGGGAACACATCACACCAGCATCTAAAATTTGTTTTGTCAAAGATTGGTCAGTATATTGCTTTTTTAAAATTATTTTCTTTTTCATTAATAGGATATACAGATTCTTTCTATTTGATATATGAAGTAAGAAATAGGAGTGATAATCTGTGATTGTTTTTGCTATTTTATCATGATGCTATTTATTGTAGTGTTTATTGTAAATATGAAATACTTGGAATGGATGGATGGATGGATCAATGGATGATAGGTAGATACATAGATAGACAGATACATATAGATAGATTATTGTTGATAGAAATTTAGATAGAAATTTGTTCCCTGTGGTTTCATATTCTGTAGTTAAAGGTCACTGGGGGCCATGCGCTTTATTGGAGTGGGCTGCTTGTCTTGGCCTGTTCTTCTACAGATCTTGAAAGGTAATGTTTTCCTATTGAATCTTGATTCCTTGATGATTCCCTTCTGTGTCTGTTCTGTGGGAGTTTTTATTAAACGCCAATATTCACTGCCAGCGTGAGTCACTATACAGTCTCTGAAGTTTAACACATGCAAGAAAGACTCAGCCTTCCATACAGGAGATTTTGAATCTCATGTTAACAATTACTATAAGCACCAGCATTATAATGCATTTATTTTTAGAGCATAAACCAAACAATTGAAAATAGCTTTGTTGAAGCTGCAGTGGATAATTCCCACACCACTGATAATGCAATAGGTTTCTCCAACATGCCGACTACACATTTTGCCCTGCCCCCCATCTCTCATTGTCCAAATAAGTAGTCCTGCTCCAAACTCACACCAATTGGTTGAGCCACACACTGACATCATGGACTTACTGTCTAGTTTGCAAGTGATTTACCAACAGATGTCTCTGCACATTAAACTGAGACAAGAGAAATTATTTTAACATCAAGAAAACAGCACATATCAGCTTTTAGGGTCTGAATACTTTTGGAAAGCATTGCCTGTTCATAGTCTATTAAATATAGACTAAATATAGTCCATCATGTTCAAACTCAGTGAACATGCCCTTCTGTAGTGCTGAGGACAGCAGAAACGTCAGGTTTAATTGTTTATGCTAACTGCTAAGTGTTCTTGTCCTTTAAGTCGGCATACCCTATGAGATCTCTAATTACTTTACAATTTTGATCAGTGTATTTTGACTGTGTCCAACATGATGGACAGACAAGGTCTAAAAAATGAAGGTGAAAAAATGCCCCAAATATTGAAAATGCGGGGGCAACAATTTCCTCCAGATTAGCCTTTAATATGCTGATATTTGGACATGTGCGTGCAATATTGTTTTTAAACAGCAGGTCAATAAACAAGAATTCAATATTGAGATATGAAATTGAAATATGAAATTGAGACACAATATGCCCATTACTGGTCTGTTTTGAAGTTGCAAACAAAGAACCATTGGTGTTTTTGTTGCTGAATGAATCAAAATTTTTGAACGAATCAGTAGAGTGAATCAATCAATGACTCATAAAAACAGACACTTGTGGTGCTTCTGAAATCCCATACTGTAACTACACTGGATTTTAAATTTACTTTGAGACTGTTAAAAAAGTATGTTTTGTAGTATAAAATTCATGAATATGGGTGGTATGAATGAAAGTCGGATGTACAACATCCACCATGTTGTCTGTCATGTGACCTACCAGCGTCAGTTGCTTTACTGCTATTCATAAATCCTCTCGAGTGGCCTCATGGGATAGTAAAGTGTCCATCAAATGCGCACTTCAGCATCTCTGTGGAAGTAACGGGTCATCCTCCTGGTACTTTTCGTCTACTGTTTTTCGAATATATGTATTTGGACATACTACTCTTTTGGCGTACCGTTTTTTTGCTTTCTATATAGGGAAGTATTCACATGTTTGAACAGATTGGTTGAATTAATGACTTCTTTAGTTCCTGAATGAATCAGTGTTTTTGAACAAATTGTCAGTCACTTGCCGACACCTACTTGCGTAACAATATTATTAAAATATAATGCACTGTTGACCCCTTACACCTCCCTTAAACCGAACCATAGCACTAAACCTAACTGTCACATAACCTCATGTCCCACCTCAAAAGCAGCAAAACTGTTTTGCAATAAAACATAAACTAAGTAACTCAACGCATTGTATTTAACTATTGATTTTTTTTACACAAATACATAGAAGTTAAAGACACCTAAGATAAAGTGGGGCCATTCATCAAACTTACATTTTATTAAAATGTACTGTAATAATGTGCATTACTTACAGCAACTTTTGTATTTGATGTTGATAAGACTTCATAACAGCCATATGTTCTGATTGAGAAATGAATCAAGTAATAGATTCAACTGAAATGTATGACATGGCATGTTTTTATATGGTTGGAATATAAGTATGCCCACATAAAAGCAGGCTACTTGAAATTGCCCCTTAATAATACAGTTGATTTCTGACACTGGAGACAGGTAGCAGTTAGTGCCGTTATTGATCCGCCACACGTCTTTATTCAGTTAATGGAGGCCCTTGTTCTTTGAAATTGTTTTTAACACAATACACACACGCATCCTCACATATGCTGACAAACAAGCTTACAGTCACTGTCTTTGTTTGTGGTGGGCAGTTTAAAATCATCAATGCATGTCTGTTCTTCCTGCCCCTGGTGTAAGCTGGCCAATGAACAAAGTGGCGTTCTGTGAGTAGCAACAGAGACAGCAGTATGAACCAGCACACTACCTCACCATCATCACCCACTTTTCTCTTCTCTCGGACACATTCTACGATTGTTTTCAGTCACATGTGTGAATGTATCTTGGGCACAGGCGACTAAGCTCTCACATAGGAAATCATGCAAACGTCCCACGAAGAACACAAAAACATACATTGTGAGAACTTTATGGGAGTATGATACCATCTTTTTTCACACTGTATTCAATAACGGAGATGTTTGTGAATTCATAATTTGTTAACTATCAAAACTGCATATGACGGAACAGATATATTTGTCCTCATGTGCTCACACCAACACACAGCTATAAGCATTCTTGAGTTCTCTTTGCACCTGTGCAATGTGACACCTGAGTCTAGGTAATAGCGCAGCTCCACAGTAACAGCAGGCAGGTGGAACAGCCACACATGCATAAACGCATACATACTAGACTCTTACCCAGATAAATCGACAACCAGGTAAGCCTTTATTCTTGTGTGCTCCTTCGACCATATATGCGATCAAGCGTTTTTCTGTGTAATGCATGTGGCAAGATATTGTTAAACACAATAGGCCTCTGTTCATGAAACTGCCATTATCTCTCGCCAGCCCCATATCCTCAAAGACCCATTGTGCCTTTCTTATCGTATTCATTGTAATGAAAATAGATGTATAAATATTCAATGATAACCGTGCGTTAGAACCAAAAACGAATAGCTTTTTGGTTGTTTATTTTCAAAGAATATGTAAATATATAATTGATGTGTATTAAAGTAAGCTTTTTCTTCCTAATTTATTTTTATTAATAAGTTGTATTTGAATACTTGTTATTGGCAAAAATGCCCCATAGTTTGCGTGTGTGGGTACACGTGAACTGTATCACATGATAAACACCTGGCCTGCATTTTCCTTCTTTTACAGAAGGAATACACTATATTATATTATACCATTTAAAGGCTCAATATGTAAGATTTTTGGATTAAAACATCCAAAAACCACTAGAGCAATGTTATATATTTTGACTTGCTTACCTCATTCCAAATGTTCCCAACAAGAAATCAGCTATTTTAACCAGTGTAACATCCCGTGTCATTGTCACCTGATTTCATATCAGCGTTACCCTCGATTTCAGATTTTGCTTCCGTAGAAACCATTGAAACATCATTCAAGACGCTTTAATAGTATCCCCTGTCTCACAGACGAGCCTTGATCCTAGTCCCAGACTAAAATGAATGTTTGATCTGTTTTAAATGAAAGCAACTTGCACTGACATATATTAAAATATGTCAGTGTCATTGTTTTGTCTCAAGATCCAACCCAGTAATATTTTTTTTCTCTGGCATGTTTATTAAAGTCTGATTGTGGCATATAAGCATAATAAAAACAATGTTAAATGTCCCAGGCTCTCGGCCCTGCCCTGCTTCAAACCACAGTTATGTTAATAATACTTAAATACATTAGCTCATCCATGAACATGATTTCTGCCTGAGTCCCGTCGGATTGCTTTCCATCGGCTGTGGAGGTGAAGACGACAACTCCCATAATTCCACACTTATTCACGGCGTCATCAAGCTACGCCTTTGTTATTGTTTCAAATAAGCGACTTCTAGCGGGGCAAAATCTACATAATATGCCTTTAAAAGTTTAGGGTCAGTAAGTTTTTTTTAAAAGAAATTAATACTTTTAATGTTACACAAAATTCTATTTCTTGCTGTTCTTTTTAATTTTCTGTTCACCAATTCTTTGAGTTTTCAGAGAAATTATTAAGCAGCACTGCAGCAACTGTTTTCAACACTGATAATAATAAGAAATGTTTCTTGAGCGCCAAATCAGCATATAAGAATAATTTCTGAAGATTCATGTTACACTGAGGATTGGAGTAATGATGCTGAAAATTCAGCTTTGCCATCACCCAAATAAAGTACATTTTAAATCACAGTATATGAAAATAGAAAACAGTTATTTTAAATTCGAATACATTTCACATAATGTTTTTACTGTATTTGTTGATCCAATAAATGGTGAGCATGAAAGACTTTCAAAATAATTAGAATATCCTATACCAACCCCAAATGTCTGAACAGTAGTGCATATATAAATAATACATATTTTTATTACTAATAATTTAGACCAATGGGTAATTCTACCTTTTACCAATTCAAACAATAAAAAAGCATGCTCAAATGGTTAATGGTTATTCTGCCTACTACACCAGACTAACCCCTTACAGATTCACACAACCCTCTGCACATTTAAAAATTTTTTTTTTTAGAAAGATACAAGGGCTGACTACATGTCTGTGACTGCAGACTAAATAGTGAGTGAAAATACAGCTACAGGGAGTTGCGTAAAATGCCTGTTTGGAGAGTCTAGTGAAGTGGAGTAGTGTTGAACATATTTAAAAACATTTAAAATCCAAATTCAGCATTATTTGCAATTTATATTAATATACATGTTATATTATATAGGGATACCAGTACTTGTAGTTACACGAGGAAGCAAAAGGGCATATATCCAAGTAACTCGGTTTTGAGTCAAAGATCAATTTGTACGAAAGCTGGTTTGTATGCAGTTGTTTTGTCTGTTGGTTTCATACTCTAAAATTAGATCAATTTGTATGTATTCTGTCCACCAAACAAAAATGTCAGTATTATCATATTTTTTTTAACAGCTGTTGTGTAAAAAGTGCACAAAAATAAAACCACACTGTCATACATTCAGAGAAAAGTCAACTATAGATTTTAACCAAGCTGATCTGTGTTCTGACATTTTCATACAGTTTTAAGAAATGATATGTCGGGGCAAGTTGTAAAATGTTTTATATATTGTAATGTTATAATTTTATATATTTACAGTTTTTATTGTTTAAAATGTTTTAATGGTTCCAATGTGGCAGCTTAACCCATAAACTGTGGCATTATTTCTTTGGGCAATAGTGTTCAAGGTGGGTATGCCGAAACTGATTTCCAAAAATCCACCAACACACAAAGTAAAAATTGCGACAACTAGCCCCAGGCCCCTCAATTTATTCTACTGCAAGTTACACTGCCACAGAGTTTGAATCAGAATTGCCTGGTTTAATAATGCTGAAGTAAAGCTTTGAAAGGCAACCCCGACATCCATTGAGGTTTTATGGGCTATTGATGACAGATTTGTGTTCATTTGATCTCCATAACCATCATTCATCCAGAACTAACACAATTAGAAATATTAGCCTTCATACTTCAATAAATACTCTTTAAGATAAGGCATGCTGTTACTAGAGATCTATAAGTTGTGATTCAATGGTTTTGTTATATTTTTTTCCTAAAGCACCAAGGAGCAGCAACCGAGCTTTGTAAATCAAGGTGCAGAAGGTTGAATCCATGTTCCCTAAGGTTTTCCTTCAGTGGTATGCAGCTCTTTCCAGCTGTGCAGCTGAATTAGGTAAAAGTGTGCTTTTGTGCTCAGTAAGCACAGGCAACTAGACCAGCTTTGCTATACGCTGCGCAGTCAGCCATCCCATTTTGCTTCAGTGATTTCTAGCTGTACATTCAAGCTGCCCCATTGTACGAGTGAAGCTAGCTTGCTATCATAATAATATATGGGCCTTTTCGCAAGGCAAGATCATTTCACCCCTGATACATAATGCATAAAGTGTGATTTGCTTAATGTGCAGGCATTACTGACAGCTCCGAGCCCCGTCGCATATTTAGGCTAAAATAATGGTGACATATAGGTCGTCTTTACTAAAATATGGCGGCACTGACCTGCATCTTCCCCTAGTATCTGATAAGCTGTTAGTTCTGTGTAGATAAAATACAACATCAGAACCGCCTTAAATGTAGCTGTTGTCATAGCAATAAGCACACATGTTGTTTTTTATTAGCTGTGCATGAGAATCAAGACAGAAGGCAACATTATGCTAAAAAAGTGGTCGTGGGCAATTTTGTATGATTGTGATTCCTGTGTAAATGCATTTATGTTGCCTCTAGGCCCCATTACAAACATTTGTAATGTGTTGTAATTGTAATACATCTGCTTCAAATGAAGCTTCATGTGGAAAGTGGAAAGATTTCTTAATCAATGGTTATTCTTCTAAGATAGCATCTGGAAGTTTGGCATTCTGTAAGGCTTTCTTTCACAAAACTATAGCAAAAATAGTTAATTTATATAATCATTCAAAAGTTTGGGTTCGGTAAGATTGTTTCATGTTTTGGGAGTTTTTTTTTTGTCTCTTATCACCAAGGCTTTTTTTTAAATAACTGTTTTCTATTTTAATATGTTTTAAAATGTAAGTTTTTTAAAGCTGAAATTTCAGCCTCATTATTCTATATCATTCTTATATGCTGATTTGGTGCTCAAGATTTTTTTATTTTTATTATCAATGTAGAAAACAGTTAAAAGCATGGCTTTTAGAAACCATTACATAAACCATCTTATGTAACATAAATGTCTATACTATCACTTTTGATCAGTTTAATGCACCCTTGCTGAATAAAACAATTATATATATATATATTTTTTTTTTTTTATCTTACTTATCCCAAATTTTTTTTCTTTTTCCTGATCTGTAGTGTACGTAAAACTTAAGCTACTGCAGCAGATCACTAGCACATCTTCATCTTCCATTCATTTATTTTAAATATTTCAATCTCTTTATGATGGGCATTATCAGATATCGTATGACTGCTAATAATGAGTCATGTAGCTTTTAGGTTCAGGAGTCACAGGGGCATCATTCCAGGAATCCACTTATAACCCATTTTATTGCTCACTGGTTTGGTCAAATAGAGGCAGGCCTGTGCTAGAAATGTTTGTAATGATGGTTAGAGCTGCTCTTGGTGATATATCCCAATTGTAGTGAGGTCAGTCTATACCATTAAATGTCAGCAAGGTTTAAATTAGCACTGTAGCAGAGCTAACTTAGCCGCTAACCTCTGCTGCAGCCTTTTCTGTTTGTCTGGGGTATTTTCAGTGTCCTGCTGCAGTGCATGTGGCTGCGATTTGTGTATTTGCCATCGTCATTTTGTCTGGAGCTTCTTTAATGCGCACAACACAAGCAAGATCATTCGTTAACATGGGCCAGAACATGACGAATACGCATGCGGTTTGGACCATGTTTACACTTGTACCGCAGGTGCATGTGCACAAACACATCTGGACTAGCATCACAAACAGACAGAGACACATTGATCCATTCAAGCAGCAGCTGAGTCTGTTTAGACAGTGAAACTTTTAGGATGACCCTGGGAGCCGTTAGAGGACACTGTCTACTCACACAACGTTTACAGTTTGCTGTGTTTAACAGTTAGTGCAATGCTGTGCTGCCAAAAGGTTTTTATCTGCCAAAAGGAATGCAGGTTTTGAGGCAATGAGTTTTGATTAACAAACAACAATAGTGGCATTTTAAATCTTGGCATTTTCTGTCCTGGCATTCTGAATGAACGTATGTAGAATCCCAGAAGCAATGTGGAAAAACACCATTTGCTTTATTTTAGGACTGACTGATATAAATGACATTAGGCACACGTTGAGCATGAGAATTTGAGTTGTTTCTGTGGTAAAAAAATTAATTTTTGCTTTTTTTATATGCTGTATCTTGCTCAATTGTACAGTATGTCCTATGGGGGTTCCATTAACATACGATGGTAGAAAAAGTGCTTTCTAAATAGCCATTCATTTAGATTTTGCACAGATTGCTGACCAGGCATAAATATGATGTGATAATGCACTCTACCTCTATGGAGGTGCACTACCCTACACACTACTGTGATGTTCTCCACAGACACGATACTCTGTAATTAGACACTAATATACTAACACTTCCTAGCATGTGTGTACATACACACTTAACTAAACAATAGTACCTATTTTATGCAATTTTATCACAAAGACTTATTCACTTTCCATCCAGAATCCAGTGCAGTGTTATTAGTTATGTATTACATTATTATTATTATTATTATTTTAAAGTGGCCTTTATTTTTATATTTTCAGTTTTCATTTTATTTAAATATTTTTTAGTTTTAGTCATTTTAGTATTTTAACTTAAATATATATTTTTTTCAGTTAGTTGCCAAGGCAAGTTTTGAAAGTTTTTTTTTCTAGATAAATAAGAATTTCATTAAAATTTTTATTATTGTACATGTATACATATACTCCTTACATTCCCTCTTTTTTTTGTAAGGAATAATACAGTCAGCTGATCATCACAAAAAATAAATCCCAACAGGGTTGTTTTGCAATAATTACCATGATTCTACACTATAGCCCATTGTACATTATTACACAGATACTTAAATAAAAATAATTTTTTTTAATATTATATTGATTTATAATGCAATAGTTACTTGTTGTCATCAGAGGAAGAACAGCTATATATGAGCTGTCATACAGCAAACAAAATGAGATGTTTGTGTACAGTTTATTTTATCATGGCAGCAGACATTATTAAATTATGACTGAAGAGCATTATAACTGGGCATATATCCAGACTATATACAGTCCCAGTAATGCATTCGGTTTTGATCTGCAAGATGGGAATTGTATTCCTCAATTCTTATCCAATTCCCACCACAGAGAAATAGATGGTCCTGTTATTTGCAACAAAGTGATGGCAAGAAATAAACCCAGGACCAAAGGAAGACTGTGTATGAGCTATGAGATTATGATGGTAATAAAAACAGATGAAGCATTGAATAAATATGGTTTAGGAGAGTTTAGGAGCCCATAAGGAAAGAAAGGGAAAGTGATATGTGTCTTATGATCTCTCTAAGTCTTTCTATCTCCTATTATTGTTATCTCCTCCTTCAATTTTCTTTTTAGACTTGCACACATGAACACATCAATGAAAAAATACCTCTGTGTTCACGTTTATCCCCCCTCTACCCTTGATGCAGACAAAGCCCGTCATAACCATGGCGACGGACAGTAAGGAGGCTAAGCTTGATGAGCGGGTAGAGGTAACAGTATCTGAAGGCCCAGGTAAACAAAAACAGAGTGAGGATCTTTGTGAGTGGCCTGCTCTTAAAGTGGCAGTGCAGCACACTAAATGCACCAAAGATTATCAGCACTGTCTCTTTAAGAACTGTTTGGTGTTTCATGGGTTACAAAAAACATCAAGAGCTGTGTGCTGTCTGCGTGCCTCAAAAATGACAATTCTGTCAATATTTACACACCCTCATGTCTTCAAAAATGTTTTATTTGAAAGATTTTCTTTAATGTTCTTTTCCATGCAATTACAATGATTGGGAAGACTGGAGCTTTTATTGCTAATTCTCTCATCCATGCAGCTGGATGCCTAAATTTTCACCTTAAATTTTGATCTGTTAGCTGTTAATAGTGACTGTTAGCCACATTAACCACTTTTATGGTGCTTTTGTGCCCTGTATAAAGTTTGAAATCTCCACTCCTCATTCATTGTAATTGCATGGAGAAGAGTGACCATCACATTCTCCAAAATTTCTCCTTTTTAGGAACGACATGAGCATGAGTAAATGATTTTCATTTCTGTGTGAATTATAAGTCCTTAAAATATGACATAATCGCGTGTTATTGATGCTTTACACACCTTTCCGTGTGAACCTTCTGCCCTCAAATAACCATATAACCACGTTTAACTATTAATATCCCACGTGTGACTTGTTTCATTCTTTCTCAGCATGGTTGACGTGTGGCATGTTTTAGTTTGAGCTCGATTATAAATGTTTTTACGAATGTGTGGCAATGTTAGGAAAACAAATATACTGCTGAGAATAAATGTATGATAAATGTATCAATTAATAATGCCAAGATGTGTGTGAGAGGAACAGTCAGGTTCAGGTAAAAAAAAAAATTGCCTATATTGGGTTTGCTGCACTAGTGAGAAATATTGTACAAGACTATGAGGACCAAGGTTGATCATTCCTGTTGTTAAGTGTGTTTAATCTTTTGTAAAGAAGTGAGAGGTACAGTCAGGTCTGAGTGAATTTATTTAGCAGTACTGACACTCATAGGAGCAGGAAGGCCGTATTTGAGTGTATGGTTGTAGTATGGAGGAGTACAAGGGAGACACATCGAGGGCTGTTTCTCTGGCTGAGTGGTGTCCATTCACATCATATGCCTCAGTGATTGAGGATGCCTGCAGCACTGCATTGTGGGCCAGAGAAATTGAGTAGTTGCAGCTGGGAACAGACTGTGACTTGGACGAGGCTTTGAGGGGGAAATTATGAGACAAAATATGACAAATCATAAAATCTTCCAGTCATACGCGCTCGTAAAGCAGTAAACTCAGGAACGATAATAACTTAAGGAACAACAGAAGTGGCCACTGATGGCAGGTACCAAACGTCAATACTTTCTTTGTTATTGTGCCATTGTGTTTTGAGCAGCAACACACTTACTGTGTAACTCCACACTTCTTTCCAATTTTAGCCTGTAACAGATCCACACTGATCTACTCTGTGGTGTAGAGTGGCCCTGTCACTTGGAGCTCCTACAACATAGAGATACAGTCACACACTCATGAGCCTTAGAAATGCACACAAACACATACTTAGAAACAGAAAAGACAGCCTGGATATGTTTTGCTCTTGCTTAGTAGAGTTTTTATGGCTTTTATACCTTCAGAAAGACCAAGAAGGGACCTACAGGCTGTCATAGACAAAAATCACACATACAAGTACATATACATAACAGGGAGGAACTGAACAATTAAGGTAGCTGATTATCAAAAAGGGAAACTTATACACTACAATTAAAACTTTGTTCAGTTTTTTTTTTTTTTTTAAAGAAAGTAATACTTTTTTCCAGAAGGGAATCATTAAATCAGCATATTAGAATGATTACAAAATGTATTCAAATAATATTTCTCAATATTTAATTTTTTATCAAATAAATCCTGCCTTGGTGAGCATAAGAGACTTATATCATGAAAAAAAATCGTCATGAAAATATCTTCCAGACTCTTCTTCCAGAAGAAATAATATTTTATTATATGTTTTATATGTAAATTTTATTCATAAACAGTGCTTTTTGAGCTAGTCTTATCTCCGTAGCATTTATGATTCCCAATAACTTTCTAGTCTCAGGAAATGGTGCGTCTGCAGAGCTCTCCATACAAACCAAAGGTCCTTTGTCTTATCATTGGTTTAATGTCATTACATGGGAACCTGTGATTCAGTCAGTCAGAGACATTTTCCACCTGCAGATTTCCACTTTATTTGGTAGGTTGTGAATTATTCTCTAAAGATTGTTTTTGAACACATTAGGAATTAGTTGTTTATACTTTCATGCTTGATTGTTTGTAATGAAGCTCAGATTTATTTCTCAATTGGTACGATGTCAACATAAGTAACGGATGGAAAACAACGGATGGTCGTTTTTTTAGCATTAAATATAAGCTACAAATCCATTTGAGTTTCAATTATTTGTATAGCACTTTTCACAACACATATCCATCCAAGCAGCCAGTGAGCAAGCTGTGATGTTTAGGTAGATTGGGAGGAACATCCACCTGTAATACCACTCCTGAATTTATTACAAATCTGCACAATGCGTGATGCTCAGTGTTCTTGTAGTCCAAAGCATTATTTGAGTTATTTATTTAGGTAAAAGGTTTTGCAGTTACTACATCCGTGTGTCTCATCCCTGATTGCTAGTCACATGTGGATTGAGGGGCTCACGCTGATGCAAAAACATTTTCAAGAGTAATGTCTACATACAGAACGTAGCTTGAACAACCAGATGAAATTAACACTTGATCAGCTCGCATTTTGTATATGCATTCGATTGGCTGGATTAGTATCAATCTTAAATGCACGTTGGAGGGATTTTTCCTTCAGTAAATACTCCTATTATAGAGTTTTAAGTAAAGCCTGTCAGACTCCTCTCTCTTCTCAAACTGATGTTTAAATGTAACATCTGGTCACCATAATCATACAAGGCTGTCTCAGGACAAGGACTTTCACACGATATAACCTGATTTCATAGCGTCTAATCTGTTCTGGTCCTCCATTTCATTAACATTTATTAAAAATGCTACATACTGTACATCTTCTATATCTAGTGTAAAAAATAATCTATACTTATATTTAAATATGGACAGCACTAGCCTTTTACTACTTGTTGACTATTTATCACCATTCTTTGCCCCCACTTTTTACCAGAGCGGCGAAGGCAGGGCAAATTCCAGCCATTCAGGCGTCTATTTGGTAAGAAGAAAAGAAGGGAAGCAGAACGTGGGTTTGAGGGATCTGAACTTAAACCTAGCCATTCCACTGATAATGTCTGCAATGGGGTGGCCACAGTTAATGAAGAGAACAATCAGTATCTAAGGTAATTCTCTTATGTATTTTAGAACCACTATAGCTGGGTCTGGAATGCATAATCAATGCAAAATTGTACTTTATTTTAGATGCTGTCAAAGTTGTTTATTTGTTAAATTGTGTATTGAAAACATTCACAGATGTGCTGTAATTAAAAAGTGTTTATATCTGCATTCACAGGGAGTTAAACACCCTAGGGTCCCGAGCTTTTTCACACGAGAGTGTATTTATCCCTGAGGAGTCAGAGAGGACACATCCAGGACAGACAATGTCCCAGGAGAACGTTTCAGACAAAGTCAAGAACATTCAGGTGAAACTCTACACAAATAGTATAATAAAAAAATGTCCATATGCACACAGTCAAGCCATGCACCAGACTTTGCTAACACTAATTTTGATAATAGCATTACACCAGATCGAAAATGTTTATGTTAGATATTTTTGTTACCACCAAGGTCAACAAATGCTGGTAACTTTAGGACTAAATGTTTAGGGCTAAACAACACCAGTTTTGTCCATTCTTTTACTCTCTATGCTTTTGTTGGCAGAAGCAAATTGGACATAATATCAAATTTGGTCAGAGACCCCCATCACTTAGAAAGAGTGAGGGAGATGAAGGTAGCTCAGATGAGGAAGAGGTACCACAAAGTCCGCTGAGGGTTCTTGCTCAGGTGGAGAATGAACCACAGGAGACTGAAGCCAAGGAAATAGTAAGTTAATCTCCAAATTATTTTCCACTACTTACATAATAGTAACAGTTTTACTATGTCAGTCACACTATATACACAGTTAAAGATCACTGCTCTGTTTTAGCAAGTAATGTTCTAAGAAAGATTCCCTCACTTGCACTTGGAAGGCACTATTATTGAAAGCAATTAACAGTGCACTCATGGTATACACTTTATCAGTAACTTGCTCTTGCTAATGCCATGCTCTAGTTAAGTTGCAGAAAATTGTAATACCATGAGATTATCAATACATTAGCCACTTTTCCAACCCCGGGCCGAACATTCTAAGAATGGTAAGGAACAGTTCTTGGTTCGCCATGGCACTATTACAATCCGTTCTCGGCCTGGAATTTTCAGCACAGATGGCTAACCATCCTGGTATAATGTGTGTAATTGGTCTTTTGTCTGTTACCTGGCTACTAGTTTCACTGCAGCTGTGTAAGTGTGCTAATTGAGAGAAGTAAACATAAGTTAATGATACAATTAAAAGAAATATCTGATCATCCTCCACAACGCGGTCGCTATTTACATCTCATAAACGGTCGAGAACGGTTTGGTTGGACAGTGGAAAAGTGGCTATTGATTCCTTAGACATATAACATGCTTCAGAACCCTGCTCTCCCATAGTCACAAACTCAAGATTGTTTGTGTTTTTGCTTTACAATTAGGCTGTCAGCCATGACAAGGTCCAGCACAGAACTCCAGTCAAATCCCCACGCTCTAAGCGCCCACCTCCCCCTGGCACAATTGAGTCCATCAATCTAGATGCTGTCCCTCAGTCTGTCCCACGCTTGGACAATACTGCTGCCAAACACAAACTCTCTGTCAAACCGAAGAACCAGAGGGTATCTCGCAAACACAGAAGGTTTACACAGGTAAAGGGCAAGGTGTTCTTCAAACAGCGTCTATTACGATAGCTTTAATGTAAAAGGGATAGTAAAAGTGATAGTTTACCCAAAATGAAAAGCATAATTTACTCATCATTTACTCACCCTCATGTTGTTACAAAAATATGACTTTCTTTCATCTGTGAAACACAAATGGTATTTTGAAGATTATTTTAACTGTATTTGTGCATACAAGTCAATGGGGCCCAAAACAACTTTGACTTTGATATGAACAAAACAAACAAATAAAACAAAATATTTTACTTTGTGGTCTGCAGAAGAAAGTAAGTCATACAGGTTTGGAATGAGATGAGGATGAGTAAATAATGATTAAATAAAAATTTCTGGGTGAACTATTGCTTATGAGAAAAGAATTCCAAAATATTAAGTTCTGCAACTTTAAATATATTTCAGGAGTTTCACGAAGAGGATCTTTCTGAAATGCAAGAGGAATATGAAACACAAAAAGACGAAGAAGAAGTGTTTGATTTGTCAAGAGAGGAGTATAACATTATCCATAGCAGCAAAGGAGATTATGAACCTACTGAGAAATCGGTGAGGCGACAGTTTCATGAGGAGGAGCTAGAACGCCTTGAGCTTCACAGGAGGGAACAAGAAGAAGAAAGAAAGATAGAGGAACAACAAAGGAAAATCGAGGAGCAGAGGCTGGAAGAAGAAAAGCGGCGTAGACAGGAAGAGGAAAGACTGCAAAAGGAGGAAGAGGAGAGGAAGCAGCGAGAGGAAGATGAGAGGAAAAAAAGGGAAGAGGAAGAAAGGAGGAGAGAAGAGGAAGAGCAAAGATTAAGATGTGAAGAAGAGCAAAAGAGGCAAGAGGAAGTGAAAAGAATGCAGAAAGAGGAAGAGGAAAGAAGAGCAGAAGAGAAAAGGCAGCAGGAACTTGAGGTGGAGCGTCTCCGTATAGAAGAGGAAAGAAAAAGGGAGCAGGAGGAGAGGAGAAGAAAAGAGGAGGCGGCAGAACAACGTAGGATTCAAGAGTTAGAGGAGAAACGGCAGAGAGAGGAAGAGGAACGTGTCCGTGAGGAGGCTGAGAGGAAAAGACTAGAGGAAGAGGAGGAAAAAAAGAGTCAGCAGGAACAGCAGGAAGAGATAGCTGGAGCTTCTGACCCAGAATGGAAAAGAAAAGCAGAGGAACTGAGATGGAGAGAGATGGAGGAGAGACAGAGACCCTTCACTTTCAAGGTCTCCTCAGGTGAGAAGCAAATACTCTTCCAGAAGGTCAACCTCACTCCTGTTACTCCAACAACTGGCCAACAGGGCGAAACAATAGCTGAAACCAGGGAGGGAGCAAAAGCTTCTTCACCAGGATGCACAGATTCATCAACTCGGTCTTCATCTCTTTATGTCCCACATACTGCAATTCTTGTGACAGGAGCCCAACTTTGTGGAACTGCAGTCAATCTCGATCAAATCAAGGACACAGCCTGCAAGTCACTTCTTGGGTTTTCGGAGGGCAAAAAAGCCATGGGCACTCCTCCAACCAAGATCAAGACATCTCCAGACCATAAATCTGGGAAAACCAAATCCTTATACGAGTCTTCCTTATCTGCAGACCAATCCAACGCTGCTGTCCTCGCAGAATGGGCAAGTATCCGATCCAAAATCTTTAAAGGTGCTGAAGAGGGAAAATATTCTGAATACCCAGATCAGAGTCGCAGGCCGATAAGTGAGGATCTAAATACAGTGCCATTTTCTCACACCAACCTCAGGAAAACCATGTCAGCGAGTGCTAAGTTTTCCATCACACCAGCCAGGAAGAAATTTCCTGATTCTAACAGGAACTCAGAGTTTTTTGGTCAGGAAGAAGATGTGAAAGTAGAATCGGCATCTATGGAAACTCCCTTTGTCCAAAAAGCAGAGTTGCTGTCTTTAGGTACCAAGATCCAGAGCAGGGGAAGCAAGGTTGTTCGCATCGCAGATAGTGCTGAAGAATGCATGTTTGCCAAAGACCTCCCCTCCTTTCTTGTTCCCAGTCCGCCACATGGATCTCCCAAGTCACAGAGATCCGAGACTGGCTCCCCAAGTCAGGCAGAATCAGAAGATTCGGACACAAAGGGTGAAGGCGATCAGAAGGATCAGGGTGGTGATGAGCAGCCCTCACCGTTTGGAATTAAGTTGAGAAGAACCAACTACTCTCTTCGCTTTCACAATGAACAATCAACAGAGAAGAGAAAGAAAAGGTACAGTGCAGGAGACAGTTTTGAAGGCATCCCAGTGCCCTTCACCTCCATTGACCAAGACCCTGATACTTCTACAGTCTTGGAAAAGTCTAGCCCTGTTTCTCCGCAACAAGAGATTGTTGAATTTCGAACCTCTGTAGCATCCAGTAAAGAATCTCGAAGCAAGTTTAGCAGAAGTACTCTCCCTTTGGTATGTACTGAAGACGACAACTTTGCCCCCAAACTTCCACTTTACCAAAAACCAGCTACTTCCCCTAAACCATCTGAAGGTGCCACTCCTCCACCCTCTCCTCTCCCAAAACCTGGCAGAAGGACTTCAGGAGACATGATTTCACAAAGGACAGGGGAAACAGAACAGATAGCTACTGAGAAGAGCAGTGATCATAAAGAAGTTGCAGTATCTGTACAATCCCAGAAAAATGGACAAGGAGAGGAGTTTAAAGAAAAGAAGTCATTTTTTCCATCCATCAGCATCCCATGGAGAGAAAAAACAGATCGCAGGACAGAACTCATTAAAAAAGGTTGGAAATTGTTGTAGAGCTAAACCTGTATGATCTTCACCTCATTACAATGCTTGCAAAGCAACACTGTATTGATATTTCTTAAACTTCTATATTAAACTTTTACAATTAATTAAATCTGAATCGCTTGCGCTCTCCATTCAAACATTTGGAGTCATAATGTCTGCATACTAAATTGTGATGTATTTTCTTTTCTTTTTTTTTATCAATTTAACCATATTGCCATATTTAGCAATATTCTTGTCATACCTTATGAGTATTGGTATTTCCTTCAGAAAATTAAGATATTTACTATCCTGGTAAAGAGTACAAAAGATGAGTAGAAGACTCTAAAGTGGGTTCTCACTTGTCAATTTGACGCGTAAATTTATTCTCATTCACAGAAAAACCCTCTCTGCAGGCCAGGCACTCTCTGGACAGCTCACGGACACAGGAGAAAGAGGCAGGACCACTTTGGATCACTCTGGCACTGCAAAAACAGAAAGGCTTCAGAGAACAGCAACAAAACCGAGAGGATAGGAGAAGCCAGAGAGAGGCTAAGCTGGCTGAGAAACAAGCTAGGGACAGAGAAAGTGTATGTATACATCATAAATATAGCCATAGAGTCTATTATCATAACTAGCTACTCCGCTTGTACTATATGTAAAGTTGTACTAACAGTTTCTTAACCAGATGCAATGTAATAATGATACAATCAATAAAACCTGTTTCACATAAATCTTACCAGCCATGACAAATTACATTTTGTTGATCACTTGGTTTCTATTTGGAAACTTGATGTCCATTTGGGAATCGCGTTAGCCCAAAATCCTGCTGCATATAACTGTACAATATAATATCACAGTACAATCTTCTGATTGGCTGAGAGTTTTGCTTGTTGTAAACTTGTCGCCCAAACCACTTGCACCTGGTTTGGGCATGGTATAATGTTATACTAAATAAACTTCTCTGTATTAATAGCAATCGGTGTTATTTGTCTCTGAAAGGCTGGAATGGTCAGTCCCACAGAGGATAAAGGTAATGGAAGTTCCAGCCCGCTCAAACCTCAAACAGCAGATGAGAATAAAAGACCAGACACACTCCTGGCCCGTTTTGAACGACGCGACAACTTGAAGAAAGCCAATACCTTGCCCAGCTCAGTCACAGGTAAAAAACCAAAACATTTGAAAACTTATTATATTTCCTGTCAGAAGCTTTATACTGGTGTTATTTTTGGTAACTTTGGGCCTTATGCTCAGTTGTAATGAAGGTTTTTGATTATTTATTTATTACATATACATACCCCTAGCTGAATTGCAACTGACAAAGTACGAATGGGAGTGGGATTTAGACATGGTTCAATGTTTTTAAACCTGAGACATCTAACCACAAAAATCTCAAATATTTTCATCCACTTGTAAACAATGAAAGCAAAGCAAAAAATTGGGAAATCACAGCTGAACCATATTTTTTCCATTCTTTTTAAAAGTTGAAATAACAGACTCTACACCATCTCCGCCAGCAACAAAGGATGTGACAAAGCGCTTACCTCCTGGTGACACTACCCAGGTTTCTACCGAGCCAGCCTGGCTTGCCCTAGCCAAGCGTAAGGCCAAAGCCTGGAGTGACTGCCCACAGATCATCAAGTGATACATTACTACTGACCCAGTGAAAAAGCAAATAAGTCTTTTCTCCTTCATCCACATCAGTCAACCATCACTGCTCTGGCTCTTTAAACATCTGACTCCGAACAAAAAATCCATAATAATCAATCAGACATTTCCGAATAATTGTTTTTTTAACGTTATTTCCACAAAGGCAAAATATTGTACTAATATTCATACTGGCTACAGATCAGTTAATGAGAGAAACAATGACATCAATGCCACTCCTATGGTTTTCAACATAGGATTATTGCAATAACATGCATCAATGGTATGTTTATTTAATTTTGTGTTGCAGCCAATCAAACAAGCCCTAGAATCTTAATCCAGAAGTTGCAGCTCTTTAATCTTTGTAGTCGCCAGTGGTCCTGTTAACTGTGTATACACGATGCATGTCAAACTGTTGATACTAGATATTACTAAAACAATATGAGCGGTTCACATTCAGTACAAATGTAACATTTCAAAGAAGAAAAGACAGTATGTAATTTTGGGAAGCATTTCAAGGGCTAATAATAACAGTTGTGAAACCATCACAAATCTCTCTCCTCCCACCTACAAGCATGTAAAGTGGAGAAACGGTTTTGTAATTTGGTGGGATTTTTTTTCATGTATACACTAAAATGAGTTGGCACTCATAGACATTGCCGATGGACAGACGTGGTCATTTTTTTATTTCTTAACTTATGTTTGATATCTTGGCAAAGTAAAAAGATCTTCACTGTGTCCGTGACAACTGTGAGTACTGTCATTTTAACTATTGCTTAAAAATTATCATTATAATGACACGTCAGCACTGTTTACTCATGTTATTAACTAACATTGAATTTTCCCTTCAAGTTTCCATGACAATATATGATATATGCACTTGAGCCATGCTGTCAGTTGATGAAAAATCTACTTCTTGCAGTGTCCATACCCGTCTGTTTCCGTAGAACTGCCTGCTTGCTGTATCATAAACAATGCTATCCTTGCGTAGCGTGTGCTAGCATCACTTTTACAGCTAATTAACAAAACCCGCAACACGACTAAGTGATGGGAGATCAGTGTTTCAAATGCAATGTCCCAGGGGGGATTAAGAAAAAGAGGTCTAGCCAATGAAATTGCCCCTAACATAAAAAAGGGAACATTTCCAGTGAGTGAACGAACAGACTATTAACCGGCATCACCTCTACGTCCTTGAATAAGGCAGCTAACCCCAGATCACTCCAGGGGGGATTGTGCTTGTAGGTGAACTGTAAGTTGTTCTGGATAAAAAGCGTTTGCTAAATGATGGAAGATATTAAATGGAAGCCTTGATCTCTCAGCAGAGCCACTGACTCCACTATCTAATGTAATGTTGTATGTATGTAATGTATGTAGGTATGTATGTATGTATAGAAGTGAAATGAAACGGACTGTATTCCTTTGGAGATCTCCTGAACTGCAGTCACGTCACTTTGTTTTTACATTGGTCGTGTGCAATAGCATAGCGCAAACAGTGTTGTATGTGATATGAAACAAAAAGTTTGTTGATATTGCACTTATTTTGTTCACTTTAGAAAAATCCATTAAAGAAAAAGTGACGCAAATGTTATGAAATATGTAGAGAAAATAAAAGGAAGCTATTTGAACTCGGCAGACTAAAATTCCTCTTTTTGCACAAAAACAAACATGAACATTAATGCTAAAACCATTTATGTATTTTGCAGAATATATGTACACAATGCATACAAATTATATGCATATAATTTTTTCTCATAAGGACTTTTGGGAGTCACCCAAAAAATGTTTGCTATTCAACTGGACATGGATTATAATGATTAATCATCTTTTGGTCAGTTCTAGAGAATACACATAATCATTACGACATCCAACAACCAAGTTATGCCCCCATACGACAGGAGAGGAGAAAAGCTCGCCTGGCAAAGACAAGGTTGCCTTCAATGTGCCGGTTTCTCCATCTAAAACCCACACCTTTCCATCAGTGGAGCACACGGCCGCTAGTGTTCTCGAACCCCACGGAGCACCGTCAAATACAAATGGAGTGGAGAACACCTTGCCTGTGGTCTGGAACTGCCACAATAATGATCCATCATTGCCATTTAAACAGTATACATGACCGTCATGTGACCCACATGTGACTGTGTGATTGGGTGATGGTGATGTGCTCCTGTTGGGTGGTGTAGTCTGATTAGTCAAAAATGTCAAGGAAGAAATGCATGGCGATGAGAAGATTGGTCCTTTAGTGGAGAAGTCCCATAACTGCAAAATAATGGAATAAAATCAAACTGGTGCACAGAATGCGGTCGAATAACTCAAAATCAGTGTAGACATTCTCATAATCTTCTCTACACTGCAATTAAAGTCTACTGGAAGAAAAAATATTACTACAAACATTACTAAGGTTTGAAAAACAAGTGCAATATACATATTAGGGTAACACTTTACAATAAGGTTCATTAGTTAACATTAGTTAATGTATTAACTAACCATGAGCAATACATTTGTTATTGTATTTGTTAATCTTTGTTAACGTTAGTTAATAAGAATACAGTCATTAACTAATGTTAACAAGATTTTAATAATGTATTAGTAAATGTTTAAATTAACATGAACAAAGATTAACAAATGCTGTATAAGTGCCGTTCATTATTAGTTAATGCTAATTAATGTAGTTAACTAATGTTAACTAATGAACCTTATTGTAAAGTGTTACCCATATTAGAATAAAAGAGCGTGGTTAAAATCACATATATTCAGATATATTCATATATTTCAGAGAGCAACTTTTCCATTTTCCTCTCACCGTATCTCCAAAATGGCTTATTCCAATAATATGGCCATTTACTGAACCAATGAAGACAGACGAATCAGAGCAGTGAGGAGATGAGAAAAACGGGACAGTGCCGGAATACGTCCACAAGACTTTTCCACTGTCCTGGACAGACAATAGATGGAGAATTACAAGACAAATGTTAGCTTTCAAACATGACCTCTGACCCCTAATTCACTCCCACGATCTTTTGCATCAGAGAAGTTGGCTAATACACTTTCAAACTTACTCAATACTGGTATGGGTTTTTGTGCATGTACTCCAGTGAAGAAGGAACATTAACTTACTGGATTAAGACAGTGGAGATTCCCACCCAGAGTACTACAGTATAACTGTCTAGGAGACAAGTGGACACAAGGGGATGAAAACACCGCACCGCCACCACAATTGTACTGCCATTTACAAGTCTTAGCCTGGAAGAAATAGAGACAAGTGTGTGAAATATCAAGGAGACATACATAATCTGCAAGAACACATTTACAAAAAAAAAGTACAGCTAATATAATATAGATTTAGTTTTAGCCCCAGTGGTGTTATTGTTAACTAAAGCTAAAAGTATTAAAAATCCTTTTTGTTAATTGAAATAAAGTTGAACTAACATGAAATATAAATATTAGATGAAAAACTTAACCTTAAATATTAAATAAATATAAAAATAAATATGTTCATAGTAATAGTATACATTTAACTAAAAATAAATATTAATATAATAAAAATTAATAATACTAACACAACACTTTTCAGCACTACAGAAATAAAAAATAAACAAAACTAAGAAGTATTTCTCCTGTATATTACCAGTGGGTCTAATGAATAAATATAGCCATCATGGGACCCTGCAAAAATCAGCCCAGTTTTAGGGTCTACAGTAGGGGAACTTTTCACCACATCCCCCGTCTCAAATGTCCACACTGTGTCCCCACAGGAAACATCCAGGAAATACACTTGTCTGTCATAGCAGCCTGTGAAAAAGGGTTAAACACAAGTCAAAAATGTGGATGACAAATAAACTGATTAATAAATTTAGCCCTGAAATCTCAAAGCTCTACTTTTAGAAAAAAGAAGAAAAAAATTATATGTTTAAGCTAAAGTAGTAACAACTTTATTACAACTATGTTAGTTCTTTTAATTCAATTAAACGATCCTTTAAGATCAAGTACAAACCTACTGCTACAAGGCTTCCACATTTTGAGATGGCAGCAGAAGACTCTAACCGATCTCCAAGGATCCGCTCCCAAATGACCTCTCCGTTCAACAGGTCAAGAGCCTGCAGTCGGTGCGAGTGAGAGCCAATGAACACAGTGGTCTTATCAGGACCCAGCAGCAGCACTGGAGAGGCATCCACACATCTGCCTGTGTCTGAGCTCCAGAGGACTCGCAGGCCAAGCGGCAGGACGTCTAAAGAGTCTTTTCTAGAACCCTCACCAATAACTGCGCTCTCAGTAACTTCATGGTGCTCTGTGACCTTTTCAATAGCAGAATTTTTCTGACATGTCTTATTACTTTCATGTGACAAATTAGATAAAACACCCAAGTTATTGTCTTCAGAAGTATTTGTCACAATGAGTTTGCTTTCGTTTGTCTCTGGTGCATCCGAGAAGTTTCCCTCTCGCATTTTCTGAAAACAACCCCAATCGATAACCTCACCAGCTCGTCTCACAACTACAAATCCCATAGTCCTCCTCACTGAGGGAACTACAGAACCCATTGCGCTTTCCATAGCATTCACTGTGGCCATTTTCTTTAGTTGTCCTTTAGATGAAACTACAGAGTCTGAATAATCCAGCATTCTTTTCTTTGATGGTTGGATTGCATTATGTGTTTCTGTCATGACGTGGCTAAGCACATCTGAGAAAGAGCCATCTAATATGACCTCCAGCAGGCCCACAGAGGTTGTCCCCATGGCAACAGTGATCTCATCACAGAGACGCAGGGCCTGAAGGGAGTCTCCTCCACTTAACATGAAGTGTGCATCTTCCTCAACCACCACGTCATTCAGCAGGCCAAGACACTCCTAATACACACAGACAAAAACACAATAGCAGACTTACTCAGCAGGCAATAGGAAAGATAATGCAATATTTAAGAAATACCTCCATGTGTCAAAGAATTAGAACTAGTATGTTTTGTGAAAAATAAATAGAGGAGTAAATGCTATTTATACCTTCCACAGGGTCTGTAACTTCAGTCTAACAGATTCAATGTCTTTCCATACGGTTTGTTTATTTATGTCTTGTCTTTGAGTGTCACACATTCTCATCAACTCGTCATTGTCTATTTTACCTAAAACAACAGGAATGTAAAAGTGACTATGAAAACAATGACCACAATGAAAAAACATGTTCACATCTGATTAAATAGATATGCTAAAGTGATTGTGAAGTTTAAGCTTTTAATAGCTTGTTTGTGTGTGTGTGTTGGGAATACTTTTATGAATATACTTTTCAATATCATTTCATATTGTACTAAATGTAATTACATTTACAAAACATCTCAGGTTTTTTTTATATTAGATATACATCTATTAATAATAATATTAAGCATTTAAATTTAATAAATTCTATTTGGATTGGTTAACATAAATTATCAGGGGGTACTTCAAGTACATAATTTAGGTCATGGGGGCAGGGGCGCCTTTAGATAACCAGAGGCCCTAGATGGGCTAGATGATTACAGTAGACCCCCCTTACCCTGAATAAAAATGTCACTAAGCCAATAGTCAAGATAGATATTTCAATTTGTGCTCTACTATGAATAAATTCAACTGGCTTAACTTTTCCTTGTTTTTCTTGTTGAAAAGTCCAATAAAATTTTTAGTGAATGCCACTCTCGTGGCATTGAATTTGAGTGTCGAGATCCGTTCACACGGTCACACCAACGCTTAACTTCTCGAATACTGTCTGTATGAAAGAGCAATGGGATCTATCAACTGCAACTGTAGTAACAGTGACTAAGTAATATCAAAGATGGTGACGACACAGCAGGATTTCGCCAAAAATTTACGGGTGTGAGTTCAGTAATAAAATGCAGTTGTCACTGTTGTAATCTCCCATTTATAAAAATAATAATTAAAAAATATATTATTTTCGTGCAGCCAGCAGCCCCTCCCCAGTGAAGGCCCATGGAACCCGTGTGTTATTGCGACAGGGGGCACAGCTGATATAAAAGTTTGGGGAACCCTGCCTTAGAGATAGTGCTCACTTGCCATGAGAGGTGAGTGGAAGAGCAGAGATGAATAATATCAAGTCAGGAATGCTGTGACCGGCCAAAAGCTGTGATAACCTATGGCGAATCTCTCCTTCAATAACTCTCAGCGAGAGGGAGGTGGCATTTCTAGATACTTCTACAGCAGTGAGGTCTTCAGAGGATTGTGTAGAATGTTGGAAAGTTTCTTCATGATGAATTTCCGAGGAGGAGGATGAAAGGGCTCCTGGTTGACCTGATGCGAGCACTATAAATGCCACCAGCCTGTCACCCTCACTCAGGCTCACTGCACACGCCTCTACCTGAGGCAAATTCTCAATGACCTGAGGACAGAAATAAATAAATTCATGATATAAAATGTTATATGTACCTTTCAATCCTCTCAGATTTGATTAGAGATGTTAAAGTCGTAACATGACACATGGGTCACATATAGAGCCTACCCGCTGCAAGGCATCTAGGTGTACCCGCTGACCAAACCGTTTGACAAGCCGATCCTTCCTGCACTGGAAATACAGACAGGAATCGCGCACCAGCACCCAGTCACCAGTAGCACGCATTGTTCCCTTGACTACAGTTTCTTCATCGTCAAGAAGACACACCCTCTCCTGGCCACCTAAATAAAAGAAACCAAATTTCACTTTACAAATACAAAAACAACTAATATGAATGTGAAAGAATGTAAACCATTCGGGGTCAGTAAGATTTTCTTTTTGAAAGAAATGAATAGTTTTATAGAGCAAGGATGCATTAAATTGATTAGACTGACAATAAATATATTTATAGTAAAAAAAAAAAAAATCTATTGCAAATAAATGTTCTTTATTTGATAAATGTTGAATTTCCTACTCAACAAAGAATCCTGAAAAATAAATAAACAGCAAGACTGTTTTCCACATTGATAGTAATAAGCACCAAATCAACATTAGAAGGATCATGTGACACTGAAAAATCAGCTTTTGCAGCTTTTCACATGAATAAATTACATTCTAAAATATATTAAAACAGGGGAAAAAATTTATTTCACAGTATTACTGTTTTTACTGTATTTAATAATAATAATAATAATTCAGCCTTGGTGAGCAAAATAAACTTCTCAAAACATTCAAAAACACCCCAAAGATTTGAACAGTAGAAAGCATGTTTCTGAAAGCATGTTAATCGACTTTGCATTATTTTAAAGAGCATTTCAAGGCCTTCATTATTCATGTGACTCGGGTTTTAAATAATTGTATCATACCAATGAATAAATGTCCTTCTCCTTCAGTGACGAGACGTCCTGTTTCATCTCTGACCTCCATAATGGTATCCAACATCGGTTCTCCAAGAGGCACAGATAGATCAGTTCTGTCAAATAAAACATGATATGTAAACAGACAATGCATCACAATAAATTGTTTAATACTAATAATATTTACTGTTTGCATCACTTCACGATAAAGCAGTTGAATTTGTAAACATTTTCTATGGACTGTCAATATTACTGTTTTGTGGCTGATGTATATTTACTAGTGTCATTTTAGTATTATTTATATACTATTATAGTTTTTATTAATATTTTAAATTATATTTTTAGTTTTAATTTTAAATTAGTTTACTTTCAAGTAATTTTATTATTTTTGTCTTTTTAAATTTTACCATTTAGGTTTAATTTGTCTTATTTCAGTGTTTATTTTATTTATTATTTATTTTAAGTTAGTAATTTTAAGGCTTCATGGCAAGGCAACATATTTAATCCTCATTTACTTTTAAGTTTTCCATCTAATATATACAGTATACACTTCAGCTTTATGTTAAGCTAAGCTGGTGTGTGGTGGGCGTACTGGCGCACTATGGCTGCCGTCGCATCATCCAGGTGGATGCTGCACATTGGTGGTGGTTGAGGAGATTCCCCCCATCTATGTAAAGCGCTTTGAGTGTCTAGAAAAGCGCTATATAAATGTAATGAATTATTATTTATTTCAATGAACAAAATTGTTTTTAATAGTATAAGTTTATGATAATAACCCTGTTTTACTATACATAATTATCACCAAAAAAAAAAAAACTGTTTTAAAAGATCGCTATAGTTTTTAGAATCAGACTTCCTCAATTATTTAATTAATAGTGTTGATGCAATATTCAGTAGACACCGCAAAATGCAAATGACGGATTTTACTTAGTTTGCCATTTCTAGGTAAACAATTTGTACACTTGCAAACAAACTGAAGATATAATGGTAAATTACTGAACATGCATTGCTAGCTCCAGTTTAGCATTATCAATGTATGGCTGAAGGCTTTGTGGCACTCACGTGTTCTCCAAGCACAGGTGTTCGTCTGGGACTTTGTACCAACTTGCCCAGCAAGAAACTTCTGTAGTGCCATAAAGATTACAGATGTGTGTGCCATTGCCTGCCTGCCTCCAGCTTTTGAGAAGATTTAGAGATGGAAATGGTTCTCCTCCAAAAGCCAATAACCTCAGGGATGAATTTGTACTAAGCACCTCCTCCTGAAGGACACGCCTTCCAAAGCGCCTCACAAGAGTGGGAGTAGCCTGAAAAATGATTCAAATCAATTATATTACTTTAGTATTGAACAGTACTAAATGTTGTGTATGTCAACTTGGACTTATAATGACACCTAGTGATGTAGAGGCAGAATGGCATAAACGTTTTTGATTTCCAATGCTAGGATAATAAAATAAATAAAAGTTATTCATAGTCAGCCATGATTCATTTATTCTACTACTTAAATTGTCCAACAACAGACAAAGGGGTTTCTGAAATAAAGTGAGTAGTATTGGAAGTCATGTGATTTCAACATGGCCACCCCCATGAGGAGACCCACTACATGTATATAAAAAAAACCAACCTTACTTTAAAGCAACACTAAGTAAGATTTTTTACCTTAAAATAATGTTTCCAAAATCGTTTCAGTGGTTCATCAAGTCGTAACAGGGTGAAAGGCACTTATGCCTCCGCTTTGCGGTCCTTTATCTGCTATAACCACGCTATGTAAGATTGACAGATCGGGTCGCGTTTCTGTAGTTCTAATGAGACATAAGACTACTACAAATTTGACTTGCTTTACATCAAGCGTTACAATAGTCATTATTTTGTTTTTCTTCGTTTCTGATGACGCAATACATCATACTTTCATGAAATCATGTAACATACTCTACCTTGTCTGTGGACATCGTTCATTCCAAAGCCGGTGCTGGATAAACAACGAGCGTGCGTGGGTGCGGTAGGCTAAATTATTTACGACAGCGGTAATGGACAATTCCGCTTCCAACCAGTAGGGCGACCGCAGAGGAAAAGTTACTTGGTGTTGCTTTAATGAGAGTACTGATATAACTAAAGTCTTAGTCACGTGTCAATGTACATTATTTTAAACACTTGAAGTCAGCATGTAACGAAAGTTGCAATAATCTTTTCTATCATATCATGCATATTCGAGTGGCACAGCTTCTAGAGCAAGAAAAAATGTAGGGCGGGAAATGGGAATTGATTGGATTGTTGTGGTTTGCTATTGCTGTGATGTCATGTGAGTGACAGGTTGTCCCGCCCTCATGCCAGTAAACACTTCATCAGAAATATTTTTGCAAGAGGGAGGGAAGTTACTTTGTTTACGAGGGCACATGAATAAAAAAAAATTTTAAAAAAGGAATTGTCAAATTTGATTTTATTGTGACTTTAAATAACATTTTGAGTATAAAAACTATTTCATGAGTGAAAAAAAACAACTGAAAAAATGTCAAAAGAACACACTCATTATCTCTATCATCTGCATAATGCACAAATTTCAGCGGAATACTTCCACTACCAATGTCTATTTCAGCACCATCATCTCAACCTCACAGCATATGCACATTCATGAGAAGATAAATGGAGAGATGAAGTAAAGGCTAACTAAAGGCTGTCAAAAACAGAAACTCATGACTGATAGTTCAGTGAGGAATAAAGTCACTTGCCTGTAAGACCGTTGTTGTGTTTCGTTTAAACAGCACATGAGCAAGTCTGCGTGGCATCTTTTTAACAGCGGAGGGGACAATTAAGAGACATGCTCCGGTAGACAGGGCCAAAAACATCTCCACCACAGAGGGGTCAAAGGTTAACGGGGAGGACAGGAACACAACATCTTCTGCAGTCATCTTAAAGACCGATCTATTGAGAAAGTATATAAACCATCAATTATCCCACAACCTTTAGGCTATATGAACACTTGGGCTAGTTGTAACAAAGGCTTTATCTCAGTAACTATAAGGTTTTTAGTCAAAAGTCCAATTGCACAAATGTGTGTTTTCTCTAGCACTGTTTTTGCCTGTTGGTTTCAAACACATATAGGTCAAAACTTTTATTTGATATAAATTATATTCTCTAAAGTAAATTTTCTGAATATTTTAGCTATAGCTGACAGATAAACTTGTGAACATATTAAAACCACACTGACCACATTCAGGTAAAAATCTACTATATAATGAAGGCAGATTTTAAACAAAAGTCCAATATGTTCTTACCGTAGATGTATAATATTAGGCAATATACAGCTGTGTGGGACCTTCACTACTTTTGGAAGCCCTGTCGTTCCGGATGTGTGCAAAACATAAGCCAAAGGCTCCCTCTGCTGGATATTTTTGGTCATAGAAAAACTGGTAGGCTTATCGGACATGTGAATGTTTGCGTCCTGCTCACTTTGTATTTTTATTAAAGTGAGTCTATGTGAGGACAATGTTGCACATATTTCCAGGGAAAGCAGGCTAGAAAATGCACTCTGGAATTGCTGTTGGTTACGAAACATGCCATTAATAAAAACAATATATCATCATTAATAATATAACTAATATAATATAATACAACAATAAACCCACATTAAGCAGATCATTTTGTATCAAGCAGAAGTTCAGTCTGCACTTGTTCATCATTCTCATGGTGCACAGAGGTGGTGATGCAGGATCAAGAGGTACATATGCAGCAGGAAACTGCAGAACACTGTTCAGAGACGGGTACATTTGAATTATATGCATTGAACTATAAAACATTTGTTTAGTCTAATAATTAGCTAATAGAATGACCACTGTCTGTATAACTACAATAAATCGTACCCAATAATCCAGACAGGAAGGAGGACATCAGCATGGCAGAATAACCCTATGATACCATCATGTTTCTGGACAGAGATGCGCAAGTGTCCAGTTAAATCATTTGCGAGGGACATAACTTCATTATATGTCAAAGAGACGCGCGCTGCGATGCTGCTGTCGAACGCGACAGCTGTTTTATCGCCATGTTCAAGCGCCGCCACGTGCACCAACTCATGAAGGAATTTCGCTGTCATGTTTGAGCGAAAAATAGGTTAAAGTCATAATTTCAGAATTTGCTCCCTACATTATATTCCCGTCTGTTTGTATGGGCTCCTGTTTTGCAAACTAGCCATAACCAATTCGTGAATCTATTGAGTCGAATGCTCGTTGAACGGTAAGTCTGAACCAATCGCGTTCGGTCGGTCTAAGAGCAGTCCAACGGTTCTCGACCATCTCATTTAACAAAACAACAAACAAACAAAACTATTATTTTTAGACAATATATGTAATTTTATATTGTTTGATGTAATGCATAAAAGTATTTTTAGGGTTTAAATTATCATAGTAGGACGTAAAGGATCAAATGTTAACGCAATTTAAAAAATCTAGTTTGTATCTGCTTTTTGAAATGAACTGTTCGGAAGAACCGATTCATAGAGATGACTCGGACAGCCCCTTTGACAAACTCGCGCTTTAAAATGACGTTGTAGTGTTGCTTGAAATAACGTCCAATCACTGCTCGAATGTTTTACTCGGCGAGAAATTTGAAAGTACTGGCGACTGGCGAGGCAAAATACTAGTTTATGTTGGTCAAATAAATTTAGTTCGCAATACATTTAGTTGATGCAACATGTCTGCAAAACCTTCATATGCAGATCAATTAAAGAGAAATGACGATGAGTTCAGATACGCGATGGAAGCTATTTTTCAGAAGGTAGGTAACGTTAACGTTAGTGGTAATTCAAACGAATGTGTAAGATAAAGTACGTGTTGGCATATGTCTTATAAAAAATGTTTTCATAACATTTGTAGCGACTCATACGAAGCAACGTTTTCCTTAAAAGAACATGTTTATTACGTCTTTTCTAGTATTCCAGTCTAACTGATCCTGGAATAGACGTCTGTCTGAAAACAATGACTTGCAGGACTGAAAGAGGTAAAATATCGAGAGAAAAAACTGATGTAGTTTCTCCTCACTAGATTATTATAAAGCTATAAACATAAATGTTTTTTTACCTAAACTTTCTAATTTGTTTCTGAGTTTTTGAATTATATCTACAGGTCCTGTGCCCATTAACAGTGCAGAGGGAGAACGTGAGTTGGAAGAATTAAAAGTAAGAGTCGACATTGTAAATATAAGCGTATTATATGTCTATTATAAGCGTAAATATGAGTTTATTTATTTTAATTTTAATTTAGCCTAGATGTCTCTAAATTTTAACTATGGTTCCATTAGGATAACGTAAAGTTTCTTTTCTATTATTCAGACTCGAGTTAAAGCAGACTATTCCATGAGGGGTAAGAAACAGAAACAAAAATCAGTTTCGAGTATAATGCCATTTATCCTCAATTTTCATGTTTAATCGTTTCATCATGTTGTATTTTATAGAGTTTGAGGACTACGACAAGGATCAGGTAGTAATTCGAAAATTATAGATTCTATAAAAGCTCAAAAATGGCTTCTTATTGCCAAATGTTGTATCATGTTATTAGGGGTGTAAATCATGCATTTCATTACAATACAAATCTATTCCCTCCAACAATATTATATTTACCAGTACCTCAAAACATGTTCCCATACACTTATGATTTGATAGGATATAGATTTTGGATGTCTATGGTTGAAATATCAATAATATTACAATATGATGTGCCTATTTTTCACAACCAGTTACATGTTTACAAATGCAACCAAAATATAACTTGTGCAATGAGATAAACAATGAAAACGGACGAGAAAGTCTTTCAATACATAATATTGGTAGTAATTTGATGTATTACTACCATTCGATGTATTACTACACTACATTTTATGTACAACCTGAACACAGACCAGCAGTCTGGTGTAGTATAACTTTAAGTTTTTTATTTCAGATGGCTATGTCAGGGGTCACTGAGGATGATCTTAATGGCTCTGGTCAAAAGGAGAACAGCAAAAACCTGTGTAAGAAATTAGTATATAACTAAACAAAAAAATAGGCTTAACCCTACAATTTTGTACAAAATAAACATTTCAGTTAGTATTTCTGTGTTATAAATTATTTACAGTATGATCTACACTTTATTTCTTCAATAAATTAATGTAAGAGTAGTTTGTATCTGATATCAAAATCATGTCTCAATGATTATCTTCTAGGGCACGAAGGTGGATCATCCCAGCTCTCTATGAGTCTGAATAACACATCTCATGGTTCTCTATGGTACGAGCTGTCTCAGCCTAAGGAGGCAGATGAGGAACTGGAGAAAACGCTAAGCAGCCACGGCAGTAACCTCCTGGATGTCTATCCCAGCATGCTCAAACAGATCGGCGAAGCATATCGGCGACAGCATGTGACCGATACGGCGAGGGCTGTGGTGCAGAAGTATCGCAAACACCGGCAAGCCGGCCCGACGCACCACAACTCATCTTTTAGGAACAGACACAACTGCACTCTAAACAAAACAACAGATATCTCATTTACCAATCAAAGTCCAGTTCAAAGAAACATAAGCAACTGTTTCAAGGGCAGCGACAAACTTCAAAACTTGCTCAAGAACAAACTAAAGTCTTCACCTCTCAAAAATTCTTCCTATGAGGCCAGTGCCTATTTTTACTCACCCAGGAGGAACAGTGCAGATGTGAGCGGTGTGACGGATGAGTCTCCATGCACTGATTTGCATTTAACCAGGAAGCCAGAGCAGAATACTGCTCGTGTGATTGACTTATCCACACCCCCGTATTCTGTTTCCCCCTCATTTAGTGACCAATCTCCAAATCTGGACCAAACCTATGATGTTGGACCAACATCTCATGCTGTTCCAGCCTCATGTGTCTTTACTTCTCCACGACAAAGCAAAGCTGGTCTGTCTATTTTTGACCAGAGAGAAATGTCAATTATCTCCCAGCCCTCCTCATTGGACAAAGACTGCTTCAGGAACCGCCTACACTCTCCTGTCTCATCCCCGCAGCGTGGTCTCATTGGTGTTTTATCTTCTAGTGGGAAAAGTAGCTTCAGACCCAGTGTGCTGAACATGGAAAAACAATTAAACTCAACAGCAAGTCCAAAGCAAAGATCTCCTGTCCACCATCTAGCCTATACTGAGGCCCTCAGATCTCCTTATGGTGCCAAACATGTGGCGGCGGCGTCACCCCGACAGCACATTTACGACTGTGCTGACCGAAGTTTATCTAAGGCGGAGAAACCGTTTTATTTTACACCATCCAAACGCCAACGCTCTCTTTCTGGCCCGCAGTCCACACACAATGAACCGCAGATTGATGCTGAGTTCAGAAAGCTGTATCACCACTTCATCTGTCGTGGGACTTCATCACCGTGCCCCTCCTCCCACTGTCACCTCTGCAAGAGACACTCGAAGAAGACATTCCAAAGCCCCAGCTTTTCCTCCTCCAGCATCTCTGCTCTCGCATTGACACCTCTGAGGGCCAAGCTCAAGAAACGGCAGCGTCAGCCCGAAGTGGAAGAGTCACTCCGATTCAAACGCTTCCGAGAGAGTCGTTCCCCACTTAAGCATCTCCAGCTGACAGGCAGATGTGTGAACTCTGCCATGTCAGAGCTTACTGAAGACAAACTTACCTGGCATAGAACCGTCCTGCAGCAGTGCCCCAGTCCGCAGTTCCTCAGAGGCACTGGAAACCTCAGAAGAATCAGGGAGGCTAAATTAAGAATGCAAATAAACCAACGTGCTTTGTCTTGGGTAAGAGCTTTATTGGTGTGACTTATTTATCTAATTTGTTTACACACACACATACATATTAATATAGTATTTATTCGTTTGAATTAGGCCTACCTTTTTTTTTTTTTTTTTTTGACATGTCTATTTAGCTTTATTTCAGTTAGTTGGCATTCAAGGCAACATTTCTAAAATGTATTTATTATTTTAATATTTCAAATAAAAAAATTCATTATCAACCTTGATAAATTATTCAGGAATGCCACATCAGCATATTGTAATGATTTCTGAAGGACCATGTGACACTGAATACTGGAGTAATGGCTGCTTAAAATATTTATCACTTATTAATGCTGTAAAACATTGATTTTGTTCCACTTCCTTTGCAGATAGATGCCCCAAGCAATATCCATCCAGTGGAGGGTTTGTAGCCATATTTTCATGTCTTACAAATACTTGCTCCACATCTTTCTTATAGATCATCCTTATTAAATCATCCTTTACTTTGCTTCAGCAGCTGTGTCACCCATGAGACCATTTAATCAGGGTACCGCCCCACTTTCTCCGAGGTATTTCCAGCACAATCACATCCAAGAAATAATATCAATGAATTACTTTGTGCTTTCATATAAAGTTTATATATTAGTCCATAAATAATTTAAGGACATACCTATATAAAAATTCAGTCTGAATCATTTATATGTTATGGCTTATGTTAAAATATTTACATTATTTTATCAAAAATAAAGCAAACTTAGTCATATTAAATGCTATATATAGTACATTTCAGGATTACAACATAATGTGCATTTTGGAATTTGATAAATTACATCTTACGATGTTAGCGGTGTTTTAAAAAACAAAATAGCTTTGAGAGTAAAAATAAAGGCAATGAGCATGTACAATTGCATATCAAATAGATTAAAATAATCTCAGTACTGGCCAATAACAATATTGTGCATCCCTAACATTTTCTTAGTTATCTCTGAAATATGCAGATTTTTGTTGTTTTGTTTTCTGAGAAAAGATCAGAGAACAGTGACTAAGTGTTTTCTTCAGTCTCTCTAGGAGGCGACTGCAGTATGGACTTCTGCAGTGAGGACCCCTTACTGTGCGCATCCCACAAACTGCATTTCCCCTTGTGGGATAAGCAACACTTACCCTAGTGAAGAAACCAGGGGATGACATGCAGTCCCATTGTAGACACTGCTTGAAATTCAACAGTCCTGTTATAAATATATGTACTTGTAAACCCTGTTTGTTACATTGTTGTTGTGTGAATATCTTTCCATCATTTTTGAAAGACCTTTTTGTTTCAATATTAACAATTTTAATAGAAAACAGCATTTTTTAAAAAATAAGTCCAATTACATGCGCATTGACAAATGGTATGTCGGTCTATAAATTATTCAAATGTTTTGTTCAAATTTTTTAATAAACAAATGTGCGTTTCACCTACAGAGTTACATATTGTGCATGTCTGGAGGACCAAAAGAGAAGCAGGATAATCTGTCTCTTTAAGAAGCAGGACTGCTAAAGCTTACATTAATTCAAAACTTGGTCAGCGTGAGAACAAAGTTCACAAGCTTACATGGTTATTGAAATGGATTTTGTGAAAGGTATTTTTTACAAAACAGTGTTGTTGTTTTTTAACTAGATGATAATCCATCTTAACCAAACTAGTGGTTTGAAATCTGACAGCACCAGAAATGCATTTAAAGGAATGTTTTATTTTAGTTCTAATACAGTATTGGCCTACCTTTATGACATTTACAACTGCAACAAATGTTAAGGCAGCACTTTTCCATACAAACAAAAAAACACATTTATGTGAAATACAGTTTAGAGAACTGAAATTCACCACTCTAGCTCCACAGGGTATTTTCCTGTGAGACAGGCTGTGCAGTGGCCATAACGAGTAGTCTTAGTGCTCAAGCTGATCCTCTCATCTTTTCCATGTGACTCTATCCCACGTTGAACAGCAGATACCAGGCCCTCAACTGACAGGTAACGGACACTTGTAGCACCTGTTCAAAGCAAATAGAGCACAATATTATAAAAATTGAGATGGAAAAGTCTGTACTTATATACAAAACCTTAGCAATTAAGTAAATCTCTGCACCCTGACTTACCAATATAACTTGCTAGGTCTTCAAACTCTGGTCTATTAGCAATTAGCTCCTCTTTGGTAGGAATGTTGATGCCCATGTAACATGGGAACCGGATTGGAGGTGATGCAACACGAATGTGGACCTGTAAGGTGTCATGTAACAAAGACATTGTGTCAGAAAAAGAAGAAAAACGGCAGCAAACATGCAGTACTATTTCAAAAACATTTTACCTCTGTTGCACCTGCTTCCTTCAGCAGTTTAATAATAGGGGAGATGGTGTTGCCCCTCACGATGGAATCATCAATAAGCACCACTCGTTTGCCAGCAAAGTTGTCAGTCAATGCCCCAAACTTCTTGGCCACTCCAAGTTGACGCAGGCGAGTGTTTGGTTGAATGAACGTTCTGCCCACGTAGCGGTTCTTACACAGCACCTCTACATACGGAAGGCCAGACTTGTAGAGAGACAGAATATAAAACTTTAATGTCCCTGCGTGAACCAATAAAGCATTAAGACGTGTACAGCTCCTCATTACTCACTTGCTTTGCGTATCCTAATGCTGCAGGTGTGGCTGATTCTGGAACAGTGCTGACAACATCAGCATCAGTGGGCGCCTCAATGGCCAACTCCCGTCCACAGCGCTGCCTCACTGTATATACCATCTGACCTGTTACACCAAAAAAAGTGCTTATTTCACCTAGTACTACATACTACTACCGCTTAAAAGGTTGGAGGAGTAGGTATGATTTATTTGATTGAAAAAAATAAAAATGAAACACCCATAATGCACTGTACTCAATCCGACTCTCCGTGAGCAGGAATACACAAATGTGCAAGTAGGATATTTTGTTTTAACAAAAGCATTTTTCTCATATGGTGGACTTACAAATAAACCAGGAGATCTGGGTGCATGTAACATGGAGAAAGAGTACACTGTTCATTTACATATACTTGCGACATTGTAACAATACAAAGCTGGTTGAAAATGCGTGAACTTGCCCTTTAATTTGTCCTCTGATCCAAAACTTTTGAACAGTAGTTTTGACCACATTACTGTAATATCTCAATCCTACCTATCACTCAAAACCTAAGAACGATTGTAAACATTATGAACTTGCCTTCAAATATGGAGTCTGGCCTTGCAAAGTAAACATACTCAAATATGCAGAAAGCAGGAGGGTCTCCTTCAGGTCGTGGGACAACACTCAATGTCTTTAATCCATTTTTAGAGATCTGGACAATCTCTCCAGGCTGTACTTCACGATAATACCTGACAATAGAAAAATGGAAAACTGTACACAAACAAACAAACTGATAAAACATATCGTAGCTATGAGGGCAAAGGGATGGAAACCCCTTTAAAGAAATTGTATAGATAATCAAAAGCCAAAGTAAAAAAAAAAAAAAGATTACGTTTATTACAATATAACAAAGTAAATTATATTACAAAGTAAAATAAAGTTAATTATACCAAAAGCATAAATCAAATCAAACAGAGTGGTTTCTTTGGAATGATGCGAACATACTTTGCTCCAATGGACTGGAAGCTACAGGACTCAGATGACACCACCCAGCCTTCTGTGTCTGTTTCTCCAGCACCTAAAGAAAATAAAAACCACATGCCTTAAGGCTTTATATTGCAGCCAGTGACATGCCAAGTTATAAATACACACACACTTCTTATAATTTGCCACCAAAAGCACAAAGGAAGATATTTTGAAGAATGTCGGTAACCAGACAGTTGATGGACCCAATTGACTTCCATAGTAGGGAAAAAAAATACTATGGAAGACAATGGGGTCCATCAACTGTCTGGTTACCGACATTCTTCAAAATATCTTCCTTTGTGTTCAGCAGAAGAAAGCAATTCATACAGGTTTGAAACAACTTGAGGGTGAGAAAATGATAGAATTTAAAATTAAGTGAACTATTCCGTTAAGCTATTACATTTTGCATACTGATAATTTAACAGATAATTATTTATCATGAGAGCTTAGTCACATCAAAATAACACTACATTATATCTATACTGATAGTTGTGACTATATAATCATCCCTTTGCATCTTTTGCAGTCTGAATCTGTTTATGTTGGCTTCATAAGTTGATAACTAGAACAGGTAAAACATGCAACAAATGGTAGAGTCAGAGTGTGTACATCTATTTACAGACTAAGACTTAAATAAAGCTGTGCTTTTATAGTATCTTCTATAGTATAGTACATTTTATTTAAGAAAAATGCAATAATTTTATTATACAGTTTAACTGTAAAATTTCAATACTAATATTCATGGCCCTTAAAAGGAACCCTTTAACAACAAACTGTTTACAAGTATGGGAAGATTGTTGGCGCATGTTACGTTCCCAAATGCATAATATACGCAACCCAAATTCAGAGCAGATACAGAGATGTCTTCAACTCCAACCCTTTCCCTCACTGAGAATAACTCTTTTGGTCTGCACATACCTGAGCTGTGCAGTTTGGATATGGGCACTAGACGTCCAATAGAAAGAGGCCTATTTCCATAGGGGTCTCTCACAGCATAGATCACATCTTTATACATCACAAGCAATGAGTATGAAGTAGGTGTCTCTGTCATCAGGTTCTTTATACTGACAAACAAACAAACAAAAATACATTTTAGAAAAAGTTTACAGAAAAGGGCCATAATTTTGCAATTAGTAAGACAGACAGGGTTTAACAAACAGTGACCCAATCAGATGTTGCAGTGATGAGGATGGACTTGCATAACTTACCGAGCAACCCAATCAGGAGTGTCAAGCTCCTCCATGGGTGGAGTCAAAGCAAGGAGCTGGGTGATTAGTTCACTGTCTGAGCTGGTGGAGAGACCAACACCATGGCGCATAACCTACATCACACAAACACCTTGTATCAAATAGAAGAAGAAAAAAAATAACCCCACCCTTCCACTGAAATTGTATCCCTAAAGGGGCGGACACACTACACTATTTGTTCCATTGGCTTCCATTCATATGCATGTGAATGAGGGAGACAGGAAACACAAGCTCATGCAAATTTTTCTGCTTTCCAAAGTTTGAAAAACTGCCCTAATATGTCATGTTGTGACCTGAATTCAAATAATCTAAACTTTAAATTTGGAGGATTGCTGTAAAGTACATTCGAGTGCACATTTCAACATTTTGGATTTAATAAATTGTCGAATAATACGTTTTTTTTTACAAAAGACACCGCAGTATGTGACGTCATATTACGACCACTGCGGTGTCCTAAGAATTTTTGCATGCTCAAAGTCTAGTGTGACCGCCAAGAATCAAAGCCCACCTTCTTGCGCAGCGCGGAGGCATTGACCAGTTCTCCATTGTGTGCCACTGCAATCTTGCCATGCAGTGTGTCTACCACAAAAGGCTGGCAATTCTGCAGCTCTGAGATGCCCGTGGTGGAGTAACGTGTGTGTCCGATGCCTAGGTTAACATTGCGCAGTTTCAGCAAATCCTCTGGTTTAAAAGCTGTATTCACTAAGCCCATGCCCTGTGAGAGAGAAGCAATTATGTCAGGCATGTCTAATCTTGCATTTACTGGTGTATGTTGATATGTGTTGGTCCATGGAAGAGGAAGAAATCACATTTTAAGTGATTAGTAGATGTTGTACACATCGAAATGCTGTGTTATTCTTACACTACCTTCAGGGTGGTGTATGTTGGTGGATTTGCTCCAGTACTCGTGACAATTCCAGCACTCTCCTGGCCCCTATTTAACAAAATATATTGTACAATATTCAATTATTTTCACATTGATAATCTACAAGAAATGATGCAGATTTAGCAACTGTCTTAAACAGCAAGGACACATAAAAGACATTTATAATGTAACAAAAGATTTATATTTAAATAAATGCTATTCTATTGAACTTTCTAGTCATTAAAGAATCCTGAAATGTGAAAATGAGAAATGTTTCCACAGATATATTAATATAATATCAATACAGCAAAACTGTTTTCAACATTAATAATAAAAAAATAACGTTTCTTTCAAATGTTTAATAATGTTTCTTGAGCAACAAATCCGTATATTAGAATGATTTCTGAAGCATCATGTGACACTGAAGACTGGAGTAATGATAATGAAAATTCAGTTTGGGAACATCACAGGTAAAAAAAATAAATAAAAATAAAAATAAAAACTTAAAATACAATAAAATAGAAAAAACATTTTTAGAAAATAACTTTAGAAAATTTTATAGAAAATAAGATTGAGACATATTACAGTTTTTACTTTTTTTTTTTTAAATCAAATAAATGCATCTTTTGCAAAGCATAAAAGGGTTTTTCATAAACATTTTTTAAAAATCTTACCAATCTCAAATTTTTGACCGGTAGTGTATACTGACATCAATAACATAAGAGGAGCCCATTCACAATCATGATTCATCTTATCAAGGAGTGAAAGTGTTGGATGATAGAGAGATGACCAAAGTTAAGTGAGCAGCGACTGGTCATGTGATCTCAACATGGAGTCCCACCCTTATGTGAAATAAAAACGCTTCCAACATCTTCAACTCATGTGAATATTAGGGCGGCATCAATTCAAGATGTCCCAATTCACAAGATCTCAATTCAACGATTTGATTAACTGATTTCAATGATTCCACTATTAAATGAATAAAAAAAAAATTTGGCCCATGTATCCTTGTTACAAATTAGGTTATGACACCCCAAATTTTAGATAACAGCGAAATTGAACAATTCTCGATTCCAATTTCAATACCACAGTTAAAACTACTAATCAATTTCAAAGATTATTTAAAAACAAGTAAAACAGTCATAAATACAAAAATACCAAATGATTAAACAAGCAAGAACAAAAAATAAATACAAGAGAACAAAGATACAAATTAAATATTCTGTGCTTTTCAGGTTTTTCAGGTTCTCAGGTACAGAAATTGAATAGTCAAAATGTCAAATAAAACTGCATATGATATTCACTGTACAAATTAAATAAAGGTTACGTATTAAAGTAACTAAATGTTATTCAGTGAAGAGCAGGGTGAAGTCTGTGTGAATTTGTCCGTTTAAGCTGGTTTAAGCACAGGGAATCTTGAAAGAATTCATTTTATTATTTACAGGTGAAACTCGAAAAATTAGAATATCGTGCAAAATATATAATTTTTATGGTTATAGTTTATGAAAACCCAAAATCTCAGAAAATTAGAATATTACATGAAATAAAATAATTTTTTTTTTTTTAACATTTTTAAATACAGAAATGTCGGTTTAAATAATCATGCATGCCATATGTATATAGTTATATATATTAGTTTTACCTTTTAATTTGAATTACTGAAATACATGAACACATTCTAATTTTTCGAGTTTCACCTGTAGGCTACACGTTGCTCTGGAGCAGCTGCGTGCTTCGGGTGGTGCGCAGACTATGGCGCTCGCTTTGTGTCATTTCTTTCCTAACCAAGCTTAAAGACGTGTTAACGTGCGTGTGACATGCGTGTGGAGAACGTCTGCACGTCTTAAACGTCTTAACGTCTTCACGTCTTAAACGTCTTCACGTCTTAAACGTCTGCACGTCTTAAACGTCTTAACGTCTGCACGTCTTAACGTCTGCACGTCTTAAACGTCTTAACGTCTGGGGCTATCTATTTTTCCTTATTTTCCCTCACGTCTATTTTTCCTTATTTTATCATACCTTTACTGTTATAGACACTATCATAGATAATCTTATTTTGGCACAGTTTATAGGACTACATTTGATCAACTTATTTATATAATTCTGAATCTGTTAATGTACCATACATTTGGTATCCCAATGAAAGGTATAACTTTTTAAATAGAAGTCAATTGTCTTGTATTTTGATTATAAAATAAACATGAAGACAAAAAGTTGAGAAAAAAATACCAAGTAAAACACACTTGTTAAAAAATAAAATCATTCTATGAACTTCTAGCAAGCTCATTTAAACCGATTTGTAAATGTCGAAATGAAAAGCTAATTTAAACCGAGTTGTAAATGTCGAAATGAAAAGAGCATAAACAAATACGAAACTACTAAATATAAATATAAAACCGCCAGTAGATGGCGGCAAGGCACTGCTCTATTGACATCACTGGTTAATGTTCAACCTATTCTTTCAAAAACACAAATATATATTTAATACCCACACAGCTACTTCTTTAGGCAGTTGTTCTGCTGTGGTGCTGTTTGGAACTATATGTTCATTGTATTAACATATTGTTTATTTACAGGAATTTTGGTTTTCTAATGATTCTTTTTTAAAAAGCTAAAAACTGCTCATTACAGAAAAATTAAAACAAATATTTACAAATGTGTGTTTTACTTGGTATTTTTTCTCAACTTTTTGTCTCAATTGGCAGTTAATTTTCATTATATTTAAACTGTTACCCAGAAGTTCATCATTATGTGAATTTAAAGTGACTGCATTACAAATAGAAATATATGTAGCCTACATGTATGTGCCGTTGTAGGTTCCCATGACATGCTATTTTAATGTTATAATTACAGCAACAATTTTTTGTCTATGAATTTTGCATTCCACTAATTAATGGGAATGTAAAGCTTTAAATCAACCAGTTTTCTGAAATAGCTCAGAGGTGCATCTCATGAAGCTTCATTTGGCAAGCATATATAGACAGAGCACAAGTCATACACATTCAGATAATGGAATAACAACCAGGTCAACAGCCGGCAAGAAGAGGAGTAAAGATGTGTGGGTATGGAGGCAAAACAGTGAAGAGGTCAAGATTGTGGACATGTTTCTAATGAAATAACGGTCACTATTGCAGACAATGTTGGAGAACAACAGTGCGTTTCCATTACCCTTCAAATTGCGCAAATTGAAATTGCGAATTAAAAATACGCTCAATGGAAACACGTCAATTTCGCAAAAACTCCCATTTATCGCAAAAAAGATTTTACGCTCGCATGAGGTGGTTTTTCAGGCAATTCGAAAAAGGAATATTTCGCAAAACTGCGATGGAAACAGTTTTTGCGCATTTACAGTCACGCATTTAGAAGGCGCGTGTGTTTTTGGTCCGTGGCTACTTTGGCATCCATTCGTTTTTCCTTTAACTTATCCGAAAAACATGTTTTCTTCTTTATTAGTTTTTAGACTGGATCGATCGGTTTAACAAATCGTGCCCACGGATTAATAAACTGTATGATATCCTAATCCGCCCTCTCAGATTTGTAAATAGGATATCAGTTCTTTGTAATTTCTTGAACTTTCTTGAGCAAAAAAAGACTTCACATACAAAAAATAAATATAGTAGGCTAACACAAACTAATTTCCAAACCTGTAAAAGGTTATATAAAAATAAAACATTCATCAGTTATTTTAGCATATTACTGTCTTAAGTGAACTCATTTATAGTTATAAACGCAAATAATAATAATTATCATTATTATTAGGCTGTTACATTTATTAGACTACATATTTAGAAGACGCTTTTATCAAAAAATAATAATACAGGGCTAAGATTATCACAAATAAACAAGTTTTTGACGCATAAAGGGTTTGAGCAGAGTGCGCACTGCATGAAATGGAGGCGCCGGCGCGAACACTTGCATTTTCCTATCAACAGTGGAAACAACTTAAAATACTCTATCATTTCTGGTCATACAGAAAATAATAAAACATAATCCGCAACTACTTTTATTTGTGTATACTCACAATAACAAGAAACCGTTCTTCTTTCAGGAGCGCTTTCATGATCTCCGTGAACTGAAACAAAATATAGCCTATGTAGGCTATAAAAATGTCCACTTTTAAATAAACAAATTCAAATCAAAAGCAATTAATAGGCCTAAAAAAATATCATCGGGTTCTAATTGGCCTTAGAAAACCAGTAAAATTGAATTTTCTTCCATATTAATTTGTAAATATTTTAAATGTTTAATAAAGGGACAAAAAGTCATAAACAAAAATCTGAAAATTCATCTAGAGCCTATTTATTTTTTAATGATTAAAAAAGGAAAAACGAATGGACGCAAAAGTACACGGACCGTTTGGACAGAATACGAATGCCACAATCAAGACCTTGAAATAGAAATGAGTGAGAAACACCAGATCCTCATAGTGCCGCTCACAGTTGCTAAGGGTCTTTCCTTGCCATTAATGCTTGGATAACACGCCCCGTCTCCTTCAATTAATAATAATAATAATAATGTCCAGTGCGGTGGCTCTGATATGCCTATAGGCTATAAACCTACCAACGTCCGTTACCATAATTTTTGTAATGACTTATCGCGAGAAGAAAAAAGGACGTTTTAGTCGCATAACATCGGTTAATGGAAACGCCGTCATTTCGCAATAGTTTTTTATCGATATTTAGAAAATATCGCAAACGTTTTGCGCAAATCTGTAATGGAAACGCCATTCAAACGTTTGTGGACAGAACAGGTATGTAATCAGACATTGTTTTTCTGTACTGTAATACTAGCCTACTTACTGTATTACAGTTGTCCACTTTCATTTTACATTATACACTAAATATACTTTATAGAGACAATGTAGCTAACACAAACACACACGTGTGTGTATATATATATATATATATATATATATATATATATGAATGTATATGTATGTATGTCATTGTGATATAAAGAAAAAGACAAGACTAAATCGTATAGCCATAGTTTATGACTAGGCTACATTTAATAGAGTGCTATAGGCTTTATAAAAACTTTTGTGTAGCTCTATTATATATTCAATTTAAAAATATTTAACATAAATGTAGCCTACTGATTATTACTTTTCAGAATAAGAATAGCAGTAGCCTAATCCAAGCAATCACAAGTAGGCTAACTAATTTTAGCTTAAAATCCAATAAGTTCTAAAAGGGTTTCTGAATGGAACAATTAATGCTAAATGCAGCATCTATGAGTGAACTTGAGGCATGCAGACCCTGCCTGCTGCAGAGCATTGACACATCTTAAACCAACAAATATATAATGATAATACCCACCTTTTCGGAATTTTACCTGCCCATTTTATAATCAAAATACATGACAATAGACTTTTATTAAAAAAGCTAAAAATCTATGGGATACCTATGGTACATGAACAGATTCAGCATTATACAAATAAGTAAATGTATGAGAAAATAAGGAAAAATAGACGTGAGGGAAAATAAGGAAAAATACTCCAGACGTGCAGACGTGCAGACGTGCAGACGTATAGCAGACGGGCAGACGTGCAGACGGGCAGACGTGCAGACGGGCAGACGTTCACACGTTAAGATGTAATCCACACGTTAACTTTCTAACGTGACGCCGCCGTGACGTCTGCATAGATCAACAGCTACACGTGATTGACGTGTATACGTGACGTGATATTTGCGTGTACGTCTCCATATAAAACAAATGGAGACGTACACGCACGTATACACGTGTGTTATCTGTCGTGCTTGTCAGTCTCGTCGCCGAATGGAACATTGCGAGCGCCATACAGACTGCGCACACAAAACTTCTCACAACGTGCTCGCGAGTTCTCTTGCGCTTTAATGCTTATACACTCGCCAGGCTTGAAAACGCGTGCAAAATGCAAATAATACACTTTCGTGACCATCGGGTCCCGATCGGGACAGTGACAGTTCATTCAACTATCCGAAACGTCTGAAAGCCGCACTGAATGAATGACGGGATCCCGCTGTAACAACGTTTTTTTTCTCTCTCTTTTTTTTCCCGCAACGCGCTAGGTAAAGAAAGAGGATCGATGCATCTAGCTGCTAGTGGAAAAGACTGGTATTAGATTAACGTCAATCAGATTTCGTGTTAAATTTTTACGGAATTACATAAGGGGAAAAAATATCGATTCGTGGCTTTTTAGAATCGATATTTCGAATCGACCACATTTTAAAAAATGATTAATCGAAAAATCTTTCTTTTTTTGCCCAGCTCTAGTATGATTTTAAACATTTTTAAAAGTACTAGTTATTTATTTATGTGCTAAATATTTTTTAAATAAGGAAATGTACTTTTAATAAAATGAAAGTGTAGTGACAAACTGATTTTTACAGGCACCATCAAGTAATGGTAAAATATGACGAGAGCGGGATTGCTGCGGGAATAAAATTAACTGTTGACTTTTTGAAGGATAGGCTACGGCTTTCTCTGGACTTTCCAGGGTTAGTATTTGTTAGTGATATTACATGTAGTGAACCATTAGAAAACATGTTTTTGCAAGACTAGTCTGGAGAGAGAATGTGTCCCTCCCATTCCTTTTCTCCCACCAATTTACACAAACAAAAATCACAATCAAAACAAATCTGCTTTAAGATTGAATGACTGCACATTGTGTGTGTGTGTGTAACTAAAGCAGAAAAAACTGGTTTATGTGAAACGGTTAGCCAGAGACTGAGAAATAGGGGGAGGGGAGGGGAGAGGGAATGAGAGAGAATATAAGAGAAAGAGAGACTGAAAGCATGAGGGGAAAGCATGTTTATCCCAAAGATGTGACCAAATAACCATATATGACATTTAAATCAGGCGTGCAGCCAAACGCCTTTGAGCCTTTTCCACGTGTCTTTTTGAGGAAGATCGACACAGCAAGTGCAACTCATTTGCCAAGCCACTTCTCACATTTCCTCCCCGGCCCTCCCCCACCACACACACAGCTTAAGCCAGTCATGAGGCTGTACTCGGTCACGTGGCCGTTCCTAACTGGCTCAGTCGTCTGGTTGCCTTGGACACTGAGCTTAAAGTCAACAGGGAGGGGGAGCAGAGAGGATAAAGGCAGAGGCGAACAAACAGAAGCCATTTCTAGGCAAGCTTAGAAACATGGAGCCTGAAACAGACCAACAAAGACATAGTGGGGAGGACAAGAGGCAGAGGGACACAGCTGGACACTGGAGAGGGGATGAAGTGAAAACTCTGCTTTCAGTGTGGAGGGAGAGACAAGCCTGGGAAGAGGAAGAGAGCAGGGCCAAGTATGAGGCCATCTCAAGCCGTCTGAGAGAGCTTGGGGTGTGTAGAGACTGGCTTGAATGTAAGGCCCAGAGTAGGAGCATGGCTCTTCCAGACTGGAGGCCTACGCAGACGGTCTACAAACGCTCTTCTGCAGATAGCAGGCCGCAGACTCAAAGGCCTTACGTGGCAGATGAAGAGCCGACTGCTGCCAGAAGAGAGGAGTCTGCTTCACTGACAGGTCTTCAGGAAGGTAATTCTCAATCAATAGCAAAACTAAAATCCTGAAACTACAATATTTTTGCCTAAAACACTAAGGTTAGAATAGAATATTTGCATATATATTTTTTTATTATTATTATTTTTAATTAACTATATAAATAAAATACATTCTACAACACTTTTTAATTTCCAGTAAAACAGTGATTCACAACTAGGGGGCCTAAGGAAACTTCTAAGCCTCAAGATGACTTAAAATTATTTTAAATAAGACAAAGCAACTAATAAATAAATAAATACTTATTTTTATCCATCTCAACTTCTTTGAAGAACCCAGGTTCCCGCTGTCTTAAACCTGAATATATATTAGTAGCCTAAAAGTGTGATTTCAAGTCCTGGAAATGTCATTAATAAATAAAATCTTAATGTAATAAAGTTAGTAAAAACTCCATGGTAACTATTTTTATAATGAAAATGCATTTTCTAGCTTTGTTGGGTTTAATTGGTTATAAAATTGTGAGTTAAGGCCTGTTCACACCGGGACGAATTTCACGCGCGTTATTCGCCGACGTTTAACGCCTCGTGACTAAACAAAGGGCGCCAATGTGAGTGTTCACACCGACGCGTAAAACGCCACGCGTAAAAGCGTCATTTTTAAAAAAACGCCTCGGGTTCGTTTTTTTTGTTTGACGCGCCGCGTCAAAAACTATCCGACCAATGAGATTGCCGCTTTTGCTCACGTGTCTGGAGCTTCTGAAGTTACATTAAAACACAACTTGGGTCTTGCCGACCGGCGGCGAAGAAGATATACGCCAAGTAGCGTCTACACTGCCGGGAAGAAATAGACGAGGAAGATGCAAGGCAAGATGAATGTAGAGATGCTGGTCTTGTTGGTGTCTTTATAAAAAGACACCAACGAGAATAAATAACTATATGACACACGCGACAAACTTGCTCTCTTCTTCTGAATGACAAGCGAGTGCACTTTGTGGACCGGGGTATTTCTGTACATTAAGCGCCATCTAATGTCAGGGAATGAATTTGCATGTTCACTCGGCTCATCGTCAGCGAAAATCGCTTGGGTGTGAACACAAAAAACGCGTTGAAAAACGCTGACGAATAACGCGAGCTGAAATTCGTCCCGGTGTGAACAGGCCTTTAAGATTTTTTTTTAAAAACCCTTTTGCAGTAAAGGGTTAAGCTTACAACTGGAAAAGTCATGGGGCCAAATATAGTTGTGAAAAATGGGGGGCCTTAGAAGCAAATAGTTTGAGAATGCCTGCTGTAAAACCTTTAATCTGAAAACCCATTAGCTAATACACGCTCAAGCTAATTTATTTTTTTTTAAAAAAGTGGATTTTAAAAACCCACCAGGTGGCTCCATTCAGCTACATTGTTTATACTAAATATTCCTTTGCCTAATGTTGCCAAATCTTTGGTTAAGTGAGAGCCAATTTACTTCTAGGGCTGGAAGGAGGTAGACACTGGTCTGACAAGGAGGTTCGGGCTCTTCTTACGGTTTGGTCCGACAAGGAGGTTCACAAGCAGCTTCAACGCTCCCACAGAAACAAGGCCATTTTCCAGGAGATGGCACGTCGGCTGGAGTGCCAACACAGCGTGGTGCGTGACTGGAGACAGTGCCGCACTAAATACAAGAACATGAAATATGACTACAAAGTCAGCAAGAGTCAAGGCCGGCCAATAAGGTTCTTCGCTGAGCTTGATGCTATAATGCAGGGCAAAAACATTGAGGGTAGATTTGAGGAGGACGAGTCACCAAGGAACATACTAGACAGGGACCAAGTGGCCATGAGGCGTGAACCTGTCGAAGAACAGGTTATCAAGATTGATGATGGTAAGATTTGTTTTAATTAATCGCAAAAAAATTCAGGTTCTCCATCTAGAAGTTGACTTTTTCCATCTTTATGCCCTTCTTTTAGATGAAAGTCTGGCAGAGATGCAAACAATAATGAACGCCGCCACTCATCCACTGATGGCAAGAGAGACAGGTGAGTTCTGACAAAAACTGGAATCTGAAAGTCATAACTGAAAATCTTAAATTTCTCAAAAACCTCTCATTTCTTTTTCAGCAACGACAACAGCAGCAGCAGTAAACGAGATGAACATCATAACAGTGCACGATTCAGGCAGAAACTGGAGTGAAGAAGAGGTGGCAGCACTCCTTCAAATCTGGGCCGAAGAAGGGATTCAGCGACAGCTACAGGGTTCAACCAGAAACAAGGACATATTTGTGCAGATTTCACGCAGGCTTCTTCAGCAGGGTGTGGAAAGGGACTGGAAACAGTGTCGCACTAAATACAAAAACCTTAAATACCTCTACCGCTCTCTGCAGAGAGGAAAAGCCGACATCGGAGATCCTCGCCGTGTCATGAGGTTTTACGAACAGCTGGATTCCCTTTTGTCCAAGCCTCCTAGAAGTCGACTGAATTACGCTGAGTTTTCTGACACAAATCATTTACTGAGGAACTCTAGGATATTTACTCCTCCAGCATTTGAGGAACACTCCATGGGTGGACTTCCACATGAGAACAATGACATGGTTGCAGTTAGATATGACCAGCCGCCCATTGATGAGGCCACATTGAGATCTGCAATTTCTGCAAGAGTCTTTCAAAACCAGACTGAGACCGAAAGCATTTTAACAAGACCAGAGGAAGTGTCAAATGTTGAATTTGAGATACCTGAAATGAATTCCACAACAGTAAGGCCTACTGGCAGCCCCCCAATAGAATACGAACAGCATCTCTCATCTGACTCCATCTCTGCTGTTATTTATGACGACAGTCATGATTACAGAAGGATCCCAGGTATTAAAACAAACTATACCAGTGGTTCTCAACTGGTTTTGCATCAGATATGATGTGGCGACCATAAGCACGACCAAATTGATGTATCGTATAAGAGGAAACTAAATGAGACAAAATCAATATTTTAGATTTAAGACAATAATTCACTGCACAAACACAATTATCCTTCTTGAACCCATAATGTAGTCGGAGTAAAATTTTATTTTGAATGTTTTTTGAAAATGAGGGCATGTTTGAGGATGACGCAATCAGCCCATGTTGGCACTTCATTATTTTCTGCCAAGTGACAGATGAATTTGTACCACAGACTTTAAGTTTGTCACAGTTTAATCGAACACAAAGCCTTCAGTGTCAACAACAAAAGATATGGGAAGCATTTTTCTTTAAAAAAAAAGAAGAAAAAAAAGGCATTCCTTATTTTAAGCCTTTCCTTTTTTTTTTTTTGCTATCCTAATTACACAGTTTTCTTTTCCTGCTGTTAGAAACCCAATCAGACAATTGTTTGGTCACGGCTCACTCACCAGTTGAGAACCACTGAATTGTACCACACAAAATACTTAATTTCAAATTATCATGTGCACATAATGTTACTCTCATTTGCATTTTCTCAATATGTGTGCATATATTTGCAATGTAGACAGCAGCGACCCATCATACACAAGAGGAGAGCATGTGTCGGCTACCAAAGGGAGAAAGAGGAAAGCTGCAGACGAAGGTTTTTCATTATATTCTCCTCAGACATTCTCAAAGTTGTGAGCAATGAGCAGAGTTAGGTGTGAGTCAATCTTGTGACTTCAGTTTGACTAATAGAATCATGATTGGGAATTAGAACGCACCGATAAGGATACATAGAAAGAATTTCATAACAAATGAAAATGTGATTTAATTTATAGACAACATAACAGTGGCAATGCAAACAATCCTGAACTCATTTGGAAATCAAAATAAAATAGTTAAACAAGGGAATCAGGATGGAACCTAGAGTAATTATAGTGTAAAAAATTAATATCTATTACAGGAAATATATTAATTATGAAATTCATCAGTATTATCACTTTCTTTGACAAAAGTAGCAAGAAAAGGTCAGTGAACAAACACGTTCTTTGACCCATGTAACAGTATCCTATGTGTGTTTAGGGGATCGTTTGCTTTGTAAACAGTTTCATCAGAGCACTGATGATGGAGAAAGCAGCACAGACTGGTCGGAGAATATAGACTTCCAATGCAAAGAAGAGGAGGATCAAAACATTCCGATCATGGAGATAACCTCTGTGTGTTCAATGGCATCCAATGCAATCACATCTGAACAATCGGTGAGACGCAGGACAATAAAAGTCTATTGCTCTGTGATTTTACTGCATAGCTGGAGGGTATTGCAAATCGTCATGTTGACTGAGCTATATCAGCATTTATAAATCATTGTATCAGTAAGAAATCAAGATCAGGCAATTGCAAAAGTTGCACCTAGGTATATTTGGTCAACATTTGAATTGGATCAAAAAAGTTAATCTAAGTTGTCTTAAGACAAGAACAGGCGTTGTTCAAAATTCATGTATAACTTTGATGCAAGGTTTTGATCCACTTCACATGTTGACTACTCTTTGTATATTATATGTGATAAGATTAATTCAGTATTTTCAACCAGGGAGCCACAGGCAAATTCCTACATATTAAAGGACGGTTTTTATATGCTTTATTTCAAAGAAGAAGAAGATAAAAAGCATATCAGTCTTAGATGATTTGCTGGTCTTGGCTGGTTTAAGATTGTTTTCCATCCACCCTAAAAATGCAACAGAACACCCTGGCCAGATTGGGAGCAAAGGCTGGATTATGTAATCTATTTTCAGCAGGAATTATCTTAATATTTTGTTACATAGTAAGAGTAAAATACCCCCAAGTCACATAAACAGGTAGCAGCTAATTAACAGCAGCACACTTACCTGTGCTGTAAAGCAACAAGTCCAAGTGTCAAAATCTGCGCAACCTCCAGTTGCGTTGGCCATTCCCCCGCTGCCACACAGCCGAACACCCCGCATTCCTCTCCAATGCCCGACTCCTCAAACTCCATGTCCTTTCTGAGTAAAGCTGGCTGGGTTTGTACTGGTGGTTAGCATGTATTTCCACGCTGGCTGGCTGGAGTCTTTCAAACCACGTGTTTGTTTCCTCACACAGCGCAACATGCGGCAGGGCAGAGGTTTAGCAATAGCAACACAAATGCTCAAATGAACAAAAACACAAGATTTGAAATCGAAAGTTAAAGCAAATGGAAAAAAAAAAGTTTAGCAAAGCAAGTTTTGTCAAATCAATACAATGGTCAAATTTGTAAAGATAAATTGTGAAAAATGCGCTGCGTAACGCGCTCAAACTTCAATAGTTTGCAAAGATGCATCACCACGAATGTTTGCTCTTAAACAACATCAAGGGATACGTCTTTTCTTTTGTCTTTCAAAGTATGCAGATTAAGATTGTGCCCACGTGGTGAGGATGGCGATTTTCTGATTGGTTTTTATGAATCGCCAGAGTGTCGTAACGCGTTGCTCTCGTGAAAATAAATGAGTTGAGTCTCGCTCTTCTTCGACATACTTTATATCAGCCTTCCTCTGAAGTCAAGGTAGTTATTAAAACGTTTGCCTGAAACCCAGCGGCACAGAATAACCAAGTTTCTAATACTTTTTTGCAGGAAAAACGACGCTCAAAAACAATGTCGAACACAGCAGGTAAGTTTGGAATCATTCGTCTGCTTGAATATTTCTGGTGTTCACCATGTTTTTCCCGCTGTGCAGTTGCGCAGTGAAGACAAATTTACCCACATGGCATTACTCAATAGACATTTTGTTAAGTTCTTTTGTTTTCTGATACTTGATCATTAATTGAATCAGTAACACTACTAGATAAGAAAATATGATAGTAAAAGTATTTTCAGCAGAGATAAATCAGAATATGGGTTAATGATGAGTCGGTATAAAGTAGAAATCGTTTAAAATCTAGTTTAAAACATGTCCATAAAAAAAAAAATTGTTGTTGTTGATTTTATTTTATTTTGTTTCTTACAATCTACAAAAATGATGTAAAATGGCATTAGTGTAACCATCAAAAAACAATAATTAAATAAATTAAAATAATTTACTTTAAAAAAAGTTTTCTTAAGGTTTATCCATTTCACCTAACAAAAGCTTTTTTAAATTAAAAGGTAAAATATGTGATTTTTTTTTTTTAAATAAGGCCCTAAAGGTGTCATCTGTTTTAGGTTTTCTTGTCACATGACAAAAAAATAGGTTCCTTCATGTTTACTTTAAAATTACTTAGATTTTTTTTATTATGAAACATTATTATTATTATTATTATTATTGCTTTTAAGAAATAGATTGACAAATTGTCTTTTTTTCAAGAGAAAAAAAATAGCATTGATTATTGTCTTAAAGTCACATACGTTGGAGTCAATTAATGTGTATTGTTGCCTTGGTTTTTTATGTTTAGAACTGAAACTAGGTCAAAAACTGAGCGAGGGTAAGACCAAGCAGATCTTTGAGCTTGTGGGTGACTCAGGTCTTGTTCTGGTCCAGTCTAAAGACCAGATCACAGCGGGCAATGCGGTTCGGAAGGATCAGATGGAGGGAAAAGCTGCCATTGCCAACAAGACCACCAGCTGTGTGTTCAAACTTTTACAGGATGCTGGTGAGATTTCCTTTGTTGACTTGATTAAAATGAAAACTAATTATAGAAAACATTTGGCAACCTATTCATTCAAAAAATCTAGTTGGAGATCTTCATGAGGTAGCCCCAATTTCAAAGTTGCCAGAGGTCTCTAGAAGTAATTTACTTTTAAAATCATTCCCACAACCTCAGCAATTTTCGTTAATTAAAGTTGGTGTACACCATGTGCAGCTTTTGATGAAGGTTTTACTGTGGGGAAATGACTGCCTTGTGACAGCCATGCTTCCTTTCATTATTGTCCATTACAATAGGCATGCTGTGTTTAGGCTATTAAGACTGCTGTCCCAGTTTCACAGTGTGAAAGCATGTGTCTTTTGTCAGTCATGCATCTTCTCTGCAGAGTCTGTCAGTATATCACTGCACTCTGCTTTAATGCGTTTGCCATTTCTAAAAGGTTGCACACAGTAATGCGAATCGTGAATCACTTTCTATCAGGGCTTAAGACGGCATTTGTCAGGCAGCATTCTGAGACTGCGTTTGTGGCGTCCCGATGTGAGATGATACCCATTGAGTGGGTCTGCAGGCGCATAGCCACAGGCTCCTTCCTCAAACGCAACCCTGGGGTCAAAGAGGGCTACCGCTTCACTCCTCTAAAAATGGAAATGTTCTTTAAGGTGAGGTTCTGTTAATCCGAAATAAAAGTTGAGAATGCTTTTAATCGATCACATTTAAATGTAATGTCATGCAATTTTAAATTTTTTCCACATACTGATCACCCATTTACATCCATTATTCTTCATTCAGGATGATGCCAATAATGACCCTCAGTGGTCAGAAGAGCAGCTGTTGGCGGCTGGGTTTGAGCTGGCAGGTCTGACTATTGGTCGCTGTGAGGTGGACATCATGAGCAAAAGCACGGTGGCCATTTTTGAAGTCCTGGAGAAGGCTTGGGCTACACAGGACTGCACGCTGGTGGATATGAAAGTAAGAAATCTGGCGTAGAGAAGTCCACACTACAACTCTAACGACTCAGAAGAATGATATTGTTGGAATCACTCTCAGAATTTTTTTCCATCTGATGAACAATAAGCCAATCAGAATCCATCCTACTTTAAATAGCTCAAGTGTTTAAGGCAGCAGACACCATAAATCAAGCGTAGCGTTAGTTCTGGCAGGTCACATTAGTCAGCTGACTCTCAGGTGATCCACATCTACCTATAGGAATACGACGCCTATCACTATCACTGTATTCATATATAAGCTCCTTCAGTATTATCAGCAGGAATTGTGTTACCCTCCTCCATCCCCAGCTCCTCCTCTCGTCAGTCAGGATGGCATTCTGATTCCCCTTGAATCAGACTAAATTCTCCAATTGTTGTACTTATTATATTATTATGTTGTATAAAATATTGATGAAATCTGCAATACATTTTTCTTGGTTCTGTTCTGTTTACCCTAAGGGGGGTTATTGCTGCTCTCCCTGCTTTTATCCATGCTAGGCTGCATGGATGCGCAGGGAGTTCTCGCCCAGAACAGAACCATACCGCCAATCCAAACTATATGCTAATTGTCAATCGTATTCGATGACAGTGGTCCTGACAGAACTGCAGTGCATGCTTATAATAAACAGAACATTATCATCCGTTGGTGTGGATGCTGATATTGTTATAGATATCTTTATAGTATTGTCCTTGGTTTGAACAGGCTCCTAATTATTTTTGTATTATTGTGGTAATTGCTACTTACAGTAGAGGTTTAATGCCCATAATCTGTCATTTTAGATAGAATTTGGTGTAAATGTGACCACTAAAGAGATTGTGCTGGCTGATGTGATTGACAACGACTCATGGAGGCTCTGGCCAGCTGGGGATCGCAGCCAGCAGAAAGACAAACAGGTAAATAGCCAAGCATCATGATGTGTTTAAAAACTATACCTCAGGCATGAAATTAATTTATGCTACTTCTTTACTAGAGTAAAACTAGAAGCCACTAAGAAGAGTTTAGGATTAATCTGGTTAAGCAAATGTCCTTCTGCTATGATGATCATGATCTTTCCTGAGAGAACTAACTAACCTGTGGCAAGACCTATGTGAGAATGGCTGTCAGATAAACACTGTTCTCTGTGTAGGTTTACCGTGACCTGAAAGAAATCACTCCTGAGGCCATGCAGATGGTGAAGAGGAACTTTGAGTGGGTCGCAGAGCGAGTCAAGGTACCGTTATTTATAAAAAATGTTGTTTACCTTGTAATCTTTAAATCAAACTATAACTGGATCTAGGGTAAAAATGACATAATTCTCTGGTGACATGCTGGATTTCTCCAATCATATAGTCCATTTAGTCCTTCCCTACCCCCTCAAGTTATCGGCATCCATTTTTAAGTGCAATGTCCACATCTGAAAATCCAATCAACAACCAATGCTTAGAACCAAGTCCCCGCACTAATCGTTTTCTTTTGATAATTTGTAACGCTCAGATCAATTACGCTCAATTTCTTTTACTGCATCAAGAAGCTGAACGCTAACATTGATCTCTGTGACCTTTGGCTATTTACTTAGTTCCCCTAGTTCAGGCTGTCATCCCTCTGAACGTCGCTCTTCCTCCAATAAAAGTCTGTCACAACATCTAAATGATCTGAATGAACCTTACCACCTTTCCTTGCTTAAACATTTCATAGATGAAACTTTAGATGGGATTTCTAATATTGAGGGGGGGTTTTTTGTGTGTTTTTTTTTTTCCACAATGCTGTTCCCGATAATATTTGGAGTATTCTAACTGAAGCATTAGTGACTAATGGGAATCTGATTCTGTGTGTGCATCTAGCTGCTCCTGGAGTCACAGGCGAGAGGAAGGGTAGTAGTTCTGATGGGCTCTACCTCAGATGTGGCTCACTGTGAGAAGATCCGTAAGGCTTGTGGTTCATATGGCATTCCCTGCCACCTTAGAGTCACCTCTGCCCATAAAGGCCCTGATGAGACACTCCACATCAAAGCTGAATATGAGGGTATGACCGAACACAACACAGTCATTTGATCTATTAAGAACAGAACAAGCATGCCCTTTCTGCAGACTTTTTTCATTGCCAAAATGATATAAAATGTATATTTAAAACTATTTGAAATAGTTTTCAATTGCTGTTTAAAACATAACATTGTTTTAAACCCAATATTTTAAGCCAGAACACTTTAGTATAGTGAGGTTATTGTTTAATATAATAACTAATTTAATTGATCAATGTTTTTCTCCTCAGGTGATGGAGTTCCCACCATCTTTGTAGCAGTGGCTGGTAGAAGTAATGGCTTGGGTCCCGTGATGTCAGGAAACACTGCGTATCCAGTTATTAACTGTCCTCCAATTACCCCTGACTGGGGTGCTCAGGACATCTGGTCATCTCTTCGCATGCCTAGCGGTACCGATTTAAATGTCATTAATTATTGTTTGTGTCACTTCATGTGTGATATGATTATCTGTATCATTATTGGTGAGTGGACACTACTACAGACATGCATGGGGTCTGAATTTTTTATTACTTTTTTTTTTGTGTGTGTATCTTATACTCACCAATGTTGCTCTTATTTGATCAATATACAGTAAAAACAGCAATATTGTAAAACATTATAACAATTTAAAATAACTTTTCTAATTTAATATCTTTTTAAAATGTAATTTACTCCTGTGATGGCAAAGCTTCAGTGTCACATGATTCTTCAGAAATCCTTCTAATATGCTGATTTGCTGCTCAAGAAGCATTTCTTATCAATGATGAAACCAATTGTGTTGCTTTTTTGTGGAAACCATGATATTTCTTAAGGATTATTTGATGACAAAAAAGTTCTAAAGAACAGCATTTATTTGAAATGGAAATTTTATGTTACATTATTTGTCTTTACTGCAATTTTTTTTTAATGCCGGATAAAAGTATTCGTTTCTTAAAAATCGTACTGACTCCAAACTTTTTAATGGTAGTTAAACAACTGTGAAGCTGAATTGTATGCAATACTAAACATTTTCTCATTCTCACTCTTTCAGGTCTGGGCTGCTCCACTGTTCTTTCTCCTGAAGCTGCTGCTCAGTTCGCAGCTCAAATCCTTGGTCTAAATAACCATTTGATCTGGGCCAGACTTCGGGCATCCATGCTGAATACCTGGGTCTCCCTGAAACAAGCTGACAAGAAACTGCAAGAGTGCAGCCTGTAATAGATCAGCATTTTCATTCCCTCCAAACACTTTATACATTTCATTTACATTTTTGTGTACACGCCAGTCATTGCCTACAAACAAGCCTATGTGAAATGCTGACTTAGAGCTTATTTGCAATAATACCATTTCAGGTGTACATTACATCAATAAACATTCCTCTGTTACATTTGTCTTGTTGATTTTGTTTTTCTCAGTCTGTTCATTGGTTTACTGTACACTCATGAGTACTGTACAATCATATCTTGTTTCAAAATATTCGTACGAGGATTATGTAGTTTTGTTTATAAATCTGAGGTAAGTTCACTGTAAGTGTCTGTTTTTCAAAACAAAAGTTTGTGAACTTTCTGGTTTAAAAAAAAGGTTCTTTCTCCGACCGTAAAACGTACATCATCTCCACAGCGAATGGTTAATGAGTGCTACTACCAAATTCTTGCAAGGCTGAACTGAACAGCGCCATGAAATCTACGTGTGGCCAAAAACATTGCATCTGTAGATGCACAACTGCCTGCTACAAGTTCCAGTAGTATGTAAACTGTGTGCCACCTAGTCTGAATAATACTTCTAAACTCAAATATGTCCATATCGGTTTTTGTAAGTTTAACTGTAATATTTAATTACCATATCTGTAAAATGGTAGATTTTTCAATCTTTGAAGATTCAGGTAATCACCAATGATTGATTCAAATTCACTACATATTCCTAATTTAACCAGAGATTCCACTAAATGAAGTTCTGTTTTAACCACGTCACCCATGAGGACCCCAGTATAATGTAACCTAGAAATACTATTAGATTCTTTAAAGAATGGTAATGTCACCGTAATAGCTCAGATCACAGACAACCAGCTGTCTTACAATGAGTTACTAAAATTTGTTATTCCTGCATATTAAATAATTATTCAACACTTCAAGTATTATTCAGTATTTATTTACTTCTCACATTTATTGAATTTAAATCATAATTCTTCTGAAGTTTAATTATTCCCGTAGGCCACATTGTGATTTATTTTTTTCCGTCCCCAAATTTAAGTCCTCTTAAAATGATAATCAAAACCTTTGTTATACCATTAAAGATATTTAATACTTTTCACAACCTTACATTTTATACAACTGAATTTAGGACTATTTAAGGACCTGCAGGGACCCTGAGAAAAGTTGACATTTGATGTGCACAGACAGAACCTAGAATTAATTTGATTAAAAATGATATGTTGTGCTTTTTTAGCGTGGCACTGCACATAATTCATATGGATGGGGACAGTGAGTGGCCCCCAGTTTAAAATCCAAACTGGGCTCCACACCCGCTGGTGAAGAGAAAGTGAAGCGCTGCAGCAGAGAGGAGAAAAACAGGAACAGCTCCATCCGTGCCAGTTGCTCCCCAGGACACACTCTCTTTCCTGAAAATCAGAGAAAATGGGGTTTCTTTTAGTGGGGGCATAATTTATGGGGTTCAGCATTGTCATATGTATATATTTGTATTACTTTAGAAGAAACAGAGTTTCCCTATACCTAGAGAAAAAGGTAAGAAGGCATCTCTCCTTCTGAATTTGCCCTCAGCATCCAGGAAGTGACCGGGGTTAAAAGAGTGAGGCGTCTCCCACTCGGACTCATCAAACAGAACTGATGTCAAACTGCCGGTCACCATTGTGCCCTAAAGAACCACAAGAAGCTTAACAAGAATAAAATTGTACACACTACTCTTACTGTGCTTTAACTAATGGACTCTGCTTAAGTTCACATTCTTATTTTAAACATCACTAGGCCCACCTTTGGGATAGAGTATTTTCCTATCTGAGTATCTTCCACTGTAGCACGGGCCAAATTTAATGGAAGAATATTCCCAGTCCTCTGTATTTCATGAATGACAGCATTAGTGTAGGGCATGTTGTCCTTGTCTGATAAAGATGGCTGCCGTGACCCTCCCAAAACACGATCAATCTCCTCCTGAACTTTGGCTAAAGATGGAAAAATTAGAGATAGTTTGAGTACGTACTACTTTTTATGTGCATATGAATACCATTTCTCACAGTAAGCTCTCACCCTGTATCTCAGGATATTTCATCATGTAAAGCAAACCCCAGTACAGAGTGGTGGAGGTGGTCTCAGTTCCCGCCACAAACAGATCCATAGTACAGATGCACAAGTTCTCCACATCAAACCCAGCGGCTGTGTCGTCTTTAAGCTAAACAACACAAATGTAAGGCATTTCAATTCAATAACCATATATTTTATATTACCAGAGCTTTCCCACACCAGCTCACTTAGTGACGCCCCCGTTAGAAAGGGTCTTACTTTTTCTATCTCAGCAAGAAAGCAGTCAATGTAGTCCCGTGGATATGACGGATCATAATCCGCTCTGTGTGCATTCACCTTCTCTGTAACAAAGCCAATCACTTCTTTCCACAGAGCAAAAATTTTCCTGTGCGGTCCAGGCAGTCGCCGCAGGAGCCATGGGAGCATGTTATAAAGCTAAATAAATGGAAACAAAAAGTAGATGAGCAGTGAACGAAAACAAAGTTAAGTTGTTAATATTAGAAAATGTTTACTTGAGCCCAGATGCCTCCTTCCAGATAAATGGCTTCATTGATGTTCTTCAACAGAGACTGGAAGTCATGGTCACTGTACTCGAATCGATTGCCAAACACAAGGACACAGATCACATTTGAGACAGCGTTGTTGAGCAGTAAGCGAGGGTCAAATGGTTGACCTGGAACAGTTGCTCATGTAAATCACACTGTACTTAAAATTTCAAATGCAATTGTCAATTATTTTCAGTCAACAAACCTCAGTAAATAGCCTACCTTGTTCATTTGAAATGGCTTCATTCAGAAAGCAACACTCAAGACTGATGGATGGCTCTAAACTTTTCTTTCCCAATCCAAAGTTTCGAAGAGTTGAGAGTGCAAATCTCCTCTGATGCTTCCATTTATAGCCATTGCCAACAATTAAACCTGCTCGCAAAAAAAAAAACTCTTTACAGTAAATAGATTCCTGACAATTTATGGTTAATTTATCAGTCTGATATTAAACTGACCTTTGTCTCCAGTGATGTCATAAAATAAAGGTAATGTGGGACGATCAGCAAGGTTATCACCCTGTTGTGTATAGACCTCCTTTACTAGTTTATATCCATCCAACACAACAATTCTTGGTCCAAAAATTCTAATGCTGAAAATATTGCCGTATTTTTCTGCAAACTGTAAAATATAATTAGAAAATCAACATATGTATCTTAGAAATAATAGTAGGTTTCAGTAGTTTCAATGTCATCTTCATTCATTTTAGTCCATTTACACTGACTTAATGTCATTTGTGAACGAAAATAACATCGATTGAAGGTAAATTAAGATAACAAATCATGAAAATGCCAACATATCAACATATCTTAGAAATAATCATAGATTTCAATAGTTTGTAATTCTTCGTTAATTTTAGCCTATTGACTACAATGATGTAATTTTTGTCATGAATATAACATTAATTGAAGATTAAGCAAACATGTGACAAACTATAATAGACCAAACTTTAGCCACATTTTCCAACATTCTGAAAAAAATCTAAACATTCATTAATTCAGACATGTTTATTAGTTTAATTTGAATTAATTTAAACCATGGCTAGCTGGTTTAACTAGTTTTAGCTGGACTGTTTTACCTTCCCAGTCTGACCAGCAGGAAATATAAAGTTGTCAGAACTTGAGCTACTGAAATAATAAGTATACTGTATTTTATACTATTTAGAAATACTTCATGCATTCATACTGTTATAACTTGCTGTTATAATTGCATGTTTTGGATAATCCATTACGTAGCTCATTGTAATGGCAGGAGCACCCAAACCCTGACCATGTGAACAGAACCCTTTGTCATGTGTCCATTATTGTAATGCTGCATTCCAGACAGCTTGAAATTTGGAATTTTCCCACCTCGTTCTTGGAAATAACCTCTGGGTCGCCAAATCAAAGTCGGATATTCGACACGTGAACTCAGGGTACAGCGATCAACCCCGACCCCACCAAGATGAATCTTTGATGTCACTTCCAAGATGTCGGCAAGTCTTCTGCTTCCCATGAGCATAAACGTAAAAATACACTATTAATAATATATTTAAAATTAACTGGATCAAGCACTGTCTTTGTGAGAATAATTTTCCATGGTTCTTTATCCCCAATCAAATCTTTGAAAAATGTGCCGGTCTTAATTTTTTACTTGCCTGTGATTTTAAATGCACCAAACTCCCAATTGAGTTAAATTAAGCTTTGGATGCGTGGAAATTGGTCAACAAAAACAAAAAATTCTTCCCATTCTAGTGTTATTTAGAATAATCAATATTATTCAAAACCAAGACTATTATTCAATGATTTTATTAGTAGCTAAGTTTAAAGAAGGATTTTCACCATTGTGCTGTTTTTGTAAAGAGGAAACAGAAACAACCTTACATTTACTTTTCAGTTGTAATTATATTAAATATACTATTTTGAGTTTCTTTTTGATTTGTTTTATAAGTTTGTCACAATAACTGATATAATGGTCTCGTTTATGGATTGTGAGACTGGTTTATTGGAAATGGAAGTTGTAATTAAAATGCTTATGTTGTTTAAGAAATATATAGGCTACATAAATCAAAGTGTATGTTACTATTTTCCACTGACTTACAGTTTTTTTTTTACGACTTTCTAACTTCAATACAGAACAATCATAAAGCTGTTAAGACATTTCTGCTGTTGAAAAGGATACTTAATGTAATCAATGTATGATTGTTTTTTTATATAAGATGCAGAATTTTGATTTGATTGTTTTATAGATTCAATTGCCTTTGTATTCCCCTATTATTATTTCAATAAAAACAAATAAATAAATTTAAAACAAACTTTAACATTAGACAAGTTTATGTAATAATACCTTCGTTTTTGCTTTTCGTCGGCTGTTTTCAAAGCGATTTTATGTTGTTTTTATTATATTTTGTACATAATTGACAAACAATTTTTTATATAAATTTATATCTATTTATATGCTTGATCTTCTCGTTATGTGGTGGCGACATCATTTGGTCAACATGTGAACGTGACGTCTGCTTGAAGTCTGAAGTGGGACATTTAAATTTTGATATTCCAGCGTCCAAACTCGTCTGGAGCGGAGAATGAGCAGTTCAGATCATGCATTCGCCTACTATCGAAACATCGAGTTACCCAACAAGAATTTTATTTACCTCTGCAAACTGAAGATGAACCTTACTAGAATCTATATGATGAAGGTCTCCTATAATCGGTAAAGACCATGGTCCAGGAGGAAAGTTCTTCGGCGCTTTATTTCTGGTATAATCATTCAGCAATAAAAACACACACGAAAATATCAAAATACTTTTGATATCGATCCACTCGTAAAGCTGCAACAGGTCCATGATGACTGACAACGGATTGTTGTGTGCAAGTTTAAACGGAGCAACAAAAAAACACAACAACTCATAACCAGGGCTGCGTCCCAATCCAAAAGTATCATCCCTTCACAGTCGCTAACTTCCCTTCTTCTTCTTTTTCTTGATTTTATGGCGGGTTGCGAACCAACTTCATACGTGCATACCGCCACCTACTGTGATGGAGTGTTAAGAGAATTAACTTTTTTTATATACTCTATTTTTTGATCCACTAATCCAAATTTCGAGATTGTTTGTGATTCTTTCCTGCGTTTAGACCATTGTTTAGTATTTTATTTATTGGTTTCCTAATAATTGTAATTCCTCCTTTAGACTCTTTCGTTCTCTTTCATATGCCTTGCATACCATCAGTACATGTTCCACTGTCTCCTCTACTAAACAAACCTCACATAAACCTGTATTATGTTTCCCTATAATGTGCAATGTATGATTAAGATATGAACGCCCTGTTCGTAAATGTGTGAATAGGACTTGCTTCTTATGTTGTGAATCATTTTAGATTTCTTTATTCTCCCTTTATTGAACCCTATGAAAGTGTTGACCTGTTTGACATGTTTCCCAAAATGTTTGCCATTTCCTATCGCATGCTTCTAAAATTAAATGTTTTCCTTCTGATCTGCTGAGTGAAATATTTATACTTGGTTCATCTATATTTAAAGTATCTTTGGCCAATTTGTCTGCTTCCTGAATTCCCACATGTGCTGGTACCCACATAAAACGAGTTATTATTCCCATTTGTTTTATACTGTATAATGTAATCATGATTTCTATTAAAATGTCACTTCTATTTGTTTGCATTGATTGTAAACTCATTAAAACCACCATTGAATCAGAACATATTAGTACTTTATCTGGTCTTATTTCGTAAACCCAACCTAGTGCCATTAGGATTGCTACCATTTCTGCTGTATAGATGTACCATCTGTTACTCTTCTCCTTTCTCCTTAATTTTTTCATGTAGCTAAAGTCTATTTCGCTAACTTCCGTCCGTCTCGTTCACTCGGATGTACGTCATTGCTTACGTTGGATGAGTGCCCACTACTGGCGGATTTTTTCCCCTTATGAGATTGTTTAATGCAGCATTCTACATGTCAAGTCAAATCAAGTCATCTTCATTTATATAGCTTTAACAGTGTAGATGGTTTCAAAGCAGCTTTATAGAGATAAACATATCATTTAAGGTAACAGAGATTGTTTTGGCTTTATAGCGGTTCTTGAATAATGTTATTTTCCAGCTAAAGTTAGTTTTGATTGATTCACTTCCGTCGAAATGATCATTTGTTATTAAATTAGGGGCCGCTAAGACGTCACTGTTCTCTTCAAACAGACTTTAAACGCGAACCTGTGATAAATGCTGATGGCGTTCAAGAATTGATTCTATAGTTATGTGCGTTTGAATATATGTGCGCAGGTTTGTAATTCCCTACAAACCATGCATAAACAAACTACTTGTCTTGCCTATAAATTGATACAGAATTTTATTTCATCACTTCTGGGTAGGTACGCGAACCGAATTTCCCCACAACGCTACAAAAATAATGTTTTTTTTTTTAACAATCAAGCATGAAAACATATTCTAGTGCACCCCAAAACCAAAATGAAGACTTTGTGAAAAGGGCTTTATAGGACCCCTTTAAACAATTAAATCGGTAGGCCTACATATTAACATAAAGACCCCTAAGCGAAGAAAGAAAAATAACTTTGCTGCGAGTAGCTTATATATCGGGGGCTTTTAGCGTGACACTGCACATAATTCATATGGTTTGGGACACCGAGTGGTCCCCAGTCTGTAATCCAAACTGGGCTCCACACTCGCTGGTGAAGAGAAAGTGAAGCGCTGCAGCAGAGAGGAGAAAAACAGGAACAGCTCCATCCGTGCCAGTTGCTCCCCAGGACACACTCTCTTTCCTGAAATTAGATACAAAGAGACAATACCTTATGCCTTGAACTTCTGCAAAGCAAATATGGATAAAACTGCATTCCAATAAAAATATTGTGGTGTGGAAAAAAACAAGTATAATATTTTGTTTTTTAAATGCTAATTTCCCACAAAAGCACATTTCCACCCCAAAAAGGACGGTGATAAAAAAAGATGGGAGATGGGAGGTAAAAACTGTCATGTTTGCCACCAAGTTATATTTGTTAGCTAAAGTTCCGACGTGAAATAGTTTCGAGATATAAAGTCCTAATTATAATTTTTTTACATGGATGGAAAATTAAGCTTGGCTATTTGCAGCACGACAATGGAAAATGTCAAAAATATATCAGTTGATTTTCTAGAAAGGAGAATTTACTAGTACCTAAAGAAAAAGGTAAGAAGGCATCTCTTTTCCTGAATTTGCCCTCAGCATCCAGGAAGTGACCGGGGTTAAAAGAGTGAGGCGTCTCCCACTCGGACTCATCAAACAGAACTGATGTCAAACTGCCAATCACAGCTGTGCCCTACAGGATCAAAATGTTTATCAAGGACCAGTGGTAACTTAGCAGATTTAGTCTATCAATCAATAACAGACCGTCTGAATTGTCTTGATGTTCATAGACATACAGTATGGTGCAACTTACTAGTCCTACTGTACCTTTGGAAGAAAGTATTTTCCTATCTGAGTATCTTCCACTGTAGCACGGGGTAAATTTAATGGGGCAATATTTCCAATCCTCTGTATTTCATGAATGACAGCATTAGTGTAGGGCAAGTTGTCCTTGTCTGATAAAGATGGCTGCCGTGACCCTCCCAAAACACGATCAATCTCCTCCTGAACTTTGGCTAAAGATACAAAGTAGAGACCAGACAAAATTGAGAGTGTGAGAGTACGTACTACTTTTTATGTGCATATGAATACCATTTCTCACAGTAAGCTCTCACCCTGTATCTCAGGATATTTCATCATGTAAAGCAAACCCCAGTACAGAGTGGTGGAGGTGGTCTCAGTTCCCGCCACAAACAGATCCAGAGTACAAAAGCACAAGTTCTCCACATCAAACCCAGCGGCTGTGTCGTCTTTAAGCTAAACAACACAAATGAAAGGCATTTCAATTCAATACCAGAGCTTTCCCACACCAGCTCACTTAGTGACGCCCCCCCCCTCAGAAAGGGTCTTACTTTTTCAATACAGATGAGAGGCATTTCAATTCAATAGCCAAACATTATTACCACAGAGCTTTCTCGTACCAGCTCACTTAGTGACGCCCCCATTAGAAAGGGTCTTACTTTTTCTATCTCAGCAAGGAAGCAGTCAATGTAGTCCCGTGGATTTGATGGATCATAATCCGCTCTGTGTGCATTCACCTTCTCTTTAACAAAGTCAATCACTTCCTGCCAAAGAGCAAACAGTTTCTTGTGTGGTCCAGGCAGTCGCCGCAGGAGCCATGGGAAGGTGTTGTAAAGCTAAATAAATAAGTACAAAATGCTTCAGCTGAGCAATGAAGATACTAATAAAGGCATAATTAACAAGAATGGTTTTACTTGAGCCCAGAAGCTTCCATCCAGAAACACAGCTTGATTGATGTTCTTCAACAGAGACTGGAAGTCATGGTCACTGTACTCGAATCGATCCCCAAACACAAGGACACAGATCACATTTGAGACAGCGTTGTTCAGCAGGATATGAGGATCAAAGGGTTGACCTGAAATATTATCATGATAACTATGAAGTAATTACACTTTGCATCCTATTCTAAATGATTTTATAACAACAAAGTTAGTTACAGCTCTTTTCATTTCACAAACTTTAATACACACCATTCTCATTTGAAAAGGCCTCATTCAGAAAACGACATTCAAGATGGATGGACGGCTCCAGGCTTTTCTTTCCCAATCCGAAGTTTCGAAGAGTTGAGAGTGCAAATCTCCTCTGTTGCTTCCATTTATATCCACTGGCAGCCACTAAACCTGTTCGCAGCACATTTAATATTACTTCATCATTTCACAATACTGATAAAAAGCAATTTTCTGAAAATCTAGTATTTGGAGAGAAACTGAAATTGTTCTCAGTGTCATAGACGTCAATCTAACACTGTGTCTACACCGGACGCGACCGTTGTTGTGTCGAGCCGCAGCAGCTTCAGGCTGTCTACACTGGATGCGACAAAGCATTGCAAATCCATTCATGTCCAAAGTAGCAGGAGTGCTTTGAGTATGTCAGAAATAGAACAGGGCATCAGTTTACTGTTGGGGCATCACTGATTATGGGCCAAGCACTAACGTTGCAAGTCTGCTCGAGTCTATGACAGCTCATAGAAACACTTCTGGAAAAGTAATGAAATTTGTAAGATAGCAGACAGTCTCAATATGAACCATAGCAAATTTGGAGTTCCAAACCCTCTAGCATCATAATATTAAACAATACTGGGATACACACTGCCTTGTGGGAGCATCCAAAAACTATTTCAGTCTTGTCATTATTATGTGACCTACCAGCGTGAGTTGCATCTAAAGTCTTTTGTTGCATCGCTTCACCACCATCCACAAACCCTCTCCTGTGGCCTCATGGGATAGTAAAATGTCCATCTTATGCACACTTCAGAATCTTGTGGGAAGTAATAGGTTGCAGTGGGTGCTTTTTTCTACTCTTTTATAAGTTCTGTGAATTCGGACGTAATTGTTTTTTCATACAGTTTTTCCGCCTTCAATATACCGTAGAAGGAAAGTATGTGATTTCGGATGCAGCCTTACTTTTCCATATCCACCTATGGTATTGTAATAAAAATGCTTTATTTTATGAAAAACTTGCTTACTTTTATTTATTTTTTTTACATACAAAAAATGCTTACTTTTTGCCAATTTTAATTAAACTGGTCTTGATAGATTCCTTGAGTAAAACCAAGAACAGTGATTTGGTCAAAATTGCTTGAAATTTCAAATTTCTCAGACTCAATCTCGTTCAAGTTTGAAAGCGAGGCTGTGAGGGATAGTCATACATCTCTTCAGTGGGTTGTACTTTTATTTAATGTGTTTTTGGATTGTTCTGCTGATAAAATACTGCAAAAAATATTTTTCCCAAGAAATTTCAGCTGACAAAAAAATCCAGACAACATGAGCTGTGGAAAATTATAACTGATCTAGGAGCTTTGCACAGCTTTTTACAGCTGATGCCATTAAAAAAAAAACACGCCAAGTCTATCCCCACAGCCTCGCTTTCATACCTGTCATAGCGCTGCTCTGCCTCTGAATAAGGTCTATAATGCATCTTTTGTGTTTGTCCCCTTTGCAGCTTGCAGCTCCATCCGAAATCTTTAAAAAGTTGCCTTCGGTAGATGCATTACAAGGTAGGAAGACATCAAAGCATGTCCGAATCCAAAGTTAGCTACACTTTCTGTCTCTGATACTGTCATCCAATATATTGTTTAAGGCAGCATATGTACCTTTTCTGCCTTTGAATTGATATCCCATAATCCTGTGCATCCATTCCATCACAGCTGACAGTTGCGGTTGGTGGTCAGGTTGTGTGTGCAATTTATATGTACGTTTTTGACCAACGTTGTCCACTTTTGGTGTTATATAGTGAGAAATTACTACTGTAGTAATTGACTATTTGATTGGTTTTCACCAAAGCTCTCTGTTTTGCTGTAAATCATTAAACCGATTTTTAAACCTTTGAAGTCTGTCAGAAATTAGTTTTGTGAGATAGGCTACCTTCGTGCTCAAACGCTGCCTGCAAGTCATTGCCTGATAGGGTCATGAGGCAAGTCAGCTGCCTAAAGTTTTCGGACACAGCCTACATGGTTTCTTTGACCCTTTCACAATTTTGTTTTTAGTCGTCATAGTTGGGTAAACCTCTATAGAGGTGAATGAGAGACTATATAGGTAGCATGTATAGGCTATATAGCCTAGTCTATCCCTCACAGCATATATCACAAATTTCGCCCTCATTCGAATTTTTTATGCAAAGGTGATAATACAAAGTATAAATATAAATGTTATAGTGTTATAAATGTAAACTACATAGGCCTACACACACACACACAAAAAAAGTAAAAAAAAAAGGATTTACGATGCTGATGCCCGTTAAAACGTGTAGCCTAATCGCTATCTCTGAAGTAGGAAAAAAGGTCCAATATCTTCTGTCGCGTCACTCGCGTCAAGTGTAGACACGGTATGGTGTGAATCAAACCACAGATGGAATTTATATAGAAACCACAACTTCATTATTCAGTATTATGAATTATATTTACAAGACTGACCTTTGTCTTCGGAAATGTCATTAATCATCGGCAACACCGGTCGATCAGCGAGGTTATCACCCTGTTGTGTATACACCTCCTTCACTCTTTTGTATCCGTTCAAAATAACAATTCTTGGTCCGAGAATTCGAATGTTTAAAATGTCTCCATATTTTTCTGCAAACTTCAAAATAGGCTATGATTTGAATACTATATAGAAAGTTTAAATGGTGCTGAATTTCAATGCACTTCTGGTTTCGAATTACATACAGATAACCACCCAAAAATACAATTATTTACCTTTGCCAACTGAAGGTGAATATTCGTATGATCGATAAGATGAAGGTGTCCAATAATCGGTAAAGACCATGGTCCAGGAGGAAAGTTCTTCGGCGCTTTATGTCTGATATAATCACTCAACAGTAAAAACACACAAGAAAATAACAAAACAGTCTTGATATCGATCCATTCGTATAGACCCAGCAGGACCATGATGCTATTTTTTTGGACTGTTATGTGTTTGAATTTAAGTAAGCCTACTACCACTACAGCGAATTAATAACGGATAATTATTTTACAATGTTTAGCCTACGTGATCAACTTATTAAGTTGATGTCCTTGGACTGCCTTTCTTGGCACAAACTCACCTGATGCTTTATATAAGGCTATTACGTAATAATGCAGTTAGCTTTCACCTTATTTTGTTTTCTTTCTCGCTTGGGGTTTTTAAACAAGATATCAGCTATTAAATTATAATCTGCCATTTTATTTACTATAGCATATGCTATGTGTTAATCTTTTTACAGCATCATAAGACAGGGAATTAAAGATGCACATTTCTGAGTCAAAATCATTCGTTTGAGTTTTGTCTTCAACAACATAAAAGAAACATAAAATGAGAGCCTGTGCATAATTTAGCTTTTAGGTAAGCTTTAATAAAAGTCCTTATCCAGTAATTACAAAGACTGAGAAGGTCAGGAAAATTCATTGAACCCTAAAATGTGCAGAACTTCGAATTATTTCATACATCAAAATATACATTGTATTTCAAATATAAAAATATTATAGCCTACACTGCATCCTAAATTTATAAAATACTTTTTATAATTTACAACTTTTATACAATTTACAATTTTACTAAACTTATTCAACCATAGGCTACTGGATTAACCTGTTTTTTAAAGGCACAAATCTCTACATCTACAGTTTGAATAATAAAAAAAACAACAACAAAACAACAACTATATTACCAGCCCAGATCTTTACTCACTGCCACTCACCATTTCCACAATTTTCCAAAAAATATTTTTTAATTTCTAACCTTTTTGTAAACAAAATAATGTACTAAATTTTGTTTAAATAATATTTCTTTAATATTTTCTATTTTATTAAAAAATATATTTTTTTCAATATTGTATCCAATTAATATAGTGCTTTAGGTTAATACAGAGGAATGGTACTTAAATTTCCAATGCAAGGAAAGCAGGTTTTGCATTTGTATATATATTTTAGACATTATAAAAGGCTACTACCCCAAAGATTGCTATATCTCATGAATGACATTGGTGTAGGGCATGTTGTCCTTGTATGATAAAGATGGCTGCCGACCGTGACCCTCCCACAACATGATCAATCTCCTCCTGAACTATGGCTGTAGATACAAAGTAGAGATTGTTTAGGTGAGCAAAGTGGCATAGCCAGAATAAAAAAAAACAGAGAGAGGGGTGGGACATTTTAAAGGTGGGGTATGTGATTCTCTTTTTTGTAAATTTTTTCCAAATCACTTGAAATCCTATTCATAACCCACTTACAGCCACTGAGTTAGAAGCACTGAAATGAAAATTAAGCAATTTAATCATCTGTGGAACGGGCAGGACTCGAAAAAACTCCAGCCAATCATTTCCAAGACCACCTAGAATCATTGGACAGTAAGTCTGTCAAACAAACAGCCATACCCCCTCCCCCCATCCCCCTCGCGCGCGTGCCATGACCCCTTCGCGCGCATACTCAAAGCACTGCTTGCTATGAATACTGCTTTGAATAGAAGACCGCTGTACAGACGCCAGGGCTGAGTCTCGCGCATCTGAGTTTTCGCTCGTGCATGATTGCGCGTCCATGTTCTTCTAATGGGTGGAGTCAGGGCCAGCGTTGGAGGAAAGAAGGTAGGACCTTTTGAGTTGTGTATAGGGATGTTCGCCGGAGTCAAATGTGACGTCACGATATGGGCGTGGCTGCGAACTGGTTGGCAGAAAGAACCAAACTCAATACAGATGGCCTGTGAAGAGAATGAAGATTAAATTCTCTAGTCGTGCATTGTGTACGTAATTTGATTTTTTGATCCAGCCACTTTTTATTTTACCCTTTTGTCTTGTTTCAGCCCCAAACCCCATCTCTGCAATACATATTAATAAAGGCTGGTTTGGTTTCTAAAGTACTTCTTCCTGCCTCCATGTATTAATGTTCATGGCCTGAAAATGTTCCGTTCAGACCTTAACATTAGGTATTTTACTGTAAGGTGTCAACAAGATTCAACTAGACATTTTCACCTGGCTATACCCAATGTTTAGATCTGTTTGGGTATTTATGCAAATTGTACATACGTAAATTATGCACCGTTTGTCTATGTTAACAACAAATGTTAATAACTGTTAACAACAAATGTTAATAACTGTTAACAACAAATGTTAATAATGTTAATAACAAATGTTAATAACAAACAATTTCAAAAAAACTTGTAATACATTTTTTGTTTGTCTTGATGTAATCAACTCAGTACTTATCATGGTGATATCTGGGTTTAAATTTGTACCCTATTCTAGATGCCCAATTGCAGAAATCCACAGCTATCTTCTTGATTCAAGCTGTTTAGGTACGCGGTAGAAGGTTACTCTTATCGAACCTGTTAACACAGCCGATCACACAGCACGATACAACCATTTGTCTTCTGTGTTTGCGCTGCGCAGCAAGCCATTACTTTTCTTTTTGCCAACCAGAGCGCATGTAACCGTGCCGTGACGTCACGGCGAAGATCCCCATTTTCAAAATCTGCCGGCCGTTTTGGAAATCCCATACCCCACCTTTAAGGATGTTCATTTATTTATTTTTTCCTGACCAACAACCAACGCTAATCATTAACCGACAAAATTATGTTACATTAGAATTAAATAACCCTATTTGGATTGACTGACCTTTGTCTCCTAATCACTCAGTATTAATTAAAAACACAAGCTAAAATAAAATATTCTTGATAACGATGAGACAGGAGGTTGCCATCTCCAGGTTGGTGACCTTTGTCAGTATTTGACTGGTTCTCAAAAACAAGACTGCATTCCCAGTAATCAGAACAGATAACACCAGAGCTGAGGAGGAGTCTAGTCCACAGGCCTTATATATATATATATATATATATATATATATTATATATTTTTTTATAATACTATAATAAAAAAATAATAAAAAAATTTATAAGTAAAATAATAATTTATTCTTTTTTATTATAATTCTTTTTTTTTTTACGTGCTTCTTATTGTTGTTTAATCTTTTGATTTGACACTTTAAAAAGGTTACCAGCTTTATTTGTCTACTTGAAGCTGCAGTTTTTTTTGGTTATAGATAATTTTAAACCTCAGATGAAGAAACCTCAGATGAAATTCTATTTTGGGGAAAAATAATAATATGGTGATGTAAAATTTATATCAATCAACGAGGAGTGAAACTTATTCTAAATGGCTTTGGGGAAAGTGTCATTCCAAATGTAAAGTCCAAGCTTGTTTGAGTTCCCTCTGGAGGAGACAGAGTAAAGGACTGTAGAAAGGATGTGAAGAAGAGAAAGAGCTCCATACGGGCAAGCGATTCTCCTGGACACGATCGTTTTCCTTGAAATTATGAAATAAAGACAGACATGTGTTTATACTGTACAGATGATGGGTTGCCATTGTGAAACATGTGTAAGCAAAATTGTGAAATATTCTATGTACATCTTATGTATAAATGTTTTTATGACAAAAAAAACCTTACCTATTGAGAAAGGAATAAAGGCTTCAGGTTTTTCAAACTCGCCTTGAGTGTTCAGAAAATTCTGTGGATCAAATGAATGTGGATTCTTCCACTTGGTCTGATCAAACAGTACTGTGGTCAGGTTAGGAATGATCTGTGTACCCTTAATGTAGAAAAAAGAAAAGAAAAGACAAATTAACATCTAAGGACAAACATGAACTATTCCATGACAAATATTAAACAGTCTGATTAATTAGGTAGGTAGTTGAAATTTGAATGCCTATTCTCTATTAAATGTCTATTCTCATAAGCAAGAAATAGTGTCAGTGTTATAAAGGTTTACTTAGTTTTGTCATTCATCTTACCTTTGGAATGAAATATCCTCCCAATATTGTGTCTTCATTAGTCATTCTTGGCACACTAAGGGGCACAACATTGCTCATTCTCTGGACCTCATGGATAACAGCATCAGTGTACGGCATGCTGGGTCGGTCATCTAAGTTGGGTCGGCGCGACTGTCCAACTACTCTGTCTATTTCAGCCTGGACCTTTTCTGAACATATCAATATGACATTTCATGCCAAAATTCCATAAAATGCACCTAACATATTTAACTAAAGAGGTAAATTATTCTAGTCTAATTAGCATATGATCCTTCTCAGCCTAATGATGTGTTTTTATTTAGCATTTTTCCCCCAAGCATGGAAAAAACTGAATTTACAGTTGACTTGTGATCTGGAGCATTTTACCTTGAACTTCTGGGTATTTCATCATGTATACAAAGGCCCACAGTAAAGTGGTAGATGTGGTCTCAGTTCCAGCCACAAACAAATCAAGTACTGCGTATTGCAGACCCTCTTCATGAAATCCTGCTTCCAGATCATCTTTCCTCTATGAAGAACAGAGACATCACAACTAGCACAGGGTAGACGTGGATAATGCAAAATAAAAAAGTGGAATATATCCACGCGTTTACCAAATATGCTGTTTGTTAACAAACATAATAAGCTTATAAAGTCATATTTTCATAGTACCTTCTGGATCTCAGTAAGATAGCAGTCTATGAAATCTCTGGGTGAAGAGGGGTCCCAGTCTGCATAATGCTTGTCCACCTCTTCTCTAATAAAAGCACACACTTGATGGAAGCAGGAAAACAGGTCTTTATGAGGTCCTGGGATGAGGTCCATAACATAAGGGAAAACACTGTAAAGCTATAATGGACAAGCAGCAGGTCAACTTGGGTGGGCATCTTTCTTTAATTCATTTAGTTGTCAACTAGTGCACTTTATTGCCACATTTAGTGCCAATTCAGGAGTGCCAATGACAGACCCCCATCTCTCCACCACATTTTTTCATCTCATCGTCGGAATGATCATTGTAGTACCTGTATCCAGACGGAAGTTTGTAGCTTAAGGGCTTTAGACATCAGACTAAGCAGGTTCAGAAACCTCTGGTCAGTGTACTCAAACCTCCTGCCAAAAACCATGGAGCAGATGATGTTGGAGACAGCATTGTTCATAAAGAAATGAGGATCGAATGGCAGTGCTAAGAAAATACAACGACAAGTTTCAGTTTCATACTAGTTTTTTAAAAAACTTTTTAAACTTTAGTTTTAAGTGTGTTGCCATGCAAATACTAAGTTGTTGCTTGCTTGTCAAAGGAGTCCCCCTTGAAGTCTCTATGATATTTTGGTATTCCTTAATCTTGTGTCCTTTACCCTCTAGTATTCCTCACTTATGGGTCAAACTTCAGCAGTCACAACAGACCAAAGAATCTTTTTCTTTTTCTTAAATGAATGTACTATATTTTGTTTCAATAATATTTATTCTTTAATATTTTGAGGAGTGTTTTCATGGTACGATACAATATTCACCTCAATATGCAGTATTTTTTCTATATAAAAATAAATAAATAATCACTCTCTTTTTATATAGTGGATTTAAATTTGCATTTGGATATAAACATTTAGACATTAGTCAAAGGCTATTTCTGCATTGCTGATTTGTAGATTGTGCCTCAAAAATTGTTTTCCAGTCATTTTCTATGGTAGTAATTTTTGACCAGGAACATCACAAGTGTGTTTTTTTTTTTTAGCCTTTTTGAATCATAGCCACATTTTTTTGTGATCATATACTATGGCAAATGCCATAAAGTCACCTTCATCGTACCATTCAAAAATGTAAACCACCAGAGAGCTATGTGTAATACTCATGGTTAGAGGGTTACAATATAAAGAGTGACTTAGTTCATAGATATAAACAATACAAATGTGATGAAAAATTCTGATCATTACAAACATGCATGGTAAACCTAAATATAAGCCATGTCATGACTCTTTTTATCTCAGCAATGCTGCTACTGTTCTTTACCATTGGTATCCATGATGGTCTTGTGCAGAAATGTGTACTCTTCCATGATGATGAATTCCAGGCTCCTCTTTCCCACACCGAAGTATTTAAGAGTACTGAGAGTGAAACGCCTCTGTTGATTCCAGCTGTAGCCATTATTGAAGGTTACACCTGTTGACATTAAATAATATGAAAGATGTGATATCTAGAGAGAGTTAGAATGTCATGTGATGTCTTCTCCCCTACATTTATGTATACCTTGGCACTTGATTATTTTTTTGAGAACATCACTGGTTGGGCGGCCAGTGAAAATGTTTGACTGATCAATAAGAGCTTTCTTGATCATGCTGTAGGTATTCACAACAACAGTGTTTAAGTTTCCCAGACGCAAGCTGAAAATTTTGCCATAGTGATCTGACAACTGTAGGGAAACAGTTAATATAATAAACAAAATTGTAAGAATATACACAATAAAAAGGGTTACAAGGCTTAAAATATCAGGCCTTATTTCGAAAGCACAACATTAAATAAACAATACATTACCTTAGTTAAATGAATATGAGGTTGTGTGACATCCAGGTGGAAAACATTCCCAACAAATGGAAGAGGTGTGGGTCCGGGGGGATAGTTTCTTGGCTTCCTGTTTCTCAGCTGGTCTAAGATCAGAAGAAAAAGGATGAACAACAGTAGCACAGTCCCTGCATCTGTCCAACGCACTGCGGCTAAAGAAAACAAAATGTTCTCCAAAACCATTTTCACGCTTTTATCTCTTTTATCCTGTACTGTGGAAGGTGACTGTTACGCTTAAAGTTGTTTACTTCCTTGTTTACTTTCGTTTGTACTTTCGTACAACAACATGTTTTTTGACATAACCATTCAGAGAGAGTAAACCTGTTTGTGAACGAATAAAAAATTTGATAAAAAAACAAAACAAAACCCAATTTACACAAACACGCACTTCTTTTACAGAAGTCAAATCTCGTTAGAAGAGTGACTGTTTTTCTGCCTGTAATGACTGACACTAGCGCGAGCGAATAGCATTCTAGCGCGAGTTGCAAATGAGCATTTTTATTGGCTCGATCTACTGAACTAACACACGCCCTGTTCACTAAACGAGCACTAAAGGTGTTTGCAAGGCAAGCCATGAAATTAATCTCGATAGAAGTCATGCCAAGAAATACAAAATAATAATAAGAGGAAGAAGAACGATAATAGACCATATGATGAGGTATATAAAATACAAGTCAAGAAAATGTATTTAATACATTATGTATTATGTTGTGTGGTATGCTAATCTTTATCCCATGTTGTTCAGATTCTCTTGGCAAATCTATGTGTTCAGAGGAATTATAGTAAATATCAGTTGCCCAGCTTTCTGGAATCTGGAGGGCCTTTTGTAATCTCTCTCCACTCTAATGTATCACCACCTTTCTCATCGGGGCCGTCCCCCAAGCATCGATAGGGGTGTGAAATGGCCGTCTAAAGGGAGGGGCCTGGTGCAGTCCCACAACACCAGTTGCATCGCTTAAACGACGGCCCTGTTTCTAGACTACCATTTGCATACAGACTTGCTACTGACAAGTCCAATTCTTTGATATTCTCTGTCAAAGGGAACGTGCCAGTTTTTTAACATCATGATCCTGCACGTTATATATCAGTGCTTTGATTTTAAAAGCTGGATCATATTAAGTTTTGTTTTACTGCTTCTTGCAGATATTATCAAATATAGGAATCCTTCCAGGTTCCCCCCAGGACCCTGGCCTTTACCATTCCTGGGAAATGTCTTCACTGAGATAGATTTTAAGAACATGGATAAGGTAGGAACAAATTATGTTAAATTAAATGCATAAATGTTTATTTGCATGTCTGTCGATTTACATTAATTTTAGACAGGATTTATTTTATATTGTCCTATTTCTTGATTAAAAGAATGGATGTTAACAAGTTGACTGTACTATAAGCTACTGTATATGTATGTGTATATATATATATAATTGTTATTATTATGATACTATTTCTTTTCTTTTTTTTTCCCTAGTTGGCTGATGTCTACGGGAATGTGTTCAGCCTAAGAGTGGGGAGTGATAAAATGATAATCGTGTCTGGATATAAAATGGTAAAGGAGGCCCTCATTACTCAGATTGACAGTTTTGTTGACCGTCCAAATGTCCCACTCTTTCATAAAACTTTTAAGGGACTTGGTAAGTACACCGACCATTATGATTTTTTGCTTAAAAAGCCAACATTGTAAACTAGTCGATATTCAGACAATTATTTGCTAATAAACAGTACCTGTTTAGTTATTGAAATTCTTTCATTCGTTCATATTATGAAGGTACAATACTGAGTAATGGATACCTGTGGCGGATGCATAGGAAGTTTGCTGTCTCCCATTTGCGGACCTTTGGAGAGGGGAAGAAAAGTCTTGAACTCAGGATCCAACAAGAGTGTGTCTACCTTTGTGAGGCTTTTAGGGCAGAAAAGGGTATCATCTGAATTCTAAATGAATTTGGAAGAACTTGCCAAATAATGACATATCCTTATGTATACATATACATAACTGTGTTTTCTGTCAAATAGCTCCTTTCAACCCCATGGTCACCTTAAACAGTGCTGTTTCAAATATCATCTCGTGCTTGATATTTGGACAACGGTTTGATTATCATGATGAATGTTACCAAAGAATTCTGCGTCTTGACACAGAATGCATTCAGTTAGCAGGCTCTCCTAGAGCACAGGTACTGATTCATGACAGCATCCACACTTTAATATTCTCTCTTCCTTTGAATTAATTATAATTAAAATATATTTTCATCACCCACTATATCATCTCTTACAGCTGTATAATGTGTGTCCTCGGCTCTTGGAATATTTACCTGGCCCCCACCAGACCATTTTTTCCAACTATAAGAAGATCACAGACTTCCTGAGAGGAGAGATCATCAAACACAGAGAGGACTGGGACCCTTCAAACCCACGTGACTTTATAGACAACTACCTGAATGAGATGGAAAAGGTACAGTAACTAAAGTAGGATTTTCTTTTATCATGCTTTTGAAATACTTTGAGTAAAGAGGGTAAATTTGCTAGTATTTGTTTTGATATTTCCATTTGATCAGCCTGAGAAACTATTTTAAAAAGAGAGTGCTGTGCCTGTGAAGAACTAATGTGTATGCATATTTTCTTGCACATTGTTTATGTTGATTCCTACTCTTTCCAGAAAAAGAGTGACCCTGAGGCTGGTTTTAACATAGAAGGGTTAGTGGTGACTTGTCTAGACCTAATTGAAGCCGGGACAGAAACCGCAACTACAACATTGCGCTGGGGTCTACTTTTTATTATCAAGTTTCCAGAAATACAAGGTGAGTGTACTTTTCTGATTTTCAGAGCGGAATTAGCTTGGGAATGCATCAGGTTCAGAAGCTTTCCACGAATAAGTTTGTCTGAAAACACACAATATACAAGTAATACTTTTATTTCCCATTCAGAAAAGGTCCAGGCAGAGATTGACAGGGAGATCGGACAGTCACGTCAACCTTGCTTGGCTGACAGAATTAATATGCCATACACTGATGCTGTTATTCATGAGATTCAAAGATTTGGGAATGTTGTTCCCCTGGGATTCCCTAAACAAGCTGTTAAAGACACAATACTAGGGGGGTACTTCATTCCTAAGGTATTTATTCTATTCTATTCTCTATTCTATTCTATTCTATTCTATTTTGGGGTCTAGTCGTGTCTAGAATAGTAAAGTATTCATTCTCTCTTTATTAGGGCACCTCTATAACAACAAACCTGTCTTCAGTCCTGCATGATCCAAATGAATGGGAAACTCCAGACACCTTTAACCCAGGACACTTCCTGGAGGAAAATGGCCAGTTTCGGAAGAGAGATGCCTTCATGCCATTTTCAGCAGGTAATATTTTATAAACACACCACCTGATATAACTACTCAAAAAGTGACATGCTTGTATTTAGTCCTTTTCATTGCCTTTGGGTCAATATTAATTATTTTTTCAACTTTAACAACTTCAGCTGATGACATTTACTTACAGGTAAGAGAGCGTGTTTGGGAGAGCAACTGGCTCGTCAGGAGCTCTTCTTATACTTCACCTCCCTGCTGCAGAAATTCACCATCTCCAAATGTCCAGGAGAGGATCCCAGTTTGGAGGGCGAGATATGGTTCACATATGCTCCTGCTCCCTTCCGCATTTGTGTGTCCTCACGTTAGAGTGTATATATGTTTATTATATGTCTAATATTTTTTTTCTATTTTTTTTTTACCATTATCTGTTTCAATGCATTGATGAATAGAAAGCAATGTATCAAATAATACTCTATTTTTATATTTGCATTATGACTTGAGGACAGGTTCGGTTTTTGAGTGTTTTCCCACCCTGATTATTTTCCAAGCACAGCCTACATGTGCTATAATTCGAACAAGAAACAACGAATCATGCACAAGTATCTGTTATGGTAGAATATCTACTCACTTACATGTTATTTACATAAATTCTACATACTCAATAAAATGAGTTTCTTCAGAGAAAATTTTTAACACAGGCATAAATTGAATACAAAAAAACTTTTTAGTGTTGTTTAAAAAAATAATAAAAAATGTAGACACCTGTTTCTGAGTATGTTACTAATTTAATCAGCCGCTGTCAATCCAGTAGATCTCTGCGCTCAAATGATCTATTGCTTCTCATGGTTCCAGCGATCCCGTTTAAAATGTAAAGGTGATCGGGCATTCTCTGTTGCAGCTCTAGTCTCTGGAATGACCTTCCTCTGTCTGTAAAAACTGTCCTTCATTGGGTGTTTTTCAGAGTGCGCTTAAAACTTATTTGTTCTCTTTAGCATTTGATAATGCTTTGTAAGTTGTGTATGTCATGTGTATTTTTCTCTTTTATACCATCTGTACAGCACTTTGGTTCCACTTGTGGTGTTGAAAGTGCTCTATAAATAAAGTTGAGTTGAGTATCTACCAACATGTAAGTTATTCTTTGTTTATAACGGTTACCAATATATTACCAATGTAATATCTTACCAATGTATTTACAATGTTTTAATGCTAATAGCTATTTGTACTGATGTACAGTAATCAACATTTGAAGTGGATCAAAACCTGTCACCAAAGTTATGTATGAATTTTGAAATATACCCGTTCTTGTCTTATAGGACAACTTTATAGATGAACTTTTTTGATCCACTTCAAATGTTGACTACTGTATAAATGTATGTAATAGATCAACATATCTATCTTGTATTAATAAAAAAATTATAGACGCCTGTGTAAATTATTTAGTGTTATTTTGATGTTTATATATTACATGTTTATATCACAATTAACCCTTTCTCATTTGGCAAATCATTTGTCACAAATATCTCTGCTACATGCAGGACAGAGAGATAGGCTGGCCCTTTGGGCCCAGACTGGCTCATAAGCATGCACATGCATGTGACCAGATTCCGGTTAATAATCGATCAGATTCCCCTTTGAACTCTGTAATGAACTTGTGATGATTGTACATACTATAATGTACCAAATAATATGAAAGAGTGAGAAAAGATAAAGAATAGCCAAATTATATTAGGCCTATACTATGCATGTTGCAGAAAAAAACATTTTCATATAAGGTTACAAATTATATATATCTTTAAATTGTTAACTTTTACTCTTGATACATTTGTGTTAGGGGTCTCATTATCTGTCCTTCCTGGAATCTGGAGTGTCCCTTGTTGTGTAATATATCCCTATACTCCTCCCCTCCAGTGTTTACATTTCCCAGTCCTGTACATAAGTACTTTACAGACCACAGTTTTCAAGCAAGACAAAGGCAACCTACCATTTCCCCTACCACCATGTTCTTACACTTCTTATTTGACAGCTTTGATTTTAAAAGCTGGATCATTTTATTATTTGTATTTCTGCTCATTGCTGATATTATCAAAAATAAGAATCCTTCCAATTTCCCCCCAGGACCCTGGCCTCTGCCATTCCTGGGAACTGTCTTCACTAAGATGGATTTTAGGACCATGCATAAGGTAGTAGCTAAATTCATAAGTTTTTAATTTGCATGCCTCTCAATTTACATTTGTTTTTAGGAATGATTTCATTTATGTTCTTGTTTCTGTTCTTATAACATGGTTTGACTAATGTTCCTGGGGCCGTATTCACCAAAAAATCTTAAGGCTAAAAGTAGCTCCTAACCTCTTTTTCCAAAGGTTTTTCAAAAGGAGGTTAAGCCAGACCATGGTCTTACAATTTTTTAATCTTCTGAGACATTAAACACTCTTCCAAACTATTTTAAAACTTTCAGACTCTCCATGTTTCAAAGCTTGGTTGGGTGAACTGTTTCATGTCATACAACTGGAGAGGATACGTTCCTTGGAGTCCAAATCTCATTGGCAATTCCAAACCATATGGCAGCCCTTCGTGGATTTCCTCAAGTCTAAATAGTGTATTGTTATTGTTCTCACTAATTCATTGTATCTGTGCTCTGTTTATGTTAGCCCTAAAATGGCTGTTGCCTCAGAAAGTCGCCCAAAGACACTGTACACCATTGAGGTAATAGGTGATAGAGCTTATGATTCTTTTATTTTTTTATATTTTTATTTTAGTTGGCTGATGTCTACGGGAATGTGTTCAGCCTAAGAGTGGGGAGTGATAAAATGATAATCGTGTCTGGATATAAAATGGTAAAGGAGGCCCTCATTACTCAGATTGACAGTTTTGTTGACCGTCCAAATGTCCCACTCTTTCATAAAACTTTTAAGGGACTTGGTAAGAAAACTGACTATAATGCTTAAAATTAAACCAATTTTTATTCTCAAATGGTGTTTGTGATTTATTAATGATAATCAAACTTTATGTAGGTTTAACAATGAGTAATGGATACCTGTGGCGGATGCATAGGAAGTTTGCTGCCTTCCATTTGCGGACTTTCGGAGAGGGGAAGAAAGTCCTTGAGCTCAGCATCCAGCAAGAGTGTGTCTACCTTTGTGATGCTTTTAGGGCAGAAAAAGGTAGACTAAATGTAATCAACTGGAGATTTTTTGTTCAATGGGGAAAAGAAGGATGAAAACAATTTTCCAGTTTGATAAATATTCATTCTTTCTCCCAAACAGGACCTTTCAACCCTATGGCCACCCTAAACGGTGCTGTCTCAAATATCGTTGCCTGCTTGACATTTGGACAACGCTTTGACTATCATGATGAATGTTACCAAAGAATTCTGCGTCTTGACAATGAATGTGTTCAATTAGCAGGCTCTTTTAGAGCACAGGTACTGATTCATGACAGCATCTTTAGACACTACTTTAATATTCTAACTTCCTAGTTAATTATAATTAAAAAATTTATTTTCATCACCCACTATATCATCTCTTACAGCTGTATAATGTGTGTCCTCGGCTCTTGGAATATTTACCTGGCCCCCACCAGACCATTTTTTCCAACTATAAGAAGATCACAGACTTCCTGAGAGGAGAGATCATCAAACACAGAGAAGACTGGGACCCTTCAAACCCACGTGACTTTATAGACAACTATCTGGTCGAGATGGAAAAGGTAACTAAAGTTGGATATTTTTTATTAAAAGTTTGAATAATTCAATACTCTATCCCCATCCCCCCCTCAAGAAAAAGAGTGACCCTGAGGCTGGTTTTAACATAGAAGGGTTAGTGATATCTTGCCTAGACGTGATTGAGGCCGGGACAGAGACCTCTGCTACTACACTACGCTGGGGTCTACTTTTCATGATCAAATTTCCAGAAATTCAGGGTTAGTGTGGTTTCAGTTTTTATTTACTGGTTACAGAATTTTGCACTGAAATATCCCCACTTTAGGACTAACTTGTATTTCCCATTCAGAAAAGGTCCAGGCAGAGATCGACAGGGAGATTGGACAGTCACGTCAACCTTGCTTGGCTGACAGAATTAATATGCCATACACTGATGCTGTTATTCATGAGATTCAAAGATTCGGGGATATTGTTCCACTGGGATTCCCTAAACAAGTTGCTAAAGACACAACACTAGGGGGGTACTTCATTCCTAAGGTATTTATTCTGTTCTATTATATTCTTGGTTGAAATATAGATATATAGGTATTTTATTAGAAACGATCTAATGTTGGCATAAAATTCTTAAGACAGACAGTCGTTGTTTCTTTACTGGATGCTGCATAAATGCAAAAGTTTTCATTCTCTCTTTATTAGGGCACCTCTATGACAACAAACATGTCTTCAGTCCTGCATGATCCAAATGAATGGGAAACCCCAGACACCTTTAACCCAGGACACTTCCTGGATGAAAATGGCCAGTTTCGGAAGAGAGATGCCTTCATGCCATTTTCAGCAGGTAATATTTTATAAATACACCACCTGATATAACTTCTCAAAAAGTGATATGCTTGTACACAAGAGCAAGACAACCACACACTAATTAAACTTGATGTACCTACATTGAAGTGAATTAAGAGGTGCTTTTATAAACTGACCAATGTTATGATGTAATTTAGTAGCCAAAGTAGTTTTCTGGCGCAATGAATGAATTAACTCTCAAGCTGTTATGCAACAACAAACACGCTAGCATAGTGAAAATTTGTCCTAGGTTAGTAGCGATGCCATACTTCTAGTTAGTTATTTTCTTCTTGTCAATGCTACAATATGAAGTGTAATTTTGCCGTATGGCATTTGCTTACAGGTAAGAGAGTGTGTTTGGGAGAGCAGCTGGCTCGCAATGTGCTCTTCCTGTTCTTCACCTCCCTGCTGCAGCAATTCACCATCTCCAAATGTCCAGGAGAGGATCCCAGTTTGGAGGGCGAGATATGGTTCACATATGCTCCTGCTCCCTTCCGCATTTGTGTGTCCTCACGTTAGAACAAAACAAAGTTATTAAAATCAGACATAAATCATGTTTTCTGATATGGGTTTCTTGCTGAACATCAACTGTAACTACACCACAAATTTTATGCTACCATAATCTTCATCAATCTTCTGTGCGAAATCTTCATCATTACAAGAGCTAGAATTTCTGTAGAGCAAACCGTAGAGCATTGCACTAGCAATGCAAGGTCATGGGTTCAATTTACTGTATGAACTATTAAAGTGTATAAACCTTAAGTGCTCAGCCATCTTTAGAATTTTGTGTTTGAAATTCCTTTTTTGCGGTAGCTCTGTATTTTTCTATGGCATCGCTGTCGAAGTAAATTTACTTGTTGTAGAGTTGACGAAAGTTATCGTGATGTTTGAAGCGGATGCATAACAAATGTAAGTAGACCGGGAAGATTTTTAAATGAGTGGTTCTTAAATCTGAAAGATCTTTCCCTTCATGCTGTGGAAACACAAGGAGCGCAGCAATGAAAAGGGGCGGGGCTACATAAGCCTTAATCGCTTTAGATAAAACCAAATAATAAATGTCAACTGTTGTTTTGCAGACTTGTTTTTTTTTTTTATGTATAAATGTTCGTGTATCCAAATGTGTGTTAATGCACTTTGTAAATGATTTACTGAAGTGCTATTTGTCACGTGAATAAATTACACCTGAGTTGGACGTTTGTCACATAAAAATATATCTCTGTTTCATACAAAAAGATATTCTTTTAGTTACTTTAATCCAGTGAAGGAATGTTTCAGGCACAGACTCATTACAAAACAACAGCTGAGGTATTACGTAACATTGGGGCCCCAGACCCATGAGAGGCCTCTTCCTCTTGAACCCTGAAACATTTTGAGTGTACAGACTGCACATAGCAGGGACAAACTCCCTTTTAGATTCAGTGTGTGTGCTTGTTTATTCAGGTCGGATAAACGTCCCTCTCTAGTGTGCAGGAGGTCCACATTCTTTTGTCCCATTTTAATGGATTGTATTAATTTTATGCAATGTTAAAAAGTGTGATAAGTAAAGTTTACATTTAAAAACCGCTTAGATTTTGATGGAGCAGAAATGGAGCAGCACATATTATGCCTACAGTACATCTCACAACATTTCTGCAGAGAATAAGAGGGAAAGAGCAAACCAAGGGCGTCTTATTACCTCCCCCAACCCTCTTGACTAATCGTTCAGAAACAAAGGCTCCAGATGCAAGTACTCATGAGCATTCATATGGTACATTACACATATTATGTTTTAGTTGTAATTTTATGGACATAGACTGTGCTATTATGCATCAAGAACAATTCTGTCTAACTAAAACACTTTAACACTGTAACGATTGCACAGATGTTCATATCTGCTGTCAGCATGCATGTGTGGCTTATCTTTTCAGTCTGTAGTTCAACTGTATAATTCAGTCATTATTCATGACTTGTTCCTGGTAAAGATTCTTTTGGAATGCAGAATACTAGTTCATACAGAGGTTGGATTGGGGGTGTGTTGTTGTTGGAAACTATAGTATAAACTTAGGCATTCATTACATAACATATAGTTACATAATGACTCCCAAACTGTTCGTATGCCCCCTTGTTGCTGACTGAGACCCACATTAACTTTTTTTCCAGATAAAAAGTGCATGTGAACTTTCTCTCTCGCACACACCCTTTTACAACATTCAGGCTGAAATAAGTTTACTTCAGAAGAGTTTGCTGTCCACAGACTCAGCCATGATTTTATACTCCTTATACGAGACCCTGGATTTTAAAATCTGCTTGTTTTTGATTTGTTTACTGCTGCTGCTTGTAGACATGATCAGAAATAAAAATCCAGCAAATTTTCCACCAGGACCCTGGCCACTACCCATCCTTGGAAATGTATTCACTGATGTTAACTATAAAACTGTGGACCAGGTGAGGCACTCTTGAATTAAGACGCTGATATAATCGAATAACATTTAGATTTTATAATGTAAAAATTATATTTGTATTTTCACATGTGCTACTTGTTTAAAGTAATCCAATTACTTTTCCAGCTGATTGAGAAGTATGGGAACATCTTCAGCCTCAGAAATGGAAATGATAAAATAGTGTATGTGTCTGGGTTTAAAATGGTTAAGGAGGTTTTGATCACTCAAGGGGAAAACTTCACCGACCGTCCTATTTCACCTTTATTTGACACACTTTATAAAGGCAGAGGTAGGTGTATGCATCAGCTATACTTAGTTAGTAATCTAACAATAAATGCAACAAAGTACCTGTTTATAATACAGTATATATGGAATTAAAGTAGCAAGATGACTGTTTAATTCATTTTTTTATTGCAGATTAAGTGTTTAAATACAAACTATTTTTGTTTGAAAACTAGCTTGTACACCAGGCCTAAACACAATTTCCCTCTATTGTCTTTGACCCTGACTCCTGCTGAGAAAGGGATCTCCTTTAACAACGGCTACTCATGGAGGAAACAACAGCAGTTTGCCATGAGTCACCTGAAAAACTTTGGAGAGGGGAGGAAGACTCTAGAAGAACATATTCAACGAGAGTGCTACTTCTTGTGTGGAGCCTTTAAAGAAGAGCAGGGTAAGTGCTCATATACACTCTTAAATATAATGTATTGGCATCCATGGCTTCATGAAGAACCTTTAACATCCATGGAATTTTTCCATTGCACAAAAGATGGAAAAAGGTTCTTTTGACTATTAAAATTTAGTTTTTTTTTTTTCGCTAAGAAAAACAAGGTTTTTCTAAGAACTGTCCACCTAAAGGTTCTTTGGAGAATCCTAATTGGTTTTCTGTATACCACAATATTCAATATGTATCATTCTATTAATGTCTTTACTCTGACACACAGGCTGCCCTTTTGACCCCCTGGTTAAAATAAACAATGCAGTGGCTAATGTTATCGGTAACCTGGTGTTCGGCCATCGATATGAGTATGATGATGTTGATTTCCAGAAGCGTCTACAAATGAGTGCAGAGTCAGTGTTTCTTACAGGATCTGTGTGGAACCAGGTAGAGTATGTTAAAAATACAGCTTATCTATAAAAAAAAAATAAAAAAAAACTTTTTGATACTGTAAGCATTTAAAAAAGCATGTTAAAACACTCATATTTAGGGAAATATTTTGTTAAAATATAGGGGTACAAAACATCAAAGCTTGAAATACAATATCACCATGGAAATTACTCAAGATGTCATGTTTTTTTTTAGCTGTATGATGCCTTCCCGGGTATAATGAAGTGGTTGCCAGGAGCTCATCAGACAATAATCTCAAACTATAAGAAGTTATCAAACTTCCTGAAAGAAAAGGTCGAGCAACACAGACCAGACTGGGACAGCGACAATCCTAGAGATTACATTGATACCTACCTGACAGAAACTGAGAAGGTAAAAACATTGCAAGATAAAATAAAGAGTTCTTTATGGGTGATGTACCCAAGCATTACTGCTTATTCATGTTCTTGTGCTTTATTTGAGCCATAGAGGAAGAATGACAGCGAGGCAGGGTTTAATATTGGCAGTCTGGTGTGGAGCATGGTGGACTTGTTTGAGGGTGGAACTGAAACAACAACCAACACACTCCGATGGATTCTGCTTTTCCTGATCAAGTACCCTGACATTCAAAGTACAATAATATAATATTCTTAACATGAACAGTAATAATGGACAGAAACAGTCTTGCTACTTAATGTGCTTTGTTGTTTCTCAATAATTTTCTTACAATTAGAGAAGGTCAAAGCAGAGATCGAGCAGGTGATTGGCTCCCGTCCACCTACTATGTCCGACAAGGCAAACATGCCTTACACCAACGCTTTCATTCATGAGGTTCTCAGGAAAGCAAACCTTGTGCCTCTTAATATGTCTAGAATTGCGAGAAAGGACACAACTCTTGGTGGCTACTTGATTCCAAAGGTAAAAGCAGATTACAGTTATTTTTAATGTTTAAATATTTATATACTATATATTTAACCTTTCTGTGCTGAATTAAGGGGACTGTGGTGATCACTAATCTGACATCAGTGCTGTATGACAAACATGAATGGGAAACACCAGACACCTTTAAACCTGGACACTTTCTAGACTCCGAGGGCCAGTTCTGCAGAAGAAATGCCTTTTTCGCCTTCTCAGCAGGTACGGTTCATCTATTCTGTATTCTTAGTCAACCGCAACTGTCTGTTAAAACATTTCTGAACTGCAAAAAATGTAACAAGACTGTAAAAAGTATAATTCAGCCTTGTAAAAAGTGTAAAATAACCTTGATGCATTAGTTCAACTGTGATAAACATTGACAGGCAAAAGGCAGTGTCCAGGAGAGTACCTAGCACACATGGAGCTGTTCATCTTCCTCACAATCCTCCTTCAGAACTTCAGTTTCAGCCCTCCTTCTGGTGAGGAGCCCAGTCTGAAGAGCCAGGTGGGCTTCACACAAATACCTCTGCCGTACAAGCTCTGCGCTCACACGAAATGAAGGAGTGGGGATGGAGTGTATGCAGTATTGCAACTTACATGCAAGAAATATCACCCACAGCTTGGTTACACTCATGTAATTTTTTTTTCTCATGGGATTTTTACATGTATAAACTAATGAATGTACAAGGTCATTTAAAGTTTAGTATGATGCCTAACACCAGTTATAATCTGCATAAAAGCAAGAAATGTGCTCCGGCTAAAAACTGACCAGTCTACATATGAAAATAATTGGTTCTGACTGAAAACAGTCACTTTTGGTAAAATCTTTACTTTACACATTATTAATTTCCCTCCTACATTAACTCTTGTAATGTATACATTTTAAATATAATATTAATTATTAATTATAAACATATTAATATTGTTATACACAATGTTATAATGATAAAAAAAATGTCACACACACACACACACACACGATAAAACATTTACAACAGTTGTTTCCTGACTCATTATCATTTTATTTATTAGCTTACCCTGACTACCTGTATTGAAGAACTGAGCTGGTGTGTATCTTTATGATTTTGCTTTACTTGTATCTTCTTCTCAAGCCTAGGCATGTAACCTTTGCCTGAGTGACCATATACTTTATTGATTGATTTACAAGCAATAAAACATTAATTCATTCTCTGAAAAGTGCTGAGTCATTGGTCTTATCAGGTTATACTGATCTCGACCCTCATTCAAATAAGCCTACAAGGTTTCTGCAAACGAGTGAAGCAGTACTATTAATTCACCTTTACACATTATGAGCATCTGTAAAATAAAGTGCAATGAACATGAGCTCCTAAATTTACTGTCTTCATGTGTTTTACACTGACAGCTTGTGTCCCCTCTTTACACTGGATAAACAAAAAGAGCAAATATAGCACTGGATGAATGTGAGTGTGGGGAGGACTCAATCATTAGTACTATGGCAAAAGTCACCCTTGGTTAAAAATGAACCTGCAAGGCATACACTCCAATAGTCCACCACATTACAGTCTCACTCATGCTGCAGATAATAACTCAATCTGAGGAAGACTTCTCTTTAAAATGTATGAACATATAGCCGACATACATTTGACATTCACACATCTCTCGCACAACAGGTGTGGTCTAATCCATCAAGATCTTGTGTAACTTTGAGTCCGTTCTTTGTTCAAAACATTACAGCTATTGGGCCAAATGTGAGGGGAGTGTCAGGCTGAACAGATGGACAAAGACTGACTGTTCAACATGTTCTGCTAACCTCACATTTTCCTTCTTTGCCTGTCATGGCATTAACTGCAATTCTCGAGTATCTTGATTTTAAGGGACTACTGCTCTTCGTGGTGGCTTTTCTTTTGGTGGCAGACTACCTGAAGAACAGAAACCCACCGAATTACCCACCGAGCCCTTTCTCTCTTCCACTCCTAGGAAACATCTTCAACGTTGACTCCAAAGAGTCACATATATATCTAACAAAGGTGAGCAGACAATATTGCCACTTCTGGGTTGATAGCACAGGGAAAAGTGTTTATTATATTTTATATTTAGAAAAGCATAACAAATTGTTTACTGATACTTTGCATTATGGGCTATGACCTGTATGAAGAGATTATTTGATATTGGATATCACGTTTACTGATAGTAGAAGCAATAATTAATATTTGATAAGAAAATATAAAAGTTAACCCATGCAAAAAAGCCTCAGCAACATAACAAAACTTAAATATCTGTAAATAAAATAAATGGATTTATAAAAAATATGCAATTCTATAATCCTATAACACTGATTAATATGGTTTGTGTCTTCTAGCCCATGCTTGCAGTTGAAAAGTGTTTACTGTTATAAAAAAAACTGATTTGTGAGCTTTAGTGGAACTAAAGGTGTGAGAATAAACACGAAACACACGTGATCGTTGTCATGTGATGAATCCAGCCAATCGTGGAACAGCTGTGTTGTCATCAGAGCTTGAAAAGCTGCATTGGCTGAGTTCATACGTCATACCATACGTCACAGTCACATGCCGTCGGCGCTCTATCAAGTCGAACAAAATTTCGAACCGGCATGCACTGCTTCAAGTCAGCCGCCGATCGGTCTGCGCAGAGCTGCATGAAGTCGAACAAGCCTTTATTCTGTTCAAACATACCGCGTCATCTACGTCAGGTGACCTGGAAATACGCAAAAAGTTTCCATTGCAGTTTTGCTAAATATTTCTTTTTCGAATTGCCTGAAAAACCACCTCATGCGAGTGTAAATAGTTTTTGCGATAAATGGGAGTTTTTGCGAAATTGACGCAAAAACCATTGGTTTCCATTGGGCGTATTTTCAATACGCAATTTCAATTTCCACAATTCGAAGGGTAATGAAACGCTGCTTCATCTCATCCCGTGCAAATTGCCCATTAATATTACAGACGTCCTGTGGTAAAATTACATTACTCCATCTAACCTTGTAAAGTTAATCTCGTCCGAATGAGACTTTAGTTCCAGTCACATGCCTCAAGCTTCTGAAACATTGTTTTCCTAACAGCTAGGCCATGCCTACAACAATATCTTCAGTCTGCGATTAGGAAGAGACAAAGTGGTCTTCATTACTGGTTATAAAATGGCGAAGGAGGCCCTGGTGACTCAAGCTGAAAACTTTGTGGACCGGCCCAACAGTCCAGTGCTAGAACGAGTCTACTCGGGAAATGGTATGTTAAACGGTTGCTTGTGACCTATCACAAGAGTTCAGGAAAAATCATTGTTGATTGTTATATTGGACAACTTTTGTTGTTGTCCTGTTGTTATTCAAGACAGATGGATTATTTTTCAATCCCACTATAAAAAAGAAAAAAGTTACATTCCTTAAAATTGTGAAACCCAAAAAGTTACATAATTTGGAACCATTTTGTCGTATATTTTCCCCCTAAATTGTAGGATTGCCTGCATTCATTAATCTCAACCACTCAATCCTGTTACTCAGATTCTTTCATTTATATAGGAAATTAAAGCTTTGCAATAACTAAAACCCAACATATGGTCCCAAACTAGCTAGCTCCTAAATTTGCACCCCTGTAACCCATTCTAGTGTAATTATTTAGTTTAATTTGATTAAAAAAATAAAAATTATATTTATATATTATATTTTTATATTTTATGTTTTAATTTGATAATTTATTTAATTGAGATGTTATTCAATGTTTATTTATATTATTACAATAACTATTTTAAACAGTTTCTAAACATGTCCCAAAACTTGGTAACAGGGTAGAATTTTTTTTTTCATAAAGTCTCACACAAAATAAATAGAAAACAACACAGCCTAAACAATATTTAGACAGACCCCCAGGGCTGACAATCAATATTTTCTGAATTTCACTGATCACTTATAAATAATTTATTATATATATATAATAAAAAAAAAAAAGGTTTAGGCCCTATTTTGTACCCTCTAATTAAATGCTGATTATTTGCGTCCCTATAGCTGGACTCTTCTTCAGCAATGGCGAGATGTGGAAGAAGCAACGACGTTTTGCTCTGTCAACGCTGAGGAACTTTGGTTTGGGAAAGAAAACAATGGAGCTGGCCATCTGCCAAGAGAGCCACTTCCTGCTGGACGAGATGGACAGACAGAAAGGTACACAATACCTAATATGCATGCATACGAATGTAAACATAAAGGAAGGTATACTTGAATAAAGGAAGGTATACTATGGCGAGTACAAGTTTGCGTATCTGTTCTGTTCAAGGTAAATAATAAGGAATAATCATTTCATTTTTGTTATTCTCAGGAGCTGCCTTTAACCCAACAAGCCTGTTCAACAATGCTGTTTCCAATATCATCTGCCAAATGGTGTTCGGTCAGAGATTTGATTATACTGACCACCAGTTCAGGACAATGCTAAAATACATTTCTAAAAGCATTCAATTAGAAGGCTCTATTTGGGGGCAGGTAAATTAATAATTTTTCTTTCTGATGATTGTCCTTTATGAACAAGCTTGTTTCTCGCTATTCTGACTTTATTTCTCACAATTCCAAATTTAATTCTCACAATTTTGACTTTTTTTAATGCAATTTCGAGTTTAGATGTAAATTCCAGGGAGTCAGAATAAAATAATTAAGAATTGTGAGCAAGTCAGAATGTTGATATAAAGTTTATATCTCGCGTTTATTTCTCGCAAATGACTTTCTGACTTTCTCAGAATTGTTTTTTTTTAAATTAATTGAGCTATACTACTTTAACAAAAAATTTGAAAAAGGAAAACTTTTAGGATAAAGTGTCCAAGAAGACCCTAAAAACCAACAAAATTGCCTTTGATAACGATTTTTAATTGTGGTCATGCAGCACTAGTACAGACCCATGATAAAACATTTTTTCTTTCTTTCAGCTCTATGAAGCATTTCCAGGCATTATGAAGCACCTTCCAGGGAAGCACAATGAGATGTTCAGTAACTACAAATTATTACTTGCCTTCGTAAGAGAGGTTGTTATCAAACACAAGGCCGATCTAGACCCCTCAGAGCCCCGGGACTACATCGACAGCTTCCTTATAGAGATAATGGAGGTAATACAACTATTAAAATGACAGGATGACTACAAACTAGCCTGTTTAACTTAAATGCATTTGTATGAATACAGCGACTTATTTTACTTCTTCCATCACTGACCAGAAGACACATGAAACAGCAGACGGTTTTGATGAACAGAACGTCGTTCCATGTGTTCTAGACCTGTTTCTGGCCGGGACTGAAACTACATCCACCACATTATGTTGGGGTCTCATATACCTCATCACTTACCCAGAAGTACAAGGTAAAAAAAAATCCATTCTTTAAACAATATATTCATGTAAGCAATAATACATACGGACCTGACATTTGAATATGGTGTTATTTGTAGAAAAAGTCCAGGAGGAGATAGACAGAGTGATTGGACACTCACGGGAGCCTAGTATAGCCGATAAGGCCAACATGCCCTTCACTGAAGCTGTCATCCATGAGATTCTGAGATTTGGAGATATTATACCAATGAATGGCTTACGAGTGGCTGGCAAAGACACAACCCTTGGAGAGTGCTTTATCCCAAAGGTGATTGATATTTTATTCAGCTAATATTAACGTCATGCATATCTTCTTTTTGAAAATATTATTACAGGTGAAACTCGAAAAATTTGAATATTGTGCAAAAGTTATAATTTTGATGATTACGGCTTACAGCTTATGAAAACTCCAAATTCAAAATCTCAGAAAATTTGAATATTACATGAAATCAATAAAAAAAAAAAAAAAGGATTTTAAATACAGAAATGTTGGCAAAAGTATAATCATGCATATATATACTATATAGTTATAAATATAAATATATTAGGTTCACCTTTTAATTTGAATTACTGATTTACACAAACTTTTGCACGATATTCAAATTTTTCGAGTTTCACCTGTATATCATTATCATACAGAGTTTAACGTGGCTGTTTAACAATGTCTCGCTTTGAAATGTCAATTTTATCATTTGTCAAAACATTGTTCAACCAGGGTACAGCAATTTTACCCATATTGCACTCTGTTCTCTTTGATGAGAATGAATGGGAGACACCCTTCAAGTTCAACCCTGGGCACTTTTTAGACGAAGAGGGCAAGTTTGTGAGGCGGGATGCGTTCATGCCCTTTTCTGCAGGTAAAGTGAGAGAAGGAACACACACAGAAAAGGACTTCACTTGGAATCATTCACAATACTGTTCAAAAGTTTGGGGTCAGAAAGATTTTTTTAAAGGACATAAGAGCAATTCTTTTTATTTGCTGAAAAATTCACATTGACAGTAAAGACAATGTTACAAAAAGTAACTTTTTCAAGTAAATGCTGTTCTTTCTATTCTACTTTCTATTCATCAAACAATCCTAAAAAAATAGCACTGAGGGATCATATGACACTGAAGACTGGAGTAATGAAAATTCAGCTTTAATCAGTGCCATCACAGGAAAAAATTACATTTTAAAATATATTCAAATAGAAAACAGGTATTTTATATTCTGATAATATTTCACAATATTACCATTTTACTGCATAAGAAACATTCTTTTTTTTGTTCTTTTTTTTTTACAGAAAAATCTTACAGACCCAAAACTTTTGAACAGTCTGTGCATAATGTACTTGACTTGAATGAATGCTTATTTACATTAACGTCTCCCCTCTGTCTCTATCTCTCACAGGAAAGAGGGTCTGTTTGGGGGAGCAGCTTGCTAGACTGGAACTCTTCTTATTCTTTGTCAGTTTGTTCCGAAAATTTAGATTTACAGCCGCAGAGGGTGAGAAACTCAACCTCGATGGAGTGATAGGAGTAACACGCACTCCGCACCCCTTCAAGATCCATGCAACGGCACGCTGAACAAATCATATTCACTTTTGGGATAAATAAACAATATTATAAACAATTATATTACATGTTTCACTTAACATTTAAAATCTTTGAGAAAACTAATCTGGAGGTTATGGACATTTTTGCTAACTCGCTTAAATGCAAAAGTTCAGCCGTTCTTGTTTGTTTAAAAAGTTTGAGAGAAAACGGCTTCAGCTCCCATATATGAAACATGCTTAATGCCAAGTCTACAAAAACTACTAGAGTAAAGTGCTGGATGAACATTGTCCTATAGTTCCAGGTGAAAAAAAAGAGAGAAAAGGTTAAGTTACTCATTACAGAATCATCTACATTGGTACAGATTTCAGATTGTGGAGTGAGGGTATGAGGTTCAAGTTTTAAAACAGATAATTAATAATGAGGTATTAGTCAGCAAATAAGCAAGGTTTTGTCATGATAATAATCTGAAATCCATAATCTCATGTCACAATATGTTTATGGGCTGAACTGTTCGTGTGCCATTTTAAGACTGAGGAACTATTTCCCTGTATATTTCCTTGTATAGGCTCTATTTCAGATTTCAGATAATTAAAAACAAGCACTTCAGTGGGTGTTTGTTTAACAGTATATTTATAATATAATATTTTTTATTTTCATAATTTCTATTCAAGTTAAATTAGATCTGCAGATTTTTAAGAATTGTCTATACTTTAAGCACTACAAGCAGGGTCCGAAATTAACTTTTTGGCTCACCTGCCACGGGGACTGGTAGATGAAAAAATCTAGCCAAGCATATTTTTTACTGGCCAAAATATTAAACATACTTTTTATGTTACATATACATTCATTTATATATATACACACACATTTAAACATTTTTGTCTATTGTTTTCCATTTTTACTTTTATTTACACACATATTACACAATTTACACACATTAAAATAATATTTTTGTGGTGGTGCCTGAAAATAGTTATGTACAAATGAAATGTATTAATTGTATATTTTATAAAATATATGCAATAATAATAATATATTATAATTATTTTAAAAATATATAGTATTTTATTTACTCTGACTGAACTGATCAGTAACTGAAGGACTGCTATATTTACTTGACCTGTGGAGAGCGCTCTGTTTAGAAGTTGACCACGTCATGTTATTTTTGGAGCTCTGAACAATCTGCTCTGCTGTTTGTGCATATTTGTTTGTTTGCGTGTGTGTGAGCAAGAGTGAAAGAAAGTTTGTCTTTTATGTAATTCGTCCCCCTTTTCGTCTGTGGGTTTTCGTTTCAAAGGTTGGCTCACTCATGGGCGTCAGTTTGGTTTGAAGTGCATTTTCAGAAGTGCTGGGTACAATAACGCAATATAAGTAATACAGCTAGTAAAAAAATATACTAGTATATACTAAATATACTAATTGGAGATTTACTCACCAAACGGAAAATCTACACGCATTTGGTGCTTGGCGGGTGTTCATTTCGGACCCTGACTACAAGTGTCACATAGTGGGATTGCAAAAATAACTAGAATGTACATTTCCTGAAGAAAATGTGAGTGGGTGCTTGCAGTGGCAGAACTCGCCACTTGGTTAGCATGTTTTTAACAAGATGCTAACACAATAAGCATGTTGCTAACATAATTAGCCAGTTTTTCTAGTATTTTGCATTTATTTAACAAGATGCTACCATGATTAGCATGTTTGTTAACATGATGCTAGCACGATTAACATGTTTGTTAGCATGATTAGTATGTTGTTAGCATCATGCTAGCATGGTTACTATGTTGCTAACATTATGTTAACACGATTTACCACGTTGCTAGCATGGTTTACCATGATTTACCATAGTTTACAATGATTTACCATAGTTTGCCAAAATTTACTAAAGTTACCATGATTTACCAAGTTCTAGGATGATTTACTGTGATTTACTCTGTTCTAGTATGATATACCAAGTTCTAGTATGATTTACTATGATATACCACGATTTACCATGTTTCTAGTATGATTTACCATGTTTCTAGTATGATTTACGACATTGAAGTATGATTCACCATGTTTCTAGTATGATTTACCACATTGTAGTTGATTTACCATGTTTCTAGTATGATTTACGACATTGAAGTATGATTCACCATGTTTCTAGTATGATTTACCATGATTTACGCTCTAGCATGATTTACCTAGCCTGGTAATACCAGACTCTGCTACTTCACTTTGCTTCGTAGACAGAGTCTGGAATAGCATAATAGAGAAGTGTTTTCTCTCTCGCTAGGGGGCGATTTCTGAAGTTTAAAATCATTGGTTACCCGTAAGCCAATCAGATAAGTTTATGTTATGCGTCGACACAGCCGCATCTAAACACAGACATCATGCATCGAACTCAAATCTATGATCGAACTTCCACTGTAAACCTGCTGTAAACACTTGATGATGCGAGCGAAATACCGGAGTGAACATGGCTGTAAACGACTTTTGCAGATTATGCGAAGTTAATCTACGCATCCACGGTACAATCACGTGTCTCGTTTCCCAATTCCGCGGTCGTTTCGGTTTTCGATTTCTCTATCCTACAATGTAAAACTCGGCGCTTAGCGGCTACGTCACGGCTCTCAGCCGCCCTCTGTTCGTTGATTGGGCCGGCTGTTTTCAGGCCGGTGGAAAACTGAAAGATAGGCTGCTATCTCAGACTGACTACAGGAGCGAAATGAAATTAGCGGAAGTAGGAAGTCTGACGTAGTCAGGCTATGATTTACCATGATTTAGTCAAAAGAGACAACCCCCATCTCTATACCATGTTCTGAATCAGAGATATGGGTCTTGTTCAAAGGTTGCTAGGGTACTCTGTTTGGTTGCTATGAAGTTGCATGGGAGCTGCCAGTGAAAAAAACTCCAAAGGCTGCTTGTCAGTATGAATGATATAAACCAACTCCCACGCCTCTGTGACATTCAGAATGGAAAATATCCCTCTTTGGTTTTTGGTTGCTAAGGTGCTCGACAATGGTTGCTAGCGCAGGGATAGGAAGTGTTGAGGTGATTCATGATTGGCTGTTTGCTGCCCTGAGTCAAACGAGACCACCCTCATGTTTCTATGATACTTCTATCCAAAGATATCCCTTTGATCTCTTTCAATGGAAATCTATGGAACTTGTTGCTAAGGTGCTCTAAATGGTTGCTAGGACGTAGCTTGTTAGCTTCACAATGATCCTGAGAGACTGATTGGTCGTCTGAGTAAAATGAGCCCGCCCCCTTGTCTCTATGACACTGTGATCCAGAGCTATGTTCAATACAAAATCCCTATGCAAGTTACCATAGTAGGGAAAACAAATGCATTTCATGTGCCAACCTTTGCCATAGTAAGTTAATGGGGCAACTTTGGGCACCTCTTGCCCCCCAGGGGTACAACTTTTACCCCATTGTGAGGTATGTTCTTACAGAGCCTGCCAGCCTCTTCAAATGTGGTAAATTACACCTTTCAACGAAATCCTCGGTCAGAGCTATGAGTCGTCAAAGTTTTTCACAATGTTAAGTCTATGCGTTTTTTTTGGCCGCTTTTGCACCCCTGGGGCAAACACGTTTTGACACCTCAATCATGGGTCTCTGACAAAAACTGCGGGAGGAGTAGTGCGCTGGAAAAAAAGTGGAAGAAGTATGAGCAATAACAATAGTGAGTAAGCATTGGCAAGCACCCACTAATAATTAGGAAATATTTCATTTAGGCGCCATCTAGGGGTGAGTAAAGACTTCAACACTGGGATCATTAAAAAGGCAAGAAGGTATTGCAAAACAAACTTCAGTTTATTCATCATGTGTAAATGAAGGCTGCCACTGCTCTTTATCTCCAAATATTACTCTAATACCATATGAGTCCAATCTTTTTATTCAAAATCTCTCACAAACAATGACAGTGCTCATAAAATTGAGTTCACAAATTTAAGATTTCTTCTTTGGAACACATCATACATAAATATTAGCATTTCAAAGTACATACTCATTTACCCATCACAGGCCAAAAAGCCTAGCTAAATAAAACACCGGAACAGACAAATCAGAATTGGAATGATTGACCTTACCCTTTAAAACAGAACTGATAGCATAATTATTCAAAACGCACCAGCTATTCTATTAGCAGATAGCTCAGTCAAATCAACATAAGCAGGGGCAGATTTTCACAATACAGCAAAAGCCATTTCACAATGCAGCTATTTTCACAAGTCACGCATGTATCCTTTGATAGTGGCGTACAACACATTCAAAGCCGTCACAGCAGTTTTCTATGGCCTGTTATAATTCTGTGCTGGTGTTCAAATCCTGATAATTGACACAGACAGGAAACGTTAAGTGGATAAAAAGGCCCTTCTGCTTGTTAAAAGAGCAAAATCCTATCACAGTCAACTGAATATAAAATACTATAACTGGCTGAATAAAGCACCTGGATTTAAGATTTAATCAATTAGTGTGATTATATGCATGTCTTTTTTAATGTAGTTTTGTTGTCTGAGAAAGTCATTGTAATAGGAAGAAACAAACTAAGGAATCTGGTGTCCAGCACCAAATACATCTTCCTCCTGATCTAAGCATTTTGATTTGTTAGGGCAAAATGTTTTATATGTTATACTTGCGCAAATACAAATATATTCCACGGCTGCATAGTGTATCATTGGAAGTCATTCCTAGCAAAAGCATGCATGCTACCATTACAGGACCTGTTGATGCATTGAATGCGTTTCTTCCCACACAATCTGAGTGAGCTCGACAAAAGATTGACCTGTGACCTTTAGTATCGATGCTGGTTCAGAAGTGACCCTGCTGCAGACTGTTACAGGTGTGTTTGTTTAGTACTGAAAGTGAAAAATTCTGCTACTGTATATCATTGTGTGCTGATTGAGTAACCTTCTTCAGAATTCAACCCCTTATGTACATTATTATACATACATGTGTAACTATAGAGAGTGAGGGGACATGCTATTGTTCATCATGGCATGCTTGTCCCCTTGTTCAGAAGTGTACTTAAGGTCACTTGAGTGTGCACGTGAGAGAAATGAGGAGAAGAGCAGGAAGTTGGGGAAGTACTGAGGACAAGGTTACTTAGAAGAAGTGGCAGGCACGTTGATGGGCATGGTGTGCCGTGCGTTGGTCACCTGACGTTGCTGAGCCAGGAAGGACTGGCCGGGCGGCAATAGAGAGTTGGATCGCCCACTAAGACGTGACTCGATTGCCATCTTCTGGAAGTTCAAACTCTGTATGTTTTGCACAACAAGACAAAACAACAACAACAAAAAAACACTGAACACAAGGCAAACCATTGCTGATTTTTCAGCAAAACAATAAAATGCTTAAATGTGTTGTGTGAATGAGCAAAATTTCGAAAGCCGGGTACACACTGTACGATATATAATAGTCCTTTACGATTGTCAGACTTTACAAACATGATCACAGTTTAAAGTCACGTCACACTGTAAGATCTAAGATGTCAGTAATGTCAGACTGTGCGACAGACAAGACTTTTTAAAAACGGACGCATGCAAGACTCGTCTGGAGTTTCACATCATCAGTGACGGTGAGCTGCATTCACATGTGGGATTGAAATTGTGGCAAAAAAACAAAAACAATCTCTAGCGTTAATTTTAATCATGGCTTGTCTTGAAAAAAATAAATAAAATTAAGACTGCGTGTGGAGTGTGGAGCAAGGGGTGTTTTTTTATTTGACGGTCGTTGTAGGAGAAGCCACCACTGGCAGAATTTCAGCTGAGGTAAAATGTTATAACAATAGTCATTAAATGGCTGTTGGCGAACATGTCAAACTAGCGATCAAAGACTACAGATTTTGGCATAGGATCAGAGGAATCTTTTAGGATTCGCACAATTTGTCTCAGACGGACAAATTTAGGGCAAAACAGTGTGCACCCGGCTTAACAGTTTAGCTAAATGTTTATTTTTTATTGAAGTTTACAGAATTTACAGTGGTCACAGAGATAGATATTTTAAGACATATTTAACTTTTAAATATCAGGTAGTTTTCAGTGATTTCCTATAAATATATATTAGTGCGATCAATCGATTAAAAAAACACAAACAAATTAATCGCACATTTTCTGGAATTAATGGCGATTAAATCACACCTAACATTAAAGTTTTTTATATATTTTTATGTTGTAATACTTCCACATTTAATCTCCAAAATAATGTAGAAACAACATAAAAACTGCCACTCTGCCACTAAAGCCACTCAACATTACAGTATAATTGAAAGCTATCAACTTCAACATTAACATTTAATAGGCTTAAAAAATATAACAAAATTGAATTTAAGTGACCTTAAAACAATCTTCACAAACCCATTGTAACATGAGCCTTTAATATATCAGGGTTCAGATATAGGACGGTTCAGAGTTTTACCTTCCCTGCTAAAATGCACAAAAAAGTTTGAATTGTTTTTGACTCATGTAGTAACCTTGTAAAAAGTGCTTTAAGATTTTCAAGTAGGTCTAACAGGTTTTAATTTAATAAAGTTATCAAACACTTTTTTAAATACACAATTAAATATAGATTAACTCTTATTAAAGCACAGTGAATGATTTTGATTGATCAATCTTTGTTTAACATTAATCACATACAGCAGTAGGTTTATTAGGCTGCTGTCACTTTATGACCTGATGCACACATCCTATTTTCTCACAACTCTGCGTTCATTTAACACTCTTTAACTCAAATAAGACTGTGCTAACGAGGATACAACCGAGAAACAGAAATTTTGCAATAATTTAAAAGTGTTTTTGTCCATTCAAGTGTGAAAGAGAACACAATGCGGCTTTCTGTGCCAGTAAAGCCAGTAAAGATTTGAGTTCTCTTTTGCATCTTATGGTGCTTGAATGGGTTAATAGCACTTGAATGAATGATAGCGTGATCATATACTGTAGCACAGCCAAAGGACGACAGAAAAACAAAAACAATGCAGCATTAATTGCGCTAAATATTTTAACGGGTTAAATAGAAGAATTTTTTTTTTATCGCAAATACCTTAAAGTGTTAAATTTACATAAATATATAAATGTCTTACTGCATATTTCATTTAAATAAATAGCTTACAGCATTGCTAATTGACACTGTACATTATAAACATACCTTATTATACCAAGCTGTCACAACTAACTTCTCCTCATATTCCCTCAGTTTGGCCTGTTCACACTCCCGCTGGATAAATATTGCACAAGAACAGACATGAGTAAAGGAACAACAAACTGGAAAGAATCACTTTGCAAGTGATAAACTAAATCTGAAATTGCTGGACATGAATAGCAAAGCATTTTGTAAGAAGAGATGGCTGCTCTACCTCCAGAGCATTCATCCTCTTTTCTTTCTCAGAGAGCTGCGCTTTCAGTAACTGGATCTCAGCTGAGGCTGGGTTTAGTTTGGGATCCAGAGCTCGAATCACCTTAAAAAACACACAATATGATGTATTTAAACATTGGAGGATGTAAAACCACTCTTTTTCCCCCCCCAAAAAATAAAAAAAAGCTTAAAAGTATGCAAGAAAACATACCATATTGTCTGATTAAAATTGTAGTCAATTAATATGCAAATAAAATTGTACATAATTTAATAACATGAAAATATTGCAAGAGCACAAGTCATTCAGTAGCAAAATAGGCTACGTATTTGAGAGCTGAAGTTAATGTAACTACATCACGCGCTTTCTCCAGGTACATCTTATATCGATCCTCCATCGCCCTCATGTCCTCATCTTTCTTCTTCAGCGCAGCTGCCAGCTCATCCATTTTCACACCTGAAAATGACATTTATCTCTATAACAGAGGTATTTTAAAGTTGAAAAGATTTTCTCTCCGACTCAAAGAGGATCACAACGTCACTCTGGACATCAAAGTTTAAGAGAGTGAGTGTGACTCATTCTTGTCTATGAAGTCATGAAGGGCAATTTGGTGTAAAATATAGGGTCAGATCAACTAACTGGTTTGAGTAGCGTCTGGTTGAAGGTCCTCCAACAGCTCTTTCTTCTTCATGATTTCATCTTGTGCCTCATTCAGTTGCACCCTGGTAAAAAAACAAACAAAAAAAGATTATAGGGTCATCAGCTTCAGGGGGTGTGTAAGATGCTCAAATCAAATCAAATAAATCAGATTAAATGTCTAAACTTACATATGAGCATCCAGCTTCCTCTTCAGGTGAGACTGTATAAAAAGGAAGCAAGCAATGTGACTTTTAAACTATAAGTCTACCACTAGAAATGTAAAAGCATACTGTACATAAAACAAATGACAGACCAGGACTGCGACTGCATTTCCCAAAAGCATCGTAAGCTTAATGGTGGGTTGGGGTATGTGATTCTCTTTTTTGTCCATTTTTTCAAAATCACTTGAAATCCTATTCATAACCCACTTACAGCCACTGAGTTAGAAGCACTGAAATGAAAATTAAGCAATTTAATCATCTGTGGAACGGGCAGGACTCGAAAAACTCCAGCCAATCATTTCCAAGACCACCTAGAATCATTGGACAGTAAGTCCGTCAATCAAACGGTTGTACTGTACCCCCCTCCCCCTCACTCGAATCAGGGCCAGCGTTGGAGGAAAGAAGGTAGGACCATTTGAGTTGTGTATTTTCAAAATCTGCCGGCCGTTTTGCAAATCCCATACCCCACCTTTAAGTGGAATGAAAAACCAATGGTCTCTACGATCAACTTAGCTCTCTATGTTTTTGAGAAACACAGCCCAGATCATTTAGCAAAGTGCATGTTTATGTAGCACTGAAAACAGCACCATCAAGAGGCCTAAACACACACTTACATCGTCAGGTTTGGCTCCCTGTGTCTGCAAGGCCTTCTGCAGATCCTCTACCTGCTGCTGCAGCTCGCTGATTCTTTCACCATTTAACCTTAATACACATAAAACAATACACAAGGCTTTTACAGATTGACTAAAACTGACTAAATGAAAATATACCCATTAAATCAATAGTGTCAAATCTATAAAATCAATTAAGCTTGCTATTTTAAACAAAGCCACAGTGTCACTCGCTTTTAACACGTGCCGAGTTAAAAACGGTACAACTTTTTAAAAATGCATTTTGAATGTACAGTATAGTTTCTATTTGATACATTATGTCAATCTGTACCTTTTCTCAGTGTCCAGTTGGCTCCGTCCACGCCGGGCCTCCTCCAGCTGCTCCTGCAGTTCAGTTATGCGCTCATTCTCAGACTCCTCCTTCTGCAGCCGCAACATCTTGTTCTCATGCTGCAGACGGATGAACTTCTCCCTGGAGAAGCACATACAGTATTCACATTAACATATACAAAATATTTAGGTGTCCTACATTTTTAATGCATAAAAAATGTATGTGAATCACAAAGACATTACAAAGACAAGTGCCATACTAGTCTTCCTAATGACCTTGTTTCCAGTGTGATGTTATAAATCGTAGTAATAACAGCCATTTAAAATTCTTTCTCTTCACTCTTTATTTGATTTTTGCACAAAATTAAGCTAAAATAAACCAAAATCGCTGCTTTGAAACGATATGTATTGTGAAAAGCTCTATTTAAATAAATGTGAAAACATTTTAAAATGTATTGAAATAGAAAGCGGTTATGTGCGATGATTTCCCTCATACATGCATCATACCTGTACTCAATGGGCAACATCTCAGCTGCTAGGTTATCATGGCTTGGACTTCCTGTTTGATACTTTGCTGTGAAGTGTGAAATAAGAACAAGTTCAAATTTCATACCATCTGCAAAACTAAATTTTCAGTTTGTGTTTACTGAGCTGTGAAGTGACCCAGACAGATCACTGAAATATCTGGGTTCAAGGCTGCACTGTGGTGAGAATATAAATGTAACAGGTTGCACTGCCTCTGAACTAGCTGATTTGGTTGAATTTAAATCCATCCTTGAAGGAGTGGAAGAGCTGTTATTGCACTCGACAGAGCCTGTCTGTACCAATTCATGTCTGTGAGCGACGCTCTTCATTCAAATGGAATCATTTCCTAGAGGGACATAAACTTCCAGGTGTGGTATCTGCAGTCATACTGTACCTGCTAGTAATAGCTGGTCCTGTTGGGCCTGTGTGCATCGCAGTTCTTCATTGGTCTCTCTGAGAGTGTCCCGCTCAATGCTGATCCTCTGATGAAACACAGATATCACAGAGTTTTTTATGTCTGGTGCCACTAGTGGCACAGAAATGACACACGTTAACATTAAATCATCTAATGTACAGTGTTAGTTGTCTGAGTATTTGCATATGAATGTGTCTGTCTACCTCTTTCTCCTTCTGTACAGCATCATATTTCTCCTGAAATTTCTTCATCTCAAAGGCCAGGTTATCAGCTCTACGCGACTCATCAGACAGTTTCTTGTGGAGCTCCTGACCCTGAAGTTACAGAAACAATGTAATGTTGATATATTACTTTCAAGTCTGAATTTGTGTGTGAACCTCTGTATTCTATAAAATACTCCAACATGATTGTGGTCACCATTTCTACACTACTGTTCAAAAGTTTGGGTTGGCAAGATTTTATGAGATTAATGTTTTTGAAAGTCTCTCATGCTCACCAAGACATACTTAAAAATATATAGAACAAACAGTTCTGTTGTGAAATATTATTACAAATTAAAATAATTGTTTTCGAATTCAACATATTGAAATGATGGCAAACCTGAATTTATCATCATCATTACTTCAGTCTTCAGTGTCACATGATCCTTCAGAAATCATTCTAATACGCTGATTTGATGCTCAAGAAACATTATCATCAATGTTGAAATCGGTTTAATGCATCCTTGTGGATTAAAAGTTTTAATTTATAAAAATAACCCTTCTGAACAGTAGTGTATATCCTGACAACTATTTAATGGCTGAGTAAAAAAAAACAAAACCAAACAACAGAACACTAAAATAAAACGTTTAACCGGTACCTGTCTCTTGTAAGTCTCTAACTGAGCTCTAGCAGCATTGGCCTTGCGCAGCTCCTCTTCAAGGCTGACCGTGTTGTGCATGTAGGTCATATTCTTCTCCTCCAGAACTTTCACTTGCCGTCTGAGATCACTTAGATCTTCTAACTTCTTCCTGTACGTCTCAACGGAGGCCTCTAGCTTCACTGCCCGGTCAGAGCAGCTCCTAAACAAGCACAAATGAATCAAAGACTTCCCAAAACAGTCAAACAGAATACGGGCAAAGACTACATTATGGAAACACGTATGACCCAGCACATACCTTAATATGTCTAATTCATCTTTAAGCGATCGTGACTCCTCAGCCAAGCTGGTCAGTTCATCATTACGATGCTGAAGCTCCACTAGTTGTTTCTCCAGTTCTTCACAGTGGATGCGGTAATCATCTTTAGCTGCCTCCAGTCTGGAGATTACACACACATTTATTATTCACACTGCAAGCTATTTCAAACGGAGACATTCTACCCACACTTGGTTCATTCTTTCAATATTTGTCTACTTATGCAGCAATGACTATCAGAACAAAAGCAGGTTAATATCAAGTACGTTTTTCAGACAATATTTGGCCAGTTAGTTTGGATTTGTGAGAGTGTGAGATCTGACCTGAAGGTCTCCTCCTGAAGCTGCTCAAACTGTATTTGTAGCTGGCTGTGCTTCCTCCCTGATGGAGTGCTGGGGTCATCAAAAGTATCAAGCTGATTGGCTCGATCAGTCAAGAGGTCATTTTCAGCCAGGAGGCTGTTCCTTTCCTCCTGCAGCATTGTCACCTGATCAAAGGGCAAAAAGGTCAAACACCAGGGCTTTCTTGGAAACCTGATGTTTATTATGTCAAGGCATGAATGACCTACATGGCATATTTGAATGTAGGATTGGATTTAGAGTTGTACATTATGATGTACACTACTGTTCAAAAGTTTTTGAAAAAAAAACATCTCTTATGCTCATCAAGGCTGCATTTATTTGATCAATACATAAAATAAAGTACAAACAGTAATAACTTTAAATATTATATAGTAGATAAACCGTTATCTAATCCCATGATGGCAATGCTGAAATTTCAGCATCTTTACGCCAGTCTTCGATGTCACATGATCCTTCAGAAAGCATTCTAATATGCTGAATTGGAGCAACATTCCTTTTGCTATTATCATCCATTTTTTTTCATAGAAAACATTATACATTTTTACATTAGAAATGTATTTACCACTGTGACTTTTGTTCAATTTAATGCATCCTTGCTAAATAAAAGTATTACTTTGTCACCCCCCCCCCTTCAAATAGCAGTGTATATATAGACCATGAAGTAAAGATTTGTATTATAGTATGAATTATAACTATTACATTTATTAACTAGTTTTGCATTTTTAAAACCCTGTGCTGTTGAACTAGTAACCTCCAAAAAAGAAAGAAAGAAAAACCAAAAATAACTGAAATAAAATAAAAAAAAACACTCAAAACAAACAAAACTTTTCCTTAAACATAAACTCCAAATTGATGCAGTTTCAAATTGAATTTGCAGAATAATTAATTCAGCAAATAAAACAAATCCACTGTTAATGTTAGGCATGTTAAATGGCTTTTACTCTTTTTGTATTAGAGTTCCCCAAATATAAAAACCACAGCAAACTGATAACCCAATAATTTTAGCACTGAACCCATGAGCTCTTTTTGACAGACAGACACACACACACAGACACGCACACACACACAGACGCGCACACACACACACAGACGAGCGTTTGCCAGTGGTTAGATTGGTTAGTTTTAGTTAGGCTAGGTTGCCATGCATTTGTTTAGACTTACCTCTCATTGGTCATGGATACTTTTAACTCAATCTGTCAAGAATCAGCAACACATGAATTTCGAACCCATTTATGGGTGCAGGAAAGTTAACATGGCAGTACAAATCCTGCAACAATATGTTCCTTTAAATGTATATATAATTAAATTTACCAAAAATTCCAAAAAGGAAATACATCCCTAAACAATTCATAAAAAATGCTGTACATTGCAGATTATTTCACCTCTTTGTAAAAGCTAAAAACACATCAGCCTCTGCACAGACAAACCAAAAATCCTTGCACTCAAAGGCTAAATCAGTTCATCCATGAAGGACAAACAGAACAGCAGACATGCTGTTCACTGAGATAACACTTACAGTCTGCAAGCACAGACGCAAAAACATATGCCTTTTTAGATGTATGCAGCTTGTAAATATTTGTGCACCTCTGTACATTCATATCTAAAACAAGGGATTTTATTTCTAAAACGAACCATTTTTGTCAATCAAAATACTGGTAAAGCTGCTTGATAGCAGAATTCATTAAATCAACTAAATTGAGCTGAATATTGGGGATGTCATTTTAAATAAAAAAGATTGCATAACAGATTCTGTTATGCAATATGTATTGTATAAAGCACTATGTAAATAAATGTGACCTGACTTAACATCCCTTTAATCCCATATTATTGTTTCTTCATAGAGGCAAATGCTTTGACAATAGTTTTATTGAAACTTGTCTCTCACCTGCATGTCGAGCTCCTGACATCGCTGTGCCAACTCTTCTTTCTCTGCTACGACCTCAGTCAGATCCTCCAAGGCTTTCTTTAACTACCAAAAAAACATCATTGAACAATATAACAAGATACTATATTTAATAACAACATCAACACAGTTCTCGGATGGTATGATGTTGTTATATTATTTGTATTTGTTACCTGGTGTTCAACATCTCCAAGTGGTTCTGTTCCTAACTGAGACATATTCTCCTTGCTCATTAGCTGTAATCAATAAAAAAAAACCCGTCAGAATTCCTTTTCATTCTTTATTAAGGAGAATTTATGGCCACATAAAAATATCTGAATAAAATGAATGGCCTCTGACCTCTTGAATGGCAGTCATCACCACATGCTGTACAGATTCCTCCAAGGTCATGATTATCTGGATATACTCTGGACAAACAACAACAATTTTGAAAAATTAAGAAATACAAATATATCAGATAGATAGATATAAGAAAAATAGCAGCATATGGAGATACAAACAATAACATTTTGAAACAGTATGAGGGAAGACAACATTTTAAATTCACCATGAAATCAAACTTTTTAAATTCATATGCCCTCGCAATCTTTCATCAAAATAACTTTCCTTCCCTCTTGCAACTACATCTCTTCTCTTCTGTGTTTTTCGGCATGGGCGGGACAATCTGATCACAGCAATAGTGAACAACAACAATCAATTCCCGAAGGACAAAATCAAGTCCCACCCTACATTTCTTCTTTTTTGAGAAACCATTTCACTCAGATATATATACGTCACAATAGGGAAGAAAAGTTTATCGTGGCATGGCTGTGTTTAAGTCCACTTTTTTAGGCTCTTCCCTCGCTAACTTCCCTCCATCTAGTTCACTTGGACGTACGTCATTACTTCCGTTGCACGAGTGCCCACTACTAGTGGAACCCTTGCAATGGGTTTAAACGGAACACTTTAAGTGTGAGCACTGCGAGTTGCTGTTGTGACGTCACAATAGTGTTGAAGTGTTCATATGAGTAGACTCACTCAGTCAAAACTGAGGGTTCAAGGGTCTGTCCTAATGAACTTCCCTTGTCCACACTTGGCGATGGGGATTCCCCCGAGGGGAAGTTTTTGATTGTATGTCAAAAAGTGGAGTTAAACAGCCCTGAAGGTTTTCGGTGACCTATCCCTTTTACTACCTTGTTTCCTGTCACATTTGACTGCACACCCTAGGATGAGCTGTAGGAGGCGTCCCAGCTCTACTTGATCAGACTGCTCTATCACACGCACCAGGTCAGGCAGAGGAAAATCTGTGATCTGCTGAGCTAAAACCTGAACACAAAGGGATCATAACACATACAGAATTACACAAACAAGCATATATTCTTTATTAGACTGAATCTGATTGTATGGTTATTGTGCCTTTGCTAAAATTGAAAAAAACTGCAGGCATTAAAATATCCGTAGCTCATACAAAATGCGCTATAATTAAACCACCCAATAATTACACACATTCATGTGACTGTCGGCATGTATAAATTGTTAGATTAAAGGCTAATTCCTTGTTGTCATTTCAAAGTCTGACTAATGCCATGTTACAGCAGAGACAAGCATTTTAATGAACCAAAGCTCTGTGTCATTTACCTCATTATAATAATCAACAATCATCTGCAGGACCTTTTTGAGGTTGTTCAGCTGTAAAAACGGAGTGAAACAAAGACTTTAACACATTATACTTGACATTTTCTCAAAATTAGATTTAAGCACCAAGGTCTGGAAGGAAAATGAATGTACCTTGAGTCTTACATTATCTCCAACATCCTCTTTAATGCGAGACAGCCAGCTCTCACTGAACCATGAAGGATCTCTGTAATTGAAACATATTGATCAGTGCAGTTCAGTCTTATCTAATTCAGACACTTTCATTCAGATCAGTCGGTAAAATCAAATCAAATATGTTTAGTTCCCATCCTGCTTTAATGCAATCAGAATTATATCACACTCTCAGACTCTCTAAGAACAATATATGCTAAATTTCACTGTAGCCTACTTGAATCAATGTTTATTCAACAAAAAATATATACATCAAAACCCAGGTAATATGACTCTGAGGACTACCAACAACCCAATACAAGTCATAAAATATTCAAACACTGACAAGCTGAGATATAAATCAGTAATGCTGACCTGGAAAGAACTAATTTGATTTAGTAGAGCAAGAAGGGAAAATGAGGGAGGGAGGCAACTGAGAAGTGTAAAACACAGTCAAGTATGAATTAAATGAACGAGTCAGGGAAACACTGCAGCTCAACTGGTACTGGTAGTACATGGCGCTAACAACGTCAAAGTCATGGGTTCAATTACCAAGGAACACTCATACCAATCAAATACACAGAATGAAAGCAATTAAGTTGCTTTGGACAAAATCATCCGCCAATGAAAAAAATGTCAAGGAAATGTAAACACACTCACATCTGATGCAGAGCCTGAGACATGGCTGACCCTGAGGTCAGATCGTCCACGGTCTTACAGGGGGCTGCAGTTTTGAAGGTCTGCAGCTGAGGCCACACATACAAGGAGAAGAAACATGGGTATACAGTACTAGAATAAACAATGATAAACTACAGTGGGTATGCATTACTACAGGGGTTTCCAAACTTTTGATGTACCCCCTGAGAGTTTATGTTTAATATTTCAATAATTTAAGGACACATTAATAATATGCATAATAATAATTCAGATTTAATTATAACTATTATTATAGATTTCAGTTTTATATCAAATAATTGCGCAGCCCAATGAATTTATTCTGATGGTAACACTTAACAGTAAGGGTTTGTTTGTTAACATTAGTTAACAACATTAATTAACATGAAATGACAATAAACAAATGTTAAATTCTACATTTACTAATACATTATTAAAATCAAAATTGTATCTGTTCACATTTATTATGCACTGTGAACTAACATGAACAAACAGCGAACAATCAAAATTTTAAAAACAACATTAACAAAGGTTAATAAACGCAACATATAGCCTAGTACTCCCACTAAAAGAATGCAATGGTGTAAACATTAACAAAATGCTCCATTATGTTGTTAATGTTTATATTCGGGTCAATGACATGACATGCATATTTTGTGTCCAAGTGCATTATTTCCTTTTACAATTATTTGATAAATTCATGACATACAGTATATCACTTTATTCAATAAAACCTATTTAGTTTAATTCATTTTTAGTACATTTAAATAATACATATTATTGTATGTTTTGTTATCTTAAACCACTAACATTTCAGGTGGTGCAACTGTCAGTAGTTTTAAAGCTGTTCAATAACTATAGATAATTCAAAAACTTTTGTCCAGCAATTTGTATTTTTTATATTCTCAAATGTCAGGGTGGCACAACTGCAAACATGGCTCTTTTATTATAAATTGACATGGTAATAAAAGTAAACATAAATATAGCTGAAAGCAGCCATTACCGGGGCCAAGCACAAAAAAAAAAGACGATAAGACAGGCCAACATGGCTGGCAGTGTCAAACCAACTGCAGCAAGGAGCAATTAAAGACATTTAAAGATGAATTTTGGCAAAATGGCTGAAAAATCAGATATACAGTAACTTATAAGATGATTTAATGGTTTATCAATTTCGACCAATAGGTGGCCCAGTTACGAAATTGATGTGGTGTGGTCAGAGAGAGGTGACAATGACAAAGTTTGGTGACAATATGCATTGCAGATATAAAGCCTTTTGGCATCATGCCTCAACTTTGCTGCTGCAGTATACGAAAACGGTTTTGTCTATCGACACGAAATCCAATACTTTTAGTCAGCTGGAGACATCTGGAGATGATACGATTCGATTTTGGTGAAAATCGGACAAACGGTCTAGGAGGAGTTTGAAAAAGTAGGTATTAAATGAAAATCAAGATGGCGGACAGGAAGTTACGCCAAATACGTCAAACTTGGTATCTATGTTCTTGGAGTGACCCGAGGAATATATTAAGGGCAGTGTCATTACAATAGGCAAATGTATTCAAAAGTTATTAGGATTTTTGGAAATTGAATTCTAACTTTTGACCAAAAGGTGGCGCTGTCTGGAAATCTTTTGAGTACCTGCAGGGCATGGTGCTGATGGCACATTCTGAGTATCGTAATGTTACCGCAATGCATTCATTAAGTATAGCATTTTACATCACAAAACTGTATTGAAGTCAATGGGAATTTCATGTTTTGTTCTATTATAGCACCACCAAGGCAGTCCCACCATTTTCTGTGTGTCAATTTTGGTGAAAATATCTCAATTCGCTTCGGAGTTATATACATTTATGTGAAAATCACATCAAAAATGACTGACACGTGACTTTGATTGGATTTTACTACCCCTTAGTATTAATATTTTGAGATTTGGGCATTGGCGTATATTTGGACATATTTTTATAATGGAAAATGACGTCATATGGTGCTAGGAAATTTGTTGATAGGCCTTATGGTTCAAAAGTTATTAGCATAATATGAGTGAAACTTTGGACAGATGGTGGCGCTAGAGGGAATGACATAGATACACCAAAATTGGTGTATTTAATGTTGGGACTGTCCTCTATCTATCAAAATGTCAAACCGTTACAACTCCGCACCTTCGGTGCTTGGCCCCTAATAATGCATCCTCCAGAGGACCCCAACTGATCCTTGTGGCAGAGTGAAAAGGTTTGTAGATCTCTCTCAACTACTGGTAAAAACTGCTAATTTCAAGTATGGATAGGTTGGCACACTTTCCATGTCAGGTGGTACAACTACAATATACATACAACTATTTGGTTGTACCGCAAAGTCAAAAAAATTTTTTAAACAAGTTATTTAACAACTAAAACTTATTTAAACACATTGTTCATGACTCAAATATATAATCAGTTTTAAAAAGATATTTGAACAAAAACATACTTTGGGAAAATTTGGCTGTGCAGTTGGCTGTGCAGATTAAAGTATTAGAGATCACTAAATGCCATTCTGAGATACTAGCAAACAAATTGCATTTAAAATGTGCAATACATTCAGGTAACCATTAAAAGCACAGGCATGCCATTCATTGCAGCAGAATGAATGAAAATACAGAGATACCACAGCTTTAGAGATTATGATCTAGGAAAGATAATGGTCTTTTAAACCTTACCAAGTCTTCTTTTTGAGAACTATTCAGAGGGGCCCTGTGCAGACGCAATGTAAACTCAGCCAGCCATGGATCAGAGCCATAGAGAATCGCAAGCACGCGCCGCACGCGATCACAAGCCGCAGTCAACAATCAAAGCGACATCATATTAAACTGAGACTGGGAATATCTCATTGCATAAGATACATTCCACAAATGCTCTAGCTAGCCAGATTAGACAGCTAAATCGGATGAGGAAGGAGTTTGCTGTGCTGTGACTGTTTGTGTTGTTTACATGTTTAACCGCATTCTGAGTCTAGTTTGTTGTTTTGATTATTAGCCTATTTTATATATTGTCGCGTGCTGGACGGGTGCCGCGTGGAGAAATGAGCGCATTTGTAAATGTTGTAATGATGCACCGCAGACCACATTTGGTTTACATGAAGTGTATATGGAAATGTCTTATTTCCGGTATTTTTGGACCATGGAGCCAGAAAGAACGACTACCTGCGACAGGAAACTTAACGCTATCGTCATGGCTCTGATCACAGATACATAAATGATTCCTGGTTCTGGTGATCGTTAAGCTAAACTAAAAGACAGGATCTTACCCAAACAATCAGGCTCTCGCACAGCGTTTTATTTAAATCCATCTCTCGTCTGTGCTATCGGGAAAATATTTCCGTCCACCTGTCAACAATGCGCTTCCCTTCCCTACAACACCTGCGAGTGTATTTGCCTAGCGCTCACCAGCGCTACGTTCACGTCAATTGCGTCTACGTACAAATTGATACGTAAAGGCTTCCTGAATGTACGCCGCTGATACAGCGCGTGATGCGTTGATAAGGATTGGGGATTGATGGGATCAAGAGCGCAACAGCAAGAAATAAAACACCAATGGTGTGTTGAGTTCAGGACACCGTGCAGCCAATCTAAATAGAGATCTGAGAAGATTGGCAGAGCAGTGACCATGGCTTGTTTGGTGTAGTTTGGTTTCCACACTATAGAAAAAGAATATGGGCACCTATAAGAGTAGGCTAAACGTGAAACAGTCTAGAGCGTTATACAATTCAAATTCATCAACACAAATTTAAAATGAACCAGATTCGCCTAAATAAGCACTTTACATTTTTTTTTTTGCCTAATGTTTATTTAGCCTATTATTAGCGGATAGTTTGTAAAATTGAAATGTAAAACTCTTACATTATAGAAATAGGCTATAGGATAATAAACCATCTTGAACCAGCAACAAACCAGCTGACAAAACATGTTGAGGTAGTCAATATGAAATAGTTTGTATTCCAAGTTTGTCCAGATTTCACTCATCTCAGACCAGCTAGAAATCTGTTTCAAAACAAATTAATCATCTTAACCTGGATTTAACTGGGTTTAAATATTTATTATACCATTAAAGTAAAATATCATATTTTTTTCCAATGTGTATTTTATTTGACTTATTTTACACTTAGCACTGCATATAGGGACATTCCTATGCATTTATTCCATATCACACAGATTCAATTCTTCATGATCCCAGCTCAGGCATATTATTACAAAGACAGTTAGGCCTATATATTATTTTATTTCAGAGGCATACAAGGCAGATACACTTCTAAAAAGATATAGTCTATTCAAATGAGCCTCATTGGCTCTGGGTTAAAACAAAATTATTGTAAAATTAAAATAGTCAAATTGAGTTGAAATAAGGAAGAATGCTAATGTTTTATTATACACAGATTTGTGTTTTCTGTTGCTAAACATTAAACATTAATATATCTCTCAAAGGTTTTATTACCTTTTTGTAATAAAGACCTCAGATAAGATTGTGATGTGAAGTCACATGCATTTACCTTGTATGGGATGAGCATATGTGGGAATACTAAGTTTATATATAAAATAAGATCCATGGATTTGCAATAAATCTGAAAAAATTTGATTTTTTCCCCCAATAAACACTGAACATTTTTTATTTTTCCTGCTTGTTCAAATTGCTTAATTAAAATGAGCACAATACATTTTGTCCAAACTTAATTTGATTGTGTTCAATCTACTTAAATACACTCACCGGCCACTTTATTAGGTACCCCATGCTAGTAACGGGTTGGACCCCCTTTTGCCTTCAGAACTGCCTCAATTCTTCGTGGCATAGATTCAACAAGGTGCTGGAAGCATTCCTCAGGGAGTTTGGTCCATATTGACATGATGGCATCACACAGTTGCCGCAGATTTGTCGGCTGCACATCCATGATGCGAATCTCCTGTTCCACCACATCCCAAAGATGCTCTATTGGATTGAGATCTGGTGACTGTGGAGGCCATTTGAGTACAGCGAACTCATTGTCATGTTCAAGAAACCAGTCTGAGATGATTCCAGCTTTATGACATGGCGCATTATCCTGCTGAAAGTAGCCATCAGAAGTTGGGTACATTGTGGTCATAAAGGGATGGACATGGTCAGCAACAATACTCAGGTAGGCTGTGGCGTTGCAACGATGCTCAATTGGTACCAAGGGGCCCAAAGAGTGCCAAGAAAATATTCCCCACACCATGACACCACCACCACCAGCCTGAACCGTTGATACAAGGCAGGATGGATCCATGCTTTCATGTTGTAGACGCCAAATTCTGACCCTACCATCCGAATGTCGCAGCAGAAATCGAGACTCATCAGACCAGGCAACGTTTTTCCAATCTTCTATTGTCCAATTTCGATGAGCTTGTGCAAATTGTAGCCTCAGTTTCCTGTTCTTAGCTGAAAGGAGTGGCACCCGGTGTGGTCTTCTGCTGCTGTAGCCCATCTGCCTCAAAGTTCGACGTACTGTGCGTTCAGAGATGCTCTTCTGCCCACCTTGGTTGTAACGGGTGGTTATTTGAGTCACTGTTGCCCTTCTATCAGCTCGAACCAGTCTGGCCATTCTCCTCTGACCTCTGGCATCAACAAGGCATTTCCGCCCACAGAACTGCCGCTCACTGGATGTTTTTTTTTTTTCGGACCATTCTCTGTAAACCCTAGAGATGGTTGTGCGTGAAAATCCCAGTAGATTAGCAGTTTCTGAAATACTCAGACCAGCCCTTCTGGCACCAACAATCATGCCACGTTCAAAGTCACTCAAATCACCTTTCTTCCCCATACTGATGCTCGGTTTGAACTGCAGGAGATTGTCTTGACCATGTCTACATGCCTAAATGCACTGAGTTGCCACCATGTGATTGGCTGCTTAGAAATTAAGTGTTAAGGAGCAGTTGGACAGGTGTTCCTAATAAAGTGGCCGGTGAGTGTATATGTACAACTTTAATTCACTTAATCCGTTTGTGTTGGATTACATGAATGATTTGTGTTGCATTAACTGAAACCGGGCAGTGCTTGTTAGTTCCCAACATGCTTTGCATATGGCTGAATTAACAGAGAATAAATGTTGAAATTAAGTGTTATTTTATGTGTTTTTGAGAAATTGAGAAAAGGGGAAGACTTGATAGTGTGTAATTGTGTTTAATGTTCAATTACATTGGAATTACCATTTAAATTACAGTGAAGAGAACACATAAAAGTGGAGCATTTGGTTAGCCTGATGTGGACTGATTCAGCAACACTAGTAAATATTGGCTGAAAGAGCATGTAAAACTTAGCATTTAAGATGCTAATAAGTTCTATTGCTAGCTAATAGCTGGCTATATTTAGAATTGTGTGATATTAAAATAAATTAAATATTATTGGATGAATGAATTTGTGAATTTGAATACATATCAGGGAGCCTTTTAAAATTCACTTTGAGACTACTTAATTGGGTCACTTAAAATGACTTTATTCCATGATGCTGAAGTTACATGAATAAATTATGTTTGCTTAACCTAATTGGTTCATGTGAGGCCGATGTAGACTATCAAATCATGTAAATCCAACACAGTGCATTTTTCAGTGCATTGATAAATTTCATTCTATTACTTTTTTTCATGACAATTACCTTTATTCCATTTATAATTTCAACACAAAGCCACATAATGTAATTTATATTACAGCATATTTAAGCTCAAGAAATAAACCAAAAATAAATTTTCTGTTGGAACTGCTCACCATTATATGGGACAGCCTGGTGGAAGCAATCCTTGCCTGACATGACACTGGACTTTAAACCATGACAGCCTTCAGATTCTTATTTGGGCCAGGGGCCCCTGCTATTTTCAGCCACTGTGACCTTGCAGTTTAGACAAAAATGGGAAAGATAAATATTAGCTTGAGACATTTTTAGTAAGAAGGTCCAGGGCAAATGCACTGATATGGCATGAAGCCAATATGGGTAAGTCAAAAAAGAATTTCGAGATATTTATTTAATAAAAACACACACATATGCTCCAGCTACACTGTACACAGGTACATATATTGGAGGGTCAATGTATTTAATATAATGAGTCTATGGGGTATAGTATTCAAGTAGGTTTAGCTTTATTTTAACCTGCTGGATTTCCCCAGTTACTGGCATCCAATCCCAGTGAAATGCCTTTCTTTGGTCATTCATTATGGGACAGTTTATTATATTGTGTAAACTTGCGGTAAACCATTGACAGGTTAACCAGACAACTAATGTTCTTAAAGTAGGAGGAGACTTACAACCTTTCTTTGAACCTGTGATAGTGGTCACATGACAAAAATAAAACACCTGAGACCGAGGAATGGCCATGGCTTTGATCAACACAAATTTGCTGAACAGTACACTTTCACATTAATGAACATATTGCAGGGATCAGTAAGATTGCAAGCAACTTTCCTGAATTTCGAAAATCCAACAGGAAATCAGTGTAGTTACCTAATCTCCAAAAAAGGGACTGAAGTGGGACTGAAAGCCCTGGCTAATGATTAAGCCGTCTGTCAAATGTACTGTGTACAGTGAAGCAGTTGAAAGCATTCCAGTCTCTGCCTCCCACGAGAGAAAGCAACTGAATTACGAACAAGAAACATGCCCACCACTCGCAGCTTTCACAACAGGTGAGAGAGTCTAACTAAATGTGTTTTTAATATATTTCATCCACATATCTGTGCCTGGTAATCCTGAATTGAGTGTTTAAATAATGACATCTTGCATATAAACAAAGCAAATTATGGTTACTCTTTATTTTAAGGTGTCCTTGTAACAGTGTAAAGTATTGAGTAAAATACATGTACTTAATATAGGATTAGTATGTCATTATGCATAATTTACTTTTATTACTATAAGTACATAAATGTCTAAATTTTATAAATGTCTAACTATTTTACATAAAGTAAAATAAAGTGTTAACCCAAATTAATATAACATACTTTGCTTGATATAAGGTTAAATTTAAACAGTTTAATCATATCCAGCATCTCTTTAAAAGAGAGAGAAATATATAATTTAGACATAGAAATGTATATACTATAAATGATTTTTGAAGATACATGTATTGTGATGAAGTGTTGTGTCCTGTGACTGCAGGTTAATTGCATGAGTTATGGTATGTTGGGGCAATAAAAGGCTCCACACAGAAACATTAAACACTATGATATTAGATTTCAACATGCCAGTTAAACTTTTTTCAGTTATAATTTGAACTCACATTGTGTTGTTTTACAGACAATTTTGCTATCTATATCATAATATAATACCTCAAAATAAAGTTCTTTTCATATCAAAAGCAAATTTTAGTTTAAAGCCTGATTTATTGTAAGGCTGCCTGATATTGCATCATCGAGTATGAGTAAAACACAGGTGTGTCAGACAGCTAAATATAGATTTGGTACGTGCTCATCTAGACTTAGTCAGCCTATCCAGACTTATCATGCAATAAATTTTGCAGGTTTTATCTTGAGATGAATAAATGTTTTTATTCTAATGAAGACAGTCCACCTTGAATTTCATTGTAATTCAACTCATGATGCACATTTCATGATGATGACATTTTAAACACTGGGATTGTGATTTGAAGTCTTCACTCTTAAAAGAAAAGGTTCTATATAGAACCTTAAAAGGTTCTATCAGCGCTACGTATTTGGAACCCCTAAAAGGTTCTATACGGAACCCTTTTTAAGGGTTCAATAAAAATAACCCTTTAGGGTTCTTTGTAACCAGGAAAAAGGTTCTATATGGAACCTTTTAGGGGTTCATTCATTATCATTTGTTTTGTCCTTTCCGCATTAAATATTTCATATTATTGACAAACATCAAGACCCTAAAATGTGTTTATGAATGCATGTGAATGATCACAAAATTCAAGATATGGGGGTTAGAAAATGTATATATTTATATCATTTTCTGTTGTTAATCAATATCACACGAAGAGTGCCATTTCAGTTTTTCTCCTCCAAAAATCAGCATGATTAAAATGTGATATTAAGTTACTACAACAGTTTAATAAACAATATTTTAATTACAACTACAAAATGTTGCAGAATAATGTAATATATGAATGAATAATAGCCTATAAAGAACCTTTGTGCCAAAAGGGTTCTTTCTTGTCATTATAGAACCTTTTTAGCATAAAAGGTTCTTTGGAGTTGAGGAAAGAACCCTATGCTTCATATAGAACCCCAATGAACCTTTTTTTCTAAGAGTGTTGAAGGAATGGGTGAACATAAACTCCACAGTATTATATTTCAATAACCGCATCTCTCACTTTTGAAGGTCCTCTCTACACTCAAAGATAAGGTGTCAAGGTCAGCCACACAATCCTCACATGAACAACAGAGAGGTGAATACATATTAGTACAGTATTCCTCTTTTATGTATTTTTCTAATTAAATGCATAAATATCCAATTAGAAATGTGCATTTCAGTGTATTTCAATAAAATACTACAAAATTAAAACAATCCTGGAATCCTGACGTAAGTAATACTGTTTTTTTTTTTAGTATATAATCTCTTAATTTTATACTTGCAGGATTTGCCTAAAATGTGGTTACCAGCTGGCAACAGGGATGTCCACTGCCCCGTGTGTTTACAGATCGCCAGTTATCCTGTAGAGACAAACTGTGGACATCTTTTCTGTGGTGCGTGTCAACCGACTGCAAACTACATCATTGCAAAAAACAAAAACAATTATTTGGATCTCAGATGTTAGTGTTTCATAATGTTAATCTTAACATGCTGGTTCACTTAAGGTGCTTTAGACTAGAGTAACTGGGGCCAGTTGCATAAACATATCCATTATGTTAGCAGTTAGTCAAGGGGTAGTCAGTCTTACTAAATTAGAACAATATAAGTTTTTAACTGACTCCAAAAAGTTATGAACAGTCAAAAAAAAAAGAAAAAAAAATTATGAGTAACTTGTAAAACTAGTCTGCGGTTTATGCAACCGGCCCTTGGTCTACTGCGAGAGAGCAGATGGTGCGGGCATTTACTACCCGGTCATGTGACTCTCCAATGCTGTGTATGTTGTGTAATATTATACTGTTACCATAGTTACGAAAGCCGTGCCTCTCTCACCTGAACCAGATCCTGCGAATAAACTCAGAGAAGGACAATTTTTAGATTTACAAGGTTAATACAAAATTCAAAACGTTGTACCATCACATTGTAATTCTTGCACCACTTTAAATAAGCTCAGTAAAGAGACGTAAATAAAGAGCAGCAAAGATACAAGCAATAAAAATGAGTCATAAAAATAAATAGATATGTGGTGATACACAAGTCTACCTTTTTGATTCAATCAACTGTTCCAATATCTATTGTTCTTATTATTCTTCCTTCTTGTCATATACATTTTACTAAATATATAAAAAGTAGTGAACCTGAACAATTAATTTATGTTAAATATTAACTTTGAGAATTTTTTTCCCAATCTACTTGGAAATGCTAGATTTAGCTGAATCAAAAAAGGGATTAAATAAATATAGCGTGGCAACAAACCATATTTTTGTATGATTTTAATATGATGTGAATAATGGAATTCAAATTACATTTCTGAATCACCAAAGTCAATGTATTGCTATGGAACATGAAATTGAAGGCATCTATCCAATAAAAATATTCTAAACTATTGCAAATAAATACATTTCTGTCAAGAAGACAATTTAATTGAGTTGGCTCAACTCAATTTGGGCCAATGTAATTGAGTTGGAGTATAAAGGGCCTGAATCATTTTTCTGTGTGAATAGGCACATAGTAAAGGAGGCCAATGCTTATCCGTCTTCTGTCTCTTTCCCTCTCTAGCACCATGTCTGATATCTTACTGGAAACATTGCTCCTGGTTAGATGCCATCAACTGTCCTTTGTGCAGACAGACGGTAAGAGATGCAGTCTAGGTAAAAAAATTCTTAAAAACATGAGATAGATAAACCTCTCATCGTATTTGGTGTTTTTTATTATATAGACAACCACTAAAATGAAATGATTATCTTTTTCTCTCATTTGTTTGTTATCTTTATTCTTTATACTCAGGTGAATAAGATGTGCCGTCTCTTCAGCGAGAACAGAGCTGACTGTAAAGAGAGAGAAGTGCTGAGACATGTCAGAGACTATAACAAGCGCTACTCTGGAGCACCAAGACAGGTAAATACTTAGTCAGAGCATATTCCGTTTCAAAAACATTAATATAAATGTCATATAAACACTACAATGCGATTGTAGTAGCTCTGCATAATCCATCATGTAATCGGACTACAGTCAGCCTCTGCGTTGTGTGTACTGTGCACATCGCTTAACAATTGACTTAAAAAACGTAATTATATATCCTTTCTTTTTTGTTGACAAGCTCACGCAGATCCCAGTAAATCAATGCAATGACCATTATTACTTCTCAGCAGAGTTTATCATTTTATTTGCTATGGACTATATCACATCACCACACCTATTTCGGTTCCTGATGCCTCAAAGGTTGTGAAACCACAGGCCAGGAAAGGCATTGTTGCCTGCAGTTGGATGACACTCACAGATATGTTTTTATTGTTCAGATACACGTCACACACTGATATCACACGTGCTAGGTCATATGCTGCAATATGATTGTCATCTTTTTCTTTCTAGGTTAAGGACTACCTGTGTGATACACCTGTGTTTCTGCTCTTGCTGGTGAGATGGCTGGGGAACATGGGCGGCCTGGTGTGGCTGTTTCTCTTGAGGGTGGCTGTGTGTGGATTTGGTGCTGCCATGTCCTTGGCCTCCCCTCTGGAGACTCTTCCTGGGCCGTTGAGCAATGTGCTGGGCACCCTGGATGATTTTGTAGTGGTCTTTCTTCTGCTCATCTCTATTGTTAACATCAACCAACAGATGGGGCCACAGAGGACAGGAACGCGCTCAGTCACGCAGGGTGTGCTGACCGACGCCTTGTAGAGGACAGTGATAATGTGCTTACTAGCATGTTGAAATTAAACTAATCAACCTTGTTGGCAAAGGTTAACCGTGTTATGACCTGCTGCACTTTGAACTTAGTGAACATGGAGTTTTGATGTTATAAACAGGTAATTTAAAGTGTTTTATTAAAGACAGATTGTACATAATAAATGTAAAGTGCTTTTGTAAATATTCAAGTTTCTAATAAATACTTATTTATACTTTTTTTTTGTTTAATTGCTTAACTTTCACACAAAGGAAACCGAGACACATTTAATCAAGATTGTTTTAATACTTTAAAAGCGTTTGCAGTGTTTCGTCAATATAGCTTTTACAGTGGAATGTTAATCATTTCTGGAATGTATATTTTGGATTTTTAAAATAAAAAAATTGTGACAATTGGCCATTACATTTTTATTATATCTTGATGCAATTCAAATAGCCCATTATGTATTTAGACATGCATATGTTGAGGCATCAGTTTTCAGCAGGAATCTGCATTTTAATTCTACCAAAGTACATACATACATACATACAATAAACCAGATCTGAATGATAAATATGTATGAATGTAAGATTTCCAGAGGTCAGTCCAAGATCATTTAAAATTATCTGATAACTCTCCAAATCTAGAGTATTAATAAGTTGGCTAGTCTGCCTATTTGTTTATCGTCTATCACAAATGTACAGTAGCATATCTCTATGAGTTCTGACACCAGACTGCTGCATTACGGAACATGCTAAGCCACGGTGAGGGTTCCAGTGATCTGCGGAGGTGGCGAGGGGCCCAAGCCCACTGCCAGCCCAGCACGGCCCGCTCCGGATGGGGCATCATGGCCAGGTGGCGGCCATCTGCAGAGCAGATGCCTGCCACACCTTGTGCGGAACCATTGGGGTTCATGGGATAGGTTTCAGTAGGGACGCCCGAGTCATCCACATAACGCAGAGGAGCTAAAGAGGCGCTGGTCAGCTTCTGCTGAGCCTCGGGAGAACGAAACTGCATCAGACCTGTGGAACAAAACGGAGGTATTTTTAAACATCACACAACAGGAACAACACACTGCAGAGTTTTAGCCTTTGTTAATAAGTCGACAGAGAGATCTGACTATATTATAAGCAGAAATGATGCCTCCCAAAAAAATAAAAATGGTCTGACTTTTGGACCCCACTAACAGAAGAAGTAAATGCACCTGTCAAGTACAGTGTTACAATGGACAGATTTCTAACCTTCTCCATGAGCGACCCAAACACCCAGAGCAGAGCCTTCCATTCCCTTAAGCATGATGGCCGGAGAGGGCAGGATGCTCACACTCACAAACCTTGATTCGAACCGGCCAGACTTGTTATGGGTTAGAGTAACATCAGAACCTGCAATTGAAATAAATAATAAAATAAAATAAAATGAAACAATCTAATATAAAACAAAATGATAAATTTATATATTATAAAAATATAAAATAAATAAATACAGTGAAAGTAGTAAAAGAAAGTGAGGAAATTCTTGAGGCTGTGATTTCCATATACACATTATATGGATGAGACTAAAAGTTTTCTCTCTCACCTCCATCCTCTCTTTCACCCACCCAGCCCAGCAAAGCCAGAAGCTGACACCCGTTACACACTCCTAGACTCAGCGTGTCTTTGCGGTTGCGGAAGCGCTCAAACTCCTCACGAGCCTTGGGGTTAAAGGTCACTGTTGCAGCCCAGCCTGATTAATAAGAAAAAAAGTCAAAGCATCTGATCCTCAGCTGGAGAACAAGTGAAAACAAACACTCAATGTCAGTATGCAGAGTGGCAAGGCCAGTATGAAATGACCTACGAGTCGGTTTCCGCAAATCTAAGGCAATTGAAACGGTCAATGGTGGGATTTCTTATTATTATATAGCAGAACTATCATACAGTTCAGCAGTGATATGTAAGAGTGCTGCAACATGCAATAGTGTGATTTTCACCTTTAGCTGACCCCAGCACATCTGCATAGCTGAAACCACCCACAAACACCACGGCTCGGAAGGGGTCAAGGGTCGTGGAGCCTAAGCACAGGTCCTGCATTGTGACATCCCACACCTACAAATGGAAAAAAAGTCAAAATAAATCAAACTCAGTCTTGTTAACAGTTAACATTGAAAAATTTTACTTGCAAAAAAACAAGCAGCATTTGTGGTATTAGTGAACAAACATAATGCTAAAAGCCTAATTTTACTGTAAAATCCAAGGAACAATTGATGGTTAATTGTATAAAACAGAGTGTGGTATTTAGGCATACTCTATAACAACATGTATAGGGCTATGTTAATGTATTGCACACATGATGCTTACGTTTCAAAGCAACTGAAAATCATAATACATTAATTTTCTTGTTTTATTTTTATAAAAAGTTTTTCACAAGAAATTATCAAAAAAACCCCCAGCAATATTACTACAAGAATAACTGTTTTCTATTTTAATGTATTTTCAATTTTTATTTATTCCTGTGATGGCAAAGCTGAATTTTCAGCATCATTACTCCAGTTTTTAGTGTCACATGATCCTTCAGAAATCATTCTAATATGCTGATTTGGTGCTCAAGAAACATTTCTTATTATCAATGTTAAAGTTATTCAACAACATAGCTATCATTTTTTGGTGTTTATGTGCACCTTTACCTCAAATCCAGCCATGAACAGAGAAGCGGACATCTCTCTGTCACCATTACTGCCTTCCTCTCTCACAACAGCTACGCAAGGTTTCCCTGAAGCTAAAGCACAATACAGATATCTTTATATACAGGTCAAGTATGAATAAAGGGAAGATGCATGATTGTGAAATGGGTCCATGGTCTCACCAAGCTCTTTCCTGATGGGTGTTTGGGAGGGGTCAAAGGTCAGTTTGAGGTATGGCTGTGTGCGAGAAGCAAGTCCTTCTTCTTCTGCTTGGACACACAGTGGATTAGCCTGCAGTCGCTCCAGCTGAAAACTAGTGCTTTCCCATATCGCCCTAAGTGTGGGTAAACGCTCATCCAGCACTTCCTGTCCACGCAGACTCACTCTGACCTACAAGACAGTATGGAAAAGTAATCAGGAGTTATTGATCACTTTTCCCTGCACATCGCTTAATCATTGAAGTATAATAATATCCCATTGGACTCCATTAATCCATGCATATGCTTTTAGATAAAAAGAGCTCACCTTGGCATCAGGTCCAAAACCAGAAGTTGTACCAATTCTGTGACACAAGAGACCAGCATCTGTGTATCTCTGACAGACACTCGATGCATTGGTCTCGCACACCTCTAAAACCAGACCAAGCTCCTCTGAAAAAAGAGCCTCCATCACTGAAAGAGAGAAATGGGAAGAGATATGTATATAGCCACGTTTCCATCCCAGCGGCAAATTTAATCTTGTAAAAAAATAATTGCGAATAAAGCAGCACTTCTCCCCTGTGTGCTCAAGAGAACAAAACCATCACTTTTGGAGAAGTGTTTTTTAAGTAGACTAAAACCATTAAATAGCTGAAATAGAATAAAATGTGAATATTACATTAAAAAACTTGACCAAAAAAGTATTTAATTGAAGAATTAAAATGACTAAAACTGAAAGAAATTCAAGCTCAACAGAAATATTTTTAAAAAGAAACAAAAACAAATTTTAAAATACAAATGTTGATATAATAATTTACTTTTATTTTTAATGCAATGCCATATCTAAAATTAAAATCACATACAAATAGGGCATGTTTACTATTTCACAAGAAAAACACAGAATTATATGAATGTAAACTAAAAGCTTATTGAAAATGTTAATAAATACTACAACAGTATATAAATAATACTAAAATAACAATTTTCCAAAGAAACTAGTGAGTGTATACATTTTCTTGTGCGTTTTGGAAGTTTTATTCACAATTTGGTATTTCCACACAGACTGTAATAAAATGTGGAAGTAAAACAGCTTATGATGGATGGCACAAGTATCTTTCACAAAAAAGCTTGAGCTTTTTCCAAAACATAAATCATATTTTATTACCAACCGTCAACGCCTTCTAAAGGCAAGTCCACCTCCATCCCATGATTCCCTGCAAAGGCCATCTCCAGCAGACAGGAAATAAGCCCTCCATCACTGACATCATGTCCTGCAGTCAGCAGTCGATCTGCAATATAAAGTTTACATCAACAGATTGTACATATGTAGATAAGATGCTGCTGCACATCAACAAATACAGGCAGCAGAGTTTGGGAGCAGTAAACACTGTTTCTAGATCAGTTAATGGATGTTTTTAACAGCTTAGTTGCATCTATAGAAAAAGAACGGTGCTGTTAATGTATATATAAAATTAAGTAAAATATCAGCTTATATATAAAGCACATACTGACCCTGAATCAATGTCTGTGTGGTGTTGAAGCAAGCAGAGAGCTTTTCTGGCTGATCCAGATCAGGACTGCAGTCTCCGAGTTGGCCATAACACTGAGCTAAAGCAGAGCCGCCCAGCCTGTATTTACCTGAGCTCACAGGCACATACAGAAGCACACCTGAGAAAGGAAGAGAGAGTATGTGAAAGATGTACACAATAGTGATCTGTTTTTGATATGAGAGGTCCTAACCTTTGTCATCAGGGTTTTCTAGGTCAGGGGTCACAGTAGCTGTGATATCAGGACACACAGCATACACTGAGATAACCAAAGAGCCTAAAACACAAGGAGAGTAGTTTGTTGTGCGACATTATACAAAGGTAAGCACTTTGCACAGGTAAATGTCTGGTTGAGTATTTAATATACAATATAATATACTAGTGATAATATAATATACTACTGAACTCATCTAGTAAAAACTACAGTAGCTGTAAATTATGTAAATGTACACAACACTGAAATATGCCTCTCTCACTGAATCCCTCACCTAAATCACGCAGTTAACACTGAATGCATTGGGTGGCGCTGTGGATGTGTGACGTCGATGTGACGAGAGATGATGGCATGTGCTCTCAGATGCATCCAAGTAAAATATTTTAATTAAATATATTTTAGTTCTTACTGGTATATTTGGTTATTTGAGTCATAATACAAAATATATATTACATTTGATTTATTACATTATGTTTAATACATAGACAATACTTTTTAAAAGTTTGGGGTTCGTAAGAGTTTTTTTGAAAGAATTTTTAAAGCATTTATTTGAAAAATACAGTATTGTCAAATATTATTACAATTTAAAATAACTGTTTTCTATTTTTAAAGGGAATTCATTCATGTGATGCAAGGTTGGATTTCCAGCAGTTTTCTGTCACATGATCATCTTCGATCAATGTTAAAAAAACATTTATTTGAAATAGAAATCTTTTGTGATATTATAAATGTCTTTACTTTAGTGTCCTAATTTACTGAATGAAAAGTATTAATTTCTTTAAAAAATAAAATAAAAATCGTACTGAACCCAAACTTTTGATTGGTGTATATAAAATACATACATGTCATACCTGTTCTAATTGCATTTTAAATGGCGACATGCATAAGACAGATACCTGGGGCCTTAACCGTTTCTCCACCGACACGTGCAGCCATGCTAAGTGAATCTTTTCCCCCATCCACGGCCACTCCCAGCTGACCCATGACCTCACACATGGCCTGGCAGGCCTCCCAAAGACTCGCTCCCTCCCCTGGCAGCTTAGCAGCCCACATCCAGTTACCACTGCACTTTACATCCTGTGAGGATATGCACAGATATCTTTGGATGACAAGTGTATGTGTGAGTGTTTTAAATTACATGCTGTCACTTAACATGTCTAAAAATGCACATGAGTTTATTCACCTTGAGAGCAGTCACTCTCGCAAACACCAGGTTAGTGAGAGCTTCTCCCACAGCCATTCGAGCCCCAGCTGCCGGTGACACCAGCCCTTTGATTGGCTGTTCGCCTATCGCTGTGGCTGCACCCTGGAGGCTGAACGGAGACAGGGCAACAACAGCTACGTCAGCCAGTGGAGTGTGAAGAGGACCTACACACTGTTGCTGAGCAATCAGACCAGTCACAGATCGATCAACCTGGAACAGAGGGGTTTTATTTCATTTTAATTCATGTTTGTCAATTAAAAAATGCTGACATTTCTATAAATGCTATAGTCTTTTGAAATGCCTGTAAATTAGATCAGACAATTAACTAATTGATTCAATATTTAAATTAAATTATTCAATTACTGAATATATTTAAATGTAATTATTAAACAAATAAATTACATTGCCAAAGGTGGCAAGATAACAATATATTCAAATGTCTGGATATACCAGGAAGTATATAAATCAGTACCAATGCAATAGACCACCTGGAAAAAGTCATATACCGTATTATTATGCATGTAATAAAAAGAGTGAGTATTATACCTTGTTGGTGAGGTAGCGCTTGCTGGCCACAGCAGGCAGCCGGAAAACTCTCTGTAGAGCAGGAAGAACAGAGAGACCCGCAGGAAGAGAGAGAGGCTGCAGAGTCACAGCCATGTGCTCCAATACAAACTCCTGAAAAGAGACAGATTAAACTCTCATTGACACATGTAGTACTGACTGAGCAGTGAGTGACTTTTACATACTAATAAGTAAAACAATCAAACATGCTTAATGTGGAAAAACAAGGGTGTCCCTAGACCCTTTTTACTAGGGCATTAGCCACAAAACTGAAATACTGCTGTACCCCAGTTTAATTACTCAAAAATCCTTGTCTTTCAATGGAAATTACTGCATAATGACCTGAGAATCATTTTCCCTGACTATCTTTCAGCAATCATGTTGTGTGTTTTCAATGTACTGTTAAGATTCAGATGATGCCAGATTCCTGAATGGATCACATTTGATGTAATCTATTAAACAGCTCTGCAGCAAGTTCTGTATTTGATTGCAATTCAGTTTGATTCAATCGGACAGGTCACTCATTCAGCAGTTTCTGACATTGAATAGTAACAGGATACTTTATAAAATGCCAGATGAGTTGAATATTTACCTACAACAAAACTTGGAAATCTTGCATCATTTGTCAGAAATGAAGCAGATCTTAACTGTGCATGCTGCTTGTGAATAGGTAAAGACAAGTGATATCCTATATCCAGTTTTGAAATAATGGGGCAATTTTTTGGTAGGGGGCCTATGCCCCAGTAATAATGAAATGCTAGAAACACTCCTGGTGATAAATTAAGACTAAAAATTATAAATCCAGAAATAAATCCAGATTTCAAAGTCTGGACACTGCATTTCAAAAATCAGCCAATAGAGGGTGCACTCTACCACAATTTCTATTTGTTTTCTTCTTCAGCATAGCTATTAATTAAAGGGAGGTAAAAAAGCATACAAGCTGCTCTATGTCTAGTAGAGATTAATCAACAACATAGATTGTTTTTGCACCTTCTGTGGCATCTTTCCCAGGACCCAATCCAGCTCCAGATCCACAGGGCTCCGCCCACTGTCGAGCCCATCAGTCTGTTTACACAGGTCATCCACCAGCACGATCTATAGAGCAATATATGCACCATAATCAGAAAATACAGAAAATATCAAGAAGTGTCCAAAAACTACAAAAACACATAAACAGTGTGACTCACCTTGCCATCACCAGTTATCTTGCCAATAAAGTCAACAGGACACTTCTCCCTCTGACACACCCTCTCGAGGAAGCTCCGGTCAGAGGGGCGGAGCAACAGAGCATTACTCTCCTGATACTCCGCCCCCCACAGCTCCAAAACACTGAGGGTGGGGTCACCTCTCTGAGCATCAGGGCAAATATGTATGTGACTGATATGAAACACTATGACATTAAAATCAAGATACAGATGTTTTGATAAAATCTCACCTTAAACTTGCTAGTATAGATAATGGCACCAGCAGGCTCACTCAGCTCCTTTAACACGTTACCTACACAAATAACATGGTGTTTTTGAAGTCTAGGCTTCAGAAGAGAGCACATTGTGCTAAGCACATCTTATTTTTTGACCCCTACCATTTCCCCCAGCACCCTGGTCATGAATGCTGCAGATGGGGTTCCCTTCCATTCGCTCTAGGCAGGCCCTGAGAGCCCGGTTCATCTTTTGCTCCATTTCAGCGTCTCCTCTCTGAACTGCTCCAAGATCCCTTGCACTGGAGTTATCACCTTGAACCTACAATAATACAAACACATGCACACATTAAGTTGCATCATCGCACAGAATATGAATAATGATGCAATACACAAGCATGCCCTGTAAACACTAAGAAAACACCTGCACTTTAGAGCAGGTAGTAAATTAATTTAATTTAAAAATGTTGGTGTACCTGTACAGAAGAGGCAGCACCTCCGCCAACACCAATCCTGTACACAGGACCTCCCATTTTCACCACCTCCATACCTGCCGAGGACAAGAGAAAAAAAAAAAGAGAGGAATGAATAAAGAAAAAAATAGCTATTTGTATACACTATACAGTACTGTTCAAAAGGTTGAGGTCAGTAATGTTTTGAAAGAAATTAATACTTCTATTCAGCATGAATGCATTAAATTGAACAAAAGTGGCAGTAAAGACATTTCACATGTCCAAAAAGTTTCCTATTTCAAATAAACTGTTATTTTGAATTCATCAAACGATTCTGAAAAAAATGCATCATGTTTTACACACAAATATATAAAAAAGCACTATTAAACTAATGTTTCTTGAGCATTAAATCAGCCTATTAGATCAATGTCTGAAGTATCATGTGACACTGCAGACTGGAGTATAGCTGCCGAAAATTCAGCTTTGCCATCACAGGAATATGTTTCAAAGAAAAACAGCTATCTTAACTTGTAATAATAGTTCACAATATTACAGTTTAACTGTATTTTTGATCAAATAAATGCAGCCTTGGTAAGCGTAAGAGACTTGTTAAAAAAAACATTAAAAAAACACTTGTCGACCCTAAACTTTTTGTATATAAATGTCTTAAGCTGTTAATAATAAAATAAACATTGTTTATATATATATATATATATATATATATATATATATATATATATATATTAGTGCTGTCAAACGATTAAAATATTTAATCGCGATTAATCGCATTAATGTCATAGTTAACTCGCGATTAATCGCATTTAATCGCACATTTTTATCTATTCTAAATGTCTCTTGATTTCTTTTTGTCCCATTATTTTTTCTCATTTTAATGCTCTTATCAACATGGAAAAGTGGATCGGCTTGCTTTGAGCAAATGTTTTTTATTGAAAACAATATTGGCATATATACTGTTCAATTTCACACTAAAACATTCTCACTTGGAGCAAATAATCTCTCACACAATGTAACACTGTCCATCAATAAAAGGGTGAAAGAAATACTGACGAGGTCCTGATATTGACGAGGGGGCGGAGAATTCGCATCAGCTGTGTGTGTGTGTGTGTGTGTGTGTGTGTGTGTGTGCTTGGCCATCATCAAGTGGTATTTCAGACTGGACGTGCTGCGATGATGATAGCTCAGTTCACAACGACAAAACACACAGATCACTTTGGTCTTGTCAATGGAACCATTTGGCAACTTTTTAAAAGTAAACTTTCAATTCAGAATCTTATTGGCATCCATTTCGGCGTCTCGCGCTCGTCATCCACTCAAAACTGGACGTTTTGAACGTTCCTATAACATTCAGAAATAACGTTTTTATAACTTAATGGGAACGTTATGAAAACGTTCTTATAACCTAAAATTGTTAGCTGGGGAAGAGGAGAGATTCGCGATTGCACTGACTGAACACGTTTTAAGTGCAGGCATATTCTCTGAGCGAGCCCAGAGAAAATTCTTACAAGAGCAGCGTGTATCTGAGAGCGCGCGAGGCGCGACTCGAGCAGAGAGATTCGCACTCGCGCATCCGGCTCGCAAGCCCAAACAAGTGTGTGCGGCGTGCCTGTTGTTTTGTTTCCGGTCTAGCTAGATCCGCTTGCGCTTTCAAAACGTCCTCGCGCGGCGCAAGCCATTGAAATGAATGGGTTTCTGCCGCGTCCTGGTGCAAAAGCATGTGAAAAATAACTACAAAGTTTGCTAGGCCAAAAAGACCGTTAATCGCGCGATAAAAAAATTAACGCCGTTAATAACGCGTTTAACTGACAGCCCTAATATATATATATATATATATATATATATATATATATATATATATATATATATATATATATATATATATATAATTTTTTAATCTTTAGTACCATTATTATTGTCTTTTTACCACTTAAGTTTTTATTGAGGAAAACATACATGTACTACACCTCAAATCCAACAGCAATTGTTTATTTTATAATGGTTATATTTCTTTTCTCTTTTTGACAATGCTTTGTTTGTGTTCATTGATGCTTTGGAAATATTTTATGTTTAACAACCAAGCTAATAAAATATGTTGAAGTTGACTATGAGAGAGGGTACCAATGTAGGAGGATTTAAAAATATTATGGTGCATCAGGTGTATCTTTTTCCTTATGTACCTGGTGCAGCTTGTTCTTTCTCCACGTGCTGGTCCTCAATAGAGCCCAGCCCACCACTGAACATGATTGGTTTGATCCACTCCCGACGTTCGCCGTTAGCCAAACGCATTCCAAAGGAACGAGCAAAGCCTTAATAGAACAAATTACGAGCTGTAAATCCAAGCCAATAACCACAAATAAACAGATGACTACTGTCCTGCTAGATTTCACCTGCTAGAACTGGCTCCCCAAACTTATTGCCATAGTCAGAGGCTCCATCACTGGCCTCTATGGCCACCTGGAGTGGAGGAGCAAAGCTGGATGGGTACTCCCACCCCTCCTCCTCCCACGGGAGCACAAAACCTGAGAAGAGAGAAGATCTTGGTATGTGGAAGTGTGCTCACAAAACAAAAATATGGCAAAGAATGGACTGTGAGCTGAGTTTTAAGGGCACTATTCAACTATCCAAGTGGTAGAGGTTCATTCTTGAAACAGAACTAATGGATTAAATAGTATTTGTTTATTTCGAATTTATGCAAAACATCTGACAAGAAAATCAAATCAAATAAACAAATCAAAATAATTAGAATAAGACAATAAAAAACAAATTAATTAACAATAGATACAACCAAAGACTTTTTAACTCTTGTCAATGTCCATTACATAATCGAAAAGGAGTGGGAAGAAGAAAAAAAAACACTTATTTAATCCCACCCCCTATCCACAAATCAAAAGCTTACAAATAATCGACCGCGTTCCAAATATTTATACATCTACTTTGATATACCCCAAAGCAATACAAAAAAACAAAAATAATAATAATATAATAAGAAAAATAAATGAAAAGATTAATAAATAAAAGATTAATAGCTTACCTGGGATGTGCAGGTTACCAAAGCAGTACCCAGCAGTGCCTGCGATCACATGACCACCCTTTCCAGCGCTCTGCACATCTCTGATTCGCCCACCAGTACCTGTGGTGGCACCGCTGAATGGAGCAACACCTGGACGTAATAAAGAGCATTTTATGACTCGTATGAGCCACAGTATTGTTATTGTTAACTAAAACCACAAAAAATATTTCCTCGTAGGGATGAGAATCGATATTATCATGATACAATTAACGATTCTTAAGCCACAATGTGAGATTATTGATTTTGTGATATGCGGAGTATTGCAATAACATAATATTGGGATTTTTCAAATGTAATTTTTTTTTTCAAACGTCCCCAAACGAAAAAATGGTTAAGTTTCTTTTCAATTTTGAAATGTAATTATGTGCAGAATCACATTTATATCGTTGTTTTACGAAAACACATACATATGCAATTAACAGACACTTAAATGCATCCAAATTGGATCCTAGATGGTGCTATGGGGTTATTTTCATTGTGAAATAACCTACGCAATAATACAAGACTCGATTTCAAAAGAGCATAACCGCTATCAGGTAATGATGATGCAGGCTCTTTTAAGCATAGATATACACATAGATGCCTCAATAACGGCTGTTTCTATGGGTCGTAACAAGCTGTACGCCACATTGGAAAGGTCAAAGTTGGTCCGTGAACACTTGAGAGCAAGTTGACTGTCTGCAACCGTATTTAGACGAATGTATGGATCTCTATATCTACAATAGACTTCAGCAGATGATTTTCATAGGATTTAGTTTATCATTAATGTTAGATAAAACGAAGACATTAGCTAACACGGCATTAAAAAGCTACCGTAGGTTAAAACCGGTAATGTTGAGTTAATGCATATTAAAAAAACAACGACAACACACTCGCACCTGTGAAAGGTTATCCCATCTCAGCAGTTTTTACAAGTAGAGACTGCACAGTGTTATGTCATCTTGGAAAAACGTATTGATTTTTACTGTGAGTGACGACAGCATCTGAAATGTTGACCGTTCCAAAATCAGAACGGTCAAAGTCTGAAGCGGTCAAATGTGGAATCTATGTACTTCGATGGTTTTAAGCATCATTCTTCGGTAAAATTATTGCCAAATTTAAGTGATTAAATATCATTATTATTATCAATACTAAAATAAAATAAATTAAAGCTAAATAGAAATATATATTAAAAAAAAACACCAAATGAAAACTGAACATACAAAAATAAAAGCTAATTTAAGACATAAAAAAATACTGTAATGGCATATAAATAATACTAATACTAAAATATAGCATTACTCAATTTATAAGTAATATTTAGCTTATTGATCATGTTTTGAGTAATAGCTATTAATTCTCATTAAAATTAGGTTGGCCTCTACACGTGTGAAAGCGAGCAGATTAAATGTGTATAGGATCAGACCAGTAGGGAAGTTGTGAGTCTCTGCAGTGAAGATAACATGTCTGGTAGCATGCCGGGCTTCATATGGACTGGCCTGAGCAGGGTTTGTGGGATACATGCACTCCAGCTCCATGCCTTTAATACCACTACAAACACACAAGAACCACATATTGAGACTTCCTGCTAAAGTGCCATTCAAACGGGTTGACATTCACAGTGAAGCATCAAACCTGCTGTTGTCACAGAATTTGATGACATTGTTCTGGTTGCTATGGTGCTGAGTGCCCATAATGAGGCTGAAGAGCGTCTCCTTCTGCTTTTCTCCATCAATGATCATCTGCCCTCGGAAGAACCAATGGCGGCTGTGCTCACTGCAGGACAAACAGGGCATGAAGGCGTCATTGTTCATGCTATTGCAAATAAAAGACACCCTTTCCTTTGCGGTTTATTCTCTGGAGACCACACACACACCTGTTGGACTGAGCCAGATCAAAGCATTCTACACTGGTGGGATTCCTTTTCACACTCTGGAAGAGATCAGTGTAGTAGTCCAGATCCCAAGAGTCAAACGCCAACCCTGTTCATACACGCAGCGAGACAAACAATGATAAATATGCAACGAAGAAAAAGATGATGAGAAACAAATACAAAACCAAAAGAAATCTAAGAATCCCTTGTTTACTGTTGCTAACTCAGACAAGCTTTACAGAATGTCCTATAGGAGCATAATAACAAGTCATAACATTAATGTGAGTGAACAAAACTGCTCCTATTCACTTTTGTCCAATGAACGCTTACTATTGACACTACATTGATTATGTGAAATTAATAACACTTTAAAAACACCATGGGTAACATTTATCACTATTATAAGTTCTAAATAATTTTTGGGTAATATCAGTAAAATTGGATTTGAACAGACAGATGGTTGGTAAACTTACACTATTGTTTCTTATGTTCACCAAGGCTGCATTTATTTGATCAACAATACATTAAAAACAGTAATATTGTGAAATATTATTACAATGTAAAATAACTGTTTTCCATATGAATATATTTTCAAATGAAATTTATTCCAGTGATTGCAAATTACTCAGTCTTCAGTGTCACACGATCCTTCTGAAATTTGCTGCTCAACAAATTCTTATTAATGTATACGTTTCTTATTATTGTTGAAAACAGTTGTGCTGCCTTATGTTTTTGTGGAAAGCGTGATACATTTTTAATAAAGATAAATAAAGGCGCAACAGCGTGACCATTACAAAAAATCTATTTGACCTGATTGTTTTATTTCTAACTCAGTAGGCCTTCACTAATCTCTGATACAGACACAGTGAGCTTTGTTGTGATCCACCGGCTCACTTTGTCTCTCACACAGTCATAAATTCTCTCCCTTCACACACACCTCGTGATCTAATCAATTAGGCTTCCCTTATCTTGTGACATCTACTCTTCCTCTAATCATGTTAAGTGTCATGTGACCTTAAAATACTGGATGATTATGTGCAGAAGAAAGAGTTGTTGATCTCATCATGGAGACACACTACACAAAACACACACTTTTTAGGCATTTGGTTGAATCCCTATTCAAATACTCAGTATCTTTACTCTATATGCTTTATTTTAATTTTCATAATGATACTAGTTAATTTTATATCCTTGGACTTGTACTATAACGATGGAACGGTGAGTAGATGGCATTGAATGGTTCAGTAGTTAACTGAAATGGTTATTTCAATTTCCCATATTTTTCTCTTCTGTTAACTAGCCAATTAGATTATGCTGATTAGCTGATGCTAATGTCACAAAGGCCAAGTAGGCACTACGTACCATGGTACTCAAAGCTACTTCAAAGAATATACGGTACATCAAACCCCACCCTCGAGGATATTATCATTATCAAGTTACATTTATATTAGTGGAAATGTGGTACAGACTCCAAACACGTCTCTTACCAAGTTCATCATTGGCCTTCTCCAAGGCAGCACGACCTTTTCCCAGAATGTCCACCTCAAACACTTCCTGTGGCTGAATATCAACGGCGAATGATGTGATTGGCTGGGGGTAAACACATTCGGTCATACTGTCATACAAGCAGCAAATCAGTCTCTCCATCTCTCCGCCCTTCATTACTCCAGCATGTCCTTCCTGGGGCTAGATGGGGATGAGAAAAGAGAGCTTTTAATCAAAACGGGTGAAAAGAACTCACTGAAACGAAAAGCTATTTAAAGCTATTCTCCTGACCTTGATGAGATGCCTGCGGGAGAGCTCCACTCTCGTCACCTGGTTCAGACCCGCACTTCGGCAGATGGACACGGCATTGGTGGACCAAGCAGTGGAAAAGTTCAATCTACAACGGTTAAGATATAATTGAAATATGTGACATAAGTTGTATCAAAGTTTACAATGCCATACCATCAAGATAAAACAGTGGCAGAGGTTACCTGGGTCCAATCTCAACCAGTCGTGCCCCATCCGCTGGCTTTAGAGTGGGTTCCTCTGACAGACAGACAGAATAGGGGGGACTGAACAACCAGCGCAAAATACCTTTCTGCTCCGTGTTTAAAGTGTCAGAGCCTGAGAGAGAAAAAGATGCAGATGAAGAGAAGACAAATATGAAGAGAGACACAGTTGGGATTCAGTTGGTGTTTAAATATTATCTAACAAAACTTAAACTAAATTGTGCTGGATAATTTAGCTGCTTTATAGCTGAATCGAATTTGTTTCATTATTTATGAACTCTGCAATATTGGCATTGCTATTGAACTGAATTGTATCAACATTGAACAAACTTGAGCTGAATAAAGACACTATTGCCTTCTGTAGAGCTGTTCATAGCTGGATTTAGTTTGCTTTATAAAAATGAAATAAGGTCCAATTAGTTAACATTAATTAATGTACTAACTAACATCAACTAACAATTTGCAAGACATTTGTTACAGTATTTATTAATCTTTGTTAACTTGTTCATTGTTAGCTCATGTTCATTAAATAATATGAACATATTTTTTATGAATAATGTTTGAATTGAATAATGTATTAGTAAATGTTGAAATTAACATAAACTAAGATTAATACATTATTTTTAAGTATTTTTCATTGTTAGTTGATGTTAACTAATATAGTTAAATGATTGTAAAAAATGTTTATCTTATTGTAAAGTGTTACCACTAATGAACTTTGCAACACTGACACAGTCATTGAACTAAATTGATCTGAGTAATGACACTTTTTAGAGCTACTTTACAGCTGAAATTGTATTTGCTTCATAACTAAAGAACAACAATCTGTATTGTATTGGTATAAATAATTGCAAATTTACATGACAAAGAGCCACAAACTCATCACCATTTTAGACTGTATTCTCTCACCGTCCAGCTCTACATTGTAGCAAAGCTCTGTTGTTATAGTAACATCAGGATGCAGTTGTGAGATCCTTCTCAGGACCCGGCCCTCCCTGGTCTCCTCTCTTCTGTAGAAGCGCACGACTGGCATGATCCTGACAGACAGACAGACAGACAGACAGACAGACAGACAGACAGACAGACAGACAGACACAGAGAGACACAGAGAGAGAGAGAGAGAGAGAGAGAGAGAGAGAGAGAGAGAGAGAGAGAGAGAGAGAGAGAGAGAGAGATGGATATGAACAAATAAGAGTGCATTTATTACACATCTACTTAATAAAAGTTTTAGACTGCTAGTAATGTAGTAACGATATTTTATGTGGAATGAGTATCAAGGGGTGAAGTCAGGGGTCAAACAGATCATTTGGGGGCTGCATCCATCATTCACAAGGCAGGTAATTACAACCTAGACATGAGTCAACTATTAAGGTGTTAATGGGTTATATTTAAAAAGGCAACTTATCTAAATTACACGAATAAATGAATAATACCTAAACAAACGCTCTCACTATGCATTGTTATCAATAAGGAGTATATTAATGTTTAAGTACTGACTCAACAGTGAGACAGAGTTGTTGTGTTGTACTAACAGCCTGATAATTATTTACAAACTTTTCGGTGCATATTATTTATATCCCACAGCCAGATAAAATAAGTAACGTTATTTGAATTGTAACTTAGCAAAACAATGTGTTATTGTTATTACTTTTCTGCTTCAAAATGGTGAACAAGTATCTTACTTTTCGGTTGCTCAAGAAGTCCGCTGGTAAACTCGGCAATGTTATTGACTCGTGATGAATCTGATGTTGACCACTGCAGAAGCACAGTGAGCACACAGATCCACGTGTGTCAGTGAGTTAAGAGTTAAACACGACGAACCTTCCGCCACACGGATCATCCTAGATGCGCATGCGCATTTCCATATGGGTTTGATCCGGTTTGATCGCCTATGGTTTGATCAGGTTGTAACTTTTTTTTTTAAAAGATTTTTTTTTATAGTGTACGGGTTATACCCATAGAAATAATACTGACTGTATGTCATCTGAATTGAAACAATAAATGAGCATACTGATAAATGAGCACTAAAACCTATGATAAAAAAAGAAAAAAAAAAAGGGATAATAACGTCATTTATGAGGGTGGGAAATTTAGCACAAACACTTCAAACACCGTTAACGTTACCCCAACATTTGATTTTGCACGTACTACACAAAAACAGATGTGTTTGTCTATTTAATACGGAGTTAAAAGTTTTGCCTATTTACTTTTTAAAAAAGTTTTGTCTATTTACGGAGTATAAATTTAAGAATTTGTGTAAGAGAAAAACACAGGAATGTTACAAGGAAAATTATGTCAATGGTGATAATTAAGTGTAACGTTAGAGATTACTGAAAGTATCTGGTGATTGGGGTTGATTCATTCATAAAGCAGCTGTTTTTCTTTTTCTGTTTCTTTTGATATGTACAAATAGCGACAGGTATTACAAGATTTTTTCTTCTTCCTGTTCCTTTTTTGTTCGTTCATGGAAACAAAACAAAAATGTTGTAAAACGGCATGAATGAATGAATGAATAAATAAATAATAACAATATTAGGGCGAAAATCTTTCGTTGTGGGACAGTCGTCATTTTTTAAAATTATATTATTTAGATATTATATTATTTCACTTATGTTTAAAGCACCATAGTTCTAACATAAAATAATTAATTTACTGAATTTGGAACCGCATACTCTACGTACTACTTTTATCTTATATTTCTATTGCAGAAATAGTCAGAGTTAAAAACAAAAATAGAGAGAATAGTATTCTAGTATGTGGTTCCGAATTCAGTAATACTGTTTAATAATTTTTCAGTTTTCATATCATCAGCCAGTCAGAGTAATCGTTGTTGATATTAGACAGCCAATCAGAATGCTTCTTGTACACACTCCTCCTGTCAGAGGTCGAACATGGCGGCCTGCACAAGGAGGGCGAGTGAAACAATGGGCTTGCTACGGATTTTAAGAAATTTAACTCATAACGAACGTATGTTACAGTGTTTTATATTCCCAATTACCAAGTCAATGTTAGATGAGTGTACTAGTGAGACGATAATTAAAACCGTCACCTGCTCAAGTAAATACATCTGCAGTAGTTTATAAGACTTTACAGTAACATTACTATTTAGTTAATGAAATAGTTAACGTTAGCTATTACTTACACCTAAAATTATTAGTAGATATTCACGATACATATATTTTATTTCTAGGACTTTTGTCGACGTCTGTGATGAGGCATGCTGCGGCGTCTGATGGACCTCCAAAATTCACCCCTCCGTCCAAACCGGTTATCATAGACAAAACACAGAAAGAATCGTCTTTGCGACGGTATGTTCATTGTTGTTGAATAAGTGCATATGATTACGTTTTGATTTACGGGATTTCAATATTAGGAGGGATCAGCCCCCAATGATTTAAACAAATATATTTTAATATTTTTTGTATACTAGGGTAGGCATGAACATTAGGTTCTACACCTATCAAGTCATTCCCTGAATACCGAATTCATTTCTAATAATTGTAACCAGCTTATATTCATTAAGAATTAAGAAGAGACAAACCTGTATATTTAGCCATTTTTATTTTAGGTACACTTGGTCACATTAAAACAGAACCCAACTCTATATTTCAAATGCATACAATGGATAGACAGGACTTTTATGCAAGATCAAAAATGTATGGTTAAGCAGTGAGTTGTTGCTCTATGGGAAATGCACCCCCTGATTGTTAGCAACATGTTTCATGATTCAATTGCTTTACATGTTAAATGTCTGTGTAGGTTTTTGAGTCCAGAGTTCATCCCTCCTCGCCAGCGCACAAACCCTGTGAAGTTTTCCGTAGAACGGAAAGACATGATACAGAGACGGAAAGTTCTCAACATTCCAGAGTTTTATGTTGGTAAGAAATGTTACGTTGATGCAGATGGAAAACATCCCTCTCTCTTCCTCCTTTAAATATTCTCTTAACCCTTTCATGTAGGCAGCATTTTAGCAGTGACCATGTCTGATCCTCACGCAAACGGGAACCTGAATCGCTTCGTTGGAATCTGCACTCAGCGCTCTGGAAAAGGATTGGGTGCTACTTTCATACTTAGAAATGTGGTCGAGGGCCAGGGTAAAAAAAAACCTAACAATTCATTTTACCACGCAACCACCATCAATGAACCTGTCATACTCTGTTTTTGTTTTGCTTCATTATCTGGTCTGTAGGACTGCAATAACTAATATGTATAATAGAAAATATACACCTGTCACTGCATTTTACATGATTAAATAATTCATTTATAATTATGTGTATACATGTAATATAAGTACGATATCCAGAATGTGTTTAGTCTGTGCTTTTGTTTTGCTTTATTATGCTTTTAAGTTTGTAATGGAATGTTTATATTTTAACACCATTTTTTGCACATAATGTATAGCATTTAGCCTGCATAATAGATACATTCTTCAGTTTGCTCACTGTTTGGAGGACAACAGGGGCTGGATGTAAAAAATAAATAAAATAAATAAATTAAATAGAGCTTTTTAATCAGATGAATCAATTAATCAAAGATCTAATAAACAGATTAATCGATTATCAAAAGAAGTGTTGGTTGCAGCCCTACTATTCTGATTTGTACTGGTTTCATTTGAATCTTATCCACTATATGTGGAATCAAATTCTTTTTGACTTCCATTGCCATTTTGTCATGAATTTATTAGTAATAGGTTTTTATTTTCTGTAGGTGTGGAGATATGCTATGAGTTGTACAGTCCACGTATACGTAAGATTGAAGTGTTGAAGCTGGAGAAGAGACTGGATGACAATCTCATGTACTTGAGAGACGCTCTATCTGAGTACAGCACCTTCGATTTCAACATGCAACCTGTCCATTATGAGCTTACAGGAGATGTCCCAGTCAATCAGGTAAGACATCCAGTAAAAGATATTCTTTTACCTGTAACATTCTGTAATGTTAAATTGTACACCTGCAGTGTTCAACCACCAAATATAGAATGTTTTACATCTGTTTCTCTCTTTCTCTTTTAGTTGAAAGTAAAAATGAAGCCAAAGCCTTGGTCTAAACGCTGGGAGCGTCCCAAGTTTAACATTCAGGGAATCCGCTTTGACCTATGTTTGACCCCAGAGATGATGGAGCATGCTCAGAAGTGGGGAGAACCGTGGAGAGAGTACGATATGCTGAAGGAGTATGACACATCCGGCCTAGAGAAGCAGATCTTCCAGGAGGTAGAGGAAAATCTCAGCAAATAAGAAGTGCATAGAGACCACCTCCAGCCTGGACTGAGATAATCTTTGTGATGGGAAATAAGGCTGAGGTGACAACTTAAGAAGCTGAAAGGACTGGTTCTGGGGTGTCCCTCAAAATGGTTTCTGGAAATACATTTAGATGACTTGGGGAGAAAAAAAAACATTGGAACTTTTCATCTGTTTATTTTAATGGAAATAATTTCTTTTGTGCCAGCAGTCAGTGTGTGCTAATGCAGTTTTGTATGCAGTGATCCTGCTGCCTCTGACCAATAGAGGACAGCAGAGAACACTTAAATAAATGTAAGTTGATATCTGAATAGTAAATAAAAAATCCTAAAAGATTATATCCTAATTCCATATTTAAATTAATGGCATTGTGCAGAGTTGTTTCATGTAGTCTCATTTTGCATTTGCTCATAGTCTGAAAATAAATAATAATAAATTATACGTTAAAATGTTTGGGGTCAGTTTGATTGCTTAAAAAAAAACACTTATTCAGCATGGATGCATTCAACTGATCTGTTAAATTAAAAGTAAAGACCTTTACAAAGTTACAAAAGTTTTCTATTTCAAACAAATTTTCTTTTGTTCTTTTGACCTTTTATATTCATCAAATAATACAGAAAAATCCACAAAATATTAAGTAACAAATGTTTTTAACATTGATAAGAAGAAAGGTTTCTTGAGCACCAAATAATGAATTCTCAAAGAGCGTGCAGCTGCTGAAAATTCAGCTTTGCCATCACAGGATTCATATTCCTATTTAAAAATAATAATAATTAAATAAAGGTAGCCTTAAAACCTAACATTAAAGCGACTTCTTTCAAAAACATTCCAAATTATCTATGACCCCAAGCTTTTATTTATAAGAAAAGATGGGGGCCGTTTTAAAAACAGCAAACTGGTAAATCGTTACTACATGGGATTCACTATAATGTTTGAGCAACTGAGACTTAAATTAGATATAAGTACAGCTGCCTGTTAATATGACCCAGTTATTTATATTAAAGTATATGAAAGAGGACATAATTACTCATTTATTCTATATGGTTTTGGACATTTTTATTATTCCATAGCCTAACTAAAACCAGGTCCGGGAGACGAGCAGACTAATATAGGCTGCCTGGGTTAGTATGTTTTTCAGATAGGCGTTTTAATGTAAAATTCAGTCTTTAAAACACCGCCTCAATGAAGATTTCGCAACTGTCCAATTTTAACTGTCCACATGATCCAACAAAGGTGTGGATGGATTTTCATATCAGTGACTTCTAATGTCTAGGCGTGGTATTTCAATTCAAGTTCTCTGCTAGATATGCATAATCCACAGCGTGTGAACTTGTCTCATTATTTTAGAGATGGTATTTTGTCCGAGCCGCTCGCGCTAATCCTCGCGCACATCTGTGCAAGCTGAAGAGCGAGCGCGCGAAGCTCCGCCCATCCTGCTGTTGTGAGTGACGTCAGCCCTATCACTTGTGGATAGTGAACCGACGCCGCAGTCAGTCAGCGATCTGCAGTGAGCAGGTACAGCCGATCCTTCACCTGGATACCAAACCCACACATCGCCCGTTATCCAAGGAGATTTCCGGTTACCCTGGTGCTGCTTTTATGAAATCAAAATTACACTGTGTATTTCTCTTTCGCGATATGCACGGTAAGCATTTATATTTTGAGGTTCCCAGTAGGTTACTCTATTGTGATGCTTGCTATAAGGTCGTCGTCTATCGTTAATGTTCAAAAATAGCTTTTCAATATATTTTATGATTAGTGAGCACATTTTTAAAGCTTAATCATTTTATGTTTGAGGAAAAAGCGCAGTTTCAGAACAAAAGCCTGAAACGTGTTGGAGAAAGAGCGGAATCGCTGCCATTGATTTCAATCACATAACGGACAAACTTGTTGTGCAGGTTGTGAACTTGTACAGCAACTCAATCCGTTTTAAGCTGCATAATAATCTGAAACATAAGAACTGGATCATTGTAAGTGTTTCCCAGCGGACCGCAGAAAGTGTCGTCAGAGATGCAACACACCTGTCCCACTAGTGCACCTGCCTCCAGGATACCTGTGTACATCTAGCGACCCTCATCATCCAGCCTCATATAGGAAATGCACTTGTTTTGATAACAGCTGGCTCATTCGTGTACTCAATTAACGTTTTTTAACGTTTAAGTTCTTGTTACTGTGACATACCAAGTAATTTTTATTCAGGATTAAATTTTTGCTTACTTTTGCTTGGCACATGTTATGAGGTTGGTTTGAAATGGTATTAAAATTTATAAAATATAATATTGTATAGTATTAGAAATATTGTAATTGACCATTTTTTATTTATTTATACATTTTTACTAAATTAATTGTTTGATAAAGTTAGCCATTTCCACAATGTTTTAAAATTGCTTTAACGTTTAAAAAAATAATTTAGCATTTGATTTAGGCTATTTATTTATGGATGATTTTTAACTATTTTTGTCTCATCTAGACATTCAGGACTAGCTTGGTTCTAAAATTAAGAATCAGTGAAAAATAAACATGGGTTTGCTTTGCCCCTTAATATGAATAATGGATAGATTGTTTCCCCCTTTATTATTTATTATATGTTTTATGTGTGTTTTTCCATGTATTTTGTGTTCAATGTTAATTATTCTTATACATACCCCAGCCAACCCTGAAACAATGTGCCAAACACCCCCACTCTCACTTTACGTAAATTACGTGAAGCCAGGTGTTGTAATAAATTACAGGCTTCAGAATCTTGAGCTCAAACTATTCAAATTATAACTCCATGATTTAACTAATGTTAACTATAATGGGACCTCATTTTAAAGTGTTATCCTAAAAACATTGGTATTATCAGGACATTAAAAGGTCAAATAAAAAATTAACCAGCTAAAAATGTTTTAGTGAAATATATTTTAAAATACATAAATTAATGCATTAACAACGAGCAATATATTTATTATTCTTCGTAAGTTATCTCAGGTCCATTATATATTCACTGATATACTTTTGATTTTAAGGTATTAGTAAATGTTGAAATGAACATTAAGATTAATACATGCTAGAAATATTTGTCTTCGTTAGTTCATGTTAACTATCTAATTTTGGATTAAAGAGGGCAAACTCAACTTTGTTACACCCTATGACCCACAAAACAAGCATGTACCAACCAACACTGGTTTCATCATGTTGTTCATATTACTCAGAACTTACTCATAAAATTACACTGTAACATGAACACTAATGTGAATCGTGACCCAGGCCATTTCCTTTGAAGTTTTTTAGATTCACAGACTGTTGTAGAAGTAGGTTACGTAGTGTGTGCCAACTGCCATATATTCTCATAACTCTCTTCCTCCAAGGCTAACGCTGTTAATCAAAGCGCAGAGGCTACAATCTGTTTCGGTTCTTGCATCTTCTCAGTATATGTGGGGCATGGGCCAGTTGCAGTAGTAAATAACCTGTGTGATGAATGGATGAGTCTGGTCAGGAGAAATATGCTGACCATCATCTCTTTTTTCTTATCGACACAGTGATAAACTCACCTCTCTGAAATATGTCAAAATGGCAACATTAGTGATCTCTAGTTGTGAATTGCGAATGTCTTTGGAAGATTTAAATCCTTTGCAAGTCATAATTGTTCTATCATTACACGCATATAGAGGCAAGGTCTTTATGTAAAGAATCTGTGCTGACATAATTTCCTGGAGGTAATATTCATGTATACCATTTGGGGTCAGCAAGATTTTTGTTTGTTATTTGAAATAAATTAATATACTTCCATTCAGCAAGGATTCTGTTCTTTTGAATTTTCTATTCATAAAAAATAAATAAAAAATCCTGACAAAAAAAAAAAAAAAAATCCTTGTTTTCACTAAAAACTGTTTTAACAATAATAATAAGAAATGCTTCTTTAGCAGCAACTCAGAATATTAGAATCATTTAGATGCTGAACATTTTGCATTCACATGTATAAATTACATTATAAAATATATTCAATTAGAAAGCAGTTAATTTTTAACGGGTTTACAGTATTTTTTATCAAATAAATGAAGCTTTCATGAGTATAAAATAATTATTTTCAAAAACATTAAAATAACTTGATGACCCCAAATGTTTAAATGGTAGTGTATACAGTGTGTTCTTATAGCCTATCTACAGAGGTGTAATTGAAAGTATTAAACCCTCATTGCAAATCTGGGCCCGTATTCCTAAAGAATCTAAGAATCCTTTTAGAAAACTCTTAATTTAGCTTAAAAACTTTTACGTAGGAGTCTTAGCTTAAGAGTGATTCGGGACCGATCTGAGAGCAACTCTGAGTAAGGAAAAGACAAAAACTTTCATCTTAGTGAGGAGGCGGGGTTGACCCCGTTGCTATGACACAATCTTTTGAAGACTGCGATTGGTTGGTTGTCCAAGAAGGAAAAAAAAGAGTGATTTAAGTATACAGGTGAAACTCGAAAAATTAGAATATCGTGCAAAACTTATTTCAGTAATTCAAATTAAAAGATGAAACGAATATATTTAGTATATATAACTATAAACATTACATTCATGTAATATTCTAATTTTCTGAGAGTTTGAATTTTGGGGGTTTCATAAGCTGTAGTTAATCATCAACATAATAACTTTTGCATGATATTCTAATTTTTCGAGTTTCACCTATAGGGTCTATTATAAGCCTTCACTTTGAATTACATGCGTAATTTTTCCTATTTGACCGCTTTCACACACACACACACACACACACACACACACACACACACACAGACAATTTATATATATATATGTGTATATAAATCCTTTTTTTATTTACCATGCTGTTAATTTCCTATAGGGTATTTGATTGGCTTAGAATGAGAAAAATTGTTCCACTCTTTCCAATTACACTGATTGCTCGCGTGTCTATTTAAGTGGTGGTTTGAATGTTGGTTTTAACATATCAAACTCACTGTCATCCATCGTCTGCAACACATTTCTTGTCTTTCTGCCATTTTCTCCTCTGATATAGAAACTCTTAAGCCTCTTAAAAGTCGTCGTCTGTGCTCCTAACAATTTTGACCGTAAGACCTCTTTTAAGGGTTAAGATACTCTCTGAAGTACTTTTTTCTTTACTAGGATTTTTTCTTTAATTTTAGGAGTAAACGCCCACATTTCTAAGAATTTTCTTAGAATTTTGTCACTAGGAGCTACTTTTTGCATTAAGATTCTTTAGGAATACGGGCCAAGGTCTATTGGCAACATCTACAGACTTTTAGCTGTTTGCAATGACCAAATCAATCAAAATAAGTGAAAATGGCTCAACACAACAAATGATTAGAGTGTTTTCCCCAAATTCAACAACAAAAAAAATGCAACTTTTAACTTCTGCAGTCTGAATACTAGAATCCCTCACAACAGCACAAATCTGCAAAACAGGTTTGCACAACTTATCCCTTGCACAACTTATCAAGGGCTTCATTAGTGGCACCAGGTGTGCTTGAGGTAGAACACCTGAAATATCTGAACTGGTAAGGTTTGTTGAGTTTCACGTTTGATTGCATGTTAGAAATAAGGTTAAGTCAAAAGAATGGTCCAAAAAGTTAAGAGAAGATATCACCGCCCTTCACAAACAAGGAACAGGATACAATAAGATAGCGAAGGCATTAAATGGTTCTTAGACACTGTTGCAAGCAGAGATCGCAAGTTAAAGGAGCAGTGGTTACACTACCTGGACAGGGCAGAAAAAGAAAGCTATCAATGGCTGCAACCAGATTTCTGTTGCAAAATACCTGCAGCCAGACTTGGTGGTCTTTGAAGTATATACATTGAAATATCTGGAAATCCTAGGAGAAAATGTCATGCTGTCAGTGAGGAAGCTGAAGCTTGGGCATCATTGGACCTTCCAACTGGACAGTGAGGCTTGGTTGCAGAAGAAGTTCTAGAAGATTATGGTGATGGCCATAATCTTCTAGAACTTCTTCTACAACCAAGCCTCACTGTCCTGTTGGACTTGAACCCCACACTTGAACCCCATAGAAAATCTCTGGAGGGATTTGAAGAAAGCAGTTGCAGCACGCAAACCCAAGAATATCACTGAACTGCAGACCATTGCTCATGAGTAATGGACTAAGATTCCTCAGAAACGCTGCCAGATGCTGGTGTCTGGTTATACATCTCATTTGCAGGAGGTCATAACAACAAAGGGGTGTTATATTAAGTACAAAAGATGCTTGCTGTGAAGGGGTTGAATAATTTTGAGACTGCAGAAGTCATTTAAAGTTGCATTTTCAGTTGCAACTTCAGGATTTTGGGAAACCACTTGAAACATTTGTTTTGTTGAGCTATTTAAATTACTTTTGTTTGATTTGTTCATTGCAAATAGCTAAAAGTCTGTAAATGTTGGCAATAGACCTGATTTGCAATGGGGGTTTAATAATTTCTATTACAACTGTATATACAGTAGGCCAATACATATATACACACAAAATGAATTTAAACATTGTGAATTGCTTGGCTAGCTAATGATTAGACATCAACTCTGAGAGATGTAATTTGTGGACAGAGCGAAGTAAAAGTGCCTATAGAAAGGTTGACTTGACACGCTTTCTGTTTGAGTTTCATATCTCGTTCGCTAAATTTTGCACTCCTGAATGCCAACCAACCACCCATGTTCTGTGTGAGTTCTGGTGTGTGTGCGTATATTTCCCAGTGGGAACAGGGTGGAGTGCCCCAGAAATATGCCTTATATGTCACAGACACAGAGAGGATCGCTTCCTACTAGGGGATGTTGGCTGCCCTAAATACCAATAGTTGTGAGTGTAAGAGAGAGAGAGAGAGAGAGAGAGTTTACCAGTGAGATGTAAAGAGGAGAGAAAGGGATAAGAAAGGGAGGCTGAAAATGAAATGGTGTGTGTGTGACTATGTGTCCTCAAAACACTGTTTAATATAATCAAATCTGTGAGAGTTAAATTCTCTTGCTGTGCGTCATTCGGTACACAAAAATATCGTACTGTGAATATCAATGGAGTTCCTGAGTTACAAAACTTCTGCTGTTCCTGTTTACCTTAAAATGTAAAAAGGCAGAGAAAAGTTTCTCTAAGCTAAACTTCTCTGTTGAGATCTGAAAAGAGATTCTGCATGGAATAAGAATGATAGACGTGCCTCTCTGAACTTAATAAAAGATGTTGGATGGTTGACCTGAGTGAAACAAAGTGCAGTAAAGAAGACAAGCGGCTCCTTGAACGTGCACTTTCAAGAGAACGTGGCCCCTGCCTTCTGTGCTACTGTTTATACAGACAAAAATGCTGTGAATTATAAACACTTGCTTGTGTTGGTGAAAAAAGGTGAGAGTTATAAGATCTGGTGCTGCAGTTCTCCCTGTATTACGATTAATAAAAAAGTTGTGTACAGAAGTGCAATTGTAGAGTACCTGCGTCTTTCGTTTTTAGCCAAAGTCCCTTAAGTCCTTTAATTTCACCTGGCATCCATCTTGGTAACACTCTTTGACAGATATTCTCTTTTCAGATAATGGAGAATTTAAGAACAGAACTATAAGGATTAGCATTTTTTATGTGTTCAAGAAAAATGTGCCTCTACTCACATTTTTGTAAAACTCAGAAAACATACCTATCCTGACAAATTACTGCAGATTCCAGCAGAAAAGACCACTAAAGTCAACAACCTTTTCTTACATTTAGCTTCTGCAGGTATGATATGAAAGTCTTAATGATTTTCTGTGGTAATCGACAACACCATTTTGTTTTTAGCTCTCAATATTGCATTCAATTAGGATCATTTAGCTGACTCACTTTTAATTTGTGGATATGCTGTTTTTTTATTTTGCCAGCATCTGGTTATTTGTATGAATATGAGTCTGCTAATCATAGAGTGTTCCCGCTCTCTTTGAATTTGTAGTGGTGTTTTAGTGTTCACGTTCACCTCTGCAGCATCATTCAGTACAACTCTCTGAATGGCTAGTGTGGTCTCTGCTGGCATGTTTCATATGCTTGTTTCCTGTGTGGACAGAGGAGCCCTTATTCCCCTTCCCTGCACAAAGCATGCTGGGTAGCACACTCAGAACAGACATGTGCTGTGTGAGGAGAGTGACATGTTGAATGCTGATTCGCTAGTGCTGCAGGTGCCCATCACTAATAGTTCAAAGGGCATTTGTATGTGACTGTGTGAGACAAAGTAAAAGATTGATAGGGATGGGACAGACAGAGAAAGGCAGAATGAAAGAGAGAGCAAGGTTTTTACAAGAACTCACACTGGTAGAATTTAGCCTCACCTGTTGTTTCTTATGTGAGTTTTCTTATATGTGAGGTTTTGACGGAAGGATTTTGGGTGGTATGGGATGTTACTGTGTTTGTGTGTTTAAAGGAGAGCTTGTATATCATGTTCCATGGCTTGAAGGCTCAGACTCTGTTTGCAGATTTAACGCCAACTCTTGGCTTACACATACACAAACACACATTCACACTACATGCATAATGGTGTTATTGTCTGTATTGACACAAATGAGGAAGCATTTTAGATAACAAATGACAATTAAATGCTTTCTTATACCCTGTGCACAGCCCCATCAGTAAGACTCAATACTCACTTCAATACTCCTGTAGAGAACAAAGAAATGTTCATTTTAACTCATTTTATACTGTATCTTATTTAGCATGTTTTAAGACATTATTACACTTCAAACAATCAATACTGTGGGTGAAAAACAGGCTCAACAACTAGCTTTGTTTTCTGAATTGGCCAAGCTATGTAATGTTAGGAAAAAAGGAAATATACTGGTGCATATAAAATACGAAATATTTATATATTACACTTGTAAATATTTATATATTACACAGATGACACTTGTTTATATATATATATATATATATATATATATATATATATATATATCTGCAATATTTATATCAGTGATTTTTGTGTCTTTTATATCAGTTTTAAATTATAACTATATATATTATTAATTACACATAGTTTTATAATAATAATCAATTTCAGTTATGTTCATTTACTTTTAACATCCCACGGTATCATTAGCATTTCATCAGTTCTTACTTCCTAATCCATGACCTTGGTGGAATATAAGTCATAGGAATATAATTTTTTTCTTACTTTACTGTATGTCTCTCTGTCTGTCTTTATAGTGATCAGTTTGTGTGTCTGCAGTCTGAATCCCATGTAATGTTTTCTCACAGCCTTGGGGAGACATGTTTGTGTGGGTGTAAATGTAAACTGCCCATCTTAAATTTACTGAAAAATGTGAGACTCACAGTGACTTTTACTCCAGTCAAAGAAAATTGCATAGATCAATGTTGTGATTCACTTCAAATGATCCTTCTGTGTATGGAATTCAAGAGTCACTACCAAAATTGCACCGATTGCAATGTTCAGTTTTTGAACAAAGTAGTGACCAGAGCCTGGACCATTTTTAGTACAACTGCTGTCAAGAAAGGCGTGAAACTTGTGGTAACATTTGATTGAACCTTATTGTTTAGGAGTGAATTGCGGATATAGAGTGTGGTCGTCACTTACAGTAGGCATTCAGAAGAAGAGTGACAGTGTATTTAGCTGCAGTGTGTACGTCGTCAGAAAAAGCGAGAAGAAAGGTGTATTAGAGTTACTCTAATAAACAGGGATCTGCAAGCCGTGCTATAAGATCACTGATGTACGAAGTCCTCTCTTCTCTCTTGCACCATCTCTGCTGCATTTGACAGAGAGAGAGACACAATTTAATATTCAATCTAGTTCAGTCTACATGAGAAAGGGAAATTGGGAATGGAATTTAGAGAGCAGTTTTTAATAAGCAATTCATCCTGGGTCCATTACACCTCTGAATCTCTCATCCACATCCCGAGCCTCATAGAGCACAAGTTTTACAAATCCTCCTTGTGAAGCGGCAGAATTTCTGAATTAAATAATAGAAATGACTCCCGTTCCCATAAACGCATATGGTGAACAATGTGACTAGACAACATTTAGTTGTCTGTGTGACTTTATGCAAATTATGTGGTGAATTAGGATATATAAAGCTGATTTAGAAACGAATCAGAATTTGCCCCCTGTTCAACTAGTAATGACATGCAAATGTCAAGTGTTTGCTATGTGGATATATGAGCTAAGAATTCTGTGATTGTGTGAGAATAAAATGGGTTTTGATTCTTTGAGCTTTAGTTTCATGCTTTGTGTTTGTGGATGGTTTTTGTATATTTGACAGAAAAAAAGATGAATGGTCACTTTAGATTTAAACATCATGTTCATATTGGAATATACTACTCTCTTATACTCTCTCTAATACATTACAGCATTCCTGCAAATTTTACCCAGTGGTTGGTTACCCAGTTAAATTAAATTAAAACCATTTTTGATCATTTTCATTTGAATTCTCCTGTATTGTTCAATGGAAGAACATCTGTTATATTTAGAGCCTGAATTAAATAATTGGGGTTGGGGGTAATAGGAAAAATGTTTGTTTGAGTACGGAGGCATACAAACGTGGTCTGTATAGATGTGTGTGTGTGTGTGTGTGTGTGTGTGTGATTCACTTGAAATCCACTATACAGGGGAAACTCGAGAAATTTGAATATCGTGCAAAAGTTATAATTTTGATGATTATGGCTTAGCTTATGAAAACCCCAAATTCAAAATCTCAGAAAATTTGAATATTACATAAAAAAAAGATAAAAAAAAGGGATTTTAAATACAGAAATGTCAGCCCTCTGAAAAGTATAATCATATCATGCATATGTATGTAGTTATAAATATATTATTAGTTTCACCTTTTAATTTGAATGACTGAAATACATTAACTTTTGCACGATATTCTAATTTTTCAAGTTTCACCTAGTATGTATGTATATTTAAAGCAGATATAATAGTGAGGTGTTTGCATGAAAGGCAAAGTAAAAGATTGAAGTGCATTCTTATAAGCAATCAAAGCAGCTTGAAGAGGTTTTTAGTTTCAGTGTGTGTGAATGTGTGAGAACCCAGTCCAAACCACAGATCCTGTCTGCCTCAACTTTCAGCTCTTACACATCAGTCTATTAACCCTCCATTTATTGATCCGTAATGGACTCTCTATTTGCACACAGTAGATTAGTTGAGGACGAGAACACTGGGTCTCATCTTCACTCTCATTATCTCTATCTCTCCTCTCTTCTGCCTAAAATGGCAATCTCAAGAGTGTCAGTGCATATTACAGTAAGTTGAACAGTATACAAATAAGCTTTTTTTTTAACTTAGTATAACAACAGCTTAACTTAGTTTTAAGGATTTCCACAGTCTGAAAGAATCTTTATGAATTATGAATGTTTCATAATGAGTGATACAATTCTAGCAATCATAGCAATAGGGCTGCAGGATTTATCGTTTTAGCATCGATATTGTGATGTGCACATCCGCAATAGTCAAATCACAGGATGTGTGATGTCAAGTGGATAGTAGTTGATACGTGATCCATATGGACCAGGCACCATGGTTCAAAACGCACTTGTTTCTCGGATTAATTGCAAAGTTCAACCATCATAGAATGAAAGTTTATCATTTGCACATGCTTTAGGTCCTGACAGTTGAAACATTCAAGCAATTTTATATCATTTGAGTGCACAAAGACGCGAAAGAGAACTCAATTAGGACCTCGTGCGCCATTTTCTGTGCATGCACACAGAGGCAGCGCGCGAACACCATATTCCGTCTTCTATATTTGTTCTTGGATGGGCACATAAGCACAAAATTATGTCAAAATGCCTGTCTCGGCGATCATCCTCATAAACACAATCGCTTATTTACGTGAACGTAAACAATTAAGAAAGAAAACTTATAATCATAATAAATATAACTAATAATTATTGGATCCGCGCATTAGCTCTTAAAGTGACAGCAGCCTAATATACCTGCTGCTGTCTGCATATATTATGAGTCATTAATGTTAATCAAACAACAAAACACAAAGAAAACCTATTTTGTAGTTTTAACAAAGATGAATTATATTTAATTTATACAGTGAAGACTATTCAGTGTTAATTTACGTTTGATTATTCAATTTATGTACCTGAATACTGTTAGACTTACCTGCAGGTAATGGATATAAAAAACAAAGCACTGTTTATTTCTTTTGTATCTTTGTTCTATTGTATTTTTCTATGCTTGTAATTTGTTTATTATTTTCTATGCAGATTCACTTAATGTGGTGAACGGTTTTCATAACGCAATATATATTGCAGAAAACAAAATATTACAATGTCAGTTTTTTTCTAATATCTAATTCCTAACTAATTTATAATGCTAAAGGAGAGAGGCATCATCAGTTTTGCATTAAGGAATTCCTTAATGCAAAACTGATGATGCCTCTCTCCTTTAGCATTATAAATTATAGGACAATGAAGTTTAGACAAACTAATGGGAGAGGAGAGAGGGAAACATGATTTGTCAATGACCTCGAGCAGGGACTTGAACTCTCGGATCACTTGTTATTAAGGCAGTAATTTTAAAAAATGAGCAGAATTGGTAGATCAGACATGTTTTCTGCTGTTCTGTTTTGCCTTGTTTATTCAGTCAGTTGACACTTTTGACTCAAATAACTTGCTGTTATTGCATTGCAGCATGCTGTTGAAGAGGTAAAAATATGTAACAGTGTGAAATTATGAGCTATCTTAAATGTAAAAAAGCATAGATAATCCACTAGTCAAAGCTCTGACTCCTGGGAGCAATAAAAGCAGCACAACACATATACAATGCAATAATGCAGTGCTATTTTGTAAGTGTGGACTGGCTAAGCTGTTTGTGCCATTGTAAGTTATGATTCTTGTACTAACTGGAGACAAATTCATGAAAAGCGTTATTAAATGCAAAAGTCTTCCTGGTGTGAAAGCGAAGCGCTTGTTGCAGAGTAAACTTTAGCTTTGACAACCTTTCTAACCAACAGGGTTATTAGAGTAAATGTAAAATTTACACTACAAGGTATAGGAATTGGAATGGATTGCACAATTTGGGACTGTAAACCTTTTAATTTAGTAGATGTATGAATGTTTTAAGTTTACTAATTTCTATTAGAATAGAAAAAGTTAGTTCCGCTGTTGTGCCGAATTCTGACCCCTGCCAGATTATTACCCCGCTATAGGTAGTCCCCAAGTATAGGTAGGTTTAGGATTAGGGGTGGGGGTGAAGTTAGGAGAGGGCAACCAGGTAGCGGCCTCAACTCAATTGGGCAGGGAGTTAAAATTCTGCACAACACTGGTCCTCACATTTGTTTGTCTCAATGAGTTATCTGAGCTTTAGCAGTAATACCATACTAAATACAGAGTTTTTTTGGACACCAGAAGTGAGTATTTGTGGTGCATATGTTCTCAACCAAACGATAATCAGATTTTTACTGTGTTAAATGCAGCAAACAGATCTAAATGCATTAAAGCAAATGAGCAGGAGGAGGTTTGTGCACTACTGAGTCACTAGTAGGCAAGTCTAATAGTATATTCAAACACTCCTAATACTGCTGGAATATTTGCTGACAGCTAATGTGCAGAGAGGTGCTGATTTGTATACTAATGCACTCTAGCATAACGGTCCAGTTACTGAAAGATGTAATGTTTTGTCTCTCACTTCTGAGGATAATAACCAAACTGCACCACTTCTGCCTCCCCCGTACCAGCAGCTCGGTTGACACACTGCCAAACCATGAAAACATTTAATTTCCATTTAATAATGAAAGATAAGTCATAGAATTCAGACTTGTATGTAAATGTGTTTCTGATGTGACTGTTTTGTTTATTTGGTAATATACTAAAAGAATGTTGTTAGTTAAGAATGTTATCTCACGAGACGAGATAATACATGATATTGGGTTCACGAGAACGAGTCAAGACGATATTTTTAAGTAACACTATATTTAAGAAACCTTAAAAATCTTTTATTTTACTGAAAGTCAGAAAATGCAAAAAATACAGGGGCATTTTACTTATGGCCATTATCGTAATTGGACATGAAAATCATGTGGTGAAAATCATGTTGTTTATGTCTATGTGGTGTTTTTAATGTGCTTTAAGACAAACCATGTAAAAATTCATAAGTCAGTACCATTTCTGAGTATTTCTCCTTAAAACACAGTTTGATATTGCCGGTGTTTGTTACGTCACAAACTGCATTATGTCATTTTACAAATCAGTGCTTGTATAACCAATCACGTCAACGTGCGGACGGCTTTAGCATATTATCAACTGCTGTGATGCGGGGTTGTCTCAAGAGAAGCCAGTTTATAGGCCTATATCAGTGATTTTTGCTGTTATATTTTTCAGTTTATATGAAAAATCAGATACATTTAGCAATATAGCAGATGAATTATGTGTATGATGTATGATGCTGATGTTCAAAGCGAACAGGAACATGGTTTGTGTAACATTAGCAACACATTATTAGCTGTTTGATAACATAGTCAAGTAAAAGGCTAATCATAATTAATTACCGTTATGTATCCGACATTGTAAAGAGCGATACCATTTTACAGCGTTTACTTCACTAAAGTTTAGCTGGTGTGAGTAAGTGGAGGCGGGGCTAATTTGCATATCCATGGATCGGCGTATACTAAATAAAGCAAGGGTGGAAAGTTACATTCAAGCTATTTTAAGGCTTGAATGATTTTATTTTCACTGGAAAAAACATTTAAATATGTCATTTTGGTGATCAAAGATGAGTTTAAGGGATACAATTATTGGCTACACTTCGATGATTTAAAAAAAAAAAATCGAACACTCAAATTTAATCGAGGAATCGTGACGGACCTATAATAATTATCTTGTAATGAATGTCAGTTCAATTCTACTTTCTGAGTAGGAATTATCATATGCAGTAAAAGACAGAACAATATAATGCAAGCCCTTTAAAAAGTTTTGCCACAAACTCAGCTCCGTCATGCTGATTTCAACTTGACGAACAATATCGTCAAGATTAATATTGCGATATCTCGTGGCCTAAACGATTTCACAGTGGGCTTGGCTTCCCTCTGCTCTATTGTAAACAAATATTAGCCTGTGAAGTCCCTGACTAAAATACATCTCATCTTATTTTAGTGTTTGGACACATGAAACTTTCTCACACTGGTGACAGTTTAACTAGGAAGAATCTATGTCTATCCACGTTCAGCAGGTTTACAGTTAAGCTTAGGCAAAATAATTTTTTTTATTTTTATGTAATACATGCAATATAGGTCATGAAATGATATAAGCTACATTCATGCAGTCAGTGTTTGGCATTGACTGTTATGGCTGTTTGGTCAGTATGATTTTTTTGATGTTATGTCATGTTACAAAAGATTTTTTAATAACAAAAACCCCTGCTGTTCTTTTGAACTTTCTGTTTATCAAAGCATCCTGAAAAGAATGTATAGAGAAAATTCAGCTTTGATATCACAAGAATACATTTAAAATATAGGCTATTAAAATAGAAAACATTCAAAAAATCTTACCGACCCCACGCTTTTTAATTGTATTTATTGTAACTATTGTTAATATCAAGACATTGTATTGTGTCAGTTAGGATTAATGACTAAATCTAAATTGTTTGCCATTTTCAGACACTCCTGCAGCTTTTATCCTTTCAGATCTCTCAAAATGTTCCAGTTCAGGATTTATTCTTTTTTTTTTTTTTTTATATATAATCCATCTCTCTCATACACAACACACCTATTTTTGCATCTTTTTACAATCCAGAAGACTTTGAAAGACCTAACATTAGTGAATGATTAACAAAAAAGAATCCACAAATCACACAGATTGCTGTTCTAATCTATTCTATACAGCCCATACCAACTAACTTTGGTTATAAAACACGGTTGTCGCTCTGTAACCAGATTGTGTAGAAACAGTACTATATTTAACACTCAACAGGACTGACAATCTGCTGCTGTGTGAATGTAGCCATGGGCACCGTAACTCTCACCCTTACTGGACTTCTAGATTTTTCCAGCAAGTGTTTAAATGGGCTCAGAGATCCTCAGTTGTTTTGGGAGTTTGTGTTTGGCTTTTGTGTTTGTTCAATCTGCCCATGGAGCACCAATAGGATTCAGTTGTGAGATGCAGGGCTACTTTCCCAGAAAGAGCTTTAGAGAGAAGACAGAAACGAACAATCGCTTTGCATTAGGCGAAAACGCTCTGGCACAATCAATATCCTGTTTGTGTGTGAGTGCGTGATGGTGCACAAGAGATTGTTGTATGCACGTGTGTTATGGCATGTGGAAAATGGATAGAAACAATGGACGAAAGATTCAAAGGCAGCTGAGAAGAGATGCATCTCCCTTTATCCAATCTTTAAAAGCCCTCTTTTCCATTCTCATTACTCTCTGCTTGTTTCCTTCTTCCCATTTAATTATTTTCACTTGTTCACAGTCTCTCTCTCTCTTGCTTCACCTCTATCTCTTCCCATCATAGTGTGTCCTCTGTTGCTTTTCATGTAAAATCCTCCTCACACTCTCTCTCTCTGTTTCTCCAGATGAGTATTAGCCAGCCGGTCGAGTAGAGGATCCCTCACATCCCACCTGCAGTCATGAATGGTAAGAACACAGCTCTTTTGTGTCAAGGCATGCCATTTCTTTAAATCCATTAACCCTTGTGTATTTTAAAACCCATTTGACTTTCTTCTGTGGATCACAAAAGTAGATGTTTAGCAGAATGCCCAAGCTGCTCATTTCCATACAATTAAAGTGAATGGTGACCATGACTGCCAAGGCTTGACTTTAAATAACTTAAATTTCAACCTGTTCTTCATACAAAGCTACCATATTGCCTCCTCTTGGAATATAGTCATATGGACCACTTTCATGATCTGTTTATCATGCATTTTGTCTTTTTATTGGAGCTCGACTGCTGGTCCACATCCAGTTTTATTATTTAGAAGCGAGCAACTCTGACATTCTACTAAATATCTTGTTTTGTGTTCTGCAAAATAATGTTATATGGGATTGGAATAACTTGAGGGTGAGTAAATGATGACAGCATTTTCAATTTTAGCTGAACAATCCCTTTAAAAGGATGAAGAGGTTATAAAGAATAATTCAGACGCATTTGGCTTGTGTGCTGAATCACTACAGCATAGAACATCAGCAGAACTCCACTATAAGAGTTAACAGTCTTAGTGATGAAGTCGTTATCAAAATGTTCTTCTGATTAGATTCAGCACAGTGTTTGTATAGAACACACCCAGGTGAAATTTACTAATGACTGCTTCCCTATTTATATTGGGAAATGCTAATATTTGCTAAACTCTGTGAAGTGTTTTGACAGGTTTTTGAATATTTGCTACACTTGCTCATAAAAACACTTTAAAAATTGTATTACCTAATGTATTGCGGTTAATTCTATTATTTAAATCGTTCTCCATCACAGCTTTAAAATGTACAATTTAAAACAACAATTTTAAAATGTACTCTGGTGGCACCATGGAACAGTGGATACAATTATTTTAAAGGCACTGTAAGACACTTTTGTGTAAAACAAAATTGTGTAAATGTAAATGTTCAAAAACTTGTCTGTACCCTCATACTTGTTTGTGAGTGAAATCTGAAGAACCAGTCTGCTGTGGTTCAAGTCAGCTCTCGCTGATGGTTTAATGAAATATTTATCTTAAGATAAGCTTGAGAAAGAGAGCAAGCAAAGTGAGTAAAGTATGTTTAAATCTTGGGTGTGTTTTGTATTGTGACTTTAAAGTAAGCCTTCGCAAAATTTAAGCATTTCCATTTAAGCGACAATCTCTCACTTTAAGAAAATCCCAGGAGGGATTTTCAGGTCTATTTGTTAAATGCTGCATCAGGGTGGTGGTAACAGTGGGGAAGCTGAGGCTGCAGGTTTGAACACTAGTAGTTGGTTTCTGAGATCAGTCATATTTGTGTAATGGCTGGTGTATGTTTGATGCTAAATCATCTCAAATAAATGCTAATGTCAGCACAGTGAGGGACATTTTGGGCATTTTTAGGAATAAGTTCTGTGTGTGTATGTGCCGGGTGCTTATTGTCTCTGTACTCATTCATTTATTTGTGTGTGTAGTGGCTAATCCCATTAGCGCTTTTGGGAAAGAGTCGCCTCTTCACAGTGTAATTAACTTGGAAGTGTAGTGCACTGTAGAGAAACAGATATTGTTTGTTTATAATATGCATAGTTGTTTCTGTATAAGTGCTAATGCTAAATAAGCACAAAAGCAAACCTGATACTTCTTCAAAACAGAGAAACACTTTCACTTACTTTAATTGCTGGATGGGCCTGAATAAGTAATAAAGCTTGATTACATGTTTCACTGTGTCGCCTGGAGAGATACAAATTTCCCAAAGGAGCACCTGAATACACCATCACACAGACTCCCTGATTCCCACACTGACTCACTCCGTTGCCACGTTTCAATGTTAGGAGACCTGATTGTCTTTAAGTAAAAATAAGTAAAAGTTGTTTTAGTACTGTAATAAGTACTGACAAATTCTTTTTGTTGATGTAAACTAATATAGCCAGGTTATTTCAGCCATATTAAATTGTATTTTCTTTTTTTTACTCAGGACAGTCCCTGCTTCATGAGCTTTGTCCCAACAATTACCCCAAATGTAAAGATGTCCCTGGTTCTGCTTTTAGACTTAATGACTTAAAATGAACCATCCTCAATGTCCTTGTAACTGCTTGTGCTTCACAATAGGATGACATTGCAAAGAAGGAAAGCTGTTGCTTTGCTATTGCAAATTGTTTTAGAAAATCAGCCTACAATATATGTTTCACAATGTAAAACCATTTTTGAAGCTGTTCAGAAAACGTTTATTTAAAGGTACACCATCAACACATTGTCACACAGTGACCTGCTTCATGTAAAAATGAAATAAAACGGCTCTTATTGGACTACTGATATGAATGGAGTCACGCGAGTGAACGTGATTTCAAACATGAAAAACCTGTTAACTTCTTTAGAAATGTATCTGAGTGCAACTACTTTGGTCAAGGTTGGACTAATTGCTTCTTTTTTGCCATAACATTTTTTTCTATTTTCCTGAAGAAAAGGCTTCTTATCTCAAATGGTCAAATCTTTTTTATCTTTTGGTGAATGAGCTAAATTTCCATAAAAAAAGACACCACATGATTTCACAGACCTGCACTTAATTAATCATGATGGCCTTTTTCTGAATCTCAGCGCTGCTGACAATGCAGGAAACCTGAGCTGAAAGTACTGTTTGTCCTCCCCAGAGAGAAAGAGACTGAGAAAGAAAGAATAAATACTGTAAGTGGGTGTGTTAACATTTGTCCCTCCCAATTCATTCATTAATATAGAAAGATATTTAATGAGCAATTATTGTGACATAGTTAGTTAATGCACCTTTCTGTTTATATAAATGTGTATAACGTGGATAGGTATGAAAACAATGTTTTTGAAATCTGTTTGAAGCAAGCAATGTGGTCAGAGCTGCTATTTAGCTGTATTTTTCAAACCAAGTGCTGTCTGCACCTATTAAGAGCAATGCCAAAAACACCAGCAGGTGATAAAAGGCTTGTCTTCAGTGCTCTGTGTGAAAGCAGTGTTGAGATTGACCCACTTTGAGCATGTTAAGTTGGAGGCAGGTTGTTACTTGGCACTAGGATTTCAGATGGATCTTCTCCTGCTGCCTCTGAAACACATCATGGTTTAAAATAATAGTAATTATTAATGGGGCTGTCATTCCATTAAAATGTGCAAAATATGCAGCCTCCCTCACTCCCTCCCTCCCTGCAGACAGACAGACATTTCTAATGCCTGGATCACACAAGCCAACAGCCCTTGTCAAAGCAACAGACAACATCTCGCAGAGAACTGGCAGGAACTTCAAGACCCAGAAAGTAGAAAAACAACAGCTGATCTTGGAAGAGATTTGTGAAGATTGAACATAATTATCTAAAATCTCTTTCACTTTCTCTCTCCCTCTCGTTTTCACAGGTGGTTTTACTATATGGGCTATAACTCCAGAAGAAAGGGGGAAACATGACAAACAGTTTGACTCTCTGGCTCCCACTCTGGGCTATTTGTCAGGTAAGACCACACACATACATCCACTACTGAAATGTTTGGTGTCATTAACTTAAAATTTATTTTTATTTCTTTAATTTAGCATGGACAGACACATTAAATTAATTAAAAGTAACAGTAGAGCCATTTATAATTTTACAAAAAAAATCTATTTCAAATAAGTTCTGCACTATTAAACTTTCTATTCATCACAGATTCCTGAAAAAAAAAACATTTCCACAAAAATATTAAGCAACACACAACTGTTTTCAACTCGTATACTAAAGTGCTTGAGCACCATATCAGTATATGATATTCATATAGTAATAGACAGATCTTACAGACAGACAGATCATGTAAGTAATGGTGCTTAACATTCAGGTTTCCATCACAGGATCACATTTAAAATATATACAAATAGTAAACAGTTACATTATAATATTTCACAATATTTCTGTTTTAACTGTAGTTTCGATCAAATAAATGCAGCTTTGCTGAGCATATATAAGACTTTCAAAACAAAAACAAATATTTTGAATGGTACATATATTCTGCTCTTATACAATGCACATCATTTTATGTTTTATTTCATTTTAGGAGATCAAGCACGAAAGTTCTTCCTGCAGTCTGGTCTTCCCACAGCAGTCCTGGCAGACATCTGGTAAGAGTACACACACATACACACACCCTTAATGTACATACATGCGTTATCCGGTTCTTCTGTCTTGCCCTTCCCATTTCTCCCAATAAAGGTATGTTAAATTTGAAGAGCATGTATGACTTTTGACCACTGTATATCTATGTGCATACAAATAAACTGCACATGTATATGTGTCTGTTTGGTTGCCTTTTCTATGGCAGGGCTAGAATTATCATAATAGTGTTGTGAAATGAATGTGTGTGGGACAATGTGATTTGTAGCCACATACCTCTCCGGAGGGCGGAGGTTCCCAAAAGTAACCTCTTCCTGTCTGTGGTTAGTCTACTGATGTAAACACTGTCGCCCTTCCACAAACAGGATGAAGATTTACTGATGCAGGATACAGAAAGTTTAATTTGAGTTTATATCATTTGCTTGTTCTAAAACGCTCTTGTTCATAAATAAATATGTTAGCACAACAAAAATCTGAGCCCAAAATAATGCTGCTCTGTCATTACACACAAACTGAGTTTCTCCGTTGGGATTGTCATAGCAATTACAATTTGCTGCTTCCTTTCTCTCAGGGCACTGGCGGATATAGGAAAGGATGGGAAGATGGACAGATTGGAGTTCTCCATTGCAATGAAACTAATTAAACTGCAGCTGCAGGGTCAGCCCCTCCCATCCAACCTGCCAATCATCATGAAGCAGACGCCTACCCTTGTTATGACATCATCATCACGCTTTGGTATGAGTTGATAGCTAGTTATGTAACGTCTGGTGAGATTAGTTTGTTTTGTTAAGTTTGTTGAGTCTTTTACAGGTTGTGACTAAGATTATGCTGAAATGAAGACATACAAAATTACAAATGATGCCTCTGCAACTAACTAAAATAGGTTGAAGTACTAAAATGACTAAAATTAAATAAATAAATGAAAGCTTTGTAGAAATCTAAAAAAATCTAAAACACATGACAAAATGACTAAAACTTGAATGTGACTGAAAATATTACAATAAAAGCTATATAAATTAAAAATATTAATAAATACTATAATCGTATGTAAATAATACTAAAATAACACTGAAATAAAATTACTATTACTTCTAAATAAATTAAACATAAAACACTAAAATCTACAATCAATCAATCATTAAAATCAATCAGGCAAAAGTAAAAGAAATGTAGAACTAGTGGAAATAAGCCTGAACCGTTACACAGTATAGTCCAATATATACTCTACTGTATATGCAGTCTCTGTAAAGGATATGGTACCAATAAATCTTCTAGAAATGAGCTCAGATAATCTCTGTTTTATTTTAGGTATGGGTTCCATGCCAAATCTCTCTGCCATGTCAGTGATGCCCATCCGAATGCCCATCCCCCCAGGCCCTGCCATGACCCCTTTGGTCCCTGCGCCCACCCTGATGTCAGGACCACTGCCTCAGATGCCCAACTCTTTCAGTGTGCCAGCTTTACCTAACGGCAATGCGACTCTCCTCACACCAGCACCAGGTATCCTGAATTCACTCAATGCAGCATTTTGCACAGACGAGTATTATGCCGTTACTATGAAATTTGTATGCATTGATTAACTGCATAATCTACGACTCAGTTACAAAGTTTGCACGTGCTTTAAAGTAATTGTTTTTCTTCTTTTACCTTTTCAGCATTCCCAGCCACCAGTGGTTTGAGTAAATCTCACTCGCTCTTGGACCTTGGCTCTAGCAGGTGTGAACCCCGAAGTTCAACGCCCATGTATTTATTGGAATTGGCCGTAATAGCTGTTGCATGCAACAGGGTGTTTTTTCAGTCAGAGCTAAAAAAAAGACTTGGGCTTGTTTCGCCAGTACTTGAAGTTTGTAGTAAATAAGAGTGTGTTTGCTGACAGAGTCCTTGAATAGCACAGCTGTCTCCTTGTATCTTAATTGGATCTTGTTAGAGTTCCTCCGAGAGTCATCCAAGCTCCATGTGGTGGTACAGAAGCATGTAATAAACCCACTAATACCTGCTCAGTGCCTGTTTAAAAACTAATTTTTAAAAATGAATACACAATGTGTTTGGGATGATTATCCTGGTGATATAAAATTAAGCAACATCATGTACAGTGCTGGTCAGAATGATTTGCCCCCTTGGTAAATATGATCAAAGATGGCTGAAAAAAAATAAATCTGCATTGTTTATCCTTTTGATATTTTATTTAAAAAAATAGAAGAAAAAATCTAACCTTTTTTTGAAGTAAAAGAATTGAAAGTGGGGGTAAAATCACATTATGAAATAAATGTTTTTCTCCAAAACACATTGGGAATTATTTGCCCCCTTTTATTAAATACTTTTTGCAACCTCCTTTTTCCAAGATAACAGCTCTGAGTTTTCTTTTTTTATCTGTTGGTATTTGAAATAATCCAAAATCCGTAAACTGACAGCAGTGAGTTGGAATACTGCGGTATTGCTCATAATGATAAGTTTTAATTACGATTTTTAATGGTCCCCGTAGTGGTAATTACGGCCCTAACAAGGATTCAGCAAACCTTGCTCGGACATATCAATTATTAAAAGTATGATGTCACAGCAGAATCTCAAAGCACTGGAGGAAAAGCTGATCTTGCAGCTAGCTGGAGACCAGTTGTCTACTTTATCATGGTTCATGAAAGGATTATATTAGTGTTAATGAGCAGCTGCTAAATGGAGCTCATTTGAAAATAATTCTGCATGCAAATGCAATTTCTGAATTAAAGAGTGCTGTACAAATAAAAACTGTCAGGAATTATCTAAACGCATGCATGATTTGGATCTATATTTAGCATTAGTTAGCACATTCAAGGATGCCATACATGTATTAATGTATACACAGTAATATTTAGAGTATTAATAAGTAATGTTATTTACTAGAGAAAATATATTTGGAAATTAAAAGCATTAAAACAATTTTATCACTTTTTTTCTAATTTCCCACAGTTCTAACTCTTCGTCCACCACCTCCCTTGCGAGTAACTCCCCCAAAATGAGCGCATCTGATTGGGCGGTGCCTCAGTCGTCCCGTCTGAAGTACCGGCAGCAGTTCAACAGCCTGGACAAGCTGATGAGCGGATACCTGTCAGGTGAGTGTGTGTTTTAGATGTCAGGCTGCTGAGGGAATGGCAATGTTTACATATGATAGTGTGTAAGCATCTCTGCATGTGTGTTATACGTTAACTCTTTAGTGTGTGTGTGTTTGAAGGTCCCCAGGTCAGAAATGCCCTCACATCATCAAACCTCACGCAAACACAGCTTGCCACCATATGGTGAGTTTACAAAATACTGTACTTACAATATAAATTTCAAGAAGAACTTTGCTTTGTAGACATAGTTTGCATGCACTTTCCTTCCCCCTATTTGCTTGACTTACATATATTGTTATTTATACAACACAATTCTTTTCATTTATACTGAATTTCATAAAAAGAATAATAGATAAAAATAATAGATAAATAAAGACCTGTAATGTTTAAGTAAGATGATTTGCATTTATTACAATAATAATAATATAATATAATACACTATATGTGCAAAAAATTCTTAGCCTAAAAAAGGCTTTATTTTATATGATCATTATTGATGTACAGATTTGTATGCTTGTTCATTACACTTTGATTTAACTTAATACATTTTAACGTGAGTGGGAAAATTAAACATTTTCCTTACATTTTATTTTTAACTTTAGTCTTGGTTTAAGATAACTTATTGTTTTTTTGTTTAATGCATATTCTTTTATTTTTATTTTTTATGAGATAATTTTTTTTATTTACATTTTTTAAAAATGCCAGAAACTTCATGTTGAAGACCCCTGCATTAATCGCTTGCACACATTAAACTCTGGATCACATGCTATTGCTCTAAGCAGTGTGTTAAACACCCACTTCCACAGTGTGACGTCTCCTGTTTAGGTACCAGTTGAATAATTAGAAATTATAATGAATCTATTTATTATCTAAAATGCTTCCAGGTTAATCACAAATGTGTGTGCTTGGCTATATACAGTATATATCTCTATCTGCAGGTCTCTTGCTGATGTAGATCGTGATGGGCAGTTGAGAGCAGAAGAGTTTATTCTAGCAATGCACCTGGTTGAAATGGCCAAGACTGGGCGGCCTTTACCACTGACTCTACCTGCTGACCTTGTGCCACCTTCACTGAGGTATGACACACACAGACCCACCCAAGCTGAAATGAGCAAGTTATGAAGGAGACAGTGTTTAATTACGTGAGTATGTGTTTGTTTTTCAGAACAGCAAAGTCATGTGATCTGCTGAACGGACCTGTTCTTCTGATTAACACAGAGCTGATTGAGCCAGAAAATCCACAGAAAAGCAAGAGCTATGGTATTTGCATCTACATATACTATACATAATAGTGATCAACAGATTATGGGTGTTCAATATATTGCTTGTATACAGTATATATGCACAGAATTGCTGTAATTAAAGATTAAAAAAATTGTGTTGCATTTTAAACTTGGTCTATAATAACATACATGTAGTATCATGTTAATGTATTTATCTAGTTCATGGTGCTCACATCGCAAAGTTAATAATAAGTTATAAGCTTTTATTTATAGTTTTACTACAGGTAGGACAATACGACATTTAGCTGAATTTTTGCTTCTAAATCTTTTCAGTTGCATGCATGATTAAAAAAAATATGTAACAAACAAATGTGAAGTTCAAGTACAACTTTGCACACCTCATATCCGCTCAAAGGCTGCATTTATTTGATAAATTTGTACTGTTTTTTTTTTGATAAAAAAAATACAGTAAAAACAGTGATATTGTGAAATATTATATGATTAAATACAATTTAGAAGAACTGTTTTCTATTTAAAAATATTAAAAAAATTCCTGTGATGGTGATGCTGAATATTCAGCATCATTACTCCAGTCTTCAGTGTCACATGATCCTTCAGAAATCATTTTAATATTCTAATTTTGTGCTCAAAAAACATTTCTTATTATTAATGTTGAAAACAGTTGTGCTGCTTAATATTTAAGTGGAAACCGTGATGTATTTTTTTCTTTAATGAATATAAAGTTAATAAGAACAGCATTGATTTGAAATAAACGTCTATTAAAATCCATTAATCCATTAAAATATCCTTTTGATATTGCTTTAATGCATATTTGCTGAAAAAAAGTATCCATCACTTTAAAAAAATAAAAATCTTAATGACCCCCAACCTTGAATGGTAGTGTGTCCTAATATATATAAGCACACTTATGCAAATTCATGCTCCCATTACAAACACACACTGTCCTTATTTCTACACAGTATTGTAAATGATCCCTCTAAATAGAGCTGATTCAGCTGAACAAACAACTAAACAGTCTCTTCTGAGTTTGTGTTGAGATAAAATGCTGCTTTATAAAAATAGCCTTTTTTTGAATATACATATTAAAATATTTGTATTGTGTTGAATTAGGTAGTAACACTTCTTACCTCACCTTTCTGTCTGTCTCTCTCTCTCTCTCTCTTAGTGTCATTGGAGGATAAACTGAGAGAGAATTTCCAGAGAGGAAATGCAGAGCTGGAAAAAAGACGTTTGGCTCTGCTGGAGGAACAAAAGAGAGAGGAGGAGAGGAGGAGAGAAGAGGAGAGGCGAGAGGAGGAGAGGAGGCAGCAAAAGGAGAGGGAAGAGAGAGAACGGAAGGAGAGAGAGACCCGGGAGATGGAGTTGAGGAGACAGAGGGAGGAGGAAAGGAGGATAGAGAGACAGAGAGAGCTAGAACGACAGAGAGAAGAAGAAAGACTGAAAGAATTAGAGCGACATGAGGCAAGTAGAGCACACAAGGGCAGATAGAGGTTGACCGACCACTAGAATATTACTGAAAGCCTTATGCTTTTTGCACATGCATACATGTTTTATGAATAAATGGTTTATAAACTTGGACTTTTAGTTATTAAATCATTAGAATAAAATAATAAAGATATTAAATTATTATTACATATCTTAAAGCTAGCAATTGTGATTTATGAATTGCTCTATTTGTATGCACTATTTCTTGGCAAAGTTTAATACTTCTCTAATGCTGCATTTCATTACACAAGCAAAATAAGTTAATTGTGTTAAATAATTTGCATTAGATATATTTAATTAAGTGATAAGTTAACCCTAATATACACTGTACCAGTGGAGTGGTGTCCCAATTCTCATCCTAGGAAAAGGAATGGGAGTGTAATTATGTAGAATATTCATAGTCTCCTTCTCTTATTTCTCTCTCAGGAAGCAGAGCGACAGAGGCGAATGGAATGGGAGAAGAGTAAACGAGTGGAGCTTCAGACACAGAGAGAAAAAGAGCAGAGCGACATACAGAAACTTAAGGACAGGAAGAGGAGTCTCGAGATGGAGCTGGAGGCAGTGGTCAGATTGCTGTTTCTTCTTTCTATTTTTTCTTATTCCATATACCTGTTCTCCATCCAGTCTCTTCTCTGTGGGATTGTTGGTTATATTATATTATAGATTCAAAACATTTCAGTCTTTTCTTCTCCTAGGGTAACAAGCATAAGCAGATCTCTGATCGGCTCCGGGACGCCAAGAGTAAAAGGCAGGTCCAGACGGCCGAGCTAGACCTGATCAATCAGAAGAGAGAAAGCCGTATTATGGATATCAACACCCTACAGTTGCAGTTTGAGGTATGTTTTTTTTTTTTGCATGTAAAGCATAGCATGTTTTATTTTTTAGGTCATACTGTACATGCAATGCAAGGAAGTCCTTGATTGACAGTAAAGGCATTTAAAATGGTACAAAAGATAACTATTTCAAAGAAATGCTGTTTTTTTGCATGCTCAAAAAGCAGCACAATTGTTTTGATCATAATAATAAATGTTTCTTAAACAGCAAATAAGCATATTAGAATGATTTCTGAAGGATCATGTGACACTGACGACTAATGGCTGCTGAAAATTCAGCTTTACCATCACTGGAACAAATTACATTTTAAAATATATTAAAATAGAAAATAATTATTTTAAGTTTTCACAATATTACTGTTTTTACTGTATTTTTGATCAAATAAATGCTGAGTTGGTGAGCATAAGAGAGTTCTTTCAAAAACATTAAAAAATCTTACTGACCTCAAACTTTTGAGTAGTAGCCTATATAAATGTTTTTTTTTTCGTTTTTTTTTTTTTTTACAGGAAATTCAGAGGCAGTTGAGTCGTTTTGGTCCTGAGAAGCAGCAACTGACAGACAGACTTCTACATCTAACCCAAAACAACTCAAGTGAGCACTCACGTAGACCTGAAGCAATCAATGAATAGACTACGTGGATGACGAATTTAATTTGTGTCCATTTCATTCCTCTTGAACCCGACACATTCTCTCTTTCCTTTCCCCCTTTCAGGTCCTTTGATAAATGATGTGAAACAGAGTGTGTGCGAGAAAGATCTGAGCTGTCGGAAGCTGAAGGAGCAGCTGGATGTTTTGGAGAGAGAGACCACTGCTAAACTCTCACAAATGGAGCAGTACAACAGAGAAATCAAGGTCTGCGGCTTCTCTTACATTCCCTGTGTAAACCTCAACAACATGTAAAGTGCCGTGTTTTGATTAAAGCTAATGTGGGCGTGGTTGGGGACTTGATTTCTTGGAAATAATTTTAAACCTTAATGTCCCTTTGAGGGACTCACTAGGTCTTCATGTTCCTGTGATTAAAATCTACTGCTCAACTCCCAGCCCTGAAGGCAGAGCATTTGAACACTTCATTACACACTAACATTCACACAGCTCACAACACTAAAGAAAACAAACTATCACTTACTCACTTCCTGTTGGTCGGATCGGAAACCTGAGCATTATACATGTGGCACTCACCTATTGTTCAGTATACGTCTAATGTTTTCTGCTCCAAGCCTCTCTTTTTTTCTTTCTTTGTGCCAATTTTTATAACCCCCTCCCCCACCCCTGCTGTATCTCTCCTCTTTCTTCTCTTCCTCTTTACTCCGGCTGTCTTCATAGTTTGTAGATATGGATGACTGTGTGCTTCAAGGACTTCTCTCTTTGCTGGGCTGCTTAACCAATCTCTTCCTTCTAATAAAGGTTGACCACTCTTTATCGTTTCTTTACTCACACTCATCTCAAAGCTGCCTGTCTTTCATTCATTTCACCTTTTGATCTAATTATTCTCCATGAAAGAAGTCTCACTTGACCCATATTGATCTGAAATGAGCTCTAATGTCTGACATCGTGACCTCATAACATCTTTGTGTCTGTCTGTGCCATTTTCATCACTTCACAACGTTTTCTACTCACTGCCTAAAAACTAACAAACAACAGTAAAAGTAATGGGATTTTTTTTGTTTTTAATGTTTGAAACATTTATTTTTCTAAAAGGAACAGTTTGTGCTACAGTATGTAGAACAGTTAGAGCCAGGGTCCAAAATGTCACTTGACAAACAAAAATTAGGCATTAAAGACCATTTAACATAGTCATGGGGTATATGATAATAATTGTTGCTAATAACCAGGGCTTAAAAACTGAAATATATATTTTTTGAACGTTTAAATCAGCAATCAGCTTATCAGAATGATTTCTGAAGGATTATGTGACACTGAAGACTGGAGTAATAGCTGCTGGAAACTCACCTTTGCCATCACAGGAATAAATTACATTTTCAAATATTTTCAAATAGATTTTTTTATTATTTGTAATAGTATTTAACAGTATTACAGTGTTACTGTATTGTTTATCAAATACAGTGATATTGAGCACTTTCTAAAACTTGAAAAAATCTTACTGACCCCAAACTTTTTAGCAGTGTTATATTTATGAAAAAAAAACATAAATGGAATAGATCTATAAACTATTTGTTTTGCCACTTATAATTGCCAGGTACTACTCAATAGTGGTAAGTTAGTTAGTAAATTAGTTTGGGCAGTCAGTAAAGCTGAGCACAATGCAATACCATATACTCTATATTTGAAACCTTACCAAATCATTTTATGATTTGTTATAAGCATGAACTAAATGTTAAAAGATTGTGTGGGTAATGTTGCAGGAGTTGAGACAGAGGCAGAGCCAGCAGCAGGACGTCCTAGAGCAGCTCAGGAGGGTAAGATCTGAGAAACTCAAAGAGATACAGAGGCACAGGAAAGAGGAGGAGGAGAGGAAGAGGAAGAAAGAGGAGGAAGCAAGGTAAAATTGTGCTCAGACTAACATACATTTAACTAACTATCTTCAGTGTAAGTTGTACACACACAGACACGCATACACATTTCTCCTCTTGTGACATTTTTCAGCAAATGTGCCCCCACTTGGAGAACCCACTCATGAATTCTGAGACTCACGCCAGACTCACAGAAACATTTTGTTCATGTGCCTGTAGACAGGCGATGCTGGAGCAGGAGCGTCTGGAGCAGGAGGAAGCAGAGCGTAAGAAGAAGCTTGCCCAGGAGCGAGAGGCCAAACTCAGGGAAGAACAGCAGCGGCAGGCCCAAGCCCGACTTAAGGAGGCCCAGGAGCAGGCACGGGAGAAAGAGGAGAAGAGGAGGGCAGAAGAGAGAGAGAGAGAGAGGGAGGAGAAGGAGAGGGAGGAGAGAGAAAGGAATGAACTGGCGCTGCACACTCAGCCCTCCATGTCATACAATAGCACAGAGAACAAAAGTGAGTTTGATTAAGTGTGTGTGTGTGTCTGTGTGTGGGTGAGTACAGCATTCATCCACTTGGCCATGAATATTATGTTTTCATTCTATTCATTGTAATTGGTGTCATTACTCTCACAGCTTCATGATTCACTTTAATTTCCTCCCATTAATTATCCGAGTTACTATAACAGACTCCACTAGAATGTGAGTGTTTTGAGATATTAAAGGTAATGGACTGCTAAACATTTGTGGCATTTCATACAGTATGTATGTATTTATATTTTAATTTCATATCATACTCTGAACTAGGGGTGTGCGATATCAAAATTTTTGAACGTGGACGATTACAATGTCTCCACGATCTGCTTTTGAAGAAATATCGTAGTATTTTATCAGTTGCACTTCCGACACCTCCATCCCAACACACTGATCAGTGCGACGTACATTCACATCAAATGTTAACGCAGAGGAAGAGATACACTCACGGGATACTGCAATTTACAAAAGTTCATTATTTGCATGTGCTTTGAAGCCTTGCCGATTAAACATTTCATTCTCGTGTTGATGCGCTGTTCTAACATGGGCTTTTCTGAGCGCATACACCAGAAGCACACAGGCACTAAAAGCCTATCAAACAGTGTCTGGTTACTGGACTAATTACCTTTCGAGTTTTATTGGATAATACTGTCAAATACACACAAGGTTTTCGTAAACACGGTTAGTTATGTCTAAAGTGAAAGCAAACATTTGAGAGAAAATCGGGTTCGTGTCATATGCGTGTATATTAGATGTGTGCCGGTCTTAAAGTGACAGTATAATTAAGCTGTTTGTCCTTAAAGGGATAGTTTACCAAAAAATGAAAATTCTATCCTTATTTACTCTCTAATGTTGTTCCAAACCTGTATTAATTTATTTCTTGTGCTGAACACAAAAGAAGATATTTTGAAGAATGTGGCTAACCAAACAGTTGCTGGTCCCCATTGACTTCCATAGTAGGAAAATAAATACTCTCTGTGTCTGTCTCTGCGTTCCAGTCTATGTGCTGGTCTCCGTGTCTGTGTCGCTCTCCGTGTTCGGTGTCCATGCCGCTCTCCGTGTCCGTCCCGGAGTCCATGCCGGTGACTGTTTCGCTCTCTGTTTCCGGTGTCCGTGCCGCTTTCCGTGTCCGTGCCGGTGTCTGTGACTGTGTCCATGCCGTCCGGTGGCTATGTCGGTCTCTGTGTCCGTTGTCCGTGCCGCTCTGTGTGTGAGTCCGAGTCCTGTTGTGTGTGAGCAACAGACTCAAATTGAAGTCATTCAATTAAAAATGTTAACAGCTGCATCCAAACTGAATCAATAAGTTGAACTTGAGAACCAAATCAGTCTGATATGGAAATGAATCATTCAGACCAGTTTGTGAACTGGTTCAATCTACTGTAACTCTCAACAATGGTTTGTTGGACCACTTTTACTATATGTTTATGATTGCATCCCTTTTAAAACCTTTAAAACCTTAGATAAATTCAGGGTTATTCACATGAGATCGTAGCAGATACCAAACCCGCGTGCAATCAGCCCACCTTGGGCTCAGCAAATGCAGAGATCAGTACATTGATTATAGATATAAGATGATGATTGCCATGGGATTTCTGTTTGAATTTGTTTTTACATGTTGAAACATGCATTTGTAGATGTGCTGCATTTGCTGAATAGTCGTGAGATGTGTGTTATCTGTTTCTAAGGCGATTATGCGTGTTTTTTGCAGTTTTGCAGCCAGTGGTGACCATTGAAGACACATGTACTCCCCTCACCACCTACAGAGCTCTCTACCCCTTCACCGCACGCAACTCTGACGAGCTCACACTGGAGGCAGACTGTCTGATCCAGGTACATGTCAACAAACATTCACTCATGCAGCTGTAAATGTACTTATTCAAGTACGCATATAATTTGGCTTCCTGTGGATCCACAGGTAGATGAATCAACAGTTAGGGAGACCGGCTGGCTGTATGGGAGTTACCGTGGTAACAGTGGCTGGTTTCCAGAGAGTTATGCTGAGAGATGCAGTAAAGAGAGTCAGATTGAACTGACTGCACCAGTTACACACTCCACACCGCCCTCTACCAACTACCCTGGGTATGGCACTAAAATCCTCTATTACTAACTAGGCTGTGCAATTTAGCTTAAAAACTCCACTTTTCAACCTTTTTAGAGCACTCTAAAAAAAAAAAATGCTGAGTTGTTTTAACCCAAGGTCGGGTCAAATATGGACAAATCCAGCCGTTGGGTAAAAATTTTAAATTGCATTTTTAATACAACTTTTGGGTTTTTAAATCAGATGAAACATCCTTTCAACCGAACAGCCATTGTAGCCTAGTAGATAAACAAAAATAATAATTTATTAATGTGACACGCATGAAGGCAAGGAAGAATAATATTTATTCATTTTCAGCGAAATGCACAAATAAAACAATAAACAGCAATATAGTTTTATTAAAATGTTTTCACTAATGCATAAAAAAAAGTCACACAGAGCTAGGGTGACCACCTGGATATTGCTCTGTCAGGGCAGTAGATTTGATTTTGCTTGACAATGCGGGAGAGATAAATTTACTACGATTATACTGTGTAAAGATTGATTTACATTACTTGGAAAGCCTATTTTCCATCACATTGGATGATAACATTTTAAATCGTCAATAAGCTTTGTTAATTGTGATCTTGATTAATCTGTGACTGTTACTTAATTTGGTCAGGTTCGAGTGATGCAATGCAATTTACTCTACAGGACCTATTCAGTCTGCTAAATATAATGACCTGAGTAACAGGTTAGTAGGTAAAAATCACATTTTATATTAAAATAAAGATCCTTAAATATTTTTATTAAAATACTTTATTTGTGGGAAAATCCCTTTCTACGAATGTTCCTGCTCTAGATACAATATGACGGCTGTGCAAATGGATTTTTAAACGGCAATCACATTTTAAAAAAATATAATATTATTGTGCCGTTTTAATTTCAGGGAAAAAAGAAAATGATACAGGCATTATTGAAAGCACTGCTTTCGTGCACTGCACGTCTTGCGGGACACTGGACAAAGCTCCCAATTGCAGGGACAGATGGTCACCCCACACTTTTGCGAACATTTTTGAATAATGATGCAGCATATGTACAGTATATATATATATACGTGCGCTTACTCACGAGGGTGGAGAGACAAAGAAGGATTCTAAAACTAGTCTAATCACCTTTAAGAAACTTAATAGCCGAAAAAGCCAGCCAGCCAGCCCTATGACTAACACACATACTGTTTTGATGAGCTTAACATTTATAAGCTGCCAAAATGTGGTGTTTGGGTATGTGTCAGACATTCAGGAAGAAAAATCTGATTCAGTTGTTTAGTCTGTCACTCCTCTTCTATTATTAATCAATTATTGTGAAAGACCTCTCCGTCAGAGGAGGGTAAGATATAGCAACAATCGGTACGTGTGACAACCTTGACCTCTATTGATCTTGAACAGACTTAGTTTTTTTTTTTCATTTTGACATTTAAATTTGTTGTGTTATTAGTCTTTAAAAAATGATTTCATCCATATATTTTAGATGAATAAATGAATACCAAATCTTTCCTAGAATTCCTCGGGTGGACATAGAAGGACCAACACCAACACACAAACCAATGTCTACAAACACACAGCACTCACAGGTTGGCATGTGTGAACATACACACACCCCACCTATCTCACATACAACATTGTTTATTTGATCATTGAGAGAAATATCATTGCCATTTGTTAGAGCATGTGTGTGTTTGTGCTGTAGGCTGTCGCTCTGTGTGAGTGGAGCGCTAAGACTGACAGTCACCTGGGCTTCACTAAAGATGACATCATCACGGTTCTAGAGAAGCAGGAGAACTGGTGGTACGGAGAGCTCAACGAGAGCCGGGGCTGGTTCCCTTGCTCATATGTCTCCATGGTTACCACCAATAACACACAGACCGAGTAAGGGATGAGATACCTCTTACTTTACCTCTCAAACATGCAATAATTGATGTAATAATTGCATTAAATAATAATTGAAGTATCTATTTGAAGACAGCTGATTATGTATTATTTTATGTAAAATCAGCATAAAACGGAAATTGCAATAGTTTTTTCTTCCCTATTTTGACATAATCTGAGTGAAACAACTTCTTGGACTTGTTTTTGTCCATCAGGAATTTATTGGATTGTTGAATCTTTGTATTTTGCTATTGCTGTGATGTCATGTGAGTGACAGGTTGCCTGTCACTCACATGTAGTAAACAAGCCAGTAAACAAGCCAGTAAACACATCATCTGAGAAGAGAGGAAATATAGTTGCAAGTGGGAGGGGAAGTTATTTTGATTAAAGATTACGAGGGCACATGAATAATAATTTAAAAAAGATGTGCACAGATAAATCAGTTATAATAAGTATGACAATATTCCAATTTCAATTTTATGTTTACTTTAATATTTTGTTAAACAGCATTTAACCCATTTTAGATCATTATAATGTAGTAGGTCAGACTTTTATTGTTCCATACAGCTAAATATACATTTTCCACATATACTCTGTTTCCTCTACCAAAAGATGGCAGCTAGATTTGTAGTACTATGTGTGTAAGTTATTATCTTAATTTTTTTTATCAGTCATTTTGGAATAAATGTATTGCATTTATTTACCAACCAATACATATACAGTAACAGTAGTCGCAATTTGATGCCAAGCTAAATCTTTTATGTTCTTTTTCTTCTCTCTTCTAGGCCATTATATTCTACTGTGGACGAGATTGACATTTCAGATTCTGGTCTGCTTGAGGGTGAGGAGTCGGTTTATGTTTTCATAGAGCCATCACTGGTCATTTAGATGAGATATTATGACATGAAATTGAATTGTCATTTCAGAGTTTCTTGTCATGCTTTGTATTTGATTTCCCCTAATTAGAGTATGTGGCTCTGTACACCTATGAGAGTCCGGAGTCAGGTGACCTGACGTTCTGTGCGGAGGATGCTGTTCTGGTCACAGAGAGGGAAGGAGAATGGTGGAGAGGCTGCATCGGGGACCAGTCTGGCCTCTTCCCTTCCAACTACGTTAAACCCAAAGAGTCTGATGTATGCATATTCAGATTGTATTTACCATATGAATATTCATTATTTATTAATTTACAGACACCATATACAGATGATTTATTTAATACTAAAAATGATCATTTTATTTGATTTATGTATTTGATATGCATTTGATTTATGTATTGATACTTTGAGCACTACATTCTTTTGAAGAGAAACGTTTTAAAACATGTTTCTGTTTTAAATGAAGCATTCATAGACATTTGAGTTGGTATAATGATGTCATAATGATGTACTCACTGTATTATTTTTTTTAGACTGCTAATCTTGGAGTTCCCAGTAAAAAGCCAGGTGAGATTTGGAGAGAGTAGTACCGCAAAAATCAGGGCTGGCTGTTTTACATTTTAAACATGGTTAAATTGTGCTCTTTATTGGTCCTCAGAGATTGCTCAGGTGACTATGGCCAATGCTGCCACAACACCAGAGCAATTGAGTCTGACACCTGGACAGCTGATCGTGGTGCTGCATAAGAACTCAAACAGCTGGTGGCTGGGTGAACTACAGGTTTGTATATCTTACATAACCACACTTCACCTTACCGAAGGACATCATTTGATTATACTGCAATATAGTGTTCTTTTTTCTTTGTTGTATTTATATAGCACAATTTAATAAGACCATAGTTACCCAACGTGCTGTACAGAGATAATACATTTTAATACTAAAGTACAAAGACAATACAAAATAAAATGAAATAAAAACAACAACAGAGAAATATGACTCAACACCCAGAAGTGTATAGTTATACAGTACATACAGTATATACCTGTACAGGCTAAAAATAATATATATATATATATATATATATATATGTACCGGTCAAAAATTTGGAAACATTACTATTTTTAATGTTTTTGAAAGAACCCTCTTGTGCTCATCAAGCCTGCATTTATTTGATCAAAAATACAGAAAAAACTGTAATATTGTGAAATATTATTATGTTTTAAAATCATCATTCGAATATCATTTCAAATATAATTTATTTCTATGATGGAAAGCTGAATTTTCAGCATCATTATTCCAGTCTTCAGTGTCACATAATGCTTCAGAAATCATTCTAATATGCTGATTTATTATCAATGTTGGAAACAGTTGGGCTGCTTAATATCACCAGCTTTTAAAAAACAAACTAAAAACATGTTTCTGTTTGTAGGCACGGGGTAAGAAGCGTAAAAAGGGCTGGTTCCACTCTTCTAATGTCAGATTACTGGAGGCAAACAGCGGCAAAATAACTCCTGCACCTCAACCATGTGAGACACACACACACACGTTTTCATCATACTCTTTCATTCACAAGCTTTTGTATGTGGTGTTGTGTGTGTGTTGTTTTCCCTCCTCTGTCCCATTCTGCCACATCCATCCATTCTCTCTGTCTCTGTCTCTCTCCCCTTCCCCCTGTAGTGTGTCAGGTTATTGCAATGTATGACTACAAAGCAGCCAGTAAGGATGAGATGAGCTTCCAAAAAGGTCAGCTGATCACCGTACTCAACAAGGACAACCCTGACTGGTGGAAAGGAGAGGTCGCAGGGGTCACAGGGCTGTTACCAACTAACTATGTGAAGATGACCACAGAAAGTGATCCCAGCCAGCAATGTGAGTACTATGAGAGTTACTTTATCCGTTCCTGTTTCCACGTCAGAGTTCAGAGATGTTCATTTTGGAAAAGGGTAGAGAAATTAATTGAAATTAATTGAATTTGAAATAACCTTTTAAAAAGACTGTTAGTGAGACACAACCATTTTTACCCAACTATGTTCTTTAGATTTGATTACAGAAAAGGAAAGCAAGAGAGATTTTTTTGGCCATAGCCTTTCTTTCTTTCTTTCTTTCTTTCTTTCTTTCTTTCTTTCTTTCTTTCTTTCTTTCTTTCTTTCTTTCTTTCTTTCTTTCTTTTTTTATCAACATGTTCTAATATATACTTTCCATTCATCCCTTCATTATTCATGCTCTCATCTGCCCTTATCTCCTTTCTTCCACCTTTTTTCCACGCCTCATCTGTGTTTTATTGTAGGACGATAGCTCTGGCCCCTCCTTCCTCTTCCTCCTCTCTTTTCTGGGCCAATCAGAACACTGCTCTGGTCCAGGAAGCAGCCTCAAGCACGCCTTCAGGATTTAACAGTTCCCCTTCAACTATTTCTGTTTAAACTTTACTTAAATAGCAAACAAACACATCAGTTTACCCCACTGGCTTCAGGACATTTTTTTTCTCTTTCTGTTTAGTTGGGAAATGTTAGATATCACTCGCTTCTTTTCTGTTTCTTTTAAGAAGTGACAAATTAATGAGGCCGTATCTTGAGCATATATTTTCCTTGATATCTTTTAAATCAAAGTTCTCTGTACTATGTAAAAAAATATTTAGTAAGTTTCACAACTCTAAACTTCCTTCCCAGTCATCATTTACAGAGTATTTTACAGGAACTAAGCTGCAAGAATGGCTCATTATGAAATCCTTGGACTTCTGACATAGTTAAAACCTGAAAACATTAACCTAGTAGTACCTAATACCCACATTTGCCTATTCAGTGTTCAGTAACTTGATCTGCCCAGTCCTGGTGAGGTAATAAAGAGGATGTAGGATATATATTACTATTCTTAACAGTAAAAAAAAAAAAACCAGTAAGAATAAATTGTGAACAACGTTTTATTGTTTATGCATTTTTACTTAGTTCCTTTGTCTTTTTCATTTTAATTATCAAGTTTTTTCATTATTATTATTATTATTATTTAATATATTTTAACTCTACTGAGAGCCCAATTTCAAATGTGTTTTCCAGTGTGCCAGATAACTATTTCTTGTATCAATATCTGAAAATGGTGTTTGGCACCAACTAAAATAGCATGTTTGGGTACAAGAACCTTGTCATTATAGATGGACCACAGGGTAAAAATTTTAATAATAAAAATTATTGTGAACAATAATAGTGAACGACCCTTTTAGTCAAAAGGGAACTAACATTTCACACAAGAAAGCACTGTTCATCAGCACAATCATATATTTGTAGATCACAGGATTGTTAGTCTGCCTCTGCGTGTTCAATTAAAGGAACTGGTGACCAGCAACATGTGTTGCCCTCATACTTGACCAGCTATGCAGCCAGCTAACAGTCATGACCTTACAGACCATTAGACTTCACTCTGAATGTCATACTGTAACCTTTGCTCTGGATGCATTTTTATATGGAAAGTATTCACAATTATATGAAGCAGAATTTCACAAATAAAGTTTTCAATTGTGACATGCAGTGATGTGGTCGCTGATGAATGCGTGTGCGTGCTTGTGTGTCTGTGTGTGCATGCGCACACGTGTGTGTGTTTGTGTGCGTGTGTGTATGTAGGGTGTGCTGATCTGCTCAGTTTAGACTCTATGTGCACTGAGGAGAGAAAGAGACAAGGCTACATCCATGAGCTAATCCAAACGGAGGAGTCCTACCTGGAGGACCTGGAACTGGCAGGGGAGGTAAACCAACAGTCATTTCAATAGGTAAAATGTATGACATATCTATTCTATGTATTTATTATTTCCTGTGTGTGTGGATATATAGGTGTTCTATAAGCCAATGGCAGAATCAGGGCGGCTGACGGAGGCTGAGATGAGCCTGATCTTTGTGAACTGGCGGGAACTGATCATGTGCAGCACCAAACTCCTAAAGTGAGTCAACAGGGACTGCTAGAGGCAGTTTGTGAAATTGCAAGTGCATGTGGTGGATGGTTTGTTTTTGTGTAGTCCAATATTAATTAATTGTCCAGTTCTTTATGATGTTTACAGTACATGGTTAAAGGCTTTGTTGGAAACCCTTTACTGTACTCTTGGGACTATCAAATAGCAACCAATGGATGCAAATAAAGGAAAAATAAATAAATAGAGAAATTAAATATTTAAACAAATTTATTCAGGTTAACATCAGATAACTAAATTAGGTCAATGAACTCATTGCAATTATTATCAATATGAATGTGAGTGATGGAACCTTTTTTAATTCTTCAATATTTTTATGATTGGTTTATTTTATTTATGCCAGTAATTTATTTTTTTCCTCGTTTTCAGACATCTAGTCAATACTACAATGATGTATTCATTTATATAATTGAAAACAAATTTTAATTAAAATCTTTTTAATAAAAATAAAAAGAACTCTTCAGTTTATAAATTTTTAAACTTCAAACATTTTATATTAAAAATAGTTACAACAACAGAGTAGAAAATATACAATAACAATTATTTCATTAAAATATCTACAATTGAGTTAAATTATTACATAAAAAATTACATTGAAAATATCTACAATTGAGTAAAATACATTACAAATAACTACAATAAAGTAAGAATACATGGAAAAATAACTACAAAAGAGTAAAATACTACAATAGAGTAAAATACATTACAAATATCTACAATAAAGTAAGAATACATGGAAAAATAACTACAATAGAGTAAAAAATTATTACATTAAAAATAACTACAACAATACTTAGTGTAGTGAAAGAATATTTAGTGTATTATTTTTATTAAACTTAATTTAAACAAGCGGAGAGGTTACTAAAATGGTACACTAATAGACAATTTTCGTATGTCGAGTACATTTTGATTCCTAGGCAAACAAAACAATGTATGATATACAGTATGTGTGTGTGTTTCAGAGCTTTGCGTGTCCGTAAGAAGATGTCTGGAGAGAGGATGCCGGTGCAGGTGGTGGGTGATATCCTGTCCTCAGAGCTCTCTCACATGCAGGCCTACATTCGCTTCTGCAGCTGCCAGCTCAATGCTGCCGCCCTGCTGCAACAGAAAACAGACAAGTCAGCTGACTTCAAACTCTTCCTGAAGGTAAATGAGTTCTAATAACAGGAAAACTGCAGTTCAAACTCATTCACATGTAGTGTTAGCACTGGTCTATTAAACAGTGAATAATATTAAAGTGGCAATATTAATATGATTTGGTGGACACTTTTGCACAATAAACAATTTTGGTCTAGTGTTGGGTCGCTGCTTGAACCTGTTGTGTTGTCCATTTTCCACAGTAGTCCACAAGATGGCGCTGTGAATACTACTCTCTCGTGGGCTAGTGTGAATGACTTCACTGTAGCAGCGATAAGACATTAATTAGGCTCTTATCCTTCTCTTCCTTCTGTGTTTTTTCACTCTTCTTTGTAGAAAATTGCCAGTAATTACCGTTGTAAAGGAATGCCACTGTCCAGCTTCCTCCTGAAACCCATGCAGAGAATCACACGCTACCCACTGCTGATCAAGAACGTACGAGAAGCTGTCCTTTCAACTGATTTTACAGAATGATAAGAACAGACTAGAACGATAAGAGATACATTTCTTTAATTCTGCATTATTTGTATGACTTTTAGGTTACACTTTATTTGAAGGTGTCCTTGTTACAGTGTAATTATATATTTAAGTACAGAGTAATATTAAGTAACTACATGTACTTACTATAGGGATACATAGCTGCCAACTCTCACGCATTGGCCGTGAGACACCCGCATTTGAATGGTTTCACACGCGCACACGCCACACCCCTGATTTCTCACGCTGAAGTGTCAACCTGGTCGGTCAAATGCCTGAAAGATGAGTTTATCTATAGATCTACGTGTTGAGCCACTCGGGATCGAATAGTTATACGCAAATTCGTTCAAATCGGGCGTAATCTAGAGCGAGCGTGCATGCGAGACAGAGACTGTGCTTCAAACCGCGTAGGGCGCGCGAACGGCACGAGAGAGAGACCTTGCGTAATACTGAGAGTAGGATTCCTGTCCATCACGCGCACAGGTTAAATCTCTTTAAAATCCCCCCCCTGTATATTTTTTTTACAGTCTGTCTCATGTCACAGTAAACTGGCCTGTCTATCATCTTGTCAAAGATAAAATCCTCCACATTTTATTTAATTTCCTACCGTATCGGAGAGAAATGCAGAAGCACGTTGATCTGTAACTCGCGGGTCTTTCATGTGGAGAACTCTCCTCATATGCATAACGTTAATTATGCATTTAAAAGTCAATGGCCCAACGGATCTTTATAAAAGTCGACATTGTTATTGTAGATGAAATATAACACGGTCACGGATAACTTTAATTAAATAAACTTTTAATTGAGTCACTCAAACTTTTATCTAAATCTCTCACCGACGGTCGCGCATGTCATGTTTTGTAGTTTTTTTTAAACACTTTTTACTCGTGTTTGTAGTTCCTCCAAAGCGCCTTTCAGACAAAACGCGGAATGCGCGGCGCTGCGCTACCATAGACAGTAAAAGAGTGTGAAACCCATTCATTTTGCGCGAAAATGAACCCCCCCCCCCCAATTACATAATTGTATGTAATTATGCATAATTTACTGTTATTTCCTACGGTAAGTACATGTAACATATGTAACGAGGACACCGCAAAATAAACTGTTACCGACTTTTATTTGAGCCAGTCATTTTTTGTTGTGTCTGAAATATGTTTGTGTAGATTCTGGAGAACACCCCTCCAGCTCACGCAGATCACACACACCTGCAGGCGGCTCTGGAGCAGGCCGAGGAGTTGTGCTCACAGGTCAACGAGGGCGTGAGGGAGAAAGAAAACTCTGATCGGCTGGAATGGATCCAGAGCCATGTGCTGTGTGATGGAGTCATTGAGGTGAGACCGCTGAAGGAGAGCTGCTTTTGACCTTTTTGCGTTACATGATGACCTCAGTGTAAAACAACAGCTTTTATTATGTTGTATGGTATTTATGAAAATGTTTTTGTTATATTCTTGTTTTAGCACCTCGTTTTTAACTCTCTGACGAACTGCCTGGGCCCTCGAAAACTGCTGTACAGCGGCAAACTACATAAGACCAAGAGCAGCAAAGAACTCTGGGCATTCCTGTTTAATGACTTCCTGCTCCTCACTTACACCTCCAAACAGTTCTCATCTGGCCCAGACAAACTCTTCAATCCCAACTCAAATGCACAGTACAAGATGTATAAAACGGTAAAGCAACACGATTGGTTAGAAGTCCCTCAGAGCTTGTACTTTGCTGTATTAGATTGTTTCGCGTTAAACACTTGTAATATTTGTAAAATGTCTTTTTCTAAGATAATCTTTCTTATTCTAGCCAGTGTTTCTGAATGAGGTCTTGGTCAAAATGCCCTCTGACCCTTCTAGCGACGATCCAGTTTTTCACATCTCGCACATTGACCGTGTGTACACACTCAAGACTGACATCATTAATGAGAGGTACACGTACACTTTCAAACTAAAATGCTTAGAGAAATGCCTAAAGGCCCGTTCACACCAAGAATGGTAACTATAACGATAACTATATTAGCATCCACCAATGATAATGTTGATGATTATAAGCGTGCACTGTAGTTATGTCCTTTTGCTCCAACTCTTTAAAGCAGGATGAATTCTAATTGGTTGTCAATATTTTTATCATTCATCAGCTGGAAAAAAATAATTCTGAAAAGTGATTCCAATGATATTGTTATTGTTATAGTTGTGGTGTAGACTTCCCTACTCTCATAGAATTTAACGATTATCAAAACTTTAGCGTTATCCCTCTTGGTGTGAATGGGCCTTAAAACTGCAATCATACACACACTTGAAGAGATTCACTGAACTGAACTAAAGTGAAATAAAGTCTATAAAACATTCAGTAGAGTATTATTCTGTAGTGAAGCAAAAAGACTAATTTATTACAGTAAGTGTCTGTTGTGCTGTCTATAAATTACTAACGTTAATGATCACTTTCATTTTAAATCAGGACAACATGGGTGCAGAAGATCAAAACAGCTTCTGACCTCTTCATAGAGACTGAGAAGCTCAAAAGAGAGAAGGCATACCAAGGTTGGGATTCAATGATGGCTATTAAGAGTTGAAGTCAATGTGTTTGAATGCAGCATTACTGATAAAAGTCTGTGTACGTTGTTTAGCTCGCTCCCAGAAGAACAGTGGAATCGGGAGACTGTTAGTAACGGTCCTGGAGGCGACAGAGCTGAAGCCCTGCAAACCCAACGGTTCGAATGAACATACACAAACTTCACTATACACACACACACACACACACGTTGTGTTTTCATGTTTTATGGGGACTTTCCATAGGCGTAATGGTTTTTATACTGTACAAACTATATATTCTGTCCCCTTACACTGCCCCTGTCCCTAAACCTACCCATCACAGGAGACATTCTGCATTTTTACATTTTCAAACAACATCACTTAGTGTGATTTATAAGCTGATTTCCTCATGGGGACCAAAAAATGTCCCCACATGAACAAGGATTTCGGATATTGCCATCCTTGTGGGGACATTTTGTCCCCATAACGTAGGGTTTACCAGGCCACACACACACACACACACACACACACACACACACACACACACACACACACACACACACACACACACAGTTAAGTCTGTATATATTTGGACACAGGCTCAATTTTCAGAACTTTGTATGCCACCAGAATAAAATGAAATTGAAACAATCAAGATAGAAGTGTAGAGTTTCAGCTTTAAATCAATTAGTTGGTAAAAAAAGAAGAATAAAAAGTTTAGGAATTTAAATTATTTTGTATACAGTGTTTGTGTTCGTGGGTCTTTGTGCCTTTAGTTTTGTCTTCAGCAAGTGAAATGCTTACTCGATTGGGTGACTCAGCCATTGCAGAATATTCCACTTATTTTCCTTCAAAAACTCATGGGTTTTGCAGTATGTTATGGGTCATTGTCCATCTGTACCGTGAAGCGCCGTCCAATCAACTTTGCTGCATTTGGCTGAATCTGGACAGACAGTATATCCCTATACACTTTAGAATTTATCCGACTGCTTCTGTTACATCATCAATAAACACCAGTGACCCGATGCCACTGGAAGCCATGCATGCCCATGCCACCACACTGCCTCCACCGAGATTTATAGATGATGTTGTATGCTTTGGTGCATTGAACCTTTGTGGTGAACCCTCTGTATTTGCTCTTGTGAAGTCTTCTCTTGATTGTAGACTTTGACAATGACACACCTTCCTCCTGGAGAGTGTACTTGGCTGAATGTTGTGAACGGGTTTTTCTTGGAGAGGATCCTGCGATCATGGCATGTTATGTTGCTGAGCTCACCAGTGCAATCTTTATTTTTTTCTCGGAATGTACCAAACTATTGATTTGGCCACTCCTAATGTTCCTGCTATCTCTCTGATGGATTGGTTTTGTTTTTGAAGCCTAATGATGGTCTGTTTAACTTGCATGGAGAGCTCCTTTAAACGCATTATGTGGGTTTACAGCTACAGCTTCCAAATGCAAATACCACACTTAGAATCAACTACGGAACTTTTACCTGCTTAATTGATGAGTAAATAATGAATGAATAGCCCACACCGGTCCGCGAAACAGCCTTTGAGTCAGCTGTCCAATTATTTTTGGTCCCTTAAACCCTTCCTCCAATTGGGATGTAAATAAGAGAAATAAATAAAAAAAGCTGTGCCCATATGCAGCTTTTTGTACTATGCTTTTGTTTTGCTCTTCTAGTAAATTAATCTAGTTTTAAGAATGTTTAGATATTAAAACTGGAAATAAAAATACTAAGTAGGAAATGATCTTTGCAGTGTGTGATGTGTTGTGTGTTTATAGGAAAGAGCAACCCATACTGTGAGCTAACAATGGGCGCTCAGTGCTACACGTCCCGCCATCAGCCCGACACGCTCAACCCCAAATGGAACTTCAACTGCCACTTCTTCATCAAAGACCTGTATCAGGACGTCCTCTGCCTCACTATCTTTGAGAGGGACCAGTTTTCTCCTGACGGTGGGATTCTACTTGGCAACACACATACAAAATACACACATGCAAAAAAAACATATATTTTCAACTGATTGTGATTTCAATACAGATTTTCTAGGTCGTACTGAAGTTCCTGTAGCAACAATAAAGAAGGATCAAGATGGTAAAGGCCCATTGGACCGGCGTCTGCTGCTTCATGAAGTCCCAACTGGAGAGGTCAAAGTGCGGCTTGACTTGCAGCTCTATGAGCAGACGCCTCACGTGTGATCTCCACATCTGCTTCATTAGCATTAAACATCACTTAAAACTAAGTTTCAAAGTTTGTTGATTAGTGTTCATATTTTAAATTGAACACTCCTCAGATGGAAAAGGTGACCACTTAACAGATGTTTACATGCTGTAAAATAGAGGCTGGTAGTGTCATATTTACTCTCACGGTTAAGGATTATGTATGATGGGGAATACTGGGTAATAATGTGATGATTTGGTTTGGACAGGAACTGGTTTGTATTTTGAATTTGTTAAATGACCACAGTTGACTTTGATTAGGTGTTCTTTCTGGCCTTTCATTCTTCATTCATTTCAAAGCCAAAGATTGCTATCCCAGCTAACAAAATGTTTTGCTAATGTTCCCTTTAAGTTATGAAAATGTTTTTTTAAATGTTCTCTGGACGTTCAAAATGTCTAGTCCCCCCCCCCCCCCCCCCCCCCTCGGTCATGCTATCGTTTTGGAAACATTCCATTTTATCATTCTGCAAACATTTTGGGAACATTTGAATGTTCTCTGAACATTCTGGAACATTTAAAAAAAAAAAAATCCAACTATAGCATTTCAGAACAAAACGTATAATCAGTGCTCAAAAAACATTTTTGCGCTGATGTTTTGAGAACATTATTAAAGACCAGATAGCTTTGAATAAACGTTACTGGAAGAATATTTGTTCATAACTTTTTCACGAACATGAGCCAAAGTTCTGAGAATGTTCCTTGTTAGCTGGGATCATGGAGTGAAACACTGCTCTGCTTTACCAGTGACTGGCAGCCTTTAATTGATTTGATTTTACTTCACTGCCTTTAATCCGAACACCATGTACAGCAGCTTCCTATGTATAAAGAGATTAAAAAGATGTGTCTGCTTGTTCAACTTAACTTGCTTGCCCTCAGGAAATGCCCAACATTAATTCAGTAATTTGTAGAATCCATGAAGCCAAGCATACATGTGCTACCCCGGTGGTTCCTGATGCTCCTCAGTGAATGTTTCATTTTATCATGAAATACTGAAACACTGTTTTATTATATACTATTATCTGAACATGTGTGACGGAACACAAATTATTCTTTGAATTCTTAATTGTATAAATTTAGGAAAGCTTGATTTATAAATGAATGTATAATATGGTTCTTATGGTTTTCCATTGATTATGCCTAAGCCTAACTGAACAACAGCATTCAGTTTCATGAACAGACTGGATTTAGATGTTGTACATTTGGGTTGATGCTGGATGTTGAAAGATTGTGTGTACTATTTGTTTAATGCATAATTGTATAAACATATATAGGAATCAATTGTTGTATTGGTTTGGGTACAATTATTCATATACACCAAAAATAAACCCCCAGAATTTCTCTAAATATATTTACTGAAAAAAGTGTAAAGGAAAAAAGTTTTTTTCCATATTTGCACATTTGAACCCTTTCCAGCAGTGACTATGATTTTGAGATCCATCTTTTGAACAGGGACATTTTTTTTTTTTGTCTTGAGGACTTAAAACATAAACATCTTTTATGTAAAATGTCTTATTCAGGACAGTAGATTTTTTATGACCCCTCTCATTTTGTTAAAATTATTCCCCTTTTCAGATTCTGCAGGGAGTTCACAAACTTTCAAGCACCACACTGTATATTCTTAATATATTTTCTTCAGTTTCTCCTGTTATGTGTGGCTCAAATGATTGTCAGAATTTGCTCACCTTCTTTGTGGATGTTGCAGAACATAATATCCATTGTTCAATAAGCACTACACACATTGCATACTGTACACCGCATTATTTATTGCACTTGAATGGTAAAACGAGCACCATCCTTAGTAAGTGAAGATGTGTGTCCATACAACCTGATGTCAAAAAGGACCAATGGAATGTTATCATTAACCATATGAGGACCAGCACTTAGTGTGGAAGCAGCATCCCTCTGCCACAGCTGAACGTGGAGAGCATCTATTCCTGAACAGCAACAAATGACCTCAGTATTACTGCCACTGAAGTGCTAGAAACACAAAAGCAGCTCAACAGCGAGCCTGAAGATGATACCTTGATCTTAACAGACTGCGGTCCGTAGCATCTCTTGAGGGTTTGGCCTGTGACGGTTTAAGGCTCTGTTGGGAAGCAGGTGGACTCTGGAGAATTTCCTCCACCTGCTGACGGCGATACACATGACCTAGCATGCAGAGTTTAAAGGTCATACAGAAGCCATTTTGTTTACCTGAAGTTTACCTCTGTTTCAATGCTCTGTAGCCCCCTTAAAGGAAGCAGTTCAAAAATCTAGTCATGTTTAGCAGCGTATACATTTGTGAAACAAATGATTTAATAACAGCACCTGTTTGGCAGCGAAGTACTGCTGTCTTTTCCTTAATCCTGGCTCGTGACTGAAGAGACAGAGGGTCCTCCAATGTTGGTGTGGAAATCTGCACAAAAGCACATGCTAAGTTGACTAAAACTTGATTTAATTCACATAAAAAAGAAGATGGTATGACTCACTTTGTGATAATGTGAGTTGAAATGGTGCAGGAAAGGGTTGTATTCTTGGGGATCATAACTCTCTAGAAACACAAAACCCTAAAACACAGAACACATTTTAGTTTTTAGGGAGATTTTGGAAAACATTACTGCAAATTTTCATCATTTATTTTTTATTTTTATTCTAAAAATTAAGTTATTCCATGACAACAATAGGCCTAACTTACTGTATGTTTTTTGTAACCCTAAATTTGCATTTAAAAATATATAAAAATACCTGGCCTGTAACAACACAATAGACTGAAAAAATTTATTTCTTTTTAGCATTATTGACTCAACATTCATTACTGCATTGAAATTCCCCTGATAAAGGGTTACTATGAAAGTGTACTATAATGTTGTGACTGTGCTGAAATTGCCTTTATAACTCAGAGTGCATTTATAAAATTCCAATGCATTGCTACTGTTACAGCATGCTTATGCTAATATCTGTAGTAACCGTTTAAGGTTATACCTTAGCATTACAGTAGTTGATGTAGTGTGCATGCATGCTCCTTATCTTCTGTGTCTCATTGTAGCCATGGTGTGTAAAGTGTTGCTCAATGCTCCGCTGTATCGGCAGCCACACACTCTGTGTCCAGCGCTTATAGAGCAGTTTACTTTTCCTCAAGTCCAGTGCGTCTCTGTGAGTGAGGTAGTGATCCAGATTCTGTACTGACACACACAAACAAACACAAATGATTCAGAGGTAACAGAAAGAATCACATCTGAAAATATTACCTTTATGAATCCAGCCTCAGTCTCCAGCAGTGGCTGTGTAATGGCATTAACTTCTTGCTGTTCAGAGTGTAATTGTCCCTGCAGGCGAACAGACAGTAAAGTTGGGTGAATGTGCACCATTTATATTATGTACAGTAGTGTGTTTGTATGCAACTGTGGCTGTACCAGTAGTTGTTTTTTGGAGCTGAGAGAAATGGTGTGTTGCATGTCATCTGCAATCTTTGTATGTGTCATTGTGCTGGTTGGTCAGAGCTTCATTCTCTTTGTAAAGTAATTTCTGACAAGTTCACAGATTGATGAGTGTCATTTGAGGACACTAAGGGCACAAGAACAATAACATTGGCATATGCATAGTTTTATGACACCGTTAGAAATTTTGACAGCCAAAACAGTCTGACGTTCTTGTGCCACAATCATTACTCATGAAAATGCATGCAAAACATAGTTTAACTATAATGATCAGGCTGAAACCCTACCCAATTTGAAGCGGTTCTAAACTGCAGTCGAAAAGCACGATAAAAAGACACATGGGAACAATCATGGAACTAATCAACATGAAGAACTACAACAAACTACAAACATGGCATAAGAAACAGGATATACAACAAAAGTCCTGACAAGACTAATAATGTAACATTTACTTACTAAGCATCATACTAAGACATTATTGGGAGATAAAAAGTGCCAACTGATATATATATACATCATTTTATGTTAGTATTCTGCTATACAGTTATAAAGATCTCTTTGATTTACATTAAAAGCTATTAGAATTTCATCAATTCATCAATATAGGCTATCTGCAATTTCACAAATTGTATATTTTTGCTCAGTTTGGGCATCTGAATAAAATTTCCTCCTCAAGTGTTTCCTCCTCAAGTGTTTCTTTCCTCCTCAAGTATCTAATGAGCCTTATAAGCCAATTAAACACGTGCAAAAACACAACAACATTACAATGACTAATATAAAATAAAATAAAATAATTTAGAACAACTATTTACTGCAATTTTAAGCCTAATTTGACTTAAATAATAACTATTGTACCTTCATGTTACGCAATACAATGAGACTGTAACATCATCACGGGTCGAGTCTTGTCTTATTGCAGTTGAGGTCAGTGAGTCAGTAACCTGAAGTGCAGCATCAAATTCCCCAGGGTTTTACACAGAACACCCTGACACCACTCTGTACACGCAGGAAAGAAAGAAAAGGCATGCATGCATGAAATCCTGAACTGTACAGAGCTGACAGACTCCACCTGGCAGGACCGACCATCCAAACATCCTCTGAATAACCTCGAGAAGACAGTTAATGGTCTTTTACTTTTTCTGGATGGCAGCTGAAAACAAACAACATTCAAGTGTATTTTCATGCAAAAGTGCCTGTAGCTAACGTTACATAAGTTAACTTATAATTAAGACAATCACAAAGTTAGGAACGTTCGCCACCATAAAAAGGAACTTGTAATAATAACTTATAATAACTTAGACCTTATGCGACAGACAAATAAACGCGCAGCCATATTTATAATTATGTCTTTGAACTTCAGTTTTTGCGGTAACGTTGCGGTAACCATTACATTGTAATGGTTGAAGCGTATGTCATAACAAATGCCAATTTGTGGACTTTAAATCCTACTCGTCAATAAAGTTAACGAACTGCAATATTAATCAGTAAAGTTACATATTGTTACATAAGTTACATAATCAGTAAAGTTGATGGCCTACTCACTGCGTCGTCGAAATGATGCGAGCTCTTTTTTTCGCTTTTCCGCGCGTACCCTTTTGTTGCTATGGTGACGTCTGTCAAACCCAAAATATTCGTGAGCGGCTGAGCGCGCTCCTTCAGACATGTGCAGTGCAGACCTAATGGTGCAGACACGTTAGAAGCTGTCTTAATTTAAACCATTTAAGGTTTATCCCTGGTTTATCCTCGGTCAGTTTTCGAGTCAAAATTGTGCCCCCAGCCTTTGTAATTTATTTAATTACAATAAAATCATAGGCTACAAAAAAAACACACAAAAAAAAAAACAACAAACGAGAATTCATAGGATAGCCTATATATAGCCAAAGCCCGTCTACGGAATAGACATTCTATTAGACATTCTCTGATATAGCCTACACTTGAGTTGAATTCGTTTATGAAGCTCAAGGATTTTAAGCCTACAATATGTAGGCTAATGGGTATTTTTTTGTTTTGTTTTTTTGGTGCATTTTTGTGTGTGTCCATTTGGCCACATAGGCTACATCCAGAGTTTTCATATTGCTTAGGAAAATGTTTTTTTTTAATTCTGCTGCTAGTTTCCAAGAATAAGTTTGTATAACGTTGTTAGGCTATTGACAACTTTAGGGACTTTGACTCTACTTCATAGCTACTGGCAAAACTTATTTAGAGGTGTGATCCATTGTGGTAAGGCTGAGGCACAGTGAAATGAGAAGTTATAATTATACATAAATGCCTATATCTGACCACTTAATATTTCAATGTAACTATGAAAGTATGTAGGCTATAGATTTCCTAATGGAGTAAATGGCTACCCTCATTTTTGTGGAACGGATGAAGGAGGTTTGTCGACTCAGGATATAAAATATATTATTCATTCATGTAGCCTATGAAAGGTGCTAATCATATATTGTAAAATGCTAAATCCTATAATGAACAAACTAATTAACAAATCTGTCATGTTTGACACTTTATTTGTTGAATTCAAGCCCTCTAAGTTTAATTAAGAGTGATTAGCTGCCCCCTAGTGGACCCCTGGTCAATGTTAAGTACTGCTGGTTCAGCTCACTTACTGTATGGAAAGATGCCTTTTTTGTGTGGTTCCAAGCAGAGAGACTTTTTTTTTAAGATAGCACCCTTCTTGCAATCACCATAGCTTCAATACTAGAACACAAACGTAACAACCTCAAACAGGCTCCTGACAATGAAAAGCTGAGCGTACACAATATGAAAGTATACAGAATAGCTTATGAAAATGAAACTTGTTTTGGCTATCATTGACTTTGTGATATTATTGGCATGCGTCAAACCAGACGTCACCTGCCACGTGATTAAATGGAACATTCTTTTAAGACAACTCACCTGTCTGCGAGTCGCCATTTTACAAACCCAAAGGATCCTATATTATTAAGGATGGGAACCCAGCTATTGAGGTAAATATGAAGAGTACCTTTCTGAAAAGTCAAAGTAACAATATCCTTATTATACATCATTATGCTAGAGTAGTATTGTTAGAAAGATTACATTGCTTCGAGTCTACTAAACAATGTGCGCTCTACAGCTCTTTGTCACAGACATTGTTCATTCAAATTCATCTTGATGACTTTTATAAGCCTGTCCCTTCTTTTTCAAATAGATTTGATTTGTATTTGTTGCTACGGAAAGAATACAACAAACTCTTGAGAAGAGGTATGAAATGACACCATTTCACATCAAATAAGTATTAGAACTATAAACACATTAAATATTAACTCATGCTTTATTTCTAACACAGCCGAAGAATTGATGAGGAGCATTCTGTCAAGGTTGGAATTGTAAATTAATTTTAAAGATTTTAATTCTCTGATTCTGATTATACTTGTGTTAAAATACCTTTTTTTCCCCTTCTAGGACTAACGATTGGCCCATAAGCTCCATCTACACCATCGGTTTAAAAGCTGGTGGTCAATTTGGCCCAATCAAGTTCAGTAATATGTGTGTTCCTGACTCGTATTTGATTGCCTTATATAATTGCTATCAATATGAGCATATTGCATCTCTTTTCAACTCTTTTGAAAAGCTGAGGGCACCTATGGTCTTTTTAAGAGTTGGAATGTATGATGCTGCCAAAGCTTCTTGGTTATATTGGTCTCAATTCAGTATCACCAAAAATACATCTGAAAGAGACAAGTATGTCATAGATGCTTGGAGTGAGCCAGAAGACCATTTACTCATATTGAATGAGCTTATAGTGAGCAACAACAAACTGAGGTAATTGCATTTGCCACTTTGTCCTTTTTTAAATGAAACAAATATCTGGATGTATACATATGAACACATTCTGTATTTCTTTGGTAACTTTTCATTGTTTGAAAAAAAAAAAATTATTGTTATTAGCTGAGGAATATTTATAGATTATTAAGTATACTCTATGATATACGTAGTCTCAACTTTTGTTTTACTGAACCTTACTAGTGACCCAAACAGGTCCTTAGTCGCATCATTTAACATTATTATTTTCTCTACTCCAGCAAATTTAAATTTCTTGGCAATGTGCTTGCCCTGGGATCAGGTGATCTGAATCCTTTGCTCGTTCTAGTGGACATATTTAAGGGAATGGATACAGCGCCACCTTTATATATTAAGGATGATTATAACAGGTAAAAATGTTTTTGGACATTTTTTGCTAGATGTAAACAAAAGCATTTAACCAATAACTCCCTTGCTTTAGCTGTTAGCAACTTTATTGTGCTGGAACAAAACTTTTTATTGTGGCCTTGCTTGCTCTGAAAAATACGAGTGGGCTTGTCTTCAAGGTTGCATCACAAATGTGCTGGCTTCATACTCTCATTCCTATATATATATATATATATTTTTTTGTACATTTCCAGAGTTGTGTTGTGTAATCCCTCCACTGAAACTTTTTAATGGATTTTTTTTAAGGGCCTTTGAACTCCAGTTTTTACTGATGTCAAGGACATCCTTCCCTAATCACATGATTGTGGCTCTAAACCACTTCGATCGATGGGTTCTCTATGACAATGAGAAGCCATCCTATATGGATTTTAACCTCACACAGGCTGATTTGAAAGGAGATTACATTATCCATAATGCTGGCTATGTTAAAACAGATGGTATGTTTATTTATCATTTCACTCTATGTGTGCAATTGTTTAGTGTTCATATTTTCCACAAGTCCATTTCCCCCCCTATTTTCACACTTTATCATAAAAAAGATTCATTAAATAGTTTTAAGATATTTAATAATAAACACTATGACTGTCTCGTGTTTGACTTTATCTTTTTTTTTCTTACCAGTGCCAATCGGGGTAGCTGAGGAAGGATACTGTTGCACTGTTCCATTTAATCGTTCCTGTGGTTCTTTAAAGGAACACATCGATTGAGTGTTATATTAATCCTTATGAAATAAATAAACTTAATAAACTTGAATAAAAATCAATAAACTTATGAAAGAAAAAGTATTTTTTTGACAATATATTTACTAATAAATACATAATGTATGTAATTTTATATTCAGTAATACACTTCATAATATATATGTGATCAGATATGGTATGCATGTGTAATATATTGCATATATATTTACTCATAAACACACACACACACACACACACACATATATATAATATAACATATCTTTTAATCATTCACATTATAAATGTTTCATATTTTCAAGCTAGCAAACAAAAGCATTTGTTTTAATCAGAAGCAAAGCATGCTGGGAACTAGAAATCTGTTGTAACTCATTCCTTGAATGTGAATATTACATGCTATTTTTGTCTTAATTTATAAACATTGTATATGTATAGCCATACATGGTCAATGCATATTGCAGTATTTTGAAAACTAGCTCTAGTTTCCCATATATAGAAATGTATTATGTAATATATCGCATTTTATAAAACGGTTAGTTCCAATCCTTGATTCTGATTGGTCAATAGCTGTGCTTTATTCACGATAAAACACGGCTATGACCGCTTCACCCAATAGTTCTATGAATCACTACACAACACCCCTAGCAACCACTCTTCGCATCTTAAACACATGTTTGATCTCATTGATATTGTTAATTAGTAGAGTAGAATATTGTGAGAGATGGAGTAAGCAGCTGTACCTGCATAGTAGACATAGCATTTTCCTTCAGGTCAGTCCTATATTCATAATAAAATTCGTTTGAATGTCCGCTGCGATATCTTGTCCTTTTAACAGTAAAGGGGTTTTCCGTGCCTATCGTCATCTGTCAGTTGCGTCTTTCTAAAGTCTTCTCTACTGACTGACTCACTCCTTAAGACAGTCTTTGCCGCCATCTATTGGCGAAATAATGTATGTAGTAACGTCTGTTGCTGTTTACGGTCGGGGACTATTTTTTTCCAGCGGAAGGAAGGCTTTTAGTGATTTTATTTCATGAAAGTTGCATAGATACATATTTTTCGGCTTTTATAATTATATTTTTTTGGTGTGGCAACCGTTTTATAAAAGCAATAAGGTACTCGAGGCAAGTGCTGTATCGTGAATAAGTAACGGCTGAAGGGGTTGCAGGCACTCCGCTTCGCGTCGTGCCTAACAACGCCCTTCAGCCGTTACTTATTCACGATACAGCACAGCCTCTCGTACCTTATTGCTTACATATTTTGCAGTAGCCTATATTCCCATATATTTTTGTTCCGTAAGGGTGGTGTTGTGGTTTGTTTTGTTTATTTGTTTAAAACAGGCCTTTAAGTAGGTTTAGCTCATTAAATTTGGTTTATTTCTTTTTGGTGACTGGTCTTTTTTTTGTTGCAACTTTTTGATGTCTTATGTTGGTTCTAATTTTGGGTAATCTCTATGGCAGCAGAACACACCTCCTATATCACTACTATTATTATCCTGTCATTCAACCCTGTTTGTGTGCTACTAAGGGCCATTTCATAAGTAATTATATGTTGTAGACTACTGGAAAAATAAAATGAAAATAAAATGAAGTTGAAATAACAGTGACCCCTGACTCCTAAGCATGGCTTAAAGGGGTCATGACATGAGAAACCAAATTTGCCTTGATCTTTTGGTATATAAGAGATCTATGTACTATTAAAACTTCCTGCAAGTTTCATAGCTTAAGACGTCCTCCCCATTATAAACGAAGCATTTATTTAATCAAGCTCTAAATACAGCTCGTTCTGGATCCATGGTAAGAAGTGACGTCACGGTGCGAAGTGCATATGTTTGAATACGCTGCCGATTGTGCCGAACGATCCAGGCGTCAGGGAAAGCAGTTGGATGCAGTTTATTTGCAGCATATGCAGCCCGCCAAAGCCTTATTTGAACGGTGAGTGATCAGATGAGTGTGACAGGGCATGTTACTGAAAGAACGAGCAGAGAGAGAGAGAGCCCCGGTGAAGCAGTCGATTCTGTTCCCTTCCGTAATTCCTGTTCCCTTTACGCAATCATACTACAAATCGTGCGTAGTTGCCGCTTTACCATCAGGTTACCATACGTACCATCAGCATTGAATACGACAAGAAGCACAACTGGATGTACGGGAAGCCAAAAGGTTTAAAAAAGTATTTTTTTTTTAATAAAAAAAAGTTATTATTATAAGCTAGTTTTTCCTGCTCTGTCATTTCAATCTAGCTTATATTTATCTACACTCTAAAAAAATAATTCAGGGGCTTAGTAAATATCACAGTAATAATTAACTTTATTAACTTAATAAAATCTCTGAATATCATTTACTTGATTGTTTGAGTTGAACATACCAAAATAATTGACAAAAAATACAACAGTTAATTTTGTCTAGAATTTAAATGTACATATACGTTTTTTTCACTAAAAGAATTTAGTATTTGACTAACCAATTATTTATTTTAAATAAACTTAATATATTTGTGAAATGTCAATCAAAATATTTGGGCATGGAGAATTAAACAGATCTGTTTCAAGAACCACAAAAAAATACTTAATTCAAGTCAATATTATTATTATATTTAACACACTTAAGAAATTGAGTAAGTTTACTCAATTAAAACAATGCACCCCTCCCCCACCCGTCTAAAGCGACGACAGTTGTGAGCGCGGGCTGTTTGAACTCCAGTCTCCAGAAGAACAGTTCTCCTCTTTTCTTCTCAGTGTCGCCGAAACTTCCCAGTCTCTGCGAAATTCAGGTTTGTGTATGTTTTATTTTATCTATAAAATGATTACTGTGCTTTAAATCATTGTATTTAATGCAAAACAACATACAAAGGCAATATGTAGGCAATATTGTATGTTAAAACAGTGTAAAATATGCTGTATATTGCTGTACTCTTTGACAATAAAGGCCAATGTCATGTATACTGGTGGTTGTATGGAATATTATTTTACAAAGGTTTAGAGGAAATAAAAAAGTTAATATTACTCATAAATAAAAACAGCGAATATTACTCATAAATATTGGTTTTTAAATGTTTAAATGTTAAATTATTTCTACTCAATTTTATTTGTTGATATACCAGATGTATTTACTCAGATTTACTTAATTTTTTTACTAGCATTTACTCAATTCATACAGTATATTTAATTGATTTCACAGCTTTAAAATTGAGTAAGTGTAAAAATGTTTCACCAAAAAAATTGAGTAAATCATGGTTAGACTTTTTAGAGTGTACGCTTTCCGTACTTCCAGTTGTGCTTTGATGCATCTGCTACGCATGCGCAGACATGCCTCTTTGAGGGGGAACACAAATTCCTGTAGGGAACAGAATCGACTGCTACACCGGCCGCGCGCGCGCCTTCAAACTGTCTTGCTCTCTCTCTCTCTCTCCCTCCCTCCCTCGCGCATATGAATCAAAATCAATTGAGAATTAACACGATGGTAAAAGATTGGAAGACCGAAGTTTCACGTGGTGGAGCATTGTGTAGTCTACATGTGATACAAAATGATTAACATTAAGAATTTATGCATAAGCAGCACTGACTTTAGCCAATCATAACAGTATAGGCGTTAACACTGAAGTCTTAAAGGGGAAACACCCCAAAACAGACTGTTTGAATCAAAGGAGAGAAACAGGGTGGGAAAATGTCATAAATCACTACATTTAAAAAGTTTTTTTGTACAAAAAACTATAGTAATACTATAATTGCACCTAAGGGAACATCATAAAACAAAACAAAAAACCATGTCATGACCCCTTTAACAGTTTCGGAGCTTGTGTAAAATTTCTTTGAAAAGCCATACGTTAATGTCATGCGTTAATACGTTAAATCAGTTGTCATTACGTAATTCGGACTGCAGGTATGAATATAATATTTCACTACTACAGACAGTCGATGCACTAGATGGCGCTCATTTGACACAACTTTAATAGTTTGCACAGAATAGATCAAATCCTGTAAGTGTAATGTGTGTGTGTGTGTGTCATTCTCAATTTGAAAATGATTCTGAAATCAAGAAATCAAGTAATTTGTTTTTAAAGTTATTTTTATTATAATCATGACAACATTTGTGTAGCTATAATGTTTTCTAATAGCCAAAAGAGTTATATTGACAACGTTGTTTGACAGTGTTCCTATTGCTGGTGCCATTTTTGACAATTGTATATCCTTCTCATTACTGTAGGCTACGTTTAAGAGCTCAGACCCCCTCTGTTAAACCCCTCTGCACTGCCTCACAGCCAAATATAGCTACACATATTTTAGTTATTGTCCCTTTTAAAACCGTTTAGCCTACCATCTCCACTGTTTTCTGTTTACTACTTTCCTCTTTTGCATATAGGCTACATCTGTTTCTCTGTGTGCTTTCTGTCTGACCCCTGTGCAAACTCATTGAAAGTCTGAGAAGGTTTCTCAGTGTTTTAATATTGTGCGTAATGGTGTTTAAGAACCGTTTAAAAGGTTTTTATTGAAACATTTTAATAATTGTATTCGGCAAAGATGTATGAAATTGATCAAATGTGGCAGTGAAGACTAGGATTGTTACAAAAGATGTGTATTATTTTTTTTTTTAAGCTGTTCTTTTGAACTTTCTATTGATAAGAAAATGATCAGTTTCCACAAAAATATTAAGCAGCACAACATTGATAAAAAAATAAAATAAAATGTTTCTTGTGCACCAAATCAGCATATTAGATTGATTTCTGAAGAATCACTTGATACTGAAGACTGGAGTAATGATGCTGAAAATGTAGCTTTCCCTTCACAGGAATTAATTACTTATATTACTTACATGTTAAAATATATTCAAATAGAAGACAGGTATTTTAATTTGTACTAATATTTCACAAAATTGCAGTTTTTACTGTATTTTTGATCAAGCAACTGCAGCCTGGTGAGCTTAAGAGACTTTAAAACATTTAAGAAAAAAAAAATCTTTAAACTTTGAATGGTAGTGTATATCAGTTGTATATGTTTATGTTATGAAAGTGCAAAGAGTTGTCTATTCATTGTCTGTTTTCTACATTATATGTGTGTAGAGACATGTGTCAGGACATGTGTGTGGTCTTGAGCTTGATGGACCGCACACAATGGAACTGTGTAGTCCGCAGTAGTCATTTAAAAATGGCATTGAAGTAAGTGTGAACATGAGAGGCCTTTGTGAAAACATGGTGGTGTTTATGTGTGGTTGACATCAGGTATAGAGGTAACTAGTTATATAAAAGGAAAAATGACTCGGAAGATGGCAAGGTTTATATAAAAAATATATTTATTTAAAACTACCAAAGTGAAAACATGTAACTTTTTGGTCACACTTCTCAATAAAAATATTGGACAAGCTGTACCAAGAACAGTCATGTCAGCACATGAAGCCATCATTAAACATGGTGAAGCAAGAAAATAAGAAAGACAAATGCTTTGAATTTAAATTAACTTAAGCTGTACAAAATATGTACATTATTTACAGCTTTCAAAAAATAGATACTGTTATTAAAAAAGAATGAAGCTACAATTCATCCAGTCTTTTTGACAGGGGTACTGACTCTCTACCAACAGGAGGAGCCAGATAGTCGAAGTCAAACACTCAGTGCTATATTAACCTTCATAGTTCTTGGCCAAACTTCATGTCTCAGTTCAGCTCAATAAAACTCTGAGCCAACAAATTCAACTAAACGTAAGAGCACAACAGTTTTTCTGTCTCTTTCTTCCGCTTTCTCTCAGCTTGGTGAGGCGATTCGCTTCTGGGGTTAAAAGCTGCCATCTGTTTCTTACTATTTTTGCTCTCAGAATCTAAATCTGCCCACCACAGTTTAGGGGAGGGGCTTGGCGTCATCTGCCAATCAGTGACATTGGGCGTCACAGAATCGGACTATAGTGCAGTATTGTTTTTTAGGGGGCGTCCGAACTGAGCCCGGTCATTTTACAAACCCCACCCCCTAGCCTTAGACATCCACCATGACAAATTAATACACATACAACATATAAATCCAGAGCCCATGTACAAGATACATACACATACACATCAAAAAGGCGTAAAATGAAAGCAACAAACCATAAAAAGACAACAAGTACTTTGTGCTGAGATATGAGATGGATATCTGTTCAATTCAAGTGGACAGTCACTGCATGGAACTCCTTGCCGCCATTGTCTCCTTACGCCATGTCACCGACCATCTTCTTGTAGTACATGGACTCAAAGATGTCGTTCTCCCCTGGGCAGTTGTAGTGGCATGCGCAGGTCTTGATAAACATCATCTGCTTCTTCATGAATTGACCGTCGGGGCACTTGAACTCCATGGGCAAGGTGGCGGTTCTGTGAGGGGTGCAGCAGCGACCATCCGTGCACACACCGCAGAACTTGGGTCGGTAAGACTTGGTAGTGGTGCAGCCAGAAATCTCAAACTTCATGGGTTTGGAGACACGTGGTGTGCGGATGCACTTCTTCCCTTTCTGTAAAGACATAGAATGAAAAATTAGCCATCAAGTTTTGTGATGTCGTCATGGTATTATGATTAGTTAGTTGGTAGGTTGACAAACTTACCCTGATTTTCTCCTCCAGGTGTGACTCGCAAGGGCGGACCATGCAGAGGCGGGACTGCTTCTCCAGACGGCACTCGCGGTTGTCATTGGTGACACGAGTAGAGATTCCCAATCCACAGGTCTTTGAGCATGCGCTCCATTCTGTGGTCTGAACCAGGCAGTTCTCTCTCATCATGGAGGGATCTGGCCCGTATGTCTCCTCCTCTCTATAAGCTACAAGACAAGACAAGACGTTACTCAACACATTCCAACCAGCAGCATGATGTCATCCTACTATTCATATCATTACATCATCGCACCGGTATTCATTCCAACTTCCTTACTGGCGACCATTACTGTGTCAATTTTGACTCAGAGAACAGTCAAGATCAAGGAATGCTCACCTGCCAAAACTGGTCCCACAAAGGTGTTCTGGTGAGGGGAGTCACACACCCACTCCTCGCAACACTTCCCCGGAACCTTTACCCTGCGGGGCATCGGGCAGTCGGGGCTGGGAAGCCTGATGTCCATTCCACAGAGGGGCACGCAACCTACTGCACCGTCCAGACACGTGCACTGGTATTTACAACTGCTCTGGAAGGACTCTCCGCTGCGGTATACCATCCCACTGAACACACAAGTTGCACCTTCTCTGGCTGTGGAAAGCAGATGGAAGGGGGTTTACAACTCTGACTCAACTCAACAACAATAGACTCAGTATCTGTATGTCAAAAGCCAAGACCCTCACCTGTGCAGACCCCAATACGACGGTTGCTTGGGGAGCCGTAGTCACAGTAAAGGCCTTTGTGGGGGTCGCAAACATCTCGCTCTGTGCACAGCTCGCTCAGCTGCTTGGCACACACCCGGCAACACCCACAGGTGTCCGGCACCAGACTCACGCCGGGCGAACACTGGGGTGGCACATCAGGACATAGGCACTGTCCACTGCACTCCTGAGCCACAGCCTGAGGAATAAGACACAATGTTCTAGTGAGAGTTTGTACATTTGCTCAACATTGACCTTAAAGGAAATCTCTTTGGGGTTTCATTCTAGAAATAGAAATTTTGAGGAATTTCGTGAGCTGTTTATGTCTGACAAAAATCTGAAAATGTAACCTGATCACGCTATTTCATAATATTCTAGATCTCCACATGCATTCAGACATGATAGTCTCAAGCTCATAATAGTGTATTAAAAGGACTTACCCATCTTAAGAAAGTCAGGCACAGCAGAGCAATCAGATTCATTCCAGAAAACATGATGACCTCTTCTTTACAATCTGTATCAAGAAAATCTTCTTTTGTGATCCTACAATGTCTTGTCGCTGTATCGTAGTCTTCTCTTCAGATTTGATCAAGGTGATCTCGTTGCGTAGTCTTTGAATCTAGTTCCTCCTGAGCTTGTCGAGTGAAAGCTAGAGTTTAGCTTCGGTATGAAGTTTAAGCAGAGCCGAGTGACTGTTGCTTCTCTCTGGAGGACTTGGAGTGTTCTGATTCTCCAGCAGCAGCTGAGCTACCTTTATACACGCTGCGCTGCGGTGGACTGCCTCCACCTCAATGGAAAGCTGGATAAACATGGGCATTCCTGGCATTCTTTCCAAGTTTCCTGCCCCCCTCTGCTCTCCAATCCCCTCTCCCCCTCCGCTAGACCTGGACCCGCTGCCATCCTACATTCCTGGGCTGTCACATAGCAAAATAAAAGTGCAGTCTTGGCATTACCTTGCAGTGCTTGGTGGTAGTTTAAGCCATTTGTCTCAGAGATAGATGGGTGCATGTTTTTCGGATTTTGGCCATCAGGGTCTTGTTCTCCAAATAACTGCGTGGTGATTGACAGTTCAGTATGATGGTGTTAGATTATCAGTGGCTATAAGCATTAGTCAAAGGACAGTTTATCTATGAAAATTCTTTGTCCATTCAATGAAACTCAGTGGAATCCAATGTTGTTTTTTAACCCCATTGACTTTAATTACATTGGCAAAAAGAGTTGAAACATTCCTCAAAATATCTTTTCTGTTTCACAGAAGAAATAGTCATACAGGTTTGGAACGAAATGAGGGAAAGTAAATAATGACAGAATTTTCATTTCTGAGTGGACATAGCTTGTCATATTTTTTAAAACAAGTATACAGACATCTTGAAAATATGTATTCATAATTCCGTGTGGTATATTACTATTTTTAGACTGGCATTATTTTTTTTTATACATCTTACATAAGTTTTCTTCTGACACTGCAACTCTGGCTGGATTCTGACTGATTGCTTTAATCTTGATGTTTTCCTTTAATCGTATACTTTCACCTGGCTAATAACATTTAGTCAGCTGTGTGTTTCACAGTGCAGGTGCAGAATGATTCTTTTTTACTCCTTCAGTCAGCAGACAGAGCGCAGACAGAAGGGCAGCAGGAAAGTGGCTAGACTTTGTATATATTTTTTTTAAACAAAAAAGAAGGATCCCCAGACTCCCCTCCTCGCTCTTATGAAAGGGAGCACTGCATCTTACCAGCCAGCGAATCGGAAATGAAAAACTCCCAGAGAAGAAACGGGAGGTGAAGGAATGTTATCCCCCTGCCAGCAGACATACTGTTACTACATGCACACAGTCTCAGAGGAAGACTTGCCTTATATGGGAATCTTCACTCTAGTCTAGGATCTCTTGTTGCACTCCTCCCTCCTCATTCTCTTGTCCACACTCTTTGTCGCTAGTCTGAAAACAGTGTTGCTGGTGTTGAGGATTGTAATGTGCCTGTCTGTCAACAACTTCTCATTCCAGCTGAGCTGAAAGCTGAACCCCTCCCCCCTTTACAGCAGAGATTAGGCTCATCAGAATGCTGAGTGCATTTACTTGTACTGTTAGTCACAACGAAATACTGATAACAATAAAATGTTTTTTATTAACATACTTAGTCCTACATGTAAATGAATAACAGCTTTTTAAAAATTATTATAAAAAACAGACAAGGCAAGAAAACTGCCTAAATTAGGTGAATGAATGAATAAATTTAATTTATGATCAAATTTAAGATTTTGATAAAGATGCCACACACACACACACACACACACACACACACGCTACTATATATATAATATATACACACACATCACACACTATGTATATTTTGTGTGTATATATTTAATCATTTTCATGTATATATATATATATATATATATATATATATGTATATATATATATATATAGTATATATATATATAAATATATATATATATATTATATATAGTATATATATATATAAATATATATATATATATATATATATATATATATATATATATATGTGTGTGTGTGTGTGTGTGTGTAAATATAATGCATATACAGATTATGGTTTTGAAACAAGTGCCTTGTGCTAGCCAAGGCTGCACTTATTTAATATAAAATACAGTAAGCTGTCTTGTGACAGTGTGACTTCCACTGACATGTCATAAAATATTGTTTTGTCTCAAGATGTACATCAGTAATGTTTTTCTAAGGCATGTTTATAAAATCTACTTAAATGTCCCGCCTAATCCGCCCTATCTCTGAAACCAGGCCATACAAATTTAATTTATTCCTGTGATGACAAAGCTGAATTTTCAGCATCATTACTTCAGTCTTCAGTGTCACGTGATTCATGGGAATTTGTTCTCTCACATAAAAGACATTTGCTAGAAATAACACTTATCTTTTTATTTTTTTTATGGGAAAACACACCTGAATCGAATCGGCCAGCAGAATAAAATTTTTGATACAGTTGGCTTTGAACTTACCTGTTGTTTGGTAATATAACTGGTAACATAATATAACTGGTGTTGCACCCTGTCAGTCATTAATAATGTGTTGTGCGTGTGTTGGACCGTGCAAGTTTTTCTGTGGCCAAGCAGGATGGACCGTGCCCACGATCTGGCGACTAAATAAACATGACTGTGTGTGGCATAATTCAGGTGTGTGTAAGAGTCGTGTTCTTACCTTCGCACTCTATGCTAAGCTCTTTTAGTGCCTGCAGCAACATTCCTGCCTCAATGAAGCAAAGATAAATACTTTCAGCTCTGCTAAACTTTAATGTCATGCATACTACCTCCCTTGGAGGATGAAGAAGGAGTGAAACTTTACCACCAACAGAATATTTCAGAAACAACTTTCTGCCAGGTCTTTGAACAGAAGCATATCTGTAAGCTCCCTCATTGAGTCTATTCAAGCTGGCACATGACTCTAAAAGAGGTTCGATGGAAAAGCAGATGATGTTGTAAAACGGTTGGGAATGAAAAAAGGTAACTGTTTAATAACTGTCTTTAAAAAAGGTGGTTGTAAATGGTGACTCAATTCTAAAACTGGTAGGAGTGATGTGGACTGCAAACAGGAATTTGGTGAGCTAAGACAGTATCACAGGTCACTGTCTAATGATGTAATGGAAAAGAATACAGGCATTAGGGAAATGAAAACCTGTTGACAGAAGTCACTGGGGTATGTGGTCACATGACTGCATTTCACTTTTCTCCCATGCGGTGTAGGGTCAGGGTTAGGCAGGTGGGTGTTCTGCACATAATTTGGAGGCCGAATATTTGTTCTCTAGACAAAAGCGAACAAAGCTTGAATACTTAGGAGTTGTATTCTGGCAACCAGAAGCAATTTTCCATAGCTGCACAATTCCAGCATCCCATTTTCATTCTGTCTGGACAGCTCCCAGACCAGTTAATTTGAGCGCTCCGGTTACCAATGTTCTACCAAAATATGCTGTCTATATCATATTTGTTTTTTTACCAAACACGTCTTTTTTTATGGACTGGTTCTTTGTCTAGTCTAATGTGCAGTGGTGGAAAGTAACTAATTACAAATACTTTCGTTACAGTACTTGAGTAGATTTTTCGATTTTTTCTACTTTCTTGAGTACAATTAAATTGTGGTACTTTTACTCTTACTTGAGTAAAATAAAAATAAAGTATTCAACTTCTCTACATTTATTTTTCATAAAAAGTACAGAGTACTTTGACAAAGGTGCTGACCATTCTTTTACTGTCTATGGTGCTGACGGAGAAACAGGGCAAGCTGACATTTGACAGACACTTTTCAAACTACTGCGGTGGAGCCCTGCGCTTCAGCCAATAACAGACATATCTGAAGCAGTTCAGCCAATAACAGACAGGTTTGACTCGGGTGCAAAACCAATCAAAACTTCCAGTTCGGCTGGGGGCGGGGTGTTCAACCCGCGCTTTGACATTCAATCACTGGCGCTCGTGTTTTGAATCAGTATCACTAACGTTTCAATATTTCAGTGATTGTAAGTGAGTATTCTCCTCATATTTAATTATGGCAACTACTGAAATGGGTCATCCCATTGATAATACCAGAGTACTGAGCAGTTGAAGTAAATAAAAAAGCTCGGCTCATTACATGGACGCAGTTATTGCATGGACGGAGCAAGAACAATGTAAGTGTCTAAAATACATGCACACAGTTCAATTAATGGTAAAGGTCGTCCTCTTTAACAATACCGTTAAACTAAATATACGAAGCAAACTTTGTACAAAGCTGAAAAAACAGTGAAATATGATCGCATGATTTATCTGTCAATCAGATGCATGTAAAAGTGTAGTTCATTCCTATAGCAACAGTGGGCGCCCAGCACATTTTCCGTACAACGAAAAAAAGAGAATTTCATTTAACATGTTAACCATACCCCACTTTTTTTTTTTTTACTGGAAATTTTTTATTCATACTGTTGTAAATCTATCTTTTTTTTATCGGACCTCTCACTTAACCTTCTTTGCTTTCAATTATGAAATGATTCAAATCAAAACATTCAAATGATCTTACCTGGACTTACTTTTCAAAATTAGTAATAAAACAATTGCTCTTGACAACAGGGAAAGCTAGCATCTATATATATATATAATGTGGAGCACTTTTATCATGGATGGATGCACTTTTTTGGGCTTCAAATTTACTCATTCACTGCCATTATAAAGCTTGGAAGAGCCAGGCCATTTTTTTTTATATATAATTCTGATTGTATTCGACTGAAAGATCATATCTACTAGGATAACTTGAGGGAGAGTAAATCATGGGCTAATTTTCATTTTTGGGTGAACTATCCCTTTAAAGACATACATCATTCTTCTGAAAATACCTGAGATAGTTTGATGAACACAGATATATTATAGCTATAATGTGTTTGTCTTCATGTTTCATCAGTCAAAACATCACTATTTGCATGTTATTATATCCATATAAGGCATTTCCTGAAATGTCATAAGTTTAATACTTCTATGCATCAGTACTGGGCTTCCAGTATGAATGAAACAGATGACATGAGAGTGTTTAGTGCTCCATTTCACTATCATATCCCCATTTTGGGTAAAAATAGAAAAATAATAAAGTACTTTGTAACGTAGTTACTTGAGTAGTTTTTAAGCAAACTACTTATTTACTCTTACTTGAGTCATATTATATGTCAGTACTTCTACTTGTACTCAAGTAAATTATTACTTAAGTAGCAATACTTTTACTTAAGTACAATTTGTCAGTACTCTTTCCACCACTGCTAATGTGATTGGTGAAAAGTGATTGGACTTGTCCACAAAACAAACAAGGATGCTTGAATATACATGAATAGAGATCATCTATCTATCTGTCTGTCTGTATGTATGTATGTATGTATGTACGTATGTAGCCTATTGTGACCACACCTTTACAATCATAATTTCTTTCAATTTTAATTTTACTTGCATTCTAATTACAATGCCACATCCTGTTTTATACCTCAATTAAATTGCTGAAATGGAATTGGAATTTCAAAGACATTCTTAATTCAAATCTCAAATTTGTCTTCATGGCAAATTGTCTTTTGCATAGAAATTATTTTTAGTTTGCACTCATTATTATTTTCTTGTGTAAAAAAAGACAAAAATATGGCACCATCATGTATAAGAACACACAAATAAACAGCTTTCATACACAAGTGCTTACATTCCATTTAACAGAAACAATTTGGTTATAGATGTCCTCGGGTTTGTGGCTTTGGAAGTTTTAGCCAGGATCAGTGAAAAAAGACATGATGCTGTTTGTATGAGTAAACACTTGAAATGAAGCAGTTAGAAATCCTGTGTTATGTTTTTTTTAAGTCACTTCCTGCTCAGGGTTTCCTCTGTCTGGCTGGTGAGGTGGTGGTTGTGGTAAAGGGATGCCCTCATTTGCTTGGTTGTTGTGCAGCAGAGGTTTTTGTGGCCACATTCCTGTGGGATTCAGTGGAGCATTCCTCATGGGATTTGCCTGACGTTCCTTTCGCCCATGCATCTCTCACTTCTCCTCTAGTTACATCATCAGTTCCCCTCTCTGCCCATCCTATGTGTGATGATGCCATAGGTGATGCCTTGTGGTCGGTCACCAAATATGATGGTGAGTTAAAGATTTTTTTGATTGTATTTAATGAGACTGAATGAAAAAAATACTTATTTTATAGAAAAACATTTCTACAGAAGTGACTACAGGTTCAACAGGTTCACATGTGTTGAAGATGCAGGCCTCAGTGAGGTATGCTAACCTTATGTTGATAGAAACGCCAAAAATGATCCATATTTTTCCACCCTGGCTCTCGGTATGTGAACCAACTCGATTCATAAATGCTTCTGTGGAACTGACCATATGGAAGGCATAAAATCCACACTTAACACCTCTGCTGCATAAACATTTTCCAGTGTAACATTAATCATAATTCAGCACATTCAAGCACATTTTTGTCTGTAACTGTAATGATTTGAATAATGCAAATATCAGCAGAAGACAATCAACTTAAGCATCATAAATCAGGATTATTGATTATTACATGGTTATTGTCTCAATCTGCACACTTGATTACTCCTGCTTGATTACTGCTGAAACCGTTTAATGTAAACACATAAATTAGAGTGGCTGCATCATATATTTCAGTGTATAAAGCCTCATCATTAAAAGGCTCAAGCAGCTATAAGTACTGGACCATAAAATAAACTCTAAGAAAGATTATTTAGTCCTCAATCTGCCGCCTCATCTAAAGCTGCTGCCTCTATAATTGGCTTCTGGCTGGCCGTTAAAAGAATGTTCCGCACTTTGAAACTTCAAACTGACCCTCCCTCAGCCTCAGTTTAAATACCACATGTGGCAGACACGGCAAACGGAGTTAATGGTGGTTACGGGCTCGGGCTGTAGTTTTGGCCCTTTGAAATGGTGCGGCTGGGTCAGACAAACTGATTCAAAGTCCAGACTGGCCCGAGCCCACCGTACAACATCACATGTCTTGAAACGAAAAACCACACTGCTCATTAGATCATTTAAGGTATTCTGAGAGCAAAAAATTTGGAAATTGGGTCCCTTGAAAGGGTTGGTTGATTTATGAGACAAGTAAAGGGGCGTGATGGGGTGGGTGGCTTGTGCGAGTTTGTGAAAAAGGCTATCGAGTATTGAGTGTTGTTTTGTTTGAAATTTAAAGGATGGAATGTGGTGGGAAACAGTGGTTGATTTGTTGAAAGGTTTGATCTGAGAGAGGAAGCTGGGATATGAACAGACCAGTTAAGTTTCATCCGCGCCACAAGCCCATTTTTGAAGGTGTCTAATGTTACCAGCCACTAAATAAAGAATTAGGCCAAAACTTGAGAAAATCTGAGACCTCCCCCCCTTTTTTCTTTCTAGCCTGGCTGACAGTAGCCAATACACTTAACAGTGCCCAATACGACTTGTTTCTAGAGGTCTTGGACTAAAGTAACCATCTGTTTGTATTTAGATCAGTTGTTACTGAGCAGTGTAGAGAATAACTCACTAAAAGTAGGGACACAAGAACTCCATGAACTACATTTGTCAGTATCATGAGTGGTTCTGCTGTTTTCAAAATGTTGTAACTTTTCCAGTAACAAGCCATTTTGCAGTAAGTCAAAACTACATTGACTACATATGCAGCATTGGAAAGTCTAATTTATTCTAGTGAATTGATACATCCAAACGGCCCCCTTTGAAATACTGAATGAAGCGCTGGGCTGTCCTATTAATTTTAGTCAATCGGTTGGTCCTAAACGGTTCTCTCTTAAGTTGAGTTGGAAAGTCAAATTCATTCTAGTGATTCAGTTTGTTTGGATGATCAAGAAACAAACATACAATTAATCCTGCACCTATCACAGTGGAATAATCAGTTTTTCTGTTCATTATTTTCTTCATATCATTTTTGTCATGTCATTTTGTGCCAAAATAGGCTCTGATTAAATTAACTGGTACACTGTAAAAAAAAAAAAGTTGGATTAACTTAAAAAAGTAAGTTATTTTGAGTTCATTGAAATTAAAAATTTGTGTTAATACAACAAAGGAGATTGGTTTAATAAATAGAAACTCAAAATATTATGTTATCTGAACTACATTAATTATCTAAGTTGATTTGACAAAATATAAAAAGTTGTGATAACAAATCATCAAAATTCATTTTTACAGTGTATTTATGTTTAATAAGACAATAACCCCCTATGTAGGTATTTCAAACTTGTATCTTGGCAAACACTGATGTCAAAACACAAACTTTTTGTATGGTGAAAAAATGTGAGTTCTTGGAAGAAATAACACGATGGTCAGTAAATATTTAAGGTATTCTTTAGACTAGAACAGAAAATCAAGGAAAGCGCTGTGGTTTTATGTGTCTCGTTGTACGATTTACAGCAGAGAGAAAGTCTCCCACTAAACCAGTGCAATTTTGTGCTGTTCACCAATCACCAATCAGTGATGTTCCATATGGCCGCCTGACTGACTTTACTCAGTTTATTGAGTCCTCTCTTCTCCTGGAATTCAGATCATGGTTTGAACGCTGTCACGAAAAAGAATAAAGGTCCAAATATAGGACCCTGAACAGCACATTCCCCTAGACATACACCAACATTACTGCTTTACCAGACAACGCCAAGGTATGCATCTCCTCCTTCCCCCAAAGAGCAGTTAACCTTCTATAGATGTGGTGTGGCTCCATATTTTCAATCTCTCAGAGAGATTGGCTGTTTGCAGAAGCCTCGCCAAACCTCACACAAATAGCTTTGTTCCTATGTGGCGTCTGAAGCGGTGTGTATTTAGACACCCGTAATGAGACTAGAAAGGTCAAAACAGACTGAGATCTGTGAGTGACAGATGCTCTGACAACAAGAGGAATTTGTACCAGTAAACTCTGTCCATTTATAGGCTATTTCCCGGTCTTCGGTCTTCTAAATTGGACCAGAGTGCAAAGATGGAAGTTTTATGGAAAGTAAGACTTAAAGAGTCACTGTATAAACAGGCGAAATAATCTTAAAATAATTCATTTGTAACTGTTCTTGATTTAAATATAGTGGCCCTAAAAACATGTAGCCAAACTTAAAAGTATAAATTGTGTTGTGAATTGTTACAATTTAAAATATCAGCTTTCTATTTGTACTTGTACAAAAAAAAGTTATTTATTTCTGTGATGGCAAAGCTGAATTTTCAGCAGCCATTACTCCCGTCTTCACATAATTCTTCAGAAATTATTTAAATATGCTGATTTGGTGTTCAAGAAACATTTCTTATTATTATAAATGTTGAAAACAGTAAATCATGATACATTCAGGTTCCTTTGATGAATAGAAAGTTCAAAAGAACAGCATTTATTTTTTTGTAACAGTGCTGAATAAATGCTGAAAAAAAGTATTAATTTATTTTAAAAAATGCTTTCTGCTATTTTGATAAGTCATTTAAAGTTGATTACAGTATACAGCATAAATGTTTCGCTCTTAGCTGTAATATAATTGCTCTTTGTCTATCTTCACTTAGATGTGTAACGTTGGCCTTGAGGAGTACGTTCAGAGAGCGAACGGTGGATGTCTGCGGCAGCGGCCATGAAAAGCTCTGATTCATGTGACCAGTACAGGACAGAGTTTCAGTGCCAACACAAGCAATACAGGAATGTTACCCCAAAACAGGGAGAAAATAGCAGACTGGTGACACACAACACACACAAAAACACATAGCTCTCAGCCACAGACTCAGGTCTGATGCATCCGTACCTGACATTTAAATCAACAAACAATGAAGGTCCAACACTGTATGGGACAACACCACATCAGCCAAAAAGAACATGCAAAACAGCAAAGTTAGCAACATATCACACCCTGTTGAACACAGCATATACAAACACACACATTTGTTGTCTTTTAAAATCTCTTTGCCCAAAATGGAGATTAGCAAAACAGCACAGTCATACAGGTAACGTTAACATGGAGGATGAGAGGGGTTTTCCAGTACCTTTTCCCCACTCATAATCCTCTAAAAAGTTTGAATAACAGACATGGTATGAGTCAGAGCAGTGCAGAGGTGAGGTGAAAGAGTGAAAGTGTCTGCTCATTCGGTGAGGAATCTATCACTGCTAGCTTACTGTCCACTACTGTGCACTCGCCCACTAATCCTCACAAACATGACTGTTTAAATGCGCTACGCCCTGCCGTTCAACACCCAGGTCCTGTGTTCCACAGCATTTTGCTGATGATTCATGGCTCATCTGCATCATTCAGCAGTTTGTGTAAAGGAATTTTCCGGGTTCAGCACAAGTTAATGTCTATCCACACATGCTAAACGCTAATGCGCTTAATTATCACACACAAACATGTTTGTTAAGCCGAGCTCAAACTTAAAAAAAGTCCCAAAACAAGTTGTGCCTGATGTTGGTCATATTTGTTCTCAGAAAATGTATCAAATATTGATCAAAATTGATCAAATACTAAAATGTTTTTTAGTAAAATTACAAAATTCTAGTTAGCCTATTAAAAAATATCCTGGCTCTTCCCAGCTTTATAATAGGAATGAACTCCATATTTATAATATTATATATTTATTTATTTATTTATCTACTCTCACCTAAGCTTACGCTTATCCTACATCTTACGTCATGCATCAGGTCAGAGGTCATTGTTCTTCCGGAACTCGACTCTCATACGAACGTTACCGGAAGCCAGTGATTATAGTTTATAAAGTAATAAATATGGATTTTTTTTTTTTTTTAACTAAAAAGCATCGTTTCACTTCAGAAGGCCTTCATTAACATCCTGGAGCCGTATAGATTACGTTTATGATGATTTTGGGCTTCAAAAATAGTAACTTCAAGTTACTATTCACTCCCATTATAAAGCTTTGAAGAGCCAGGATGTGTTTAATATAACTCCGATTGCATTTGGCTGATATAAGAAAGTTATATACACCTAGAAGGGCTTGAGGGTGTGTAAATTATGGGATAATTAAAATTTTGGGGTGAACTAACTCTTTTATTTTTACTTTATAAAAAAATTATAACAACAACTAAAAAACATTATTTTCTGGGACCAAATTTAAATAAAAAAAAATATGACCAATATCAGTCCTTACTTTGTTTTGGGACTTTTTTAAGTTTGAGCTCGGCTTAACAAACATGTTTGTGTGTGTTAATAGCACATTAGCATTTAGCATGTGTGACACATAAACTTGTACTGAACCCGGAACAAATTTCCTTTACACAAACTGCGGAGTGATATTTGGGATGAACTAATCCATTAAGTTGTGACCTAATGGTTAGAGATTTGGATTTGTAACGAAAGGCCATGGGTTTAAGTCTCAGCACCTGCAGGAAATATTGGGGGGAGTGAATGAGCTTAGGTACCCTAACTGAGGTACTTAACCGAGGTGCCCTTAAGCAAGGCACCTAACCCCCAATCACACTTAAGTGTGTGAAAAGTGATATTCTTCAGTCTTAAAGTGCATTTGGTTTTATTTTAGCTGTAATGATGTTTAAATCATCTTTTTAGTGGTTGTACTGTTCTAGGCAGAACCATCAGTGACATGATTCTCTGTAAAGAGGACTTTTTGCAGATAGTAGTTACATGTCCCTTTTTGATTTTGTATTGTATTAAAGTTAACGGGTTTATTGGCTTTACATGGTCCTGGCGTAAGTTAAAAGATTGGATGGACCTTAACACACATAATTCTTCAGGCTATATTTTCAAAACATTGTGTAACATAATCAGGTCAACATTATTATTCACTTTTATGCTTTACATGCTGCACTTGCTTATTAATTTTTAGCCAGGTTTGCTCTGTCCTGTTTAATCGAGACAGACATAATAAAATGCCTAGAGGCTCTGTGGTTAACTTTATAATCAAACCAGACTTAGTGTGTTACAGAATGGGTTTGCTTTGAAATTCCAAGTTATGAAAATACAGGATATGCACAAAAAATCTTTGTCTTTATTTTAGCTGTATTGCTTGCTTGTGGTGAATCCCTCATTGGAAAGGCATCTTATTCAGCTCGGGCCGTCTTTGTGCTTAACTTTCCCTTAAAAGGCAATTCATGTGGGTTCATGGGCAGGATTCTGAAGGAACATGCTCCCATGGTAAAGATCACTGTACTGTACAAAAGAAGACACACAGTGTTATCCGCACATGAGATTATCAAACGAAAACAGAATGTAGGGGATGTCAGTGAACAACATGAGAACAAGTTCTTTGTCTTTGTGATGGCTTAGACTTCAATCATTCCGCTTGCTGCTATAGCTTGCAAATCATGTTAGGGATTTTTTTTAAAGCAGGCCACAGAGGTGCCCAAAAAAAGAGACGTTTTCCAGACAACTGTCGAGTCTTGACCTACTAACAACACGTCCAATCTAGCACGCTACCCTGCCAGATGTTGAGCCTACAGTCTTTGTTTTTCTTCTGTTTTCTTTCAATGTCTTCAGTCATCTATATTCGCATGCCACCTTCAGACATTGAGTTGCAGAGTAGGTCACGGTTACTCAGTCTTCTAGGCTCCAAAAAGTAACCCTTTTCCTCTCTCTTTCTTTTAAGTTCTCCAATTTGCCCAGGTGTTAAGTTCATTTGGCATTCAATAGACTGCAAGAAAAAAAAAGAGAGACGGAAACTTGACTTCCTTTCATTTATTTGTTTAATTTGCCTCGTTCATTGAGCGGACCCGTTCATGAAGCCGTGTACCCAAACAGTCATTATCCGTCTTTCATAAGCCGACATTGGCTGTTTGCTTTCGGGTGATTTAACAGGAATACCATTTTCTCTCTCTTTCTCTTTGTAATTTGGTAGGCACTCCTAAATGGTTTCCTGAAAACACTTTGAGTACTGTTTGTCAAATCTACCTTTTTTTGTTTCATTATGTGCCAAGGTAAATGTTTCATTCATAGGGAGTGTGACTTAACTGTTTTTCTTTACCATTTTTTTTTCCAAAACAGGTGTTTCATAGCATGATACGCCGCTATCCTTCCCATTTTTACTGCGTATGATCCAAAGATATCAAAGGAACCTGGTATGTTTTTTTTTCCCCCAATGAATATTTAGTTCAAAACATTGCATTCACCCTGTAAATTCATGTGGCTTTGCCTTTCCTGAAGGGGCTGTCCGAGTCTGACAGCCTAAAAAGACCTACAGGTGTTACGGCCTATTTACTTAATGGTCACAGACAGAATCTGAATAACATTCACTTCTCATTTCAAATGTTTGCAGGTATTTGAAGGTTAAAGAATTTGTGTGTGTGTGTGTGTGTGTTTTAAACACATAATAATAATATCAATAAATAATGTTATAAAATGTAATCATCGTTATTTAATTAAAAAATATAAATAAAAAAATCATAATTTATTTTTTAATAATATAATAATAATTTATATAATTTATTCATTATTTATTTATCATTTATTCATTATTATTATTATTTTATTATTATTACTAACTTAATGAGCTTATTCATTATTGAAATGTCATCTGACCTTCAAATTATATAATATAATATAATATAATATAATATAATATAATATTGGAAAACTTCAGATGCAAAAGCCTCTGAGTCCGTCTAACGTTTTTCTTTAATATTAAAATTTTTATCAGGCTCCTATGTATAGGTTTCTACCTAAGTACCAACATTTCTGAATGGGGTGAGGCTGGGATTTAGTGAATTTGAAGTGAAAGTATTTGATGGACATATACTATGTGCGGAGACTGAGAGCATTCACTCAATATTATCATCTCATTTTTGACATAGGTGGCTTTTAGGGGCTTTGGCATCGGAGGTTTATTTTTCAAGTTATATCTGCTAATGTTTCAGAACAAATAAATAAAAGAGAAGAAGAACTGATGTTCCCAATTCAGAATCAACAGTCTTCCTGTGATCAGTGCTCTTTTTGGCTTAAAGGATGTGTGTGCGGCAGTGTGCCCATATCAGACAGCTACACTCTGTTATTGAAGCATAGGAAGTGTAACTGTTTTGTAAAGATACTGACACTTATAGAGGATATAACACAGTTAATGAGAGTGGCTGTGTAAACAACCCTTGATGTCGTTGTTCATAAAGCATTATCATGTTTATTCAGTAATGGAAGAACTAGCATTAAAGGCCTTGTAAAGCATTAAAATGTACTGTACAGAGTAAATGGTTTATGCATTGTGAGAAAAAGCACACATGATAAATTGCACATGACATCTACAGTACACAGAACACTCGTTTTAGTGACATCATGCAATTGCAATGGCTTTCTGTTTACATACTGCATAATTATGACAATACATCAATAAATCTCAGTCATATAACACCATCAATGGTTTTAAACGATGACAACATGCTCTAAAAGTGATGTCAGCATACATCCGAAACGTTGTACTCCCACACTCAGAGGAACCCTGGACACCTCCCGAATCTTTCTCAGACTGAAAATCACCAGAGCAAGAAAAACCGACACCTGTTTAGTCTACGCATGCAGCTGACCCAAATCTGATGCAGATGCTGGTTCAGATGAGGAACTTTATTAGCTGATGCTGCACTTTTGGCCTGCTGAAGTCTAATCTGAGCTCCACCTCACTGCTGCTGAATCAGACGAGATGTGATAGGCCCAAATTCCAGTCCTGTAGAAAGAGAAGACAGGCTCAGTTGTGTGTCTTAAGGGTGTAACCGGGTGAGAGTCTTAATGTAGTGTGGTCTCTCAGCCTTGACTGATCATGAGCGTTTTAAAAAACAGTTCTGCATAGCACGTGTTCAGCAAAATAACAAACACCCAGAGATCGGCCCTGAACCTTGAGTTTTATGAGTCATTTTTCCAAGTATGCTGGGAAAGGTTTTTTCATAGTCTTTTTAATATTTTTGTTTTGAATGCCCCTCATTCCAGTGGTAATATCACCTCTTAGATCTTCCTGGCAACATCTGATTAACTCCAGCTCATTCTGACCCTCGACATACTTTCTAAAGTCAAAACAGGAAAGATGAGTTATGAAAGAACATAAACTTTAGCCCCTGGGATCAAACCAATTTAGGTGTGGTCACATTAGAGAAATTTCAAAGGCAAAAAAGGTCAATTTTCTGCTGTCAGTATGTAGCAATGTATTAAGCACAGCTCAGACGGAAGTCATTTTCAAACCAAGCAGCTTTCTGTAGGCCAGCGCTGCGAATGTGCGTCAGTAACTCGAAAGACAACGCAAAAGAGTGGAGAAATGTTTAGACCTCATACAAAATTCCCAATCACATGGATTTTCTTTAAAAATGTTGAACATGTAAAATTTGCCAGACAAACAGTAATTGTGACTGCACCTCTTAAATATACATTTACTGTGTGGTTTAGGCTAAGTTGGTCACATCACATGATACGCTCTTGTTCTACTATGACCATTGGGATTTGTACTTGTGTTAGTTGGCTATCAAATTAAGTGAAATGTGAGATGTCATCATAAGGCTCTATAATTGAGTAATTGTAGATAATTATAGATGCTAATTCTAGAATGAACTCCCCCATCAGCTCTAAATGTGTGACATAAATTATAGGTTATGTCTTAATTTAGTTCTGGAGGATGTATTTTTGACTCTAGATTGTGGACAATACATGGGTCATGTTTAGTTTCATTGTTTTGTTCAGTTTCTAGTCTTGGTTTTCATTGTCTGTATTTGATTGTGTTCAAGTTCTTAATTAGTTGAGCTTTTCCACCGTTGGGCCAAACCATTCTCGTTGGTTATCCGCTCCATTCCGTGCCGATCCGGCCCAGCTAAAACGGATATGGTTTCATTTTCCACTGTTATCTGATAATGGAACTCTTTGGAATGTAATACACATGCATCAGGCGTTATGATGTAATGAGATATAAATAGCGACTGCATTATGGAGGATGATACGATATTTCTTGAAATTTTATTATTAATTTGTCTATTTGTGTTTACGTCGCTCAAATAACGTGCTTAGCCGGCTTGAGAGAAAATGCCTGCCAGGGAACATGCAAGTGACCACACTTAAGTGGCGACGTCACTATGTGCATTTTACCAGCACTTAGCCAACCGTGCCGAGAACTGTTTGTACTGTTTGAACTGTCTTTGTGATTTTTTTTTTCTTCCTGGAACAGAAAAGTTCCTCAAGGGAGTCAAACTTTCCACCTAATGAGTGATGAAGTGTCATCACATTCAGTGAGATGAGGAAGTAGAGAGACATCTTGGACACATTGCATTTGACCCGGGGTTTTGGAGGGCAGTCATGTTTGGTCACAGGTGTGTTTCCCGCTCACAGTCAAACAAAGCTGATAAATTCCACTGACACTCACATTGCTGTGAGTTTAGACCTAAACAAAATTGATCGATTCTGTCTCGTAAATGTTTGTTAAAAGCCCAGAGACAAGTTCATGCCTATTTGATTTGATTTCTGCAATGTGAAAAACTTTAATCTCGCATGCTTTATTATTATGTAAAAATGCGGTCACACTTTAGAATATAGGGTCTAATTGTCACTATTAACTATAAACTACTATTTGTGCCTCAATAAACTCCTAATTACGGTTTATTAATGGTTTATTAATAGTTAGTACGGTCGTTGTTAAGTTTAGGTGTTGGGTAGTGTTTGGATAGGATTATGAATGTAGAATAGGTCATGCAGTATAAGGCATTAATACGTGCTTTATAAGTACTAATAAACAGCCAATTTCTTAGTAATATGCATGCTAATAAGCTTAATAGTGAGACTTGGACCCTAAACTAAAGTGTTACCAAAAAACTTTTTTATTATGTGTCCTCTATGTACGTACAGTACATCAAAATATAGTTACATGTACTTATGTAGTCTACTCATTGTGTTCATATTGTATTGGAAAACACCATGCTATTTAGGTGGGATATGGGTATGGTTAATGGCAGGTTTAGTGGTATGGTTAGGTTTAAGGGTGGGTTAAGGTGTAAAAATAGTAAAGTGGTCAGTCAAAAATTTTTAATTAAATTTGAATAAATCATCATCATTAGTAATAATAATAATTTTGTTTATTATTTTTATTTATTTATTTATTGTCTACTGAGTCATAAGCGAATCTGTCATTTATACAGCTTGGTTATGATTGCTTGCGTTTCTTTTCCAGCAAAATCCAGGGACAAAGGAAAGGATTATATAAATGGGGTGGATTACATGGCCTGTTTGGAATCTGGCTCTATCTGGCTGATGTGTCTGGCAGACACCCATTTGGACCCAGAGTCATATTGTCTGTCAGTGAAGGAGCCCCTGAGAGCAGCACTGTCTGTCTGGGCATGACTCATTCTAAACCGTGTGCTTGAACCTTCTCTAAACCCACGACATGGGAAAGTCAGTGGTCTGCAATCATCACCCCCCTGAGTCAGTCTCAACAAAATCTATCATTGTAGCTCCTCTTTTTCTCACTGAGACTGTGGACGGAATCTCCAGTGAAGGTCTCGGAGAGAAAGTAATGTGAAAGTGCTGAGCTCTACAGCTGTAGTAATTTAAAACAATTTATAAAACCAACATGACTATTTTGTCTCAGGGCCCCACGATAGAGTTTTTGACCTATGGCACTTAGGTGAGAGTTACGTAAAATGTGCGTGCACTGAGAGCTTGTGAAAAGCAGGTCTGTTTCTAATTAGAATCTCGCATGGTTCGATCAAAATGTCTGTGTGCTTGCGTGCCTATATGTGTAATGCTGCTAAAAGCCTGAGATTTATACTCTGCAAAAGCTCAAAATGACGTTGAAGGTTTAGGTTTGGATTTGAAGGTTTAGGCAAGGGCACAGTTTGTCCTGTTCTTGATAGCTGGTGGAAGCTTGTTCAGCAGATTTGTCATTACTGGAGATGGAGAATCATAATGAAAAAATCATAATGTGTTAAAAAACAGGTAGCAAATGAGAAATATATCAGTTATTGACCTACAGTTTAATATCAGATCATTGATTTGTTCATTGCTTTGCTCCTTGTTCTGTTAGAGTAATTGTCTTTGTAAGCGAGCCATTTAGTTCACATGTTCATTTGTTTGTAACATAAGATTGTCAACGCATTCTCATCCTTTGGCGTCATATAGGTGACGCCATATGACATTTCGGCGAAATCTTATCTTATCTTGGGTTCTGCGTCTCTTATTGACGCTAAAGAATGCCATGTGCTTAAGATTTCGACGAAATGTCACAAGCGTCACATGTATGACGCCTTGGGATGAGAATGGGCTGGATTGTCAGTGTGTAGATGAAGGGTTTACACATGGTTGACTGTGTGTTGCTGGCCATTGACTTGAATATGCGATTGTACAATGATGTACGGGGTCCTGTTGCTCCTGATTGGTACACTGAGGGCCTATTCACTGGCCCCAGCCCCAGAATTCCCCTGTGTACAGGCATTCCAACACCTGTTGCTTTCGAACATTCTGGAAAGTTGATAAAAACCTCTAAGCTAGTTTTTTAAAGGATGGAAAATAAGATGCCATGTTTTCCCTTGATCCTATAGGTCCATTTGAGAGTAACGTTTCCATGTGATTGCTGGATATATCATCAAGGATGATCAGAATCTTTGAGTCAAATGCCTAAGGTGAAGTAAAATTGATCAGTACAGATTAGTTGTATGCACAAAATTAATTAATCAGATGAATCACAATTAATTGCATCAATACATCAGTAATTTTTGAAGGTGAAGAAAATTTATAGTAAAACTTTGAATAGACATTACAAAAAGCGATTTTAGAAGTCAATCAGTGGTTACTGTTAACTTGAAATAAAATTATAATATTAGATAAAAAACTTAAACTTGAAAATGTTGCCTTGCAATCTAACTGAAATAAGTTTGTTGAAATGCTAAAATGACTAAAACTAACAGTAACCCCCACCCCCAAAATAGAAATGTAAAAATAAAATCTTAAACTAGATTAACTGAAAATACAAAAATAAAAGAATAAATCCTATTAATAAATCCTATAACATTAAAACATTAAAATAACTGTTGCACTTTATTTTACAGTACGTGCACTTTACTACAATAAGTATTTTCATGCGAAACAGGACTATCACATAAAGTATATATGACAAAACAAAATAACACTGATGTATAAATTAATTTGTATATTATTTTAATGTTGATATTTTAATTATATATACATTTTTTTCATATAATGAATTGTAAATTAACCCTAATGCTTATTTGACATTTTACACTAACTTTCTCTATGAGCTCTACAGTAAAAATGCACACACCTGTACCTGTAGGTCTCCAATTCCTAATTCAACATCTTTATCAGAATACTTAGTTTTGACATTTTGGTGAGATGGGTTTTACACTTTCTCATGTTTGGTCCTGATGACGTCTGAAGTGATGTTAGTACACTGCATGTGTGTTTGCTCTACACACTCATTCTCACAGCTCCCTGTTGACTTCTCTCACCATAAACTCACAGACTCATACAGCCCTCTATCCACAGCACAGACTCAGAAAGAGAAAGACAGACAGACAGACAGAAAGTGAAAAAGAAGAGTAATGAAAGACTTAAGCCGGATTTCATGCTCTTCCTTCACGATTCAAATCTTTTGAACATTTTAACTTATATTGTATCCTACTTAATGATGAAGCAGCCAGCATGTAGATCACTCACTATTGCAGGAGTTAGGAGTTGATGCTGCACAATTTACTTTTGTTCATGTAATGGCGATCCACCTCGGCTTAGTTCCATACTGTAGCATCTCCTGATCTTTAGACACGTCTGGAATCCCTATATCCTTTCCATCCTTTCCATATCTGGTAGCTCAGGGTCTCTGTTTCTGAGTAAGCACTGGGCCATGGTCTTCACTCCTGTCAGAGGGAAGCAGAGGAACCGGTCGGTGAGAGCTGGCTGCGTGTCAGGCGGCACTGTTTCCAGCTGCTGTTGCTGAAGAAAAACGAGACTCTGGAAATAAAACCAGACAGACCCAAGTGCCTTAATAACTCACAGCAGGGCCTACTGGGAAAAAAATAACAGAAAAAAAAAAAGATATAGAAGGGAGATGGAGACGGAGGCAAGGCCTGTTATGTAAAGGAAAATAGCAAGCAGTGTTAATGTTTCAATATTTGAAAAGACATTTAGCAGGATCTTGCTGTGTTATAGCCTTTTTCATTTTACCAGCCAACAAATTCATTTTAACATTTGACATGATGTAAAGACAATAATGTCATAGCTTGATTGAGTCAAGTTTAGATAAAAAGCTAAAGAAAGAACCTATGGCACGCCGCTCTGCCAGTTGCCTCTAATTTGCACAGGCACTACCTTTTTTTCCTATGTATGTCATTTATTTAATTGCACATGCTATATTACTTGAATACTGTAGCAGATGAAGTTAAAGGGATAGTTCACCCAGAAATTACAATTTTGTCATCATTTATTCTCTCTCATGTTGTTCCAACTGTATGACTTTCTTTTTCCTGTTGAACACAAAATAAGATATTTTGAAGAACGTGCTGGTCGCTCTTTTATGTGCAGATACAATGAATGTGGACTGGAGCTTTCAAGATTTACAAAGGACATGAAATCACATAAAAGTATTGTAAAAGTAGTCCATACTACTCGTACACGTCTGAAGTCCAACGGTAGCTTTACGTGAGAAACAGACCAGATTACTCAGTCAGTGAGTCAGTGAGTCCAATCCAATATGTGTATGAATCATTCAGACTGGTTTTGTGAACTGAATCAACTGATTCATTGAAAAGATGTCTAGAAGTCTTTAGAAATCTGTCCTGAAAACAGATATCACTATTTCTCATATGAACTCACCAAGGAGAGCTCGATTTCAGGAGACTTGAAATACAGTGCAATGGTCATATCCAATATTATGATAGCTTTATGGTTCTTTTTTAATTTTTAACTTTGGAACTTTAAACACTTTATTTTAAGGTGAGTTACACATTAATACATACTTACTATAGAAATAACAGTAAATTATGCATAATTACAAGTAACTAACCCTAACCATAACTCCATAACTTAAGTCTGTGGAGTTAACTTAAGTCTTTAACTATAACTATTATAATTAACAGTCCACAAAACTACCACTTTAAAGCTTCAAAAAGTTCATAAAGAGATCGTAAAACTAATCCATATGAATTGGGCTGTTTGGTCAAAATTTTCTGATGAGACTTGATCAGTTTATATGATGAACAGATTGAATTTAAGATTTCATTCACACATAAACATTGATATAAGCGAACATAAACAGAAGCTCAACCGAACCTGCTTTGACGTGCCAAAACCTCATTGGTTCTTGCTGAGGCTCTAACGTGCGAAACACAGGAGAATGAACCTCATTGGTTCTCGCATGTCAAGCTTGAACTTCCATTTCCCACAACTGATGTGTTTGTTGATGAATGTTTATATGTGAATAAAAACCTAAATGCAACCTGTTCATAAAGTGACTGTGTCTCTTTAGAAAATTTGGACTAAACCTCTTAATTCATATGGATTAGTTTTACGAATCGTCAAAGTGGTAGTTGCGTAGACTGTCACTGGAGAAACAGAAATGTTTCAATTTCATAAAAAAATATCTTCATTTGTGTTCCGAAACTGAACAAAAGTCTTACGGGTTTGGAACGACATGAGTAATTAATGACAGAATTCCGATTTACTAACCCTTTAATTTTTGCAGTGAACCACTGTAAATAACATAGACTATAGCATTTACTTTTACAGTAAAGGTAAAAATGTTTATTCTCTTACGACCCTAAAATTGATTGTGTGTGTTTACATGAGAAAAATGTGCAGGCATATCTGAGATCTAGTCTGTGTGGTTTGCACGACCTGTTTGGGTGTCAGTAGTAGAGTTTCGCCCATGCTACGGCACGTTATGTTTGTGCAGGTGTGGAACGGCCCATAGGAGGAATTTCCTGCCTTATGGGAAGCTTAGAGCTGTGTGCCGTATGGCTAGACTGCTTTAACGACCCAGCACTCCTCACACACCCCTCACTGAGCACCTCCACACCATTCACTCAACACTTTCTCACCTTCAACACAGGTTAAAGGTCACCGATGAAACTTTTAGACTACCTCTGTGATCTGTAAACAGTAACTGTAAATCTGTCTTTACAGTACATTCAAGTACATGCAGTGTTTTATCTTCAGGTGGACATCCATAGTCTTTAAAACAGATGAGAGCAAGAACGGAAGACAAGAGAGTGAACTCGGCAGGGGAGGTCGAAACAGACTAATAAAAATAAAGAAGAGATTCCTCAGTCAGTCAGCTGAATCTAAACAGCTATTTTTAGAGTCTCAAGACCCAGAGGCATCAGCTGTCTATGAATGAACAGTTCTTGCTCACATCCGTTACATCACTAACCTGACCCGAAACCATCGGCCCACACAGGAGATGCACAACAGATGTCTGCTTCTGTCTGCTCCTGTTTCAGTAGCCTGCAGCAAAATCACCATATAATGATTAATATATCTAGGTCGCGATTTTACACATGGCTTATTGGATAATAACAGGGAAATGTTGCTTTGGTTTTACCTTGAAACCACTTTGGGTAAAAATCACATGTCCTAACATTGGTTGCGGAAGTACTAATGTGTTTTGCGTATGTGCGAATGCGTCAGTTGGTCACTTAGCCTAGTAACAGTATGTGTTTTAGTATGAATGTAAACCTGTGTGTGGTATGATGACGCAGAGGAAAGATCGAAAGTGAGCAGGAAGGCTATGATGTGTTTGTGCATGTGCATGTCTATGGTTTATCAATAGTGATGCCAACAAGAGAAATGTCAGACAGATTACAGTTACTTTAAAAGTAGGCCGAACCACTGTTGCTTTTACCACTGTACTGCACTTTTAGTTAATTTCCTCTAAGCATTTCACAAGTTACTAAGTAACAGTTCCAAGAACATGCTGGAGGTCTTGAGGGCTCTTCAGCCACACACGACGGCGGTGGGTGGCTGAAATAACCACCAAAGTAGTCGCCTCGCTCACACACTTGCAATTGCAAGGACACGGGCAGTCCGCAGTGCAGATGTTGGGTCTTCTTGAACCGTCTGTATACCGATACATTTCCGCTGTGCTGTTATTAGCAACGCGGCCATTACAAAGACACGGTTTGTGTGGGTTGCGTCATGGTTATTCTGCTCTGTGTCAAGAGTTCACGCCAGGCGTTCAGCTCACTTTAAACACATTTAGATTCTCATGATGCAATGACACAAGTATTTTTGTGAGCTTAAGGTCAGATTCAGAGGGTGACCAGATAGCACTCTGAACTTATGTCCCTTGCCGTTGTTATGTGATGATGTTATTCTATTGTATTGTGATGGTTATCTTTGGTTTGGGACTTGCTATAATATTCATAAGTCAAACAGAACTGTTTTCTTACCGTTTTATGATTACTTTTAATTCGGACATGCTTTTTATCGTTTTATTACTGTTTTTCACCTACTATATAGGGGATTATGCATATCTGAAATCATATGTGCATCATAAGGTGTGTACCATCCCAGAGTCCAAACCCACCACCCATAATCTCTGTGACTCACTCTTAATCTTCTGTAAAGCTGCTGACCTGACATTTTTGGTTTTTCCACTGCTACTTTGTGTTTGTCTGTATCTACCTCCATGTTGAAGTCATTGTTTCAAAGGTGCACACCTGGCGTAGAGGTCAGCAGAAAACTTGGGAAATACCCTCCCTGTGTCCTCTGAGGCTTGTGCATTTCAGATTTATATCTCAGTGCCAGGGGATCAAGATAAAAAGGCGGCTAGAAGTCAGGTCTGGGTCTCATTCGTTTCGAGTTTAATAACTGGAGCTCTGGGAAGTATAAAAACAGTTATGGCGTTAGTTCACTCATTCGCCCAGCCTATAGTCTGATCCCTGAGATCGTAAACCACAGCACTTTACTGAAACACACAACTTTCATCGGGGAACTCCTGGAGCTCTCACCTCATTTAGCCATGTTACAGAATCTCTGTTTTCTCCAGTTTCAGACATGCTGTGAAAATATTTCAAAATCCACTTCAAAACAAATCAAGATGCTCAAGTTTATAGTTCAGAGCCAAATCGCTCAGCTAACCATTAAACAACTCCAAGGCCTGGCTACGTCTGACACACAACTTACAGACAAGGACAGAGTTGTTGCTGCCAGGTCAAATAACTTGCGTATTCATGTCAGTCATTTCACACAGGTTTTGAAAAACCTCAGTATACTTGTTGTTAGTCTGTCATGTAAAGGCCTGTTAACACCAAATGCGAGACGAATCGCATATGGGAAATGACCATTTTAAAAAGTATGTTTTCTATAATATGAATTTGATCCGGATATACTACATCCGCCATGTTGTCATGTGACCTTTAGCGTTAGTTGTGTTCACTGTCATTCAACTCCTCCCGTGGCCTCATGGGATGGTAAAGTGTCCACTGGATGCATACTTCAGAATCTCACTGGATGTAGAAGGTCATCTGGGTACTTTAGGCCCACTATTTTATGAATACTGTGAATTCAGATTCATATTACTCATATAACTATTACATATTGAGATACTTTTGCTGTTTTTTATGTATTCAATGTGTTTTCTATTTTCATTTTTTATTTAGTATCTTAATTTTTTTTTATTGTATTTACATTTTATTTTGTTACTTTAGAACATCAAGTTAAACTAAATTAAAATGACAAATGTTGCTTTGGCATCTACGTAGCTGAAATAAAATGAAACTTTAGTTTTAGGTCACTATAATAACCCTGCTTTTTCCACACACTGGTTTTTGCCTATAGTAGGGAAGTATACATATGTAACAACAGTGATAGGATGCACATCAAGTAAGCTGATGGATTTGATTAAAAAATATATTAAATATTAGAACTGAAATAAGGTGATATTGTGTTTTAGTAAATACACAGGGTGGAAAATGTTGGATAAACTCTCACCCAGTCTGATAGCGCTGGAGGATGTTTTTGACATGATAAATTTCCACTTTTTTTTTGCCATTTTGGCAGAATAGGGGAAAAATCCTCTCAGTAAATGGCAGGACTGTTTGCGCTACAGCAGGTCCTGTTTGCCCTGAAAGCGGACATTCCGACTACGGGAGTGTGATTTACGGCCTCCCAGTATGGACCCTTTACCTCTGCTCTCTCTGATAGGCAGAAAAGAGAAAAACAATCTTTTATGAACCATTTTAATCTCTTAAAAACATGTTTTCTCCCACACTTTCATTTCCGAAGATAAGCGTAAACTCAATAACTGTGCGACCTCTTGACCCAGAGTTTCTGAAAAATCTGACTAAAACAGATGGGAGTACAAAACAAAACAAGTAGCTTAGACATTTATGTGAAGTTTTTCTCCATAAATCAAGGGGCTTAATTGATCATTCTCTTTGTGAAATGAAACCCAGTCGGGGCTCTCCCTTGATTAGTGTATACGTGTTGTTTCAAACGTCTTTGGCGCGGTGCTGAATGGAAAGCTTGGGAAATGGGATAATTCTTAAAAAATAAATAGTAAAATAAAAGCCATGAATTCTTTAATCATAGATCAGTTAGTGTAAGTTCCAAGTATTAGCCCTACTTAATGCAGTTCAAATAAAGCAAACAGACTGCTTCCAGGATGCAGACACACACACACCCTGCTATTATTGCGGCAGAACTTGAGAGGGGGTGAAGTCATTGTAATTGTTTAGGCTGCCAAAGATGAACTGAGGAAGAGAGGTATGTGACGTGAAGGCATATATCATGAGTGAAGTTTAAAACCGGCCTTGGATCAGAGCAACTCTGTTTAGATATCATTCAATAGCTATTCACTGCTCCAGACACCTTAGCAACAGTTCCTTCGCCAGATGACTGGGTTTATTTCAAAGGCGCAGAGAAGAAATACATCTTACATGTGAATTTAAGTCATTTACAGAAAATGAACTAGGATGGCATACTCTATAAGTAATCAGGATTAGGAAAGATTTAACATTCCAGAATACACACACGCACACACTCAAATGCGCACACACACACACACACACACACACACACACACACACACACACACACACACACACATGTTGGTGCAACAGCATTATGAGGACTCTCCATAGGCGTAATGGTTTTTATACTGTACAAACTATATATTCTATCCCCTTACACTGTCCCTATCCCTAAACCTACCCATCACAGGAGACATGCTGCATTTTAAAATTTTTAATAAAACATTGTTTTTTATGTTTTTTAAGCCTTTTGATTTATGAGGACTTTTGAAGTGTCCTCATAAACCACCCATAAGTTGTAATACCAGTGTAATACACATGTCATTATACAAATTTGTGTCCTCATAAATCACATAAACCAACCCACACACACACACACACACACACACACACACACACGGTTTGGTTTTTATACTGTGAAAACTGTATATGCTATTAAATTTTTATAAAGCCTTTAATTACTTTATTTTTATACCATTTTTACAAATGAGGACGTCCCCAAATGGAGTTTTTTTTAGATTTTGTCAGGTTTTGGTCACTTCTGGGTACAAATTTGTCCCCAAAATATAGTTAAACACACACACGCACGCACGCACGCACGCACGCACGCACGCACGCACGCACGCATGCACGCACGCATGCACGCACGCACGCACACACACGTTTACCAGGACAAACACACACACATTTTTTGCTTTTGCACTCATTACTTGCCATTTCATGGATTTTCAGAAATACAGACTTAATAGTCATTAAGCAGCATGCCAGAAACACCCACAGATTAGCTGAATGTGTTTATCAGTGAAAGGGTGAGAGATATTCAGAAAACCACACTTTTCTTTGGAATTATACGTTTTTTATGCTAATTTTATGCCAAGATGTATACTTGTGTGTATAAATTATGTTCACCTTGGATAACTGTTGGTTTCTCCAGCATCCAGAGTCTATCCATCAGTGAATGACCTGCATTAGGCCCTTCAGGGGCCCTCTAATCATTTTCTCGTGTCCAAGATTTAAAGGAGATTTTATTCAAAATATGAGGGCATTAAAGGTTTTTGCCCACTTTTTGCTGTAAAACGTTGACTAGTATTATTTTTTACTCTCACTGCGTCATTGTTTCAGAGAAATGTAAAGTAACAATACCAAAATGTTCCCCAAGCCGCGCACACAAGAGCTCTGAAATGTGAAATTGGTCACTACCACACAGATTTCACCTTCAGAGCAGTTAAAAGCATATTCATTCGCCATATTCACTGAAGCTAAACTTGAACTTCAGAAATTAAAAGCAAACATTTTCCTAACTAACTTCAGAAACTCACTAAAGTCTACTTCTAATTTTACTTCATACGGTTCACAGGATTAACTGTGACAGCTAGACAAACTCCTATAGCACATACTGTATTGAAAAATGTCAAAGAAAATAAACAAGTCCTGCATGCTGCAGGACAAACAACCCCAGAATTCCAGAGCGATCTGGTGTACTGTGTGGTCAGTGAACGGTTACAAAGAGCCCCTGTGTCTGAGAGGGTGGTGAAACGGGGCCTTACGAACATTCCAGCGGACATAAGAAGGCTTCTCTCTCTACGGCCGTTCGAGCGGCTGTTTTCGTAAGCTACTTTAGAATGTTTGCGCAACTGCTGTTGACCACTTTATTAAAAATATCTTTTGATGCTGAAGCTATGTCCAGCAGTGGGGTCGGCTCAAACCGGTTTGCGAGGAGAAACAACGTTTTGTGGGCGAATGAACGAAGCGTCTGTCAATAGGCCCGGCTCGCAACTACGGTTTGAGCTCAGGGAGCATTTTTGCAATCCGTCCCTGTTTGCCTAGGATGTAAGTGAGACGTGCAGTGTTCGCACACACTCACCTGTCGAATTCAGGCTTTATGCCATCACTTCCTCAAACACGCATTTGTGATCTTTCTAGCCCGCATGTGTTTCTGTTAATCTGTCTGGACAGAGTTAAGACAGATGGGGAAAAAAAACACAAAACGGAAACGGAGTAGCCTGCGTGAGATCGGAGGCGTTACATGACGAAAGTAACAGTATGCTGAGAGTCAATAAATGCTGTGGTGTGGGGGAATCTGTGAGTGAGTGTGAGAGAGTTTGCCTATCTGGGAAATGTAAATATGTGTTATTAGAACAGGGCTCTTTAGAAAGCTCAGGGGTCACAAAGCTGCTCCAGGGTCTGTTTTTATTGACACATTTTTATAGAGTTTTTATACTTGTTTCTTTGTAATTGTTTGTGCAAATCTACAAGCAAATTCTGAGTGAAAATTGTTTTGACACCGAATGGCTTTCAGTGTTTATATCATGATAGCTATTTTTGCTATAAATTCAACCACAAAAATGTTATATACAACATAAATTAAGTCCATTCCTCTAGCTCAAAGAGTAAAATGTGGAGCTAGCAATGTCAGGGAATACAAATAATAATCAGTCTGGCTTCAGTGTCTGGTCTTTGACCCTTGACCTCTGATCCCTTAATCTGTCCGTTGAACTACCTATAATAACCTACACTGATCCATATTACTACCCTTACAGGCCTAGAAGACACAGGACATGATCGAAGGCATAGAATAGAATAGACCTTATTCAGAGCAGAGCCATGACAGGTATGAAAGTAAGGCTGTGAGGAATAGATTGTTTTCAATGGTATCTGCTGTTAAAAGCTGTATAAAACTGCCAGATCACTTATCATTTTCTACAGCTCATGTTGCCTTGATATTTATGGCTCCTGAAGTTTCTTGGAAAGATATTTTTGAAGCGCTTCCTCAGCAGAACAATCCAAAAAACACATTAAATAACTTTCCGAGTAGTTACGAAAACAACAAAATCACACAGAAACCTGAAAATACGTGTTTTAAATTGGCTCCAACTACCAAACATGTTTGATATCCTTTAACTGGATGTCATAGAGTCTGTGCCCATCATACTCTATGACATTTCTGACATTATGCAGATTTTTGGGTGACAGAGTTGAAAGATTTAACAGAATACATCAACTTTTCACAAAGCTATTGTATGGGTTCAAAAGACTAAAAATACAGTGCATAAGTGTGAACTACAGTACTTTTATGATAGAGTTTGACATCCTCTGATCCCCATCCACTTTTATTGTATGGAAGAGAGCAGCAGACAGCTTACAGAACTTCTTTTCTTATATTTTATGGACAAAATAAAGTATTTGGAATGACATCAGGGTGAATAAATGATGACGGCTTTTTTCATTTTTGGGTGAACTGTCTCTTTAAAGCATATTTGTCTGTGCTGTGTCTGGGTTAATGTTAGTAAGTGGAAGCTCCAGATGGAGGCAGTTCTTACCATGATGGAGAACAGGAAAAGGAAAAGTGGTATTTGTTAATGTATTTGTAGGAGCTGAACTCAGGGCAGTTGAGTCCTGGGTCTGAAAGCGATATTGTCTGGAAGTGGAAAGAAAGCTGATTTTGACAACAGCTCAGCAGCGCTCTGTGTTTTGAGTTTCCACCATGCGATTTTAACAACAAACAGTGTCTGCTGACATGGTAACGTGGGCCGTAATGGTTTACTCTGGCAAAGCTGATGTCACTCACTTGGCAGGGTGGATCCTATTTACATCACTCATTTCGATCCATTTTTTTCCTGTTTGTTTTGACGCAATTTGCCATGATTTCTTTTGGCACCATGTGGCACAATCCAGCCATTTGGACACGATACACAAGTCATTTAACTCCCTAATCCAAGAAATATTTAAACGCTGAGTCCTCCAAATAAGATACAATAAAACGATGCCATCCAACATGTTTTTTCTGGACAGGACTCCAGCCAGAAGGGAAAAGGACAGGTGGAAGGAAATGTTTGCCGTCGGTCGTGTGCGTCACTAGCATTGGCACCTCAAATGTTCCACATTCCTAGCAGACCTGAGAGGAATCCTGAACATCCCGAGGCCATGTTGCCGGACTTAAAAACACTGTGGAGTAGACTACCCCTCATCGTAAACTTAACTCAAAGCTCCAGTCCTTCATACATCAGGACTTGAAGCAAGAAGTGAACTGTAGTTTACAGTGCTCAAATATGCTCTTTCTTGAGCAAACACACAACATCTGCACGCATGGAGCTGCTACAACATGGACGACGCCATCGCTCCAAAGTAAAGTTTGCATTCCGTGGAGGTTTTGATGAATTTGACAGAATGTGTTGTGGAAGAGCCCCTTGAATCCGCCCGTAAGCAAACCCTAGCCTGGAACCGTTTTATTGGGCAGGGGAGGAATGTACATTTCTAACAAGAGTTGTAGCTTTTTGGTTTGCAGTTATTTCCTTTCCCTCCGGATAAAGATAAATACAGAAATGTATTTCCCGTGAGCTGGCACAGTGTCTAAAAATATTGCTGGCAGAACACTCTGGCTCTCAGTGGGATTTTGACAGGAATCAAAGACACTTGAGTTCAACTCTGAAGTAGCCTACATGTGAAAAAAACCATATTATTTATATTGTATATTATTTTTATTGGATTATTTTTTGCTGTTCTTTGTTATTTTAGTATTGTTTATATACTATTGAATTAGCTTTTATTTTTATGTTCAAAGTCTTAATTTAATTTTAGTTTAGGTTTTAGTCATTTTGTTATTTGCTTTTGTTATTAATTTTATTTGTTATTTGTTTGTTATTTCAATTTTAGTTTCAGTCATTTTAGTACTTTAACTTTACCTTATTTGTTTAAGTTAAGTTCATATTATAATTTTTTTTGCTTTATTTCAATCAGTGAAAACGGTTTGTAATGGTTTTAAATATAAATAAAATTTTTGTTTTACTTAACAATAACAACACTGTACTGTATTAAAAAGAATCATCAATATAATATAATAATATAGGCTAATATATAATATAGGCTATAATATAATATAATAAAATATAATATAATATAATAAAATATAATATAATATAATATAATATAATATAATATAATAAAATAATGTTTTTTAATGCAGTACAGCAGAATGATTTGGACACATTTCAGCTGGCTAGACCGGCTGAGAAACCAGTGCAAACCAGCTATCTAGCTTGTTCTTTTTTTCAGCTGAGCCCTTTATCGGAAACAGTTTGGTTTTAGGCCTATTGAAGGATATTTAGGTCATGGTCCCAAGATGTGTTCTGAGCTTCCCAGGATGTTGAATGGATGTGACATTTATTTAAAGCAAATAGTCTTAGTCAGTTGTCCTTCAGGGATGAATTCAGTAATGCTTTGACTGTTTTGTAACATACTGTAGTTGAACCTTAAAGTGACATACAGAATATTTTTATCTGGTTATTCTGAGTTTCAGTGCCATTACGAATTACAGTCAGAATAAAAAAGTACATGAGCAAGGACAGAATGCACCAAAGGAGCAGATGGGTTTTTGTCATTTACAAGCGTACTTTAGCAAAGGGCATTGAATGAAAAAAAAAAAAAAAAAACTTGAAATGGCTCTTGAAAAAGATGTTACTAGCCAACTAATAAAAGGCAGACTTATTCAGTGTGTCTGCACTTCAGAAAACTGAAGTTGAACAATCTGGTATTTAAATCAACTTTCTAGTACTACCATGGGGAATTTATTTGGACATTTGCCATGTAGGTAACATGGTTTTCGTATTCTTGTCAGTATTTTATAAATAACATGGCACATTAATTTCCACAAAATATCTCTACCATGGTATATGTCATATTACCATGGTATTGCCATCTGATAGTACTGCCACAGACTCTATTGTAAGATAATAAAAAAGAATAGTATCATATTTATACACCATTGTATTCACATGATAAAAAAGATGTCCAAACTATGGTATCATGTTAAAAAAAAAACACAGTGGAACTTTTTTGTAAGTTTTACAATCAATTAAAAAGTAAAATACTTTTACTATGATAAAACTTACTAAAACATTCCAGGATTTTTTTTTTTTTTTAATATTCACAAAATCAGAAGAAGAAAAAAACAACAACAACCAACCAACCAACCAACCAACCAAAAAAAAAAAAAAAACATCTCTGTGTTTAAACATCCCTGACAAAAACGAACCACAAGTAAGTTCAATCCCTGGCAAACACTGCACTCTGCTGGCTCTTATTGGTATTAACATTATCTGAAATATTGTGAAGCTACACAGAATGTCCACACAGGTCACGTCAGAGTTTCGTTCTCTTATATAATTTAAAAATATTAATAATTCATCACTAATAACGTCAACGACATAAATATTACAAAACGTCTTCAGGCCAAACAGTTGGTAGAGATTTATTTTAAAGTATAACAACTCTTGACTTAAGTCAAAATGGAAACAAAATCAACAGGAAGTTGCCTTGGCACGACAGGATGTGTTAGCTTTCTCATTACCCTGCCATATTCTCAACTCTCTGTGATGTTCCATTACAAGAATCTAAACCTCAGTTCAAATTCATTTCAGACTGGAAGACGACTGACTACCAAACATGACTTTTTCAACTAAGTCTCTCTACTTTATATAACCCAGTTCATGCCACAATATAAACAATAACTCAACCACAAATACATGTTTAAAAATCTGTCTTTTAATCCTTGTGTCTTTACAAAATGAGATTTTGGACACCATCTAAGCATCTGTGGTTCCTGTGATGTGGCTAAACGGATGAAGATCAGTGTTCCCACACCAAAGCCTGGAAAGTCTCAGTCACAAAACCTCTTTTCACGGCTCCAGTTGACAAGAAGAAGTGTAGCCCCAAACTAAAGGCTATTGTCCTTGTATTACATTAGTGACTTCCTCTCCTAAACTCTACCATGACTGCAACCTCCTATAACAGCCCGTCAATTAAGACCCATAATACCTGACTTCGGTTTTCCATATTATAATAGGAGTAAACATACATAAAAGACATGAGTCTTTTGAAGAGAAAGAAAAGAAGTGAGATCATTCTTCCTATCCCTTCCTCTTTCAATCTTAGCTTGACGGTTGTGGTACAATTTTCAACACAACTAGCACATCAGTAGTGCCATTGGGCTAAGCGTCTTCTGAAACAGTAAACAAGTAACAAATCTTACCGCTCTCGAAGAACATCTTGGTAGTTAGGGAAGAAAACCGTTCTGTGGCATTCTCGAGCACACATTGGCAATTTTTTTGCCGTGTTGGTGTGTGTGAGAGAGTCTGAAGGCTTTAACAAGAGATGTTCCGTGCTGTACCAGGGACTCCGGGGCGCTAACAGTGGGCTTACAGTACCCTGCTGTAACAGAGGATAAATCTAGAACAATCCTAATGCTAATGACTGACATTTCTGATCCTGATCTTGTACCAGTCTGAATTATGCTACGTAAAAGTTACTTTTTTCTTACTGATAAATTAGTTTTTTTTTTTTTTTTACACCAGTGCAGCAAGAAAAGATATCGTTCGGCATGAGAAAACTTGCTTTTGTGTCCTTTTTAAAATGGATAGTTCATCCAAAAATAAAAATTATAATCGCCATTGTCATTCCAAACCCTATACAGGCAATGTTCCACACCTGTTTGACTTTCTTTGATCTGCAGAAAAAAGATATTTTGAAAAATGTGGGGGTCCAAAAAACACTTGACCCCATTTAATTTCATTATATGGAAACCAAAAAACACTGAAACATTCCTCAAAATATCTTTATGTTCCACAGAAGAAAGAGACTCATGGCTTAGAATTGAGGGTGATTGAATGATGAATATATCAGTCCTGGGTATAGTAACTGATTATAATCGGAATCTGACTACAGTTACTTTTTATTGATTACATCATTACTTGATATTCACAAAATGGCAGTAAATTAATCATAATTCAATGATTTACCCTAATTCTCCCACGTTTATCTTTTAAAAATGTTCCTTTCTAAAAAAGGCCTATTATATGTTTGGAAAGTCTTCCAGTTTTGCGGAATTGAACATTCAAAAACAGCAGAGGTGGACAGTAACAAAGTAGCCTATACATTTACTTGAGTAGGCTACTGTAGCTACTTAAGTAGACCTACACTTTTTGAATATCTGTACTTTACTGTACTTATTTTTTTTCTGGAAACTTTTTACTTTAACTTCACTACATTTGAAAGACAAATATCATAGGCTACTTTTTACTCCACTATACAATTCTGGCAAGGTCCTTGAGTAGAAAGTAGTAAGGTCAGTCAGGGGAGGATTTTGGTTGCAGAGTTTGCATTTTGATTGGAAATGAAAGTCGATTTGACGTCAGAACCCGACGTTGGATTGACCTGAATTTCTTTTTTAACGTTTGTTTTGGTCTTCTAAATGCAAATTTTTTTTTTTTTTTTTTTTTTTGGTCTTCAAAATGCAAAAAACAATTTTGAACACACACTTGAACCCCTTTCATAGCGCGTTGAGCCCAGGAAATTGCCGGAACTCCTTCCCAAACGCAAACACGTCCCGGAATTGATGCAGGTGTTGTGCCGAATTTCGACCCCCTGCCAAATTATTACCCCCCTCGTTGAAGTCAGTACCTGATTGCCTAATCCTAACCCCACCCCTAATCCTAACCCCCTCCCCCACAACTAATCCTAAACCTACCAATGCCGTAAGGGGTGTGTCGTAGTGATAACTTATCGAATTAACACGTTGAAAAGAAGTCATAATCGAAAAAAAAGTTGTGATTTGACCACGAAAACATGTTGTAGGCTACATAAACAACAAAGTTTGAACATCAACATCTAATGCCTGATAAGCTGCCATGTTGTTCAAAGCAATACAAACACTTCCGCTGTTGTACCACCACAACATGTTTTCGATCTGTTACGCCCGTTTCACACATACTCCGTTTGCAGTGCGTATGCGGTGCGTATTTTTTTCCGTACCCATGTTAACAGGTTAGAGCTTTCACACTGCACGCGGATGCGGTCCGGCGATCCGTTCCAGGTGCGGTGCGTATACAGCAGTGCAGCGATCGTTTCCGCACCGAGTCTATTTTTGCTGTGCTGCACGCGCTGAATTAAAGTCACAGCGCATAGGTCGTGGTCAAAATGAACACAAATTGATATGAAAATGTAGTAATTTCATCATAAATGCATTTAATTAAATAAAATGTATAGTAATTTTACCATAAATTCATTTAATTAAATACTACTATTTTTCATATAGTCATCTTTTTACTTTAAGACCAGGGTAAAACAAGGAAAATTACAATTTACTTCAACAAGGCGACATAATGAACGACACTCGTCTCATTCGTGGAGGTGGAAAAAAAAGTTCTTTGTGATGCAAGATTTATTGTATAAAGATTTAAATTATACAAATTTATATTTTTATAAATTATAAAAGAAAAGGTAGGCTATGAGTCTGCTGTTTTTGTCAATTTTAAGTTTTAATTTAAAATGTTTGCGATTTAATATAAGTAGGCTACATATGGTTCAATATGTTACAGTATTGCTTGAGCAACTTAATATATAATCTATAAAAAAGTAATGCATTGAATAATACGTTGTTTAAATTGTGTTTAAATGTGAATACGTCTGTGTGTAGCCTATGTGTACAAAGAGAATCGCACTGGTGACAACTTGTTTTAAATAAAAGTTGCTGATAGATTTGAAATACAAATAGTGAGTAAATATGCTTGTTTGTGTTTGTGGTAGCCTACAGCCGCGGATCAGTTGCGCACCGCAAACGCAGCATGTGTGAAAGCTCTATAGCGCGTGCTGCTGCTGTACCGTATACGCACCGCAACACGCACCGCATCCGCACTGCACACGGAGTATGTGTGAAACGGGCGTTACACGTCACTTGTCTTTACGGGATGTGAGTGAACGCACTCACTGATTCTGGAAAATCACTGGCAGTGTGAATGAACTAAAATCAACATTATCCTGGTATTTTCCGGAATCTCTGTGTGAAAGGGGCTTAAGGCTATCATAGCCTACGAATAGCCAAAAAAACCTTAAATAGGGCACTTTTTCAGGGGATAGCCATTTGGGTGTCCGAAACCATTCGACGTTATTGAGTGACATGCAATCTCACATTCAATCCCACTGGAACTTTGTTCTAGAAATACATTTATTGATATGAGGGTATGTAGGCAGGCATAGATTCAGAGGCTGTATGTAGGCTACTGTAAGGATTAGCCAACATATAAAAATGCAATAATAAAACATATATTAGGGTGATATCAGCTAAATTGGGCCACTTTTTGGTAAATCGTTTGGGACAATAATACAATACAATATATGCCTTTTCCATGTGTTTTTATGATTAATAATGACTGTTTTTGATCATTTTGTGTTGAAATTATGTAATAAAATATTATTATTTAGGCCCTACAGTTCTTGAAACATCAGCTGTGCCAACTTTTTTTGAATGAGCAGTTTCAGGTAAAATGGGCCAGCTGTTCAGGTAAAATGGGCCAGCTGTTTCAGGTACAATGGGGAAGGGAAAATAGTAGGGAAATAGTCATTTATCATCAATTTTCATTTTAAAACACAATTGCTTATACAGCCACATAACATTTAAACTGTATTAAACAAACATTTTCATATGTGCCATTAAAAAATATATATATTTTGGGTGCAAACCCACATTATGTGCAATTTAAAAAGTCAATTTTGGAATAGCATACACTCACCTAAAGGATTATTAGGAACACCATACTAATACTGCCCTTTCGCCTTCAGAACTGCCTTAATTCTACGTGGCATTGATTCAACAAGGTGCTGAAAGCATTCTTTAGAAATGTTGGCCCATATTGATAGGATAGCATCTTGCAGTTGATGGAGATTTGTGGGATGCACATCCAGGGCACGAAGCTCCCGTTCCACCACATCCCAAAGATGCTCTATTGGGTTGAGATCTGGTGACTGAGGGGGCCATTTTAGTACAGTGAACTCATTGTCATGTTCAAGAAACCAATTTGAAATGATTCGAGCTTTGTGACATGGTGCATTATCCTGCTGGAAGTAGCCATCAGAGGATGGGTACATGGTGGCCATAAAGGGATGGACATGGTCCGAAACAATGCTCAGGTAGGCCGTGGCATTTAAACGATGCCCAATTGGCACTAAGGGGCCTAAAGTGTGCCAAGAAAACATCCCCCACACCATTACACCACCACCAGCAGCCTGCACAGTGGTAACTGTGGTAAGGCATGATGGATCCATGTTCTCATTGTTTACGCCAAATTCTGACTCTACCATCTGAATGTCTCAACAGAAATCGAGACTCATCAGACAAGGCAAAATTTTTCCAGTCTTCAACTGTCCAATTTCGGTGAGCTCTTGCAAATTGTAGCCTCTTTTTCCTATTTGTAGTGGAGATGAGTGGTACCCGGTGGGGTCTTCTGCTGTTGTAGCCCATCCGCCTCAAGGTTGTGCGTGTTGTGGCTTCACAAATGCTTTGCTGCATACCTCGGTTGTAACGAGTGGTTATTTCAGTCAAAGTTGCTCTTCTATCAGCTTGAATCAGTCGGCCCATTCTCCTCTGACCTCTAGCATCAACAAGGCATTTTCGCCCACAGGACTGCCGCATACTGGATTTTTTTCCCTTTTCACACCGTTCTTTGTAAACCCTAGAAATGGTTGTGCGTGAAAATCCCAGTAACTGAGCAGATTGTGAAATACTCAGACCAGCCCGTCTGGCACCAACAACCATGCCACGCTCAAAATTACTTAAATCACCTTTCTTTCCCATTCTGACATTCAGTTTGGAGTTCAGGAGATTGTCTTGACCAGGACCACACCCCTAAATGCATTGAAGCAACTGCCATGTGATTGGTTGATTAGATAATTGTATTAATGAGAAATTGAACAGGTGTTCCTAATAATCCTTTAGGTGAGTGATATCAGTGAACTGATGTGTGTGTATGTATGTACAACACATTTAGAATGAAATGTGCACATTTAAAATTTGACACACACACACACACGTCTGGTCCGCTATCTTTGTGGGAAATCTCCATATAGGCATAATGATTTTATACAGTACAAACTGTATATTCTCTCCCCTTACACTAACCCTACCCCTAAAACTACTCATCACAGTAAACTTTCTGCATTTTTACATTTTCAAAAAACATCACTTAGTATGATTTATGCGTATATCATGGTTTCCTCATGGGGACCAAAACATTTCCCCACAAGGACAAGGATTTCAGATATTGCTATCTTTGAGGGGACATTTTGTCCCCATAATGTAGAGTTTATCAGACACACACACACACACACACACACACGTGTATGTGTGTTTGTGAGTGACACAGATGATGGCCCATTTTAGCTGAAACCATGTGGCCCATTTTACCTCAGTGGGTTAAGGTAAATTGGGCCACCAATAAAAACATAATTATTAAAAAAAATATGTTCATATACCAAACTAACAACATTATTTCTGATTGATGCCATCAAGACGGATATTATGGATAGTTTTTTTATGTGCATGGTTGTTTTTTTATAGATTTATCATTCTTATAATAGTTTAATCAGATTTGGTATGCCAGGCTACTTACCATGCAACTTTCTGGTGTAGTCTTGATTTGAATTATTCCCCCGCCCACCATAGCAACCATAAACCAATCAAATCACCTGTTCCTTGTCAAGCACAGTTATGACAACAGTTTGAAATCCTTTGCAGTCATTGGCTTTAAATTCCAGAGGGGCTGGGACCCCCAAACCTTAAATGGCCCATTTTACCTGATGGCCCATTTTACCTGATATCACCCCTATATCTGTATCTGTACTTTCACTCAAATAAGGAAGTTATGTAGCCTACCCACATCTGAAAAACAGCCACTAGTAAGGCAGCTATATTTACATGGACAATTGAGATGACACAGTATAAACAAATAAAATATTGTCTAGTAAGAGTTTCATTTAGATTTTTTATATCAAAATATTTTTCTTTAAATGTATTTTTTTTTAAAGATTTAATTAATGATTTGAGTTTCATCAATTTATGAACCTCCTGCAGTTCCTACACAAACCCCAGTTTGAGAAAGCCTGAAAAAAAAAACGAACTAAAATAACTTTTCTTTCTCTTTGCATTTTTAAATGAATATGCCACAAATCAATTTGATAAATGAGTTGTCAAAAGTGATCAAAAAGTAATCAGATTAATTACCTAAAATATATGATGTAACAGATTACATTACTGAATAAAATTTTCACATGTAATATATATATATATGTATATATATATATATATATATAATATGACATTCATTTTCTCCTTTTGTTTTATACAGAGGAATAATTTTCATTTTCAGATGAACTAAACCTTAAAAGCAAACAAGCAAGCAAACTAAATTTAATAATGCAACAAACAAACAAACAAACAATAAACATGTTAACCTAAAAACATTTGTAATATAAAATGGCCATGAGTGTCATTTGATTAAAAACTCCAGCTACAAATAAAGTCTCTAAATATTTACAAGAAATAAACATTTGTTGCTTAAAAGACATAGACAGCATATAAAAATGTAATGTTTTTTATATAATGCCAGGATTCATTTATGAAACACATTTAGCTTATAATGAGAGGAACACAGTTCGCAGAGCTCTGGACTGAACGCTTTTGCATGTGTTATTTTTAAGGCAGCTTTCACTTTTAATAAAACTACCAGTGTGAATGAGATAAATGTATTCAAAAATATACACCACTTCTGAGGAGTTCTGCATGTCAAGTACTTTTAACTGCTTTCATTGCATACAAAGTCAATGGGGTCCAAAACAATATCAGACCTCACTAAATTTTATTTTATGGACCAAAAAAAAAAGAAAAAAAAAAAAGATTGTTTTTGTGATCCGCAGAAGAAAGTCATACAGAGTTGGAACGACATGAGAGTGAGTAAATGACATTTTCATTTTTGGGTGAACTATCCCTTTAACTCACAAGACACGGGATGTGGTGACATTTTGAAGATTTATATGCAAGGCGTTTGTTAGAAAGGCTTTCAAAACCGCAGTGTACTAACCAAAGGAGATTCCACAAGGATGACGAATGATGCCTACATGAATACAGCACAGTTGTGATCAGTGTTAGTGATAAACTTGATTTAGGTTAAGTAAGAATGTGTCACACAGTGCAATTACTCTATACTGTCTGCAAGTGTAAATCTTGAGTTTCACTGTTGCTGGAAAACACTAGGCCCAATGAAACCTGCTGTAGGTATGTGTGTTTATGAGTACATGGGATGAGATGACAAAAGACATTAGAGGTGAAAGCAGGTCTGAAGTATGAGCAAGAGACAAGCAGTGAGGAGCAGAGCGAGGGAACTTTCACAGTGAATTTCTGAGACATTCCTACAGGTCACGACAGCAGCAGACGTCTGCTCTAACTTTAGTTCTGGAGGAGACACGATCATCCCTTGAATCTGTTAGAGACAGAGAAAACAACTTGAATCAACCTTTTAGAAACCTCTTGAAAATACTGACCAATTGAAAAAAACATTGATATGGACACTACTGTTCAGATTTTTTAAAGTCTTTTTTTTAAAGGGCCCCTATCATGGATTTTTGAAAATGACTGTTCGTGTAGTGTGTAATAAAGCTCTAAGTGAATGAAAACATCCTGCAAAGTTTTATATCTAAAAGTGCACCGTATATAAAGTTATTGTCTTTCAAAAGTGAGAGTCGACTCTGAGTCTATGAAATGAATTGTTTTTGAAACGAGTCATTAGCCGCTTCGTAGTGACGTAGATACGAAACATTAGCATATTGGCCGCGCCCAGTTATTGCGCGCGCACTCGCAGGGAAACTTAAACCTCAAACCGGAGCTTATTCCTGAACTGGACAGCATCATGTCGAGAAGACGGCGCTGTGCATGATGTGAAGGTAAAGCCAGTTATTTTTCACTCCCCAAGGATGAGCATGTGAAGAATCAGTGGTTAAAATTCATCTTTACCAAGATATCACAGCAGTATAATCCTAAACTATTTCTGTGTTGCTTCTATTTTATAGTATAGACGACTGCTTCTCAAATCTCGGGAGTTCAATGCACGATTCACAAACCGCTTGCTCTTGAAAGATGGTGTTCAAAATACTTAGTTTTGAGATTTATATTGTGTAGGTCTCCTGCTAACTGGCTAACTCTCGTTATCACTGTCTAACTGAAATACTTCTGCTGATCAGCTGTGGGCCGCTATTATCGAGTCGTCCTTGCGATGGAGGTTGAATAACTAGTTCTTCTAATATTTCATCACCGGACTCGCACTCGCATTAATATGGTAAAATCAACGTCATTGTTCGTTACTGTGTTTAGTTTACGGTGTAGGAAGCCTCAGGACATGCACAGCTGTCGGTGTAATGCAATGGGCGTTTTTGTTCTCGACGCGCTCAGGCTCTGGAGACGCGCTGTACACGGGTAGGCCAATCACAACAGACTAAGCTGTCTGGCCAATCAGAGCAGATAAACTTGCGGAAAGGAGGGATTTAGAGAGATTGATTCATTTGACGAGCCGTTTGAGGATCATGGAAAATGTGATGATGTGCAAATGTATATTGTGAGGAAATTAAACAGTTTTTTTTTTTTTTACATTTGATGCATGTAAACATGTTTGATGCATGTAAAAGACTCTACAACAACATTAGGAAACTTTAAAATACCATGATAGGGGCACTTTAATGCTCACCAAGGTTGCATAATATTTCATTATGAAATATTATTACAATTTAAAATTTAAAAGAATTTTCAGCACCAGTACTCCAGTCTTCAGTATCACATGATCATTCAGAAATCATTCTAATATGCGGATTTGATGCTCAAGAAACATTTCTTATTAATTAATATCATTGTTAAAAACAGCTGTGCTGCTTAATATTTTTTCAGGATTCTTTAATTAAAGAAAGTTTAAAGAACAAAATTTATTTGAAATATAAATATTTTGTAGCAATATAAGTCTTTACTGTCACTTTTGATCAATTTACTGTATCCTTCCTACTGAAAATATACTGAAGCCAAACGTTTGAATGGTATTTTAGTGCGTTGTTCATTCAGTATTTTTTTTCCACAATAAAAAGTTGTTCACATACAGTAAAGAAACAAATAGAATGTTTAAAATCACATGACCAGCCAAATAGTAGTATTATCTGAATATCCTCCCCTGTGAACAGCATTTTTAATGGGCCTTCTTTTGCTGCTTTTGTATTATTCAGCATCCACATCACTAGGTGTCACTATACGTCCAAGGAGCCTTACTAGCCACATATACAAAACAATTACTGAGGGCGACTTTAAAATCAAAGAATATAACAGAATACATTACAGGCCCTGCATAACCAAAATCACTCACCGACCACTCATCCTGGCCGATCTTGGAGCAGCGGACATTCATGGGAAGTGTCCGTACCATGTTGTTGAACGCTTTCCCTCTCTTCCTCGTCCACTTATATTTGTCCATGGCCTCCGTAAAGGAGAGGTTGCTGTATTTTTTAGGACTCTTAATCACAAATGGCCAAGTTCTTCAAAAAAAAGCAAAAGAGATGGTTTTGGTGTTTACTTAAGTTTACTTAATTTATTAGTTTACTTAATATCATAACCATACTTAATTCTATCCACATTTGATCACCCAAGTCTTTCCAATACATTTTTCCATACAGTTACAAGGAATGGGAACTGGAGCTGTCATCCGGATGCCAAAGCACCTAAAAAGTATCATAAAAAGGAGTCCATATGACTCTTTTAAACTAAATGACTCTTGTCCATATTACTTTTTTGAATTTGAATTTATGAATATATTAAGCATCTACTATTTACTGAAGACATCCCTAACTCTCTTGGTGTTTTCATGAGTGAAGTAGTGGTCTGATAATTTTTTTAACAAATCTTTTAATGAATTGATTGCTCTTCTGCAAAACGGAATGATTTGTTCATATTTTAGAGCACAACAACCTAAATTTTCACACTAATAGTACACACCACCTTTATGATACTTTTCAGGTTGTGTACTATATGATATTTTTCAGGTTGTGTACTAAATCCTTCAGTTTTCCTTCAGTGTGGAGAAATAGCATGGAAACAGCAACCAGCACACATTTTTTTTTTCACAAAAATGTGTCCTTTTGTGTTTCAGAGAAGAAAGTCATACAGGTTTGAAACTACTTGAGGGGAAGTCCCCCCCCCCCATTAATTAATACATTAATTATGGTACTGTTCACCGTATTCCCCATATCATCTGGTTTGAGTGTCATAAATGTACTCACTGATCAAAGATACGCCAGAGGGTCCATATCCCCTCAGTGAGCTTTATAGGTGTGTATGTGTGAGAGAGAGTGTGAGTAGTGATCGAAAGACAGAGGGCGCTTGGGGCAGAGCTTTTGAAACTAAATCTGTTTAGAGTTGCCAGGTCTGTTCCCTTACAATCCCCCCAATTCCAGCATCTGAGCACAATACTGCTCTGAGCCTCAGGGGGTCGAATAAACACACTCCACCAGCAGGGCCCTTCAGATGTTCCTCATTTTAGACGTACATACACACACCCACGTCCATCCAAAACACACATTCGCCTGCTCACACGCAAAATCACAAACAAACATGTGCGGACATAACAAACCACACATCTCTCTCTCCCTACACAAACTAGTGAAAGGAATCTATACAAAACATCAGCAGCTCAGCAGACGCCCACAGAGTCGAAAACACGCAGCTGCTCTGAGATGTGGACCTCCCTTAAAACTCATATATTATGTCTTTAGATTTATACCATGGTTGCGATAACATTCCGAAGAGCAAGTTCCACCTATACAATTAGCTAAGAACCACTTATCTTTCTAGATGCTGGAGAGCCACCATGTTTGAATGTGTTACTAAACTGATTGGTGACACAACAGTGATGTTATGATGATGTGTTTAGCATGACTGAAATTTCAGAAACATGTAAAAGATAAGTCTTGAAGATTGATTGACTATTTATTTTTTATCTCAGCAATGAATGAAATGAATGAATAAAAAACTAGGTTTTGCAAGAAGGGCAAACTAGATTTGATAACATCTCTCTTTTGTCACTCTTAGAATGAGACAAACACATTTTACAATGACCATTCCAGATGTTCCAGTTGGTCGGACAAACAATTTGCACTTTCTGATGGAAGCAAGATGGTACATTTTCTGGTAAAGCTCTTGTGCTGACATGACAGCAAGAACATTTGGATGATAAGTGAAAACATTTTTCCTCACTTGATCATCTAACTACCCGGCAGGCCATCAATCAACCGCTGTTAAGCTATTACGTGACGCCAGTCTTATGTGAACCAAGTTGTCATTGGAAGGTCTACCGTTTTACAGAATTGTCTCAAGTTTGTTCCATTTAAATTAACATATTGTCGATTGTTTTTCACCCTGTTTCTCTCTGTTTTCTTATGTTTCATAACCTACTGAAGCTTACTGCTTAGTACTGCTTTTGTCATTTTAAATTTCATTTTAAAGGAGCTGTAAGTGTTAGCTGTTCTGGAACTTAAACCAGACTAAAGCCCAAAGTATCCACCTTATTTATTTAACAGTGGGTCCAGCCGTTTAAAACCTTGAAAGTTCAAGGCTTTTCCGGTCTCATCCGCTTCCAGTTATTTTAGCTTTACAGAAACAGTATGTTATCCTGCTTGATATTGCAAACTGGTATTTGTCATCATATTATTTTAATTTCTTGTCATCATAAACACACTGGTTTTTAGTGCAAATTGTTTTACTGCACTTTGTTTTTCTTCTAGTTATTTGTGGCTAATGAATCTCAAGTATCGCACATTCACCGAAAATAGATTACTACCGCGTTGAAAAATAAGGTTGATGCTCCTTACTCTGGACTGTAAAAGTATACATCAGTTTTGATGAGACTCTAGAAAGTCTAATCTTTGTCCATTTTCTGTGCTATTTCTCTCCAGAAGTTATGACTGATAACTTTGTACTTGTTTAAACTAGTTGTGAGTGTCCCTTAACTCTTTCACACAAGTGCTTGTTAATCTTTTGTTCCGTCTCATCCGTTTCTTTTTCAGAAGATACGGAACTCTAGTTTAAACGAGGTCTATCAAGTACACTATCAAATGGAGTATACTTTGATAGGCTATGCATTCAGCTAAGTATACGTGTCAAAACTGAAGTATAATTTAGCCAATGAATTAGACTTTCCAAAACCCCTTTCCAAAATCAAAGATACACTGTACTTGGAGCATGCGAGTAGTAGCATCTCTCCCCAAGTAGACAAAAACAACAGTAGCAAATAGCAGTAGCGCATTTGAATATTAAAGTAACAATTCACAATTGCTAAACAAGGCTGGATATAGCAAAATGCTAAATGTTTGACAGGCAGATAGCGCCTTAAAGTCTTCTGATTGGCTAAACACAAAAATCTAGAGTCTAGTCTCAGCATGTCACTGACACATGTCTGTTATTTCAGGATGCTTAATACAGTCATATCTCTCAGGTAATTTGGATGTTTTTCTTCTGTAGCCGCATACTTCAGTGCCATTTACAATAAATGTTGTTCATTGTTATGAACTTAATATGTGTATATTTGCCATTAACAAAGAAGCCCTTTTCTAAGGTGGTTTTTCAGACTTACGTAACAGGCTCCTGAATCTCTTTGACCCCAATGAATTTGAGCTGGCCGGTGATTTCTGGTAAACTCTCACACCTGGCTAGGTTAACCCTGGGGTAGTACAGCAGATACGACAAACACATCTCATCGCGTGTACTAAGACCTCCCTGTAGAAAAAAAAAATGACATTCCACATTACTAGGGTCAAGACCTTGAAATATTACACTGACATAATGCATCTGAATCACTGTAACAGCCAAAGGCCTGTGACAAATTATGCCCAGTACTGAGCAAAACCGAACTGACATGCACAGAGCAGCAAATATATCTTGATCTCTCTAATATGAATCCAAAACACCAGTGATTTGGCCCTGATGTTTATGGATTGTGGACCGTCTACAGAGAAAAAGGAGCTCGGCTCAGCCTATCAGCTCACTGGCTTCACGTGTACGGGCAAACGTCAGCAGCTGGATCCATCTCCACAGACTTGCAGCTGTTTGCAGACACATTGTTTAGCCAAGAGCCTGCCGTTGAGATTCAAAGACGTGTTTCTAATAGAGCTGTTCAGTTTGTAGTCCTAAACTAAAAAAGTTTTAGATTAGTCCTACAGGTTTTTTGTTGTTGAATTTTACATTTTAAATTTACTTTTAACACACACACACACACACACACACACACACACACACACACACACACACACACACACACACACACACACACACACACACACACACACACACACACACACACACACACGTGTATATATAATATATATGTGTGTGTGTAATTTAAAATGTGACATTGTTGGTCCAAAATCTGTACAGCTTCTTCTGTGAAACGAACGTATGTATCTTTTACGTTCCACGGAAGAAAGAAAGTCATAGTTTTGGAACAACATGAGGGTGAGTAAATGATGACAGAATTTAACTATCCCTTTAAGTTGGTGAACAAAATGATAAAGTTTCAAGTAATATTCCCAACAGATCTTTTTAAGTCATACATCAGGAAATGCTATTTTAAAATCCCATTAGAAATTCCCAAAGGAAGCCTTGGCAAATTACCGCTCGGGGTGGCCTAAAAATCAGACATCTTGACTGAACAGCTCTATTACAGTATTATTAAGGTTTGCTATTATCCAGATTTATATGATAAATAATTCTGTATAAGACACACATCTATACAATTGTTAAAAAAGCAAACAAGACTTTAATCAAGGCTTTAATCTTACCCAGGTCATGTTCATTCTGCCTTTAGTGTTGTATCTACACTCAGTGATTAGAGAATCTCCCTGGTGACAGAAAAACAAGTTAATGCACGGTTAGTAAAAACATTTGCTTATCTATTATGCTCACTGTTGGGTGTTAGCCAAACAGAATAGGTAATTAAAACTCATTTGAGTATAAACCGTTAAAACCTTGCTGATTGTTATCAGAGAATAGAACAGGTCATAACTCACATATGAGTCACCTCTCGCCTGTAGGCCCTCTTAAATAGACACCAGTTTATGCTGTTTACATGTTGAATTTATTACACCTAGGTAATACAAAGTGTTTGAAAATGGACACTGGAGCAGATAATGATAATTGCTCTATTCCTTTTAACTACAATACTACAAATCCCTATAAGCTATAGACTCTAAATCCTGAGAATTTAGTCGGAGTGCATGTCATATTTAATTCGACCCACACAAGACTGTGAGAGATAAAAGCACAGTACCACAGAACCTATTTTTTTGGTTTTCCAAAAATGAGTAAAGCAAACTGTGCGGTTCACTGTATCTGGTGATTAATGCAACACATACATTTCACCCTCAGATGGAGCAATGAAGATATGAAACTGAAATGGATTCTGACTGACAGGCAGGATGATCCTCTCCTGGCTGAGCGGCTGGAACTCCTGGAAGTTGAAATCAAACTGATCATCTGAGGCGAGTGGCTGGAGCTCGACCTGCTGGCGGAAGTGTCTGGTTCTGATAGCCCGTCCTGCCAGGTGAGCATGGAGCAGAACTGCAAACACATGAACTCCACTGGGCATCTCACTGTCTAATGACTTACAGGAAGAGAGACACATTATACTTTTTTTTTTCTGGGTTTTGAGAAACTTACATTAACTTACCTAACACTAACATTTAAAAAGTTTGGAACTAATACGATTATTTTTGTTTGTTTGATTATTTTTGTTTAAAGAAAATTAAAGCTTCTGTTCAGCAATGTAGCATTTAATTGTAAAAACAAACAAACAAAAAAAAAAAACATTGGAAATAATTGTTCCCTATCAGGAACGTCGAGCTGCGTGAAAACGCTGCGGGAACGCTTCCAGCTTTGTGCATCTTGAAGCTAGTATGGAATCAGCCAAAGGCGAGACGGAACGTCACGAGTGACGTCATCGACCAGGAAACTATAAAGCACACCCATGAACACAATGGCGACAGCTTCTGTTGTCTTCAGCAAGCGATCTGTGTGTGAATCTGTCCCAGTGTTTTTGTCTGTCTTTAGTGATTGCTAGGCAGGAGTTTTTCACAAAAAAAAAAAAAAAAGGCTATATATATATTCACATATCTAAGCGAGCAGCATTACAGAAAGTGTGTTCCCCCCTGTACTCGTTATTTCTGAGGAGCTGAATGTTGTTGGTATTAAAAATATAATAATAATATTATATAAATCATTATAAAATAAGGGGATAATGAGGACTCATTGCCCTGAACAGAAATACATGAGGAGCTTATGGAGGTGCTTACTCATGCTGTAGAAAAATTAAACATTGAGTGGTCAGCAGTTTGGCAGGAGTTTTTTATATAAAAATATTGTATAAACTATGTTTGCCTTCCCGAGTGCAACCTCCACGACGGTGCCTGCCGTTTTTCCGGATCTCCACACCGAGGTGTCGAAGTTTTGGAAGAAAACGATTTCATACTGTATTTTTAGCCCTCAGATCTCTACAAAAAATATTTTAATATTGCTGAGGCTTATTTACGGTTATGAGGCGATGCCTAGAAAAACTGGAGAGACGCATACTGCCATCTCTCCGCTGAAACGAATTCATCTTTTAAGGCACCGGCGTTTAAAGACAGGGACTGATGGGCGGGTCAGTCCTGGCTGTCGATAAGCTCCTCGCATGGGCGCAATAAAATCAGAGCGTCGCTGTAGTAATGTTTGTAGTTCAGGGAAGAAGGAGGCGGGAACCGGCGAACATTTAAACATTTATTAAAGTAAATAAAACCGCCAGCAGCCCCTCGCGGACGACTGCTGGCTTCCAAAATAAAACACAAACAATACCTGCCAGCAGCCCCTCGCGGACGACTGCTGGCTACCGACAGACATAAAACAAACAGAAACAAACCATCAACTAAAACACAGGCCTGTTCCTCTCTCGATCATCCACTCCGTCGCTCCCCCTTTATGCTTCCGCTCCTCCGTGAGAGATGCGAGACCGGTGTGCTTCACAGGTGCTGCTCATTAGCAATCGCACCACCGGCCTCGCGACGTTCTCTCACGTCCCTCGGCCGCCCTGCTCACCACATACCCCCATCACCCCTCACAGGCCGGGGGGTAGCCTACACCCGAGACTGTGCCTACTCCCCCTCCCCCCGGCGGCGGCAATCCCTGGGGGGTATGGATCGACGAGCCGAAGGAAACGGAGACGGAAGCATGAGGAGCGACGGATACGAGAGAGAAAAAAAAAAAAAAATCCGGTTCCCACAACGCGCTGTCATCTGGTCCCACACCAGCTGGGCGATCTTCTCCGCGGTGCCTGGCGGTGACGCTGGATGGCCCTCGGTGGACGGCTCGACGCTCCTCCGCCGCCCGGTGGACGGCGATGGCTCCACCGGTTTCGGGCAGCCGGCAGGAGTCCCCCACTCCCTGCTCCTCCCCTTCACTGGCGGATGGCAGCAGGCTCCGGCCCACGGCGAGCGGCGGCGACTCCTCCGCTCCCTCCCGGACGGCAGCCGCCCCTCCAGTACACGGGCGGCCGGCAGCGAGCTCGACCGCCCCCCCGGCAACTCACTCCAGCGCACCGCCTCGAGCGTCCATGGCGACGGAATCTGCCCGCCATGCTCGATGGCACCGCGGATTCCCCACAACGGCGAGGGTTCTCTGACAGCGCGTTCCTCCTCCTTCCCGGGTTTCAGCACCAGTGTAGTAATGTTTGTAGTTCAGGGAAGAAGGAGGCGGGAACCGGCGAACATTTAAACATTTATTAAAGTAAATAAAACCGCCAGCAGCCCCTCGCGGACGACTGCTGGCTTCCAAAATAAAACACAAACAATACCTGCCAGCAGCCCCTCGCGGACGACTGCTGGCTACCGACAGACATAAAACAAACAGAAACAAACCATCAACTAAAACACAGGCCTGTTCCTCTCTCAATCATCCACTCCGTCGCTCCCCCTTTATGCTTCCGCTCCTCCGTGAGAGATCCGAGACCGGTGTGCTTCACAGGTGCTGCTCATTAGCAATCGCACCACCGGCCTCGCGACGTTCTCTCACGTCCCTCGGCCGCCCTGCTCACCACAGTCGCGTCTTGTGCTCCCCCTGCAAAATAGTGGAACCAGACGCGACACTCTCAGATGAAGTTTTCGGGGGTTAAACTGATCTGAGGACAGTCATTATAGCCAAGTGGCTTCATCTAAAAAGTAGTTCTGACGCCACCGGTGTCAGGGTGCTGAGGGTGGTCCCCACCGTGAGAGAAAGGTGTTCACTGCATCTGACGGTGCCCATTCTCTCACGGTGCCCTCAGGGGTCCCTTCTGCCAACCCTGCCTTCGTGTCGGGGCGTAGACGGGCCCAGCGAGCGCTTCCCGAGGGACGCTCGCCCCCTCTGAGGAGGGGTTTAGAGCAGTCAAACCAGTTGTTTCCTGCCGGTGCGCCGTTACAGGGCGCTGTGTCTGCTGCTCAAAATATTCCAGAGGCCAGCCTCGAGAGGCTGGTACCCTTAGTAGAATTTCTGGCAGAGTGGAAAAGTCTTCCAAAAGTATCTCAGTGGGTTCTGCAGTCGATAGAGAGGGGTTATGCCATTCAGTTCAGATCTCCTCCTCCTCGATTCAACGGGGTCCTGCCCACCGTGGTGGGCCCCGAGCAGGCTCTGGTAATGGAACAAGAGGTGAAAACACTCCTTCAAAAGGAGGCTATAGAATGGGTTCCTCCTCCCAGCAAGGAGTCAGGTTATTACAGCCGATATTTCATCGTTCCAAAGAAGGATGGGGGGTTGCGTCCAATTTTAGATCTGTGCCTGTTAAATCGTGCTGTAGCCAAGCTCAAGTTCAAGATGCTCACGCTAAAGCAAATCGTGTCACAAATCAGATCCGAGGACTGGTTTGTCACGATAGATCTGAAGGACGCATACTTCCACATTTCCATCCTTCCGCAACACAGGAAGTTCCTGAGGTTCGCTTTCGGGGGCGAAGCGTACCAATATCGTGTTCTTCCGTTCGGTCTAGCTCTATCTCCCCGCACGTTCACGAAATGCATGGACGCAGCGCTAGTTCCACTGCGACTCCAGGGCATTCGTATATTGAACTACATAGACGATTGGGTGATTCTGGCTCAATCGCAACAACAAGCGGTTCGGCATCGAGATGTCGTCCTCGCGCACATAAAGAAACTGGGGTTGAGGCTGAATGCCAAGAAGAGTGTTCTATCTCCATCACAGAAGACATCTTTTCTGGGGGTATTATGGGACTCAGTAGCTATGCGGGCTCGCCTGTCGCCTGCCCGCATCACTTCGATTCTCTCAGCTGTAAAACGAGTAAAGCTAGGCCAGTTGCTCACTGTAAAGCAGTTCCAGAGATTGCTGGGTCTCATGGCAGCAGCGTCTAAGGTTATACCTTGCAGCCTGCTGTACACGAGACTATTACAGTGGTGGCTCAGAACCAAGGGGTTCTCCCCGAGGGGAAACCCCCTCCGCATGATCAAAGTTACATGGCGTTGCCTCTGTGCTCTGGTCATGTGGAGGGATCCTTGGTTTCTGTCCCAGGGACCTGTGCTGGGAGCTCTTTGTCGTCGTGTAATGCTAACGACAGATGCTTCCCTCACAGGTTGGGGGGCGATCATGAGTGGTCGCCCAGCCCAGGGTCTGTGGCAGGACCATCATCGATTATGGCATATAAATTGTCTAGAGATGTTGGCAGTGTTTCAGGCTCTGAAACACTTCCTACCAGACCTGAGAGGTCATCATGTTCTTGTCTGGTCCGACAACACATCGGTGGTCTCTTACATAACCATCAGGGGGGTCTGCGCTCTCGCCCGTTATACAATCTGGCTCGCCAGATCCTTCTATGGACCCAGGGGAAGCTCCTCTCTTTGAGGGCGATTTATCTCCCGGGGTATTTAAATCAGGGAGCAGACAACCTGTCGAGGCAGGGGCCGAGGCCCGGGGAATGTAGACTCCACCCCGAGGTGGTGGAGCTCCTTCGGATGCAGTATGGTCGTGCCGAGGTAGACCTATTTGCGTCCAGGGAGACATCACACTGTCCACTGTGGTTCTCTCTCAGTCATCCAGCCCCGCGGGGTTGGACGCTATGGTACAGCCGTGGCCGAGGTCACGTCTGTACGCCTTTCCCCCGATTGCTCTGCTCCCAGGAGTTCTGGAGAGGGTTCGCCGGGACGGGGTCAGTCTACTATTGGTAGCCCCGTTTTGGCCGGCCCGAGTATGGTCTGCGGACCTAATATCTCTCCTAGACGGCTCTCCTCTGGAGATTCCGATCAGGAGGAACCTTCTCTCTCAGGCGAGCGGGTTGATTCATCACCCCCGCCAAGAGTTGTGGAAGCTATGGGCTTGGCCTCTGAGGGGGCCCAGCTTGTAGGTGCTGGTCTCTCAACCGAGGTTGTTGAGACCATCCTTCACTCCAGAGCTCCTTCCACGAGGAAGTTATACGCCTTGAAGTGGAGGCTCTTCACTTCTTGGTGTGGAGAACACCTGTTGGACCCAGTTACTGCCCAGTGGGTGCAGTGCTGGAGTTCCTGCAGAGCGTTTCTCCTCAGGGTTATCCCCCTCCACACTAAAGGTGTATGTGGCGGCACTTGCTGCTTACCATGTCCCTTTCAGTGGAGTCTCTTTGGGGAGACACCCGTTTATAACTCGCTTCCTTCGTGGTACTTTGAGGCTGAGGCCTGTAGTCCGCACGAGGGTGCCAGCGTGGGACTTGGCCATCGTTCTAGAAGGTCTTTCCCTAGCTCCTTTTGAGCCTATTGAAGAAGTTTCTGAAAAGTTTGTTACTTTTAAGACTATTTTTCTCCTTGCCATTTCTTCTCTTAAGAGAATCGGAGATATTAAGGCTCTCTCGGTTGCTCCTTCGTGTTTGGAATTTTCGCCTGGGATGGTGAAGGCCTTTCTCCACCCCAGGCCAGGTTATGTCCCTAAGGTTCCTACCAATGTGGCCAGACCTATAGTTCTGCAGGCCTTCTGTCCTCCTCCATTTACATCGTCTGATCAGGAAAAACTCAATCTGCTCTGCCCTGTTCGGGCTCTAGATGCTTATGTCCACAGAGCTGCCCTGTGGAGGAAATCAGAACAGTTGTTTGTTTGTTTTGGACCACCTAAGAAGGGGTCTTCAGTGTCTAAGCAGAGGATGAGCAAGTGGGTGATCGAGGCCATCTCACTTGCCTATGAGTCGGCTGGTCAGCCTTCACCTTTGACTGTCCGAGCTCACTCCTCTATTGTGAGGAGTTTCTCTTCATGACGTTTGTGATGCGGCAGGCTGGTCCTCACCGCATACTTTCGTCAGGTTTTATGACCTAGACCTTAGCTCCACCCCTGGGACGCAGGTGCTTTCGGCTGAATTTAATCCTTGATTCACACAGTCGGTCACTTGCTCTTATGGCGACGTGGGTATTAGCGTTCCCGCAGTGTTTTCACGCAGCTCGACGTTCCTGATAGGGAACGTCCCGGGTTACGTATGTAACCCTAGTTCCCTGAAGGAACGAGACGCTGCGTGTCGTTGCCATACTCCCGGCATTCCCTTGATCGACTTGCTTCAGACTTTTCCAGAAGCTGTCGCCATTGTGTTCATGGGTGTGCTTTATAGTTTCCTGGTCGATGACGTCACTCGTGACGTTCCGTCTCGCCTTTGGCTGATTCCATACTAGCTTCAAGATGCACAACGCTGGAAGCGTTCCCGCAGCGTTTTCACGCAGCGTCTCGTTCCTTCAGGGAACTAGGGTTACATACGTAACCCGGGACGTTTTCTGTTTTTATACACTACCTTCAAAAGTTTGGAATCAATGCAATTGTTTTTAATTATTCAGGAAGGACACATTCAATTGATTAAAAGTGACAGTAAAGATTACTATTTCAAATAAATTATGTTCTTATTCTTTAACTTTTTGTTCATCAAAGAATCTTGAAAAATATATCACAGTTTCTACAAAAATATTAAGTAGCTGTTTTCAACATTGATAATAATAAGAAATGTTACTTGAGCAGCAAATCAGAATATTAGATTGATTTCTGAAGGATCATGTGACACTGAAGACTGGAGTAATGATTCTGAAAATTCAGCTTTGCCATCACAGGAATAAATTATATTTTAAAATATATTTCAATAAATATTGTCATATTTCACAATATTTATATTTTATTGTATTTTTTAACCAGATAAATGCAGCCTTGGTATGCGTAAAATACTTTTACAACAGCATACTGTATATATTCATTTGTAATAATATAAGTCTTTACTGTAATTTAATGCATCCTGGGGAATAAGAATATTTATTTATTTCAAAAACATTTTTTCATAGTGATTTCAAATGTCTGAATGGTACTAGTGTAGCTATCAAATCTCATCTCATAGAGTGCAAATGGAGTGTAACCACTATAATTCCTGTGTTCTTGCGGTCTCACCTCTTGGAGACACTCCTGTGTGCAGTGTCCTTCTGTAATATAATCCTGCATGCCTGGGGGCAGCATGTGGTAGAGACTGACCCACACTCCTGTCTCTATGACCCCAGCATCATAGCGCCTCAGGCTGGGGCTGTAGTACAAACGCAGGCCTGAACTGTCCACTATCCCTGTGGAGAGACCAAAATTCTTGAGCTCAACTCTTTGTGGCGTAACCAACCTGATCTCATGGGAAAACATAACTATGTTACGAGGTGGCGATTTCGTATGAATTTGTGTGACGTGAATCGTACAAAACCTTCGGAAAAAAGAGTAAGCATGGAAGTATCCCCACCCTTAGCCACCAATTGACCAAATTTCCCGATGAGATTGTGTTGAAAAGCTCATTATTGATTGGCTGAAAATCATTGTAGTATACCACGGAGACTATATTGATTATTTTATCCACAAATACATAAAATATTATAACCGACACAGAATGTGACAGAAAATAACTGTAATGTTCTGTAATGTAATGTTTAGTCATGTCATAGGTCACTAAGTAAGGCAGGTTTGGCTTTAAACTGTTAAGGTATTAAATAAAAAAACAGATATAACACATGGCACCTCTTTGTAAAGATGGGTTATCAAAGTGAATCTCCATCTGTACATAGACTGGGTCTATTGAGGTTCCTATAGACATTCCAGCATGTGGAGGATAGGTGAAGCCCTGCAATACATCAAATCATTTTCATTCATTATCTGAAACTCTCATTATTTCAAATTAATATGAAGTTATGAAATGATCACCTCTCCCCCAATAGCCCAGGCGAACAGGACGGTTTCGCAGGTGAAGAAGGAGTCAGGCATATTTGGATGGTAGCATTCATGTCCTCTGTTGATCTCACTCTTGTTCAGATTGCTGTCGCACTGGTAGAGCAGAATGTGATGAACCAGATTCTCATGACCTTTCTGAATCAATGGCTCTATCTGAAAACACCAAACAAAGAGAGGGGAATATAAACAGCAGGGTTGTGCACCACTCCGAATTGAATTGAGAATGCCTTTTGAATTTAATTTCTGTTTTTGAGTTTGAACTGAGGTAGCAAACAGGGCCCAGAATTCTTTGAATTTGAATTGAAGGAGTTAAAATGGCATTAAATTCAAATAGCCATCTCACTTAGCAATACAGAAAATGGAGTATAAAATCTATTTATTTGTTTCTTATTAGTGCATTTATATAGATTGGACCTGAAAATGATATTAATATAAATGTCAATATGTCTGACATAATTAGCTCAAATCAATATTTATATTTTGTTTAAAAATTCAGTACATTTGTCTTCCGGTTACACCAATTCAAATTCCACTTCAACAATCCTTTTAATGGGTGTGGCAAATTCAGACTGTTGGATCCAAAGGGAACATATTTTGCATACATTTTGACAAATAACCCAACCCTTTAATATTTATTATTGTTCACAAGTTTGGGGTTTGTGAGATTTCCTTGTTTTGTTTTTAAAAGAACTCTCTCATGCTCACCACTGTATTTATTTGATCAAAAATACAGCAAAAACCATACTCTTGTGAAATATTATTACAATTTAAAATAACTGTTCATTTCAATTTATTTTAAAATGTGATTAATTCCTGTGATGGTAAAGCTTAATTTATTTTTTGAAAAAATCTCTCTTTTGGTTAAATATGTTCAAGTAAATCCAAAATCTTTCCACTACACACGTTGTTTAGAGCTTTGATAAAGGGATCAGCCATAAATATTTTTTATAAGTAGGTTATCTTCTTAAAACACTATATTTTGATCCTCTACAAGAAAACCGTGTGTGTGTGTGGATTCTTGAGCTAAAACTAGCTCAGATATCTTTGGAGTAGGAAGTGGGGGATTTTAGAATGATTTTTCTCCTCACAGTGGGCTTCTTCTGTCGGAACTGGAATTCTAAATAAAAGCATTTCCAACAGAGCTAACTGTGTCCTCTCTTCCAGGGGCCTCTGCCTAAAGCAGTGGGACCCAGGGCCAAACAGTGGCTGTATAAATATTCAAACATTCCTTTATTTCCCTTCCACCTCCTCTTTTTTACCCTTGGGGATCCGTTTTTTTTTTTTGAGACCCCAAAATCTAATGAAAATGTAACATTTTGTATAGTAGTATTATATTGTATCTAACTGATAACAGCATGTAAATCCATCACAGATTCAGCTCTCACCACCTATGTTGTCTTTATATTGAACAGCATGATTTCATGCACATGGCTGATATTTGATATTAATCAAAAAGTTGCTATGGAAGATGCAATTTTTTGTTTTGTCATTGAGAACACACTAACATTGCTTTCAATCATTCACAAATGTTGCACCAGGGTATTCTGATAAAATGCTCATCACAGAGCCCAGAAAATTAGATGACAAACATTTCTGAAAATTACGGGGTCAGTGGGTGGTCATTTGTGCTTTTATTGTTAGTAAATCTTCTGCAATATGCATACAAAGCATGCATGCAATCTGTTAGACACATGCAAATTAACTACCCTTTATTTGGGCTCTTACTGTATAAAGTACACCCTCATCTGGCATTACATAGCATGAGGCTTAGACTGAATAAGGACAGTGACAATATAGCCAGAATATAGACAGTGAGAGCATAGTGTCTGGAAAATCTGCTCCTGTTTGACAGTTCAACATCTGCTCTTTGAAACTGAGCAGGAACAGAGCAGGAAACATACAGACACTGTGGTTATATGGGGCAGCTGGCATCAGACTAACACACCCTAGAGCTTCACAAATACCAGACCAGTGAATGTAGAAAGGACAGGGTGAAGAGGGGTCACAATAATTATTCACTTATTGGCTTTAACTGATTTGTGTTCAGTTGATGTTGATAAAAGGTTAATTTGAGGCTACATGTAACATCATGGCCCATTTACAGTACATGTACCCAAGTGATATGACAAACTTTATTTTACAGTTTGCTCCAGAAGTATTTTGGTCATTTACAATTGCTTGATTTAGGACACAACTAAAGTCTGAATGCCACTGACTAGTGAATGCAAGTGTCTGTAGGTTTCATCATCTCGTAAAACATGGACTACTCAAGCCTATTCACTGTATAGAGTCTTTGTATCCATCACACTACGCTGAACATTGCAGCAAACTAAAGGGCTTACATTCATACTGCGTGCTGCTCACTTCTGCATGTGCAGCACTTATGTTTTTGCTAAAAACGTGGAGCTGTAGCCATAGTGATGAATTCATGGAGATGAATGCACGCCTGTCTTTCCACAGCTGAATTTCACATAGACACGAACTGGTGACTACAACAGTTAAATTAAATTAAAGGTTGGTGCATCTGAAAAATTAGCCTGAAAGGATGAAGCTTAATTGTAGTAGTTTATCATTATGATTAAAGTACCTATTCTGCCTTTAATTAAGTAAAACTTGAAAAGCTTAGTTATGGGAAGACTCTTTCATCTGGGTCAGAGAGTATAATTTCAGTAACATGTCTGATCTACAAATAGCAGCTGCAAAAGACAATAATAAGCAGGTGAGAGAAGCGAGGGAGACAGAAAGAGATGGAAACCGACTCTGGTGACAACATAGCAAAATAAACTGATGTAAAAACAACCAATATGAGATAAAACATGTTTTAAAACATGCATGTGGAATCTAATTTATGTACAAATGGTTAAGCTATTCAGAGTGTTTGGCATGGTAATGGATATGACAACGTTGATATATTTGGTCTTGGTGGAATAGATCTGCTACACTGCTGATATTGATGCTGCTGCAGAGTAACGGGACCTGCTACTGCCAATACATACACATACTGTGATCATGTAAGACTGCTGCTGTACAATATAGCATACATGAATTACCCATAGCAGATTTATGCAGGTGGAGCTGGGGAAGGTGGAGGGTTTCTGAAATAGTGCTGCACTGCTACAGCAAACACTGACCAAGTATTTTAAAAGTTGAGTAGCAAGCTCATTGGCTGCTGATGCAAGAGGAACCAATCAGCTGTGCCCTATAGAGAATGATGTGATTGCTAGCAGATTGAGTTAAGGATATCAGCTATAAAATCAGTAAAGATTGTCAAGTCTGATCCTCTCTGTCATACAGTACACTGTACAGCATTGGATCCAATTCAGTCTAGTGAATCAGTTCATCCAAAATAGTCCTCTCTTTCCACATTATGAAAACTCCACATTGTTATTGTGCCAGTAAAATATATGGTACTGATTAAATTGTGTATATATATATATATATATATATATATATATATATATATATATATATATATATATATAATCGCTTAAGAAACTTTAATGTTAGCTATTGTTTGCTACTTGTATAGTACCAAGCTACTCTTTGAAAACAGAAGCTTGAATGAAGTTTAACGACAAATTACACAAATGATGGTTAGCTAGTAGCCTGGCAAACTGTAAGTAGCTTCCCCATCACTGTGGTAATATAATAGTAATATCTAGAATTTATTTGTAAGGACTTTGTTTAAAACTGCAGAGAGAAGTAAAATGCACAAGCTTCATCAAAGCCCATAAATGTAGGTACAGTAGAAGTTAACTGAGATTTAACAGGGAGGATTTAATTGGCGGTATGCAAGCCTCTAATTTCCTAAGCATGCATCTCTGGAATAGCTATCTCATCTCTGGAATAAAGCATGACTTAAGTTAATGCAAGTGTTTTAAACAGTATGATTTCATTAAGATGGGCATGCTTTACCATTTAAATTGTTGTATTACTCACTCTGATTACATGATGTTTCTTCTTCAGCTCTGGAAATCTATAGATCTGACACCAGTATGTTGTATCCTTATGAGGCACATGAACCTGCAATATATAAAAATGTTTACAAAATTCCCAAAAACAGTTAAACATAGCAGTTAGATGGCAACAACCAGTAATATTCCATTGTGGACTGGAGAGTGTGGACTTCCAGCTTTTTATTAATCCCATTTCCTGTTTTTTTCCCTATTCAATGCTGAGCATTTGTTATGAGGTTGTAAATATGTACACTCTTATAAAATCTGGTGTTTGGCAGCATCCAACAGGCATAAAAGGAGCCTTGTTTTCATTGAAAATACCCAATCAGCAGGAAAAAGGGTCTGTATTTTAAAATGATTCATATGTAACCACAAAACCTTGACATTAAGGACCTTTCATTTTTAAGCATGCACAAATAGACAAAAACAGTTGGCATAACACTGCCTAAGGCTAAGCTGTTCAATGTCACTCTTAGCTCATCAAACGCTCCAGCGGTTTGCTGCACGCTCTTTCCTCACCTTCTCATTCTGAAGGTCAAAGAAAGCTGTTCCTGCTGGGATGCTGGAGCTGCTTCCAGGGTTGAGTAATCGTAGACTCTTCCTGCCTCTGTTCATCCCATGGTAGACTGGTCCTGACACTCCCACGTCCTCCTCATGGAACGCCCAAATCACTCTCACTGTACTGCCCTGCTCAGTGACAAATTATGGCTAATTGTAAGCTTACTGTAAGTGCAATAGGCTTTTTATATGAGTAATAATTTGACAACATTTTAGGGAATTAAGTTTATTGAACTCCTCAATAAAACACCATTGTTTTCCCTTGAAAAAGGGGCTATGTGCTGACATTATAATTACAACTGAGAGCGCAGTTACAAAGCTTTGTTTTGGTGCACGCTCCAAATTGGATAAAGAGACCCTGACACTAAAACCTTTCTTTCTTTTAAACCTTTCTTTTTAGACTTATGGAGCCAGATGTAATTGTAGGAGCCATGTAATGGGAAAGTCATGTGACCAAACGATATGGGAGTGTCATTAATTAAGTGGGGTTAAAACACCTGTTGTGTGTGTGTGTGTTCATGGAAGAATGGGGGTGAGTGCTGGAGCACATATTTTGTTGACCGTGCAAACGTGAAACCTGTACAAAATAAAACAACATGCAAGCTTCAAAGAAAAACGCGTCACAGATGTTATTCCTCCACTCAGCTCCATAGCGGTCTTTGGATTGTTTTTATGTGCCGCTACAAGTTAGTCAACAAAATGGTTTGTTTGAGAACGTGAAAGCGTCGACTCTGGATTCAAGGAAGAGGCCCTCACGTTTTGACTGGACGGAAAGGAAGCGCAGCGCTGACTGAAGGAGATTCGCCCTGCTTTCGCTTGTTTTAATGAGAAGGATTATTGCACATTGGACTTTCAATGCAACTGGACGTCTTCGGATATGTTTGCTGCCGTTAAACTGGTAGGACATTGGGTTGTTACGTTGTTTGTGATCGCGGATGATTTGAAATGGTCTGGCAGTTTGCGGGTTGTTTACGATTGATGCAGCGCTGTTGGTGTGTTTGATGAATCGTTGTTTAGACTGCTGGGCTTTCGCGAATCTATTGGAGTTGTGAGACATATCCGATGATATGCGTTGTTTTGGATTGTGTTCGCTTGTTTTGAGAAGCGTCTAAATGTGCCGTGTTTGGGCGCGCTGAGGCGTGCGTGCTTCGACCATGAGTGAGAGTGAAACGGGTGCGGACGTTGAACCTGAACTGGATGCATGTAAAAGAAAAGTTCAACTCACAGCAAAGGCTTTGGCTTATAAAATTGAGCAACTTCAGAAAGAACGAAAAAGAAATGTAAATGTGATTAAAAGTTCTATACCAGCCATCAAAGAACTCACGCTGAAAAACGAGAACGTTTCAGCTGTACAGTCCAAACTTGAAACTTTGGTGCAAACTTTTAAAGAGACAGTCAAGCTTCATGATTCAGTGATCCCATTATTGCCTACTGACGAGCAAATCAGAGTGGTTCTCAAGCATTTATAAACACTGTGAGGCATTTATAGAAGAGACAAAGCAATGGATAAATGGAATTGAGAAGTCAAGTGATGATAACCAGGATCAACAGTTGACAACAGTTGAATGCCCTTTGAACGATTCAAAAAACCAGAATATGTCTCAAATTTCCATGCATAATCAAGATGATATAAAGCCAAGTGACAGTATTTCTAATGTTGGAAGTAAAGGATCAAGTCAAGGATCAAGTCAACGCAACTCTACCACAAGACGTTCAACTACATCATCAACTTCAGCCCGCATTAAGGCAGAGGCTGATATTGCAGCTTTGTTGGTACGCCAAAATTTAATGAAGGAAAAACATGCAATTGAAGAAAAGGAACAGAACTTAAGGAAACAGAAAGAGGATTTTGAGTTGCGAATGGAGATTGCTGTAACTATGGCAAAAGTGAAGGTGCTTAAAGGTTCTAGTGTGCATCGTGTTAAAAGTGATGTGACTCATCGGTCCGATGGAATGAATTCCTACTTTGATAAAGGACAACAGGCAACACAGACACTCAACGTTGACGCAAACTCATTTACTCCTAGAGCTGAGACGCAACAAATTGTTTCTTCTAAGGATGGTGGCAATGCAGGTGCCAAGGCAAACAAGGGGAACGTTTCTCAGACAATTCATTCCCAGAATATCTCAAAGTTAAGTAAAACAATTCCGAGTGGTTATGTGAATGCCGGTCCAGGAAATACTGATCAAGTTCTCCATATTATGGATAAACAAAATGAAATTACATCTTTACTGATTCAACAACAGTGTTTGTCATCTTTGCCTAAAAGGGAAATTCAAGTGTTTGATGGAAATCCCCTGCAATATCATGCCTTCATGAAATCCTTTGAAAGTGGTGTGGAGCGTAAAACGGAAAGCTCTAGTGATCGCTTATACTTTCTTGAGCAGTATACCAGGGGTCATCCAAAAGAGATTATAAAAAGTTGCCAGCATATGCCTGCCGACCGTGGGTATTTAAGGGCCAAAGGTTTACTACAAGAGCATTTTGGTGACCAGTATATAATTGCATCTACCTATATGGAAAAGGCTCTTTCATGGGCAAATATCAAAAGTGAAGATGTTAGAGCTTTACAGGATTATAGTCTGTTCCTACGAAGCTGTTGTAACTCTATGGAAGATATTCAGTATTTTCATGAGTTGGATACGCCCTCTAATATGTTGACTGTAGTGAAGAAATTACCATACAAATTGAGGGAAAAATGGAGATCTGAAGTCTGTGAATTGCAGGAAGCTGTCAATCAAAGAGCTACCTTCAGCGACATTGTTAACTTTGTCGAAAGACAAGTAAAAATAATGACTGATCCAGTTTTCGGAGACATACAGGATGGTCCAGCATTAACAGGAAGTAAAATGTTGAACAAAGGCAAGTCTCAGTCTTATCTTAAATCTAAAAGAAGCAGTTTTGCTACTACCGTTGCAGCAATGGAAAATAAATCAGAAATTGGAACCAGCAAAAAAGAAGTCGTTTCACCCAGTAACAAGAGTTGTTTGTTTTGTAGACGTGGACATGCTCTGGAATTGTGCCCTCTATTGGAAAAGAGGAGTCATGGTGAGAAGATTGCGTTCTTAAAAGAGAATGGCGTTTGTTTTGGCTGTATGTGCACAGGGCACATCAGTAGAGATTGTAGAAATCGCCTTTCATGTAAAGTGTGTAATCTTAAGCATCCAAGTATACTTCACATCTACCCAAGAGAAAAGGAGACCGATTCAAAACCCGTCAGGAGACAAATGGACACTGTAATGGGCAGTGTACCGGAATCTGTTGAGTCCAGTGGATTTATTGGGGCTGGTGAATTTGAATGTAAACTTTCCATAGTTCCTGTACAAGTGAAATCTAAAAAAGGAAATAAGACTGTGATTACTTATGCTTTTCTGGATCAAGGTAGCACTGCGGTATTTTGTACACCTGCATTGATGAACAGACTTGGTCTTTCAGGTAAAAAGACTAATATTCTCTTGCGTACTATGGGACAGGAGAAAGTCACAACTACCCATGTTGTTTCTGGATTAGAGGTGGCTGGTTTGAACAAAGAGGACTTTTGTGAGTTGCCTGATGCCTATACACAAAATACCATGCCTGTGCATAGTGGAAACATCCCAAGACAAAAGGATCTAAAGAGATGGCCACATCTGAAACATGTGACTCTACCTGAAATTGACTCTGAGGTTGAATTGCTTATAGGAATCAATGTCCCAAGGGTTATGGAGCCAATTCAAGTGATCTGCAGTGTCAATAATGGACCATATGCAATTAAAACCAGGTTGGGATGGACAGTAAATGGTCCACTAAGAGGAGATGGTGGTGACCCGTCTGCCTTTGAGTATCCTGATGTTACAGTTAACAGGATTTCAGTTTCAAACTTGGGAGAGCTTTGGAAACAACAATTCAAGGTTGATTTTCCTGAGTGTAACAAAAACGAACAAGTTGGGTTTTCAAGAGAAGATCACAAGTTCATTGAGATGGTCACTGACTCATTAAAGCTTGTAGATGGTCATTATTCTATTGGCTTACCTTTGAGGAAGAAAAATGTTTGTATGCCAAACAATAGGACAATTGCTGAACAGCGTGCTCTAAACCTAAAGAAAAGGTTGAAAAAGGATGTTTTGTTTCATTCCGAATATTCTGTTTTCATGAAGGACCTTATTTCTAAAGGTTATGCAGAGAGAGTGCCAACGGAGGACTTAGGACGTAGCGACGGGAAGGTATGGTTCATACCCCATCACGGCGTCTATCACCCACGAAAAGGAAAGCTCCGGGTCGTATTTGATTGTGGTGCCACATTTCGAGGGATATCTTTGAATACCCAACTGTTTCAGGGTCCAGATCTCACCAGTTCATTGATTGGAGTGATATCCAGATTCAGGAAGGAAAGAGTTGTGATCACAGCAGATATTGAAGCCATGTTTCATCAGGTGAGGGTGCCAAAAGATGATGCAGATTTGCTGAGATTTCTTTGGTGGCCTGATGGTGACCTTACTCAAAACCCGGTTGAGCATCGTATGGTTGTGCATCTCTTTGGAGCTACTTCATCACCCAGTTGTGCAAATTTTGCCCTCAGAAGGTGTGCTGAAGATAACGAAGACTTCAGCAAGGAAGTGATTGAAGCAATCTTGCATTGTTTTTATGTGGATGACTGTCTGTTGTCAGTAAATTCAGAGGAAAAGGCCGTTTCTCTGTATCACGATCTTGTTGCTATTTGTGCGAAAGGAGGTTTTTCATTGACAAAATGGATAAGTAACAATCGAGATGTTCTGGCAAAAATTCCAGAGGAATCCAGAGCAAAAAATGTGAAGGATTTAGATTTGGACCAAGATTTACTTCCAGTGGAAAGAGTGCTGGGAGTACAATGGTGCATACAATCCGATGCCTTCAAGTTTAAGATTGTGTTGCAGCAAAGACCTCTGACCAAAAGAGGGATCCTGGCTACCATGAGTTCTGTCTATGATCCTTTAGGAATCCTGTCTCCTGTGATTTTATATGCAAAAAAGATCTTGCAAGATCTGTGCAGGAAGAAACTAGGCTGGGACGAAATTATTCCTGCTTCAAATGCTCAGGAGTGGATCAAGTGGTTGGACGGATTGCGTGAATTGGAAAACTTCAAAATCGATAGATGCTTCAAACCAACGGATTTCGGAGAGGTGAGCACAGCACAGTTACACCACTTCTCCGACGCAAGTGAAGATGGTTATGGAGTAGTTTCTTATCTGCTTTTGCATAATGTTGACTCACAATCGCACGTCGCCTTTGTAATGGGGAAAGCTAGAGTAGCTCCTTTGAAGCTAGTGTCTATCCCTCGAATGGAACTTACTGCTGCAACACTGGCAAGTCGAATGGATTCAATGTGGAGATTAGAACTGTGCATGGACTTTCAAGACTCTGTCTTCTGGACTGACAGTACTTCTGTACTTAAATATATCAAAAACGAAGTCTCTAGGTACAAAACTTTTGTTGCTAACAGAGTTTCGGAAATCCTTAAGGTGTCTCGATCATCGCAATGGCGGTATGTGAACACTGCAATTAATCCAGCAGATATAGCTTCTAGAGGGTTGAGAGTGGAATCATTCCTGAAGAACAAGAATTGGGTGTTTGGACCTCAGTTTCTTATTTTGCCTGAACAGGAGTGGCCAGTTAATCCCATTGTCCTGGAGGAATGTTCACCAGATGATCCAGAGATAAAAACAAGTGTCACAGTCAATGCTGTACAAATAGAAGAGAATATGGATTTTACAACATACTTCATCCAGTATTTCTCCTCTTGGACCCTTTTGAAGCAGTCAGTGGCTTGGATCCTCAGATTTAAGCAATTACTCTTCAATCTAAGTCAGAAAAGGAAATCACTGAGTATGTCTTTAATACAAGCTCGCATGGACGAAAAACAACAAACACAACATTTGAAAGAGGAAATGGAGAAAATCAAGGCACAATGTGGCGAAAGTGACCTTTCTGTGGTAGAGCTAAAGAAAGCCGAATTAGAGGTAATTCGTTACTGCCAAAGAAAAAGATACTCTGATGAACTCTCAAGCTTGCAAAAGGGAGAAAATGTGAAAAAGAACAGTCACATTTATAAGCTCAATCCTATCCTTGAAGATGGTGTTTTAAGAGTCGGCGGACGTTTAAGTAGGGCAGTTATGCCTGAAGAGACAAAACATCCCGCTATACTTGGTAAGGATTTTCACATCGCAGACATCATTCTTAAACACATACATCAAGAGGTGGGTCATGGTGGTCGAAACTATATGCTATCAAGGTTGCATCAGAGGTACTGGATACCTGGCGCCAGTGTAGCCATAAGGAAGATATTGTCCAAGTGTGTGATCTGCAAGCGTTTGCAAGCAGCTCCAGGACATCAACAGATGGCAAACCTACCTCTGAATAGAGTTTCTCCAGATAAACCTCCATTTACATACGTCGGAGTCGACTGTTTTGGACCCTTTGAGATTAAGAGCAGGAGAAGTATTGTGAAGAGATACGGAGTTATCTTCACATGTCTAGCCATTCGTGCTATTCATATTGAAGTGGTACAATCATTGGATACTGATTCCTTTATTAATGCACTGCGACGATTTATCGCAAGACGTGGACAAGTCTTGGAAATGCAATCTGACAATGGTACAAATTTTCGTGGAGCGGAACGCGAGTTAAGGCAAGCTATTGAATGCTGGAACCAATCTCAGATCAACAACATGCTTCTGCAGAAGGGAATAAAGTGGATTTTTAATCCCCCCACTGGTTCACATCACGGAGGCATATGGGAAAGAATGATTAGGTCTGTAAGAAAAGTACTTAATGCAACCTTAAGAACACAAAACCTTGATGAAGAAGGCCTTCATACAGTTCTATGTGAAGCTGAAGCAATTATTAATGGACGTCCCATTACTAAGGAATCTACTGACGCCAACGATTTGGAAGCACTGACACCCAATCATTTGCTGCTGTTAAAGACTACCCCATCACTGCCACCAGGGGTCTTTAAAAAGGAGGATATATATGCTCGTCGTCGATGGAAACAGGTGCAATATATATCAGACCTCTTCTGGAAACGATGGACAAAGGAGTACTTGCCTCAATTGCAAGAGCGGCAAAAATGGTCAGCTCCATCTCGCAACTTCGTTCCAGGTGATATCGTGCTTCTGGTTGATGACTCAGCACCACGTAATTCATGGATAACTGGAAAAGTGATTCAAACATTTCCAGATAAACAAGGCTTTGTTCGTCAAGTGAGACTTAAGACCAAGACAAACTGTTTGATTAGACCAGTGACAAAAATCTGCCTTCTGCAAGAGGTGGATATATGACATTTTCCTTGAAAGAGAATTACTTTTTAACACAGACATGGACTTATCACTTATTACATTGACGCACCACATATTTCTCACTTTACATCGATGGTAAATTCACTCGGTGCTGACACTGTGTTATGGACTTTACAAGGACTCAGTACTAAAGAATTGATGTATTGTAAATGTGCAAACATTTATGATTGATGTAAAAAATGTTTGGGTTTTTTTTTTTATTTTTTTTTGTATTTTGAGATCTTGTATTTATAAATGTCTCCTATGTGTATTTAATATAATTATCGATTTATAATAATTAGGGGCTGGTATGTAGGAGCCATGTAATGGGAAAGTCATGTGACCAAACGATATGGGAGTGTCATTAATTAAGTGGGGTTAAAACACCTGTTGTGTGTGTGTGTGTTCATGGAAGAATGGGGGTGAGTGCTGGAGCACATATTTTGTTGACCGTGCAAACGTGAAACCTGTACAAAATAAAACAACATGCAAGCTTCAAAGAAAAACGCGTCACAGATGTTATTCCTCCACTCAGCTCCATAGCGGTCTTTGGATTGTTTTTATGTGCCGCTACAGTAATGATGCATGTAGTCAAACCTACCGTAATGACTTTATCATTGTCATCACATGTCTGGAGGTTTCTGCTGAAAGCCAGGACAGTATGTGTGCCATTCTCTCTGCCGTACAGAAGCTGGTAGCTCTGCAGTGGGTCTTTGTGGACCTTTCTGTTTGAGTCTGTAAAGTAGTCCTGAGCAGAGTGAGGAGGAAACAAGTTAGTTCATCTCAGGTTTGCATCTTTTAAGTCTGAACCTGTTTTGATGGAGTATTCGGATCATGTGAGTAAATCTTCTTGGTTTTGGTCTGCATGCGTTCACATTTGATTACCTTTGATCAAAATGTTTGGTCAGCTGCACTAGCAAATGTTCTATTTTTGCCCAATGCATTCAGACAGAACTACAGCTAAGTTTTGGAACAAAAACAGTCATGACTCATGCTTACAAAACTAAAACGTCAATGTATAGGTATAAAAGAGTCTTCAATAAACAATGCTGATGAATAGCCCTGTGCTGAACACTAATGATAAACATCTTTGACTATTCTATAAATCATACAGTTAGACACAGCTGGATGGGGATTATAATGTGCGGAATATGGACAGTTGGGGTGGATGTATTCAGATATTGCCCTGTTTTCATTTGAAAAGGTATAGTGTATGTGCAAGTACTGTCTGATTAAAATCCAGGTCACAGCAAGGCAGCTGATTATAGTCAGGTCAGTGGGTTACTGTTGATGATTTCATTGCAACAGATTTCAGAACACAAAACAAAAAACTATTACTGCAGATTTAAATGTTCAGACAGTGGGCTTTAATGTTGCTCACACTCTTGAAAAGTATGCAATTTTATAAACTCTATGTTTAAGTTAAAAAAAAAAAAACTGAAAGAAACTATATAATATAGTTTTTGTGTCCACTACCAATACAGATGATCTGACAATGACATGTAGAACAGATGATTATTTTTTGTTTTATTTCTGCTTTATTGGCACAAATAATTAATAAAACAATACTACAACAATAAAAAAACATGCATTATGAATTCTTTATAAATTATTATTATTATTATTAATAATAATAATAATAATAATAAGTTTGCCACTGTATCTATGTAAAGTTGTTTTGTGATCCAAATCAGTGCAGATGAATTTTGATCAATGTTTTGGCGTTTGTCTATTACTATTAAGTTTAAAATGCTCAGAACAGATGTATGTTTGAATTGATGTAAAAAATATGCAAAAATTATGCATTAAATAAGTTACTTCGCCAGTCTCGTGACCAATGTTATTTCCCACTGAATGCACAGAGCATGGGATGGTAAAACAAATGAAAGTAAAAATAAAATAAGTCAAACAGTGTTTTTTATTTTTACATATCATTGTTGTATAAGTTAAATGTGTTAAATGGATGGGAGCAAATATGTTGTTAATGGGATTTCTTTTCCCCCCATCAGAGATCCATACACAATTTATTCAAAAGACTTAAATAATTTGAGTAACCTGCTAAAACACTGAAGCAATGATAATAATAATCAATCCAGCACAACATTTACAGAGGTCAAAATGTTTAAACGGTGAGCTGTGTATAATCAGAGATGCATTCACACCCAAAGGTGCGTGCACTCACTTACCAGCAGATATGAACTTCCGTTGAGCACACCACCTATCACGATATCAGACGAGCACACCACCTATCACGATATCAGACGAAGACATCGCACCGGTCGGTGACAAACCGAATCCTATATATCCTCTCGTTTCCACTTCTACCTCAAAAGTTATCGTGGACTCGTCAAATCCCCACTTAATGTTGTATCTCCCATCCGCATCTAGGGCAGCTGAATGAACGAAACGTGTCCCCTGTGAGCATGTCGAGCAGAAGAGTGAAGTTAAGAAAACCAGAGCGCAAAGAGGCTGATTTTCAGACATATCGAGCTGAATCACAAACAACACTGACGGCACTCAATGACGCTTTTTATCCATAGAGCAGTTTATGGAAATATGCAACTTCCGAGGGTAAGAGTGTTTGTTTGCTTTGGTGCATTGGAGGCGAGCGATCCTTTCAAGCGCTGGCAGCCTCCCACCGCTGAACTGTTGGAACTTGTGTGATTTCCCTTTGATGTGGAAAGACATGTGGAGCTGAACACCGTGTCTACGAGCGCGCGACGCGACACAAGTCAAGCAGCCATTATAATCAACGGCGTGATTACAGTACACTATTAATCTGAAGGTTAAGTGAAGAATCACTTGAATGTTGGTGACTTTGACCCAAACTACTTTCAAATAAAATTTTGCTTCGTTAGGCTTCGTTTTTTCTCTGTTATGTATCTTCAAATGTAATTATACAAAACTGAAAACCTAATTAATTTCTTCATTAGTAATTGGAAAAGGTATAGCCTTGAGCCCATCAACACTTCGGAATATGCATAGCCTACTACCTTAATATTTAGTAGGCGATAAGCAGTACATCAAATGAGTAGGGTATCAGTGTGCAGTGTAGCCTACCCTACTGTATTTATGTAAAATCATGAGAACAAGGATGACCTCTGCAGTGGTTCTCAAACAGGGGGCCGCGGCACACTAGGGAGCCTATAAGAAACTTCAGAGGTATCCTCAAGGATAGGCTACTTAATTTAAAAAAGAGTTTTAAAATAAGGCAAAAACAACACAATCTTGATAGGCCTACTTCTTTTTATTTTATTTATCCCTTAACTGTTTTGTTTGTTTGTTTTGTTTTGAGGAACCAGGATCACTGTCTAGAAAAAGCAAGCATCATATTTGAGCAAGCATATATTTCTTTCTTTCTTTCTTTCTTTCTTTCTTTCTTTCTTTCTTTCTTTCTTTCTTTCTTTCTTTCTTTCTTTCTTTCTTTCTTTCTTTCTTTCTTTCTTTCTTTCTTTCTTTCTTTCTTTCTTTCTTTCTTTCTTTCTTTCTTTCTTTCTTTCTTTCTTTCTTTCTTTCTTTCTTTCTTTCTTTCTTTCTTTCTTTCTTTCTTTCTTTCTTTCTTTCTTTCTTTCTTTCTTTCTTTCTTTCTTTCTTTCTTTCTTTCTTTCTTTCTTTCTTTCTTTCTTTCTTTCTTTCTCTTTCTTTCTTTCTTTCTTTCTTTCTTTCTTTCTTTCTTTCTTTCTTTCTTTCTTTCTTTCTTTCTTTCTTTCTTTCTTTCTTTCTTTCTTTCTTTCTTTCTTTTCTTTCTTTCTTTCTTTCTTTCTTTCTTTCTTTCTTTTCTTTCTTTCTTTCTTTCTTTCTTTCTTTCTTTCTTTCTTTCTTTCTTTCTTTCTTTCTTTCTTTCTTTCTTTCTTTCTTTCTTTCTTTTTCTTTCTTTCTTTCTTTCTTTCTTTCTTTCTTTCTTTCTTTCTTTCTTTCTTTCTTTCTTTCTTTCTTTCTTTCTTTCTTTCTTTCTTTCTTTCTTTCTTTCACCTTACTTTTCAGGACTTGCACAGCACACTTGGGTAAACATGTCAGTTGTCCATTATAAATATTTATGCGTGAAGACAACTGGGAACTGCACATCTTTGAATTATTGATTGAAATTCATAATAAAATATTTTACAACAGAGCAAGAGAAAACATCCTATTTATACAGACATATCTTCCTCTGAGAAAAAAAGTGACTCATCTTTCATTTTAATTACTGCACCTTGCCTTTTGTGTGAAAACAAGTTAGACAACTATATGAGGTTTTTTTTGTTGTCAATTTGTCATCTAGCAGTCTGTTTGGATAACGCAAAATCATGATCTTAAAGACATCTGCATCTCTAGACTTTTGAAGTTAAAAATAAGCAATACTGTGGACTCTAAAATGATTTGAAGATCTTTGTTTTAGCCTACCTGTGAAAGTTCAAATAATTGTAATCATACAATTTAATCTGGCCCTTGTTTTGTGGCAACAAAAGCTATTTCTATTCTATTCTATTCTATTCTATTCTATTCTATTCTATTCTATTCTATTCTATTCTATTCTATTCTTCTAGGGGTTTGAATTCTAAGTGTTTAAATTTGTGACAGATGACTGCCATCTAGTGGTGACAAGGTATATAAGAGTACACTTGTAACAAGAATGTCATATATTCATCCATCCATCCATCATCCATCAAATTCTATTCACAGTGATGACAAAATACACTTGAGCTGTTTTAGACAAATGATGAAATCTGAATCTTAGAAAGATAAAGTACAAAGTATGTATTACTTTATTAAATAGATTCATTGGCTGCATTGTTTGATTTTAATAGTAAATTGCCTTTGACATCAATTCGTGGACAGAAAAATGGTAAGTGTATGTTAGCTCAGTTGCTTCGGATGTTTGGATGTCTTGGAAACAGATCAAGAAGGTTAAAAAAAATAAAATCTATAGTGGCCTGATTTGGTTGTTTAAGAATGCTGTCTTGGAAACAGATCGAAATGGTCGAAAAACGAACGATATTTCTATCGGCATAATATATTTTAGACATTGTATTTTATTGTACTTTTTTTTTTTTTGGAAACACCTGAGGCTTGTTTGTTATGCCCCTCTGATTAATTCATATTTTTCCACAGACATTTACAATATCTACTTTGTAGTTTCATCTGACGACACTAGAGGACAGTAGAGTACAACGATTAGCTGAATGGCAATACCATCAAAACACTGTGGTAACCTGTTTCGTCCCAGTGGCATGACTTTGACTCTGAAAAAAAACCCCCAAAAAAACCCAAAAACACTTCAGCTCTGTCTATGCTTTAACTCCCAACTCTCCAGGACGTGTTCAGGATCAATATAATTTTCCTACGTGCTGGGTCACCTCTTCCTTAAATAAATCCTTCAGAAATCGCTGTTGTTGTTCTTACGTTTTAATCAGAATTTGAGATTTGAGCATTAAACATCAGTATTGTTTACTCATGCTGAGTAAATGCTGACCACTAAGTAGATGCATTTATAAATTTAAGAGTTGAAATTGTTGTTTTTAAGGGCTATTTAGGATTCAAAAGGTATTGGTGATTGATGATAGGCTATATTATCATGGGAGGTTTTGTTAACAAGATGTGTTATCATACTGATAATTAAGTGGTTTTAATGTGCTATCTAAGTTTTCGAGTCTTGGTATGTATAGCCTAATAAGTGTTAATTCCAATAAGGTAGTGTTTGGATCTTGGAATGAAGCGTGAAATTGCTTTTCTTTTGGAAATGTAGAATACTCCTCCACCAAAGTTTCAAAGTTGTTAACAAACAACTTTCCTTAATTTCCTCTCGAGAAGCCTGCTGCAGCATTAGAAAAAACCCTTTAAAAAAGTTACTCTTCTCTTCAGGTGATGCAGCTTTCCTCTCTAGAGGGCTCCAGCAGAGCTTTGAGAGTTTCTTCATTGTGATTGACCCATATTCCTAGTTATTAGGCCAAAAGACATTACTATATTTGAGCAGCTATTTTATATAGACACTGTAAGTACTTTATGTCAAATGGGTGCTTTCAGTCGCATATAATATGCAGCATAATTGACTTCAGAAGCCTATGCAGAGTTAAACTGCTGATAATGGCTTATGACTACTCAGCTGAACTTTCAGTATATATCACAATGAAAAAATTAAGAAGCAGCTGCCCTGACTGAGATTAGCACACTGTCATACGCACATCTAAATTTATAATATTATTTTAAATGCTATAAAAATGCATTCTCAGAAAATATATAGCACATACTAAATGTAACATTAATACATATATAATAGTGGTATATATGTATAATACCTTGGATATTTACTTTTTTTGTTACAATTTTACACACACACACACACACGCACGCGCACGCACACGCACACACACACACACACACACACACACACACACACACACACACACACACACACACACACACACACACACACACACACACACACACACACACACACACACTCTTGTACATCTATCTTTATGAGGACATTCATTGACACAATGCAATCTCTAGCCGCTTACCCTAACCTTACTCATCACAACTAAGTGCTTAACCCGAACCCTTACCCTAAACCTACCCTTAACCTAATTATAACCTTATCCCTAAAACCAAGTCTTGACCCTAAACAGGCCTTTAAAGGGGTCTCAGAAAGTGAGGACCGGCCAAAATGTCCTCACTTTACTCTCTTTGTCCTCACTCCAATGGTCTAAAACTCAAACTGGTCCTCACAAAGATAGTTGTACAAGTACACACACACACACACACACACACACACACACACACACACACACACACACACACACACACACACACACACACACACACACACACACACACACACACTTTATACTTAATATATAACTATACAATTAAATACAATTTCAAATATTTGAATTTAGATTTAGATTTCAAGTATATTCCCATTCCTATGGCGAGGTTCAATAGATACTGAGATTGAAAAAGTTCCTCTCCTCAACTCTCACACCTGTGTTTTCACTGACATACATCACACACCTCATGTAGTGCTGACTCACAGACAGACCCGCTGCGGACGGTTCAAAAGGTCTCTGAGGGCAGCCGAGCCTCTCTAAACATGCCTCCTGTCCCTGTGTCTTTCCATTCTGATGGATCTTTCTGTCTGGTTTAGACTCAGTGTCTCACACGCTGCTCTCTTAGTCTCTCCTCTTGCTCTGTTTCTGTCTCCCTGATACTTTCCAGTCTGTCTGCATTACTGTCGTCCTCCTAGTGTCTCTCTCTCTCTCTCTCTCTCTCTTTCTCACCCCCTCTGATTAACCCTAGGCCCCCGCTGAGCTGACTGCCAGACGGAGCCATTTAATTTTCACTCGGATCCTTTTCATTTCTCTCCTCCAGGCATATCCCTCCATCACCTCAGAGTGGATAAAATACGAGCAGCTTTCAGGGGACACTCTCTGCGAGAGGAGACTCGGTCGTACAGCTTTCGTACATGAAATGTGAGTTGAACTTTTGAATTTTTTGTCGTCTTTTATATGGTGTCATCACAAACTACTGTTGTTTTAATGTTCAACAATCAACTTCATTTACCATCTGTTTCTCCACGTATAATTGGAAATACCTGTGCATGCATTTCAAACTCTTGTACCCCATGAGACTCCCCTGAAAGTGTGTGATGTTAACAAAAGAAGAGGGATAAAAGGAATAAACTGTTGTTTATGTAATGCTAAAGAAACATTTGGTAATAAAATGTTTAAAAAAAAATCCATTTTCCATCTGTGCAGTTTTTCATTTGGGTTGCTCACACACTGAAACATCTAAACAATGGCTTTCTGGCAAGTTACATTGGGCTGCTCAGTGAGTGTGTATAAATGTTTAGTATAGTACATCTTATGCTGGGAGGTTTTATTACTGTGTCCAGCACCTAGCAAATTTAGCCAGGCCTAAAATAATGGGGTTTGCATTTCACACAGTGTTAAACTGGCAGAAGTCCTGCAAATCGCCAGTACGGTTACCTTATGTTTTGAGAATAAGAAAAACATTGTTATTTGATTATATTGTGCCATTGAAAATAAAATGTTTATGTGCATTACATACAAATATGCTTTTGGCCATTGGACTGCATGTCCTTCAAGTAGCACACACAGAGGAGGTCACAGCCAGCTGCTGTGCATCACTCCAGTGGTGGGGTTAAGTGCCATGTTCAAGCTCAAAACTAGCAGACGGACCACAATATGCTTCTGTCTGTTCGTTTACTCCCATCACCTTTTGCCAGTCTTGGAAACCAACAATTTTCTGTTGATTTCCCCACCTAGAGATCCACTAACCACATAGCGCATCAACATCTTACCACAACAACTATCAAAAACCTTTGAAGTTTGTTTCTGACACCAAAAAAAAGGTAATTGTGAGATAAAATTCACAGTTACCTACTTTTTTAAAAAACCTTCCATAAAAAAAAAATATTCAAACAATGGACTCAATGCACCATTTTTGGAAATTGTGAGGACAAAATTAAATCTCAATTGAAGTGTCACACAACAGGACAAGTATGATACAACCCACCTCCATACAAATTTTTATTTTTATTTCATATGAAAATATTATGTTTGCTTAATAATATTTAACATACTATATTATAATTTACTACAATTAGTTGTGATCAACAGTTAAGAGAGAGTTTGCTACTACTACTGCTAAGGGAGAATTCTATAGCGGAAGTTTGCGTAGAAATGAGATTTTATCATTTATCAGAAATAGGAAGCAAGTGTGTGCATTGAATAGATGCATCGCATCTTCAAACCCCAATTAAACACACCTGAAGGTAATCAAGGTCTTAGAAACTTCCAGGTAGGTTTCATTGGTGAGGCAAGTTGAAGCTAAACCAAGTTTGGACACCCCTGAGCCTAGTGAAAGGCTATGTTCAGACAGCAAAAAAGATTTGTGTCCAGAGGCCAGACATAACCAACCTATCATGGGTTGCTTTGGTAATATGGGCATACCCACATGTGACGAGGCTTCAGGAATTATGAAGGTGCTTCATCTCTCTTTCCAAATAAGCGCCTTGTCGAGTTGCGGTGCAGAACTCCTCTGTCGCACAGGAAAATGCAGATCATTTTGGACATGCATTCTAAAACCTTTTGACTACTTCCAGCATTTCTGTCACCAGTTTTGATGTTATCGCTGTGTGTCACGTTAAGAGTGATGCAAAAGACCGGGTTTGAGTAGTCCAGACTGAGACGCATTTATAAAACCACCTCCATATGTTTTTTTTTTTTTTTTTTTTTGCTGTCCAGACTTTCAAAAACCCATCTAGATAAAATCTGAATAATAATAATAAGTATAATAATAATAATAAAGATTTTTGCCAGCAATCTGAACATGGCCGTGAGTGATATCAAGCTGTGACCTGATTTCTGTACAATAAAAATGTAGAATGAAAACAGCTTTTGTTCTGTTAAGTCTGAAAGTGCATGATTTTAAACAGATTGTAGGCTACTATTCGTTTCTAATTGAATATGTGTACAACTTTTTTCAATGCACCTTTGAAGTTTTAACATCTTAAGAAATATTTAGTTTATGCTGGAAGGATAACTTATGTTTACTTACTATATTCTTTTTTAAACTGCTCTGATGTTTTGTATGTATTTTGTAAGTTACCGTAATGTAGGTTTACTAGGATAAAATTGCTAACAATGACCTCTGTCTCCCTCTGCAGGCACATTGTAACACTACAAGCTGCACAATAGCAGGTGAGAGAGCACAACAGCTGGAGAGGGAAGGAACATTAACACCCGTATGCAAAGCTGTTACTAGGTGTTCCCAGCTTTCTCCGTTTAGAGATAATTATGTAATTGCTGTTAACATTGAGTCAACATCAGCACATTTTTTTCATTCCATTCTCTTTGACACCTTCTTTCTGTAGCCTTTAGCTTGTTCATTTTGTCACTGATTGTTAGTATTCAGCTTAAGTGACTGAGAAAGCAATTTACAATAAGCCTACAACACACGTAGGCTATGACATACAGTCATGTGCATAAATCAAATCTGAACCATTTCCAATGAATGGCCACTGTGACCTAGAAGACCACCGTGCTACCTTAATCGAAAAATAAACTCCAAGTGAGAATTAGCCTTCAGGTGCTAATTACAGTCCTTCAGCTGCCCGCTGTCTCCTCTGAGGAGCTGTGAGCGCGAGCTGAGTGAAAGAATAAATGCTTTCATAGTCTGCACTTTCCTACAGGAGACTACAAAGACAGCACAATTGGTGGCTTTCACATTATTTCGCTAGTGTGGTTAGGCAGCAAAGTGGCCATTGAGCGTGACTGATTCACATAACATTCGGTGAAGTTGTTTCGAAATGGTCGCTATTCAGCTAAACCCGTTGTTTTAAACTGTGAAAATAAACGGCACTTTATTATCTTAAATATTTAAGGAAACGGCAGCATTAAAGTGAGAAACCTTTGTCTTGGGGCAATTCATCTGCGTTACGCGATAGGCTACTTTTTCTAATCCTGAAGGCTGATATGAAATATTAATGCTGCCTTTGAATATAGGCCTATATGTCCTAACATTTACAAATGCTTGTATGTGGAGTGTTTTGATGCGGATCAATTGTCTGAATGCCTCAAAAGCATTAAGTCAGATTATAAATAAATAAGAAGCAGAACTGATAAGGCGTCATTGCGCTAAAGGAGGGGCAAGAGTTCATGTGTCTAATTCTAGACTTCAAAGACCTTGTTGCTTTTTTCATGTGTAGACATTCTTTCAAGAAATTAGGTCGAGTTTTCTCAGTGATTTAGAAATTAAGAGGGTGCCTCTTTGAAATATAATCACAGAGGAGAGCATGTAGAAACACATAACTTTCATTGGGTTTTGCTCTTTCATTTGCATATTAGGCCTACAGCGTTAACTCATTTGGGCTATATGACTCTAAAAACAGAGTAAAAACCAGAAATGCACTCAATAATAATAGTAATAATTAATAATATTTTATGCCTTCTGTTTCATTTTAGACTAATACATTATTCAATAATAAATTATAGCCTATTCAATTATTATATTTAATACCAAAGATTTTTGGAAACGTAACTTTAATTGGTTTTGCTCTTTAATTTACATATTAGGCCTACAGAGGTTATAAGAGTATACAACCAGAACTGTGTTAATAATAATAACAACAACAACAATAATAATAATAATAATGTATACGCCTTCTGTTTAATATAAACTATTATATTTAATCATGACAATATAGAAATATACCAATGAACATTTTTAATTAGTTTTGCTCTTTAATACGCATGTTAGGCCTACAGAGTTAACTAATGGAATATATTGTCTCTATAAAACACTGAGTAAAAAACAGGAATGTGCTCCATAATAATAATAATAATAAACAAAAATATTTAAGATTGAAAAAAAGAACTTCCTTTTATCTTTCTCTTTTATTTGCAAATTAGGCCTGCAGATCTCACACACAAAAAAAAAACAGTGTAAAAAAGGAATAAGCTAAATAATGATAATAATAATAAAAAAAAATGTATTATAGTGAATATAGGAAATTATATTTAGTATGAATATATTAATTTAGTATATATCCAATAATGACAATTCCACTTCTTTTTTATTTCATTTTTTTACAGAATATTCTTTACAGAGAATATTCTTTATATGTTACATTTAATAAATCAAATGGACTTACAAATGATTACTGAGGTTAAAATTGTTATTTGTTGCACATCTATGAGTTTCTATTCAGCTTGTACCACTGTCCACCCACATCTACCCAGAAGCCAAACCTTCTGCCTTTTATTACTAGTCATTCGCTGTAGACCTCATTGTGAGTGATGCTGATGGCAGGCACCAAGCTGTAGAAATGTGTTGCTAGGCCGACGCTAGTGTTCTCGAGGTGTGTGTGTGTGTGGGAGGGAGATAAGTTATGCGGGAGAAGTCGTTGTTTAGCACGGTGAATCGCTCCACAGAGATCTATAGCAGCATGATGAGGAGATGAAATTAAGGTCAGCAACACCACAACTTTTCCTGTCACAGGAAAGATGCAGTGAATGGGTGGGGGAGAAAACGACTTAAACTGTCCCTGGTTGTCTGCGTGGGAATCTGATTTCTGGAGTCATTAATTTTGTTCTGTAGCCATTAAAACAGCTCAGTTATGAAGGGTTGAAGCTGATGTATTATGTCAGGATACCTGGAATTTTCTCAATGCCATAGCAGAAATTAACTGAATGTTTGTATTTTTTTATTACCTTTCATATTTCAATGTGAAAAGAAAGCTGCTGCCATGTACTATTTCAAAAATCATGCATAACCTATTATTTAACAATATTGTCTCCACTTGACCATGAATGTCTGACGGTATATGTCTGGTCCAGAGTTTCTTGTTTCTCTTATGTACACCCACAGCCTCATCAGAAAGACTCAATAACCCATTTATTGACACTAAATGCATAAAAAAATATAAATGACATCCAGATGAGACGTTTAACAAATGAAAAATCATTTGAGAGAACCTGAGTACAGAAACTGACTTCTATCTTTCAAGTGTCATCCACATAAAATCCACATTTTGAACTGGATATAGTAAGCCATTAATGACAAGAATGTTGATAAGTTAAGTGCTTCTGCAAACTAAGAATTTAGAGTGTATTTAATAAACATATTACACTGTAAGCCCCAATAAGTTGGCAGAACTCAAAAAAATTGCGGTAATCAGTTACATCAAGTTTTTTTAAGTTAACAAACTCAAAGATTAAGTCAGTAGAACAATAAATCGCAGAACATTTTTGCATATAAAGAGATTATCTCAATCAGCTCCTTAGATTGTGAATAAGTATATTGTGTACACTATACACATTGATGGCTCTATTTGACGACATGGCAATGTACAACGTCACTGCATGGTATTTATGAAAAACAGGAACAAAGATATCTTTCTGACATTATTTGTGTATGTTATTTGAAACTACATTATAATAAATACTTTGATCGCTACATATGCAACATTTCAGCCCTAAATTAATCATAAATGTTTGCTATATGTTAATTACCTGTTTAGCAATGTGTGTTTATGATGAAATATAGGCTAATTAAATATCATGGCATTTTTTTTACTATGGAAGTCAATGATGCCCCACAACTGTTTGGTTACAAACATTCTTCAAAATATCTGCCTTTGTATTCCTTTATACACAGAACAAAGACATTTATACAGGTTTGGAAGTTGGCAGTGAGTAAATATGACAAAATTAAACATTTTGGGTGCTATCCCTTTCATTCAAAGGGAAGACTTATTTTTTTCTTACCCAATTGGAAGATGGGGATATCTTTAAGCATAATGTCACTTAATTTTGATATTTTTTTTCAGAAAACAAATTGTTATGTCATTTTGCTTTTTGAGTAAATGTAGCCTATCTTGATTTAAGAATGTTTAGATATTTGTACAGGAAAACAAAACAAAAATACAGTAAACATTTTTTTGCAGTGTATTTGCTTACTGTCACCTAACAAATTCAAATGTGTTTAGTTGCATAATTCTTACCTTATCTAACTCTGCTCGAAAAATGTTCTAGGTTCCAAATATCACAGTGTTCATATACCATCCTTGGTGATGCAGCAACACTTGAATATAACATGTGTTCAAGACACAAAAGGCAAAACATTCTCATTCATAAACAATATATAATGTACTGGACAGAGCTGATCATTGGCCTGTTAAAAATTCTTCACATCACACCAATGTGCATACAGTATGCAATGAAAAAAAAATGCAATGTCAAAATCTGCAGTAACTGCACTTCGATGAAAATCACCATCAATTGGTCATTAGTTGCTATGAGAATGCCTAAAACACTAACTGGAGGTTGTACACACACTCAAAAAAATGATATGTTGGCTTTACTTAACTTTTCTTTGTAAACAGGTTCCACCGGTTCCACATAACTATGTTTCGTTAAACAAACATAATATGTTCATGTAACTTCAACAACATGGAATTTGGTCATTTTAAGCGACCCAATTAAACTCTGAGCTAATGAGTTAATTAAGTGAATAATTGAGTGATGATTGAGCATTATTGAAGACACCTGATGTTAACAAGCAAAATCACTGAAGGAGAAAACCGGAATGTTTAAGTCACCATTATGGAGATAAGTGTGTGTTTTAGTTGGGCTCTTGACCATTAACTCATTAACTTTAGAGTTTGTTTGGCTGCTGTGCGTGAGTTATAACAGCCAAATGAACAATGAACAAAAGTGATCTGATGGTGTTGGTTGTGTTTTAACATAATCATTATTTCACAATCATTTGACCTGAATCACTGAACTAATATTCAACCCAATTTCTGAGTTAAGTTTACCTTACGGATTATAGCAGCACTGTCATTGTAGAGCGTACTATTTTTAGCCTTTTCAATGAAATTCAAATGATCAAATCAATACATAAAAAAGAAACTTCTTAAAAAATATCTTGAGTAGGCACACACAGACATCAAGAAACAGCCTGTGAATCTCAGCAATGGTGACAATTATAAAGCATGTTGCAGTGCATTCTGGGTGCCACCAATCAAAACTCATTCATGGCTCCCATCATGCATTGCTGCATGAATAAATAATGAGCTTATGATCTGTTTGTCACCATTGCTGAGATTCACAGGCTGATTCTTGATGTCTGTGTGTGCCTACTCAAGATATTTCTTACTTAGTTTCTTTTTTATGTATTGATTTGATCATTTGAATTTCATTGAAAAGACTAAAAATAGTATGCTCTACAATGACAGTGCTGCTATAATCCGTAAGCTAAACTTAGAAATTGGGTTTGATATTAGTTCAGTGATTCAGGTCAAATGATTGTGAAACAATGATTATGTTAAAACACAACCAACACCATCAGATCACCTTTGTTCATTGTTCATCCGGCTGCTATAACTCATGTACAACAGCCAAACAAACTCTAAAGTTAATGAGTTAATGGTCAAGAGCCCAACTAAAACACACACTGATCTCCATAACGGTGACTTAAACATTCCGGTTTTCTCCTTCAGTGATTTTGCTTGTTAACATCAGGTGTCTTCAATAATGCTCAATCATCACTCAATAAATCACTTAATTAACTCATTAGCTCAGAGTTTAATTGGGTCGCTTAAAATGACCAAATTCCATGTTGTTGAAGTTACATGAACATATTATGTTTGTTTAACGAAACATAGTTATGTGGAACCGGTGGAACCTGTTTACAAAGAAAAGTTAAGTAAAGCCAACATATCATTTTTTTGAGTGCAATGACTTGCTCAAAAACGAACTAATAGATCATTTTTGGCTGTATTTGTTGCTGTTTGCAAAAAGCTAAAAACTTTAAATACATAATGCTCTTGCATTAAAAGTTGTGTCTCTTTCTTGACAATTAGATATGGCTTTGTAGGCAAACTTAAGGGCTTTTCACACTTGAAATAGTTAACCCTGGGTCATCCTGGGTTTTCTTTCTTCACGTTTCACACAGCTCATAATTTACCCGAGGTTAACAATTAATCCTGGGTATTATTAAATGGACGTTTCACATTTTACATTCCTAAACCCTGCGTTTTGGGTGCTCTAAGATAAAAATATCACGTCTCTGAGGTAGTTTTTTTTATTAGAAATCCTACAGAGAATCAACATATCAAGTTGAAGTGGTCAGTATACCATATACACTATCCGAGCTGTACTGCAGCAGCTCAAGAGAACTATGTTATCTTTCAGCAGGTTTTCTATAGGGACCGGCTATAGTCAGTTTATGACAGGGCTCTCAGCTTCAGCAAAACCGACATGTCTGGCAAGAGTACATTTTCCCTGTCTTTTACTTAAGCTTATTTCATATCTCTCTTTCTCTCTCTCTTTCTCTCTCTCTCTCTCTCTCTCTCTCTCTTTCCTCTTCTTCTTTCCCCCTGAAACTGTCAACCCGGTGTGGTCCAAAAGTGTTCTGAGAAGCCACTCAGGGTTTGATTGCCCTCAGCAGGGACAGTGTGCCGTAGCTTATCTGTCTGTTAACTGACAGGGAGAGAAGCCCCAGTAACAGATATCAGCGCTGTTACACCAAAGGAGCCAGGGGACACTGGTCGGTCAGTTCGACACAGACCGGCCTATTTGACACTATCCTGTGGAGACACTGCATTGTTTTATATCAGACCTGTTTTGAGAACAGATGAAGATGGTGAATTTGACCCGCGGGTAACTGACTTAATTTGGCTAATTTGATCAGAAATGACATCATACTTATGAGTTTACTTCTACAGAATGTGCAGAAAAACACACCAAAATGTAATTTTGCAAGTTTAAAGCACATCTGTCAAAATCCTGTGACAGGAACATAGGGGCAAAAATAGAGTAAAACATAATATGCTACGGCTGTAATTTTTCTTCCTATGACTTTTCTTCCTCCACGTGTTAAAAATGTTTTATTTTTTTCTTGAGGCAATTTATCAAGAACAAGAGTTTCTTTCGTGTTTTGGTGGCATCAAAGCATTGGTGAGGGTTGATTCATAGTGATGTCCCAGCATGCAACTGTCAGTCTGAGGGGTTCTCTGCTGAGAGATCCCCTTGACTGGCCATCTGAATCCACAGGAACATGTGCTGCCCGCTCTAGCCAACTTGACAGATAGCTGGGGTTTTCCATGCTAGAAGTCCTAATGTCTGGAGATGAGGTTAAACCTTCCACTGCCATGAAGAGAATTTAAATATTTATTTATTATATTATTTTACTACATATAGTATAATGCCACACACCATATGAGAGAAATGATTTATGTGAACAGATGTTGTGGAGTGTGGATGATAGTGTGTGTATTTGATTTTGAAGGTCAATGTTTTTCTACCTTTATTGTTTGTTTCCTATGGCCCTAAAAAGACTATAAACCAATGTGCTCCTTTTAACTTTATTATCAAATATTATTTACCATTAAAATTAGTATTTTTAGATGCTATTTTTTAATTAGTCGTTTTTGTAACAAAAAAATAGGTTACCCTTTATTTTAAGGTGTCCTTATTACAGTGTAATTATATATTTAAGTACAGAGTAACGTGTACTTACTATAGGGATAGGGTAAGATTAGGATTAGGTTGAGGGTTCGTTGCGTGTAATATGTGAAGCAAGAGTTGGATTGCAAGTCTTATGTGGTGTTAACATAGTTTTTAGAGACGAAATATTGCAATTCACTTTGTATATTTTTGCTCTGCCAATGCGAATAGCTAAAAAAAAGCAACACATTGTACTGACTCGTGCGGATTAAAAAAAACAGTGGTTGCATCCGAATGACCAGACCGTATGGGTGACCATGATTTCACCAAATGCAACATGTTCTTGAATCAACATCTTTGTTGACATTTCAATTAACCAATCAGATTTGAGGGTCAAGTTTACAGTTAGTTTAGACTGTAGTGTCTGGACCTATCAGACACGCACTAACTATTCATTATATTTAGTGAATAATCCAGCAAACTCACTCAGCAAACTCACCCAACAAAGGCCTATGAAACTCCCCCAAAACTAACATCACAAATGAAGCTTACCCACTGGCAGAACCTGGTGTCCTGTTACAGGACACATTAAGACTGATAACAAGTTTTACGACCCAAAGGAATCTCCAGAGAGTGGTGACTCTCACTTAAATCTAACTGATAAGGAGAAATAAACCCTGTTAATCCTATATATTCTATATATATATATATATATATATATATATATATATATATATATATATATAACCACTTGAGAAATGTATAAACATGTATCTAATTTCCCCATCTCATGATTTTCCTTTTATGTGGTTTGGCCTATGTATTCTTGTAAACTCTACTGGGTTAATGTTTCAGACTTTGCATAGTATGTTAACCAAAATCATGTATGGCGTGTTTGGTCTCTATAAACTCCAAACTTCGCCCCCCATTTGGTAATTTACATTACATTTTGCTAACTTTGTGACGCATTAGTATTATAAGAATCTTGAAGATTCTTCTCTTAAACACCCAATGAAATTACATATTCAAATGCCTCCTAGAACACAATGGGTCGTGAAAATGTCCCTCCAAAGGAAACAACTGCGTATTGGCTCAAACACCGGTGTGACATCTTCACTCTTTAAAAATCACTGATCACAAGATCAACTCTCTCTAGCTCTCTTAGCTCTCTTGCTCACTCTCTCTTACTCTCTGGGTCCTTCCTGAGAAGTCCTAATGTGAAGATGATGCTGAACTAGAAGTCCCCCAAGGACACCCAAGCTTGTGCCAGGCTGCGGCCTCATCTTTCCATTCACCAAAGATCCTCTGACTCACACTGGTTCTCTCTCATCAAGACCACATCAGTAAAGATCTACTGGAGCCTCAACAAATTGCATCAGGACAGTTTAGCCTAATTCAAATGGGCGAGACATGCAAGTATCAAACTTAGTCTCATTATTTGATACATTAAGTATCCTTACCCCTTTTTAAGAAGGGCATGTTAGAACTAAACTGACGGTTTGCTCAGGCTGTTGATCTGCTGAACTTCAAACAATGCTATAACTTCTTGCTTTCCTGTATTCTGCTTCAGCTCTTTCCCTTGGTAAATTGTATGTATGTAGGTATGTGTATGTTAGAGTAGTTTAAATGTCTAGTTAATAAAGTCTTATTCATATATCACACAAAGTTGTCTGTGTCTCAAGCTCATATCTGGAGTCACCAATCATATCGATTTTGACTACATGCTCTTAGTGGTACTTAGTAAGAAAGACAGTTCCCATGCCCCGGAAATGTACATTTCTATTACCCAATTAATAACCAATATTGAGCATTCACAGGATGAACTGTTGGTTGTAATGTAGCTACATCAAGTTAATCTTTGATTAACTGATCCAAATATTCATAATCAATTATAACAAGTTATGATTGGTTATTAATATTTCATAGAGCTAATTTGCTACAACTTACAAACAAGGTTGGGTGCTTCTACAGTGTCATTTTCCTCAGATTTTTAAGTTATGGGTAGGGATTTCGGACAGTAATGTTGTTCCAGGATCAGCAAAATATATTGATCCACAAACTTGTCTTTCTTGGCAAAATCACAGTAACCTTGAAGTGCGCATCCAATTGGATATTTTACTATCCCATGAGTCAACTCAGATGATTTGTTAATTGCAGTGAATAAGCAAGCATGCATGTTTTTTAATAAATCAATTGAGTGAATGATTTAAATGACTTACTTGCATTGTTCTTGCATGAATTGATGTTTTAAAATTAATAATTTAAATAACTTGCCCATAAAAACAGCAATTTGTCACCATCTACTGATGTAAAGAGTCACTGAAATATCCCTTCAACGAATGCACTGCTACTTAGTATGAGATTCACATACATATGTAGTGTACTATTGGTTCAAACTCATCCTGAAGACACCAAAATGTGTTTGGAAATGCCTATTACAAATTTTAAAATGACACAGACCGATGTCATATTCTATTTTCCCCCTCAAGTGGCTGGATTAGATTTGATTTTCAACAACAGCAAAAAAAAAAAAAAACAGGTAAAAGAGAGAGAGAGAGAGAGAGAGAGAGAGAGAGAGAGAGAGAGAAGGAGATGACCAAACTTGACATGTGTGAGTCATTTACATTCTGTTTCCGCTCAGGCCGCTGCGATGAAAATTAACTTCAACACCAAATTAATAAGACTCCAGTTAAGTCTGAGTGGCAGTCTGTTCTCCGGTAGCATGTGGCATTTAGGATCTATTTTATGCCCATAGCTGGACACCTTTATCAGCCATTACGCAGCCCAAATGTGCACCTCAGAAGGACAGGGGGCTTGATGTGGGGTGTTTTAGTTGTCTCCAGTGGGAAAATGGGAAAACAGCACGAATGAGATAAAGAGACTGTGCTTTAGCTTGCGAGGAGTTGAATTCTAAAGTAACTGACGATTAAGACTCACTGGAAAAATGTGCCTCTTCATTTTTTTTAAACTCTAAAAACTCACCTACTGTATACATACAATGCACTGCAGTTTTCCAACCAGTTTTCAGCTGATATGAATGGCAATCAAACACCATTAAATTGGATTTCTTTTCACACAAATTATGATTGCATTGGCAGATTATTGATGAATTACTTTTTTTGTGTAGCACAATACTACATCATGACCTAAAATTGCTTAGTACAGGATTTGTACATGTAGAAAAAGAAAAAGGCAGGAACCAGCAAACGATCAACTTAATATCATAAAATAAACAAACAACAAAATGAAAGTAAAGCGGCAGCCCCTCACGGACGATTGCCGCATATGAACATAACAAAACACAACATAAATAGTCCAGGGCTGGTCCTCTCTCATCTTGCACTATCGTCATTCCTCCTTTTGTCCTTCCGGATCTCCTTTGGTGATCCTTCTCCTCTGTTCCCACAGCTCTCGGCACCGCGCTTCTTGCCACATTAAACCACACAGCTCCATATGAAGGACTTTTCAGGCGTATACTAAACTTACAGTAACTCACCTGCAACATTGTACATTAGTTTTTATCACGATAAAAGAGCTCAAAGACTTGTAAGCAAGCTGAAATGGAATGGCTGCTTCAGTAAATGCGTTTTATCTCACATTTGATTTTGTTCACACTATCGGTTGGGTTTAGGTTAGTGCACTTTATTTTCAAACACAACAGAGCATTAACCTTTAATTGCCGTTCACTTGGACATTTCATCTCCATACTGTTGCAATACCTACTACAACCAACATAATAAAACAATGCCAGATTAACGTTTATCTGGTTTCTAATAAAACTGAATGCATTTAAGAGGCACTCATTGGACATTTCACTTTGAAACTGTCATGAGTGGGTGAACCTGTGCCTACATACTGTAAAAAGGTTTTGGGTCAACATGGTCACAATGGCGAATATACTTTCTCCCCCACGCACACTTATGTTGACCCAGTGACATCCTGGGCTGTCAGAGGAGCTGTGGAATATGTGAGGTCTTTATGACATCATTAATCACTGTCAACCACACACAGCAGCAGAACCATATCAATACCGCACAGAACAGCATATCTGTGTTTGTCTTTACCTCTGTCTGCTGCAACATATTGCCATCACATGTTGGAGACAGTCAAAAGAAGATTATATAATTTTCTGTTTGATTGACGTAGCATTTGGCAATGCAGTAGCATTGTAATGGAAGTGTATAGAAAAGCTTGTTCAGATTGTATTGTGGGCAACAGAAAAGAATCTTTTCCGTCGATTATTCAAATGAGATCTGACACAAAAATCTTACATAAGTAAAGAGAATGGAAAGCAAAACTCGATATGTGTGGGAAGACTGATTTCCTTTGAAGACTGCAAACCAACTATGCAAACAGCCTTTGGATAGCACTAGCTTTCATTTTAGCCATTAAAAGTTTGACAATTTCTGTAAGCTGAAGTAAGACACACCATCACCTTCATTAGAAACAGATGGGAAGGTTTTGTGGCTTCAACACTACACAGACAGGTAAAGTGCAGAAGTGGATTTTTTACTGCTCATGTTTATGCATGAGCAAGCATTAGATTTCATTTGCCAAGTCATATTCTGCTGTAAAAAAAAAAAATTGAACAGGTCTAAAGATCTGAGAGTTTAAAAGTTGAGTCCGCTGAGATGAGTCTTACCTCCAGTGGCCTGAAAGATTTGGGGAAATCAGTCTGACTGAATGACTCTGAGGCTTGAAAAAGAACCTCTCAGTACATCTGATTTACATTATATCCCATTATCTCTGGTTGTCCACTCAGCAGATATATTTCATTACTGAGATCTCCTTTAAAACGCACGAGGGGTATATTAACCAAAAACGAAGATTCAAATCCAGCTGAGAATCACTTTCAAATTATTGGACCCATTGCAGACATTTAAGCAGTGTGATGTTTTAATTTAAGCATAATTAACACAGCATTATTCTAAAGTTAAGCTCTATGCAGATCTAATAGAGCAAAATAATTGTGCCCTTTATCCAGGTTTTCACACCTTTAATATAAAGGACCGCAGAATATGATGATCCTCTTCGCAAAGGACCCCCTCCCCAAAATATAAAGGCCCTTATTGTGTGAGAAATCTACTAAATGCGAGACTTGCTTTTTCCCAAAGTTATAAAATGACTTTTACATGGTCATTGTACTAAAGGAAATTATAGTATTATAGTATAGTATAGTAAATTAGGCCTAATATATATATATAGATATATATATATATACATCCCTCTATGGTACGCAATATGATATCAGTGAGGAACATTTTTTTTAATGTTTTTCCTGCTTAAAATTGGACACTATAACAATATCAGTAAACATTATCATTATTTTTATATTATTTATAAAATTTTATTTATTAATTAAAAGTTTGTTGCCTCAAGGCAACATTGTACTACAAACCATCATATCATCAAGTTATCATATCAAAACATTACAATCGGTGTTGTTCTAAGGTAAAACATTAACAATCATGTTAATGGCATTAACAACCATAACCTTATCCTAATATGAACCTTATCCTAACTCTGCTGTCTCTCCGGTAGAGGAGTCAGGCCTCAACGACAGCAAGATCAAACATGTGGAAGACCTCCCCGGGCGACCTAATGACTTGTGTGGGGTCAGGGGCCCGACGGGAGCCCCCCGGAAATCCGAGACCCCCAGAAGCAGTGCCGCCTTCATACTCAGTTTGGTGCCACTCGCCCCACTATTTGTCCGATTGCCCACTGTAGAGGCCAAATGTCCCGTCGACCCCCCTGACCGGTCCCAAGCCACGCCCTCTTCCCACAAATCCCCTATTTGTCCGATTGCCCACTATAGTGGCCAAATGTTCTGTCGATCCCCCTGACCGGTCCCAAGCCACAAACCCACTATTTGTCCGATTACCCTCTATGGCCAAATGTTCCGTCGACCCCTGCTGACCACTCCCAAGCCACGCCCCTGTCCCACGAACCCACTATTTGTCCGATTACCCTCTATAGTGGCCAAATGTTCCGTCGACCCCTGCTGACCACTCCCAAGCCACGCCCCCGTCCCACAAACCCACTATTTGTCTAATTACCCTCTATAGTGGCCAAATGTTCCGTCAACCCCTGCTGACCACTCCCAAGCCACGCCCCCGTCCCAAGAAACCCACTATTTGTCCGATTACCTTCTATAGTGGCCAAATGTTCCGTTGACCCCTGCTGACCACTCCCAAGCCACGCCCCCGTCCCACAAACCCACTATTTGTCCGATTACCTTCTATAGTGGCCAAATGTTCCGTTGACCCCTGCTGACCACTCCCAAGCCACGCCCCTGTCCCACAAACCCACTATTTGTCTAATTACCCTCTATAGTGGCCAAATGTTCCGTCGACCCCTGCTGACCACTCCCAAGCCACGCCCCCGTCCCAAGAAACCCACTATTTGTCCGATTACCTTCTATAGTGGCCAAATGTTCCGTTGACCCCTGCTGACCACTCCCAAGCCACGCCCCGTCCCACGAACCCACTATTTGTCCGATTACCCTTTATAGTGGCCAAATGTCCTGTTGAACCATGCTGAGTTTTCAGTTTGCAAAAGTGTAAATACATTTAGATAATTCAAACTCTTTTCCTTACAAATTAAATATTCTTGTATTCAAACCTAGTATTCCTGGTATGGCCTTATGTTAATCTATAATGGTACAATGTTGCATCGAGGCAACATGCAGTTTTATGTAATTTCCTATGAAACATTTGATTATATATAATGTAAAAGTTTTTGAAAATACTACTTACCAATGAAGGTGAATGATTTTTTGTAACTGATTATCTGGACAGAAATAAGTGAAAAATACCCTTTTCAGTGGAGAATATATGGAGCCATGTGACATGTGCACATATGCTGAAAGAGGGAACAAAATTTACCCCTGTGGGTCATGTGACTACTCTTTTGCATTTTTATTTGTTAGAATCTGAGTTCCCCTCCCCTTAGAGAGCATTGACCAATTAAATTTTATTACGTTTTTAATAAAAAAAGCTAAAATAGACTATGTTGCCTGGAGGCAACACCGTACCATAGAGGGATATATATATATATATATATATATATATATATATACACACACACACACACACAGGCACACATCTAAAGAATTGAAGTAAATATATATTTTTTTAAATCCAGATAACATTTATTATCAATAATATCATATAAATAGTCAAATGATGCAAAATGCTGTTAAACATATTGTGCTAAAGAAATTAAATCTACATCATAAGTTAACACATTACACTGACAGCCCAAAAATAATTAGCCCTAGAAATTCACTTTTTTATTTCCCATGGGCACCCCTGTACCACAGCTTGAAAACCCTTAAAGTTAAAGCAACACCATGGAACTTTTCCTCTTCGGTCGCCCTACTGGTTGGAAATGAAATTGTCCATTACCGCTGTCGTAAATAATTTAGCCTACCGTCGCACGCACGCTCGCTGTTTATCCAGCACCGGCTTTAGAATGAACGATGTCCACAGATGTTGTGGTGTATGTTACATGATTTCATGAAAGTATGATGTATTACGACATCAGGAACGAAGAAAAACGAAATAATGACTACTGTAACGCTTGTCTTAAAGCAAGTCAAATTTTTAGTTTTCTTATGTCTCATTCAGACTTCAGAAACGTGACCCGATCTGGCAAACTTGCATAGTGTGGTCATAGCCGATATAGGACCGCAAAACGAATCCAGTGCCTTTCACCCTGTTACAAGACTTGATGAACACTGATAAGATTTTGGAAACATTATTTTAGGGTAAAACATTTTCCATAGTGTTGCTTTAAGCAAGGATGTACATCCGGATTTTTCCGAGTTAGATAAGTTCCTGGGTCAACACATTTTGTTGATCCTGGAACAACATTCCTAACCATATCCCTATACCCCTAAACCTAACCCTACACATACGATATCCCTAAAATCTTAGGGAAATTATGGTAAATAGCACTGATGTAGAAGCACCTAACCCATGGTTAAGCCTAAACTTGACAAGACAAAGATGTTGATTCAGGAACATGTTGCACTTAGTGAAATCAGATTCTGCAAGGATAGGGGGCTAGTAATAATAATTTGTGTAGCATAATATAAAACAAGAAATGCAACTCAAAGTGTTTTACAATAAAGAAAACGTAATAAAGCTATACATGACAAAACCAAGTGCGATGACAAAAGATCATTTTTTGTGTTGATGACAGATGGTTGCCATTTCATAAAGAGATGTCAAATGATAATTTTTGACTTTCAATCAGACCTTTTAAAACAATTTGGCCCTGTAATGGCATCTAATTTTTACACTGAAACTGAGATCCTCTGAGTCAATTGTGATCAATGGCATAGCTGTGTTCTAAACCATTTTTGTTAATGCTGCAATCTATTTTCATTTATTTCCAATTTGTCCAGAGCTCTCATCAACTTAATTAATGTTAACAGGAAACAAATGCATATTTTTGCTGAGCCACGTGGTCTACAGTTCTGCCCACATGATTCATGACTGCACTGAACACACATATACAACCATGTGCTCTTACACACTCACACGGCTGGTGGGCAAAAGAGTTTAACTTTGCCTCAGCAGTGAGCAGAGGTTGCAGAGGGAGTGTGAAAAGTTCGTTTAGATTCATCAAGAAAAAAGAAAAATCCAGAACAAACTATAAAGCTGCACACGCTCCTCAGGGACCTGTATCTTCTTCCTGATTTACATAGAGGTCCGTGCATCAAAAGTAGCGGATGCCCTTTTTAAAATATTAATGCACTGCTAGTTTCTCTCTCCCTCATTGCTTTGTAGCACCTTCTATCAAAGGCTGTGAGAGAGAGCGAGAGCAGAGGGAATACTGTGTGTGTGTGTGTGTGTGTTTCTGTCTGTTTGGATACGTCTGTGTTTAGTGTTCTTTCAGTTTTGGCCCATTTTCCGTCGTCATTTTCGCTGGGCGGCTTGGCAACTTCACTGTGCGCATTTCATTGTCACTCAGACAGCAGCCATTTCGCTTATCTTTCTGGAAGAAAATGAAACAGTCTAGTCTGGTTTAAAATGGAGTTAATGTAAGCATGAATGTATTGGACAGGTTGTTGTTGTATACCATATAGCAACGGGGGTGAAGATGTCGGTTGTCTACATAAGCTGCAAAAAATGCAGCCAGTGCACTTTCATAGAGCCCTCCGTCTGAAAAAGTTGATGAGTCACTGCGCTTCCTCACTTCCAGAAACTTTGAGTTGTTTCTGACCCAGAGGCTTCACAGCAGGGAAAAAAATAATAAATATTTGATTGTCATTAAAGGAACAGTTAGTTAAAATGGGGGAAAAAAGTTATTATTTACTCACCCCCCCTGTCATTCCAAACCAGCATGACTTTCTTTCCTCCGTGGAACATAAAAGGTGAATTTATGAAGAATGTCTTGGCCACTTTTGTTAATGAAAGTGAACAAAAAACAATGCTGTCAAGCTGCAAAATAACAAAAACACCATAACAGGTCTGACAGAATGCATTTTTGTTTTCAAATATGCGAGAAGCAGGGCTCTAAAATTAAAAAGAAAATCAAAATCTTTTAACTTGAGTTCTGTGTTTTTTAAACATGTCATGCACAGAATGCTGAAAAAGTCACAAGCGCACAACATGTCCGTCTAGTGCTTGTTTGCAAAAACGCATTTTGTGTGCATGGACCCTATCATAAAAGTGGTCCATATGATGCCATGTATTCCAATTCACTGAAAATTAAAGTTCATGAGAGAAAAAGCACTGTTTTATTCATTAACAATTACTTTTTTTTTAACTGGATCTTTTCAATTAATAAATTGATCCAGTTCACAATATAGGATTATAGTTTAACTTTCAACAGAGGTTTGAAAGAAAGTGAATCAATATATAAATATTTCTTTTTGCTTGTCGTTCTCACACAGAACCTTCACATTTCTTTGGGCACAGAATAAATAAAGAGGCTTTGTCTTCTGCAGTAGAGGTAAAACAAGTTCAATTTGCAGTTTTTTGATAGGACACTGCTCTTGATGTTCAATCTCTTGCACACACAGACAATAAAACACAGAGACACTCACGGACACAGCTGTTTCAATATCCTTAGGCTTTAAAGACAGGACATGAGAGGATTTGTGTTTGTGGGCAAGTACTGTTGTGTCCTTACACATCATACGTGATTGTTATTTTCGGTGTATGCTCAGAGGGAATAGCAATAAATCAAATTAAAAAGTAATTTCTCCCCAGTGGTCCTCCCCAAAGTCATTTCTGCTTCATTTTTCATCACATTACCTTAGTCATTTATCATGTTTTATTGTAGTCTGTGCAATGGTCTGATCAGAGAAATATTAAACAAAGGTGTGTATGGAGGTCTATCTCATTAAATTTTGTAATTTTGTTACTCGATTATTTTTCTGAATTGGCCTATTTCCAAAAATGGCTAACGATATTACTGAGCACACAGAACCCTGTGAATCTTCCCAAATGTTACCCGCTCCGTGCAAATCTCACACACATTGATTGTGCTTCCTCGTTCATTTATTTTCTACTCTATAAATACAACAGTACTCAATAATCATATTTTGCTCCATGCGACTGTATAGTCACATAACCCAGTTTAATATCCCACCATAATTAGTTAAGCTCCCCTCCATCTGCTTCTAATCAAAAACAGGGGCTGTTTCACATAACTGCTATGAAACACAGCAAAGGCTTGTTTACTGAGCCTTCAACATGATTCTCAAAGCTAGATCTCAAAACGTCACTCTTTTATACGAGTACTCTTGTAGACAAGTGTAGAAACAAAACACAAAGCTGTTTATGAAGTGTAACTCACTCTGATGACAGAGTAATTTACGAGACTAGTGCCTATACTCCTGTGTCTCATTCCACATCATAACCTCCCCGTATAATCTACTTGCCCATAAATGAAGACGTCCCTATAGTACGATACTGCACTCAAGGGACTGGAACTAAATAGGGCAGTTTGTAGATGACTTAAGCCAGATTTATTCTTTCAGTTTAGAATAGCATACTTGGCTAGCTATTAATCTACTGGTGAAAGGAGAGAGAATCAGTACAGATGCAACAACTGTAAAAAGTTGAATGCATTAACAAAAGCAGTGACATTCTTTCATAGGCCTGTGTCCTACTCCAGTGGTCAGCTCCTACACTGGGCACTCAGTGGCCCTTATCTATGCTGTTCATGAACCGCACTGCTTCAGCAAGTTTAGGTAATGTAATCTTTGATTGATTTTCCTCCCTCTTTTCAATAAAGTTTTAGCTGTGCTTCGAGGCGCAAACGGCAAGATGAAAAACTTTGCCTTGGCCACCTGCCTAATTACCTGTGCTTACCAGGTGCTTTTTTTGTTTGTTTTAGGGGTTGACAGTTAATTTCACAATATACAGCTTTTAAATAATTCTGAAGTTTGGGGAGAAAAGCAATTTCCTACATCCGAGGGCTCGTGCACCCAGTGTATTTGGAGATGGTGGGATTTACTGTCCTCCACCAGTGTTTAAGGTTGCATTTCCTTAAGTTGGCTCTCAACGATATACTCATTAAACAAAAAGTTTCTCCGTAACCGTACCTCACCGATCAGGGAGGATGTTCCGATCCAAATGCATTGGACACGCTCACATTTGCAAAACCTTGAGCAGCAGTCAGACTTGTGCCAGACTGGAATCTATTTCCACACCCAGAAGGTTCCAAAGCCCTTGGGAGGAGCAGCAAACCCAAGCCTGTGCTTCTAGCTGCAGTCTGCTCCCCAGCCAGTCCCCCTGAGGCTCCTAATCATAGCTGCAAACCCAGGAATCAGGGTCAGTGAATGCAAAGCAGAATTTAACCGAACGAAACCCACAGCACCTCGGCAATCACATTCATTGCAGACTGACTCCTTTCTTTGCTGAGAGTCCCAGTATGCCTTGTTATAGGCCCAGTCTGCTTTGCATATATTTATGTAAACATAAAACCACTGTAGCGTTTTGAGACATAGCGATATTGTAAGGAATGGAGATTCAGATGTCTCTCCATTCATCCACTGATGCAGACACATGTCCCATCCAATTGGAAGATGTCAACATATTTAAAGAATAAAATGCTGCCGTGCAGATGTTTTATTTTTTTATTTATTTCTTTGATCACAAAATGTCTGTTGCATATATAACATTGACAAACACCCCAGTTTGTGTAATCAGAGAGTTTTGCTGGCTCTGTGATTACCAACAGTGCTTGGTGCCCGAGTTCATTATAACCCCGTCTCCTGCTCATTCTGATGTCAATTAAAAAGTTTTTTTTTTTTTTTTTTTCGTCTTTCCTCATCAATCAACATAGGGACTACATTAGCGTTCAGTCCATGCCATGCAACTCCATTCCAGATGATTTCCTCCCAATCTATCATGACAGGATCCACCAAGGTTTCCACTTTAAAGCTTTGGGTATTGGATGCAATTTACAACATTTCCTGCTGGGACACGGGCCCTTCCTGGGACTTCATGAGGAAGCAATTAGATACAAACTGATGTAAATACAGCCATAACAATGACTTAGGCTTGAAGGTATTGCTTTGAGGGAAGAAGGTAAACACAGTTGAATTAGATTAGGGTTATTAGGGCCTACCTTGATTTTAAAGAGGGAAATAATTACATAAAACAAAACAAAAAGGAAGCCGTCATTCATCGAACTTGTCATTTGAGGTAGAACTCAGCTTGTTCAAATTTACATTGCATTGGGTAAAGCTTTCTAGTGGTCACTGTAAAACTTGATAGTGAAATCGAGTAATAACAAAAAGGTTTTTTTCTATTTCCTCAAAGAAGATGGAACAAATTTTAATAATTAAGGCAACATGCTAGCCAGAATGTCACTTAATATATGTAAATAGCCTGTCTTGTTAAATGTTGCTAAATTAAATCAATATATAAAATGTTTATAAATACATAAAATTGCACTTTCTTGTCAACTAAAATGTTATTTTCTTCAAATAATGTTTTTTATTAATGAAAGGATACGTGGAAATATTGAGGATCTTTTAATCAAAACACAGAAAAAAAGAAAATTAACACTGCTGGAGGAGGAAACGATGGAGAAGTGCAGTTGCTTGAACACGTGTTTGCTTTAACATTCGGTGTGTGCAGTTTCATTGAAGTTGTTGTGTAACATCAGTGCTTAGGGGAAACTTTCATTTGCAAAAAATGAGATCAAAACTCATCAGATCAATCAGCCACATCGAGCAACACAAGAACCCTGCTGTGTATGCAATGTCATGCACTTAAATGGCCACCAGCACACAATGACACACAAACACAAGCTCACCCCACAGAGTGTTTTTCTCCCAGGCAGAGACTACATTTGAGCGACTGCACTCAGGACAACCTAGCCTCGTGGAGTGACAAGTTTAGTCAGACTTTTTCTAGAACAATGGGAGCTCGACAGCCCAATGTACCATTCTACTAATTTACCGTGTCCATGGCAACCAAGTGTTATTGCGCAGCAGGTTACAAACTAAAAATATGTGGTATAGCTGAAAGCTCTTGGGATGAAAATGTGTAAAGAATAAGTAGAGCAACAATGAAAAAGAAAAAAGGACACTGTGAGGTCTATAACACAGACCTTCACCCTCTATCACAAGTACAAATCAATTCATGCCCTGAACTCAACCCAAGGTTTACTGATTCCAGTGAGAGTAAATGAGGTCATGGCCATGATATCTCTTTTTTTGTGTGTGGTAATTTCATGCCCTATTACTTTGCCAATGTTTCTGGATGCTAGGATAGACTTCTAGTACAGTATAATTGTTTATAGACCAAACCAATTTTTGTTTTAATTTTATTTTAAACAGCTGTATTAATTATTTAAAAAACAAAACCGTGATATAAATGAACACAAATAATAATGCCCCCTAACATGTAACATATGCCCCCTAACATGTAAATTCCTATATAAGTTGTTTTCCTATTAGAGCAATTCATGTTCACCGTCATTGATTGTATCAATACGCTTACGGTAATGTCTGTTCATTAACGGCGAGGATTTTCCACTGACGCTTTCTGCAGGTTACATAGTCAGTACAGTAGGTGTTTTTTAATCATCCACTCAACCAGTTTGTTCAAAAGCTGATTCAAGCAAAGCAAAGTTTACAAAACAAGCAAGTACCTCATTAAATCATTATTTCAAATGACTCGACCAAAAACAGATGAATTCAGGAACAAACAAGTTATTGTCTATCATTGAATTGACCATTGAATCTCATTTAACCGATTTGTTCAACTACATTGATTATAAAGCGAGTTATTGAATCATGCATTCAACTGATAGTAAGTGTCTGAAATGGAAGTTATCCAATATTAACTTCTTGTTTAATAAAATGATGTATAAAAGCAATATCACACAATTTTGTCTGCTTTGATTAATTAATTGGCATATTAAGTCATTTTAAAGTCCCCCTGTGGTAGCTTTTAATGTTGTTTGTATATCTATGTGTATATCTATATGTATATCTAAGCAAACCATGTGCAAATTCAACGGCCTCACCATTGCTGAGTATTTTCACCTTAAAACTGCAGTGAACCAAAGACAGTCTCAAAATCGCGGTTTGAAATTGCTGGTGTTTCTGACGTCACAAACTACCTTGTAACCAATCACGACAACGTGTGATCGTCAACGAGTGGATCTCTGAGCTGGTGTGAGTGAGTGGAGGTGGCGCTAATTTGCATATTCACAGAACTGCGAATACCAAATGAGGCAAGGGTATAGTTACATTACAAGCTATTTTAAGGCAAGAATTTTTTTTTTTCAAGGAAAAAACGTTTAAATATGTCATTATGGCAATCAAAGATGAGTTTTAAAGGGGTCATCGGATGTCCATTTTCCACAAGTTGGTATGTTTTTTTAGGGTCTTCATGTAAAGTTTGTAACATACTTTGGTTTAATTCCTCAACGGTTGTGTAAAACAACAAAAAAACAAAACCTTTTTACCTCCTCAAAAACAGCTCTGGTCACGGCGACCCGTTTCAGTGCGTGTCTCTTTAAATGATAATGAGCAACTTCTCACCCCACCCCTCTCTTCCGTGGGGGGTGTCGACACGTGAGGCCTTGGCAGACAGTATACAAATGTTTGAGGGCGGAAATATGCTAATACGGGACAGTCCGTCAGTGGTCGTGGGCGGAGCATGAGCAATATGACATCATATTGCTCAGAAAATCTAAACAGCTCGATTATTGAGAGAGTTTAGGCTTTTGAGGATTTAAAAAAATGAATGGATGAGTGAATGGATTTTTTTCATTGTATGGTGGTTGTGTCCACACACTGAAAAGACACATTTAAATGCAAACACCATATTAAAGTGAATTTTGCATCCGATGACCCCTTTAAGGGATTTAATTATTGACTACAGGGGAACTTTAATAAAATCAAAATAAGGGACTGACAGCCTTCATTTTAACAATTGCAAAATGCACTATATAAAATACACGTGTTGCCCATGTTAATACAGAACTAATGGACATATCCTGTCATTACAAGCTGGGAGAGGGTGATAATGCCACATTTAACATAGCTCAGAGGAAGCTATCCTGTAGTGAAGATGTGCATATCTGCACGTTGCCTCACTCATACCTTTAATGTGTGTTGTACCCTTGGGCCACTTGTGTGAAATTGACATTAATGAGAACAAATTGTCGCGAAGAGATACAGGAGTAAATTCCACTTGACTTTTTAAACACGGGTGAACTCCAGGTAACCTCTAGAAGTTGAACGCATATGACGAGACATTTTTAACAACGTTGTGAAAATTCTGGATGTCAGAAACCAGAAAGTCTCAAGAAGATGTAAACCTCACACTTGACAATACAAACATCTAACTTCAAGGTGGTATTTTATGGATGTTTTTGAGGCTCAATTACATACAGCATTTTTTACCCTCAAACTACTTAAGGCTGAAGAAGGAGAGAATGAGAAAGACTCATGTGAGTGAGTGAGACAAACCACACGTGCCTCTCCATAAAATAGTAAAACTTCATGTTACCCTGACATTTGAAGGGCCTGCTCCCTCAGAGGATTTAACTGATACCTATTTTCTGTCAGAGTCTCACCAGAAAGAGTAACTGAGCACCCCCCGCCCAACCCGCATCTATATTTAGATCTCGCTCTGCATAGTAAAACACGCATGCCAGTATCACACATTAGCAACAGCCTCCTGCTGTTTAGCTCTCTATGACTAGCAGATTGGATGTTTGTGAGAAGTACCCACTCATTAGCAAGTGATGGAGGGGAGGGTTAGATGTGCAACTTTTTTGCACTCAACTTCAAGATTCTGTCAGGTGCTGCAACATGGTTGTTGTTTTTTTAAAATAAATCAGAGACAACCTAATTAATCATATCCACTTTTGTCAGCTGTAGAGCATGGCGTATGACAGCGCTGGTTGTTAAAGTTAATACAGGGGAGACTGTCTTGGGCTAGTCACATGGAGAAGCTGTCGCAGCAACTAAGGTTTTAATCTTGTTTTCTCTGTTGGTTTTAAATTAAATTAAACTATTCATATATGTCAACATGGGACAAGTTGTCAAATTAATATGTGGGCGCAAGTGCTTTATGTTTTAATTTGACATGATTCATGTTTAATTCATCATTTTGAATCAGAAATTATGGAATGACAGATTTAATCTTCAGTAGAAGGTGCTTGTACACCAGCTTTTGTGCATGCTATGATTTTTTACGTATGTTAAATTGATACCGTGTTCAATGTTTCTTTGTTTGTCTCGTGCCTGAGCACATGGCTTTGTCTTTGTTTGTGTTGGCCATTTGCTCCTCTTGTCCCACATCCCCATTTCCAGTTAACACACCTCCTTGTTTAGTCCACGAGTCCTCATTTCATTCACTAATTGTGCTCACCTGATCCTCATATGTTCTGGTCTCGTTATATTTTTGTGTCCTATGGTGTGTTCCTGTTCACTTGCCTGTGTCTGCAGTTTACATTTGCTCTTGTTCCAGTAAAGTGTTTGATTAGTTCTAGTGTATCCTTGTTGCTATTTTGTTTTGTTTTTATATTTTGATTTCATTTTTACTTAAGACTTTCTTCTTTAGTAGTTGCCTGCAAGTTTGTTCTTTTGTTAAATTTTCTTCTGCAGTCCTCAAGCCCGTTGTCACCCAGGACTGGTTTCAGTGGTCATCCTCCTTGCCTGTTATTGTGTCGTCAGCCCTACCATTCAAAATGTTTCACACCTCACTCTCCTTGTTCCCTGTCTACAGTCTTGTTAATAAAAGCCCCCTTCACATCTATTCTGCGCCTGGGTCCTCTTTCAGATCCTTGACAGTTTGTGACAGTAGCCTACTTTTTTTTTCCCCTGGCAGCCAAATAAATAATTTATCAGCCTTTCCTTCACAGTAAAAACTTAAATGTATCACAAACTGACTTTCAAAAATAAACCCTGCTAAACATTTATTGAAGTAAAAAGTGTGATAGTTCAGGCATTTCCTTGTAACATATCAAATACATGGATCAACCGTATGTAAACGACTTATGTAATTTTAAATCATTATGAAATGATGATAAACTATCATTATTATTATTATTTGAACAAATAACAATGAGTAAACCCCATGATTGGAACCCATGCAGCGTCCAGATTAGCTGTGACAGTGGTTCTTATCGAGACACCCCAGACAGCTCTTGGTATTATAAAAGTGATCTAAATCAAACAGATTGACAGTGAAAGCTCCTTGATTGCATTACATGATATGACCCTCTTGAGCGCATGCTGCTAGTGCTAATCAGATGCTACACAGTTTAGTCCTTGTAGCTGAACTGTTAACGAATAAAATCCTTTTTAAGCACAAGGAATGAGGTGCTACTGTCAACATGGCCACCCTGTTTTATGGAGACAGAATTAAATGTAACATTTAAACTGAAATTTTGTATGATATTTTTTGCCTTGTGTTTGCATGTATGTGCCTGGATGTGCCATAAACGTGTGTTGGCAGTGTGTGTACACAACCACCCTATAGTGATAAAAATCCACCGACTCCTTTTTTTTTGTTTTTTGTCCCCATAAATCATAAGCAGTGTCACCCTGTTTTCAGCCATGAGGGCTCAACAGTTCCCACACGAACACTACAGCGAGTTATTGATTATCATGATGGAACATGCTAATCGATTACTTAAAGTTATCTTCATGTTAAACATAAAAACATCAACTACCCATTTTGAAACTTCTTGTTGCATTCTATGTGTTGTCACTTCTTTTACAGCCTCTCCTTCACTGTCCGATTCCGGTTCATATATAGCCTATACGGCTTAACACCACTACTTGCGACATTTTCATTGTGTGAGAGTGTGGTGTTTTGTTATTGCTGTCATGCCGGAGTACGAGTTCTAGAAGCTCCACATAGCTCTGGGCGGGAGCACCAGCTCACTTGCATTTAAAAGGGCCCACACACTAAAACGGCACGTTTTTGCTCACCTCCAAAAAGTGGTAATTTTAACATGCTATAAAAAAATTATCTCTGGGAGTTTTTGAGCTAAAACTTCACATACACACTCTGGGGACATCAGATAATTAAATTGTGTAAAACGGGGCAACATAGGTCCCCTTTGAATTAAGTGTATTTTTCTTACCTCACTGGAATTATTTTTAGTTTTACGCTTAAATTATGTATAAGCATAAATTGAACAATTGATCTATTTGATCTTTGAAGTGTGTATTATACCACATTTTTAACAACATTTTACAATTCCAACAAGCAAAACATGGTTATAAATCATGTTAACTGATTGTGAGTCTGTGACAAATGGAGAAACCACTGCTCTGCATACTTCATCCCTTTAGATTCAGTTGCTAAACTGCTAAAGCATCTCCTTGATAAGCATCAGGGCATCTTCATCACACACTGTGGAACCATAGGACAGGCACTAATTCTCCCTACCTGTGAAGCTCAGGACACACCTCATGCGTTTGTAGGTAGATTAAGCGAGTCCTTGAGCTCAGCGTGAGGTAACAGTGGGTACATAATAAAATACTGCACCGCTAACAATTTACTTTACAGCGTTAACATTATATGCTTGATCCCTGTGACATATTGTTTGGATTCACCATATGAAGGGGTCTCCTCCTTGGAATTTGGGGTTTAAAATGTCCCCCAGGGCTTGCCCTGGGGTTGTGCTGACCAGCAGGTGACTTCTGTTTTTCAGAGGTTTAACTGTCTTCCCTCTCGAGTCAAAACAGCTACTTAACTCAATAACCTCTCTGGCTGTGAGGAATGGTAAGGAGATTTGGTCTGCCTTTGCTAGGCTCAAAAGGAGGCTTAGCAAAGCTGTATTTTTTATTGTTTGAGCCTGAATGTGACCAATTAAATTTTTAAAAGTAGAAATTGTGTTTGAGCGATGACGTAATTGTGTCTCTCTAGACTAGAGTAAGCATGGCTGAAGTAATTTGATCTGGGAATTTGTGTTATTAGTTTAAAGAAAATATTTTTCTGTCATGGTCGTGTTTTAATGCTTATTACATCAGCTTAACAATATTCTTGTTTTCCAGGAAACCTAATTTGACAAGGGAGGTCCTCCAGGGTGACATAATCTAACTCTTGACCTGTTTTCTGATATTCTAAGACACGAATTCAGGCTGTATTCCAACTAAACAATGAGTTCCTCCTCCAAGATAAAACAAAAGCATTCTGCAGAATCATTCAGAATCTTAGCCACAATGTCACGTTTCATTATAAGAGGTCAAACAGTGGATTATTGAAAAGTTACTGTGAGATTTAATCAATACCGCCTCAAATGGAAAAATCTATCAGAATTGCAATGATGATGTCTGTGTCAATAAGCCCAAAAGCACCTTTTGGTTATCTCAGTTAACAGCACCACATAAACCCTGCTCTGGGATCAGACTTGAACCCCTTTCACTATCACACAGTGTACCATACCAGTCAGTCTCTAATCCTCACTCTGCCTCTCGATACTCTAGAAGTAATTGCAGTTGATGATCTGTTAAGCACTTAGCGACAGTGCTGGCCGAGCTACTCAAACCAAGCTACAAAACAAGGAAGCTACATTTCACAGAAATAAGATAAGCTACTTCATGATTTGCTGGCTGCTCATGGAAACCTCTAAAATGCATCAGAAAAATCTATTTGACCAGTTAACAAAGAATTGATTCTGGATCCAGTTGTTAAGGAGAAAGTACCAATTTAATACCAAATAATCAGTTTTGGGGGTAATGCAAATGTAACATAATATTATTCAAATAAGAAGTAATTATTTTACCTTTTGAATTTTAGGCCCATACCTAGTTTAAATAAGTACCACACGTTATATTTCTGATTATAGGCTATTATAGAGAAATAGACCTCTATATTATTTATATAACTGTTCTGTTTGAAGGTAATATAAATGCCATAAAGAATCGCATGCGCAGGGTAAGATTTGTGAAAGTGTACATAAGATTGCAAGCGTAAATAAAATTTGCATGTGCAAGAGAAGATTTGTAAAGGTGTAAATCGCCTTTCAAGTGTAAGAAAAAAATATTTGCAGCATTTTTCTGTAATTCGTAAGTGTAATGCGGGGATAGACAATGAAGCTTTTTTGAATTTGAATTTGAATATGCTATTATTAGTAACAACAGTGTGTAGTCACTGCAATGAAGTCCACGTGGAAACAATTGCAAGAAAGAGCACATAGAACAAACATATTTTACCACAGATATCTTTACAAAACAGTAGAAAAAAAGAGGGTAGTTCTAAACATAAATGAGCTAAATTGACATTGCTTCACTCTGCTAAAAATAATTTCATTCGGCGAGTCTTCTCAAAAAGACCTGAGATGGTTGGCAGTGATGCTTTGATAGGTGTGTGACATACATTTACCTCAACATGCTCTTGGAAAAAGGTGAATTCTTTCTGTGGCTTTGAATCGAGCCACCTGTTCACAGGTGTCATGTATCCTATCTCTCGTTCTCTGCCCAGGATGGAGGTCAGATGCTGTTGCATGGCATGAGCAATTCCAGCTTGTCAAGTTGAGTACTGTTGGCAGCTTGTCTTTTGCTTATGTGTGAAGCTTTGGGTGCACATAGAGTCTGCCATTAGCCATAGCTGCTCTTGATATAGTTTTCAATGACTTTCATCGGGTCATGGCCTCCTAAACATCTCATGCAGTTGAATTACTGTTATATCTCTCATGAGGAGTGAAATGGCTCTTTTGCATTATTTAGGCATTATTTAGGCATTATTGTGGAGTCCCTTAGGGTTCAATCCCTGCATATCCCATTCAGTCTATGCTCCCACTAGGCCAAATAATAATGTGAATATGCTTATTGGATATAAACCCAATAGACCTCTTAGATCATTAGGTCGACTTTTGATATATCAACATATTAAATCTTCTTTGCAGCTTATTTTGGCCAAGAACAGGCCACTTAGTCAGGATGAGGTTGTTTCGGACAGATAAACCCAGAAATCCCAACTTTTTTTAATGTCATTTTGTTTTTTTATTTTGTTATTTATTTTATGTAAAATCCTTGACATCACAGTAGGTTGGCATGGAATTAATGGCACAAGACTCTGATATTTCACAGACATCACTTAAACAACAACAGCTTTGTTCGTGCATGCCATTTTCTCTACAAATATAGCTTTGTTATTGAAAAGCAACTTGATTTTAAATGAAGGCCAGCAATTCACTATTGAGAAATAACAGGTCTGAATGTGTAAGGGAAGTCTTGTTTGAAACATTACAAAATGTGAACAAAAAAAAAATGACATGATGATATATATTTTATACACTACCATTCAAAAGTCTGTTTTTTAAAGAAGTTAAGCTCACCAAGGGACATTTATTTGATCAAAGATATTTATCAAAAACGGGACAAAAGCATGCACATCACTGGCAAAAATGCTCAAGTTGTGTGCTCGACAAAAAAAAAAAAAAAAAAAAAAAAAGCAAAAATGTAATAATGGTCTCTCACATATAGGTGACATTTTGAGCATGCATGCTCTTTATCAGACAATTGAAAATTTTAACCAACAAGTCTTTGGGCTATACAAACATGTGATTAATTGAGGATCACATAACCTATAAAAAAAAAACAAAAAAAAAAATACAAACGAGTCATAAAGCCATGAAACAAAAGGCAAAAAAAAAAAAAAAACGAAATGTGGAATTCTAATTCTAAACATACACAATTAATTACAAGCCATTAGAAATGGTTTTGGTGTGCCGATTTTTTTTATTTTTATAAAAAAATATCAAGCGTAGTGTCAGTTCTGGCAGGTCACGTTAGTCAAGCTCACATCAGCTGATCCACGTCTACCTATAGGAATAAGACGCCCATCACCGTGTACATGTAAGCTCCTTCAGTATTATCAGCAGGAATTGTGTTTCTCAGGAGCTCATTACCCTCCTCCATCCCTAGCTCCTCCTCTCGTCAGTCAGGATTTGGCATTCTGATTCTCCTAGATGCAGAATAAATTCTCGAATTATGTTGTACTTAAAAACCTTGAATTAAATATATTTGCATACATTCATGTTGGTTCTGTTCTGTTTACCCTAAGGGGGGTTATTGCTGCTCTCCCTTATCCATCCTAGGCTGCATGGATGCGCAGGGAGTTCTCGCCCAGAACAGAACCATACCACCAATCCAAATGGAATGCTATTGTCAATTGTATTTGACGATAGTGGTCCTGACAGACATATATATAAATATATATTTTTCAATTTAATGCAATTTATTCATGTGATGCCAAAGCTGAAATTTTCAGAACAAATTACTCCAGTCTTCAGTGTCATCCCTCAGAAATCATTCTAATATGCTAATTTGGTGCTCAATATATATATATATATTTTTTTTCCAATGTTGAAAACAGCTGCTTAATATGTTTATAGAAAACGTGATACATTTTTTTCCAGATTCTTTGAGGAATATAAGGTTCAAAAGTACAGCATTTATTTGAAATGGAAATGTATACATTTATTTACTGTCACTTTTCATGGTTAAAATTTCTTGTTTAGTTAAATTTAGCCATTTCAGTATGAATCGCACTAGTGAAGAAATTCTGAAAAACAAAAGGTCTGTTCTAATCATCTCATATATCACAATTTATCATTTATCAGAGTAATTCAGATTTTCAAAGCATGATTTCTTTCTTTTTTTAATTAAAAACGTAATACATGTTGTAGTCTTGTTCTTGCATTTACTGGAAAAACAAAACCCATGTCTGTGAAATGATAGTGCTATCTGTCTTTAGTACTGACACCCTGTGTGGCCTTGTTGGTCATCATATGACAGGAAATGAGAGCAGAAAAAAAGACTGGAGAGAGATGGATGCTGACAGACATGACACTGACAGGAGGCACTAGAGTGCTCTATCAGGTCCAACAAATGATGGAACAGACACATCACCTTGGGAACTTTAAAAGTGATGTTGTTATCCGTTAAAGCAACTAAATTGTTTACAAGAGTTACCTCAAACATGCAACTATTCCAGTGGCTGAGTTTGAAGAAACTGTTCAGTCTTAAACAGCAGTTATAGCTACATTAGTTTATGAGGTCATGACTGCAGATGTCTCATGTCCTGTCCAGTCTTCTGCAGATGGTGTTCATCTTGAGCATCTCCACCGATGGCGTGTTCACATTTGGCCCCTGCATCATAACCACAACCAGTATCCTCTGCCATTATCGACAGACAGCAGGATGTCTTAATCTCCTGCTATGCAGTGAGTGCTGTCTCTGGCAGTGAGGAAGACCAGGCGGCCGCCCCTGGCAGCCCATCATAGCCCTGTTTCGGGTCTGGCTGTGTGTAAACCTCACACCCCTGGGCAGCGCTGAACTTCTGACCCACGCTTGTCCTGGAGAGGTCTGTCTGTGCTGCTTTAATCCTTTAATCCCCTCACAAAGAATCATTCAAAACAAAAAGTACCCAAAACTACAACATAAATGTATCAATCCTTAAAGTAATCTATCTATCTATCTATCTATCTATCTATCATCTATCTATCTATCTATCTATCTATCTATCTATCTATCTATCTATCTATCTATCTATCTATCTATCTATCTATCTATCTATCTATCTATCTATCTATCTATCTATCTATCTATTTATCACACTGTAAATGTCACAATTTTTGGAGTGGCTAGCAATGGCAAGCTAGCTTTGAAAGCACAAGATCCCCCCTCCCTTCAGAGCGTCCCCAAAACCACGCCTCCTTCAAAACACAGTATAGGGAGCAAACAAAAGTGTCACGAGAGACGGCGTTAAACTACCTCATGTCTTAAAGCACATAACATTACAATAATAATGAACATAGACAACTTAAACGCAGCATAAACTCATTGTTTTTGTTCAGGAGGAACTGTAGAAGGTGGCTGATGTGTCGGCTGCGTTGCTCGGTGACTGACGTCTATCTAGCTCTACATAGCATGAAACGCGCTGATGACGTGATTTCTGCCTGAGCGGGGTGTGTGAAGATATGGAAATACCAACCCGATCTCACGGCAATTTTACGAGGTGGCTAATTCGTACGAATTCATACGATCTCACTCATACGACTTCACTCATACGATTTTTGCTAAATCGTACATATATTATGAGTTGCCAAATTCTGATGAATTTGTACGAATGAGCTACCCCTGACCCCGCCCCTAAACCTACCCATCACGTGGACAAATCGTAATAATTCGTACGAGTGAGGTTGTACGAATTCGTACGAATTAGCCACCTTTTAATCACTCATACGAATTCGTACGAATTGGTCATGAGATAGCGTTGGAAATCCATACGTTGACAGGCAGGTAAGACATTATATAGAATCAATTATTGAATTAACATTTTATGGTCCTACACCTTCCATAGATGATATACAGTACATCTAAATTAATTTAGACCACTTAACTTAGTGATTGCTATCAGGATGTGAAAGGACTTTTAACTAGCATAACAAAAAATGTTTCTGGAACAAAGCACCTACCCTGCCTTTAAATGTATGTTTCCATACTATATACAGTTTATGAAAATGTAATGTAAACACATTATACAATATGTAACATTTTTTGAAAAAAAATTTTTTAACCTAAATTAATGTACTTTTTACCTTTGTTTTTGTAAGTAAAAATATGTAGCATACCAAAAGTTTTATGATAAATAACATAATTCATTTAAATTGATTTGTCTTAATTTAGTCTTCACTTATGCACATTGTTATTTACTGTTTATCACATTTTCTATCAGTCTGTTGCTCCTTTCTTTCTTTCTTTCTTTCTTTCTTTCTTTCTTTCTTTCTTTCTTTCTTTCTTTCTTTCTTTCTTTCTTTCTTTCTTTCTGTCATTAAATATGATCTTAGTTTTTGATACTGAAAATTAGCTGCAATTACATGGGCGAATGTGGCAGAAGCGAGTGAACTTTCTTTAACTGCAGTTTACTGCCATCTGTTCATGTGTCTGTCACCAGCTGACTGCATGTTGTGGCCACTGTGAGCTGAGAGAGATGTGAGAGGGGAGCAGCACTCGTGCAAGTCATCAGCTACCGACACACACACACACACACACACACACACTGAAGAACATTTCAAAAGCTGATTTCAAAACTGATTTTAAAACAACTTGTGTTGCTTTTGTGTTGTTGTGTTGGCTCTATTCTGACATACAGGAGGCTGATGAGCAAAATAATTTAAGCTTATATGAAACAGCATAATATAGTTCCTGCATAATGTGTTTATATCCGTTTGTATCAACATTGAGAGAAAAGCTATTTTCATTTTCTATTGAAATTTGCCATGTGTATAGTGGAGAAAAAGAGTGTTTTTCTTTCTTACTTACCGATCTCATATTTATTTATTCTTCTTTCTGAGGCTGGGAGGCAGAAAACGAGATTATGGTTGTTCCTCCGAGGATCGCTCCTCCTGCCAAACTTCCTTTCGTTGCTTTTGCTCCACTGCCATTGCAAGCCACTGATTGGACTGTCAGAGATATTTTCATACATCTTAATTTGCAAATTAGAGCATCTTCATTTGACGCCTACAGCCATCAGCAAACAGATGTAGGCTAATCTTTTAATCAACAATACGTACATATTTTGTTGTGTCCTTACAAATTCTGAGCGAACATAATGAGAATGAGATATCCATGTTTGTGAGTATATCAGCATTTTTAAACCAAACAGAATGTTTATTGAGCTGTCACTGCCATGTTTTGTAAACTGATCAAAAGCATGCAACTCAAGACCACAGCAAATTTTAGAAAATTTTTAAAACATTATTTTATAGACTGTGATATTGATCGATCCTCGTAATGTTTTTGAATAGTGTGTGGAGTTTCATTCATTCATTAATCTCTATGTATCGTGCTCGTTGAGAGTGTTGGGAATAAAGCTATGCTTTTCTCAAGATATCTTAGTTACAACGGATCTTTCTTTACTAATATTTAATCATGTTTGTGTATAAAGACAAAAACTGAATTAAAGGTAAACAAGAGTTTCTTTACAATCTTAATTCATGCACACAAACTTTGCAATATGCAGCTGTACGTGCCATATCCAATTAATAAAATATGCTGTGTACTCCCAACAGCCTAAAGGGTATGAAACTTTGCTAAAGAGAATTTCATTTAGCCAGAAGCTCGTTTGCTGTTATTCTATCCATTATTAGACTAATTTGCAATTATGACTCACTGAAAAATGTGCACACTTATTTAAATGGAAAGAGCTTTCTACTCACTCCTTCGGGCTGCTAAACCTATTCTTGTTTTAATCACAGTGTATACATCAAAGTTGAAGTCACACATCTAAAGCGAGACATTGTTTAAATGTATTAGTGTGTCCTCACAAAGAACAGTGTTCAAAAGAAATGTTTGATGTCCAAATTGAATATAAATTCCATTCTCTATAGATAATTGCTGGGGAAGATGAAGAAAGTAATTTCAAGTTAGCATTGAAAGTGATTCATCATTAAAATCCAGTGAATGGAGACTAAGGATAACAGACAAACTCACTGACTTATAGGGCACAAAAAGTTGACTAAGGGCAAAAAGTGTCACAGCTTAGCACAGATTCATGTATTTCCTCTGGCTCACAAAACTAAGACGTTAAAGAGCTGATAAATGTAAGCTCAGGGGACACAGTTGATTAAAATCTCCCCCATTTCAATAGTAATCTCTTTCAAGCTCTTTCATGACTTTGTCCTGAGTAAGGCGTTCTGTCCTGACCCAATGAAGCTGATATAATCGCAACAACGAGTCCTATCCTTAACTGCTAAAAAAAAAGAATAAATTATGTATATAAAGGAATTAACTGTCCATGTTACCAAATAGCTGAGACCTAATTGTCCATGTAAACATGTATACAGTACACACACATATATATATATATATATATATATATACTGTATATATATATATATACACACACACACACACACACACACACACACACACACTAATAATCTATATATTTAAAGGTAACTCTCCTTCCATCAGACACAGAAAATAAATATTTACTTGACCTCTGGATGAACTCTGACATGTTACACAATGTTACAAAGTGTGTTGTTTGAAATGCATGAGAGATGCTTTGGTGGTGCCAATGGCAATAATCGGTTGCGTTCTCTTTTGCGTGTGTTCAAAGGCTTCCGTCAGATGAGCCATGGGGTACTGTCTGAGACGCCTTTATATCTACTGATTTTTACGCTTTGGAGATGAAAGGTCTTCATTAGAGGAAAAACAAAATGATTAGTATAATTATAGAGACAGTTGCCCTACAGAAGAGGGGAAAGCAAAAGAGAATATGGGCTGTTGATGGCGATTATGCAGTCTTAAACTACAGAAAGTCGATGTAAGGAGATATAGGTGTGAAATTTGTCTTCCGAAAGAACTCTTTATGAATAATTAAATTTGCTTATGTTTACAACCCACACATCAAGCTTATCTTGCTTATCTGTACCGTGTGTTTATCTGGAAAAACATTTAATTAAAGCCATATATTGCTTTTAGATAACCATAATTATCATGCAAAGTGCTGTTTTAACTTACCTCAAAAGTATACTTTAAAAAAGCCCTCGACACGGCACTGTATATTACCGCAAGCATTACAATCTACATTTCCTATGCAATAATCTCGGTAGCTTCAAGGCTGGGGTCATAGAGAGTGCTGCCAAAATTCTGTTTCCCGGATTAAAAGCAAAAATACCATGGTTTAAATAAACACGCTCCCTTTGAGTGCTTCTAAACGGATGCCAGGCTTACCGCAGCTTCATTTCTGCTCTGAATCATTTTAACATACATCTGACCCAGTTGGGTAGCAGAAAAAAATAGCATAATCCCCCTTCCCCCTTCATTATCTCAGGAGATAAGGTGTTATGCTCAAGGGTCTTTCTACAGATTCAGTATATGCTTTCCCCCTCAATAACACATTTCCAGTGTTTCAATTATGAACATGTCCACTCCTGGTTGTTTAGTTAGAAGAGAAATATGATTTCACATTATGGGCATATCCATTCATATCTAGCATTTTCATAAAGAGAACATAGTATAGAGGCATTCTTGGTGTCTGATGAGTCCTGTGCCAACTTTGTGTTTTATGCACTACTCAGACATTCATCCTTAATTAGCACCATTCGTTTTATGCCTAAAAATGCTGACTGAATGAAAAGATTGACCTGCTTGTAGCCTGACTGATTAAATTACCTCAGATTTACATTTTTCACCAAACAAGCACCAGCCATTCAGGTCATGCTCACGAAAATTATATTCCTCATTAAGCAATACACTCAACTCGTGTTTATCACAAATATGATGTCTTATCTGTACTCCAACTTAACACAAATAGTTATTGTACAAAAACAGGCATAAATCTCTCTCACTCGCCCCCTTCAGATCTCACGTCATAGCCGAGCCCTCCTATTGCTTTCAGAGAGGCTTCTGGGGAGCGGAAGTGATTAAGAACAGAGCGCCACTCCAACTGCTATTCTCAGTCTTTCTATCAGTAATAACGGAAAAGGCTAACACATAAAGAGTGCTTTCCAGATGGCGGCTATTCTCTGGATATTTAAAGTGGATTTGTGCTATAAATTAATGTTTTTGGCAGGTACACACTGTATGCTGTAAATTACTATAAAATGAAGCATGACACATTCCAAAATGCAAACTGACATAAATGTTTGGAATTGTACACTTTGAATGCAAATTTATTTGATGTAATTTTCTCGTATACATTCCAAGTAAGTGGAGTGTGTGATATTAGTATACTTCTTTTAAACTAAAAATAAGAAAGTATAATTTCAGTAAACTTTTTATGTATTTCTCAGAAATATACTTAAAATTACACTTAAGTATAATTGACTTATACTGACAGAAAAGTAGTATATTTTGGCATCCAATACAATAGAATTGTTAGAAAATATTGAATAAAAAAACAGATATGCTCCTGATTCTGATTACTAGGGGTGTAACGGTTCACAAAATTCACGGTTCCGTTCGTTTCGATACGACACGGTGTCACGGTTCGGTACGTTTTCGATACAGCAAAAAGAAAGAAATGCCAGAGAAATTTCCTTTGATTTAGCATTGCTAGTATAATGCTAAATCAGATATGTGTACTAACGATTTTTGGAAAAATAACATTATGTCCAGAAATCAATTTCAATAGTAACCTATTGGGTTTAATGAGATCTATTACTATACTGTTAGTGCAGACAATTTTCATGTGAATAAATACATAGATCGCAAATTTTTCCTGTGTACTTTAATGGTCTTGTGGTAAAACTTTTACCAAGCGTGTCAGAGGTTTTAAATAATTTTATGCCTATGGTATTAGTGGAAAAATATTGTTAGTTCTCACTTTGTTTTTAGCTAATCTCGTAGTTTGGATTAGAATACATCACATCTGGTCTGGTGGTTGCAAACGGTCTAACAGCAAAAGTATTTAAATGTATTCAAAGCTCAATTCAGGAATTGAAATGTCATGTCATCATCTGGAAATGTCCCACAAAAAATCACATGATCGGAATTCCATGCAGCTCCTGTACTACTCTCCACTGGAAATTAATGCATGTCTGTTGCTTGACGAATATAGTGAAAAGGCGGCTTAACTGTGAGACTTTTGTTTTGTTTTGTTATATGGCACGTAGATGCACAATATTTTGTCAGTAACTACAGTCTATGCAAACACACCTTTTGCAATTACTGTTTAAAATTATTAATCGTTATCAGTTAATGAAACTATAGACTCCGTGCACAAGATGGCGCCTATCAACTTCCGGTATATGCAAGGGGGTAATCCATCGACCGGAAGTTGAAGCCTCGCGGGAGCCGCCATCTTGTAGCAGAACTTCACTTGCGTTAGCATTCCCATTGACTCCCATTCATTTTCGCGTCACTTTGACAGCGAATAACTTTACATCTGAGGCGTTTAAAGACTCCATTTGTCCATTATTTATTTCTAAAGAAACACGACAATGTATAAAGGGCTCCATTACCTTCTATGTTACATTATGGCCCCGTAGAAACAGTTTTTGTAAAAATAGGCTAACGATTGCGTCATAACCACTCGACGCTCTGTCGCACAGTAGAGAAATTACCGTACAGACAGTAGGAGAAGCTCACAGGCAATCAATGCATTAACTTAATATGGCGTACTGGCGTTACATTTTAAAATAAATACTATACAAATTACTTACTCCTGCTCACTCACGCCAAAGAACTCTTTGCTCAAGCTCGCCGTCTCTGCAAGATCAACGTTGGCAGTTTTCACGCACAGCTACTAGAATATTTTCATCTGTCAGACGGGGTGCTCACGTCATCAAGCTTAGTTTGAGGCGGTTTGAGTCTGCGCGTCAGGAGCGGAAGTGCTAAAAAATCGCTAAAAATGGGCTTCAACCGTCTCAACTGAGTTCCAATGAGATGGCTCTGTCCACTTCTTATACTGTCTATGGGTATATGAGAGTGCGCGCCAGTACTTCCGGTTTTAGCTTTCCCACACTGCAAACTGAGTTTTGACATCGACACTAAGATCTAACTAAGTAATAATGAGTGGATTCAAGATTAAAGAAAGGCTCAGTGGCTAATCAAAATCCGTGGGGACAGCTTCTTCAGACCTACAAAAACCACACGTGTGTGTAGCAGGCATTTTCAATAGTTTCTTGGAAAGTTTCTAATGAATGTTCTATAGTTTTGTTAAACATTTATTTACCAGAATTGATTCATTAAATAGCCTTTTGTTGACATAGCCTTAACATTATTAAAAAGTTCATTATTTAAAAATAAAACCTGTATACACACATTAACTCATTAATGTTTACACACCTGGCTCAAAGCATGATAGGGTTAAGAGGAGACCACACATAGAAGCACATTTAAAGTAATATTTAATATACATTGAACAGCAGTGATAAATAAATAATGAAATAATAGTATGTTGATCCACTACAACTGGTGCATATCAATCAAAGGCAACTCTAAATGCAAATAAAAAGTGGTAGAGAACCCTCTTCAAGCTACCATGTAAAAATAAAATGATCTGCCATCTCCCTGATGGTTTATCATCTATTTTCTTTGTCTAGTGACAAGGGACTGTAGATGGAGGTGTTGTTGGTGACTGCAGACAAACTAACGGCTTATAGCAGTCTACAGGTAGAGGTGGTGGTGGAGGGGCATCTGGGGGGTGTTCTACAACCCAGCTCACTGGTAATGGATGCTGGCAGGATATGGGACCTATAACGCCCGTTTCACACATACTCCGTGTGTATGCGGTACAGGAGCAGCACGCGCTATAGTGCTTTCACATACAGCATGCTGCGTTTGCAGTGTGCAACTGATCCGCGGCTGTACAAACACATTTACTCACTATTTGTATTTAAAATCCAGAAGTTATCAGCAACTTGTATTAAAAAAAAAAGTTGTCACCAGTGTGATTCTCTTTGTACACATATACACTCTTTAATAGTGTAAATAAAACATTCAATGCATTACTTCTATATAGAATATATATTAAGTTGCTCAAGCAAGTGGCTAACACATTGAACATTGTAGTTTTCCTTGCTGGTCTTAAAGTTAAAAGATGACTGTGAAAAATAGCCTAGTATTTTTAAATTAAATGCATGTATGGTGAGATTACTACATTCATGTCAATTTGTGTTAATTTTGACCACGAACTATGCGTTGTCACTTTAAATCATCGCGTGCAGCACAGCAAAAATAGACTCGGTGCGGAAACGATCGCTGCACTGCTGTATACGCACCGCACCTGGAACGGATCGCCGGACCGCATCCGCGTGCAGTTTGAAAGCTCTAACCTGTTAACATGGGTACGGGGGAAAAATGCACCGCATTCACACTATGTGTGAAACGAGCGTTAGTCCTTCCTGGACTTTCCCAAAAGCGGAGTCAACCATTGGAACGTCCGCTTTTATCGCCATGGTGGTGATGAGTGGAGCAACGTCTGGCAAGATGTCTTTGTACACTTCATCAATTTTGAGGACATCTGGATCTGGCAGCTCCCCTCGCACTGCCTTGTAACGTGTACTCCTTTGAATTGTTTAATTTCACAATTAGGAAAGAACAATTTTACACTCAAACAACAATCACAAAGTTATACTGAATAGTAGGTTGTACAATTAGATATTACCTTACACCGTCAGCAATCGTGAACTGCTTCGGCTTAGTGGAAATTAACAGCGTCACTCACTGTGCCTGGTTTCACACCCTATTAAGTACACAAAATAATTATCACATTCATTTAAATGGTTGTTGATGCAACATACTAGATCAGCTCTTCACACATGAAAAACTACTATAGTAAAGTACTTGAATTAATTTTTTGTGGTATTATAACTATAGTAATATAAACAAATTACTTACCCAATACTGTACTAGGTTTTCTACCACTATAGGGTATATTATACTACAATACACTACCGTTTACTGTAGTAAAAACTAAAGTATAATACAGTATTTATTAGTTTATGAATTCATCAGTTTGAATTCTCAGTGTGCTGTAGCATTCATTAACAAAGTGTTGTAAAAACTATAATATATACAGTATAATACAATTTACTATAGTAAATACTATAGTATTTTATCATGTGGTTGTGAACACATACTTACCATGGTTCTTGGCTTGTGCCAGCGCTGCGGTTTCAGTAAGGACGGGGGGGGGGGGGGGGGGGGCAGGTTCAGGGTGGAGTAGTGCGCGGTCTGGAACAGCAGCTACGAACACTCTGCCACTGAAATGTCCACAGGGGAGCAGTCCTCAAAGACAATCTACACATTAAAACAAAATGTCTGTCATTTCACATTTAGGACACTACTTCAAAACACAGAAAATGAGAAAGCTGAGAGCAGGCTGATCGGTAGGTATGGGAATAGGCTCAATCAAGTCAGGTTATGAATGGCATCATATACAATACTGTAATCTAAGGACATCCAAATAGATAACCCTTTATCACCATTCTCAATTTACTCACTTTCATATAGAGTTAGTAAAACAGTGAACATTGAACATACAGTAAAGAACCACTGCCATCAAAACCAGTTTCTGGGGTTTTCATGAAGCTTTCACATCAGCTAGCTGGGCTTATTTGAATCCTAAAACTAGTGCAACTAGTCTAATATGGTCCTACTTTTTGAAGAGACACCAGTGGCAGTCATGGCTCATCTGGTGTCCTTGGCAAGATAACAATTTAAAACAACCCAGGCTCATTGGAAATACGTTACTCTGTCTACATTTTTGCAAAACCTGAAATACGTACCTCCAGGTACGTTTCCCTGCACTTTTCGGGTGAAATGTCCACTAGAGGCGCTAAGTGGTATCATTTTTTTCTCCGTTCAAGAAGCGTGTTAATTAAAGGTTATAAAAGCGACAATATCAGTAAATTATGTTCAGACTTGTCAGTATACAATCATTTTAATATCAATTAGGTATTTTCCCCACGCTTTTGAGGTGCCAATGCGTGACTATAACGTCCGATGCGCTGGATCGCACTCTCCGAGGTAACTTGTTTGCCGAAAGATTATGGTATTGCCTCGTAAATGGAACAATTAATTATTAAAAATGCATTTGTATGTTTTAGTTTTCTGTATTTTACTGTAATTAAACGGCATGGGAATCGCGAGAAAATGACCGTGTTGATTACGTACCAAACTGCACAAAACTAGTTGGCACTATGCTTGAACGGCGACCATTTATTAATTTGTATAGCTATGTGTTTCTGGTGTCTCACTACCGAGTATGAGTTAACTGTAAGCAGAATAGGCCTATATATTAAGATATCGAAAGCATAAAGAATTAGTTTTGCCCGAACGTTGCGACTATACGTTTCAGTCAGGTGATTATTATGTACTCTGTGAAACGTACAGGAAGTTTATTAGTGGGCAGTGGACAACCAACTTCAATTAACCCTGGTAACGTTACATAAAGTATTATATTAACCCCAAAATCTCAGTTGATCTGTTATTTTGTTTTCAGTTAACTTGCTTCTCTGCACATTTTGGAAATTTCACTCGTGTTACTATGCCTAGCATCTATGCATAATAAATGAAATGCTTATTTTTTAAATGATAAATTATATATATTTTTTTCAGTGCACACGCCGCATTGCCAGAAACCATACCATAAAAAATAAGAGATAAGTTGTATATGTGTAGAAGTGTAATTTTGTTGTCAGTATGACTATGGATACAGTTTTTGAATGTTACATTTTGTGTGTTAAAGAGGTGTTTACTTTTTTCATTTATTAAAATTGGCTATTTTCTTGTGGAAATGTGTTTCATTTGTTCTTGCATTTGATTGATTCTTACATTTAATTGGAGCGATTATGAGCTAATGAGTCCAGTCATTTTAACCCATAAGCTTTTTCATAATTACAATAAAGTTTATTTTAGTCTGATTCTAAAACTTTTGTTCAAGATCGTTTTTAATTAAGGTATAGACCAGACAAAAAAACGTCAGATTTATTTGATATATCAAATATAGAGCAGTTTCAAGTGCAAGTCGCTGATCTTTACACCTTTCCTGCAGTAATTTCACAAAAATGGATTTTGAGAGTTATTTCAGTATAATTAATACATGGCTGTGATCAAATTTATTGGAGGATGATGGGTCGGAGAGAGCTGGATCTGTGGAAGAAACAACGTCACAAAGGTACTTTTATTCTGAAAGGTAGCCTATTTAATTATAATGATTCTAACAATTATCATACTGTTATATCGTTATACATGGCTCTCTGTGGATTATTATATTTACGACCATAAATAATTTGGTCTGTCATTGTATTTAAAAAATAAAGATTCTAAAAGAGAAAACTCATAACAACATTTATAATTATTGTATTGAAACTTGTGAAGCCTGGAATTGTTGTAGTGACGTTTTTTTATTATTTCATATGGAATATTTTATTTGTTTATTTATTTATTTGACGGGGTTCTGAGCACAATACGTAAAAAAACGTATTCGTAAAAAAAGTATCGTTTGATGTCATAGGCTGCTGCTCGGATCGAATGGGGCGGGAAAACAATCGTCTCTTCAATCTGCACGTGAGTAATTTTAACTTTAATTAATTTATTTAAGCTATAACCATGACAAAAACGGGTTACGAAAACAATTGTGTAGGTACAGTACATGTTGAAGTCCATAACAGAATGTCTTAGTGACATCAAATGCATGAAAGATAACAGATGTGTATTGTCCATAGCCCAAATCTAGGCCTAAGTTACATGTTAGCAGACAGCTTTGGGTTACCATATCATTTCCAAATGGTTTTGTTTTTTATTTCCAAAACAACAACGATGTAACAATGTTGTTAATATTACATCATATCCTGATGATCAGAATATTGGAATTAATATTGATTTAATTAGTAGTTACATACACCCCAAATATTGATTTAATTAGTAGCCTAGTTACATACACCATAGGAAATAGGATACTCTTTATATATATATATATATATCTTTTGTCTTTTTAGATTGCATGTATACACTAGACATTCTATTTTCTAATCTTGCTCTTTTTTTCTTTCCAGGAATGCCTGGAAGCACCAAAAAGACGTGCCCAAGTTGTAAGGCCACTATAAATGTGGCCTTCAAAACTTGTCCTGCATGCAAGACTTGCCAACCATACAAGGCAAAACTGCAGAAGAAAAGGCAAAAATTTGAATTAATGAAATCTGATTGGGCTGCTTCCGTACAAAAAAACTGCAACCGGACTGTAGTTGTTAACAGCAGTTATTGTTTGGTAAGTGTTTAACTACAGGTTTGTAATGATAAGTGACCCCTTGTTATTTAGTGATTTAGTTTAATATATTTTTTCTAAAATAAATGTTTTATTATGTTAAGCATGTGAGATGTTACATGTCAGTAAAATGTTAAATGTTATAATAAGTAACATTTTGTATAGAGACAGTTGATCTTGCTCATGAAACACAAGAAGGGGGAATTTCGGTTTAAATAATTAATTAAACTATTAAATTGAATGTAAAAGTTTACATTAAAAAAAATAGTTCTTCCCTATTTTTCACTGATAATGACCAGTGTCCTGTAACTTATTTACAATAAGGTTCATTATTAGTTAATGTATTAACTAACATGAGCTAACCATGACCAATACTACTGTTACTGTATTTGTTCATCTTTGTTAACGTTAGTTAATAGCGCATTAACTAATGTTAACACGATTTTACTAAAGCATTAGTAAATGTTGAAATTAACATTAACAAAGATCAATAAATGCTGTATACATGCAGTTCATTTTTAGTTAATGTTAACTAATGTAGTTAACTAATGTTAACATACCTTAGTTTAAATGTTAATGTTAACTAATGTAGTTAACTAATGTTAACATACCTTAGTTTAAATGTTAATGTTAACTAAGTTTAAATGTTAACAAACCTTATTGTAGAGTGTTACCATTGAATTTATGTGTATAAAGTAGTTAAATGCATTTCTTTTTTTAGCTTGACAAGTTGGCTGCCCTGGACCTCCATCCCATACTGCTTCTTGGGAAGAACACAGACTACACAATTGTGGCTGATGCCATTTTAGGGGGTGATCATGTTTTAGATGATGATCTCCTCCAGAGGTTGAAGACCGTCTATGAAGCAGTTTTAAAAAGTTTGTTTTCTAATATTTTCCTGCTATTTCTTGCATTACATTTAAATAAACGTATACTACCTACCGCCATTTATTGTATAGTTTGTTGTAGAGATTTATTGTAGAGTAGGTTGGCTAATGTATCAGTTTTTTTTTTTTTACAGAGGATCCAGTTATAATTTCTTAATCTATAGACTGATTTTTAAACATTTTTGTTATTGCTATACATTTACAATTTTGTTGTCGTCCTGAAGTTCATTTTCAGAGAGAGAAGAAGAAAGGGACTGCCCCAGACACTGAATTGAATACCAGTACCACTGCTGATGCACCACCGATTGACCAGCCCATCACTGATGCACCACTGATTGACCAGCCCATCACTGATGCACCACCGATTGACCAGCCCATCACTGATGCACCACCGATTGACCAGCCCATCACTGATGCACCACCGATTGACCAGCCCATCACTGATGCACCACCGATTGACCAGCCCATCACTGATGCACCACCGATTGACCAGCCCATCACTGATGCACCACCGATTGACCAGCCCATCACTGATGCACCACCGATTGACCAGCCCATCACTGATGCACCACCGATTGACCCACAGCCAGTGACCTCCACACCTAGGTCCCACAAGCGTAAACCATCAACCAAAAGAAAAAAAGGTAAAATGATACATAAAGCTTTTAAACAATTAGTTATCAATGTGAAATTTATCTTCCTATATTTTGTAAACAATATAATCTTTCATTCCCAGAACCAACTAAAAAAAGGAAAGGAGACCAGATGCATACAGGTGAAGTACATCTAAGGCAAATATACAATATGCTTCAGATATGCCCTAGCTCTGGCTCTGTACTCTCGGCTGCGCTCTGACTGTAATGAGATGGTTAAAAAGTTTGTTGTCTTGTATTTTCTTGCATTGCATTTAAATAACTTTAATATACTAACAACCATTTTTTGTATTGTGTCTGTTTATATGTAAGTTTGCACATGGTTGGGCAATGTATCAGTTTTACAAATGATCCAGTTATAATTTCTTAATGTAAAGACGGATATAATATTTTTGTTATTGCTATAATGTTAAAACTTTATTGTCGTTCTAAAGTTCATTTTCAGAAAGAGAAGATGGGGACTGCCCCAGATACTAAATTGACCTCCACCACTGCTGATGCACCACCGATTGACCAGCCCATCACTGATGCACCATCGATTGACCAGCCCATCACTGATGCACCACCGATTGACCAGCCCATCACTGATGCACCACCGATTGACCAGCCCATCACTGATGCACCACCGATTGACCAGCCCATCACTGATGCACCACCGATTGACCAGCCCATCGCTGATGCACCACCGATTGACCAGCCCATCACTGATGCACCACCGATTGACCCACAGCCAGTGACCTCCACACCTAGGTCCCACAAGCGTAAACCATCAACCAAAAGAAAAAAAGGTAAAATGATACATAAAGCTTTTAAACAATTAGTTATCAATGTGAAATATATCTTCCCATATTTTGTAAACAATATAATCTTTCATTTCCAGAGCCAACTAAAAAAAGGAAAGGAGACCAGATGCATACAGGTGAAGTACATCTAAGGCAAATATACAATATGCTTCAGATATGCCCTAGCTCTGGCTCTGTACTCTCGGCTGCGCTCTGACTGTAATGAGATGGTTGAGGCTGTTCTTTTTTTGTTTCCTTTTAAACACAGACAAATGTGCTGAATGCCAGGAACGGCTGAAGAACAACAGCTTCCCATTCCAGAAAATGTTAAAAAAAAGAATGAATAAAGTAAGTGAAAACTAGGGATGCACGATATATGGGTCACCATATCGTCCGATATATGTTCATTTTAATGTTATCGTTATTGGCCCCAACATTTTTTTTTTTTTTTGGTCGATATGTTGTTAAAGCCTATAAATAATGTGTTTCCTTCAGCTGAAACACCTCAGATGCCATTATGGTTTTTAAAATGCTTGAAATATGATTGGAAATACATACCTTCAAAAAAGAAAATTTAGTTAAGTGCAACTTGTGCAGCATAAGTCAGTCATATAAGCTACATACAATTATGAGAACATCATTATAATTGTGTGCTTAGGACATGGGTTTTAATGGTGAGGCTTTTGTTTTTGTAATCAGGCTCTTGAAAATTATATAAAACTTGGACTTAAATTTATCGGCTGATATATATCGGTTATCGGCTTTTAAATATAAAGAATTATTGGTTATCTGTTTCGGGCAAAATGTTCATATCAGTGCATCCCTAGTGAAAACACTTCTTAACAAATTCTGATTTCTCCGTTTTGCAAGTTTTATATACTAAATAAAGTTCTAAAAATAGCTTTAGCTCAACATTTAATGTGCTGTTAAATATACAAAAGTAGTCTGAAAAAAAAAAACTGTTTGATTCCACTGATTAAATACAAGTCATATTTCTTTTCATAGTGTTGAATAAAAATACAGACGGTTTCAAAGCAGCTTTACATGGATCAACAGGAAAATAATGATTTGATGGTGTAAACCGTTTATTCAGCTGTAAAGCAGCTCCAAAAAGACAATAGTTTTAATTTTTCAGCTGAAGTCAGATCAGTATTAATTCAATTTTATTCTATCTATCTATGAATCAATTATGAATTTGTTCAATTCAGCTATAGCAGCTCTTCAGAAAAGTGTCATCATCCAGATTCAACAAATTTTACATTAGATATATTAGATAATTGTTTTAAATTAATTGTTCTCTAATACACTACAAATTTTGTTCCCATTTGTACCACAGGGGAACATAGAAGTCCTTGTAAAATGGGCTTCCTGCGCATCATGGTACGTACTGAATTGTGAGATCAATATTCTATTCAATATTCATTCAATACACTGCAAAAATGTTTTTCTTACTTAGAATTTTTGTCTGGTTTCCAGTCCAAATATCTAAAAAATTCTTAAATCAAGAAGCATTTACTAGATGAGTAAAATGCCATACAATATTATGTCTTGTTTTCTGGGGATATAAATCCAAATTAAGTGATTTGTTGTTTTAAAAAAGCATAATTATCTGGCAATGGGGTAAGAAAAATAATGTTAATTCAAACAGAAACAAGATTATTTTTCTTACCCCATTGGCAGATAATTTTGCTGCTTTTATTATTTTTGATTTATATTTTCAGAAAACAAGACTTAATATCTTATGGTATTTTACTACTTTAGTAAAGACATCTTCATTTAAGAAATTTTATACAGTTGCACTGGACAAAAATACCTAGTAAGAAAGCATTTTTGCATTGTACAATTTAAATGGTTATAGTTTGTGCCTAAATCAAGTTTATAAAAGTTACTTGACCTGAATTGGTTTTTGTTTTGTTTTGTTTTTTTTTATAGTGGAATGACATGGAAAGACTCCTGGGAACCATCATCTTTCGTCGGGATTTAATTTCTAATTATTTCTTTTTGAATTTTGCAAACAGTAAAGTTAGCAAAGTTCTAAAGGCTGTTTAGTTGCAGTTTGAAGTCTATATCATACTACTGTCATAATTATGTGCAAAAATAAAGGCAAATTTAAAATGTTTGTTCTGACTATTCAATTATTATTTATATAATTGTATAATATTATATCTAATTTATAATTAGCAGTGATTTGGGATAAAGTAGACAAAAAATAAAAAGTTTGCTTTTACCAATTGTATAGTTAATAAGACAGTTTTGTCATGACAACTCTTGGAGTGATTGGCTTGGTAATGGGTAGGCTATGACAATATTATATGTTTGGTCTCGGCGGAATAGATCTGCTACACTGCTACTGTAGAGCAAATATGGGACTTGCTACTCTCAATACATACACCACACGCTGCTGTGAGCAAGTAAGACATGCTGCTGCTGTACAACATAGAACACTTGAATTACCCATAGCATATCCATAGAGGTGGAGGGTTTCTGAAAGCTGCTCTGCTAAAGCAAATCTGCCCATGTATTTGAAGGTTGAGCAGTGAGCTCATTGGCTACTAACACAGCAGGAACCAATCAGCTGTGACCTATAGAGAATGATGTGATTATGAACAGGTGAGTTAAAGGACCTATTAGCCTGCACCATCTAGAGTTTCATTACAGAACTTTGTTATTTCTCTTACCTCTGTTTACTTTTAATCATATTGCTCTGTAATCCACATTCATAATTTACTTGGTCATAATTTTCAACATAAAAATGCCACTCAGGTATGATACTGTACACACACTTAGCACTTTATAACCTGGAATATGTATACACTAAAATTGCGTGAAAAAGTGTGGATTATGTGTCTTGTGAGCGTGACACTGTATGGTATTTAGTATGTCCATCCGTTCAGAGTTATTCCCACTCATTCACAGGGTCCACTTCACACACACATTTGATTTGACACAGGTTTTACGCTGGATGCCCTTTCTGAGCACTGAGAGTGCAAGGACACATTTACACTCACACTCCTCAATTTGGCATATCCAATCCACCTAACCTGCATGTTTTTGGACTGTAAGGGCACCCGGAAGAAACCCACGCTAACATGGGAAGATCATGCAAACTCCAGAAGATTTCCGGCTCAGTTAGGACTCAGACCTTCTTGCTGTGAGGTGACAGTGCTGCCCACTGAGCCACCGACCGTACCACTAAGTGCTGTATTAGATTGTACCACATCTTATTTGGACTGATTAACCTGATAATAGTTTAATATAACATTGCAAATGATCATACAAAAGTTATATATTTTCATTGATTTCCTCATCTGTGCACATAACAAAATGACAATAAAAGAGCATGTGGACTTACCAGGATGGGGGATACATGTATGCTCCCAGGGTCCTACATACCCCTGGCTTAATCCTGTGGTCCCATGTTATCCTAGCTCTTTATCATGTGTTCATTAGGTGCTTTATAAAAATGGGTAACATAGGACCGGAAACATAACCAACAGGTTACCAGTCACTTAAATATTTGCACATGTAGATCGTGGAGTCTGTGTTTTTGTTTTTTGTAAGCCCCTGAATGAGGAGAGGTTTGTCCATGACAAACCCTAAGACGCCGTAGGAGTGATGACGAAGCTACGCCGTGGAGTTGACGCAGAAGCATAATGAGGCCTTAACCCTAACCATTTTGTTTAGTTCCCAGAACCATATTGTCAACACTTGTTTGCCAGCTGAGGGAAGTATATCATTTAAAGAGCATAAGAGGTTGTAATGTGAAAAGGAAATAATGCAGTTGCTAAGTCTTGATATTCTGATATACACAATGTTACTCAATAAAAAGCAGTTACATTTCATGTCAGTGCATACCTTCAATAGTGCAGGAAAATATGTTGTGAAATAGACATAAAAACCAAGACATTTTATATGCATATATTTTTTCCTGCATTCATTTTACAGTTATTTTTATTATTTTATTGTTAAGCACTTTATATTGTTAACAATAACAATAAACAATAACAATAACTTCTCAGTAAAAGGTCCCTGTTTGGAATACCATCTAAGCCAGGATGCCTTTCTGTGGGGACTTTGCATGTTCTGCCTGTTTGGATTTCCCTCTCACAGTCCAAAGACATGCATAATATATATTTATTTTATGCCAATTGGAGACATTATCTTTCCTTAAAATGTGAATGTGAGTGTGTGAGCTCTGTTATAGACTGGCCATCCATCCAGAGTGTTTCTCTACCTGTGGCCCAAGATGTTGTGGTAGGCATTCCAGCCTCTGAGGCCTCATGCCTCTAAAGAGGATTAGTTGTCTGGAGAATGGGTGGATGGATTATATTGATAATACTAAATTCTGTCATCATTTACTCACTCTAAAGTTTTTTCCAAATTTGTATGAGTTTCATTCTTCTGTTAAACATGAGAGAATATATTTTGAAAAATGTGGGTAACCAAACAGTTTCTGGTCTCCATTGAGTTTTTTCTCTCTCCCTATTATTAAAGTCAAAGGGGTCTATCTACTGTTTGGTTACCCACATTCTTCAAAATATATTTTCTCGTGTTTAAAAAAAAAGTAATAAACTAATTTTTGGAACAACTTGAGGGTGAGTACATTATGACAGAATTTTCATTTTTGGGTGAACTGTCCCTTTAAGCAGTTTAAGCAGCCTGCTTTAAAGTGTAGTGTGTATACTTGGCTGAAGGGAATTTATAGGCGAGGAGAAATTATCATCCGGACCAGCACCAACATTAAATTACAAAGCAATTTAGACTAGTTATGACCACATTCACTAGAATTGATCAAGTTTCATTGTGGTAAATTTTGACTAACTTATATATAAAAAAAATATATATAAAAAAAAAAATATATATATATATATATATATATATATATTAAAAATATATATGTTAAGGGAATATATTTTTCACAAAATATTTATTTTTACAACAGTTGTATGTTGTAGTTTTTCAGAACAAATGCTATATATAAAGAAAGAAAAAGTTAACATTGACATTAGCATGGTAATAAGGAGCCATTAATGGTCTTACCTGTAAATATATCCTTATTGTTAAAAATGCCTTAGATAAACAATTACAAGAGCTGTTACTTTTCCATAAGGCCAGGTACAAGTTAGGCTATTATGCTAATAATGACAGATATTATATATTAGATTAGATATAATACATTGCTTTCAGATATTCCAAGATGACAGGAAATTAATATTTTCAATATAAGGAAATTAAGTAAAGTTCTTTAAGTTACATTTCATAAAACTGATAAGGTTTTTGGTGCTTAAATATAAAATACATCATATATCCTATGTAAACAAGTAACTGTTAACTAAGCTATTACTTTATTGCAGATATGTTATCAGAAAACTATGCATGTGGATGATCCTACAAAAGGCAATTTTGCTAAAATAAATTAACAAATAAGAAACCAAAAATCCATGATAGAGCATGCCCTGAGACTGGTTTAGGCATATTTTATTTGCAGAGTCAAACATTTATTTTACTTTTTAATACATACAGTAGTCTTTGTTTAACCATTGTTTACTCCAGAAATGCAATCTACAGTCTTGGATATTGTGATGCAGATAAAAAAAAAAAAAATCATAAAGTAACACATTTTTACTTTAGAGACCTCTGGAAAATCAGAAATGTGGATCTACGCTGTCTTCGTCAGCTGATTCATAGGAATCCGTAGACATGCTTTCATAGTCGCCGCAGTCATACTCTTCAAGGACATCCAAACTATCCCATCCAGTCACTAATTGGTGATATGCTTCCTTTACCCTTTCTTTTTCAGCCTTCAGATCATGCAGCTGCCTTCGAAGAAGACAGAGCAAGCCACAATATGCATCCTCTGACAATCCCGATGGATAAGCTTAAAAAAGTAAAAAAAAAAATAAAAAAAAAAAGAGAACAGAACAGAACAGAACCATGAACACTTTTGCTATAATGAAGCTGCTTAAATTGTGAAGGATTATAAATATAGAAAATCTCAAGTATTTAAGAGGCAACCTAGTAAGGTTTATCAATACACTAAATTTGCCATGCCTGTCACAATTATTTATTAAACCAATGAGAAGCACAATTATTATAATTTAATGATTTCAGAGAAAACAAAAACACTTACTCTTAGTAGTTAGGCCATCTGACAACGCATCAGTCTGATCTTTTATATCTTTGAAGCTTCTGCAGATGTGATCCCAGTGTCTCTTCATCTCCTCCACAAGTATAGCCTCTTCTTCCTCAAGTCTCTGTACTTGCATCAGCTTGTCAAAGAACTTTTTTTTTATGGCCAGTGAAGCATCATCAACTGAAATTGAAAATGAACTTGGTATGTAACAAGCCCAAAAACTAAGTTTATCAATTAAACAAATATTTTACATAAATTAAGGTCATACCCATTTCCCACGGCCAGATAGCCGTTTCTGCAGCAAGCAAGTCATCCGCGGAATTCAAGGCTTTGGTACTTGTTGGAAGAGAATTGTAGTGGGAGATTGCATCGGACAACTTCTTCTTCTCTTCCACAATCCGTCGTCGGACTTTGTGCCGCTGCTTGTTGCGATCTAGGTCAAATACAACAAAGGAAAAATTGACAAATCTAGTGATAACAGCCCCTTTAAAAGCAATTATGAGGATCTAAATAAGAAACAACAGATTTGGGGTGTGACGAGACACTTATCTCACGAGATGACACGCGATTGGGTTCACGAGAACGAGACAAGATTTTTGCACAATATTTTACTTAAATCCTTAATGACCAAATTCATGACTGGAAAAATAGTCAGCAGGTGCATTTTGAATCGTTTTAACTGATAATCTTCTAATTTCAGTTCTACTTTGAGTATGCTTTATCAAATGCATTGAAATAAATAATATACAAGCACTTTAAAAGGATTTGCCAAACTCAACTGACTGGCTTTTCTTCTGTATGATTTATCATGAATCTCTTCAGACCATACTGTACATGAATTGTGAGCTTCCAGAACTTCTGATTGAGGCTGTGAGAGACCTCTTAATTAAAAAAAGTCCACAAATTGAACATAGAAATAAAAACAGTATAAATAAGAAAAATAAAAAAGAACATAAGAACGTCTTCTACAAAACAATACATTTTAGGCTCTGTTGCACAACAAATCATCCACAATCGTCACTCAATCAGTGAACTGTGATTCCTGTTGTACTTAGCGATTGCAACTCGTGTTGGATGAGCAGAGCAGATGTTTACAATGGTTTTTATTTTTATAAAAGCCAAACGACAGAGGAGGCATGTAATGTGAATGTAACTGTGGCATATTCTATGCTAATTTCATCTCGTAACTTTTTAGTCACGCGAGATCATGTGGCACGAGATCGCATCACACCCCTACAACGGATATATAAAGCATTTTATTTACCTGTAAGGCGATACAAATCTCTTTTTTTCTGCTGAATGCCTAAATACAACCCTTCAATTTGATGCTGCAACCCCACTGGATCGTCGGTTCTATTGCCATCGGGAACTGTTTAAAATAGCATATCAGACTACTCAATCAGAACATTAACTACGCATTAAGCAAGAACAGTATTTTAAGATTTAAAATATATGATTAAAAATAATGATATTTAATTTATATAGAAACATGGGAAAGCAAAAATTTAAGCACCTCGAGTTGCCCATCGCTTAACGTCGCACACCCATTGCTGCAGCACTTCGTTGGACTTAGCCAAGATTGCCTTAACAGCCTCGAGGTCATCTTTGGCTTCCTTCATCTTTTGCCCAGTCTTAAACATAGGTGAGATTATACACTTTAACTGAATATGACTGTTTAAAAATAAATGAATAGTAAATGTATGGTTTAAAACAACATTGTTATAAAGATGTGGTACCTTGATATACCGTCTAGACAAGTAAATGTGCAGGTTCTTCTTCTTTCTCTCATTCCATCCTTTGGCATGAAGGGTGATCATGTCCACTCGGGCTAAATGGAAAAAAAAAACACAGCTTTATACACACACACACATATATATATACACTGATGATGGTTGTGGAGATTCCCCCTTCTATGTAAAGCACTTTGAGTGCAGAGAAAAGCGCTATATAATATTATATGTGTATATACTGTATATAAAACCATAAATGCCTATTCATTGACCACTGATATTCCAAGCTTAAGGAATAGTCTATTTCAAAATGAAAATTCTGTCATCATTTACTCAAGTTGTATGGAAGTTCAAGTTGTTCACCCTCAAATTTTTTATTCAAGAGAACACAAAATATATTTTGAAGAATGTTGGTAAACACACAGATGATGGACCCCATCGACTTCCATAGTAGGAAAAAAAAAGACTATGGAAATCAATGGGGTCCATCAACTGTCTGGTTACCAACACTTTTTTTTTGTTCAGCAGAAGAAAGAAATCATACAGGTTTGGAACAACTTGAGGGTGAGTAATTGTCTAAATCTACAGATTACAAAAATACAAGGCTGTGTATATGACACTTACCAGCCTTACTCATATATTTTGTTGTAAGAGCAACACGTGATAAAAAACTGTTGACTTGTTCAACTTCTTCCCCTATAGTAGTGCCTGCTCCCGTTTGATTTTTACCACTCCACAGGACCTATAAAAAACCCAGCACAATTTAACAGACAAAAGAAGATTAAAGTTAAAATTAGTACCCAGTAAAGCACTATATATGTAACAAATTATAATTATTATTATAAAGACCTTGTACAATTTCATGTTATTTTAAACAATCGATCAATGATTACCTTTACACAACTGCAGGTAAAAAAAAAAAAAAATGTAAAAATCCTGTACACTATCAGTGCTTGCACAAACGTTATTAAAGTTTAGGTCCCATGACCTTCATCAGACATGTAGGTATATTATTGATGAAGGTCATGAGACTGAAACATTGTTAATAGGCTATTTTGATACGTGCGCAAGTACTGCTAGTGTGTAGGATTTTTTTTGTTTTTATGTCATTTAAAACAGAAAGTTACCTCACAGCTGGTAGAGTGTCCCTTTGCGTGCATAACAGAAAGAAAAGGCTTCATCTCTGTTAACGGTTGCAGACATGGAACTGCCTGTGCAACCTTTTGCAAGTAGGGCCAATATCGACACATGATGTCGGTGCAGAAGAATCTGCAGTTTGTTTGTGAAGCCACTTCTTTTTGCAAAAACATTGGATACGCATATATTTCACCCCTCTGCATGTTCAGTCCTTTCAGCAAGATGTTGTGTCTGCAAACTGCCACCTCCAATCCTTCCTCATCCAATTTATTACTGGACTTCTTTGAGGTCTCCCTGGCAGCAGCCCATGTGGACTGTCCACATGTGCCTTTCCCTTGTACCTGTAAGACAGTAATAATAATAATAATAATAAAAAACAACAACATTAAAGTAAAGAGTAATATTTCAGTTGAACAACAAAAACACTAATACAATTATGGAAACATACTGGGTTGGTCTTTCGCTGAATTTTATCCACAAAAGTTTCCACATCTTCATCCTTGGCAATGAAAACTCCATCGTAGAAAGGCTGCTCCTCTACTCTATATTAATTACAGTGGAACAAATTGGAATATATGGCCAACATACACTAACAAACATATATAAAAATATTCCTTTGATATATTGATATTACTCTCTGGCTTTGTTAAACCGGTATAGTTTACGGTTTCCATCTGCAGACACTGCAACTGCATCTGGGACACATGCAGGGCACAAGAAATGATCTATTCCACTGAGCTTCTCTTTCTCATGACGACAATATGTCCATTCCAAAAATGCTTTTTGGAATGTTTTGCCACAAATAGTATCGATCTAGCAGTGGGAAAAAGAAGACGCAATTAATTATTCATTACGGTATTATTCGGTATTAATAATTATTCATTATTCATTAAAATTAGATGTCATTTTTTAAAAATGTACCCGTCCAAATGTTCGTGACCTATGCTCTAACATGTTCACAAACGCTTGTCTTGAGAGGCCTGGTGCAGTGACTTTGAACTGCTCAAAAGATGCGAATAGGTCAACCTGATATATAGTTTGAAATGCAACAGAGCCTGGCCAGTAACCACTTTGGATAAGGTCCTGCAGCTCAGGTGTCCATGTTTTGTGGCATGTAATGCAGCTCCAAACAGGCAAAGAGATGTCATAGCGACCTACAATAGAATGACAATTGGATGACAATTTTTTCCAATGTGAAGACGGAAGTTACAATGACAATAGTAACTGATTAAAAAAAATGGATTGAATAAATACTTAAGGAGTACATACCATTTATGTTGATGAGATGTACTAATCGGCCAGCACTTACAGACATGTTTTGAGGCACACAATCACAAATATGTTGAGGTTCTTGGATGGGTAACAAACATGCTAAAGAAAAAAAAAAGAACATAACTAACATATGACTTAGACTTTTAGACATAAAAGACATTTTATTCATAAATAGGTTCTTACCTTGCTCACATAATATGTGTTGGCCATTGATGTATTTTACAATACTTGATGGAGGGATAGGTTTAAAGAATTTTTCTAAAAAACACTCCCTGTTATGCAAAGCAAGGTGTTGATGAGTTGACACATCACAGTTGTCACAGTAACACCGTGTCCTAACTACACGCGACGCGATAAAATTCCAGCGACAGCAAGTGTGTCTGTCCACACTAGACGCGACGCGACTAGCCATTCAGAACAGCGTGTGGGCGGAGTCTCTCTGTGAAAGCGCACTGCTGGCCCGCACTCGCATTGGATCTGTCAGCCGCGACGTCGCAGAAATAGGAACCGTTTCTAAATTAGAAACTTCGCGTGTCGCCGTCGCGTCTGGTTAGGACAAAAACTCTGATTAACATGGAAAAGATACCTTTTATCGCGTGTCGCGGCGTCGCGTCGCGTGTAGTTAGGACACGGTGTAATGTGGTTTTGGCAAACAGTCCTTGCACCTTATCACTGCTGCCTTCACTCTGCAGTGATCACAAGATAGGCAATCTACCCTGTCTGAGGCGAGCGAGCAATCCAAAAGTTTTTGTCTTGCTTCTATCCAATGGTTTTCAGACACCATTTGTCTTACAGTCCAGTTGTGAGATGTAGACATACTTTTCTCAGATATAAGAGCATCATGGAGCTGCTGTAACTGTATATCTTGAAAGCCAAAAGTCTCATATAAGAAAACAAATTGTCATAATCAAGTTGTATTTTAATTTACCAAAACACAGATAATGATAATAAATAAAAAAAACTCTTGACAAGATAGAAGTCTTTTTGTAACTTACCAATAGCACACTGTGCATTGATGCCTATATCTGAAGAATCCTCATTCATACAAGACTCAGCAGCACTTGTATTTACTAGAATCAATTACAAAAATGTGTCAGTAAAACCATTCTTGTATATTTGAATAGTGATTTTTTAAACTCTACTAAATCAACACAATCAGCTTACCAGGATCAATCAAAGTTTGGTTGCTTGTTAATGCATGGACTACTGAAGCTCTGGATTTACCTGTACACCAGTGTAAAAGTCATAAGCCTCTATAAGATTTTTGAAAGCATGAAAATTAAGAGCAAATAAACATCATATTATCACTTACCTCTTTTTCCTTGTTTGGCTTCTCTTTTTGAATATACCAAAATACCTCTTTTGTCTCTTTTTTTCCATCTGATCCTTGGAACGTCTTTCTTTTTCTTTTTATGTCGTGATTTAAGAGCAGTCTCCTCCTAGCCATAATGATAAGAACTATTAATTATGTTATCAGAATAAAATGCTACAAAACGAACAGTATCATCATTCTTAATCAGATTAAAAGACAACTTACTTCCTCCAACTCTTGCAAATCAGCCATTATTTCATCGATGTCAAGTTCTAATTCCTTTTCCATATCTTCTGCAGTAGGATCAGACAAATCCTTGGTGGCCATTATTACAGAATGTTTACAAGGCCCGGGTTTCTCTGAAGCGGAAGTCGTCATAGTTTTATAGCATTGCATGAAATATATTTGTTGTCTTCACATTTGCTCAAAAATCAAAAGTAAAACTCAACAATAATGTTTTCGCAAATTTCAAAAAGAGGGAAAAAATAGAAAGAGATGAATAAAGGCAGTCAGAAGGATGCATGTTTACTGTCACTCACACAGCCGCTTTTTTAAAAGAAACATCCTCACAGCATTTATCAGATTATTTTGTGTGCAATTTGACGCAAATCTAATACAATACAAAGTATAGTGTTATAAATTTACATTAAAAAATTTAAATATAATAAAAACTTTGTAGGATTTACGATGCTAATCGTATACTCGTCACAGTCCGTGAAAATAGTCCATGTAAATTTTACATTTGCTTACATTCACTGATCTATAACAAAATAATATAAATATAACGCTGTAGAGATAAAAATACATTTGAGTTCGCCTCTATTTGTATACGTTCGAAATCTCATATTTTTAATTGCAGAGAAGTTAACTGAAAACAAAAGAACAGATCAACTGAGATTTTGGGGTTAATATAATACTTTATGTAACGTTACCAGGGTTAATTGAAGTTGGTTGTCCACTGCCCACTATTAAACTTCCTGTACGTTTCACAGAGTACATAATAATCACCTGACTGAAACGTATAGTCGCAACGTTCGGGCAAAACTAATTCTTTATGCTTTCGATATCTTAATATATAGGCCTATTCTGCTTACAGTTAACTCATACTCGGTAGTGAGACACCAGAAACACATAGCTATACAAATTAATAAATGGTCGCCGTTCAAGCATAGTGCCAACTAGTTTTGTGCAGTTTGGTACGTAATCAACACGGTCATTTTCTCGCGATTCCCATGCCGTTTAATTACAGTAAAATACAGAAAACTAAAACATACAAATGCATTTTTAATAATTAATTGTTCCATTTACGAGGCAATACCATAATCTTTCGGCAAACAAGTTACCTCGGAGAGTGCGATCCAGCGCATCGGACGTCATAGTCACGCATTGGCACCTCAAAAGCGTGGGGAAAATACCTAATTGATATTAAAATGATTGTATACTGACAAGTCTGAACATAATTTACTGATATTGTCGCTTTTATAACCTTTAATTAACACGCTTCTTGAACGGAGAAAAAAATGATACCACTTAGCGCCTCTAGTGGACATTTCACCCGAAAAGTGCAGGGAAACGTACCTGGAGGTACGTATTTCAGGTTTTGCAAAAATGTAGACAGAGTAACGTATTTCCAATGAGCCTGGGTTGATTTAAAAGGTTAAGATGTATTTTGGTCATGTAGAATGAAGTAGAACATTTTAAATGTTATCACACAGTGAGAGTTTCACCCTTTTGCCTCGTCTGGACAGATATACTGGCACTAAGCACAAAAACACTTTGCATAAGCAAATGTGCGCTTATCACAGAGACATTTGGAGTACAGAGGCTGAAGTGAGATTGGGTTCACAGCTGACGATTGGCCTGAGAGACTCCTCACACTGATCCACCAGGAGAATAATTAGTTGAGCAGAGAGAGTGTACAATTGACTGAAGCAAAATTATTTCATTAGCTGTATTGAACCCCTTCATTGTCCCCGTAGACTACACCTGAATTGAGGAGACAGAGAGAGTCAGTGGGAGAGAAAATCAAGTTGCTAAGCTGTCTGTCCGACTGACTGGAATTTAAAGGCATTCAGTCTAATTCCATACTGCCGGTATCAAAAGGCATTGGCAAAGGTACAGCCTGATTAATGATTCTTTCCCTGTCAGGAGTTGCAAGGTCTGTCCTTCAGAATCAGGAAAGCACAGCCTAACATGTTTGTTCAGCTTGAGTACAATGAGTACAGGCGCTGGCTGTATTGCTATTGCTATAAACATGATGCTTTTACCTTCAGGGTTTAACGGAGAAGTTCACCGATTTTCAACCAGCTTTGGATTGTTTGTTACAATGTGGGTATATGCAAATTAACAATGTGTACTCTTTCTCCATGTTACCTGCACCCCAGAAATCCCTGTTTATTTTTCAGCAACAGTCTGCTGGCTTTTGTTAAAACTATAGATTAAACTTCGGCAGTTTTGTTTACCTTCTTACGGACAGTCGGATCGACAGAAGGCTGGCGCCAAATTCAAGTTAGTCGTTTTTGGCAAAATGGAATGCCACAGCCCTTTTACTAGTCATGTAGCACCATTTTAAAAAAAAAGTTTCTACTGCATATACAGTCAAATTTTATTAAAAACCCATCTTGCCATTGGTGAATTCACCCTTTGAAGGGGTCATGACATGAGAAATCAAATTTGCCTTTATCTATTGACATATAAGAGATCTTTGTACCACAAAACATCCTGCAAATATAGCATTTATTTAGAGCACTGTCCATTGGAGCTCTATGGTCTCAGTTTTTAAGTTATTTGTATGGAAAAGGCAGAGCATTGTTGATTTTCCCTCTCTTCCTTTCAAGTTCTCTGTCAGTGTTTAACTGTCTGGACACTCAGTTGGGAAAACGGATCTTAATTCTTATTCAGAGTGGAATGACAGCTTAGAAGTTCAGAAGGTATACTTTAGTGCTCCCAAGACAGCACTTTCTCAGGCTTAACTTTATTACAGAACATTTCAAGTATATCATTTTCCCCTTGGCAAACTCCGTGGAGGTTCTAGGACTCCTCTCTGATGTCAAGGATTCCCACCAGGCCGTTCAACTCAAGATGACACACAATAATTCATTTTCAGACATTTAAAGACAAAGGCATAAATATTCACTGCAATGCATACCAAACAAATCACTGGAGGAATCGCCTGACTGTTTGACTTTATCAATGCAAATCTATTCATTGATCTATTCTTGTATCTATTATCCCTACTTACATTAGTGTCATTTGGGCACTTATTTGCAGCATACCATGTGTGATCAACAATACAAACCACCCAGAAAAAAAAACTTGAATGGCCTGCACAAATAAAATGTAGCTCTTCTAATGCCGCTTCAGATGCACTCTTTGCTTGACAAAACTGCTATTTATTTTTTGGATGTAATGACATCTTTGGATGCAACCCAAACAGATGATTTCATTAGACAACAAAGTAAACTGATTTTACAAATGACATTTTTGTATGAGTATTGCTGCTTTGTCTTTATTTGATTTTCAACTAAGCATTTAAATATTTTCCCTGTCATGTTGCAGTCATTTGCAAGATGCATTTTTATTGCTTTAATGTATGGACATTAAAAATAGACCAGCTTTCTCATGTAAACTCATTTAATCCAGTAATAGAGTAAAAATCTTACTATAATTGTTCCCTGCCAGTTTTCACACTCCCTTTTCTTTATACTGAGAGCAGCTGGCATTAGTCCACTTTACCAACAGCTTTATCTTAATCCTCCTTTTCCTGCCTATGTTGAGGCTCTTGGACCATAATCAGACTCTATCTGCTCTAGGGGCATCATATTGTGGATGGCTGAGTGTTTTGATCCATCTTTAAATAATACAGGTGGGTCTGTGGTCACATCAGATGACGTTTGGGCCTTTAAAATCATAATTTTCGAACGGGGCATAGACATGCATTTGCATAGACAACTTTTTGCTACCAATAATATAATTTTAGTGTTGGTTTCATTGTCAGCCAGTTTTTCACCTGATTGCTGATTACTCAGATTGATTTAGATTGTACTGAATTGTTTTCTTACACGTTTTAAAACAAAATAAGGTTCAGTTATAAAATAGGATGTAAAACAGTCAAGTCTTTAAAAAGTTTGTGCATAACTTCATAACTTCTGTTCTAATGCACAGAAAATTTTAAATAAATAAATATATAAATCAATAATATAATATAATATGTGTACCGTTCAAAAGTTAGGGGTCGGTAAGATTGTTTTCTCTTTGATATGTTTAAAAAAAAAACTTTGAAATGTTCTCTGTGATGACAAAGCTGAATTTTCAGCACCATTACTCCAGTTTTCAGCATCATTACACCAGTTTTCAGTGTCATACGATCCATCAGAAATCACTCTAATAGGCTGATTTGTTGCTCAAGAAACATTTCTTGTTCTTGTCAGTGTTGAAATCAGTTGCTTAATATATTTGTGATACATTTTTTCAGGATTGTTTAATGAATAAAACTTTCAAAAGCACAGCATTTCTTTGAAATGGAAACCTTTCTTAAAATTACAATGTATTTACTGTCATGTTTGATCAATTTAATGCATCCTTGCTGAATAAAAGTATTGATTTCTTTAAAAAGAATCTTATTTACCCAAAACTTTTGGAGAGTACTGTTAAGACCCAATGTGGCATGCTGAATCAGCACACAACTATTAAGACATAAATACCACTAATGGGCTGCCTGTCTGCAGTGATTTAAACCATGACCGCAAGGTGAACAGTGCTTCACCCAGTAGCTAAACGCACACAGTCGGTTGATCATCAGATGGCCTTCGGGTCTGCCTGCATGAGTCCCCTCACTGTCACTCAGCATCCCTCTGCAGGCTGATGGGAAGACACTTCCAGCTCTGTCAGTCACCAGCTGACACATGCCCATCTGACTGAGGCATTCTGATTAAAGATGATTTTCACCTCCAAATCTTGACATAAACATAGTCTGGCACTGAAGTGAAGTGTGTAATTTTTCCCCGATGTGTTATTACATTCTATCCTTGTTTAATGTGCAAAGGCAACTTTACGTATGTCGTTCGCAGGTTGACTTCATGAAAAGTCTAAATGCTGCAGCTCTGTGGCACTCTCAAAATATTTCTCTTTTTAGCTTGAGCTGTCATTTTTATCAACCAAACTACCTGTATGTGTGTGTGTCTATTCAGTTGTGGTCCAAATTATTGACATCCCTGGTAAATATGATCAAAGATGGCTGTAAAAATAAATCTGCATGGTTTATCCATTTGATCTTTCATTCAAACAATTCGCAAAAATCTAACCTTTCAGTGAAGTAAAAGAATTGAAAGTGGGGGGAAAATTACATTATGAAATAAATACTTTTCGCCCAAACACGTTGGTCATAATTATGATTTAAATCCCTTTAAATACTTTTTGCAACCTCCTTTTCCCAAGATAACAGCTCCTGAGTTTTCTCCTATAATGCCTGATGGGTTTGGAGAACACCTGACAAGAGATCAGAGATCATTCCTCCATATAGAATCTCTCCAGATTCTTCAGATTCCCAGATCCATGTTGGCGCTTGTTCTCTTGAGTTCAGCCCACTCATCTTCTATAGAGTTCAGGTCAGGGGGCTGGGATGGTCACGGCAGACACATTTTTGTGTTGATTTTGATGTTGGTTTTAGATCGTTATCCTGATGCAAGATCCAACCACGTCCCATTGTAAGATTTCTAGAAGATGCCATCAGGTTTAGATTTTTTTTTTTATCTGTTGGTATTACTATAGAATCCATGATACCAGGGATCTAAACAAGATGCCCAGGACCTCCAGCAAAAAAATAGGCCCACAACATTGAATATCCAGTATATTTAACCGAGGACATGGGGTACTTTTTATCCCAGTTTGCAGCAAACCCATCTGGTGGATTTGTTGCCAAAAAGCTCTTCTTTTTTTAAAATTTTTTATCTGACCATAGAATCCAGTCTCTTTTGAAGTTCCAGTCGTGTCTGACAACTAAATATGCTGGAGTTTGTTTTTGGATGAGCGAGGAGGATTTTTCTTGAAACCCTCTCAAACAACATGTGGTGATGTAGTTGTTGGCTGATTTTTATTTTTATTTTTAGGCTTTCTGACCCCAAGACTCAACTAATCTCTGCAATTCTCCATCTGTGATCCCTGGAGAGTCTTTGGCCACTCAAAGTCTTTGGCCAAACACTCTCCTCATCACTGTGCATTAGGACGATATAGACACATTTCCTCATCCAGGCAGATTCGTAACATCTTTAGTTGATTGGAACTTCTAATTATTTCCCTGATGGTGGAAATGGGAATTTTCAATGCTTTAGCTATTTTCTAAAATACTGCTATTTTCAGAATATTCAGAAAATTTTCTGAAAATAGCCCATTTCTATTTTGTGAAGTCAACAATATTTTGCTACATATCATAACTATATTCTTTGGTCTTGTGAATTTGGAATTTGGCCTTTGTGTTTCCTCATATTTATACTTCTGTGAAACAAGAAGTCATAGCCAGACAATTTCATGTTCCTAGTCACCCTGGTGTGCTAATTTTTAAAAATATATATTAATGGGAATATACTTCAGAGATATTTTACTCATAAATAAATTCTAGGGGTGTCAATAAGTCAACGTGTTTTGGAGAAAAACATTTTCAATGAAAGATCAAAAGGATGAACAATGCAGATTTATTTTTACTGCATCATTGTTCATATTTAACAGGGGTGCCAGTAATTATGACCACCGAAAATCAGAAATCCCTCAGAAATCCAGTCTAATATGCATAGCTGTCAACCCTCCCGTTTTTTCCGGGTTTCTCACGAATTTTAGCTCTTTTCCCGCTGTCTACCCATTTTAGTATTTTCCCGTAAAATATCCTGTATTTTTACGCTCTGATTGTGTTAACTCAGAACACGCAACTATCTGTGTCTGTGAAGTGGCTTGCACTTGGGTTGCTAGACCTCCAGTAAAGCAGGTGGCAGTATACAGACAGTAGTTTAGGCTACTATCGAAGAAGAAGAAGACAGTTGCAGCGGTGGGCGGGAGGAAGAGGGAAAAAGTAGCGGGAAGTCTGAACTTCAAGGAGAGTAGAGTAGATGAGTGTGATGTGCGATGATGGATCAGGATGCCAAAATCACTGAATTAACACCAACCAAAACCGAGGACATTATGCCGATATTTGAGTAAATGGGAGACCACCTTCCACTACCTGACAAGCAGCCATATAGGTCCAAATTATGCCTACTTCAAAATTTGTCGTTGTAATTTCAGTGTTGGTCATGGAGGGAAAAACGCCGTTTCGCAGCACGACAAATCACTGAAACACAAGCGTGCGAGAGACACCGCTTTTGGACAACTTAAACCGTTGGTCTGTCATTCTTTAATATATATTGTGTAGTTATAAACTTTTTAGACTGTTAATGATTAGTGCTTTTTTTTAAGTTTCTGGGTAAGAATTGTGGGTAAGAACCGTGTAAAAAAAATCCCTTATTTTGGGGATGGATTCCAGGAAATCTCCCTTATTTTAAATGTTCAATGTTGACAGCTATGCTAATATGGCATCGCACTACTGTTGATATGAATGGGAATAATAATGGGTCCCACTTTATATTAAGTGGCTTTAAAGGAGAACTCCGGGCAATTTTAAAGTTAATCTTGATCGTTAGAACTTTGTAGGTACTGTCTATAGAAAAAAAATAACGAACCGGATTGGTGCTTGCGAGGCGGAGCTGCGACAGCGAATGAATGTAGTCTCGCGCTGAAGTCTCGCTCCTCCCACCTGGACACTATTTACCTTTCCCAGCTACAACTGAGTTCCCACGCGAGTCCAGGTGGGAGGAGCGAGACTTCAGCGCGAGACTACAGCTTGCCGTCTAAAACACTATTTAGGTGAATTTAAACCATGGCTAAGTTGCTAAACGCATCTTGTTCACAGGTAAGGCCCCTGCTCACGTTGGACAGACATTTTAATTGCATTTTCTGTCTGTTAAGAGGCACAAAAATGCTCTTTATGTTATGCTGCCGTTTTAGCTGAGTGGGAGCTCTGGACATTCGCGGTCGCAGCTCCGCATCGCAAGCACCAATCCGGTTCGTTTTTTTTTCTATAGACAGTACTCACAAAGCTATAACGATCAAGATTAACTTAAAAATTGCCCGGAGTTCTCCTTTAAGTACTATGTACTTACATCAAAAAATAAGTACAATGTACTTATTGTGTTCATGTTGTACTGTCAAACACTTTTGCTGCTATTGAGATGTGATACAGGCAAGGTTAGGGACAGGTGTGGTGGTACGGCTAGGTATAAGGGTTGGTTTAAGGTGCAGTGTGTGATTTTTAGCAACATCTAACGGTTCGGTTGCGAGTTTGCACTAAGGGCTCAGCCCACTGCTCACCCCTCCCTTTCGAAGAAGCTACGGTGGCTAAAACGGGACAAACATCGTTGTCTGAGACAGCAGAGAATAGCCAGAGTAAACCAAGTTTATGTACCACAGTCCATTATAAACCACATCATGGATAAAGTTGACAAAGCCATAGTCAGGTGAGGATCAAGGGTCTTAATACATAATATAATAATAGTAATCAGCTGATTGTCTCACGAACGTAACCAGCACATTTCTCCCCACAGCAAACCCATAATACAGCGAGGGAGAAGAACCACATGAAACTATGCAACTATATATTTTTTTCTAACAGGGTAGTAAAAGTTTAGCTGGCTAATATGAGCTGTTACTGTGGCTGAGCTGGTTAAAGCGTAAAGCCTTGTTTATACTCGACGCATCCGCATGAGCCCAAAGGTGCGTGCGGCAAAAATGATGTGATTATAACAGCGCGCGTGCCTCCGCATCCCCTAGACACCATTTACTACACACAATAGGCTTTTTTTTCTCTGATTTTGGAAACTCGATCGACTTAAAATGCTTCCAAGATCGACGGGTTGGTGATTCCTGTAACTGTTTTACGGTCAATGACAAGAGTAGCCTAACTTAGTTTATCAGCTGTCTCACAAACGTAACCAGCACATTTATCCCCACATAGCAAAGCCATAACACAGCAAGGGAGAAGAATTAAGTTACATGAAACAATCCAACTACATATTTACACCACTGACAAGGGAAAAGTCACTACTCACGGTGTTTATGTCTAGCTTCTAGCTTTCTGCGGCTTCTCTTTCAAGGTAGTGACGAAACGCGCTCAGTAACGCTGTTTGTTCGCTGTCGGCTACGGTAGAAACATGACGTCACAATATGTCGACCTTCATAGAAGGGGGTTCCCGCGGTTATGTAGATATAAATGCCTCATTCTAAGGTAATAAAAACATTACGGTTTATTAAGTAAGTTCTTTATACCAGTGCTTTAGGTGGGCCGGTACGCACCGGTACTCAGTACCGCCACTTCCAAATATAGCTCTTGAGCGTACCGCCACCTCTCCGTGCGCCCAGAACGTGCTTTTAGCGTACCGGTACGCTCATTTGCACATCTGTTTTAATCCTTTGGCTGCGCTGCCGCTTTTCAGAGCACCGAGAGCAGAGACTACATTACCCTACCTTGAGTTTTACAAGTGAAAAGCGCATGCATCTCTTTTGCCGCTGTCAGTGTAGGCTACTCAACGTGGGCCGGAGAGGGTGTGTGAAATGCGCAACCATAGCTGCTCGGTTAAAATACCATGGATAAAATGAACCATCTTCAAGACTCATGTTTATGTTCTACTTTTCTATTATGTTTTATAATTTATTTTATGTAGCCTACATTTTGTGCAAACATTTTTCAATACCCTTTTGCACATTTTATTAATGTTCAGTAGCTATTTCTCAAGCAAATCCACTTATTTTTTTATAAGGTCGTCTGTTGACAGCTATTGGACTGATTTTTTCTTCTAAAATGACCTAGCCGCTTGCAAATTCTCTTTAAAGTTCGTATGCTAATTATTATTCTGTCATAATTAGCTAAAGTTGATCTTTGTTACTGAAAGAAAGTCTAACATATAGCTTGACTAAGTGATCCAACTCTGCCATGTCCTCTATCAGTAGGCTATGCAATGAAAACTGATCAAATGCGTTATTATCTATATTTCATTTAGATTTTTTTCTCGAAACACGACTTTATTTTCGAAATTTAATTAGTTTATTCTCACGATTATTTCGAGTTTTTTCTCGAAACACAACGACTTTATTCTCGAAATTTAATGAATATTCTCAAGATTGTATTTCGACTTTTTTCTCGAAATGTAACGACTTTTTTCTCGAAACACAACTACTTTATTCTCGATATTTAATGAGTTTATTCTCAAGATTGTATTTCGACTTTTTTCCCCTCTAAATTTAACAAGTTTAATCTCGAATTATAATTACTTTAATCTCGAGATGGTTTCATTTTTTTTTTTTTTTTTGCTTGGCCCTAATCCTCTTCCGTAGACTGCTGTATATAAAACCCCTTCAATATAGTTGTTGTTACCTCAAGGGGAGGCTGGGAGTCAGTTAAAATATATATAGCCTATATATATATATATAGAGAGAGAGAGAGAGAGAGTACCGGCACCTCTTTTGGGCCACTTAAAGCACTGCTTTATACACCACTGAACACATAGTTATGGATGTCATATTGCATTTCTGTTAATAGATACTCAACATTTTTACACATTGCACCTTTAAGGTGTAAGGGAAGGGTCAACTGTGTAATTACAAATGTAATTACATAAATTAATTACAGCTGTTATTACATGCAGGTATTTTTAAAATATAAGTACAATGTAAAAACATGTATGTACAATAAGTCCATTGTATCAAATGTTTAATTTCAATGTAAGTACATAGTACTTAAAGCCACTTAATATAAAGTGGAACCCAAAATTATAATTTAGAATATGACGTCTTGTATAAATTCTCCTTTTTTATGTCTAAAGAGCACCTCAAAAGACTAAACCTCATATCAAATCAGTGAAGGAACCTGATGCATGTAATGGCCCTCTTCTGTTCCTTTTGTTGTGAAATGAGAACATTCTTCACAATCAGCCATAAAACCGTCCCGGTGGGGCAATTATTTGGAACACTGAGCATGCAAATGCTCGGCAGGACATACCTGCCTTACAGAAACCCTACTGCCATTACCGGGGTAGATTTAGACTAATCTCATGTACCACTACTTCAACTGCCACAGCTTTGAACAAATGTCAAATTAGTCAGTCAGCCAGACAGTTAGGACATTTTTTTTTTAAACTTATGCAGTACTCAGATGGAAAGTGAAACCATTATGCAATGAGGATGTAGAACTGCCATGTTATTCAGTGAGAGAGAGAGTTGCCATAGTGACCCGCTCTATTTCGTACACATGAATGCGTACAGCATTCATGTTGTTATTTATAAATGTATAACTTGTGAGGCCTAGGGTGTCTCTTTGGCTGCTCATAATCCCGAGGTTGAAACATGTCATGGTTTAGCGATTTAACTCGTAGAAATCTTCGTTCCCGCTCAGATCAGAGAGCGAGTCTGTGTGCTGTGGGCTAACTCTCACATGGCCTGCAATAACAGCTGTCGAAATGTGAAAAAGCACTAATCAGAATTACAGCTTCATCTGCTCTCTAATTTCCCTGTGACAGTGGAACGGGAATATTTCATCCGTCTCCCTTATTATCTTTTTGCTTTGAATCCGAAACACAGTTTGTTCTCTTTCGATGCTTGAGAGAGTCAGGGGAGGGTGGCGTGTAGCCACATCATGTTCCCATGTTCAATAGAGACATCAACTTTCTCTCTTTCACCTTACACCCTCATTCTTTCCTGCCTCGCTCGCCCACCCCCATCTTTTTGTTGCATTTTCTTGTGAAGTTGGCACACTTCAAAGCTCAAGGATTGACAGGGACGCAGACTAAAAGCTCCCATTCATCTAGCGGGTGGAATTAGGTTGCAGTCTCTCTCAAGCACTACTTCAGAAAGCAGCTCTCATCTCTTTAAATATCTGGCCTCTGCATGACATCCTGGAAAGAGAGAAAGAGAACTAAAACTTCCTGCTAAGAGAAGCTGGTTAAAGACAAAACAAAATGGGTGTGAGGGGGGAGTCTTATGTGTGCAAATTGCTTAGATATTCCCCAGCAAATTTGTAAATGGGTGATGAATGTCAACAGAGATTCTTCTTTTGAGAGGCTTGGATGTGTAGGAATGTGAATAAAGAGAAAGGAAGATGTACAAAAACAAAATAAATGAGAAAGGGAGAGACACACAAAGTGACAGATGCAAACCAGAGGGGGAATAAGTTTTAGAGGGGAATGTTAGATCATTTATTAGAGTATAGAATTGAACGGATTTTGGTTTTTAAAAGGGGTATTTCACCCAATAATGAAATGTCTCTCATTATTTACTCACCCTCATGAAAGTACAAACCAGTATTACTTTCAAAAGAAGATATTTTGAATTTATTATTAATAATATATATATTTTTTTTCATGCAGTCGAAGTCAATGGTAACCAAAATGGTTTGGTTAAGTTTTAAGGTGAATTTGTGAATTAATGATTATTTTAGTAAAAATACTTGGAAAAAGGCCATTTCATTGCCAAATGATGAAATAATAAATTATTTTAAAAGAATAATTGCAAAAGTTACACTTTAAATGTTTGATTCATTAGAATACCTACTCATAATAGTCATTCGTTCGGGAGTCGGACGAAATAGTTAAGGTATGTTTTTGATACACTAAATCCGACTAGTAATTTGTTCTGTCATCTCACTGCATGGTCGGGCTGTCTGTTTAGCACTAAATATACTCTGTTGTAGTATTTTAGTACTGTGTAATTTGTTTCTTCTGCATCAGTGGTGGGAACCGTTGAAGGAACAGAATGTCATTCTGTGCGAGCTACATGGTTAAGCTCAATAGTGAGAGCTCAATAGTGAGAACTCAAGTGCATGCTTGGATTCCCACCGGTTCAGTAAGCATTTCAGGCAGGTGTCCTACTGGCTGTATTCAAACCCATGGGAAGGCGCTCATAGATATTACACAGTCATTTGAAGACACAGTGAGATGTACCATCTCTGCCATTTTCTTTCTGGCATGCTGGAGTTTGGCAACTTCCATTGGGCTTCTTTGCAACACACACACACACACACACACACACGCGCGCGCAGTATAATGTTTGCACACCTTGGCCAGTTACCAGTCACTAGCCCCTTGGTTGCACATCCCGAGGGCCAAGGACAGCAGAGCGGACAGCTGTCTCACAGTTTCATACCTTCTATGAAGTTCCCCCTAGAAAATCAATTGAGTGTACATCAAAACACTGAAAACTTGGTGATTATCTGTTTCTATAATTATTCGAACAGAACCAAATGTGGGCACGGTTTAAACATGAAGAGTCAAAAACTAAATGGAAAGCCCCTTTAGATGCATCTGCTCTCTATAGTTTCCTTTATACCAAATATGTATTGTTTGAATAGTTTTATTTTACATAAAGGATTTTATACATGTATATATTATGGCATATAGAGATATAATGCGACCATCTGATATTAACTTGAAATCACGTTGTGATTCATAAAGTTTGCCAATAGTTAGATTTTTATCATATAAGTTTCACAAACTCACCATCAAAATGTAATTTTAGATCATTATTGCTATTAAAAAAAATTATGTTCTCAACCCTGCTTGTTGGATAATCAGAATAATGTTTTTGTTGTTGTTGTTGTTGTTGTTTTTGTTGTTGCTAGAACAGTGCTTTAAGTGGCCCAAAAGAGGTGCCGGTACTCTCTCTCTCTCTCTCTCTCTCTCTCTCTCTATATATATATGAAGAGTTCAGATGCAAAAGCCTCTAAGTGCCATCTGAAATTTTCTTCTAGAATGATCATTTTTATCAAGCTCGTATATTTAAGTTCAGTAATTTCACTTAATTGACAATTAATAGGTAATTTTCATTGTCATAAGTGAAATTACTGAACTTAAATATACAAGCTTGATTAAAAAATTATCATTCTAGAAGAAAATTTCATATGGCACTTAGAGGCTTTTGCATCTGAACTCTTCATATATAGGCTATATATATTTTAACTGACTCCCAGCCTCCCCTTGAGGTAACAACAACTATATTGAAGGGGTTTTATATACAGCAGTCTACGGAAGAGGATTAGGGCCAAGCAATAAAAAAAATAAATAAATGAAACCATCTCGAGATTAAAGTAATTATAATTCGAGATTAAACTCGTTAAATTTAGAGGGGAAAAAAGTCGAAATACAATCTTGAGAATAAACTCATTAAATATCGAGAATAAAGTAGTTGTGTTTCGAGAAAAAAGTCGTTAAATTTCGAGAAAAAAGTCGAAATACAATCTTGAGAATACTCATTAAATTTCGAGAATAAAGTCGTTGTGTTTCGAGAAAAAACTCGAAATAATCGTGAGAATAAACTAATCAAATTTCGAAAATAAAGTCGTGTTTCGAGAAAAAAATCTAAATGAAATATAGATAATAACGCATTTGATCAGTTTTCATTGCATAGCCTACTGATAGAGGACATGGCAGAGTTGGATCACTTAGTCAAGCTATATGTTAGACTTTCTTTCAGTAACAAAGATCAACTTTAGCTAATTATGACAGAATAATAATTAGCATACGAACTTTAAAGAGAATTTGCAAGCGGCTAGGTCATTTTAGAAGAAAAAATCAGTCCAATAGCTGTCAACAGACGACCTTATAAAAAAATAATAAATCCTATTAGTTTGTGGATTTGCTTGAGAAATAGCTACTGAACATTAATAAAATGTGCAAAAGGGTATTGAAAAATGTTTGCACAAAATGTAGGCTACATAAAATAAATTATAAAACATAATAGAAAAGTAGAACATAAACATGAGTCTTGAAGATGGTTCATTTTATCCATGGTATTTTAACCGAGCAGCTATGGTTGCGCATTTCACACACCCTCTCCGGCCCACGTTGAGTAGCCTACACTGACAGCGGCAAAAGAGATGCATGCGCTTTTCACTTGTAAAACTCAAGGTAGGGTAATGTAGTCTCTGCTCTCGGTGCTCTGAAAAGCGGCAGCGCAGCCAAAGGATTAAAACAGATGTGCAAATGAGCGTACCGGTACGCTAAAAGCACGTTCTGGGCGCACGGAGAGGTGGCGGTACGCTCAAGAGCTATATTTGGAAGTGGCGGTACTGAGTACCGGTGCGTACCGGCCCACCTAAAGCACTGTGCTAGAATTCATTATTCTGTTAGATCATAATTTCTCCTTTTTTTCACAGTGAAAGGAAAACAGACATGCTCAAGACAAACTAACATTTATCTTCAGGACTTTTCTCTGACAAGGCATATGACTTTATACGTTGTTGGGTAAAGATCATCCTCATAAACGCATTCAATGCTTCAATTCAATTCATCCCCTAAATATAAAACTAAAATAAGTATTCCCAAGATGCCATAAATCGAAATAGAGATACATAATATTTCATACCATATTTCATTTGTTGTCTACATTTAGTGTTAGCATTGCATTAGCTTTTCAGCTAACCAGCTATTATTCATACTCTGGTATTTAATTTCAGCAACCATGCACCTGCCCTTGGTGCAACATATGCATTGTATCCAAAGACAAATGGTAGTCTTAGTTTGGGATGGGGAAGTGTTATTGCAAAAGGAGTGGGGAGCGGAATTTCTCAACAGAGATTAAAGATGAAGCCCAATGAGCCTGAAGACAATCAGGGTGTTGTGACGGATGTGCTTTTGTACTACGAACTGCAATTGCAGCCGCAATTACCAGGGCCTGATTACAGGACTAATTGGACACAACAGGGTAATTGTTACCACCAAAGCGTTGTTGGAGTGAGTGGCAGTAATTGTGACTCAGTGTTGGGTAGCTGAGTTTAAAGTTGAGACAAGAGTCCCGTGGAGTGTTAGCGTGTGTGTGTGTGTGTGTGTGTGTGTTTGGTTGTAAACTTTTATAAAGATACAGAGTACAGAGTGAGTTGTCAACTGTTATGGATGGTTATAAATGTTGTGATGTTAAGTTTTTGTGATGTCTAGTTCACAATTCACTGGCCTTTGAACAGCTGTTGATTGTCTGCTTTGTGATGAGTCCACTCTATCACAAGAGACTTCAAAACCTCACAAACGATTTCAAAGCTGTCACACACACTCACAGTAAAAGCTGACAGGCTGTAGTGTTCTACTCCTGTCAGACTTTGACTGTGGGCCCTCAGGTAAAAACAAGAAGTTCATGAAACTTCTAAATTTATTTGAATAGTATATCAGTCATGCAGCTGACACAGCATTGAGTCACATTGGAATTGCTACTAGAGCGAGTCCAATTTCCCATATAGTATTTGCCCTCATACGGTGTATGAGAAAATAAATGTCCCTGTGGATTATTTTTGTTGTGCGGGAAGTAACCGATTCATTTTGATCTTGTTTCTATTGAACATTTTCTGCCATAGCCCTAGTTCTTCCGACCAGCAGTGAGGACACTGACCCAAAAGGTTATCTCAGGACAAGTGAACAACCCAGTTAATTCTGGTGAACTCTTTCTTGCTCTGTATCTTCATTAAGTCAGCTGGAGTTTTCACTCACATTGTGTACACACAGGTACATTTATTTTCGCATTTTTTGATTAATTTACACTTGTGCTATTCCAATTCTATGACTTTGTTCCTTCTGTAGAACACACACACACACGCACACGCACACGCACACACACACACACACACACACACACACACACACACACACACACACACACACACACACACACACACACACACACACACACAACACACAAAAAAGACATTCTGAATAATGTGCTGGTTGCTCTTTCCATAGGGAGTAAGGACTGGAGCTTCACAAAGCTTGAAATCTCAAAAACACCTTAAAACTATCATTGAAGTTAGTTTAGGTAAGTGAGTTAAACCCGAGAACAGATTCAGTTTGATTAGGCATCACTACTTATCACTTTGAACTTGAACATGTCAAGGAGACCCGAGGCAAGATTTTTAATAAATAAGTGGTCTTTTTCTAAAACAGCGCTATACTATAACTTCAGAAGACTTGGAATATAGTGTGTGAGCCATATGAACCACAATTTTGGACTTGACAGGCACAGTCTTCATTTTTTTTCATTTAATTAAATCAGCAGAAGTTGTCCTTTTTCCATTATGAAAAACTACAAATGAAAGATATATTGGTCTTAAAATATGTGTTCAGTGTGCAGACAATTTCTGCTGATTTGGCTACAAAAAACAAACAAAAAACATTTTGCTCCACTCACCTGAGAACATACTGTCTTTTTAAAATGCATACTGTATAACTTCCCTTAACCTTTTCAATTCATTAAAAAAATTATTCAAGGAATTCATCTTTTGTTTTACACGAACAAAAGTAATATGGTTTGGAACAACATAAGAGTAAACATTTTCAAAATTCATATTTCACCATTTTGAATGCTAATTAAGGGCCAAGAGATACTTAATTTTCGGTGTCCATATGCAGTAGCTCTAAAGTACAGTCCATTGACACTGAGCATGGAGGAATGTGTTTTGGCACGCACTACCTAGTGGACCTCTGTTTTCGAGCATTCAAATCACCCGTGCAAGTCTGCACAAACACAAAAACCAGGCTACTCGCGGAAGTACACTTTCCGCTTAAGCCGTTTTCCTCACGGAGGCCACATTGTAGATGATTTCAGGTTCCGTGTGGGCCACAGGCTACAGGCAAAATAATGCGCAGTCACAGTGAAGTCTAGTTTTCCTGATGTGTCTTCAGGTTATGTCACTTTGTAACCGGGGCCCTTCAGATGTCTCAATCCATATGTGACTAAAATGACTAGAATAGGGGAATCAGAGCTCTGAGACAGTTAAAAAGGAGATTCCTACCTCAGATGTAATCTGTTTCTCCGGGATCAAAGACTCAGGCAAGGCCCTGCTTCTCAGGCTCATGAGGGCATTTTTGAGCCTGCTCTGTAGCTTAGAGAGAGATTACACTGGATTTAACACTGATCTCCCTCTCTCCCTATGCAAAACAACAAATCTCTGGCAGCTCCAGGGGTTGGGAAGGGCTGGCTCTCTATTGTGGCTGGCTTATATGCAGGTATGCAAGACTGGGACCCAATGTGACGAGCTTTGGAGCTCAGCTTTAAGGGCACTTTTCTTCTGGACAGTTTGTCTGTGATATCCAGCTTGCTTTCTTAAGCCTCACGGTAACAATAGGCACTGAAATCAGGAAATACATTCCTCCTTCCTTTTACTCTAAAGGGAGATTTGTATTTGTGGATTTGTCCATAATTACGTGGGTGAATAGTAACAAAGACTTTGAAGGGAGAACATCATCTTACTGCTGTACCTCTATTATCAAGGGAGAAAACTCTACGCTTATATCTTAACTGATTTCAGCTAATTCGGGTACTGAATTGCAAATAAAACCTCAGCGTAGGGGTCAGTGGAGGGGCCTGGTATGAGTAATGTCTTTGTTGAGAATAACTGGATGGAATTTGTGTTCCTAATTCAGTGAAACAAGAAACTCCTTTTGCACACGATATTTCAGACTCTAAAGGTCACCTATCCAGGGACGTAGCCAGGTTTGGGCAATTAGTCATGTTTATTACTCTGAAAGACAATGGGATCTCCCTAAAGAATTTTGCGGAAATGGGTTTGGAGTGTGCATCGCGGGATTTATCATTTTATTTTGCCTGGTTTTTCTTTTCTTTGTCCTCAGGTAGACATTTATCTTCATAAGTATTTCCTTAGTTGGCACTTTTTTTTTATTTACAGCTGATACGCTTTATTTGTGTTGACACGGGGCAGTTCTGACAAACAGCAGTGAGCCTGTGGTATAGCAAGCCATAACCTATAATATATGTAAGCATATTATGGGAGGCTCTCTATGAACGGAGCCAAGAAAGTCATTATATCACACTTGGAAAGAACATTCAGGCTGATTATGATTTTGACATTATCAAGGGAAGCTTCTGGTTCGTAGAGAACAACAGTACAAAGGATTGTGGGATCGTATGGACGTTAATAATTCAAAAACTTTTCATTGACTGATTATCTATTTTAAAGTCTTATATCAGCCAACTAGCAAAAGCAAAAAGGTAAAATCTAGAAGTCTATATGTGGGCACACCTGATTTTTTAAAAACTTTTGATTGATTTTTAATTCAAAAACTTAACCTTGCAAATATGGCTGAAAAACACACAAACACACACACTTTACACAATGTAACGACATCCCCCACAGCAGACCACAATGAATTACTTTGGCCAGAGGACAGAGTGAGTATACAAAGGAAGGCAATGGAGAATATGAATGTGCAATTTGATATATTCCAAGATTAATGGTTTTGACGAAGTGTTTCATTTTGTTCATCTTTGTAAATAACAGCTGATTTTGTGTTTGTATTGCTAGTGTGTGGAATTGCAGTGGGTGTCTGTAAGCTTCTGATTAGCAATGAAATCCATTACTGACAACACACAGTGGAACAACAATATGGAGGCATCCCGAGTATGAAGAATCAATTATTATGAATCTTGTTTCTAGATTGAGTTTTTAATAAAATGAATCTGTTTCCCATTCTCCTTGCTGTTGAAATATCGATCATAGTAATGCAAGTGGCAGTTTGTATCTAATTAATTCTATTGATTTGCTGAGAGCATCATGGGTATTTTGACAGACAGGCAAAGCACTTAAGATTTTTAAGGAATAAAGAGTGTCATATTCTGTATAAGAATAAAAAGAAATAGATTCAGAAAGAAACGCAAGCATGACTGGATCAGAACACTTAAATATTTGTGGCTTCAAAAAATGACTACGCATCTTTGATTTCCTGCTTGCATATTCTGTATTCCCTTCTCAACTCTAATTAGTGAAACGAACATAATATTTGTGTAGAAATACGTCTGGGATATCAAAGTATGGGTACTGTGTCCCATAAACTCAGATTTGCAAGCGTGCGTTTATATGCCGCATGTCTCTCGAGTCATCTGTTTGTTACTTTTGAGCAAGAAAATAACAAACTGCAAATACAGAGAAATAGTGGTCTGACTGCTAGTGTTTCATGTCTGAAAACTTTAAATACATATAGGTTATTGAATTATCAAAATGTTTGGTTTTGGTGTCAAAAATGAGGCCAAAGAATCATTTAGCTTGGGATATACGATATATCAGCCACCATATCGGTATCGGCAGATATGTGTTCATTTTTTACTGTTATCGTTATCGGCCTGATAAGAAAATTTGGCCGATATATTAAAGCCAATAATGGATTATTTCCTTTAGACACTTTAGATGCGCACTGTTCGCCATGATGGTTTTGAATTGCTTGAAATATGATTGGAATCACTTCAAGAAAGAAAATACTGGTAAGTGCAACATAGGCTGTCAAATAAGCCACATACAATTATAATGAGAACATTATAATTGTGTGCTTGGGACATGGCTTTTAATGATGAGACTTTTGGTTTTTTGTAATCAGGCTCTCAAAAATTATATAAATTTTTTTTAGATTTATCGGCCAATATATCGATTATCGCCTTTCAAATATAAAGAATTCTCGGTTATCGGTATTGGCCAAAAGTTTCATATCAGTGCCTCTCTAATTTAGCTTGATTACATGATTCACATAAATCAAACCTGTCTCTGCACTGGCCTGGTTAAAATGTTATGAAAACGTTTTTTTCAGTTTGTTTTTCAGCCATGACTTACACATTTAATGCAATGCCAATTATATCAACATTTCGCAAGGCAAATTGCCTGTATATGGGTCAGGAGAAATGTTTAAATGCACTTATGTTTTTACAATTAATTGTACTAAATTGAGAAGCACTACTCATCCATCTTATCTCTAATGTAAAAATGGCCATTTTTAACTTGAATGTTAAAGGCTTCCTGTGTCAGCAACTTCCAGTTATTATAGCTTAACAAAAACAGCCTGTTATACTGCTTGATAACGTCTCGGGTTACGTCTGTAACCCTCGTTCCCTGAGAAGGGAACGAACGCTGCGTTGAGAAAATCGACACTACGGGGAATGCCCTTAGCATGACGCGTCTGAAGCCTGAATTAAACTATTCCAATCCTGATTGGTGCTGTGTGATGACATCAGCCGTGACGTCGTATGTGACGGTGAGCGGAAGCTATAAAAGGACACCGGAACACAGCAGCGGCAGCTTTTTAACAGTCCGAAGCAAGTCGTCTCCAGGGGCGCGAAGAGTGTGGCCGAGGGACGCAGCGTTCGTTCCCTTCTCAGGGAACGAGGGTTACAGACGTAACCCGAGACGTTCCCCTCCGAGGGAACTCCGCTGCGTCGAGAATCGACACTACGGGGAACGAAATGCCCACTGCGCCACACTAAGAGAGTACGCCCTGGTGTGAAGCAATCTGGCACACTCAGGACGAGAGAACCTGTGAACCCGGAGTAGAGGGCAGATCCAGACTGTAATGTCTTATAAAAGTGTGAGGTGAGGCCCAGCCTGCGGCATCACAGACCTCTTGAAGGGAAATACCCGCAAGTAGAGCTTTAGAGGAGGCCACTCCTCTCGTGGAGTGGGCTTTAAGCAAAAGAGGTGAAGGCAGGTTGCGCACCTCGTAAGCTGCAGAAATAGCCTCTACAATCCATCTACTTATAGTTTGTTTTGAAGCAGGAGAACCCTTCTTAGGTGCCCCAAAACACACAAGCAGCTGGTCCGACCTTCTCCAGCCCGAGGTCCTATGCACATAGGCCTCCAAGGCTCGGACCGGGCACAGTAAATGCAGTTTAGCTTGCTCATCCGACACATGGGGTGGAGGATGAAAGGCCTGGAGAATTATAGACCGTGCCACATTTGAGGGCACTTTAGGGACATAACCCGGTCTAGGGTGGAGAATAGCCTTTACTTTGCCAGGAGCGAACTCGAGGCAAGAAGGAGCGACCGATAGAGCCTGCAAGTCCCCAACTCTTTTCAGGGACGTGATGGCAAGCAGGAATGCTACTTTAAAAGACAAAAATTTCTCCGACACCTCACCCAGAGGTTCGAAGGGCGCCAGGGATAACCCTTCGAGGACCACTGTCAAGTCCCACGGGGGGACTCTGGACTGGATGACAGGCCTCATCCTCCTTGCTCCACGAAGGAAACGAACAATAAGTGGGTGCCTCCCCAAGGTGCCCACCCCTAAAGGCGTGTGGAAGGCAGCCACGGCCGCCACATAGACCTTAAGCGTGGATGGGGAGAGCCCGTCAGAGAAGCGGTTCTGGAGGAACTCCAGCACTGAAGCTACTGGGCAGTTAACTGGGTCCAAAGAGTGATCTCTACACCATAAAGAGAACACATTCCACTTCAAAGCATATAGTTTCCTCGTGGAGGGGGCTCTAGAGTTTAAGATGGTCTCAACAACCTCGGTTGAGAGACCTGCATTTATGAGCTGGTCCCCCTCAGGGGCCAGACCCACAGTTTCCATAGCTCCGGACAAAGGTGAAATATTGTGCCCTCTGCTTGAGAAAGAAGGTCCCTCCTGATAGGGATTTGCCACGGAGGGCCTGCTAGGAGGACCATGATGTCCGAGAACCATACTCGGGCTGGCCAGTACGGGGCTACTAGGAGTAAGCTGATCCCGTACCGCCGGACCCTCTCTAGAACCCCTGGGAGCAGAGCGATCGGGGGAAATGCATACAGACGTAGCCTCGGCCACGTCTGCACCATGGCATCCAGTCCCAGAGGAGCTGGATGAGTAAGGGAGTACCATAGTGGGCAGTGAGAATTCTCTCGGGAGGCGAATAGGTCCACCTCCGCCTGACCGAACTCCTTCCATATTAGCTCCACCGACTCGGGGTGGAGTCTCCACTCCCCGGGCCTCAGCCCCTGCCTCGACAGGATGTCTGCTCCCAAATTGCTGTCCCCGGGGATAAACATTGCTCTGATTGACAGAAGCTTCCCCTGGGACCATAGGAGAACTTGATGCGCCAGTCTGCACAGAGGGCGCGACCTCAAGCCCCCCTGATGATTTAAATATGAGACCACCGACATGTTGTCTGTTCGCACTAGAACATGATGGCCTCTGAGGTCCGGGAGGAAATGCCTGAGAGCCAGAAACACGGCCATCATCTCCAGGCAATTGATGTGCCAAGACAGATGATGGTCCCTCCAGAGACCTCTGGTGTAGCGGCCTTCCATTACCGCACCCCAGCCTGTGAGGGACGCATCCGTGGTCAAAATTTTCCTCTGACACGGTGCTCCCAACACAGGACCTAGGGACAGGAACCACGGTTTCTTACACATGACCAAAGAACGAAGGCATCTGCGCGTTACTTTGATCGTGCGAAAAGGGTTCCCCCTCGGGGAAAACCCTCTGGTCCTGAGCCACCACTGCAGGGCCCTCATATACAGCAGGCCAAAAGGAATAACGTTGGACGCTGCTGCAAGAAGACCCAGAACCCTCTGGAAATGTTTGACAGTGACAGCCTGGCCTAGTTTGATACTCGTTACTGTGGTCAGGATGGAGTCTATACGAGCGGGAGACAGCTGTGCCCGCATCGTGACTGAGTCCCAAACCACCCCCAGAAAAGTTGTTCTCTGTAGAGGAATTAACGAACTTTTCTTGACATTGAGCCTTAACCCCAAGCACCTCAGGTGATGCAGAACAACATCTCGATGTTGAACCGCCAACTCCAGCGACTGCGCCAGTATTAGCCAGTCGTCGATGTAGTTGAGGATGCGAATGCCTTGAAGTCTCAAAGGAGCAAGAGCAGCATCCATGCACTTCGTGAAGGTGCGAGGGGACAGTGCTAGGCCGAACGGAAGAACCCTTTATTGATACGCTACTCCCCCGAAAGCGAATCTTAGGAACTTCCTGTGCTGAGGAAGGATGGAGATATGGAAGTAAGCATCTTTTAGATCTATGGTGACAAACCAGTCCTCGGATCTGATTTGACTCACGATTAGAGGTATAGTTAACATTTTGAACCTGTATCTCCTCAGAGACCGATTCAATACCCTGAGATCTATAATCGGGCGCAACCCCCCATCCTTCTTGGGAACTATGAAGTACCGACTGTAGAACCCGGCTTCCCAATTTTGAGGAGGAACACGTTCTATGGCCTCCTTTGCCAAGAGGGACTGAACTTCCTGTTCCATGACCTGACCCTGCTCTGGTTTGACCAGCGTGTGAACCACTCCGCTGAATCGAGGTGGACGATATTCGAACTGAATTCTGTACCCCTTTTCTACTGTGAGCAGGACCCACTGAGATATATTTTGAAGACCCTTCCAGGTGTCTAAATAATCTACTAAGGGGATCAGCCTCTCGGGGCTGACCTCTGGTCTTATAATAGAGATATCGGTGACCTGAAGCATTTGACTGGCAGGAACTAACCGACTTAATTTTTCTGCAGACCTCGTGAGAGGGAACACAATTCGCGGAGCCGCAAACTTTACGGGCGGACACTGCACCTTGCATTCGCTGGAAACCGATGCGTCCCGAAAAGCACGTGGCGGCGGGAAGCATACATCGATTTCCTGAGGGCTCCCCCTCAGAGGCCTGCGCAACGCATCAGGACCTCTTTGACAAAGCCTTCCTCGCCTGAATGACAGTTCTCAGATCTGCCTTCGGTTTGGAAGACTTCGGTTGAGAGTGTTGCCCCTGGCTCCAGGCCTTCTTCGGGGGAGCACGAGACGCAACACTCTCCTTCTGCTGCTGCAGGTGTGAGGAGCTGGCGGCTGCCCCATGGGACTGCCCCCTGGCAGCAGACCCATGAGACTTTGGACGACGGCGGGGGATAAGGTGTTTTAATGCGGCTGACTGTCGTTTCGATTTCTGGTACCTCTCGACGACAGTGTTGACTGCGTCGCCGAAGAGGCCAGTAGGCGAAATCGGGGCATCGAGGAGGAAAGCCCTGTCTTTATCCCCGATGCCCGACAGATTCAGCCACAGGTGTCTCTCCGTAGCTACCAATGCTGCCATAGAGCGGCCGATAGCGCGGGCCGTCTCTTTGGTAGCACGGAGAGACAAGTCAACCGCTCTACGCATCTCACGGATATCGTCGAGGGCGACCTCCCCGCTGTCGTCCACCTCTTTGAGAAGGTCGGCCTGGTATGCCTGCAAAAGCCCCATAGTATGCAGGCATGCACCAGCCCGACCTGCCGCCATATATGCTTTCCCAACCAAGGCCGAAGTGGTACGGCAGGGCTTGGAGGGAAGCACCAGAGCTCTCAGGGACGATGCAGCATCGGGCGAGAGATGGTTGGCAAAAGTCTCTTCAACCCGTGGCATCGTCCCGTAGCCCCTCTCTCTCGACCCCATGATGGAAGAATATAAATGAACATCGGGGCTGGAAAGTCGAGAAGAGAAGGGCTTATTCCACGATCTCGACACCTCGGTGTGGAGATCGGTGAAAAACGGGAGACTCCGGCGCGAAGGCTGTGACCGGGCTTGCAGGAAGCGCTCATCGAGTTTACTTTTTTTAGTCGCTTCCTGCATTTCTGGGGGCCAATCGATGTTTAATTTGGCCACAGCCCTGGTCACAACCTCCAGCAGCTCCTCAAAGGCAGGGGAATGTGGTGATGGAATTTCACAATCCCCTGCCCCGATGCTGAGAACATCTAAATCCTCGGATTCAGATCATTCCAGCATCGGGTCCTCTCTGCGGTCGGGAGAAGCCGCAGGGCGGGCTCCCGAACCGTGAGCGGGACCATGAGAACTGGCCGATGAATGTTGAGAAAGGGCCGAAGCCGTCTCAACATTATCTGCCAGATCTCTTTGCGATCCCCATGAATGCAAGTGCCGCGCTGCCTCGACAGACGCGGGACCTGATCCATGGGGAGCGCGAGCCTGGCCTGATTCATCGAACAGGCTCAGGCGGGAGCGGAGCGTTCTTAGGGGCAATGTTTCACAGTTTGCACAGGCAGCGCCCTCGAGCGCTGCCCGTGCATGCTCCACTCCCAGACAAACAACACAGAGCTTGTGTGTGTCACCCTCGCTTAAATAGCGTGGGCAAGGGGACGCACACTGTCTGAAATGCTTCACACTTTTCTCCATCACAAAATACCTTGATACCGAACAAACAACACCAAATAAGACAAACAGTTTCACATATAACGCTTGCTGAAGGACAGAAAGCTGCCGCTGCTGTGTTCCGGTGTCCTTTTATAGCTTCCGCTCACCGTCACATACGACGTCACGGCTGACGTCATCACGCAGCACCAATCAGGATTGGAATAGTTTCATTCAGGCTTCAGACGCGTCATGCTAAGGGCATTCCCCGTAGTGTTGATTCTCGACGCAGCGGAGTTCCCTCGGAGGGGAACTGGTATTTGTTATAATATTATTTAAATTAATTTTTTGTGATCATAAACAGATGATTTGGCTCAAACACTTACTAGTTATTTACCTAGCTGTGATTGAATATGAACATCTTCCGCATTGCAAAATAAGGTGGATAATTGACATAATTTTGTCTTTTTCATAGTGGATCTAGTCAAAAGGCACATCAAGTTGAGTGGCAGCAAGACGAATGACAAAGATAACAAAACACTTCTCCTTTGCTAATCATTGTGACTGTCTTCCTAATGGAGACATTTCTATGTATTAGGCATGCTGATAACATTATCAAAGCAAGCTATGGACTAAACAAATACATTAACGCTGCCAACACATTTAACACAATACTTTGGTCTGAGGATGATTAGCTGTGAACGGGAGTATGATAAGGCTCTTTTTATTTTGTCTGATGATTGAGCTGTGATATGCGCATTTATGGGTTGGAACAATTATTGGCCAATCAGGCCGAGCTGATGAGATAAAGTGATTTCATTGTTGTTTCCATAAATCAAGCAGACTAATTAGGCTCTTTGGTTACAGACTGACACGTATAGCTTTTAAATTTGCCGGAGAATAAAACATTACCAAACCAGCAGGACGCCACCAGTGCGTGAAGTCAGCCGTCCAATTGAAAGACGCTTTGATTTGCAAGTTGTCATGCTGACTTTGTAGGAAAGCTCTAAAGCATCACAGCATCACAATTAAAAAGCATCTGCTCTTGCAACAACAAAGGCTGTCAAAGCTTTTACAACAAACCATGAATCGCTCATTAATCACTTGTACAGGATGTTCAGATTGCTTTTTGTGATCAGACTTTTTTGGGGGAATTTTTTTTTAAATAAAAACAAAAAGTTTTTTGTTTATCTGTCTTTCACGTTGTAGATTTAAAGGGGTCAAATCATTATTTCTTTCTTTTTTTTTTTTTTGCCCTGAGGTGCACTTATGAAAATAAAGTGAAAAACTATTTAAAAATTTTTCCACAACCATTTTTCACCCTCTTTCTGGCCCTGAGGAACTTATTCTATAATACAGTGGGTTTTCTTTCAGGTTTTGTCTGTTGATCTGTCTGTGCAATCGGAGATGTGCCTCTTAAACAAATGAAGTCATAGTGACATTTTGCTAAAAGTAAACTAATGTTTATTATTTTATTATTCGGCTTTTACTGGGTGGGCCAAGTTTCTCATCACCCAATAGGAGATTGACATGCAGTGTGAACAATTATGTGTTGACATCAGAAAATGACGTTAGTTCAGAACAAGCCGTTTTAGCTTTGTTTCAATAATGGAATTCTGAAAGTTACAGTATGATTAATTAATCTCTTTTATCTCATAAGATATGCCCCCTTTAAGTGTCCCTACATAAAGTTTTTATTGTCCCATTCATTTGGCTATATTTTTTTACATTAATTATATTTCGCTGTGCTTACCTGACATGTGCTTCATTATCGAAAATAAAAGTTGTGTTCAGCCATTCCAATTTGAATTTGTTCTCCTAACCCATTACACAGCTTGATAAGTTATGGGTGTTATATATGCATGAAACCGGCTGATTTTTATTGAATGTGAAAAGCCTTTTGTCAGTCCTGCTGCTGTAATTTAGCCGCTGTAGAAATATCATCCTTCGGCAGTCTCTTGGTGATCTCTGGCTCTAAAACACTGAATAGATAAGACACAAACTACACTTTTTCATGGAGCTGGCAGAGATGATCCAGGTGTTTATTTTAGGGTGAATAATTTATGTAACATTTGTCAATGGAAAAGGAAGGAAGTTCCCAGCATGCATCTCTCTCCTGCAGAGCTATTCCTGCGCCCTGTTCTGACTAAAACACAGCTGGGTAATAATAACCGTGCTCTTTCATAACCATACCACACACACACACACACACACACACACACACACACACACACACACACACACACACACACACACACACACACACACACACACACACAGATTGGATTCATGTTTGTTCGTATAGGGCTGCACGATTAGGGGAAAAACATCTAATTGCAATTAGATTTTTTTGATAATAATTATATAATTTTATTTCTTCTTTTTATTTGTTGAATTTTTTTAATATATTTTTTAAATATGTTTAATATATATATTTACATTTATCTCACCTAAATGTTTGCTCAGTCATAGTATTTGTGTTTTTACAATAGGTTCATTTTGTTGCTCAAGAGTTTACACAACACAAGGAAGCTTGATTTCAATCTCTGAATTAATTTTAAAAAGTAGAACAAATAAATACAATATATATGAAATAAAGAGAAAAAGTTTTTGGGGTAGGTCTAGTATTTAGAAATACTACAGAAATTGAATAAAGTAATCAAATGTAAAATAACACTGGATAGTCTTTTAGTCCTGTATAAATGAAATACAGGCTATTAATGATTCCTGATTCCTTACAATTTAAGCTATATTTAGTTGTTTTATCAACATAAATGACAGACTCTGCTGCTGTCACTGTAAGATCACAGATACACTATACTGTTATGTTTTCTTTATCAAGTGCTTAAGACAGAACCGACTATGTTGATACCTACATATTTTAAAATCACACTAAGCCAAATCACGATTTCGGTTTAATTTTGATTAATCGTGCAGCCCTATTTGTTCGGGAAATATCTTTAGACACAATCTTTAACTTTGAAGTTTAATACAGTGAAAACTGCTGAAAGAAATGACTCTTTCTTAAAAAAAAAAAAAAAATATCCAATAGCAATTATAAAAGTTTGGATGTTTTTGAAAGAATTATCTTATGCTCCCCAAGGCTTATTCAGTCAAAGTACTGTACATTAAAAAAAATATTAAGTTGCTGAGAAAACTCTTCAATGTTGACAATAAAAAGAAGAAATAACTAGCAAATCAGCTTATTAGAATGATTTCTGAAGAATGATGAACATGACACTGAAGACTGGAGTAATGATGCTGAAAATTCAGCTTTGCCATCACATAAATAAATTACATTTCAAAATAAATTATATTCAAATAGTTATTTTAATTTGCAAGAATATTTTAATATTTAATTAATTCCAAAATATTATTATTATTATAATAATATACACTCACCGGCCACTTTATTAGGTACATCTGTCCAACTGCTCGTTAACACTTAATTTCTAAGCAGCCAATCACATGGCGGCAACTCAGTGCATTTAGGCATGTAGACATGGTCAAGACAATCTCCTGCAGTTCAAACCGAGCATCAGTATGGGGAAGAAAGGTGATTTGAGTGACTTTGAACGTGGCATGATTGTTGGTGCCAGAAGGGCTGGTCTGAGTATTTCAGAAACTGCTAATCTACTGGGATTTTCACGCACAACCATCTCTAGGGTTTACAGAGAATGGTCCGAAAAAGAAAAAACATCCAGTGAGCGGCAGTTCTGTGGGCGGAAATGCCTTGTTGATGCCAGAGGTCAGAGGAGAATGGCCAGACTGGTTCGAGCTGATAGAAGGGCAACAGTGACTCAAATAACCACCCGTTACAACCAAGGTTGGCAGAAGAGCATCTCTGAACGCACAGTACGTCGAACTTTGAGGCAGATGGGCTACAGCAGCAGAAGACCACACCGGGTGCCACTCCTTTCAGCTAAGAACAGGAAACTGAGGCTACAATTTGCACAAGCTCATCGAAATTGGACAATAGAAGATTGGAAAAACGTTGCCTGGTCTGATGAGTCTCGATTTCTGCTGCGACATTCGGATGGTAGGGTCAGAATTTGGCGTCTACAACATGAAAGCATGGATCCATCCTGCCTTGTATCAACGGTTCAGGCTGCTGGTGGTGGTGTCATGGTGTGGGGAATATTTTCTTGGCACTCTTTGGGCCCCTTGGTACCAATTGAGCATCGTTGCAACGCCACAGCCTACCTGAGTATTGTTGCTGACCATGTCCATCCCTTTATGACCACAATGTACCCAACTTCTGATGGCTACTTTCAGCAGGATAATGCGCCATGTCATAAAGCTGGAATCATCTCAGACTGGTTTCTTGAACATGACAATGAGTTCGCTGTACTCAAATGGCCTCCACAGTCACCAGATCTCAATCCAATAGAGCATCTTTGGGATGTGGTGGAACGGGAGATTTGCATCATGGATGTGCAGCCGACAAATCTGCGGCAACTGTGTGATGCCATCATGTCAATATGGACCAAACTCCCTGAGGAATGCTTCCAGCACCTTGTTGAATCTATGCCTCGAAGAATTGAGGCAGTTCTGAAGGCAAAAGGGGGTCCAACCCGTTACTAGCATGGGGTACCTAATAAAGTGGCCGGTGAGTGTAATTATTATAGTAATTGTATATACATTTTAATAATAAAATATACATATATAAAACATTTTACACATGATTATTATAGGCCTGGGAAGTTTCTTTCTATCTTATGCACATGTAATCTTTATCTTATTTTAAAGAAAAGTGTGATTTTGTTTCTTGAGTATGAGGTAAGTATGAATCTTCTCATTATTAAATGATAAATCAAGAGGTCTTGTCAAATAAAGTTTCTTCTTTTTCTTTCACACATCACACACACACACACACACACACACACACACACACACACACACACACACACACACACACACACACATGTCTGGTTCGCTATCTTTGTGGGGACTCTCCATAGGCGTAATGGTTTTTATACTGTACAAACTATATATTCTGTCCCCTTACACTGCCCCTGTCCCTAAACCTACCCATCACAGGAGACATTCTGCATTTTTACATTTTCAAAAAACATTACTTAGTGTGATTTATACACTGTTTTCCTCATGGGGACCGCTGGCTGGTCCCCACAATGTAGGTGATTTCAGGTTTTACTATACTTGTGGGGACATTTGGTCCCCACAATGTAATATAAACATGAGCACACACACACACACACACACACGCACACACACACACACGCGCGCGTTCTGAACAAACGTGTCAAGCTGCTTCTGTGTTGCAGATTGTGTTGTGGCTCAGCTGGGATTTTTTTTTTTTTTTATCATTATTTTTTAGTAATCTACAGGTTTGATGAAATGCATTACATAAAAAATTGTCTTTGGCACATATTCATCGCTCGTGCGATAGCTTTGAGCACAGAGCCAGCAGTATAATTTTGGTGAAAAGCAGAATTTGATGAAAGGTTTAACTGGCTTTACTGAATTCACAGCCCTCTTTGCACAGTGCTAAATCTCATCTATTCATCCCTGACACATATCTTTCATTATAGTCGAAGTGAGACTTCAGACAAATATATGTTTGCTTTGCATCAGCTGAGGAATAATGCAATGTTTACTGTAGGATTGGGGGATTTCATTTGCTTTTTCATCCCTCAAACCAATGTAACGTACATGACTGATGTTCAGACAGTTAAACATGAAATTGTGGTTATTTAGAAGCACATTATTAATAATGACTAATTGCTCTCAGCTTTACTTGTATTTGTTTATTTGGGTGAATGTGCATTGATGTTAGCATTTGTGAATAGGTGAGGTGCGGTCACATGTCGGTTTGTGTCCTTTCTCCTTCCTAACTCTCCTCCTTATACATGTTAATCACATTGCAAGTAAAGGTTAAATGCAGATAAATGCTAATGTGCCTTTCGAATAACTTTGGAGTCCCTATATTTGTATTATCTTGTGTACAAATACCGTAACTAATTAAATAAGCACACACATGGGTCCATAAACATAATGATTCATATAATGTACAAACTGAATATTCTCTCTCCTAAATCTAAGCTGTTTTCTTCATGGGGACCAAAAATATCCCCACAAGGATATTAAGTAAGATATTGCCGTCTTTGTGGTTACATTTTGTTCTCACAACCCTATGTGGGTTTACCAGGACCACACACACACACACACTCAGGTAAGATTCTCTTGTACTCACCAAGACTGATTTTTTTCAATGAAAAACATAGTGTAATAATATTTACCACTATTACTGTTTTTCCAGTGTTTTTCCTTTTCTTTACCTTAATATATTTTCCAATGTAATTTATTAATCTGAACTTTCTGCATCATTTCTCCAGTCTTCAGTGTCACGTGATCCTCCAGAAATCATTCTGATTTGGTGCTCATGAAACATTTCTTATTATTATCATCAATGTTGAAAAATAATGTGCTGCTTACAGTTTTTTACAGTCGCTAGGACCCCTTTTTCAATACTTAAGTCACTTTTTCAAAACTCTTCACACAGTTCTCCTAACCAACTTTCAGCTCGGCACAGCAGTTCATTTCACATTCAAAATGCACTAAAACTACCAAATCACTTCATACATGTCTCAAATCAACACATTCTTCCATAACACTAGCAAAGGTTGACAGCTAACAAACACACTTTGTCACCCACAAAACAATAACATAAAAAACACTAACAACAGGTAACTTTATACAATGTTTTCCTATGTAAATGCTTTCTTTCTTCTACCTCTCTACTGTTTAGAATTCACTGCAATATATGTTACTAGAATGAATCAGACATCATGCAGTTATTATATTTTATGTTTTTGGAGTAATTCCAAAGTATAAAAATGTGTATACACACCATCCACCGATACAGATACAATAGGAATCAGCTGTGGTTGGTCCAATTGTTTTTATACCATTTAATTTTTAGATTCTAAATATATTTCATTACAATATTACTGTAGAAATGTGGCAAAATGCTGTCTTATTCAGTTTTGTATTATGTTATTGTTTTGAACGTAAGTTTAACAGTTTTGAAATCAGTGTGTAAGCATGTGCAAATTGGCCTGTCGGTACACAGAGTTTTGGCGGTTGTTGTGTCGAAGTGAGAAAAGAATTAATGTAATTTGAAAGATGTAGTCATTGAATGCATTTTGTGCCAAAGCACTGATAAATGATCCACAGTTTAGCCCACATATACTTCTGTTGTGCTCACTGTGTGAAGAGTTTTGAAAAAGTGACCTAAGTATTGAGAAATGTGTCCTAGCGACTGTAAAAAACTGTAATATTTTGATGGTATATATTGGTGGAAAAAAAAATATATAAGCAGAATTTTCATTCATTTTAACATTTTATTTTACATTTTGGATAAGGCACCATAAGTTAAACATAAAAGAATGACACCATTATAATGTCAAAGAGGTAAATGCATTCAATTTGTCAGCAGTTTTGCACATTTATTTAATTGACAAAACATTTGTCAAAAGCAATAGAAGTCAATGGTGTAAATATTCCAGAAGTATGTGGTGCATCACTACCTTTGTCAATCATGCTAACTTTAGTTTGTCATACATTGATATATAGATAGGATGATCATATTAAATGGTTAAAAAAGAATCACCCTGAATGGTTAAAGTTGTCTGTTAAAGGTCTGTCTACTCAAGGGTTAATATCTGTGTAGATATCATGCGTAAAACATCCTCCACGACACGACAGCTGTGTAGCACAGACATTTACTGACGTTTGACAGAGAGTTCAGTTTCATCTTCAGCTTATGCGGTCTGACTCTTATTATCCTTAATCTCAACCACAACTGCTGCTGTCACTCTTGAGGAATCCAAACCGTGAGAGTGAAACGAGAAGAGACTGTCGGTGCGTGCGAGAGCGTGTGTGTGTGGAAGGAAATTACTTTGTTTGCTAAAACAGCAAGTCGTATAATGCACCGGTCCCGTGTGTAGGGTTTGGTGTTTTGTCATCTTGGGGTGTCAAAGGTCAAATCTGTCTGTAATACTTGGCATTCGTCTCCCTCGTCACGTCATGGGGAAGTTCAGCTATGAGACTCGGAGATAGACAGAAAACGCATTTACATCAGCAGCAGACTGTGCATTTAAGGACATTAATCTTTCTCAAGTCTCGAGTTCCTGTTGATGCCTCAGGGCGACTCTTGTCATCGCTAGTGAGTTGTCAAAAGTGCGTCTCTCTCATTTCTCAGTCAAAGTAGGTGCGGTTTCAATGTACCATGGAGGTTGAAAGAGTAAAAACACACTCTATTTAGATGTCAGTGGAGTTGTGGCAGTTTGAAAACGAATCTTGATGAATTAAAAAGGAGCATTCAATAATTTAAGTTCCAATAAAAGTTTTAGGAGCAAGAGACAATATAGATAAGCTTTTCTTAAGCTTTGCATATTAAACTAAAAAGTGAATGAACAGCGCTCTCTTCCACCCTCTATACCCACGAATGAGGTGCCCTTATAGCAAGACATCAAACCCCCAAACTCCCCGGTTTTCTGTGTGTGTGTTGACTTCTCACTGCTCCTAATGTGTGTGTGCACTAACTTGAATGGGTTAAATGCAGAGGACAGATTCTGAGTATGGGTTATAGTACTTGGCCTTCCAGTCACTTTCAGTCTTTATCTAAAAAGTCTTTTGATTATTACACTTTATTTTAAGGAGTCTTTGTTACAGTGTAATTATACATTTAAGTACTGAGTAATACTAACTAACTAATGTACTTACTATAGGGTTAGATTTAGGGTTGGGTTTAGGGTGAGTTGTAGAGATGCACCGATCGACCGACTGGCCGATTTTCCACATGATCGGCCCAGACCGGTAACCGGCCGGTCAGTCACTCGGTTTTCCGATTTCGAGCTGGTTGGCAGGGCCACACGTCAGCTGTGCATTCTTGCTCTTTTGATACACACCCACCTCCTCTCACTCACTCGTCTTATTCGCTCCGGTTAAATAGTGCTTGTATTGCGCATAATTTTACTAATTCCCGCAGGTTTTTATAACTGATCTAATTAAGTGGCACGCACAAGCCACCTCTCTGGCCTTGTCCACACTAATACGTTTTCGTTTTTAAAAGTCATTGTCTCTCCGTTTTGGCCTTCAGTCCACACTGAGACGGCTTTTTTAGCAACAAAAATTAAGCCTTTTGAAAACGCTCTCCAAAGCGCATACATTTGAAAACTCAGTTTCCGCGATGTGGACTGTGAAAACGGATGTATTTTAGAAACGATGACGTAAGTTTAGTCATGTGACGCATATTGAACCCTTAGATCTTCATGTTTATACCGGTATTGTACCTGTTGTGTGCAATTCACTTTCGTGCAGTTGTTAAAATGTTACTTTACACTCTCTTCATATCACAGTCCTGCAAAGATGACTGAAAATTCACTCGCATTTGCTGTCCTGCGGCAAACCATGAGAGTAGTTGCGTTTTAGACCAAACATATAATGTTACGTGAGAGAGACCTGGGCGCATTGGTGAATGGTGAGATATTTTGCTAAATAAAATGATCCTGCCAGAAGAACTGCAAAAGAACTTGATTATGTCTTGTTTTGTCTGTAATATCTCAGTGAGCTTTTATGATTTTTTACACATGCGCTGTAAGGTGAATTTAGCGTTTTCCGACGTTTCAGAGTGGATAAGAAATTTTTGGAAAACGATAATGTGCACGGAGAGCGTTTTGAAACAAAAACTCCTTTCAAATCTATCCGGATTCATGTAGACATAGCCTCAGTCTTAAGCAGCTTGTGAGTCGCAAGTACCAAAATGAGTGGCTTACTACGCTTAAATGGTCAAATACACAAAAAATTACTGAGTATTCAATTAAACACAGGCAGTTTTGGAACCTAATTAGTTAAGAAAGATAACGCAAGTTATGTAACAGTATATCACTCTCTGCTCTTGACTGAATGACTGTTGTAACTCATTGTAAGCGTTAATCTGTATTTCATTTTCACAATGAAGACTATCCAGTCTATCCACCTGAATATACTGTACACCCACCTGAAAAACATAAAGCTGTTTTTATTTAATATCTCTCTTTATTCTATAGCATTTATTTGTGCTGCTGTTTGAAATGTGTTTATTTTGTCTTATTTTATTTCTGTCTTTTTACTTGTTTTTTTTAAAAATGAAAATAAAAGAAGAAAAGATTTTTGTTTGTATATGCTGCCAATCATAGTTATCAAAATCGGAATCGGCAGAAATCGGTATCGGCAGGTCACAGTTACAAAAGAATCGGAATTTGGCAAGAAAATTGCAATCGGTTAGTTTCTAGTAGTTAGTTGTATTTATGCATGATTTATGGTTAATACTAGTAACTACATGTAACGTTTAATAAGGACACTGTAAAATAGTGTTACCAGTTCTTTTAGCTAAAAAAAAATAGAAAATGTTTTTTTTTTATCGTCCTCACCAAGGACACCTTAGTTTATCCCCATCCACATTCCTGTCCAGCAAAGTGCCCGTTTTACTCTATGAATACTGCTAATGCTAATCAGAGAATACATCTCGCTAGGTAATCTTCCATACTAAATATTCATAACATCGCCAAGAGGCTTATTGTACTTAGAACATTGATTTGGGTTTGCACAGTTCCACACAATTTAAGCAAAGACCTGATTGGAATGTCAAAATACTCCTTCTCCATTACCGAAGTCTTGTCTTACCCAAGCAGAACTGATCTGAGCCTCCTGACTGATTGTATTGCTTGTGGTAAACATGCTCTGCTCCTCCATGTGCTTCAAATTGTCGTTTGGTCGATGAGGATATTTGCTTTTTTGTGCTAACTTTTTAATTGTAATTTGATGGAGACAATTGTGATCTATATTGCATACTGTAGGCTATTATAAATTCCAGCCTACAATATTGAAACATATAGTGTGTATATGTACACATACCTCAATGTTACAGTATTGCCTTTAAAATGGCTCTATACATTTGTTTGTGTGTTATTGGTTAGAGAATAAAACATTAAATTGACAATCAATCAAATCACTTAAAACTTATTACTGTAGTTTGTAATGCATTAAAAACCGAACAAACTGCATAGCTAAAGGGCAACAGATTATTTATTTTACATATAAGCTATATGTATAATTTGAAATCTCTTGCGCTAAATAAAAAAAACACACATATTACTACAGTAAAACAATATTCATATTATGCAGTTTTAATCCCTTGAGGCTACTGTAATATTGCAAGTCAATTTTTTCAATATTGGTGCCTGGTGAACAGTATTAAATACGGTTACTGAGACCAACACTGAGACTATTTGGAAGTCAATTGCAGGAATTTCAAATGATAAAATGATGCAACTTTAATGACACAAATGCAATGCTGCATTTTGCTAAAACGATTGGAGACTTGTAGGCTATACATGCAAGCTAGTCAGAATAAACCATAAGATTTTACTCTAAAATCTAGATTTTTATTTATTTATTATTATTATTATTATTATTATTTTTGGCTACTCGTTACACCAAAACATTTAGTTTGATATGGACTATGGTTTGATCTTGGAAATTTCAGAATGTTCTGATTGTAAAATAAATTGGAATGGCATTTGTTTTGGTTTGTTAGAAGGTCAAATAAATATTTTATCTTCGGCTATGCAGATTTGTCGATTTAATGATGAACAACAACAGCGATAACCGCAGGATAGTTTCAACTATTGAGACGATCGTAAAGGTCAGTAATGCTCCACCTACCAGCCTATAATCTGCACTGCTGTGCAAATGATCTCAATTTGAACCATAGGCAATCAATAGGGTTCTTTTTTTTTTTTTTTTTTTTTTTTTGTAGAAAACCATGAAATTACTCTGTGGGATACGTATTTGGTTATATGTTAATGTGAAGCTCAGCTGTGAACTGATGTGATTATTGTGAACATACATTTTTTTTCTTCTTTGTATGAGACAATTCAGGTAAAATTCTACTCAAACAGCACAGCCAATTTGTAGATTAAATCAATAGAAAATGGTTGAAATCAAGCAGAGTCTGTTGAATGAGTTGAATCTGTTGGACTGTTGATGTCATAGTAAATCACTTCATGTCATATTAGGATGGCTATTATTATTAACCAAAAAGCCAAATATGCAGTGATGTTTAATACAGCAAATATTGCAATACTAAAGTAAGTGACAACTTCAGTCTTTATTCAAAGTGTTTATTTCTAATCCTTTATTCATTGTTAATAATTGTCCTGTCACAATTATTGATTAATCATCTGATCACAATTATTTGACATAACAACAATCGTTGTTTAGAATAAACATTTATTAATTTGGAAGATGAAATACTGCCCTATCAATCTTAATGTATGGACTAGTTATGTTATGCACCTCATTACTTGTGTATGCACAACAATATCTGATGAAATTTCATGATACTTTCCCTAACTTTCCATTTTTTAATCCTATAAAAACACTTAAAGGTTAATTCTTTGCATGCTAAAAATTCCTTTTTTTTTTCCAACAAGTAATGTTTCAGTCAATCAATCAACATTGGAGCAAAAGAACAGCATACACTACAAAACTCGAGCTTGTTTAATTTAAGGTATTGATCAAGCAATTAGTTTTCTTGTTATAGATAATGAGGGAATAATGTAGATATAATTGTGGCCACTACGTCTTGTTTCAAATCAATAGACGTCACAGTCATAGACCAGTCATTGCTTCCTGAGGCGAACTTGATTACATGACTACACCATTTTGTTTTGTTTTTGTAATAATGACCTGAATATTGCAATATTAAGACAATTGGACTGATTGTCAGTATGCTATTGCCTGTGACATTTTCACAAAGTTTCATGCATTTTGACACCAGAAACTCAATAACAAGTTCTGTTTTATAGCACAGCACTTTTTGCAGCGTTGAATCGCAGATCATTAGAACTGCTAAAACTGCATTTCATTTCATGAAAATGGGAAAACTTTTGTACTGATATGCGTCACTCTTATTGGTTTATTGATATTTGTTTTACCGACTTGCCTTATGCTGACCAACAAAATGTACACATAAACAAATCTCTGTTTCAGATTCAGCCTTCAAATGCTTGTTCACTGTTGAGGTTTTGATTTGATCTCCAGCTGATGTTTTAGCTTATATCTCAGTGGTTTTCTGAGACTCCAAACAGAAGATACAACAGGCCCTCACATGCATGATGAAAAACAAATGCACAGTTTCACCACACTGTAGAGCGTTACAATTGATTTTAAAGATATAAAACTAGATTGGCAGGCATGCAGTGAACTCGCCATGCTAACTCTGGTCCACTGAGAAGAGTCACCTCACCTGTGAGTTTTCAATGGCATTTAACCCTCTATACATAATCATTTATAAAAAGATGTGAAGAAAATTTTAAATACAATGATATATTTAACCAAAAAAATAATAATTTAAATTTTGAATGACATTTAAAAATTTAAATCTGTTTGCCTTGTGCTTGACCTTTTTGAAAGAAGTGAAGGAGACATTAGCACATGTTCGGTCACATGCTATCAAAACACCATAGAAATGCATATAAATTCCATTAAAAAAAATATATCATTGTACATCCAAATGTGTTTTCTAAAGTTTTTGGTCATTTTCAATGCATATTTTGTAAAAACAAATAACAAGATAAAAAAATCTGTGCGCCATGCATAGGTTATAGGCCTACATATTTTCTGTGTAGCTGACACTTTTGTTCTCCCAGACTTCTAGACTGAAACTTCTCCTAGACTGTTTGTCCGAATTTCACCAAAATGTAATCATATCATCTTCAGACCGTGCCGACAAAATATTATGGATTCCATGTCGATAGATGAAACCGTTTTTTTACACTGCAGCAGCAAAGTTGAGGCATGATGCCAAAATTACTATTCAGGCTTTATCTCTGCAATGCCTCGACATATTGACACCAAACTTTGCATGTCTCATCTTCACCTCACTCTGACCACACCACATCAAATAACTGCGCTGCCTATTGGCCGAAAGTGATAAACCGTTAAATCATATTTTTATTTACTGTATATATTTATTCAGTCATTTTGCCTAAAATTATCTTTAAATGTCTTTAATTGCTCATTGTTGCAGTTGGTCTGACACTCCTTCGTCTCATGTCTTATCGTCTTCTTGCGCTTGGCCCCGATAATTGCTGCTTGCAGCAATATTTATTATTAGTGTTAGTATTATTATTACATTGAGACGTGGCTAAATTCTTCAGTAATATATTTCTGTCACAATTTCAAGTTAAATCAAACTTTTATTTTGATGGGTTGCCATGAAGACCTTTGAGTTTCTGTGTTTTTATGATATTATGGTGATAGTTTTCTCAAATGAAATGGTAAAATGCTCATGAAGTGACTCTCAGCTCATGAATGAGACTCTGAAGTGACTCATGCTCATGAAGACTCTCATCCTATGGCGTCACCTATATGACGCCATAGGATGAGAATGCGTTGCAATATTCATGATTCTGAAGCTGAAAATACAGAATTATTTTAGACGAATATGTTTGCACTCTGTCACTGACTACAGATATATTCAAAATAATGTAGGCCAATTTTTACTGGTAACATAAGACATTTGGCATTATCAGAACCCACACATATTCCCCCATTGGATTATTATACATTATATTCAACATTATATATGGTAGTTTAAACTCTGTAAACCTTTTTTTTTTCTCACACACAGACATTTTTATTTCAGCTATACACACTACATATTGTCACTATCCACGATACATATTGTTGTATTTTTGTATTGCAATATATTGTGACACAATATATTGCTACACCCCTACTGTATCACAATAAGATTTAAGTGTACTGACCTGCGTTAATTTTTTTTTTTTTTTTAAAGTTCTGTGAAATTCCGCATTATACAGTACATTTCATTTTTATGACTGGAATCCGAGATTCTGTCCGCGTTTTCCGCATTGAAATCATAGGGCCCTAGATGTAGTAAAATAATTGTGGAAAATTATTTTCAGAATTACTCCTATATAGAGGGTTAATTCAACAGATGCTGCACCTGCTTGCTTAGAACTTTGACAAAGCTTGCCGATAATGACAGCATTAATACCCGAAAACATTAAAATTTGCTTAAAAATGTATGCTTGAGCAGTAGCCTAACAGTTACAAATGTGAGCCATGGTGCTTATGTGGCAACACATTGTCCCATATAATTTCCTGGCTTCTCCCCACTATTAGTTAAAAGTGCTGCACAAAACGATTACTGTGTTTATCAACCATTCGGTGTTATCAGTTGAATGGCCTTTATGGCAGTTTAAAACAGTGTAGCTGCTGATTTCAAACTCGGTTATGAATTTCAAGAGGTTAAAGAAATCCTTTAAAACCTTTTAAAGAAAACCTGCTCCACACACAAGGGGTCATAGTTTTCCCTCTGCTTTTTGTGAACTCTGTGGATAGACTCAAGGATTGTGTGAGTGCATTTATCTAGAGCCTACACACAAACGCTTTTCTTTATTTCTCTCTCACTCAGTCTGTTACTTTTTGTTTCTGGATAGTGAACATACTGTCAACTGTCAACCGGCGGCAACTGGTCATTATAATCAGGGCATGTATAATGCTGAAGGAGTTTATTTTGTGTAAATGCATAAATAAGTACTTAAATATATGCTTAAATATGTATTTATTTAAAGTTGATGAATAAATATAGCCTACAAATAAGTATACATGAATGAGTAACTGAATACGTTTAAAAATTTATTTGTAGTTTTTTTTTAAGGTTTGTTGTTGAAATGATTTTAATATGTGTGAAGAAATAGATCAGAGACATGAAATCTGTACGAGATGGTCAAATTTGAGTAGTGACCATTTTACAAAAACCGTGGACTGTCTCAATTGTCCGATCAGAATCAAGTGTTCAAGAGAGCCGTGCAGTAAACAGAAATCATGTGCCAATGTACCTCTTTCTTTTTGTCTCAGGTAAGCCTTTTTCTGCCTTATGGACTGACCGACACTTATTTCTTTTAGACATGTGAGATTGTTTGCTCTACGAGCTGATTATATCAGCAGTCTTTCAAACAATTTGTAGATGGGCTTTTAGATTAGATGTGACTTATATCTGTCTGTCAGTGTACAAACATTATCTCTGTCGCTGCATGTCATTTATTCCTTCATCTCATCCCAATTTTATCTGTCGCAACAGACCAGCAGATGAAATAGCTAAGGATTTCTCATTCCTTTCTTCATCGCTGGAACAGAGAAGTCTCATGAATTTTCAAGTTGTATATCCTTTCCTCTAGTAGTGTGCACATATCAATCTAACCCAGAATGCCCCATGCTGTTTGCCATTGAGATGCTTCATGGTGGTGGGATTTAAGTGTGTTGCATGTAACAGTCACGGCAACAATACAGTGGGTCAGTATGGATTCCAGTGGTGGTCCAAAGAGTCTGCATGGCTGTGCAACTAATAGCAACCGCTATTATCCTACTGTAATGCAGCTTGGGTGGAGGAAATATGGATAAGAAAGAAGGGAAGAGATCCGTTTGACAATTATACGACCCACCATAGGAGTGTGGCTCTCTGGAGAACCACATTCTCTTTAGTTTCTTCCTCGTATTTTTCAGCCATGATGAATAGATCAATTTGCTCTCTCTCATAGAGCTGAGATAATGACAAATGCAGAAGAGGGCTAAAAGCCGACAGTTCTGGGCCACTAATGACGCATTATATCATTTGATTGGGAAGCTGTGTGGGGTTAGGAAAAAAGAAAAGAAAAAAAATCTGTAGAAAACAGTTCATTTTGTGACACACGGTTGTGCTTAAACCTCATGTTCTGATGATATTGACTACTGTTTTCATGGTTGAGGCACCAGAGACTCCAGTTTCTAAATTAACCTTGTTTTTCTTTTAAGTTCATACAGTCAAAACCAAGTAGGTAGATATTTATTCAGTAGATATGATTGGTATCCATTAGTAATGTTATATTTTTCTGTTTGCAGTTAATATGACCCCAAAAGCAGCAAAAACTTTTTTTGAATACATTTTTTATTGCAGCCTCAAAGAACATAAACTCAAAACATAATTGTTATCAAGTTTTTTTGTTTTTAACCAAAATTAAAACTATTAAAAACATTTCTGTTAATTGAGATAAAGTATAAATAAATAAAATAAAATATAGATATTAATTGAAAAACTTAAACTAAATGAAAATGAGAAGTTGTTTAGCAATAAACTGAAATAGGAGTAAATCAGTTGAAGCACTTGTACGTTATTAACTAAAATTACTTGAAATTAAACATTAAAATGAAAATAAAAAAAATAAATCTAATTCAAAATATGAATAAAAATAAAAACACTGTTTTTGTTTAAAGACATAAAATTATAAATTTTAAGACATTTTGTAGAAATATCAGAAAAAGAAAAAATCTGATACCTCAATGTTAAAGTTGAGATGAAACAGTAGTGTTGATTGGATTTGGAGAAGTCCTGCTTACAATAAACAAACAAAAAAAAGAAACATGCACAGATAATGAAGAATAATATATAACATGCATTTAGAAAGAACAGATACAGTGAATTTTTATTTCATGCTGACTTTAAGTATGTTTTTGAGCAATTAAAATGGTCTCTGAGACCCCAAAAAGAACCAGAAGGTAAAATCATAAATATTGTTCAAGTGACACATTTCTTTTGTTTTCTGTCATTTTTTTGCTATCTCTATTCTGTTTCCTCACTGTCAGTTCTGTCTCCTACACTGGTTCGAATTATGAGAGCCTGGCGGTATCACTTGACGGCCCTAATGAAAATAGATGAGTGGATAAAATATATCGGACTGGACATGTGACAGTCCATTGTCTCTTCCCGTCACTGAGCAACGGCGCGTTCCATAGCTCACCTCTCAGGAAATGAAGTCGTCGCAGCTAACGCGAAGTGTAATGACAGCAGACAGAGGGGAGCTCTCTCACTTTAGTTCTGCTTTTTATTTCCATTGAATAATGAGCTGATGGAGGGAACTGACAGAGAGAGGGAGGGTTGAGAGGAATGATCCTCAACGTGCTCAGATTTAATCCATTTCCAGAAATATTCTTTGTGCGTTTCAGATGCTTATGCGGTACGGTTAGTTGTGGTTTCGATGCAAATTTCACTGTTATTAAAGTTCAGGTGACACTTGAAACTTTACAGCTCATTTTCCAGAATAAACAAATGAAAATGAACTGCAAATAAATAAGGAAGACTGAAGGTTTATTTTTGTCAATTTCTGTATTTCCAATTAAATTTTGGGGCCTGTTAGTAGCTTTTCAGCAAACTGTAAACAATTAAACGAATATGAATATTAAAATCATATACACATACTCTATATTAAATGTATTTTAAGGAACTGTTTTTTAAAAAACAGCCTAGTGATTATTATTTTCAATAGGGTGTTGAGTTATTTATTGTTTGTCTTACTGTATTTATTGTATTTTATTATATTGTACCATGTCTGTAATTTCTGTATTTTACCTCCATTTCCTGTTTTGTAGTGTATGGGTGTGAGAAAAGCTCATTATAAAAATGTATAATGATTGCTATTTATACTATTATTATACATTTTACTTTTTATAACAAATCAATTACATTTAAATTAAACTTGCCCTGCCTTGACATTTATGTGAAAAAAAAAAAAAAACTTGTTCTGAATCTTTTACACCAATTACACATGGACTTTGATTTATATGTGCTCTATTCAATGTGTTGTTCTATTTTTGAAGATGAAATTTCCAAAGCAATATTGCACAAGAAACTTGCACTTAAAAACCAAATCAATTCTGTAGTGGAATGAGTTATGCATTCAATACCCAAAACAATGCAGCACCCAGCATGCCCAAGCCACACTTCCACTACAGTAGTGTCAGTTGGAAAAACAGTCTGATTATTTTTCACGCCTGGAGCCAAGAGAACCAGTCAAAGAATCTTTCCTCTCTCCAAAACGAGGCCTTTCAACCCACTAGGATCTATGCAGCTATCCAAGCGGGTCAGAGGTCACAGCATGTAAAAATAGTAGCTTGACATCCATCCTCCCTGATTTATAATGCATGTCAATATCCAGAGCAGTTACTGAACACAGACTGTACAACACTGAGTACCGGCGGCATTGGCTCAGTGTATTCAGTTGGCCACAGTCCATCATCTGTGAGAAATAAAAGTCTCAAACAAGTCCAGCACTAGAGGCAGAGGGACGTGACATGACTATTAATGATTTTGCTTTTGTTTTAAGGGTGTTAATGATTACTGGCACAAAACTAATGGTGTAAATGTTAGTTAAACATGGCTGACCACAAAGTGACCAGAGGGTTGTGAAGTGCTGAATCAAATTACGTTTATGGCATACTTAAACGAACTATCCTAATGAATTTCATATCAATAAACATTTCTGAGTTACTGAGGCAATCTGGATGAATGGAACATGCCAAGTGCAGTAAAAATCCACTGTATTAGACTGTCATTAAATGTTCTCACTCTGTAAATGTGACTTGCTTCATCACTTGACAGTGATTTTATTCAATTATACATGAACTAATTAAAGATATTAGTGGCTACAATATTACATGCATTTATATATTTAGGAATACATTTATTAATTATTGAATTAATAAGCTATGGATAGTACATGCATTTCCAAGGGAAATATATTGTCAGGTGTAGCTGTTTTATTGACGTCTTTTCATGCACTACATGTGTGATTTATACATTTCAGTAAGTTGTAGGCTACTGTATTTATCAATATAGTTTGTGATGTTCATGTTATTTTTTCATGATGTAACTAGTAGAAAAAAAGATCGGTTCAACTTTTTAAGCACGTCATGCTGCTGTTTAAACCAACGCAACTAGTCATCTTTCACACCACATTTCACACCAGCTTTGTAATGAATTTGATGTTATTTTAAATCTGATGCTTTTTTTTTATCAAAAACAGGCCTACAATAAAACACAAATTTTTTTTGCTTATGATCGCTTGCACGGGCGGCTCATTGAGAATTGACAGAGTGCATAATTTCAGAATGATCGTATTTGCTTTTTGAATTCACATGAACGCCACCACAAAGTTGTAAATAATTTAAACAAAATCATATTTTGTTGCTTCTTGCAGGTTTTAGAACACTTTCAAATTTAAATGTCCAGCAGTGTTGTGACTCTAAAAGCATGTTCAGTTTTATCCAAAACAGATAAAACTATGAATCTGGCTATGTTTTTTTTTACAGTGTTGGTGTATTTAGATATTATCTTTGAACGTGTTCACTCACTCACGGCAAGAATCAATGATACCACAACATTGCACAGCTTCTGGTTGAGAATGAAATTCCCGAAGAAATTAGATAACCTTTCACAGGTGCAAATATGTTGGTTGGTTTATATTGACTCAATATTAGATTAGGTTTTTAGTATGGTACTTTTAAATGTTTTTACTTTTACTATGGTAACTTTGTAATGTCATGGTAGCTGACGCCTTTGACTTGTTGTATTGTTAGTTCTGTCATGTTTGGTATGGTAATGGATATGACAATATTGATATATTTGGTCTTGGGGGAATAGATCTTATACGCTCCTGCTGCTGTTGGTTATTGCTATAGATGCTGCTGCACAGCAAGTACGGGACTTGCAACTGCCAATACATACACAGACACACTGCTGTGAGCAAGTAAGACATGTTGCTGCTGCACAATAGAGCATACATGAATTACCTATAGCAGATCCATACAGGTGGAGCTGGGGAAGGTGGAGGGTTTCTGAAAGCGCGCTGCACTGCCACAGCAATTGCTGACCAAGTATTTGAAGGTTGAGCAGAGAGCTCATTGGCCACTGATACAGCAGGAACCAATCAGCTGTGCCCTATATAGAATGATATGATATCAAGCAGATTGAGTTAAGGACCTATTAACATGTGCCATCTAGAGTTTCATTGCAAAACTTTGTATTTTTGCAAAGTCATCTGCTGAAGTCTATTGCAGTCTATAATACGGTTGCAGATACTGTCAATTTGCTATCGAGTGTTCACAGATCGGCTTTTACCATTCCAATGTGGCGAACGGCTTACGCACATAGTGAATAAATATTAAATAATAAATACAAATAATTTACATAATTAAAAAAATATATATATTTTTATTAACTGCTAATCTGGACCCGTAATAATAATTTGGTAACTCTTTAGTTTAGGGTCCAATTCTCACTATGAACTAGTTGCTTGTTAGCATGCATATTACTATTATTGACTGTTTATTAGTACTTATAAAGCACATATTAATGCCTTATTCTGCATGACCATATTCTACATCCTTTAATCTGTAACACTTTAAAATAAGTGTAATAAAGTAGCCTACTTACAAATCATTTGCAAACTTTTAGTTTATAATTAATTAATTTATAAACTGTTGTTATAAATTAATATACTATATACAAATAGCGAGTTCTTCATTCATTGTCACTGTAATTAACAAATTATTATTGTTTATTTAGCTCATATGTAAAGAGTTAGACAATGCTTTGTTAACAACTTATTAACAGTACATTGTTCTCACTTTAGGTCATGGGAAATGGGAAAATTACATTCATCAAGTGCTTTAAACCAACCTTTATTGGACATTAATTTCATTATTATTATTATTATTTTAATAATAATAAGTAAATTTTTGTGAAGAAGAAAAAAAGTTGTTGTTTTACTGCCAGTAGTGTTAATTTCAGTGAATCGTGAATTGTACTCCAGTGAATTGTATTAATAGTTGTTTTTCGAGTTTTGCCAACAACAAAAAAACATTCCAAAGATTCACACTCCAATAAGCCTATGTTGGTTTGTGCATATCATTTACAATAAGCTCTATCATGTTTTTTTTTTTCATTAAGCCCATCTGCTGCTAAAAATGGGCACCTGTCGCCCCAATTCACTCTTGGTTGTTATGGTAACTTAAACATTGTTTTCTTATGTGAACACTGGTCATCATGACAGCTTCAAACCGCTGAGCTTGACGATTGTCATTTATGAGAAATGGACCAGCGTGAAGACGGGCCTGAAATAGCAGGAGGGGGCCAGGCTTCTGTGCCCTGGATGAAACCGAGACTCATCAATCAATGTCAAAGACGCTCATCAGGGATTCCACCAAGCCATAGGTCCCGCCTTCCAGGGGGTATTATAGAAGTGGTGGCCACTGTCAGTCTATGTGTGTGGACACACCTCTTTTCTCAATGTTGTTTTACAAGCAGTCATAGTCAACTTTAACTGAACACACATGCAGACACACACACACACACACACACACAAACACACACCACCTTGATTCAACCTCAAGGATCTTGACGTACATCGATATAATGTGTCATATAGTATTTAAGATTTCATGTGACGGGTATCTCTGACAGCAATTGATATCTTCTTGTTAGAGAATGCAGAATGCAGAGAGTTCATGGAGAGGTAAACTTGTCTAAAAAAAGTCATAAAAAAATATGAGCTGTGTTATCTCAAACTTTTATTGTATTTCACAGTTAACAAAGGCCACATTTGAATTATGACATAATTCTGTATCATTACTCTGTTTATTTCACATACAAGCTAAAAAACAAGCTTAACTAATCTGGTTTGCTGGTTTCCCAGGCTGGTCTGTTGGCCGGTTTAAATGTTTTTTTTGACACTTTTCACACTGGGAAACATCTTGCAATCGAATCAGTTGAATTCATTCATTAATCATTTATTGAAATTTGTGAAGCATTTCAAACAATTAATAAAAATGTAATAATGTAATTTAATGTAATTTAGTAAAAAGTTATATATCATGCTTTGAAATGCAGTGAAGTAAAAGTAAGGTAACACTTTGTTTTTTACTTTGATGGTCCACTTTAGACATTCTACATACTATAAGTACTTTGCACCTACATGTCAACTTATTCTATAAACCTTAACCCAACACTAACCAATACTCTGAAAGTTAGTTTACATGTGAAGAGTTCAGATGCAAAAGCCTCTAAGTGCCATCTGAAATTTTCTTCTAGAATGATAATTTTTATCAAGCTTGTTTATTTAAGTTCAATAATTTCACTTAAGTGACAATTAATAGGTAATTTTCATAGCCATTTAAGTGAAATTACTGAACTTAAATATACGAGCTTGATAAAAATTATCATTCTAGAAGAAAATTTCAGATGGCACTTAGAGGCTTTTGCATCTGAACTCTTCATGTAGTTTTAAAGTTATAGTTAGTAGAATGTGGACCATCGAAATAAAGTGTAAACAAAAGCAACGATTTCCCTAAAAAAATCGTAAAGTATTTATAAAATACTCTGATAAAGTGCAGTAACAGAGTACTCACCAACATTGACCAGGTAAAACAATCAAATAGTCTTAGGCTGGTTTAAGCTGTTTATTTATTTATTTTTTAGCAGGTCAGGACTCTCCTTCATTGTATTTTCAGTAAACAACTCAAAATATTTAATAATGAGAAACGTTTTGGAAACAGATGAACTTTTGGGTGACAGCTGAATCAATCATTAATGTCAATACCTAGAGCGCTCCCTGAAATATAATTACATAAATCAAAATAAAACAAACAAATCTATCCACTCTATGCGGTTGTTCAGAATGGAAAGTGAAAAGAATGGGTCCCTCTGGTACACGGAGATAGATTCACATGTTATTAATTCATGATATCTACCATTTCCAACAGTTCAATAATAAATATCAAAAGAAGGCACCAGGTCTGTCCACTAAAACCCCACCCCTCTCCTCCTCTGTGTGAAAAGCATAATAAAGAGAAGAAGAGCCGAGACAGGAGAAATGTCTTGACTTGGGCCTCAGTTGTACCCCATGGAGTGCTGGAGAATAGAGAGATGGCATCATCTCATGCATAATTTATGAGTGTATATTAACCCTGAGTAGAGCTGCTACATCAATCAAGACAACCTGCCATAACAGGACTTGTGTGTCTGTGTGTGTGTGTGTGTGTGGTAACCGCTGCATGTAAGGATAAAAAGTATAGTTTTTCTTTTTTTTCTTTTTGTGTATTTTGGTTTGTCTATGTTTGTGGGAATGGATGTGCAAGAGCACTGTTTCCACGCCTGAAAGCACAACTACAGATCATGCCGTGTGTATGTGGGTCAGTAAAAAAGATGACCAATCATGGCAATTTCTGTGGTCGTGGCTCTTACGTCATACAGTGAGAGAGATTCAAAGATGGCCGTTGTCAAGGTCTTGCTACCAAAGATAGCATGCAATAATTTTCTGACAGTGTCAGAAATTTAGCATGATCATCTCACAGTGCGTTTGCTGCTATGACCTATGTCTACTGACTAGCCAAATAAAAGTGCATCATGAAATGGCGTATTGATTAACGCGAAGGCGCTAAAGCTTAAAACTACTTACCTCAAGCATTTGCAAAATTGGCATGCCAGGTTAATGTAATTTAAGTCGAAATTACTTACACATCTAAGTTGATTATACTTACAAATTTAAGGCGGCAACAGTCATGATGGTCTGCACGGGTCCTCTCTATGACATCATTTCCTGTTTTAAGTTTGACATGTTTTAAGTTTGACATCACATGATTTGGTGAAGATGTTTAGTTATTTTTTTAAAAGCTATAATAAAAAGTATACCAAGCTTAATTTTATTTTACTTCAAGTATTCCATTCTTTCACTTTGTTTTTGACTCCATTTGAGCATTAAATGAGCGTGAACTTGTTTATGCATGCACTTGTTGTTATAAATGAATACATAAACATACAGTATCAGAAATGAGAGCGTTAGGGGCGTATGCATGTGTGTCTATTGTTCAGTGTTGCTTTATTAGCATTAATCTAATGTTTGTGGTTTGTGTCTTTGCAGTGAAAGCTACTTGGTCAGTCTGAAAGCTGCTTTCAGGTCATGTGCTTTGACTCTGAAAAAACCCACCCACTAATGTAATTAGTCACACGTCTCCAAACTACCATCCAAAAGACCTACAGTATAAGCTCCGAGGCTCCATAGAAATATTCATGCGCATTATTTTTTTCGATCATTGTGACAATTATGTAAGCAATTGTTTACTGTCTGAATCATAGGTGCACTCTGTTGTTCTCAGCATCCTTCCATCATGGTATTGTCTTGTTTACGTGGGTTGGTGTTATGGGTGTGTTGATTGAGTCAGAGTTAAGCAGGCTTCAGCCCAATATATCACATTATCTCACTAATGGGTGTATCTGAGCGCAAGCACCTTGGCCAAGCATGAAGGAATAAAAAATGTATTCTTCGATTTTATTTATTTCTTTTTGCTGGAGCCTGAAATGCAGGAAAATGTTTTATTGATTGGTTTATAGGTATATGGGGCAGGCTTTTAGCACCAGAATACCTTCTTTTCAGACTTGTGCTTGTGTGAGGATGCATTTGAAGAAATGGAGTGAGATATTCACAGCTAGAGAAGGACTGAGAGAAATAGAGAGAGAGAGAGGTCAGACGGGCAAGGAGAGAAGGGACTTGTCGATACATCTGTGTTTCGAACCATGTAGTTTTTTTCTTTCGACTCAATTTTGACAAGTGAGCTTTTGCTCACAAGTGGTAAGGTCACATCTTGTGTGAAGTTTTGTTAAGCATGCAAATTAACTTCTTAAAGCTACAATATGTACGATTTTTGTAATAAAATATCAGAAGATAAGAAAAGATTTTTCATTTCAGAGAAATTCCAATTTTAGATAATAGCTTGCCCATGTTCACTTGTCACCTGTCAATGACGTAATATCTGCGTTATCCCTGGTTTCCGCTCGTACTGCCATAGCAACTATGACGACAGAGGTGGACAACTGCGTAACGTCTAGAGTTACGTCTTACGCTGTTGTTGTTTCGTTCAAACCTTATGGACCATGGCAAGCAGACTTTGGGACAAAAGGAGAACTAAAATGAGGATCAATATCAGCGTGGCATTTTCGAGATGCCGAGAGCTCCACGTCCGTGACAAACTTCGACTTGACAGACACAGCTCTTGCATGTACTTTATTAGACAGGTGAGCAAATGTACATAAAACTAATCAATGTTTTATAGCTCAACATGATGAAATGTTAGAATATGAGCAGTATGCTATTCTAATGTAGATCTAGCTTACTGCTAGTCTCATACAGACGAACTAACACATTTAATAACATTATAACTTTCAACACACTCAAATGCAGTTTTGTGTGACAGTGTAGACCATGTGAAACAGCGCTGCGTTACCTCACAAGTTTCATCCGTCTAATAAACTGACCCGTGTGGTTATTAATTCAGCACTTGCAGGTAGACGGGTAGAATGAAATGTCTTTATTCCTTTATATCCGCGGGACTCGCGTGTGTCCCTGATATCTGTCTCTCATTAGCAATCGCGCCCTGCTTCATACCACAGTCATGTTAAAATACATCAATGTATTCACTCATCCATAAACATTATTAGATCCATCAGCATGATGACAAGTTCCATAATTCCACTTATGCAACACCTTTGTTATTGTAAGAGGTTAGCTACCCCTAGCGGCGAAAAAAAACAACATATCGTTAGCCTCATAGCATAATTGCCTAAGTCATTTTTTGTTTTTTCTTGGTTTCCAAAGACATTGAAATATGACTTAGGCAATTATGCTATGAGGCTAACGTAGCTTTAATTACCTGCTAAACTTTGAACTTTGATGGGTTCTCTATTTAGTGCCTGATTAAAAATCATACACATTTTCTTGATCCATGCTATTTTTACTATGTGTAGAATGCATTTTACATTATATAACAGAAGCTATAAATGGTCAAAGTAAAGATTTATTCTTAAGGTTTTTTTTTTTTAGTTAGCTTGTAAGCTAATTCTGAAGCAGACTGGATTTGCATAGTACTGGGAGATTAGCCACTATCTTTTTTTTTTTTTTTTTTTTTTGCATTTGGCAGACACTTTTATCCAAAGCGACTTACATTGCATTTCAAGGTACACATTTTCATTCATATTAGTTCTTGCTTTTCCTGGGAAACCCATGACCTTGGCGTTGCAAGCGCCAACGTTTGAGCTACATGCTATCTTAGCTATTAGCCCTGCAATAAAATAATAACCATAACCTGGAATGGTAAAATGACACACACACACACACACGCGCCGCACGCACGCACACGCACACGCACACGCACACACACACACACACACACACACACACACACACACACACACACACACACACACACTTGTTTACAGTTGTTTCGATGTGACTTTGATTTGAATCACTGGATTGAGTCACTTACATTAGCGTTGGCCAGATAAGCAATCTATTTAACTATTTAACTTTTTGTAAACCAAACCAAGTGTTTGGTTGCAGTTACATGTCCACTGATGAGTTAAGTTTAATTTTAAAACACATTGTTAATTTAGGACCCTGGCTGTCTATGTGTGTGCGGAGAACCACAGAATCTGACCTTGACAAACACATTAGCTCTCTCCTTTGCTGCAATGTAGCGTCGGAAATGAAGTCTTTTCAAAGGCACGTTAAACTACAGGCCTTGCATACAAGCCACATTAGTGATTCAAAGCATTATTCAATGGAGTGAAAGGCTATTAACTCGGCTTTCTGGGACCGGTTCCAAGCCCGATCAGAATTCTGCTGCGGTTAAATCCCCACAAGAGTTTCTCAAACGGGGCCTGCCTCTTTCTTCCGCCCCACGCCGCCACAGACGCGGGACATAATAACGTTATCCATGGTGGTCTTAGACTTAGATGGATGTTTGTTTAACTGTATATTCATTGGCTGGTCCCTGATAACACCCAGGGCAGGCTCTCCATGCGGCTTTCCCCAAATCAGGCTGGGAGGGGGAATGTTGTGGAGGAGACAATTGTTCCAATCTCCTAGGCTGGACACGGTGTGTACGCATGCAAGAGTGTGCGTGAGTGTGTGTGAGTGGCTAAGCCAAATTGACTTTAAAATATGTGTCACGGCTGGTGAGAGAAAGTGTCCAGAAGACAGTCGTGACACCAGATTCAGTCTAATTTAAATGTAGGAAGAATAGCGCTGCCTTCACGTGCTTGTCAGATCCTTCTTCTTACTTCTGAAGTCATAATTAGTATGGCACGTTCAAGTGCTTTGCAGTCAGAGAGAATAGGAAAGTGAACTGAAGTTATAATATATATATATAGCTACAGACACTTAAAAAGAAGTATTATCATATACCAGTATATAATAAAAAAGAAATGATTATAATGTAAACAACAATTCAAATGTTTGGGGTCGGTGAGATTTTTTAAAAATATATATTTTTAAAACAAGTCTCTCATTCTCACCAAGGGTGCGTTTATTTGACAGGAAATACAGTAAAAACTGTAAAAATGTGAAATATTATTACAATTTAAAATAACTGTTTTCTATTTGAATATACTTTCAAATGTAAATTATTCCTGTGATGGCAAAGCTGAATTTTCAGCATCATTACTCAGAAAATTATTCATTCAAGATGCTGATTTGATGGTCGACAAATCTCAAACAATATTATTATTAATGTTGAAAACCGTTGTTCTGCTTAATTGTTTTTTTTTTCTTTTGTGTAAACTGCAATTTCTTTGATGAATAGAATGGGGGAAAAAATGACAACTTTTTTGCAACAATGTTTCTTCTCACTTTTGACCAATTCAATACATCCTCGCTGAATAAAAGTGTGCAGTGTATGTTTTTTTGTAATATTTATTTATGCTCTTTTATATAATTGTATTTAAATTAGTAGATATAAAGAGTAGGCAAAATTATGGAAATATTTTCAATTATGCACTTTTATTATCAGAGTAGTTTCCCTGCACTGATGCTGCTGCATGCTAACATTAAACACATTACAGAAGAATCAACTGAACTTTCACATGTAAAGCAAATGTTTGTGATCCTTGTGCAATGTGCATTTAATCATGCCATGGATTCGCCCTGTCAACAGTTTAATATATACTGTGGTTTTTAATATAGTCCATTAATATTACTCTAACCACACACAAACATATTGCTCTTGATGTCTCTCTTGTGATTAAATGTCTGTGTGTGACCTGAATCTGTCATAGGGCTTCTTTTTGATTTATTCACTTTTTGATTCCTGAGCCCTGAAAAATAAAAGGGAGTAAATCGTCGGATTGCTACTTCAACCTTTCGAACGGAACGTTTGTCTTTGTCAGGTGGCTCCTTCAGGTCCTCTTGATGTTGGTGATATGTCAGATATAAATTTCTGCAGGGAGGTTTCGCAGAGCTGCCTTTTGCCCTTTGCACACAATTTTCAGGGCATGTTCCCCCTGCAGCTCTTACATGGAGAATTTGATTCAGTCCCATTGCACTATATAGGTCAAAGAGCTAGTTATAGTGTATACATAAGAATTTATTTTTTAGAATAGGCTGACTGTATGTAAAATAGATCTGAATTATTACATTACAAATGTTATTTCTTGTGTGTTTTATACACTACAGCTTTCAGCCTAGTGAGCTGCTTGCACCTAAGAGCCAGGACACACCAAGCCGATGGTCGGCCTTCAGCCAACGTCGGGTAGTCGGTGAAGGTCAAATGCAACTTTTTTGCCCAGATGCATGAATGTCCACCTAACCCTCAGTGGATCGTATAGCGGATTGCTCGAAAACACATGAATTATTTCAAATTCATACACATTCACTTCACCAAAATACAAAACAGTTATGAATTGCCATGACAGTGTGTTGTACTAACATGTTGCTAAGCTAATAATTCAATTATCTGTTAAAGACACACAAAATACTTGGCACACTTAAATATTGAAATAAGCTTCTTGAATTGGATAGAATCTATACCATGTGTGTCAGACTTCGCTCCTGGAGGCCAATGTCTCGCAGAGTTTACCTATAACCAGCTCCCAAAAACCTTCCTGATTAGCCTGATTAGCTGGTTCAGGTGTGTTTAATTAGGGTTGGAGCTGAACTGTGGCCCTCCAGGAACTGAGGGTCCATTTACATGACACAGGGGTTTGACACCCCTGATCAATACCATTCAGTATATAAATGCAATGCATCCCTGACCCTTGTCCCTTGCATATCTTGTTTATGATGTGATATCTTTTTTTGGTTGTCAGGGCTTAAAATTCACCTTTGCCGAATGAATACTGTTTTGTGATACACCTAAAGAAATTTCACAAATATTAAAGACATTTCATTTCTCAAGTTTGCAAAAAGATACCTTGAATAAAACAATACATTGCCTCTTCAATGCATTCATTAATATGTAAAATCAAAATTATCTTCAATTTCATTATTTCTCATGAAATATTGGCAAAACATAGTCAGCATTTCATGTAATTCATTTGTTGAAACATTTTTTAATCGATTAACAGGCCTACTATTAATACAAAACACCCCCGGCCCGCACATACCATCAGTGTCCACCTCTGAAAAGAATGAAGCCGACTGTTATGAGCCCTGAACTTTGTCTATTCAGATCTATGACCACTACTGAGAAGGCTGGCAGTCTCTGTTACTGGGCTCTGACCCAGACACCCATCTGCCCTCTGTATGGGCACAAAGTTCATCCATGCCATCTAATTACCCACCAAACCAGCTGGATACTGAGAAGAGTGAGAGAGAAATCTAGAGAGATACAACAGCACTAAAACTCAACAGAATGCCAATAGTCCTGCCCTGGTCTGCTAATGAGAAGCTCTGAAATCATCCCATACTTTCTCTTTTATCAACACACTTTTGCTACTCCCTGGCAGTTGAGCTATACACTGGGCCCAGATGGTCGAGGCTGTGTCAACATCTTGAGCTTCATCCATCCAGCGAGTTCATTTATTGCATGGATGAGGCATGGATGCTATTCAGTAGGCTATGGCGACATCTGTTAAAGGCCTTAAACCGGTGCCGGCATATGTTTGATGTATATGGCAGCTTACCGGCTTTACTGGTCATCGAGAATTGGTCACAACATGCCTTTGTGAGAATCTCATTGACACATACAAAAGTCACTTTGCTACTCTTTAGATGGCATATACTGCTTTCACATATAGAAATAACCACGTTTTCATTCGGCCAAAGACTGTGTGAAAGAACCTTGTTATGTTAGTCTGATGCAACATAATTGCAAAAGCAAACCTGTCTTCAGTAGCTGTTAAACTGTCTTATTAGTGTCATGTCCACAGCAAATAAGAGAACATGAGCAGCTATCAAAGTGTCAACTATATAGATGGGTGTTTTTTTTGTCAAATATGAGCTCTTTTGGCCCTGTGTACTTTTAGGAAATAAACTCTTGTAACACAATGTTCATATCTCATCATATGTAATTTGTCTACTAACAATATGCAACAGTATATACATGCATAGAAGAATTGTCTTTTTTTTTATGGAAAGCGTTAAAGGACAGGTAAAGGTATATTTCAAGTATAAACAATTAACAACTAAATAGGAACATGAGTATTGTCAGAAACAGAAAGTTAATGAAAATTAAACAAAAACAGGCAATTTGTTTTTATCAGTCACCTGTTTTCCTTTGTTCCAGTTTCCCGCTCCTCATTTGAATAACGAGTCAACACCTGTTCATCATTTGAGTTCAATCACCCTGTGAATTTAAGTTCTTTCTTTTCATTCATTTGTTGTCTGGTATGTTTGTGTGTAGACAGTCTGTTACATTGTCTTATCGCCTCTGGATCAACCAAGTTTGTTTTATTAAAGAACCTTTTGTTTGTAGAAACCTGTTTGAACCTTATTTATCATCTTCATCTGAACCAAACTGTGACAAGTATACTTAAAGTTCAAAAATAATATATAAATAGTGAACTATAAGTATGATGTTATGTTCACTTAAAGAAAACTTACAAGTATACTTAAAGTGTAAAACTACTAAACTAGTTAGTTTGCTGAGAGTACACTTCAAAGTGTACAAGCATTTGACTAGTAAACTATAAGTATAGGCTACCTCTGTGTTCACTTGTAGTATAGTTGCAGTTCAAACGAAAAACTTAGTTGTAAACTATTCAAAGTTTACTACTGTTACACTTAAAGTAAAATAATACTTTATATACAAATATACACTAATAATTGGTACACTTACAGTGCTATTAGCATACTGCATAAAGTACACTCAAAATATACTTGAACTTTACTTAAGTAGGCCAATGTAATAAAATGAACTTGAAGTATACTTATTTTTGTAAGGGTAATAATAATAACAAGATGGTCAACAGTGGTCAAGAAGTTTTTGAACAACACTTCTATTATAATAAAAAAATGTAGGCTATGGTTTTGGTCTAAACTGACTGCATTCTTCACCGCGACTAACAAAAGCTGTATGCGGTGAGATGCGTCCGTTCTCATGGAAGCACCTCAGAGCAGCGAACCTCATACAGGTTTGTTTCCCAGTGCTCATCTGCCGCTGTCTAAACCATAAACAAAGTGTAGGAATACGACTTTCTGTCTGATCCATCGAGCAAACTGCCTTATCAATCAACCCAGAATGTCAGGAAGCCAATGGGGAACATCCTGCTCCCCCAATGCACTCGCAGTGTTTTGTGTAATGAAATCACGCCCCTCGTCACTCTCTGTATTTCCTGTGACGACCTCAGAGAGGCGTGTGTGTGTTATTGTGTGTTTGTGACATTCACACAAGCGGCCAATCGTCCGTCACATCAATCAGCCCGGGCCTGTCCAGCAATCACTCAGCCGGCCGCCGGTGGCTCAGGCATCAATAAGCAGAGCTGACAGGCGGCTTGGATGGACTCTAACGGATCTCTCTCCTATCTCCTCCCCTCCGTGAAGTCTGGCCCAAAGAGAGGTGCCAGGCCGCCTCTGCCACTTACTCCAATGAAGTTTCAGCCCTCGGTGAGGCCCAGGCAGAGGACAAAAGGCACGCGGGCCGGCAGCATGAAAAGAGATTAGCATTTCACAGATTGGGACTCAGTGCAGAGCCTCCGCTATTGTCTTTAAACACTCGGATGGAGTTTGTTTGTTTGTTTACTTGGCTGCTTCAATGGCAATTAGAACAATAAGGACATCCTCTTTCTCTCAGGGGGAGTCCAAGTGGGAAAAGCTGTTTTTGTCTCTTTTTTGTGTTTTGTTTTGTTTTCTTTGTCTTGGCGTTGCATGTAAATCAAGAAATGTAAAATCTGATGCTTGTTGTTTGTGTTCATTTGCCATAAAAGTCCTTGAATAATCAGATGTTTTGTTATGGGGAGTTTTTATGAAGCTGGTTTATGATTATTCGTACATTTGGAGTGGACCAGTTGAGACATCATTGCCATTGGGAATGAAAGATTTGAAATTATAGATTTGTATTTATTTTTTACTGCTAAACCATTAAAGGCCCTATGAAATTGCTGGAGGAGTGCAGCTTTATATGTAAGGCTGTTTATGTCTCTGATTTATAAAAAAAAGGTAATTGTGAAAACTCACATTATGGTTTTATAATACCCAATATATCTCACACCGTGACTTTCTCACATTTGCTGCTTTATTTCATACAAATCTGACTTATAACTTCTAAATTTATCTCACAATGATGTTTTACAAGTCCCAAAGACTTTATATCTTTGACATCACAATCTGATGTTATTTCTTGTTTTAAACTTTAACATTTATTAGAGACTGAAAATAAAAGATATAGTCATGCCAGAAATTTTCTAGTGAGTGGTATGAGGAAGTGGGACATTCTTATTTTGGATAGAATATGATTGGACAAAATGAGCAGGATGAGTCATATTGTTGGTCCATCAAAGGAGATAGATTTTTAGTGCATATTAAGTATAAAGAAATGAATAGAATAAATGTATTAATAAAATTATTAATCAAAGAATCTGTAAAAAAACAACACAAACAAAATATGCAAACAAAAATATGAAGCAGCATGACTGTTTTCAGCCATCATAATAAGAAGAAATGTTTCTTTAACAGCAAATCAACATTAGAATGATTTTTGAAGGATCATGTGACACTGAAGACTGGAGTAATGATGCTGAAAATTCAGCTTTACCATCACAGGAATAAATTACATTTTAAAATATATTCAAAAATAAAACAGTTATTTTAAATTGTAACGATATTTCACAATACTGTTTTTACTGCAAATAAATACTGCCTTGTTGAGCATAAGAGACTTAATCAAGGAAAAAATCTTTTCAATAATGAAGAGACATCAAACAGCTCCGTTAAACTATTAAAACCTACCCTCGAACTGAACTAATGTATTGAAACTGTTCTGCGGAGAGTCTGAATGACACTTTAAGACCCAACAAAAACAAATCTGCTCATGATTTCCCCCGTGACTCTTTCTTTCACCTCAGATAACCTCCTCTGGGAGGAAGTTCAGGAGATGAGCTGTGACTGAGGGTCTGTTCCTTCTCTTCCCTCATCACTGCTCTGCTCATGTGACAGTGACAAGCTCAGATGAAGAGTTCTGTGTCCATTCACAGGCCAGCAGGACAGAGAAGTGTTGCATTAAATGCAGACAGTCCAGCACCTGTGCTCAGCTGAGCGTTCGCCCTCACAGCGGCCTGAAGCCACACCAGTCAAGACTCCTGCATTGTGTGTCCTGGCCTCTGAGAATGAACAAAAAGACTGGAGATTTCATTTAATTACAGACTGCAACAGTCACTGGTTCTTTCAAAAGGACGTTCAAAAGGCAGCTTTAGAAAGATGTGCCACTGTTACACTGCTACAGTGTTATAGATAGTGGGAGGTTGGTAAGATTTTTTAAAGTTTAAGATCATCATAGGAATTCAAATTATGTGAATATGGTCAATTCTCAGAAGCTGAAAATCAAAGCAAATTAATATTCAGAAACTAGTAGGATACATACATATGTATGAGCAACATTGATGTAAATATGAATCAACTTATAAAGTTCTTGAAACTTGAACTGTTGGAAATAGTCTTCCCTTTATCTTTTTATGAATTTGATGTAGAGATATTGTAACTCCTTAAGACCTGCAGACCTGCAGCCTCACCTCTTCTCTCACTCTGTGTATTTTTTTCCATTGCACAAGGCTAATTTGCAAGCACAGCATCACTCTTCCAGCACAATGAGAGAGAGAGAGAGAGAGAGCAGCCAGGCCAAACCGTTTGTGTTTGCTGGCCGAAGCTTTTGATGGCTGTCTTCACACACACTGACCCGTGTCCAAAGCTTGTGACTTTGTTAATCCACAGAACACATTAAGCTGCTATTTATATAAAAAACACTGCTGCTTTATTCATCTTTACAAGTTTGTTTTTGTCTCTGACCTCCTTGTCTCATTTTATTTCTTAGTAATTGGAATAAAAGCATTTAATAATTATATAAAACGCATATTTCTGTATCTTAGTAACTGTACAGTTTTGAGTCAAATGTCCAAAAAAAAAAAAATGCTTAGTTGTTTTGTATGTTGGTTTCAAACTTTTTTTTTTTGTAGATAAATCTTGGGAAAAACAGTGAAATGAACAAAAGTCACTTTTAAACTTTAAATTTTAAACTGACAATTTCATTGTTTTCATGACAAACTCACATATTATCACATTTTACGTAAAATGTCACTTGCAAGTATTGTAATTTTTATTCTGAATTCTTTTGTCAAATTTCATGAATTTTATTATATTGTTCTTGATCAAAAGATGGTTTGTCAATCCTTGTATTGTTTGAATTTGACCCCAAATAGACATGCACTACTATAATTGTATCCTTTTTGTTGGGCGACAACTGTAGTTTGTACACTGTAACAAAAATAGTTGGTTTAACTTAAAAAAGTAAAACCTGGTTGCCCTTAACCACATACCATGGGTCGTTAATGAACCGTAAAGTAAGATCAATCAATTAATTATAAACAATATGACAAGAATAACATTTTCAAAAGTTTTTTTTATAAAAGAATGCCTGTTTTCCAATTCATTGTTTGTAAAATGTACATAGGGTCACTAACGACCCGAGGCGTGAAACAGTGTAAGTATATATTTTTTCTGTACAACAATAATTGAATATTTGATGACTGAATAAGTGCAAATCACCTTTATTCCACAAGGTGACAATGTCTTCACAATGATGAAGTGATTTTCATTCATAGTTACCGCAGGCAGAAAACAAAAGAATAGGATGAATTATCAGCAAAACTTGAAATGGCTCAGTGATTTACTGCAGAGCAAGTACTGAACGCAATCAGATATTAGTGTCACACACACTTGATGGTGGATCTGGTGAAGAAGCTGTCAGCGATCCAAATACTGATTTTGAAGATGTTGAAAATCATAGTTTTGAGAATATGTTTGAGATCGAGAATATGAGCCAGATGCTGAATGTACTGGGAAATGATCTCTGACGAGGACAGTTATGATGGTATGAAACATCTGCTCAAACTAAACCCTTCTAAGATCCAAAAGGTAAAAAATATTCTTCTGTAATTGTTACTCTAATATCAGGAGAGTTTTATATTTTCGCGACATGTAGAGATCCATCTGTGTTAGATATAAATCCGGGTCACTAAACACCCGAATATGTATTAATGATTGGTGAAACATTCAAGCATTTAACCCTCTATGGTACGCAATATGATATCAGTGAGAAAAAAATTATTTGTTATGTTTTTCCTGCTTAAAATTGGACACTATAACAATATCAATAAACATTATAATTATTTATTTATTTATTAAAAGTTTGTTGCCTCGAGGCAACATTGTACCACAATGGACAAATTGAAACATTTGACATTTTCATGAAGAAAAAAATTATAGATTTATTGAAAACATATATTTCTTTAACTAAACACTTGAACAAACAGATTTATCAAGTTTTTAATGAATTACACATTTCATATTTAATAAAAAGTAAAATTTATTATCCAGCTGTTGCCCTCAGGCAACATTGTACCATTGTGGAACGTGGAACGCAAACCATCATATCAAGTTATCATATCAAAACATTACAATCGGTGTTGTTTCAAGGCAAAACATTGACAATCACCATAACCCTATCAGCAAGATCAAACATGTGGAAGACCTCCCTGGCCGACCTAATGACCCGTGTGAGGTCAGGGGGGACCCCGACGGGAGCACCCCAACAGGATCCTTCATCGTGTGTGGCGCCACACGCCCCCGTCCCACTCACCCACTATTTGTCCGATTACCCACTATAGTGGCCAAATGTCCTTTTGACCCCCCTGACCATTCCCAAGCCACACGCCCCCGTCCCACAAACCCTCTATTTGTCCGATTACCCACTATAGTGGCCAAATGACCCGTCGACCCCCCTGACCGGTCCCAAGCCACGCTCCCGTCCCACAAACCCTCTATTTGTCCGATTACCCACTATAGTGGCCAAATGACCCGTCGACCCCCCTGACCGGTCCCAAGCCACGCCCCCGTCCCACAAACCCTCTATTTGTCCGATAACCCACTATAGTGGCCAAATGTCCTTTTGACCGCCCTGACCGTTCCCAAGCCACACGCCCCCGTCCCACAAACCCACTATTTGTCCGATTACCCACTATAGTGGCCAAATGTCCTTTTGACCCCCCTGACCGGTCCCAAGCCACACGCCCCGGTCCCACAAACCCACTATTTGTCCGATTACCCACTATAGTGGCCAAATGACCCGTCGACCCCCCTGACCGGTCCCAAGCCACGCTCCCGTCCCACAAACCCTCTATTTGTCCGATTACCCACTATAGTGGCCAAATGTCCTGTTGACCCCCCTGACCGGTCCCAAGCCACACGCCCCCGTCCCACAAACCCACTATTTGTCCGATTACCCACTATAGTGGCCAAATGACCCGTCGACCCCCCTGACCGGTCCCAAGCCACGCTCCCGTCCCACAAACCCTCTATTTGTCCGATTACCCACTATAGTGGCCAAATGTCCTGTTGACCCCCCTGACCGGTCCCAAGCCACACGCCCCCGTCCCACAAACCCACTATTTGTCCGATTACCCACTATAGTGGCCAAATGACCCGTCGACCCCCCTGACCGGTCCCAAGCCACGCTCCCGTCCCACAAACCCTCTATTTGTCCGATTACCCACTATAGTGGCCAAATGTCCTTTTGACCCCCCTGAGCGGTCCCAAGCCACACGCCCCCGTCCCACAAACCCACTATTTGTCCGATTACCCACTATAGTGGCCAAATGACCCGTCGACCCCCCTGACCGGTCCCAAGCCACGCCCCCGTCCCACAAACCCACTATTTGTCCGATTACCCACTATAGTGGCCAAATGTCCTGTTGACCCCCCTGACCGGTCCCAAGCCACGCCCCCGTCCCACAAGCCCTCTATTTGTCCGATTACCCACTATAGTGGCCAAATGTCCTGTCGAACCATGCTTTTTCAGATTGAAACCATGAGTTTTCAGATTGTAAAAATGCAGAAACATTTAGATAATTCAAACTCTTTTCCTTACAAATAAAATATATTTGTATTCAAACCTAGTATGCCTGGTATGGCCTTATGTGATTCCATTATGGTACAATGTTGCCTCGAGGCAACATGCAGTTTTATGTAATTTCCTATGATACATTTGATGATATATAATATAATGTTTTTGAAAATACTTCTTTACTTACCAATGAAGGTGACTAAGATTTTTTATAGTTGATTATCTGGACAGAAATTAGTGAAAAATGTCCTTTTCAGTGGAGAAAAAATGGGGCCATGTGACATGTGCACGTGTGCTGAAAGAGGGAACATAATGGACCCTGTGGGTCATGTGACCACTCTTTTACATTTTCATTAGTTAGTATTTGAGTTCCCCTCCCCTTAGAGAGCATTTACCAATAAAATTTTATTAGTTTTTATTTAAAAAAAGCTAAAATAGACTATGTTGCCTGGAGGCAACACCGTACCATAGAGGGTTAAGGGTTAAAATTTGAAGTTAATAAAAAAAAAAAAATAATAATTTTGTTAATACAATGGAGGATTGGTTTAATCAACAAAATGTATTTTTTTTTCTGAACCACATAAATTATCTAAGTTGATTTGACAAAAGAAAAATAATTTGTAACAACAAAACTTTTTTTTTTTTTTACAGTGTAGCTACACAGCTACACAGAAGTTAACTACTTATTTGACTTTTTCTTCCCTCAGAAATACATTCCTTGTTCTAATTACAAAGCTTTGAGGCTTGTGACATTGATATTAAAGCAATGCTGGCCTGCGGGTGGGATGTGGACTTTGTATAAGCATATGGGGTTAATTAGAGAGACTTTGCTCCTGGACAAGGTTCAGCTGATCCACAATGGAGACCTTCAGAATTGGTGGTCTCCACAATGGAGACCTTCAGAATTGGTGGTCTCTGGCCATTTGGCAAGACCAGATTATAGCCAGGCTGTGGGGCTGCAAGATGTCTCAGGTATCAGGTATTGGCCAGCAAATGATCCAGGACAGAAGAAACAGTGAGACCAGACTGGTTGGTCAAGCTTTGAGTTACCAGAATGGAGATACAGATGGAGAATGGAGTGAAATAGAGAGGCATAGACATGATAAATGACAGAAAGAGACAAAGAGAGAGGGAAGTACAAATCCACAGTTTAAGCACATTTCTGGCAGGACTGTCAATGACAATTTATTTACAAAATTTAGATCCACTTCTTGACCTCAATGATCTAGTAACAATGGTTAGCATCTCATTGGATGTTTTTCAGTTAATAATGACCTAAATTCAATCCATACTTCAGACAAAGCTATGCAATATATGGACAAAAAAAAATTCTGCCACCTTCACATGCTTTTCAGAGCTTGAGAGGCCCTAAGAGGAATTAATTGCTTGCAAACATTTTTGTTTTTCGGTGAACTATCCCTTTAAGACCGAACTTTGCAAAACATGTCATGTCTACCTAATGCTATATAGCTAAATCTCCTTTTTTTTTCCTGGTGAACCTTTAGTTCATTCAACCAGGCTTTGGATATTTGCAGACTTTTTCATGAGGTCCCCACAGGGAAAGGTCTGCGCAGAATAACTAAAAACATCCACAGTAGCAGCAAATGTTATTTTTTCACCATTTGTGGTGAGCTAACTGCTTCAGTTAAAACTCCATGCTTTAGTCAAAAGATCCCACATAATATTCTGCACATGCTCAGAGAACTAGCACTGGCTTACTGGTGTTGCATTTGAGGTAAACCTAAGTAAAATAGAATAATGTATTCCATGAGACGGCAGTGGAGGCTAAGAGCATGTTTTTGGACGGGGATCAGTTGGGCTACATACAGTGTATGTAAATATCGCCTTCCAGTGAAATGCGCCAGCATCTTTTCAAGTTCACATAAACAAGGAATTCATGATCTCTGGAGCTCACAAAAGAAGTAAGAGTGTGGCGTTCTCTTACGAGAGCATTTAAGAAACAAAGCTAATTCGAGAGTGACGTGCCGCTCGATGAACTGCCAAGCCGAGGGGTCCTTTTTACGCCTCACTGTCTCTCTTTGCCAACAAACTGTCAGAGAGACAAAAAAAGAAATAAAAGACTAAATAAAATTACCATTCTCTCTCGCTCGTGCTGCGACAAAAAGGCCTTTATTTTATTTTTTTTCAGCAGTGACCTTTCTCTTCCTCATGCATCTTTCATGCTCCCGCTGAAAACACCTTTGAGGAAAAAAAAAGGGCTTGGGAAGGAAGGAGAGGAAAAGAAAATGTCCTGCAGTGTACAGTACACACCTTTAAATCTCCATCTAGTCATTCCATGTATTTTCATTATGTGTCCGTACGGCGTGTGTGTGCATGAAAAGAACAGACTGGCGTGTATGTGTATGTGTCAGGGGCTTCCGCTCTCCCTTTCAAGCTTCCTCCATTTATGTCACCGCCGGTCCCTCGTCCTTCCGACCCAGAAAAATGCAATATTCCGTAAAAGAATCTAAATGAAAAGTGGCCCAGTCCCTGCAGGTAGAGATGAACCAGAGAGATATTCTGCTGGACTTGGTGACAATCCCGCAGGCTTGCATTCTGGGTAATGTCTCCACTTCCACCCCCGCCTTCAGCCGTGGGCAGCTTTGTCTCGGGATCACACGCTGTTCTAGGTGACCGCTCAGGAGATGCAGGGGCGCGGAATGCACTGCACTTCCCTGCTGACATTTAGATCTCTTTATTTTCCTCCTGTTTTCAGTCCACCAACAACAACTGGCCACAGCGAAGTGGGAAATGCCAGGGAGTCTGGCCTGGACACAGAGGGGGAGTAGGGTCTCGCCTTCTCATAGAAAACGCACAACCGTGTATCACATGAAATACGTTCTGAGGAAACTATTTTGCAAATCGCAATTACGTTACATGCCAACATATAAGCAGTGCAATTACGTTGGTCCTTAACCTAATATAGCCAATCTATTGCAGTGCTATATTACGTTTGTACTGAACATAATTTACGTATGAACAAATCTACCGACGTAGAAATTTGTACGTATTACTATTTATGCATAATCGTGGCATTAATGTTTTGACTATAGCATTCAACTGTCTTATCAAGTTTTCAGTCGCATTTATTAATATAATAGGCCATACTCATAAATATTAACATTTCGCTCTGTTCGTGCCTTCTGCAGCAAACTCGTTTCGGAGGATTAGCCTGCGTGGTGTTAAAAATTAATACAATTTTAACCTTAAAAATACCTTGTTTAATCGTTTAACCATTTTGTAGTATTTAGTGTATTTACACAAAAAGCATTTTCTCCAATAAAACACAACATACTGATACATTCACAAAAGACATGCATTTTATTAGCTTGATGTAATCTAAATCCTAGAATCCATACGTTGTTTGCAAGAAACGGATCCAAATTCAGCCTTTTATCCAGTGATCTTCATCTTCATTTCTCAGCAGCGACCGCAAACGTCAAATCTATCCCGCGCTGGTGATGAATTCAAATTCAAAAAATGCGCCTTCAAGAAGCGTTACGACATGTTTTACGGCCGTGATATCAAACGCTCATTGGCTCTCGCCTGCTTCGTCACAGATTGCGACATGCCGTGTTTCAGTCAGTGTAGTACATTTGAAATGGAGAAGCGCGCGCGCCTTCAGAGAGCGAACCGAAATCGGATTAACATTTTCATGGATTAACGTTAATATCTTAAATTCTGATCTGTACCTCATACACAACTACTACTGCCAGAGAGGACTGCGACTGCAACGCATCATCATGTGAACGACTTTTGGTAATGTTAACGTTACCGGTTTTGACATTTTCGCAATAAATAAATTATTGTGAAATGTATACTTGTCTGTCTGTTATGTTTTTTTTCTTCATAATTGTGTTAGCCTACGTAGTTTTAATGAATGGTTATGGGTAGGTTTAGGGGTAGGAGTAGGATTAGTGGCTCAAAATATATTTTAATGCTATAAAACTGCCATTTACCTAACTTACACATCTCTGTCCATTATGTTTGATCCTTTTTATACTCTGTATAAAATGGATATGTTTAGGTTTTCTATCTTTGAAAATAACGTATTAATACCTACGTATTAACAATGAGACCAGGCTGCTAAATTAGGTTAAGGACCAACGTAATAGCACTGCAATAGATTGGCTATATTAGGTTAAGGACCAACGTAATAGCACTGCTTATATGTTGGCATGTAACGTAATTGCGATTTGCAAAATAGTTTCCTCAGAACGTTTTTCATGTGATACAGGGTTGAAAACGCAAGAAGGTCTTCCAAAAAAGACCCACAATGCTTTCAGAAATGGTATATGCAATTTTGAGTGCGTGTTTGTAAGTGTCAGTATGTGGGGGCGGGAGGGGGCAAATGACCCTTGAGCTGGACACGGTGTCCTTGTCTCAGGAATGAAAATATTTTCAGTTCAGAATGTGACAGCGGTTCCCGTTAAGTTCTCTTTTGCTGTTGTTATGCTGGCTCATGGATGGACAGCACGCAGGGAGATTTATTGCCTTTCTTTGCCCTCGTCAGAACAATCCTGAACTGTAAATATCGCCGCTCTTATGATCTGCAGCTGTGCTGTCCAGGCCAGGACAACTTCCTGCTCAAAACAAAAGATGAAACTGAAGACAATATACACTGTCTGCTGTTATGTATGTGTGTCCATTTGACTTTAACATGTTAAATCGACAGCCCTACTTTTAATATAATGAAGTTAATTTACAATACAAACAATGCACCTATGCCCTCTGACCCGCTAATTCCATAATAATTTATGAATTTTCCTACCAGCATAAGTTGACCTCAGACATTGATTGCAAAATTGATAATTGCAGACTGTAGGGCGGTAATATAGTTATGTTTAATGAAATGTAACAAACAATAAATTGACTAACCGCCAGTTCAGTAATTTACATACGCACACTGTAAAAAAAGTTTAAGTTTCCTTAAATTCAATCAACAATCAACTTGGATGTTTAAGTAATTTCAACATAAATTACATTAAACTGACTTAACAAATGAGTTGAATCTAGCATAACTTAATAAAAAAAGTTCAGAAAACAAAAAAACAGAACAGACAAACTGGACGTTTTAAACTTTCATAGAACTGTCTCAAATAACCGAATGTTAAAGGAGAACTCCGGTCAATTTTAACATTGAGCTCCTTTTTTGTAGATTTGGAGTGCTGTCAATACAGAGAACAACGATGAAAACCGGTGTTGCCTACACCGTGTTATCGTCTTTTTAAAATGTGCTCCCTGTTGACTTCAATGGGGCAAGTTTTAAACCTGCTTTTAGCCTCTTAAAACCCTTGATTTGTCATTACAAGTGCACAGCCATGTGAGTGGTGTTATTAAGAGTGAACACGGTCAAAACTTGCCCCATTTAAGTCAACAGGGTGCACATTTTAAAAAGAGGATAACACGGTGTGGGCAACACTGATTTTTGTCTTGTTCTCTGTACTGACAGCACTCCAAATGTACAAAAAAATTTGCTCAATTTTAAAACTGAGTTCTCCTTTAAGAAAATGTCATCAAAACATAAAATTGTTAGCTGGGTAAACCAGCGTATCATCAAATTAATTGAATTAAAAAAATGTTAACACAGTGCAGGATTTTTCCTTGTGTTTTGGGCTTGATCAGCAAAACAGATCATTGTGGACTGCAAGTAATAGGCTTATGTTCAATTAAATGGAATTTAATTCTTAAGCCAATTTTTTTCTATTCAATGATTTACTCGTCTGCTGCAATAATGTATTATCTTGGACTTATCTTCGTTTGAGGGCTTTTCTCATCAAAAGCGTTAATGTAATTCATTTTTTTTGATAATTTTGATTTAAAAAAAATTCACTTTTTAAACTTTCACAGAACTCACTCATATAACATAATGGAAACTTTAAGAAAATGTTCTTAGAGCATAAAATTGTCATCTAGGTTAATCAGCACATCATCAAATTAATTGGATTGCATTTTTAACACATTGACAGCCTTACATAAAGACAAAGTGCAATATTTTACCTTGTGTGTTTGACTTGATCAGCAACCAATCAAAAGTGTATAGCTCTTTATCCAACTCATATCTTCAATGAGGAAAACACAAAGACAGAAGCTCAGCGCCAAGACACACAGCATTTTCCTGAAAGAAGTCTGGTATTTGTATAGAATGTTCTAATATTGGCCATAATTAATAACCAGATGTGTTGATCCACCACTGACAAATGGAAAATACACAGATGTGATCTTTCATTCCCACATCCATCACAGCCTTGTCTTGATGTTGGCTAAGGACTTTACACACAGCCTCTCTCTTTCTCACACAATCTCACACACAAATTAGGAGGATTTATGCAATAGATACCTGGAGACTTGTTCTGAAAAACTGCAGTATGAAGATTAAGCTAAACACAAACAAATGAGTTGAGTTGAAGGAGGGAAGAAAGTGCAATAAAAATGAACAAGCTGGAAATACCTCATATCCCTTGCCAAATACACACCATTCAGTAAGAATTAAATCGTATCTCTCTAATCTTTGGCGACACTTATATCTACACGTATAACTCAAAGAAAGACAATAAAATACATTTTCTTAATGCGTTAATGTAAAAATTATCTGCTAGACTTCAATCTGCAGTATTTACAGTTGTGAGCTTCTCAACCCTGTTCCTCCAGATCCACCCACACAATCCCTCTCCGACAGAGAAATGAATATGAAACAGAGACGAGAGCAACCATGGTGTGAGTGCATTGGAACGGGCCGAGCATCAGATTCCACCTCTCTTCTGCTCCGAGGGCAGCTCGCTTGACACCACACCACCGAAGAATGCCTGCCATCTTGAGTGCTCTGCTGGCAGCCGGGTTAGTTCATTCTATGTGTAATGTAAGCGCTGATGTTGCGTCCTTTCACATTATCACGTGAATCCTTCTCTCGACTCATATTAGTTGTGTTGACACACACACACACACTACATTCATGGTATTTTTTTCAGTTCATCAATAAGGAGGAAAATATCAGGGATGTGAATGACATTGTGCTGTGCTGACATTGTGCTGTTACCGCAGCTCTGGAAGCAGGTGAGAATGTTTACCTCAGTCTGTTTACCTAAAAACGTGTCTTATCAAAGAAGAGGTTTGTTCTCTATAATAGGAACATTTTTATAGTCAACATGAACTGCTCAAAGCAGTGGAATATTTTACTCTTCATAAAATTCATAAAGATGAGGGCTGTTTGTTTTTCTTAGTCCACTGGCCCTTTTTAAAGCATACTGTAGATTTAACAACATTTGGTAATGCTTACAACAAGAAAATATTTTTTAAACTAAATTCAAGACAGTATATTTTCTGAAAAAAAAAAAAAAATTATCTTATGCTTATATTCTTAAGGAATATAAAACACTGTTATTATACACTGTACCATTCTATACCAAAGTTCAGCTTTTCCATCACAGGAATAAATGACATTTTAAAATATATTAGAAAACAATTATTTAAGTTGTATGGTAATTCTAAATAAATGCAACCTTAGTGACTTCTTAGTGAAGGAAAAACAGTAGTGTAGTCTGGTATAATAAAAATATTTTGTTATGATATATAGGATATAGGATATAGGATATAGTATAGCATAGTACAGTAGAATACGGCATAGTTTGTTATGGTATAATAGTAAAGTATGTTATGGTATTGGCATAGCACAACATAGCAGCACAGTGCAGTCCAATATAGCAAGATAGACACAAGGAAAGTCTTCAAATTAATAATCATTTAATAATCCACTCCACCTTTACCCGAGGATTCTTATACATAGTTAAAGTGATTTTGTATGGGTTATTGACTGTAAATTTGGAGTTATAGCTTGTGTGGATCTATGGAGAGTTAAATGCATAGTTCTTTTACTGCACCTCAAGGACAAGATGATAAGAGAAATCCTGTGGAGTTTTCTTTACTGGAAACTAAAACAAATGATGCTCTTGAGGATGACAGAAAGGAATGTACATACCTGAAAATACCTTTTACATCTCATTTGCCGTCAGCCTGATAAGGCCCCATTTCACGGCCTGTTGAATGTGTGTGTGAAGCAGTAAGTATATAGCTGTGTGTGTCCAAAGTATGTAGGTACTTATTTGTGTGTGTGTGTGTGTGTGTGTGTGTGTGTGTGTGTGTGTGTGTGTGTCCACTGCTCTCCTCTTTCAGCACAGAGAAACATAAAAACGTTTCTGTGGACAGACCTGTGGAGCTGCCGAATGGAGTCTGGTGATAGGATCGGTTTACCTTCACAAGCCTGGCTTTGTTATCCGATCCGCCGCACACAGGGACAAGGAGCAGAGTCAAACCCACTTTAATTCACACAAGATGTCCAATCAGTACCATCCGTCATTATTTTGTTCCTGCGTCCCCCTGTCCTGGTCCCTCAATAGCCCTCGATGAACCGGGATCCGGTTCTCCTCAGAGGAACTTCTGGTCCTGACTTTATTTCTACAAGCAAACGCACACACATAGACACATATTTCTTGAACACATCAGCTTCGTTAAGTGTTTCCTTCAAGCGTAAAGAGCAGTGACTGCTTTGGGCCCAGGCTTGGAGGAAGGTGATACCTGCTGTTTGTCTATGCCAAGACTCGTAGTGCTGAGGCTGTAGAGAAAAATGAAGATTTTCACTCTACCGTGGAGGCCCTTTGTGCCTTTTCTTGCCTCTACGTCCCCCTTCATTCCCTCTCTTTCTGCATTCCTCTCTCCCTGGAGGTTGAGTTGTAATGATTGAAATGTGTGTGGATTCTCAGCATGCTTAACGCTCATTATCAGACTGGATTCATCAGTGTCCACTCAGCAGACCCACTCCACCAAAACAGCTGGCCCTCATACCTAACCTAATAAGTCCACAGATATTCAGCTCAGTCCAAAATTTAGAAGTTCTGCTATACCGCTGAGAGATGCATACAGGGAGATGAATTTAAAAACACAGCTAATGAATATTCATTCAATGGTTAAATATAATAGTCTTAAATATCTCATCAAGTCTAAGAAAGATCCTCATAATACCAAAAACACAAGATTTATACATTTTCTAAATGAGATGTGTGTGGTGTTTGTCTGTTCTCATACAATGCTGGTTGCTTTGTGCATTCTAGGTATGTGGTTTCTAGGCTGTTTTTTTTAAAGTCTTGTTAAATATGGTTACATTCACATACAGTTGACTGAATGAGTGACAGCTGCTAAAAAAATAATAAAATAATAATAATTAAATTAAATAGGTCTTAGGTCTTAATTCAACCAATCTTGGACAGTGGTTCCAAAATATTTTGTTAGCTTAAATGACAGACAGACAGACAGACAGACAGACAGACACATACATAGAAATGGAATGGTGAGAATCACATTCCAGACAGATTTCTAGAAGTGGGCAAGGATCAAACCCCTAATAATTTTGCAAAATGGTTTATGGATTTTTAATAAAGGTCAGGCCTGAGATTTAAAGGTTCAAGACTGCCTGTAAACAGTCTCTTCCGCTCACAGTGAGCATTATATGCTTCAGCATTATTAAAAACCTGCTTCCCAAAATTTTCACTCTCAGTACAAGCAAATAACAACTGGAGTGCATTTCACTGTGAATGAGCCAGATTATATGACTCAGTAGCCCGATAAAAAAAAAGTAAAGAAAAAGACAAAATCACAGGAAGAAAAGTGAACGGTAGAGAGAGGCTGTGCGAATTAACGAAAGAATCAATCACAAACCCACATCTGATTATGTGAAGCGGACCATCAACGCAACTCATGATCTCTCTCTGTCAACTCCACGGCCACATTAATCACGTCAGGCATTGCCAAGCCAAACATGAGAATACTAATGATATTGGATTAGGGTTCAGAGACCGGGTGCCTAGCAGGCTTGATTTCATTCATCGTGCGAGAGGGGAAATACCGCGAGACAGAGCCCTGGGCTAGTGCAAGGTTATCCCCTCCTCTCTTCCCTCTGAATTCCCCCGGGTCTCCTAATTCGGCTAATACGGCTGGTTTCCAGGGATGTTATTAATCAATAGAGTCCCTAATGAGACAAACAGCCTGGGGAAAGTCTACACCAGGGGCCCCCACTGCGGCCCATCTATTGTGTTTCAACTTCTTTCGTAAGCACTTTTTCTTTTTGACGCGGCCTAATCCACAAATCTTGTTTTTTCTCTCATTGGTAAAATTTGAGCCTCTACGCTTCGCTGAGAAGCTCCTGATTACGTTGACTCTCAATTTACATGTACGTCTCACCGCACGATCCGCTTACTGGCATCCTCGCTTCTCTGATGGCTGTTTACTGGCGGCCACATGACGATTGTGTGCAGCGAGTGCTAACGGCCCTCTCAATCCACTCGTAGTGGTGCGTATGTGTTTATTTGATGCCGTGCAGAACATGAAGAACAGCACCTGCAGTTCAAGCAGATACAGTTGCACTTGTGGTTGTAGTGGACGCGCGTGTTCTCTGATGTAGCGAGAGTAACGAGGGACACAGATTTTTCAGAGGGGATCAAAAGAACAAGGCCCTTTAATGTCAACAACACAGCTGTGTTTACATAAATGCCATTGGAGAAAAAGGGAGAGGGGTTAGAGAAAGACAGAAAAAAAGACATGGATGAGATGACGTAATGAGCTTTGGGAAGGAGTGCAGGGTGACCTTTGACATCTCAACCCTGTTTGGGAAGGAGTGATGGCTCTTTTTCTTTTTCTTGTTAGAGCTGTCTAGCTAGTGCAGTGTGCCTTGTAACTCAGCACACCTGAGCAGGTGAACGAGGTAATGTGGAGGTCAGGCACTCGCTTGTCTACTGTGGAAATGATCAATGGATGACAGTGAGGAGAAAAAGAGACAGCGAGGGAAATAGGACTTTTTTTGCTGTAAGATTTTGATATTGTGTCCAAATGGAGAAAAGGAAATAATTATGTCATCTGGCATCACTGTAATCTATAGGTACTAAAAACAATTGTAGGGTTTTTGCTGCCATGATCAATAGAAAATAAACACAAACCTCTCTTAATAGTGAAACGTTAAATGGAACATTTCTATAATTAGCCTAATTTATTTTAAAAATTGCTCTGAAAAATAGATATGATTTTATTTGCAGCATAATACTAGTTCAGTGAATTGGTGAAACCGGATTTTGGGTGGTTAGTGAATAAAACATGTTTTGGCACTTTTACATGCAGAAGTTTTACAAAGTGGGGCTAAATGCGCACTTGGGTAAAAGGAGCCTTTGATTTTATTTTCCTCTAAACCACTAGATGGTACAAAAACGTTCCAAAACTTCCGCTTTTCGAAATGCACGAGGAAATTTGGCTTATTATTGATGCGATCGAGGACAAAAGTCCAAAGTTGAGTCCACACTAATTTTATCTAATATTTTATCCTTTTAAAAATGTTGCAGATTTAAGTAGCAAATTATTTGATAATCATTTAAATGACTGAATTATAAAAAAAAATTAAAAAGTTGAATATATTTTCAGACAACGGTCTTTTATTTCGATTATTTTAAGTTTTGTTCAAGCTATTAAAGCAACAGTTTTTCAATAACGAAAGAGTATATAAAGGTATGGTATATGGGGTAAAAGGCACCACTGCTGTCGGTGCGAAAGGCACAATAATTAATATGATAATAAACAGCCGGCTGAATTTTCCACTTGTTGACATGACATGGCAAATATCATACATTAAGTTGGGTGTCCTTAGAGATAAACACCATATTTATAATGAAACCATCATGTTTAAAAATACAATATTGACCAAATCATATAATAAAATATGATTTAATATTACTACTGTAAATCTATATTAAATTATGGCATCTCCTTCAATGCTTTCAGAATCTTAAATATTTTTTAATATATTTAATGGATATATATATTGAACAAAAAAAAAAAGAATTATTTTATCAAAAGAAACAGAAAATAGTACAAACTTAGCTAAAGTGATTGTTTTGAACAAGTATTAATAATTTGAACTGTTAACTTAGACATTAAAAACATATATTTTTTTGCAACAATAATTTGTGTCTTTTGCCCCATGCTGGTGAGCCTTTTACCCTGTGTGCCACCTCACACATTTATAAGAATTTTGAACAAAAACATCTGTTCAATGTAAATTTAATTAATCATTTTTATGCAAGAGTATCAATCACCATGACAATTATTTTGAAAGTAAATAAAAATATTTTTTTAGTCATTGAATATTCATTAATGTTTGTTTATCTTCAAATGAATGTTTATGTATATCCTCTAAATTAATGACTTATTAAATTAAAAGATTAAACAACAAATCCCATCTGTAATTAACTAAGAAGTACAAAAAAGGTTAATGATGAATTTTGCATAAAAGAAAAAACAGAAGGCAAGGAGGAAACCACAAGAGGGGAAAAAAAAGAAACTGATGATATGAATATAATTTTAAGGAAATTTACCTCAAAACATGCATGAATGCACTGACATTTTTCATCCAATTGAGGAAAATTATTTTCCACAATGATTTAGTCTGTTTATAACTCACAGTAGGCCTTATGGTTAGTTATAAAATCTTTAGTAGACATAAAAACCATCTGCACATAAACTTCCTCATAGACAGACAGATGACAGTAATTCAATAAGAGACAGCGAGGGCTTTTAAAGATTTTACTGAGGAAGGATTCTTCTTCTTGGAGAACAGAGAGAGAGAGAGAGTGTGAGTGAGGAAAAAACAGACGGGGACAGATAGAAAGAGGGAGCATAAATCTGGACAAATAGGGAGACTAAAATGCAGGCGGGTTGGAATCAATAAAAAAAGACGATGAACCTAGGGAGTCTAGGGAGAACAACCTGTGTAACATGGCAACTCAAATGGGTTACAGGACATGAAGGAATGTTGTAATAAAGAGAAACAGAGAGAGAGTGAGAAAGGATTAAAATAATAGTTGTGTTATTGTGTACGCTGACGCTTATGTTCTGTAGCCGTGTGTTTATTATCTATCCATTATGTCTTGCTGTGTTTGCACTGCTGAACTAAACGGCTTGACCATGCCCCGCTGTCTATTGTATTGCTGAGGCCACAGTAACCCCCGACCACACACACACACACACACACACACGCACACACACACACACACACACACACACACACACACACACACACACACACACACACACACACACACACACACACACACACACACACACACACACACACATGGAATGAAAGGGGCTAACAAACAGGCTGATCTCTCATCTCTTCTATCTGAAGCCCATTCCAGCGGTGAGTGTGTGTCTTCATGTGTTAAATTGGCCGTACGTTATCCTCCCTTTCCTCCCAGTGATCCTGATAAGGAGTATTAACTCACATACAGGAGCAAACACACTGTTTTATCCACATATACACACTCACAATACATGTGTGATGTCATATACATGTCATACGCCAAACGAATGGCCCTATAGATAAACGTACACACACATCTACTCCAGCCTGCGCCCATGCACGCTCATCTTCTTTTTTTGTGTCATATCTTTCGCCATTGTGTCAATTTAATTTATTATAATAGCAGAGAAAAGACAGGAAAAGATAAGGTAAACCAGTCAGATTTGAACATCAAATCAGCACCACAAATCAATATGTGCACAAACCACTAGGGCTGTTTTTTGTGGGTTTTTTTTACCTGCACCCTCTTTTTTTGTTCTATATTAATAACCTTTTTTTGACCATCGTGTCAATTTTAGAGGGAAGAAAGGAAATGATGAGAAGAAAAGTCTGCTTTGAACGTTTCCCACTAGGTTACGGCTCCAAGGTATTGTTTTTCGATTACATATACATTGGCTGCATCCAAATTCGCATACTTCCCTACTATATTGTAGGCGAAAAACAGTATGTCACAGAACAAATATGTCCGAATTCACACTACTCAAAAGAGTAGGCAAAAAGTACCCGGATGACCTACACTTCTTCCATTGAGATTCTAAAGTGTACATACGATGGACACTTTGCTATCCCATGAGGCCACGGGAGATGATTTGTGAATGGCTGTGAAGCGACGCAACTGACGCTGGTAGGTCACGTGATAAGGTCAACACGGCGAATGTTATACATCCAGATTACATTCATCCTATACACATTCATACTATATAGAACATGCTTTTTTTAGTCTTCCTGAAGCAATTACGTATTCAAAAGTACCTACTCAAGAGAGTATGCGATTTCGGACGTAGCCAGTGTATTCATCTTGCCACCCTTTTGGGCCATTGTCCCTTTTAAAAGAGACGAGAGGAATTATGAGGAAGAAAAGTCACATTCAGTTTCACATTTCCCACATGAGCTCAGTATACTATAAAATGTATTATAACAGCTCAAGCCACTAAGCCGCAGCTCTAAGGTTTTGTTTTTTGATTACATATGCATTGCATTCATCTTCCCATTTTGTCACGTTTAGAGAGAAGACAGGAAACAATGAGGAGGGGAAAAAAATCAATCTGATTCAAAACTCACATTTCCCACATGAGCACAAAACTTAAAAGCCACTAGGCCACAGCTCCGAGGTTTTATTTTCGATTGCATATGCATTGCATTGTTCGGTAACAAATAACCACCCACATACTACATGGCGCACACACAAATCTCACCATCTCTGAAATGTTTCACCCCTCGGCTCAGTCTGCATCCTCAAGTGCTGACAGCCCCTTCCAAACACCTCCTTGATAGTTGGATCTCTCTACACTGTTACGTCACACACATACACAATCACACACAAACAGACGGGCATCTCACTCACAGTCGGACTGTAGTATTCATCTGTCTTTTTCACATCTCTCTTTCGGTTTCCGGAGCTTCTAGTCTAGGCAGACGTCTCTGCGAGGGGCTGAGGTCTCTCCAGTCTGCCTGGGAGTATTTTTAGAGCCTCAGCACCAGAAATACTCCTCAGCACCAGAGACTTGACAGTTTGAATGTGTGCACAGGCTTTCAGAAAATGTTTCTAAATTTCTTGAGCAATTTGGCAAGAACGACAGGACGTGGCCAGACGTAGCGAGTCAGAATAAATAAAGAAATAATCCCTCACAAAGCCAGAAAACCCAGACTGTTTCAGAAGATTTTCACACTTTGAGCATATAAAGCGCACTCTGGGGACAGATAGCATTAATATTTCAGATTTCATTGGGGAGAAATGGATTTTCTGTGTAGATCTATATGGTATCCTTAACCCAGGAACACTTCTTTCAAAATTGCATTTATAAGCAAAAAATTTTCCAGACCTTGTTTACCCCCCCCCCCCCCCCAAAAAAAAACAAACAAAAAAAGAGCAGAAGGTTATTAATTTTCCATCAATGGTGAAACCGAAGACCCCATAGTAATGTTTAAACGTCTCCTTTCAGAGGTAAATGGCTGCTATAGCGCCATTGCTTTTCAAATGATGTTCAATTGAGACATCATAAACAAAGCGACGTTGTCTGACAGGACCACAATGGAAGCAGAGAGGCGAAGGACTATATCAGCAGACTCAAATATTGACTTTGAGACACATTAACAAAACCCTTCACCCTCAGTCTAAAGAAACTTTAATTTAGGGTCTGTCATTTGGATGACCTTTTCCTCATTTGTATGTAAATCCCCATATTACAATATCAAAAGTATTTAACCCTCTGCCACACACCACGACAGATTAAGACTTAGCATGGGAACGTTCTGATTCAAAAGTAGATCTGGGTGTCACACAACAGGTCACTAATTGGATATTATTTATCAAAAATTGGTTCATAAGTGAAATTTAATTTAAAATTGAATCAAATAAGCCAGCTTAATCCATCTCAATTTGAAAAAAATTTATTTTGTGTGTTTTCATTAGTGTGTTACATTTTATGTTTAGTTCATGTTAATTCCATTGTTTTAGTGTCATGTGTTTCCCTGACAATGAGCTCTGATTCATTTTGTGGCTTTCTGTTGTGCCACCTGTTCTCACGTAAATGCGTCTCTATGACACGCATGCATTGTCGTGTAACTGATACGCGAAAATGAGTTTTTACGTGCATATGAGACGCAGTTTTTTGCGTGCATTTGATACGCAGTTCATTTGCGTGTAATACACACGCACCCCACACCACTAATCCTACCCAAGCGTATAATACACCCCACACACACCTAAACCTACCCTAACCAACCAATGCGTATCCTATGCACGTAAAAACTCAATTTAGCGTATAAATTACACGACAATACACATGCGTGCAATAAAGACGCATTTAGTGAGATCGGGTTGGGTGGTTATTAGTACATTTTAAGGTAAAAAGGCAGATTTAAAGTAGGTATATTAACACTATATCACTTAAAGTCCCCCTGTGAGAAAATCAAGTTTTTAATGTTATGTCTATGTGGTGTTTTTAATATGCTTTAAAGCAAAACATGTACAAATTCATAAGTCAACACCATTGCTGAGTATTTTCTCCTTAAAACTGCAGTGAACCAAAGACAGTCTCAAAAACGTGGTTTGAAATTGCTGGTGTTTCTGACGTCACAAACTACCTTGTAACCAATCACGACAACGTGTGATCGTCAACGAGTGGATCTCTGAGCTGGTGTGAGTGAGTGGAGGCGGAGCTAATTTGCATATTCATAGAACTGTGTGTACCAAATGAGGCAAGGGTGTAGAGTTATATTCAAGCTATTTTAAGACATGAAGGATTTTTTTCAAGGAATATTTTTTTTTTTTAAATGATGTTTTGGTGATCAAAGATTAGTTTTAAGGGATACAATTATTAAACTACAGGGGAACTGAATTGAATTAAATTCAAATATAATTAAAAATAATTGAAATATAACTGGAAAAATTGTCACAGTATTTTTTTATGGTGAATTTCTGGCAACCACAACTGATAGTTTTTTTTACAGTAAATTAAACAGAATATTTTATACAGTGTATCCTTTTTTAATAAAAGTAGCAATTTCTTTTATTTTCAAAACATTGTTACTGACCCCACATTTTTGAACGGTATTGGATATGTATGAATATCAACATAAAAAAAAAACAACAACCTGAAAATCATATGATGCGTCTTTTTCGTCTCATCTTTGTTATCGTTGACTAGAAGAAAAGTTACGATTTTTTCAGTAATTAGTGTCATATACCTTGACAACGGTGTCCTTCCGGAGCCTGTTTTGCTGTGACAGCCGCTGTGGAATGCTGCACTGTCACACTCAGGAATGTCAGAGGCCAGTTCAGTCTGGCTACGATGAGGGCAGAAAGTCACACTCTCCAGGGGTTCTTCCAAGAATAATTTGGCCTTGCGGTTGAGTTTCACTGCAGTGGAATCATGGGAGGTTCAGGTCAAAGGGCTGTTTGAAGGGTAATAATCCATTAGTGCCCACATCACTCATATCTCGCATATTTACAAACAACAAGGGTGTCTAAAGTGAAGGTGGCAACTCTGGGTATACCTGAGCGCATATATGAAATAGCACACCACAAGCGCTATTCTTTTGGGGGATGAATACGATCAGGCCAAGTTCACAAAGGGCTGAGGCTGGAAGAGAACAAACAGTAGGCTGAAAAAAGAGGCGCTTTTATTATAATTGAGAAATGAGCCTCGCCGTCTGGCCTTTACAGCTGGCCCGAGATGACTTACACTTGCGCTAAAGTAAAATGGTTTCATTTTGCATTTTTAAATTGCCTCCATTCTAATCTGTTTTCAAAGCCTGTCCCTTTAGCCTATCAGGTGAAATATTAATTGTCTGAGGGGGAGTGTGTGCCTATCAGGCTGAAATCAGAGCCTGTAGTTACTCCCTTCTGAAACAACAAAGGGCACGGCTTTTTTTTGCACATGCGATTGTTAAGGCAGTGTGACTGTAGGACGACAGAGGAAGTGAGAGAGGAGAGATTTATGTGTTTATAGGCAAGCTGTCACTGACGGATCATAATAACGCATCATTTCCTCGAAGAACGTATGGAGGGTGCCGTTAATTTGATGTCGTTTGCAGGGATCAGAATATTGATACGCCGATGATTTAAAAGGTACAGCTGAGCTGTAAACATTCAACCATAAATATCTGACCAATAATAAACACCTCATTAGAGCAAGTCGTCAAGCTAGAATACTCTGCCATTATATTACATTATTAAAGGCACATGTGGAGATTTATCCACCTGAGAATACATTTTAGATTTAGTCAACATCAACAAACATCCCATATAGTATTACTTAAACCTGGTTGTTATGGCAATAATTTGTATATTATAATATTAGCATAATATTAGCATTCAAGCACCAGAATAGGCCACTTAACAATACTACACAATTTATGCAATGAGGGTGGCTTAAAAAACGCACAAGGAAATATAAAGTATTCCTAAAATTATGTACACAAAACATAATTATATGACATTAAAAGTTATTCAGTGACTTTGGCATACTTGTTTCAATGCATCAACAATTTATTAAACTTAAAAAATATTAATATTAATATATATTTATATTCTCCATGGGGTCTGATAATATTTTCAAAGCTACTGAGGTTTTATCAACCTTTAAACCAAGTAAATGGGCCGTTGTAACTCTCCAAACATAAAATACTCAACAACACATAAATCACAACAAACTAACAAGACAAGCAAAGATACGGTGTGTGATTATGCATGTTATGTGCATGTGTTTCCCAGCAGATTTGAACTCTCTGTCACAGCAGATTTTATCTCTGACATTTGACAAAGGTAAAGGACACCCGAGATTGGTCTCTGGTGACCACAGGCACCAGTACCTGACAGAAAATACCACGCACATCTTTTTTCTTAGCAGGTCATCCACCTACCCTGCAAACGAGCCCAAGAACTCGAAACGACTGGAGATGCCACTCTCATGCCAGAGAAACGGTTTGTGTTTTTCTCGGTCACAACGTGTCTGTAACATCCATTGTTGCAGACTGAAGAAACAGCAGGAATGACAGGAAAAAACTCGACGGGGCTTCCTCAAACTTACTGCAGCGTACGGAAAGTTTTGTGGATTGCCATTGATCGCTAAAACGTTGTGCCTTATAGAAATTACTTGGAGAACATTTCCAGGAAGGCGTCCTCGTGAGCGAATCAATCTCTCTCACACCGTGAGCCAACCTGGAGCAGTCAGCTTCAATTTCATTCACAATGCTTACCCGCCAACCCAGTGCTGTGTTCCCTATGCTGGTAATTGAGGAACTTGTGTAAATTGCACAAAAAAAAAATATTATTTCCATCAAGAATATATATATATATATATATATATATATATATATATTATTTTGTTGCCAGCTCACAAAATGAATCAATTAACACTGAACCACGATTTAGATTATTTTAGATTAGATTAGATTTTCTTTCTTAAGATCTTCAATACTTTTAACTGAATGGTTCAACAAAAAACAGGTGATCATTTATCACTCAACCTCCACCACTCAAATTCCCCACACAGGGTCACTATAATTATAGTTCACTCAAAATAAATAGTTCACAAAAAATATCTTCACAGAAAATTCAGTAAAGTGAAAAAAATTAAGTGTAAATTTCTCAGAATTTCCAATTATTACCAATATTAGAGCACACTTTGGAAGCAAACACAAACACGGTAGTGGCACCCAACACAAACACCATTTTCAAAATGTGATTAAAACATTTTACGAAAATCAAAAAAACATACAGTAGCCTATAACATAATAGTATGCACGTCATTCACATTTGTTATGCTCATACACATTACATTAACGACTCTTTTATAGAGACTTCGTAATGCAGTCACATATCGATCAAACATCTTGGGATCATCTCGAACTCTAACCACAAAATAGGCCAACGCATTATACATACACAGGATGAAACGAACACAGCCTATTACACCAGATTAAATGATGATCATCACATTTACTCAAATAGAACATCGATTAAATCAAGGATTATAGGCTACTCATATTGACACAAGACTTCGTCTCTCATGCACTGCTTTAGCCGTCTTTCTCTGTATCGCGCTATTTACAAGTCATCACTTCAGGATCGCTTTTCTTAAAGAGGAAATACTCTCTTTCTTATAAGTTCAAATCAAGCGGGAACCTCCCATAGAAAGTAAAAGATATGGACACAGCGACCCCATAGACTTCAATGGAGAAAAGTGAAGTCAATTAGAAGCACTCACTTCCTGATTGCCAAGAGTACTGCGCAGGCTCAAACTGAGATTGACAACGTAGATGTGACGTAAGCAACCTGTCTGACAGTGGTAAGTCTTCTACTAGCTGTGCCAAGTGAAATCTGAATTCCTCAAAACGTTGTTGAAAATATTTTGCCCCGTTGCTTTTATAGACTCTCTATGGGCTTCTCCCTTGACTTTATCAGACTTTATGCCTCCTCGTCCCCCCAATTGCCTCATAGACAGTAAAAGATTGCTTCTACGAGGCCATTATGTAAGATACAAGGTAATGGAGCCCTTTATACATTGTGTTTCTTTAGAAATAAACAATGGATAAATGGAGTCTTTAAACGCCTCAGATGTAGAGTTATTCGCTGTCAAAGTGACACAAAAATGAATGGGAGTCAATGGAATGCTAACAGCAGGTGAAGGCTTGTTAGCCAATGGCGGCCAGGGCCGGCTTTGCCGACAGGCGACACAGGCGGTCGCCTGGGGCGCCATCTGCTGGATGGGGCGCAAAATTGCAGAATAAAAAAAAAAAAGTTAATTAAATGTTATGAAAGCTGCGCACACGCTGTACACTTTTACTGTGCACTGTCCACACACTGCTTGTATTTGTCCATTTCTTTTACTAGATTATACAATCCTAAAAAACGACTGAGTCACTCTGACTGACAGGCAGCTGTCAAACTCACGCGCGTTGCTCAGCAACCGGGAGTGGCGCGAAAACATCTGACAGCTGGTTTTAGCGCTTTAAATGCGCTTTAAGCGCCCCTTGGCGATGGAGTAGGCGCCCTCATAAGATTTCATCATAGAATTTTGACAGGGACCCCCCTCCAATAATATCGCGAGCGGGCGCGGGCGCCGTGAGCGCTGAGCAAACAGGCACGAGTAGTGAGTTGTCGTCGAAAAAGATGGACAAAGCAAAAAAGCGGCCGGGGGCTAAAATAGAAATAGCCCATTCGTTTTGTTTTGTTTTGTTTTGCTTAATCGGCGGCGCTGGGTTTTTATTTTATGAGTATTATCATGGGATTAATATTATAACTATTATTATGTAATGTAGACAGACACTAACTAAAAGAGGTTTGATTTTTTTCTTTGTTTAATTTGAACACTTAATATGGGTTGGAGCTTTTAATTTTGAACTCTCAAAGTGCACCAGATTGATGAATTTAACATTAAAATGCAAAAAAAATTCTTACGAGGGAGCATGCCCCCGAACCCCCCTAGCCTTGTAGCAGCCTAATAGATTAGTAATAATAGTAGTGGTGGTAGTAATTGTCATTTATGTACTACAAGTTACATGGTCGGTCAGATAAAATGTATTTGTACAATGCAACTATGTAGGATGATTTAAATATCCTTGAACGTTCTTTGTAGCATTCGTATAAACAATTTATTACAGTTCAAGTCATAATTTGCTTGTTGAAGTTTTGGAGTGACTATAAGAGCATTTTTGTTTTGTTAAATAAATACTCATTATTTTTAAAGGAGGGGGGGGTTGGGGGGGGGGGGGGGCGCAAAAATTAATCTCGCCTAGGGCAACCAAAGGGCTAGAGCCGGCCCTGATGGCGGCCCACTGGTAGACTTCAGTTTCTGGCTGGTGGATTACCCCCTTGGAACCTCCCTGTCTCTCTCTTGAAACCAACACGGAAGTGAATTAAACTGCAATTCATCGACTGGCCGCTTGAGGCTGGCAGCAAAAGTGAGTCAAATCTGTATCTCCCCCATGTTAAAATTCCCAACTTTACAGCAGAAAAAAATATTTTTACAGCCTGGTGTCTAAAGTGGTTTTGGTCTATACAGCTAATTTTACCCTTCATGACAACTGTGAGGGGGGTGAATTTTTTTATAACTCATCCGTTTAAATTATATTAAGTCTTTAAGATCTGCATAATTAAGGGCATGGCCACTTGAGTGACAGGTGGATTGCAACTGGTCACTGCTAGCTGTTTGTCTGTTAGCTTCACCTCACCTCAGATAATTCCAGCTGTTGAACTTGACATCTCTGCTGTGTTTGTGCTTTTTTAAGGCAGGATTATTTCATACAGTTTAATACACGCATTATACCTTCGCCTACGCCGTTGGTTTTTCCTTCGTCGAGTATCGAGAGAACAACCAGCCCGGAGTTTTCCTCCGTGAACATGCACTTGTGTCTGACAATTTCGGTGCTTTTCGGAGTTTTCAGATTTAGAAACATCTATAGATATTGAGGCTACACTCGTTTAACTAGCAGAATAATAATGCATCATGATACACATAGTCTCACTTTAGCTATGTCTTTTAACTATTATAGTATTTCGAAGGGCAAAAATATGAACTTTAACTATTGGCTTTTCTTCAAGTCAGCTGTCACTTTAGCGTGAGGCCAGTAGCATATAGCATTAGCTTCTTAGCCTGAGCTAACTCGACCTCAAGCTAGGGGGCGTGGTTTCAGCAACAGGTCCACCCACGCCCCGTATCTTTGCCCATTTTCTGTTATCCGGGAGTGACGCGCGGTGACGCACGGCCAAGATGGCGACGGCCGGCTCCGCCCACTTTAGACTTCAAAAACACTCTTCAGAAACCTATGGGGGACATCACGGACACTACGTCCATATTTTTTTACAGTCTATGGTTCAAATACCACCCGGCTACATATATATATATATATATTCAAATTCAAAGGCTTCTTCTCCTTTCATACAGTCACAGATTAATTCCAAAAACCGCCGGCCATTTTTGAAACTGAACCATTTTTATGAGAACACTGAGATTGACAGTTTTGACACTTATTCTGTGTGGACAACAAAAGCTAAAAATGAGATTCCAGCTCGTCTTTAGTTTGTTGAGCTGACATTGTGCAGTGAGAACAATTGTTGAAGTGAGGGTTTTGTCTGTCTGTCTGTGTGTGTGTGTGTGTGTGTGTGTGTGTGTGTGTGTGTGTGTGTGTGTGTGTGTGTGTGTGTGCGTGCATGTGTGTGTGTGTGTGTGTGTGTGTGGTGTGGTGTGGTGCGCCCCAGGGCCTGGCTAACTGCAGGAGGGGAAGCAGTAAAATTGTTGCACGGAAGATCAACAGTATCTGGTGTGAAACATGAACGTGTCTTCCAGGCTCAACTGAGATTTTCATGTTTCCTGTGGCCTGGTTGAGTAACAGACACACGTCACATACACTCTTCTCCCTTCAGCTATTCTCAATCAAGAGTAAAGGTAATCGTAAAAAAACGGAGGAAACTGTTTCTTCTCTGGGGAGAATGTTACACAGTTGGCCAACATTCAGCAGAATGACAAAAAATGGGAAAGACATTAAACATATTTTATTGGAGATCTGGCTACTACAGGGAAAATTCACTAAACTCTAGCATTTCTTTTGTGTACGATATTTGGCACTAAAGAAATGTGTCTTATACACTGAACACCCACAATCCAGTTTAACCAGATGCTAAATATAATAGTGAGTATTTAAGTCATTATCGTTCTTCTCAGAACAAACATGCTATCTATGCAGATTACGCTTATTTGAGGTCAGTACTGAAAAATTTCCTTTAAAAATTTGTTTGTGTGCATTTTCTATTGATTAGGAAAATATTTATCAAATTATTACAATTCTACCTGATACCAATTAGCTGATAAATAATTTAATGTTATGCCCGATAACTGATAAAAGCTAATAAAAGTCAAATAATAATAATAAAAACATTGAAAACTAAAATAAATAATCAAAACATTTAACAGTGCAATTCAATTATTAATGTTTTAAAAACATTTTTTTTTTTTTCATTCACATTCATCATTTGTCATTATTTTCATTATTTACCCTCAAGTTGTTCCAAAACGTTCTTTTTTTCTGTGGAACATAAAAGAAGATATTCAGACAAGTGTCATTATTTTTTTCTTTTTTGTCTATACATTTGAAGTCAGTGGTCACGAAAACTGTTCTATATGATGACTGTTCTGCATTAGATAATGGCAAAGGTAATCTAAATGTAAAAACTGAGGTAAACGTGCATGTGCAATTAAATATCCAATATTGTTTGATACCAATAAATAATAAAATAACCAAAGTCTGCTGTTTGGTCACAGTAATGTTCTCACCTTCAGAGCTCACAAAGCGTTCAGGTGATCTTCATAATCTAATTCAGAGTTAACCAACAAACGTTCTGTATCGTCTATGCAGCGATCGGCGTTTCAGGCTCTTTTAACCTCGACCTATGGCCTCAAAGCTGGATGGCGTGGGAGACACCATTTGCTCAAAGTTGGCCTAACCACTTCTCCTGCAGTACCTCGAACGATCCCTCCGCCTAGACACCTTCCTAAGGCAGACTGATGTACCAGTATATTGTGCATCCCTACTGATTAGCATAACCCCTTTAGTGACCTGGGGCCTATTTTTAGTTTTTTTGTGCAAACATTCCTAACACCTTTTTTTGATTCCACAGTGGCTCAGGGGAAGTGTAATATTGACAGGGCAGGTAAGTAAACATACTAATCTTTCAACGATCAATACAGCATTCCAGTGTCTCTTACTCTGAGTGTACACTTCTCTCACATTCTCTCTCTAACCCCTTCATATGTTTTCTTTCTTGTCTTTCTTTCTGTGGAGATCTGCTGCAGTATAGTGGCCTTGGGGATTGGATGAGGTGCCAGAGGCTTGTCTCTTCCTAACATCCAGAACAGATGCCTTATACTAACAAACTCAAGCGCCAGCCTCGACGTCCTCCTAAAAACACCCTCACACTCTCTCTCACCTCACCAGCGATACTGACACTGAAGTCCCCTAAAGCCTGTGAATGTGCAGCTGGCACAGCGGGAAGGCCTCATCCCAAAGCTAATCTGGACAGGTGACGTGCACAACAGCACAGCACCTCTGGACATGTTTCTACTTTATGTTGCTCTTTTCCAAATCCCACACTGAATGGCTCTTCTTTAAGTCTCTTGGCAGATATTCAGGTTCTCTGCACATGGATGTCATTCAAAAATTTAATGGCAATTTTTTACTCCTTTTTTCCCCCTCGTTCTTTCTTTTCAAAGATAACTTTCAACTGCAAATCTGAATTTACGTGGGAAGTACAAAGGGGCTACTTGAGCATGTTCAAATATGCTAATCATTAAATTTAGCCGAAAGACCAACGAACAGCAGAGAACTTTGATGTGTTCATTTACAACATGCAGTTTCTTTTAAGTTGTTCTTGTCTTTTGTTGTGGTTAACAACTGTTTGACCCTATGTTGTCTCAGAACATCAATGGGAGTATTTGCACTTGGATACTTCGTGCGTTTTTACTGAAGGGACAGCTATCAGGTCATAAAAAGACCAAGTGTAAATGCCGCCCATGCATTTGAGATGGATAGGAGCTCAGGAGCCACACAACATACAATACTGTTCAAAAGTATGGGGTCAGTACGATTTAAAAGAATACTTTTTTAAATTGATCAAAAGTGACAGTAAAGACATTAATACTCTATTACTCTATTAATACTCTTGTGAACTTTCTATTCATCAAAGAATCCTGAAAAACTGTATGACGGTTTCTACAAAGGTATTAAGCAGCACAACTGTTTTCAACATCAATAATAATAAATGTTTCTTGAGCAGCAAATTAGCATGAATGATTTATGAAGGATCATGTGACACTGAAGTAATGGCTGACTATAACTGGAATAAATTACATTTTACAATATATTAAAATGGAAAACAGTTATTTTAAATTGTGATAATATTTACTACTATATATATATATTTTTTACTGTATATCCCCCCAAAAAATGCAGCCTTGAAAATCGTAGAGACCCCACACGTTTGAAAGGTAGTGGTAGCACATTGGTTATAAGCTGATATTAGAGATTTTTTTTCATTCATTGAAATAAGCTGATATTGGAAATGTAATTGTGTTCATGCTCATTTCCACATTTATTTTCACATTCAGACTACCACCATCTGTCACCATCTAACGCTCACAAGTTAATCAATAAAACACTAATCATTCAATAACGCTCTTAAAATGTAATCTTTAGCCAATCTCAAACTGACTATCCATTTTTCATATTGTACATCATAATGTTGGGATGCCTACATTCACTTGTAGCATTTAAAATGTCTGATTTTAGTTCATAAGTTATTTAGTCAAAATAATTATAGCCATAGCCAAGTATCATAACACAAATATGCTAATCATCTTATCACCTGTATCAGACGTAATTTCAACATTTTTGCATCCCTATTGGAGGCAGATAAAAGATATGATAGCAGCTGTTGCCTTTGGTACAACAATCAGCAAAGCAATTTTTTGCCATTTTTGACACCTCCTGTTCTTAGTTCTTAGCCACACTTCAGCAGAAAAATGTCAACAGCCCAAATACTCCTCACCTGATAACTTACACTCAAAGTACAAAACTTTAAATTTATCAGGTTCGGCCAAAGTGCACAAAACCCCTGGAGGCCATAAAACAACCCACAAACACATTGAATGAATCTGCTATGAATGTGTTACACGTGTCCTCCTTTAAAGCTGGGTTATTATTTAGTATCTAGCGTTATGGTTAAATTAAGAAGAGAAACAGGCGCAGCTTGCCTGCATTTTAATTATCCCCCTCTGCAGGCGAAATAAACCCACTTCTCATCCTCTGCCAAGTGGTCCACCACCTACAGGAAAAGCAGCAACGGTTCAGTTCTGGAGAGAGATGCTCAGCTCAGCTCCAGCTCCCAGAGTGCCACTGCAAATGTGACCTGCAGATGGGCGATGGTCTCTGGTGGCAGTCGTGATGTTGTTGGCTATTAAAACACATAATGAAAAACACAGAGGATGAATTAAAGTAGTGGAATAGTTCAATCTAATCACCTAAATGAGTGTGCAGAGACTTTTTTGTGCATGTAATATTAAAATGTAATCTAGCATAGCAACACAACACAGCACAATGTGATACCAAATTTTTTTTTAATGATTCGAACACTTCACTAAAATTAACAAAGCGAACCTTTCAGCACCACATATACTGGTAAGCATGTTATTATTTCCTTAACACAGACTGCAAAACATTATTTAGTCGCAATACCGTGACTGTGAGAGAAAAAAAATGTCACCAGAAGAGCTACACTATTCTGAAAACAGATGTTCTACTACTGAAAAATGGTATAGGGTCTTTGACTTTAGATTAGGGCCAAATTCCTACTATTAACTAATTATTTACTTTTGCCTCAATAAACTCATGATTACTGGTTATTAATAGTTAATAAGGTAGTTTAGGTATTGGGTAGGATTTGGAATAGGTCACGCAGAATAAGGGATTAATATGTGCTTTATAAGTACTAATAAGCAGTCAATATTCTAGTAATATCCATGATAATAAGCAACTAGCAAATAGTGAGAAATGGACCCTAAACTAACATGGTCACAAACCTTGCTCATATTTATCAAGATGCCAAAGTCTGCAATCAAAATTCTGAGATCATGAACTATGGTGAATGTCACAGCATATTCCTGGATCAACATCTTTGTTGATCATGGAACAACATTCCAATCAGCTTTGAGAGACAAGTTTACAGTTTATGTCAAGTTTTGGCTTACAACCAGGGTTAGGTACATGGTCATTTCTGTCGGATTTTAGGGATAAGTTATAGGGTTAGCTTTAGGGGTAGGGATGGGGTTCAGACTAAATTTTTGGACAGGAATGTTGTTCCAGGATCAACAAAATATGTTGATCCAGGAACATGTCTTACTTGGGAAAATCACGGTTACCATGAACTATATGAACTACAATATGAACTAAAATATTTTTCCAGATGATCTTATTTCTTGACTTTTCTCTGAGATCAGAAACATCTGAGACAAAGCTACTACTGATAAATAAAACATATCAGAAATTTCCCGAGCAATGAAAGATCAAAAATATATATTTTCCTCTGGAATCCCATCATAATAACCTCCATGGCTACGCAGAAACATCTACCCTCTTGTACTGCTTTAATACAGAAATGAGAATTCCCTCTATCTTGAGATATCTTCACCTTGTTTGGAGTCTTTTTTTAATAAGTTATCAATTGTGACCCAGCTGCCTGCTTGAGCCCGTGAGCTGTTCCACAAACATGCGCCTCGCCATGTCTGAGGTTTTCAGGACAAAGGCAGAGCTAGAGGGAGCAGCAGAGGTCAGGCCTGAGTGCTTGTCTTGTTCTCCTTCTGTTTTAAGCTGATTCACAAGCATTCTAATGAGCTTAAGGCCTCAGAGTTCTCCCCAACATTTGAGAACCTGGCAGGCTCCTTAGATTCCCAGCATCTCCTTTCAGACGAAAACGTTCTCAGTTCTGCCTGGTTTGATTGAGACGTAAACCCGCAAAAGTGTGTGCACGAGCACTCGAGAGTATATCTGCCGTCTGCACTCAGGTCGTCAGGTGTCATGTCAAGTTACACGGCTAGCCCAAATGTCTCTCTGCAGCACTTTGAAGAGCGCCGTGCGTTGGTGGCGGTTTAATTGATAAGCTAAGAGGAGTCACAAAGGGGTGAGAGTCAAATAGGGTGAATTATACTATGACTCACTGCACTGCAGACATATTTCCACAGAGCCCACAGAAAAACAGTGCTCGAGTGTGACCTCGAGCATGAAAAATCCAATTCTTGATACTCTGTGAATGGAGAACTCACAAGTGCATTTCACTCACAAGAGTTTATTATCTCATCTGCTGATATTTGTATTGCGGTGAAGATCTTGTGGCCTTCATATCAGGGTGTAATTATCACAATACAGACTTGATTAGTGTTGGGGAAGTCACTCAAAAATAATTCACAACAATAATTCTCCAAAGATTATTTCACTGATTATGTCATGGAAAGATTACTTTTTAAAAGCTCCTTTAAACCAATAAAAATATACCAATTTAAACCTATAACAAACATAATTACTGGGTATGTCTTATCTGTGCACATATAGGCTACTGTAGCTAATGTAAAATACATGTTGGATGTTTCTCAAAGAAATTGAATAGGCTGAAAAACATGTTAATTTCTGAAATGCAATATATATAAAGAAAATCCACAAATAAACAGATCTTTTTAAACCAAAATATGTGATTGTGAAGTAATCACTATAACTGTAAATGATAAGAGGAAACTGTAATGTTGAACCAATGTGGTCACTAAATATCAAAATCATGCAGCTTTTAATGAGGCTTCCTTGTTGTTGTCTGGCAAAACTGGCATTTACAAAACAGTCGCTTTCTATTTAATCCTCTACTATAATTATAACTACCTGCTTCACATTACACAAACTCCTTCACTTGCAACCTTGACTTGGAACCCACAGCTTTCTCATTTCCTCTTTTTCTACCCACAATCAGTTATATCCGGGCAAGGGGCTACTTATCGTGTAGCAGATAAGATTACAGTCTAGAGTCTGAAACATTTACATCTTCAAATCAGATCTCACTTTGGTACAGGTAGCAGTGTTTTGGTTTTCAGGGCATTTGCTGGTCGATCATCCATTATGTTTAAAAAACCAGCTTGACCACCTTAGCCATCTTGTTGACAGCTAATAACCGGTTTGGGCCTGCTAGAAACCTAAAGACAGCTACAGCCTTTATGCTATATTTTCCAGAAGGTCAGGCATCATTTATTAATTTACATCCTCTTGTCGTTGTTGATACACATATTCTTATGTATGCAGCCTCAGTATTCAAGCCTAGGCCTGTTCAGCATTTACGCCAGTGTTCACTGACAGCACGCCTTTAAATTGTAGCGAGATTCTCTATCCTCACACACATAAGGATACGACTACTGAATTCTAAGATGCGTGTCTGAGACAGGAAGCAGCACTACGCCATGACAACCGCAGGCCTAGCACTTGACGTGATGTCAGCCACAGTGACAGGCGGGTTTCGAAGCTCAGCGGGCTACAGACAGGCCAGCCTCAGCCCCTGACAGGATCTGTCTTTAGGGGAAAAGCCGCCTCTGTCCAGACGGTCCGGCAGCCTGACCTCTGCGCCCTTGTGCATGTTGTTTACCTTCAGAAGTTGGCACCCGGACAAACACGGGGCTCTGACTGGTCGGCCAGGGCTAGAGGCTGGAATTGACATGGCAGAAGGGGGATGGAACACCTCGCTTCAGCCCACGGGTCCCCCTGGATCTGCCAAAAACTAGAGGAGAGAAGTGCAGACCTACTGACTACAGGATCATCACAGACTCACTGCTGCGTATTTGAGAATAGGAGAAAATATGTTTGGTTTGACTTTGAGCTGATGCACGTTTTCACTAATTAGATCCTTCACAATGAACAGAGCCTGCTGAGTTAGTCGCACCGGCTGCATTTACATTGTCAACCGAGTCAGATCTTTTTGGCACAGATCACTATGAAAGCCTCAGAGTAAACAATAAAGCAGGTAACTGTGAGATAAAGTAAATCATATTGTGGTACAAAAAAAAAAAAATGCATTGTGAAATATACTGTACAATCACAATTGTGAGCAACAAATCAACAGTTATGAGAAATAGTTTTTGTCTTGGGTGGAAGCAGGCATCCACAGATCAGATCTTGTTGCCTTCGTGTAAACATTTTACATACATTTTTGTCAATATTATTTTTGTCAATAATAATATTCATTTTCTAAAAACTATATGGATTACTTCAAATTCTGTTGTTACTTCCTTTACTCTGAGCCAAGAGTTTGTCGCAGACACCAAGCCTGTGTTTGCATAGGCATATCTCAATTTCATATAGTAGGTGAAAGCAGTATGTGAAATGATCAGTATGTCTGAATTTACAGTATTCATAAAACAGTATAGGCAAAAAAAAGTATCCAGATGACCTACTAGTACTTATGCCATGATTCTGAAGTTCACATCCAATTACACTTTACTATCCATAGACAATGGGAGGGGAGTCGTGGCAATGCCAAAATGATGGCGGATGTACATTCATACTTCATTCATACTACACACATTCATGCTTGATAATATTCATACTATACAGTACACATGCATACTTTTGTAACAGTCGTGAAGTTCCTTATTAAATGTAGAATCTATTCAGACAGTATGTGAGATTTCAGTTTCAGTAGATGAGTAGAGAAAGGGAAAAGAAAGCTGAAGGCCCAAACAAAGGTGCAAACTCTGGCCAAAAGGTGCAATTATTATATGAAATATACATTTTTACATGATCTGTCAGAAATGTGGGGATTGAAGATTCAGACTTGCATTCAAACTGAATTTTAAAAAGCATACATTTTGTTTTTTGTAAGGCAAATATTTAGGGAAATACGACAAATAAATGTTTGATTTTTTTTTTTAAACAGAATGTAAAAAAGAATGTTGAATTTGTGTCAAAATAGCAGATGTGTGCATTAGTATAAATTTAGTTGGTTTTTTTTTACCATGTTTCATTTAATCATAAGGATTCTTTTTATCATTTTCCCCTGTCAAATTGAGTGTGTTGGGCTAATATTGTGCACGGGTGTCCTTTACAGTCGGAATACATTTGACCTGTCACTGGAACAGGTTAAAGAGAATGGACAGCAATTACACACAAACCCACACGGTTTTTCAGGTTTATGATCCATGCTTTAGATTCTCATGGGGAGCATTAACACAAGAATTATTATGCAAAGTTATTCAATAGATGCATAATTATGCAAAGTCATTTTAAATGACAGCCAAGTCTGTTGCTTCACGCTCATTGTTTTGCAAATGCGGCTGATGATTCCGTTATCTGTCTCTAGCTTAGCAACACCTGTTTAAGTGTAATTAAAACAAACTTTGACATGGGATTTTGACTGTGGCAATCAACACAATCTTAAAGCGCGCTCAAAACTCGATAATGATGGTGTAATGACTGCCCAAAGATGAATTTCCAAACATGCATTTTCAAGCCTCTACAAAGCTTCTATCGCTCTTGCCTTGCAGAGCGAGAGAATGAGCTGAAGAACAATTCACACAGCTTCACTCTTGTTTAATGATTAAGTCTTTCTTTTACATGAGGCAGCAGGCTACACAAACTAAGCAGTCTTAGACAATGAGTCACTGTAAAATTGTTGGATTATGTAGTTTTTAAAGCTAATCTATTGTGATTAATTTTTTTGGCCTTTTCAAGCCATTCTCTGAATAATCAGTGGTATCCAAAATAAGTCAGCAAATCAGAAACTAGCTAAAAAACATTACATGATAGACAGAATGTTGGGAATACACTCTTTCTGTAACAACAATAACAATTAACAATATTGTACAGTATTACAGTATTCATCATTATATTGTTATTTCAGATGATAGTATTTTCACAATGAGATTGACATTTTGTTTTGTTAAATGTTGAGATGTTTTACAATATACAATGCACTTTCTCAACAACTAGTCATTTTCATCTACTAAAATGAGATGCAATTTTAGAGGAGCAAAACTGACTAGAACTAATGAATATGACATGCTGTAACATTGACTAAATGTATAAAAATAAAAATAAATAAAAATAAAAACAAAGCAAAAAAGTTGTTATAAATTTAAATCAGATTTTCCTAACATGAGTTTATCATCTAATGCCACATGCCTTTTATTATCATCCAGCATCTGTCTTCATTACTTTGTAATGCCAATTCATTCTAATAATCTTATTGTCAGCTTGAACAGAGTGAGAAATATCAGGTATTATATTCTAATCTATATGAATCACTTGATTTTGTAAACAGTTATGGAAATGCCTGATTAAATGTCCCTTTAACTAAACGCTGCTCGAAAATGCCATTTAATGTGGTATGCAAAGAGACCCAAAGGAATGGCATTTTAGCAAGTAACCCCGTGAACTTTCTTGGCTCTCTCATCAACTGCAGGCTACAAATGTAGTCCAAGTGTGAAACAGCATCTTTGAGCTTTCTGGGGGTGATGCACAGTAAGCGAGAGCAGAAATAAAGAGAAGTTTGATAATCCCACAGGCTAAACGGTAATGTAAATTAAATCCGACCTAATAGCTCATACCCAGCTCTCAAAGGGTCAAAGTCAATAACCTATTACATGGATTAAAGGAGACCCTCCATCTCACATATGGCTCTTCACCAGCCAACAAATAGCTTCTGATTTTTATTCATTGGTTTCTATCACAGGGAGATAGTTGGTAAAGAATGTGTCAGAATCAATCTTCGGTCAGATACAGAGACTCAACGCATGCCAGTCTCATGCTGTTCACTTTAACACCAAACCCTCCACACAAGCACAGAGCGAGACAGAGAGCGAAAACTGAAGGGAGAGACCGAGAGAATTCCCATTCAGCTTACTGTCTTATGCAACCAACGGAGAACACAACAAGATCAGGCAGCTGGTGGAACACTGAAAAACACCTGGGGTGTTTATAGTTCACTCAAACATAAAAAAAAGAAGATATTAAGCAGAATGTCCCAGCTGCTGATTTTTATTTAATGACTACAACTGTACTTAGATCCATTTAAATTCATTTTATGGAAAAGAGCAGCGTGATACTTTTATTTTTGTGTTCCACAGAAGATAAATATCCCTTTAAGAGTTTTTTTTAGCAGTTTAATTATATATGCTGAAAATCCAGCTTAAGCCCTTGGATGGTATTTGTTTTACATGAAGATGTAATGGGACAAACCAGTGATTTTGTTGCAGTAGAAATGTCTGCGTTTTTTTAATAACCACTAGTGAGAAAATTTATCGGCCAAATTACCTACTGCTTTTTATAAACACCGGGGTCATAGTAATTTAATTCCTGACTGAAGTAGCCACATCTCTGTAATTCCTGAATTAAAAAAAAAAAAGTACGATTTCTATTTAAGATTTTTATTCGGCTTTGGTGCATTAAATTGAAAAGTAAAGACCATTGTAATGGTACAAAAATAATCCGTTTCAAACAAATACTGTTTGTTTGAACCTTCTATTCATGAGAAGAAAGTATCACAGATTCAACAAAAATATTAAGTAGCACAACTCATAAAACAGACATTTACAACAGCAAACTGTTTTGAACATTGATCATAAGCACCAAATCAGCATATTATGAGAATGATTTCTGAAGGATCATGTGACACCGAAGTCTAGTGTAATGACTGCTGAAAATTTCACTTTGACATTACAGGCATAAATTACGTTTTAAAATAGTTAAATAGAAAACTGTTGTTTTAAATTGTTTTATTTCACAATATTACTGTTTTATTTCACAATATTACTGTTTTTATTTTCGATCAAATAAATGCAGCCTTTAATGTAAAATATATATATATATCTTACTGAGGTCAAACTTTGAGGTCAAAACTGCTAGTGTACATACAAATAAATCAAATTGCAATATTTTACAGAATAACTGTCATCGCTGCCGTTTTCCACCTGGCTGTATGAGTGACTATGCAAGGAGCAAATTTCCAGGTTGGCAGAATGAAAGCTCGATATCTGGGAATTCATTGACATCCGAACACAGACTTTTAGCAGGATATACGCCACATTTACACAATGAAACCACAGTTTGAATGGAAACAAGACTCCATCAGACCCCCCATGACGACAGTTCTACCTGGTGTGTTTGTTTTCTTTAGTATCATCCCAGACAGCAACATGGTGTCAGCCCAGATCTGGTACACGTGAGATTTCAGCTGGCCGACACTGTGTTGCTGTCTGGGACGTACATTTAGTAGATATATTAATTCATCAGAATTCTTGTGAAAGTAGGGCAGTGATCCTCAATATTATAAAATTATTTTCTACCTCTGTAAAAGCTACAGTAATTACAAAGCCTCTCAGACACAAACACAATATTGGGCTCCTGTAACTGTTTTATTGCACAAACAATATACTTCATTTGTGCAAACAGTTCATTGTCCACTGGGCTTGTAGTGGCCGATAATTGATTCATGTGGGTGATTTTCTTAAATGACTCACTGCTCTTCTGGGAAAGGTGCTACTATGGGCTAATTAAAGGAGGTGATTATAGCATTGGTACAATGGGATAGTCAGGTTGGGAAAGGGTTGCAGAGCACGCAAAGGTTAATGATTATCTTCTCCAACACTATAATGAGATCACTAATCACCTGAGGCAAGGAGAACTTCAATACCCTCTCACAACTAATGTAAGTTATCTTGCTGAATCCAAATATCTTATCAAACAAACAAACAAACTATTCACAACTAGCTTGATATAAACATGTTCTTTGTCATTATCAACTCTAAATTTAGGTGCGTTTATGTTCACAAGATTTTGCTCCGTTAGGGGAAAAATATATCCTGGCATCCTGTTTATGACTGTCTGATGCTTTTTGTGAGGTGAGATTAAAGTCACACTGTCAGGCTAAAAAAAATGATGAAAGTAGGAAACAGAAAGGAGGAAATAGTAAGATTCTGCAACTCTTCCCTCAGTCTCAATCCTCCAAGCAAGAACTTCTCGGTAGAGTTGTGTCGACAGGAAAATAAAGTGCATTGATACATTTGAGTGAGAGAGGACTTGTGCCTGAAATAACAATCAAGCTTTGCTGACAGCCATCCACTTTTCTACCTGCAAACATGCACATCCGAGTCCAGATAGAACAAGCAACAGTGGGGCTCAATGTCTTGACATAATCAACACGGCACAGAAAGAAGGAGAGAGAGAAAGAGAAGAAAACACAGGAAAGGTAGAGAGAATGCTAATTTTTGAATTTGGTAATGCCCAGAAATTGATTTTCCTTCATGAAATGTCAGCAAAGAGCAGTCGGATTTGGGCAACCATGAGCGGAACTCGAATACTGGCACAGTTTCACAACCGCACTCGTATGAGCCAAAGGAAATGACAGGCTCCATTCGCCAACATCCCTCATAAATTGACACGACAAATAAGCTGGAAAATGAGAATAAAAATTCAAAGCTCAGAGCATTAGCCGGGGTTTGAGCTGGAGTAAGAGCGCAAGATAGGAACCCTGGGGTTTGGAGATGGATGTAGACCACTGAATGGGAGAATGTACCTTAGCGATTTCTACCTGCTGGGACAGCTGGCAGGAGAAGTTCTGTTTATCCAGTCCGTTTCCTCAACAGCCCCACCACGACTAGAGCAGCAGGACTCTCTAAAAACTACCATTGATAGAGCATGTAGCCTACAGCCTTGGTGATGTGTGGACTTGCCTACTACATAGCCTAATGGAGCAGGAGAGCTAGAAGATTGGTAAATGACAGACAAATATATATATATATATATAACAAAACACTGATTAAAAAACTAGCTTAAAAAACACGGTGCCAACTTGAATACATATACAGATAATTCACACTACCATTCTTTTACCACACTTTTTTAAAAAGAAATTAATACTTTTATTCCGCAATTATGCATTAAATTGATAAAAAAAGTGACAGTAAAGACAATGGAACAAAATTTCGATTTCCCATATTGTTCTTTTGATATTTATAATCCTTAAAACAAAATGTATCATGCTTTCCACAAAGATATTAAACAGCACAACCATTTTCAACATTGATAAGAACACAGTCTTCCAAATTCTCCCAAATCCAAATTCTTCTAAAAAAACGTATAGGAAATTATAATTTTGAAGAAAATAATACCTTCTAAAACATAAAAAATATTCAGACTGATTAACTCAGCATTTCGTCCGTCATCCTTTGGCTTCATATGATAATGCTATCATTCATTCAACTGCTATTCAACCACTCAAGCATGAAAAGATGGAAAAAAGAGTTACATCTGTACTGACGCACTGTCTGTGAATCTCCTGTCTGTGTGACAGACACACACACAATGCGTGTGTGCTGTGTGTGTAACGCTTAGATTCAATGACGACCAAAACAAAATAACACAAGGTTTAATAGATAAATCCAAATAGACAGCCAACATGCAAAATAGCGTGTAAAGATAAACACGAACAATACCGGCAACTGAACAGACCACAGGCAGGAACTTAAATACTACACAGTGATGATTTACTAAAAGAGAACAGCTGTGATGAATAGAGTTAGTGTCTATGGTGACTAGAACAAAGGAGCACATGTGACTCATGAAAACTAACAGAAAGTCAATGAAAACTAAAACAAACTGTATTGTATTATTTATTAATAACACTGATTAATTCATAAATATATGGGCGCCACATGATGTTTTACAACCATGTCTAACTGTGCCATGTCATAAAGAGGTCAAAATATCTGATCATTTGACTTTTTTACACACATTTATGATGGTCTGCAGGGTCCTCTCTATGACAAAATTCAACTTTTCATGTTTTTAATAAAATTAAATGACCATCATTATATTGATGTTAGTGCATGTATGAATGGCTTTTTAAATACTTTTGGTAATAAAAAATTATAGAAAAACTAGACTTATCCCATATACTTTTCGCAACTGAGCTGAAACTTACCAGGCTTTTCTGCTAATTTAATTACCAGCTAAATACCTTCCCTCCTTCTTTTTAAAACCTTATCAGCTTCTACACCACTCTCAACCTGAAAAACCGTGGCCACTTTCCAACAGGACAGTCTTTCTGCCAAGTCTGAATTATCATATTTGCCAAGAGCGCTGCATGTTATTTACTATTTTCATTTGTTATGCTATAGCCATGTTTTTCAGAGTTTTCAGGGCAAGAAACTAATGGAGCGTTAATAGGTGGGCTAGGAATGAGCAGAGTAGACCATATGAATTGATAAATCTGTGAATTATCTCATATCCGCTGGACAGTTCGAACCTTGCCTCCGGTGGTCAGTAATAAAGACACAAGAGAGTGTGATTATAAATGAGACTCTTCCTGACAGCTATATGCATTACATTTTAGTAGATATAGATGGCTGTTTAGTAGTCAGTAAGCTTTTTTTCTTTTTCTTTTTTTAACACCTTAATCAGCATTAACAAGTGCATGTCCATCAACAATTTATTGCGTGAATATGTGGAAACTGAAATCAATAACAGCATACATTAGCCGAGCTCTAGATTGAAGGACTGATGAAACATAAATGTTGGTAAAACAAATCTTGCTCCATGCTTAATCTTTCCGCAAAGTAGTGAGTACAACAGACAATCTGCATTAATAGACACAGTTTTAGGTAATAGTGGCCCACAACTGATTAGCAGAAATATTTCATTAAGACAGTAATGTGAACACCATCTTTCAAGAGCAAGCGATTTGTGAATCTTACATTGAATTTGAGAAGCAGTCGTCAGTAAAATAAAGGGAACACAGCAAAAGTTTAGGATTATACTGCTGTGGTATTGTGGTAAAGAAGATTTTTAACCCCTGATTCTTCACATGCTCGTCCTTGGGCAGTGAAAAAAACAACAAAAAAAAACAACAACTGGCTTTACCTTCACATTGGCGTCTCCTCGACATGATGCTGTCCAGTATCCACAGGAATCAGCTGCAGTGTTCGAGGGGGTTCAAGTTTTCCCTGGTCTCTGCGCACAATAAGTGGGCGGACAATATGCTAATGTTTAGTCTTGACGACACTACGAAACGTCGTATGACTCGTTTGGAAACCGATTCATTTCAATGACTCAGAATCGACTCTTACTTTTGAAAGACAATAACTTTATATACGGTGCACTTTCAGATTTGATGTTTTCATTCACTTAGAGCTATATTACACACTATATGAAAGGTAATTTCAAAACTCCATAATAGGGGCACTGTAAACCATAAAAGTGTGTGTGCACTAATGAAACAAATCTGATTTTAAGGAACCAATTGATTGTGGAAGCTCAAACGTGCCGCATAACACACGAGAATGAACCTCATTGGTTGTTGCACATCAAGCAAACATGCTTGAGCTACCATTTCCCACAACTGATGTGAGTGATGTTTATACATGAGCAAAAGCCAATTAAATCTGTTCTTCATATAAAGCAATCGTACTTCTTCAGAAAATTTGGACTAAACCTCTTAATTCTTATGGATTAGTTTTACGGTCTCTTTATGAACTCTTTGAAGTGTCAAAGTGGTAGTTGTGTAGATTGTCAGTGGAGGAACAGAAATCTCTCAGATTTCATTCAAAATATCTAAATTTGTGTTTCGAAGATAAACGAAAGTCTTACGGGTTTGGAACAACATGAGCGTGAGTGATGAAAGAATTGTCACTTTGGGTGAACTAACCTTTTAAATAGGCCTAATTTAAAACCTGACAGCAAATCAATTTTAAATCTAAGAGATTTTTTTCTCAGACGGTCAGAGCAAATTGTGATAAAAGTGAATTTTTGAGGTGCAGTGATATAGCCTTTGAATCTTAATATCAATCCCACGCCAGTCTGATTTCTAAAGTCCTTCACTGTTTTGTGGATCAATGCTGGTTGAAAAGCATCTGTTTATGTTGATGCCACACATTCCCAGCTTTCACCTCTCTCTTTACACAATATATCCAATTGAACTTTCTCATAGCATGCCTCCAGTATCAACATCAAAATCCAGATTCCTGCAATGACAGCAAAGGCAGTGGTGATGATTTGATGTTAAAAGGATGGTTCACTAAAAAAGGAAAATTCTGTCATAATTGACTCACTCTCACGTCATTCCAAACCTGTACCACTCTCTTTTTTCTGCAGAGCTCAAAAGCAGATATTTAGAAAAATATATATTTGGAGTCCGAACACTGGACCACACGGACATTCAATGTACGCTCTTAGAAGAAAAAGTTCTATACACTCAGCAAAAGCACAAAAAAAAAAAAGTAAAGAAATGTGTTCACACTTTCAACTGCTTTTTTCCAGCAAATGTCTTATTATTTGTATGTGTATGAACATAAATTCAACAAATTCCACAGACATTTGATGAACAGAAGTCCTTGAACAGAAGTTGCAGTCAATAAGAGGCAGTCAGAATGTGATGACTCTCTCAGCAGTTTTCTCTCAGCTGTCCACGTCTCCTTGTGGTACTGTCTTCTTACATTATGGTTCATTGAACAAGCATGAAAAACATTGTTTAAACCTTAGGGTTAGATTTTTCATACATATCTTTAAAATAAGGTATAAAAGAAACGTTTATTGTTTTGCGGAGTTTAGAACGTTAAATGGTTCTGTCAGGTGCCTCATATATGAATAACCTTTTAGGGGATACTTTTATGGATCTAGTTTTAATTCAATCACTTTGTTTACATCCATTTTTTTTTATCAATATAGAGCCCAACTGAAACTTTTTTGGCCATATAAGCAACACCGTTTTCAACTAAAAATGTAAAACTTTTTATGCGTTTTGGCCGTTCATTTCCTCGTCAACTGGGTGTAAACTACTGTAAACAAAAAAAAAACACAAATTTGTGAAAATTCATGCGCATGCGTATTAGGTGTTCAGTTCAAACTTTGTTTCTTTAAAAAGTGACATCGCCAACTACTGGCCTGGCATGAATAATATAGTGTTTTTATTTGTTTTTATGGAAATGGGACAAAAATGTGAACAGGAATCGTTTTGACAATGTTGTCGCCTGTAGGTGAAAAATGCAAAGAAAAAACTAGTACATTGTTGTTGTCTAAACGTAAACTTAGACATTCTACTAACTATAAGTAACTTTGCAACTACATGTCAGCTAACTGGCAATAATTTGCAACTACATGTCAACTAACTCTCATAACAGTATTCGTAGACTGTTAGGTTAGGGTTAGTATAATAAATTGACATGTAGTTCCAAAGTTACTCATATTCAGTAGAATGCCTGTTGGGGAGTATCAAAATAAAGTGTTAGCAGATATTAAGCAGACAATCTCCAATGACTGCTTTTCTTATACTTAGTAATATGTCTAAAATGGATTATCAAGCAAATGTTACTCCTTTTATAAATGTATAAACCCAGACTTTTTATTTTATATATATATATATATATATATATATCTTTTTTTGTTTCACAGAGGAAAAAAAAGTCATAGATATTTGGAACAATGTAAGGGTGAGTAAATGATGAAAGAATTTTTATTTTTGGTTAAACATACCTTTCAAAAGTGAAAACGATGATCAGCTCTCTAGTTGAATTGATCAAGCATGTCTGTCCTCAACACATGATCCGTACTGTCACACTTCAGCTTTACAGTTGCTAGAGCAAGTATGTGACTGCAGTGCATCATGGGAAAGAATGACGTGCCCTCTTGACAGCCTTTGCCTTTCCAAAAGCACAGGCAGAGTACAGAAAAGAATGAATATTGAAAGAGATTTCTGAGGATCTGAGAGAATCAGGGATAACAAATCAAATATATGAAAGAAACAAGGTTGTTTTATGTTGTTGTTGTTGTTGTTGTTTTTTTTTGCATAGCTGTACATAGAACCAGACACGGAAACCATTAGGGATGTTCTTAAATGGCTTGTTTTTATATTAAAAACAAAGAATCCAAGGAACCACATTAACATTAGCAAATACGATCATGACCATATGAGTATCTAATGTTATTTACATAGCGTTTTATTAATAAAAATCTTTATTCATTCTGTAGAAGTGTGACTATCGCTGAGATTGAGGTCAGATATTCCACTTCATGCCATCAAATGCATCATGCGCTTACAGATTCAGCATTGATAGGATGTTGTTAAGAGCTTTGTTTCTAAAGCATCCAGGGGAGTAAACACTCATCCAAACAAATCTATTTTCATCCTCTTTTTCCTCACAGCCATCTAGAGATATTAACTCAGGGATGTACGGGTAGAAAATGAGGCCTAATACCTGTCTCGGCATGTCAATCAAGTGTCACGATTTGACGGAAAGTACATTATCCTTCTGGCCTCTGAGGCTTGCGATGTCCACGGCGCTAGGATGAAGCTTCTTGAACGGGAATGGCTGATGAGCTGTGAAAATGACTTATTAAGTTTTCAGATACCATATCTGTTATGTCAGGGGAGAAGATTTCAATTTAATAGAAAAAAAAAAGGGATTTTATACCTATTCAGAGGCAAAGTGCAAACTTTGAGAGCCTTTGTTATACATAACCGGCGATGGTGAAGAGCTCTCGGAATGAAGAATAATTGCTAATCTTGCCCTCCATGACGACAAGCTCTCCGGTTCCTCTGATGCTAAGTTATCCCTGGGAATTAAAATGATTTTTTTCCCCCTTTTTTTGGGAGGCTTTGTGTCTCCCGAGTGGTGGTTTCAGATTTCAGGTGTTAAGTCAGAGATTTTAAGAAGACATAAAGCATAATTGTTTCTTGATTTAATTATCTGATATCATTGTGCGGCCGATGCTTCTTCAATTAAATTTATGTTTCGAAGCAGCTTTGCCACTTGCGGCCTAAACCAAAATCTTTTTTCCCTATCCTATAAATCTGTTCCGTCCTCAAGGTCCAGCAGATTATTACTTTGCAGTGCCTGTCATCACGGACACATTTCTTGAATATTCTCTAACTTTATATCAGAATCACACTCAAAGGCTGAGCTTTATTTGTGCAATTTGAATGTAATTGTTGGCATGTTCTTAAAATGATCATATAATAACCATGTGTGCCAGTCCATCACCTGAAGCTCCCTCATCTATGTAAATAGTCAATGTTTGCCTGCATTGCTGCAAGGGCAAATATACTCTATTAATAATTTAGCTGCTAAGCACACTGCACTTGCTACATCTTTTATGACTCATCGTAACAGACTCTCTTAAGATTATAAAAAAGTTTGAATGATGTGAGGGATAACATGAGGTTTGTTTTTATTGACCAAAAGACTCTTTCCTCATTTAACATCATACTGTACTAAGTCTGACCTGTCATTTTGAATCAACACACACTCCTGCTGAATACATTGTTCAGAGAAACTCAGCACCATTCAGAATTTTTCAATCCTGATTTGAAATATGAATTAAAGTAGCGTCCCACAGGATACTGAATCTGAAATGCAATTAAAGAAGAATTTGATGAAAACAATTCAATTAATTGAAACAAGTCTTTCAAAAAAAAAGTTCATATTATTTTTTGAATATATATAATTTTGAAAGAAATTGAAAAAGTTCAGTTGATCAAGTGGTTTCAATTAAATCTTGTTCTTTTGATCAAAGAATTCTGTTTTCACAAAAATATTAATCAGAACAGCTGCAAATTCAGGAATTAGAGCTGCCCTTCCCTAAACCCACAACACCAACGCTTCAGAAATGGAAACAAGTGGTTATTTGTGCTCTTCCGTTTGGTTGAACAATTTCTGAGTATATTTATTGTAAGCATGGACACTTACTGTATGTGGCACAGAGTGGGGTCAGCTCTGCCTATTTGTACACAGCAGTGTGTTTGGAATAAGCTTGGGAAAATGAGCTGCCAGCTAACTCGGATGTGACTTTGGAGTCTTCCTGTCAGCATCTGTATGTTATGCCCCACTGTGATGGAAAGTGGGGTGCAGAGAAGAGCAAACAGTGAAAACAACTTGTGAGGTGACAGGAGCAACAAAAACAGGAGAAAGAGTAAGAGAGCACTGCATTTGGAAATGAGAGAGAAAGTGCGAATGAAAGGCTGTGAGATGGGGAGGAAGAAAGGGTGAGAGAAAAGTGAAGGAGAAGGACGCAGCGGAAGAGCACACATGAAAGAGAGAGAGTATATTCAGCCGGCAGTCAGCGCTTTCACCTCCTCCTTTACCCTACAAAGAATTAACTGAATCAAAAGATGAAACAAGGCAGAGGAACTGGGATGTACGTGCTCCAATCCCCTCAAAGCTTACATAATCCCTCTTTTCTTTCCCTCAAGGAAATTTTACCTATGCTTAAAGTCAAAAGTCCATGTGGGCGCCTTAATGATGGAGATGACTCCAAACTTTGCTGAGAGCTGCTGGCATCTCATTATGGGTACTCAGACTATCAATAAGGACTAAGTTCTCCTCCCCTTCCTGACTTCTTATGTGTTCATTTTTAAACCAAGAAGATGTTTTTTTTTTTTTTACTGCTTCCTTTCTACAGTGGTAAGAAGAAAAGCAACAAATTGAATTTTAGCCATGTTGTAACTATGACAGTTTCAAATGTTTTTATGAAAAACAATTCATCTAAAAAACAAAAACAAATGCAGATTAAATTATACGCAAATACGGATTACAGACCCGGGCCAATGAGGAACATTGCCCCAGGGCAAAGGACTAATAATAATAATAATAATAATAAACTTTATTTTATAGAGCGCCTTTAAAAGCAGCTTCGCAAAGCGCTGTACATAAAATCACAATCCACCTGAAAAGACAACAAATAAAAGTGAATAAAAACAAAAGCAGCAACATTAATAATAAAAATAGCTGTAAAGCGATCACGAAGAGACATCAGCAGTCAAATGCAAGTTTAAAAAAATGTGTCTTTTTACTGCTAGGGGCCTCAAGCTTAGATTGGCACAATGTGAAGTTAATGAAGTTGGCACAGTCTGAAATAAACAAAGCCCTTGCAGGGCCTTCTGAACATCTCATGGCAGCTTTAATGCTCTGTTCTATACTAGTTGTAGTACATTGTCGTCTCTTATTGTTTTTGTTTTGAGAATTTGAGAATACTGATTTAGATCTTGCGATATATCATTTCTTGTTCTTTGGACATTACATCTTGCATCAAGAGGGGTGCCCCATAACCTCAGCACCACAAAAGCTGTAGAAACATCCGCTCCCGTCATATCCTGGATTTTCTTTTAACGCAGCTACAAAATCTAACATTGAAACTAATGAGTGGCATGTACCAAGGATCTGACTCCTTGGGTGTTTTTAAAATCACTTGTGTATTGGCTTGTTTACTTTTTGGCATATTTTCCATTACAAATAAGCAACATCCCAAATAGTGACACAAGTACACAATGAATACATTTCAGGTGCATGTTAATGACTTGATCTTATCAAACATTAATTTACTTATCTTTTTAACATACACTCAAAATTCTGATGAAATTACAATTTAAATACAAAAATACAAAATATTACAGTTAAGTTGTACTATACATTCATCCCTGCAAAACAGAAAGGAAGCTACCAACCATGTTTATGTGGGGGAAAAGATAATAAATTAGTATTAGGCAAACTTAATCATAATACATTTGTATAATACAATGGAATTGTGAAATAGTACATTAATAAATCTAGATAGGGAGTGGAAGTTGGAATTGCAAGTTTATTAGTGTCTGTCCTCCTTACTGTTGCAAAAATGACATGAAATCTCAAGACACGCCACAAATCGACATTTTTACGATTATATGTCTCATATAATTGCCATAACTGCCAGTGGGATCCATATAATGACAATAAATTGTCTTTTTTTTCTTCCAGCTGAACATTCAACTGTTGGTGTTTCTCAGGCGAGCTGACATTTCAAGGTTTGTATATCATCATTGCTTTATGATTTGTCATCACTACAGCACTAGTGTTAAATTCTGTATGAGCTTCAATCACCTGTGAGCCAATGTACACAAAGTCAGCTCACTCGGCAGCCATCTTAGTAAAAGCCCTGGACAGCATTTCCAGTCGGGTATATAGTCTCCTATCTGAATGAAGAAAGACTGAAATCTTCAAACCTGTTTGTCACTGCTAACTTACTTCAGATTGGCTCTTGGAACCATAGCCTCCATATTGAGTGTTTCGACTTCTCCCATTCATTTTTTTATATGAGTGAAACATCTCCTACTCTAGATATGACCAAAGCAATGCAATTGATGAGCCCATGCAAACATAACGACAGTCTTGAAAACCTGGATTGCTGGGAACCAATTTTATTTGCTTTCATCACCACAGATGCTTAAGTGCATGCCATTAAATTATGTTTGTGTGTGTGTGTGTGTGTGTGTGTGTTCAATGACTTTCCCTAAAGTGAGCTCATTTGGGCCTGTGTTTTATGTCATTAGCCTCCTGATTGAACAATAATTGCTGAAGGTTTCTGGATCACTATTGGTTGTGCTTTTGTGAAATTAAAAATCAATATGCTCCATATTTGTTATACACCTCAAGGACAGCAAATTCACACCTATATTTTTTCCGCTCAGCCTGATAATTATTGCATGATTTGAAGTTATTATGTTCATACATAATAGATTTAGATAATAATTGTAGTCATAAAGTGAAACATTGTGCCTGTTTGTAAGTCACAGGGGAGATTATACAAAGCCTTTAACTTCTTATCATGCAGCATATTTGCACATACAAATGAACATTAATTCCAAGGGAGTGATGTCTGGATAACACACGCATGCAGATGGCAGCATAGCGAGGTGATGCAACGTGGCTGGTGGGTCACGGATCAGCAAATTGAGTACCGTCAGCATTTAAGGGCTGCCTGAGGCAGCTGGGGTAACACTGAAATTATACACCTTTCTGCTAGCCATCCTTCACATTCAAACAGGGGCCACCGTCTACTATTTCACACCATGGAAAACCCACACGGGCTGTTTTCTCTCTCTCTTTCTCTCACGGCTGGTTGATTTATAAGAGTCGGCTGAGTAATGTTAGACCGTTGCTACATTTGGTCCATGCCTCTCCGCTGTACCTGGGCAGGAGGTTTATTTGAAAGGTAAACTAAGAGCCATATATTTTGTTGGCAGAACAGCTGCGCCATGTTAAATATCTGAAGAACATCAATTGAAGATTGAATTGATGCAAATGGACCTTTTGTGACAACATTTAATTGTGTAATTCATGCTAATGTAACTTCAACAGTTGTGATGCTATTTTGATGCTTAAAAAAAAAACATAATACATCACCTATTTGAAACGTGTTGTCATGGAGTGGTTTACCATTCCAAGGGAATAAAACATAAGCGTATACAGTCTGAGTATACATAACAAAATGAGTATAGTCAAGTTTTTGAAGGATTAAATAAATTCACGCGCACAATGCAGAGGCCAACTGATGGACGATGTCGAGATGCAATCACATTATTTAGGTCTGATAGTTCAAAGTGATCTCAAAAGTATGTATACCATTGTAAATTTACTTACGTTTGGATTAATAACAAAACAATGCTGTTTTTTTTCACTCAATTAAATGGGTTATGTTTAGTTTGTCTTATTGTTTTAAGCGTTTCTATGTAAATATGTAATGATGTTTATCTATATCAATTTATCATTTTATCTATATATCCATATTTTGCATTGGCGTATCAATTCAAATGTACAAAAAAGTATGTTTTTGTACCTGTAAATTTTAATAGCCACATATAAACTACAAGACCAGGCTGGATAGTTGGACTTTGCAAAAAACAGATGTTATTTCTTTTGGACTATGGACATTTTAAAGAAAACAAATTATTGCAACTGAAATTGAACTTTCAGAGTGCATGCAAACATGCACTTACATCAAGGAAACATGCAGTCCCTTTCAAGGAAAGTCAGTTCACGCGGCAAACATATTTGCAACGCCTCTGGGAAGCTATTTTTGGCATGTAAGACCAACTCCTACTTGAATGCCGAAATCTGTAAAACTGCTTGCCAAACTCACATTTAAATAAAATTTCAAATCATCAATATAATCTGACATGAACGGTCTCATAAATGACATTTCTTACAGTCAATTAGAGTTAGGAAAGTGTATTTTTTAGGTTGGTCCAGCCAATACGGTTGTACAGTCCCAAACAGTCCTCAGGACACTGATTGTTTTTTGCAGTGATGTGATGACTTTACTAATTGGCTCTTTTACTTAGAAGGCAGGATTTATTACACCATATTGTCCGTTGCACTTTCTCCCATTCAGAGTAATATGAATGGACCGTCTTGGTATATATACAGTCTTTGGCTACAATCTTCCTTTAGAATCAGCGCTAGGTGTTACCTTTAACCTAAAAGGAATTTGTGTAGATCTACATGGAGTGATAAATGACAAAGAGGTCTCATATCTGATCAACTGTAAATCACTCAGGCAATTTTACTTTTCATTCCTCGCTTTCATCTCCATCGATCGTGAAGGGAGCAAGACAAGACACATGGGTGGGAGTAAAGTCTTTTTGTACAGTCACCTTGATGAAAGTCCAGATTTCTGTTAGTGATTTTGAAAGCCTGAGCACTATTCATCTCCAGATGTGCGTGTCAGGCGCCTCCACACTTGCATTTCAAGATGTGATTTGTCTGTTTATCCTGGGACTAAGTGGTAACGTAGCTCGCTAAGCTTGTAGAATGACATGAAAGGCCAAAACAGACATCATCAAATGGCCATAACCCTGCTTAGGTCTACATGCTGGGCTAGCGTAGCAAGCTAGTGTGACTAAGTCCACGCGGCCATCTGGATGTCTTCATCTGTCAACTACAAAATCGGTGTACAACTACACAAGTGTCCCTGTAGTCCGTACAGACCAGGAAACTGACACATAGGGAAATAGAGATAGTCATGTTGTTGACATGATAATCATGAGAGCGGTGCCTGTGGAATTATATAACTCAAGACTGATTTTTTTTCTCTTCATTTTTAATCTTTTCATAAACACGTATTTCATTTCAGGGTAAACTGAACAGCTCCCCATAAAGAGCTTATTTAAAGACACAGTTATACATAGCACTTATACATGCCCGTGACGTGAATCCACAGTAACGCTGAGGCAGGACATGAGTCTTAGAGTCATCTAGAGAAGCTTCGTCTGACAAATATAAGTATTTAAAGTCAAATAGAGTATGTTTTACTTTCTAAATGACAGATATCCTCCCCATGTTGTATAAAAACTGTAAATTTCACTCTTTCACACACATTTTGAGTAGAATACAAGCTGTGGTTAAAAGCTTAAATCGGTTTTGTTTGACTAATAATACTGCTCACATAAGAGACATGAGCAGGCTTTGGTTCTTCACTTTAATGAGCGCAGATCAATCAATGCATGGAGTTTATTGCCGCCTCTGGTGACAGACTCACATAGCTCAAGGTTCAGGCAGTCCCTCTTCTGTCTCTGATTTGTACTGCATGGCGACTGTTGCTCTGTACATAATTCAATTATAGATAAAAAGAGCTTTGTTTTTCATGTTACTCTGACAATTAGTGGAGTTAAACAGCCTTGCTGTCTAAACTGACAGATCACTGCAAAATGCTTTCACCGACACAAATGAGGTGTCTTTGTCTTTCCTCTAGACAAACACGAGTGGGAGTGACCTGTCACAATAGACGTTTGAAATTGATGCACATGTTAAGTTTCATTAATTGTTGTTTTTGAAAAGGGTAAAAGGAGATATGAATAACTCCCTCCAGTTCACTTCTGTCTGAGAAGTAATGGCTGCTTTTTGAAAATGCGTTCAGTCTAAAGGGCAAACCATAATTGCAAAAGTTGGTAGGCCATTTGTGGTTGTAAGCTCAAAAAATCTCACAACTTATAATTGATTTATTTACACTATTTTACTTTATACATTTATTTATGAATGAGTATAAAATATATACATATACTATTTATACATACATATTTTTTAATAAAGAAATATTTATAAATTCACATTAGGGTTCAACTTTGAATATGAGCTAGATTTTATGTTTTTGGAAGACGCCTATGCTCAACAAGGCTGCATTTATTTAATCAAAAATACAGTAATATTGTATTTTATTTAAATTTTTTTTTTTTTTTACTTGATCTTTGCATTCATTTACACCGTCAGACTTGATAAGTGCAAAAAAAGTATCCTTATCATTTAGCAATTTAGAACATGTCTTACAACACATACCCAGTACAGGTCTAGATCTGTTATTACACCAACACACAGCATCAGGTAAATGTTAGTCAGCCCACAGCAATTCCTGAGTAATATTGAACACTCCCGATTTTGTCTGGGCCTATTGGGACATTATATTACTAACCTATAAAAAGTAGTAAAACGGCCCAGCCGTCCACCAGACTTTCAGTCCCTCTGGATCTGAATCTCTGGGTGGTTTTTCCTTCAAGCCCTCAAAGAATCCAGACAGCCCGGCTGTGCTCCACCCGGCCTCAGCGAAGGGATCAGGCCGACAGCCTGCTGCTCTGAAGGTGTTCCACTCCAACAAGCTCGGGTGAAAGTGGAACATATATATTGAAGTATTTAATAGTAATTTTGGCCTTGCCCTCTATTCATTTCAGCTAAAAAATGTTTAGACTTTAGAAAGTCTGAAAAAAAAAAAACCAAGCAGTCCTGAAGGAAAATAACATCAGAATAGAACAGCATGTTATTTCCTGCTGATGAAGAGATCTAGTCACTTTGTGCTGTGAAGCATGCCGCAAACAACTGCCAAAAAGATCAGACATATAAGAACACCTTGAACAAGTCATGTCCTAGTTTTTTCATGCCTTCTTTGTTGGTTACTAGCACTTGAGTGTAGGCAGACATTTATAAATGTGGTCAATTCGCTCACTTGAAGTGGCTTCCCTTGAGGGCCGCAGTGTTTGCCACGTTTTTTTGTTTTGGAATAAAACTATTGTTTTTAAGTCCAAAATAAACATTTGCATGACCTTTAGTGCAGGATCACCACTTCAACAAACGAGCTAATTTCTAAAATATTGCTTTTGTAATCTAGTACACTTCACTCAAATTCTGCCATTTCATTTAAAATGAATTTTGGTAAAATGACAATAATGGTTAGTGTTTTTACTGAAGGATGGTAATTCTACTCAGGGAAGACACACTAAAGACCTACTCAGAATGAAGTATCCTCTAAAATGATTAGCTCTTTGTGAGGGCTCAGCTTAGAGCTCTATGTGGAGTCAGGTATAACGTCGCTTACACAAACTGTCATCTCCACATGACTACTATGGTATAATCCCAATTCAAACAAAGGAATTCAATTAACTGATGCACATGGCAACATTAAGCTGATGAGGACTCACTAATGTGGCTGCTAAATGTGTATTCTGAGTTTCAATATGAAGATTTGGGGATTTTTTTCTTCTTGAGTTACCAAGATGAAATCTGCAATTAGTATGTTAACAACCACAAGAGGAAACCTGGAAAGCCTGGCACTATCACATGAGACTCATCTGAATGAGAATGTTAATGAACATTTTGTTGATTATAAATATTCAAACATGAATTCATACATGCTTACATGGATGTGTTTAATCCAGCTCAGACAATGATATTCATACGTGCAAAACAAATATTGAATATCTTGTCATTTTCACAGCTATGCCAGTTGATCAGAAACTAGTTTAAGAAATATGTCCATCCAAAACATTACTTTTACATTGAAGCTAGTTTAATCCACCAAAATGGAAATATGCAACACAGGTGCGTGCATCAAGGGTAAAGAGGATTAGAAATCATTTGCATAATAAACAGGCCAAACAACAAAAAACAAATAAGAAAAGAGGTAAATAAACCTTGATATGAGTCCTTGTCTACCTCCATCCATTTGTGATGCACAGAGTTTATTAATCAATATTTATGGTGCATAATTACAGTTGTTTTACTCATTCTAGGAAATGGAGATTCATAAGTGACCTGTAACAAATGCATTTTACGTTTGTGGGGTAATGAGGTCCCTTTCATGCTTTCATTTATCAGTGATTTGGCAAGTCATCTGAGCAGCAGGAAATTAACTTTACACTTTTTAATTGTGTTTTGTGTTTATCTCAATTCATTGGCGCCGCTTAAAACCCCAGCAGCTCAATCTTCTAACGTTTCTTGAGCAGTAACGCATATAATGAATCGATGCATCCACACCCATTGCCCAGAATCAGCAGGGCACTTTCCTCATTAGGTGACCTTCTAAAAAACACAGCAGTCAATGTTTATCTGTGTTTGTCTGTCTCTGACTTTATACCTACACAACAGACTTTCTGCCCTTCACTAGTCAGTCAACAAGGGCTTCTGCCTTATATAACAATTTTATTTTCAATAAAAACAAAAAAATCCTTGTTGTCTATCAAGTGTCATGGGATATGGAGGACCAAACCTGCAGAAATTAAAAATAAATAGATTAATGTGTACAGAATAGAAAAAAAAAAATATTCAATTCAATAATAATTTAGGCTATTCCATAAAACAAATATAATTGATCGCATATGTTACTTATTTTCCTTTATTTATCATTATCTGTATTGATTTTTAACTTTATGTTATGGTTACATTATTTGCTTTCAATTTCTGCAGGCATGACTCCATAATGGAATACACAGATATATAAAAAAAGTTGAAAATTGTGCTAATTTTGTAAAAGTGTTCATCGTGTTTAACTTAATATTTGTCCCTTTGGAGTACATGTGTACAAAAGGCCCGGTTGTTGTGACCTGCCAAAGAGAAATTCTTAATAGTTCTAGAGTGTCCTCGAATAGTTCTTAATATCTCTCTAGTGTCTAAAGATACAAGCAAACATAAAAGCAAATATAATCTATTCTCAGGCGCACAAATAGATGCACCTGATAGATAATAGATGCGCCTATGCTAAAAATATGGAAAAAATGTCAATTCACTGGAAAATTGAACAGACAAACAGACAGATAGATATATATGAAGAGTTCAGATGCAAAAGCCTCTAAGTGCCATCTGAAATTTTCTTCTAGAATGATCATTTTTATCAAGCTCGTATATTTAAGTTCAGTAATTTCACTTAAATGACAGTTAATAGGTCATTTTCATTGCCATTTAAGTGTAATTACTGAACTTCAATACACGAGCTTGATAAAAATGATCATTCTAGAAGAAAATTTCAGATGGCACTTAGAGGCTTTTGCATCTGAACTCTTCATATATAGATAGATAGATAGATAGATAGATAGATAGATAGATAGATAGATAGATAGATAGATAGATAGATAGATAGATAGATAGATAAGCTTGTCACTCAAACAGTATGATGGCAGATTATTGACAACATAATGTTTTGACATTGCAAACTATGAGTAAGCAATGCTTTTCAAAAACAGCTCTCAGACAAGACAGCCACCATAATGAGATTTTCTAAGGGATTACCTGCTTATGATGTAATGCTCTTCAATGACTTGGGAAAAATATAAACGTTTTCTCTGATGTCGTGACATGCTCGAGTGCCCTACCCAAGGTTCAAGTCTTATCTTGATAGAGTAGGATTCTGAGCAGCGAAAGTTCTCTCACTCTCTCTCTCGCTCTCAAAGTTTGTTTTGGTATAGGCCTAACGCTATACTGTATTTACTTTTCCTTTAACAGCGTTTAAATATTAGCTTCAAGTAGCCTACAGCATTTCACATCGAACATTATAATATTGAAATGTCCTTCTTAATGTAACAACGACTAACATAGACCGACTAACCTTAAACTTTGTGAATCCACACTAGTCTGTTTTAGACTAAAATTGAGGATCCGCCTTCGCTTTAAAGTGATTCGTCCGCTTTTTTACACCGAAAGCCTTTCGCGCGCCTAATGTGGGTGTGCTCTCTGTCAGTCAAAGTGAGTGACACGCTGAATGTTCTAAGCCACGCCCCTCGGCTGCCGATGCTATTTGAGTGAGAGACGGCTGGTTTATTCACCCAGAGCTGGTGCTGGAGCGTCGTCAATGGGAAGGGAACGCCGCGTTGGAAAAAGCGCACACTGTTTAGCCAACTTTCAATTGCACCATGGTTTGCACCTCAGTTTCGTGTCTGTGGACTATATTTTGCCTTCATTTATGTTTTTATGTGAACACTGGAATAGCACAGAACACAAGAGAGGGTGAGTGCTAAAGTTTCCTTTATTGCATCCTGACAGCGCGAGCGCAAGCACCGACCAAACCAGCAGTTACAACATATATAGTATCGACAGTCTGACAGACAACAGTTTTATTTTATCACACATTAAACAACGATATAGCCTACGCTTTACTGTGTCTGGTATCACGATAGATTTATTTCTTTGACGCACAGACTTTCGCTAATCAGACTCGAATCGTGTAATTTACAACTGCACATCGCAACTTTAGGCTACATAAAAACGTGATAGACAAATTATACTTATCTGGTTAAGATGAAACCTCACAGCTCTGTGTCGCCTGGTTATCACGGTCTCATTTCATCAGGAAACACTACGTGCTTTCCATTTACTTCAAACAAAAGCGACAACAAACTTGAAAAGATCTGCTTGATGTGTCTTTATGTTAACCAACCGGGCAGTATACAGTTAATTCTGCTACTGGACTGCAATATATAGCCTACCACGTTATTATTTTAAAACACTCATGGGATCATCTTCAGTTAGAGTAAAGGAATTGTCTGAGATGAAACCTCCTGCAATCATCAAGCAATCGAACTGCTTCTGTATTAGGCTACCAAGTTATCGAGTAGGCAGATTTAGCAGGTTTCTTTCATACATGTCTGTACTGCAAATAAGTAGGCTATATCACACATCAACATCGCCTATATTACAGCTATAGAATAAGCCGGAGGTATCGTGGCTCCTCACCGAAATATGAAATTAAAGGATCATTCAATATGCTAGGCTATATAGGCTATACGTTCAGTTGAGCTTATGGATTTTTGCTGTTATTCAATTAGATGTGTATTGATTACTCAACATACTCAGTGACTCAGTGAATTTATTTATTAAATAATTAGGCTATTATTATGTTTAAATTAAGGTTATCAGCTAATGCCCTTTTGAGAGTTTTTAATGACAATATTTCATTGGACTAATTATTTTATTATTTAATCAGATTTATTTAATCATATGATCACACAAAAAACAGACATCGCCTCAATGAAATTGATTTAAATAACAAAATAGCGGCTAATTTCGACGCGTTCTTAACCCTGCGCGCGTATCCGCGTAATCTCCCCAACGGTTCAAACGAAGGAACTTTACCGATTTCTGTATCGCACACCAAGAGAGAAAGCGTCTCCGTCGGTTCTATTGACACACGAACAGGTGTCGCACAGGTTTCATAGGTGTAAGGTGCTTATTGTCATAAATCTCCACCGCTGTCTGCTAAAAATGGGTCAAACTCGCGCACTCTCTCACTTTTAGTCTGTCTCTCCGCTCGATCGCGATGTAAAATGCTTCTGGACTATGCGCGAGATGTGTGCCAAACATTTATCACAATTAAAGATGCATTATTGTAGCCTAAGTGTTCGCTTTATGTGTTGTCGGCAGTGATCCTGCTGGATTCAAAGGCGCAGCAGACAGAGCTGGAATGGATATCGTCTCCTCCAAGCGGGGTAAGATGGAAACTTTACAACTTTGTCTTTACACACAAACATTTATGATTTTCACCTCTGTAATGCGCTTACTGCTTGTAGTATTTTAAGTCCAACCTAGAATTATGTGTTTTTTTTTCTTTCTATTGTGAGACTTTGCACCACATCACAATGCTTCTAAAACGCTAGAGAATGGTAATTTGGTTTTACTTTATATGAAGGTGGTTTTGTTACTTTTAAAAGTTGTTTGTCGTTGTTGGTCCTCAACTAGTTTATAAAGGTTTAAGGAAGGCTCGTAAAATACAAACGCATTTGTCGTGCAACTAAGGCCATAAGTGAACTGAACTTTGTAAATCAACTTGTTATATTCTTTATTATGCTGCTGTTGGTGTTTTTAAAAGCCTTGTAGGTTTTTAACAATTGATTTGAACACAAAATCATCCCTGTAAACTCAGTAACAGCAATTTAAACGTTTAGGATTCAGATTTGATCAGATTGTTTATCAGGTGGTTTGATTGCAATATATCTTATTTAGAGTTTTAAAAAATTACAGCATTGTAAGTTGTTCGAGATAAACACAGAAAATTAGTCGGGTTTAGTCATATATTTAGTAATTTTTTAAATGTAGTTTATTTTTGATGTTAACACAAGAAGTTACTTCTTGATAACTTTGTAGTGGGATTTTATGACTTCACTATTATTCTAAAATGTGGAAACCGTAGTGTTCATACTATTGTATGAATTTGTTTTGCAACAAAACATTTATAATATTATTAAAAATATATTTTTTAAACCATTCTAATGTGCTTATTAGTGTTTGCATTGATTGACTAATACCAACAATTATCAGGACTGCGCATATAATCACAGACACTAAAAATAAATATTTTATATCAATACAATACAGATATTTTAAATTCTCAATGTATGCAAATAAATTTTTTTTTAAACGAAGCACCTGGCTGCAGATTAATTCATGCAGATAATTTTATATCAAGGAGTTGTGCATTTGTTCACACAGAGGCCAGTTATAACACGCTGAAACATTCTACCTTGAGGTTATTCCTGAGCATTTTAGTACAGGTCATGGTATAATGATGATTAACTCCGTTTTCCTTTTTCTCAGTGGGAAGAGATCAGCGGCTTGGATGAAAACTACACACCCATTCGCACATATCAGGTCTGCCAGGTCATGGAGCCAAATCAGAACAATTGGCTACGGACTAACTGGATTGAGAAGGGCGATGCCCAGAGGATTTTTGTGGAGCTGAAGTTTACCTTGAGGGATTGTAACAGCCTTCCAGGGGTGGTTGGCTCTTGCAAGGAGACGTTCAACTTGTACTACCAGGAAACCGACGTGGAGGTGGGCAGGAATATAAGGGAGAGTCAGTATGTGAAAATTGACACTATAGCTGCGGACGAGAGTTTCACTCAGGGTGACCTGGGGGAAAGAAAGATGAAGCTCAACACGGAGGTGCGTATAATCGGGCCCCTCTCCCGCCGAGGCTTCTACCTGGCCTTCCAGGATGTAGGTGCCTGCATCGCTTTGGTCTCCGTCAAAGTGTATTACAAGAAGTGTTGGTCGATTATTGAGAACCTGGCCACGTTCCCAGATACGGTGACAGGGTCAGAGTTTTCATCGCTGGTGGAAGTGGAGGGTATGTGCGTCAACGACGCAGAGGAGGAGGCCGACAACTCTCCCAAAATGCACTGCAGCGCAGAAGGAGAATGGCTGGTTCCCATTGGGAAATGTATATGCAAAGCTGGATTTCACCAGAAGGGAGATGCGTGTGAACGTGAGTACTTTATTTTCATTTGCACACATCTGTTGGCATGCTTTAGAGTGACACTGATTAACCTTGCATGCAACAGAAGAGAGGACAATGGAGCAATTAATAAGTTATTATTATGTGCAAGACTTGCTTATGTGTCCATTTACCAAGACAATCCTTGTTCTAATTGGTTGACTGAGCGCCCAAGCATAGAATTATCCCAATGTGAGGTAATTCATCCGAATTACAGCAAAGCAATGCAATAACAAAACAAAACAAAACATGCTGAAAAAAGAACGATTAATAAAAAAAATTAGGACAGAAAAAAAGAACATGCTTATTGGGCAGAGATAATAATGATGGATTAAATGTGGGTGCAAAATCCTTGGAACAATAATTGGAATCCCTGTTAGTAGTTTGATTTGTGGGCTCTTAATTTATAGCCTTATGCACATTGACACTGGAATTAAATGATAACTAGCACTCCAGCTTAGCTCTCAGAAACAGCCATGCTCTCTTTCTTCGTCTCTTTTCTTCTATTTCCATTTGGCACCGAGCCAAACCAATCGCTCGCAAATGACACCGCGTCCGGAGGAGGTTCAGCCCTGACGCCGGGTCCTTCTCCGGGCCTTTGAAATGACCCTGACAGAAAGAGAAAATAAACAGCGGAGACCCGGGGTTATTTAAGAAGTGTCCGAACAGGAAACACAATTACAGTTGCCTTTGATATACTCTGCAATTAAGACTAAAACACTCCTAGTGCCATCACTGTCACTAATGGTGCTAAGCATTGTTTTTTTGGCAGTCACATGACACATGATTAGGATCTACGGGAGAGGACCTCTTGGTTTTTTGTGGTTTAAGTGGCCGTCCAGCCTTTTTTCTGCCAATCTGTGTCACCTCCTCCACCTATAGATTATCAAGTGTGCAGACCAGTAATGATTAATCAGATATCTCCGGAAGGCTTGGATAGCTTTTATGCGGTGCACATACACGTCTACATCATTAAGTTATCATGTAAAGGGTGCTTCAGAACACTATTATGTTATCAAAAGCTAAAATGGGCAAGCCTGTTTCACGCTGAGAGGTTGCTGCAAAGCTGAAAGCTATTTCAAAAGCCAGAAAGGGAGCAAAGGAGAAAGTTGATGGTGCTTCTATGTAATATGGGCTATTTGGCACACATTAAGCATAATAAAAGGATGCGTTTTATGTCTTTTTTTACAATTCCACCCTTTTTAACCTATTCAACATTAGGGAATTTTTACTCACTCAAAGCAAAAGAAAAAAGAAATTAAATAAAAAATTAAATAGTGAAGCAACGCCGAACTCTCAGAAAATCTCGATTGCTTTTCCTGTGAATGAATTGCTGTTCACGAAGCCATCTTGCATTCCTCAAAAACAATGTTGTGTGTTTCTCTCAGAGCTGCCGACAAACAAACCCTGTCACCCATTTAGATTCCTGCCCCCTTCCATTGTCACTTTATGAGTTGTGCGTCGCTCCTGGCATGAGTGGCTGTGATATTACCACTGTAGTTAATCTAAATAAAATGAGCGTGAGACTGCCGCATCAGCACTTCCTCTTAGCGATCTTCCCGATATTAAATTGCCTGTTCAGAGTTCCCCCTCGAGCAGCAACCAGACTGAAAAATACTGGTGTGTTTTCCCCCTCTGTCAGGGAAACAGTAATGCATTGCACGGTATCTGGGGCTGAAGGTCTGTGAGTGACAGGGGTCTTTTTAATATGGGAGGACTGATCTTTCCAGGAGTATACAGTTAATGTTGCAGCTCTCTCTTTTTCTTTATCTTCTCTTTCTCTTCCTCCCCTCAGGGGCTCGGCCAAGGCACTGTGACCCTGAAGCCTTCGAAAGCTTCTGTTTTTACACCATCTCTCAGTGTTCTGTTATAAAATCCACACTATTTATATAAGAACAAGCACACAAGCAGACGCTCATGCATACGGAACAAAGTCTAAAATGTCTTGCATTAAAAATTGAGTGGGGAAACTTAAGGAGCGCCATGAAAATGCATGTTTTGACCATCTCATTCATCAGATGCCTGATGGAGGATTGTGTGTCTTTCATTTCTTCCTCCTTTCCCCCCCTCTTCCTCTAAACAGCCGTTCGCACAGGACACACATCCGTTGGCACAGTATTTTAATTGCTTTTCTACATACTTGCGCTAGGCGGATGACTTTAGCTGTTGTGACGTGTTTGAGATGCCACAAACTTATAAAATGTCTAACTCTAAAACCGTCCTTTGATAGGAATAGCTAGTTAACACAAAAAAAATTATGCCAAATAATTGATGTTGTTCCTTTCTTCTGTGGAACATAAAATAAGTATTTTTTATACACAACAAAATTGAATGGGCTCCAATATTGTTTTGGACCATATTGACTTCTATTTTACGGCTAAAAACCTTCAAAATATCATCTCACAGAAGAAAAAGTCATACATGCTTCATCCCTCACTCTCGTCAAATCATTTCATGGTAAGTCTCAATACAAGGCTTCACTCCTTCCTGCTTTTCTAGAGATCTGTTCATTGCAGTTACAAGAATCAGTGTTATGGGTGTTGGGGAAAAAAAGGAATCTGAAGTGTTCAGCAGCATGCCGGAGTTTATTTGCATAGAGCTCAAGTAAAAATAGCGGCTATTCATTTGCGAAGCTCTGTTCAACAGTGTCTACTCAGAGAAAATGGAGACACTAAGTCCTTTTGGAGGCAAAAAAAAGGAGTCCTTGTAGACAGACATTGATCTCTTTGTTTTCGTTAAGCTTTTGCGAACAATCTGTGGAATGTATGTTGCTCAATCACATCACATTAATAACTGTATCTTGTCTAACGAAATGCCTAATATTAACCGATAGTTGACCCGCTCTTCCAGTTTGCGTTATTTACAAGGCAAGCCTCTGTTTATTATTCTAAGGGGAAAAACAAGCTAGCGTTGGCTAACATGCTAACAGGAGGAGGTACTGGCAACGGCAGGCGCTGACACCATCCATCTCCCAGATGTCAAATAGTTGGACAGAAGTTAGTCAAAGCCTGATGGATTGCCAGAACACAGAAGGAGGGCAGTAGATGTGGAGACAAGCTGCAGAAGTAGCCGAGGTGGAGGGACGCAAGAGCAAGACCCAGGCTCAGTGAAGGCCGTGCTTTGCATTTCAAATGATGCCACCAGGAGTTGGGGGTGGGAGGATTGTATAAAGACTTGACATGCAAGTGATTGATAAGGTGTGAAAGTAAAGGCTACAAACGGTCATCCGTTAGAGAACTGTAAATGGGCTTAATTATTCAAACAGAGGCGAGTTCCTCAGGGAAGCCCGTTGGGTCCGAAACTGTCAGGGTTAGAATCATCTGCTGATGGATAATGGCCTTCTCGGCCAGTCAGGGTCTTCGAGAACAGCGGCTCGGAGCACTGTTTGTTTTTCCCCCTCGGTTTTGTCAGATGGAAAGTAGCTTTGAACATGAGGGGAGCTGTCATTGTGCTGTGTTGTCAAGGCTGTCAGTTGGCTGTAGTCCAGTTATTGATGTGTTGTAGTTGCTTCATGTTCTCAATCACATTTCCTGTTGTTTCACTGGATCAAAAAAAAAAAGTTCATAGGTTAAATGACAAATGGGTAACCTACTGTCATTCATAATTAAAGAAAGAAAAAAAAAACGTGGACATTTTAGATTCATGTACAAATGTCCCATTTGAACTGGTTCTTTTTAATGAATCAGTCTTGAGCTCACAGGCAACTTAACAGTTAGAATCGCTCACTCACACAGTGAATCGTTCAGAGCAGCTATGGCGGTTCACTGACTAAAGTCATTCAGATATATCTGATTCAAAATGTGCAGAGAATTGTATACATTCTCTAATTAGGCTACTGGATGTTTTTAAAGATACTTTTTCACAAAAGAGTTTTGTTGTAAAATATTATTCTAAAGAATTCAGATATGTTACACAAAATATTGGTTATTGTCTAGCATAGTGAATCCAAGTAAGGTTGAATCAAATCAGTTATGTCTACCACACATCCTTTTTCCACACAGTAATTGATCTTCTAATAGTTGTGAGAATACATTTCATAGTGTTTAATACACCTCCCAGTGGATCTACACTACAGCAGTTGACAAAAATGAACATCAGCACTTCTGAACAACCGAGTGATTCTGTAATTTGTCAACTAAAAGTTATTTGACTCTTAAATGATTCATTAAAGCACCAATGGCTCCCATGTCATTTTCTGAAGTCCTGGTTGTGATATTAGCAAGACATTTTCATATTAGAACAAGCCTCCTAAGACTTCTTCCTTCCTTCTCTCTCACTCTGTAAAGGAGAAGAGTGTGCAGTTATGTAATAAGTTATTGATTTTGCTCTTAGGGAGAGATTGAGCTGCTGAGTCTCCTGCTCTGCCGCTCTCCCAGAGGAGAGTCCCTCTGACAACAGACCCTCCCTGATGCTCACTGAGTGTTAAGGCCTTCAACCTGGTCACATATCACTTTCACCCGGTCGCCTCGGGCCAGAGCTGCTCCGAACACACACACACACACACACGGCTGCTTTGTTGCTTTTAACACAGTGTCCGCTTGTCCAATTGCATCCATTAGTACGGATGAGCAGAGAGCAATTCGAAAAGAGAAGTGTGTGTGCCAGCGTTTAGGCAGCTGAAGGGGGTAAGCTGCCCATAGTGTGGGCCGCATGTGTGAATGCATGCATAAAAGAGTGTTTCGCCGGGTGTGTCGGGCTAAAAAGACTAAGCCTATCAAAATCTGCTTGTGTGTTTGTGTGCATGCAAGGGTTGATGGAGATGTCGGGACCTGTTAGTGCTGCTGGAGTTGTGAGCAGGGCGGTTGCTAGTAGGGGGTCTTTGTTTGGAGGGGAAAGAAGCCATAGAGCTGGCTCCTCAGGCAAGCCAAGGGTCAACTGCTCCGCTCATCCATCTTCCAGCCTGGCAGTGACCTGTCAGCTCGGCTGCTCACGTTACTAAGCAGAGCAGGCAGGCCTGCATTGTGCAAGCTGCTCTGTTTGCAACCATGTGTAAATGAAGTTAATATTCACTGACCCCGTGCCCAGCCCGTGAGCGACCCTGGTGACACCACGGAAATCACAACGTTGCTAGCGAAACGACAAAGATTCCTGGCTATTCACATGGGCTATTTATTTCACATCGCTGCAGTGTTTTTGTTCGCGCTGTCAAAATATGTGTGTTTGATGGAACGACACATTTCTCTGCTGAGTCATGTTCAGCTTCATTGTGTTTTAGTAGATTGCCGAACTTTAGTTTTGCATTACACATGACAGAAATAACATGCTTCGAATGCTGTTGGATTGAGGAAGCTCATGTTTTGCACTTTTCCATTCAAAAGCAAAGTTGAGTTTGTGTATCTTTAACCATAAAGTGGCTGGTTATTTGTTATCAGATGTTTTGTGATTATAAGAGTACATTACAGCATTTTAAAGATTTTGGATGAATCCAATTTCCTAGGGGAAAGTTTGTATATGGCAGAAGAAATTGTTTGCAAATAATCAGACTTTTTTTTTTTTGTAGTCATATAATGATCTATTTCAGAATATGATTGCAATGTAGGCCTAATCAACAGGACCCCTCATGGAAAAATATCAAATTAATGAGAAATCTGAAACCGAACATAAACTGTGTTTGCATAATAGGCAGTTTTGTGTATAAGGCATTACTAATTTTTATGTTTTTCGGAAGTCACAGTGCACTTTTACAATTGAATCCTCTGAGATCCCACGTTTAAACGAATTGAATGCTTTTTTGAAGCTTTCCAAATTCACATTCAAAATCTTTCCACATTTGCGGTCCTCTGCTGGGGCCGAGATGCTGTTTGCTAATGAGAAGCAGACTAAATTCTCTCTGCTCATAAAATGAGATTAAGGAGAAGAAATGTCACACACACAGAGCACTGTCTCTCAGCCAAGTTATTACTGAATGTAACTCAAAGTGAACACATTGTGCCAAAAAAGAATCAATAAAATTAGAAAGTAATACCGTTCTCTGCTTTTGTGGGGACAGCTATGAGAGGCACAGTAATCAAGACTATATGAAACGATCATTTGTCTGAGGAGATGATTATTGGAAGATAGAAATGTGTGCCACATGTTAGTTTTTCATGGATCACCAGCGGTGATGCTGGGATTTGATGGAGTGCTGTATCATTTTGTCTCTAGGCAGGGATATAGACCGATATTAGAGTGTGTATGGGCGGCTTTGGGTGTGCGTGGATCTGCGTTTGTCCAAATAGGTGTGCGTCCGTGCACGTTTGGACAGGTCACGACTGTGTTTGGCTTTATGAGGGACCTCTGCCGGTTCGCCATTGTGTGTTCATTTAGTCTCCTCTGTCAAATCTGCAAAGTCATCCAGACTGTGTCTCAGTGTGTGTGTGTGAGGTAACTTGCTGATGGTGGAGGTTTGATTTAGATCTGATTAGTGGTTATAGTTTTCTTAAGGAGATCTTTCACTTTTTTCTTCCAAGAAATTACCAAATCTGTTGTTTTCTAACAGCCGTGCTTCACTTCAGGACTTTGTAACACACATGCACACAAACTTTGTGTTGAAAGAAATAAGATGAGTAAAAAAAGACATGTTTAAGGGGGAGGGGCTAACTCGAGATGTCAGTATCATTTCTGGAAGCAAAGTAATGCTGTAAGTATGTTTACATGCATTCATTTACGTTACTCTAAATGAATCCAATCTGATTTCAGATTCTGAAAGGTCTGTTTAAATGAAACTGTTTAAATGTGGAATCCAATTAAAATTTTCAGAACTGGAGAGCCATCAATCTGACTAGTAACTGAATATTTGGGTGAATGTAAATGTGGCTAATATTTTGTGGTTTCATTTCTTTAATGTTAAAATCTTTGTTTTTCATTTGCAAATCAATGCGAATGCCGTGGAAGAGGAAGTGCAGGTGCCTCGGGGATATGCTTATATTTTCTGTTTTGCAATCAGCTGCAAACAAGACCAGCATTTACACTTGGAAGGAAGCATTTCAAAGGCATTTTAAATTCTGGTGAAAGCCCAAATCTTTTTTTCCTAAAAGGCTGGCTTTGTTCTAAAAGTGTTCCTTTTCACTGTAAAAGTGACATTTCATGTTTCCTTCTTTTCCGTTATCACAGAACATATCATTTGCCAGGAAAGCCATCTGGGCAGATGCTATGGGGATGAGTTGAGTTGTTGTATTTAACTGTATTTTTTTTTCTTTTTCTTTTGTGGTCTGTTTAACAGCAATAACATTTTACAGATCCTTTCAGTATTTTGCCACAATTTCATGACCGTCCAGAGAGTATTTTGAGTGTAATCGCATTTATTTGCAGTCTGCCTCACATGAGAAATGAGGAGCAAGTTGAAAGATCTGTTCTTGGCACAACCATGACCACTTCCAGCCAACACAAATGTGACTGTCAAAGCATAATGTATTCAGCAGTAATTGCAGAGATATATCCTTACTATCCTCTTCTGTTTAAAACGTACTTGCAAAAGACAACAATTGTTGTACCATTATGTACACAAAAAATGCCATTATCTGAATTAAAATGTATTTAGCTTAGTGGCATGCAGTTGAATTTAACATCTGCTTTTCATGAAGGTTTGTGCCAAAGACTTTTCCTCAGTGTTTGTTATTCACCTTTTTTATCTACCTTTTTAATTAGATTAGTTTATTAGCAATTCATTTATAGACCTAATTTTCCAGAAAACATGTAACCTATTTTTTATAAAATGAGTAAAACTGGCACCTAAGAGACTATTTCAAATGAACAGCTGTTTTTGGCACAATTCATGATGTTAACATTTTAACTATATTTAGGAGAGGGCTCTGATAGGCTTTGATCTGTTCTTTCTTCACAAGTCTTTCTTGTTCCTCTCTGAGGGCTTCAGAGGGCATCCTGGTGTGTCCTTCAGCACAGTGTAAGAGAATGCTAATCTTCTCTTTGTTTCTGACGGAAAGCTACTTATCTCTCCTCCACACAGGTAGCTGCCATGAATGAGATTCTTGTCTGCATCAGGAACACACCCCTAATCCAACCTGTTCGCTCTGAGTAACGCGCGGGGCACTGCGCGAATAAGATCCATCTTTTAACATTTTAATCTGACATTTTCACAACCCTCTGATCCAACTTTTCTTTCTTTTTTCTGTAACCGTTAGTCTGTTCGTCTCAGTCTAGCAGTCGTAGGAGAAATGCAAAGGGTACAGGGCCAAAATTGGACCCCATCCTGGTGTGTTGCTTTCTTGATGCCTTTTGATTCTTCCCCTTTCCTTTGTACCCTCGGTCTGTTTCCTGGAGTTGGGTAGATTTCTCGCCCTCTTAGGAAGAAAGATTAAAATGCTTGCCACACAAGGGCTGACAGCATGGAAACAGGCTTTCTGTGAGTTTGAAAGGTTTTAGGTTTACTCAGACTGCTTTCATCGGGGGTGGAAATAATGATGTCTATTGATATCTACTTCTTATCATAGCCAGAAAGTGTACTACATGTAATTCAAGAGTAAATATCTAATGCTAATCTTGTTTATATACTTTGCTCTGCCTCACAGTGTAATTTAATTTAAAAGTAAATTGATTTATATAATAATAATTGTCATTGATATAAATATGTATGAGAATGTACTGTATGTATGAAATATGCAGATTATCTACTACATATGCCAAAACCTGCACAACAGAACACTGCATGCGATACTGTATCCTACAATGCAATGATTTAATTAGTATTTATTTGACTCATTATTTGATTTGGATGTGAAATGTTTTATAGATTAGCCTAGTTTGTCACTCAAAATTGAATTTTTTTTTAATGTTATTTTGTTATGTTAATAATGTTGCATTTCTAGGATGTCACTCACATGCAATACTACGAGTTGATGTGAAAATAAAGTGGCATAATACAGTTTGAAACATTTATAGTGAAATAATGGGTACTATTTTATTTACTATTAAAAAAATAGTAGAAAAGAAATAGAAAAAAGAAAAGTAACAGAAATAATTTACTTTTAAAGGACTTAAATATACTTAAGTGCGAACTGAATGTACACTAAAATTAAATCATGACCAAATATTATTAAAACAATTAATATAATATACATTTAATATAAAAAATGTACTCTCATTTCATTCATATTATCTGCAAGTACAGTTTTTTAAACACAATTAAGATTTGAAGTACACTACAACTGCACATTCAATACAATTACGCACACACTTCACAAGGGGGTACAAGTGTGTACTGTGCGGTATTCCATAAGTAGCAAAGTACTATTCCATTCTGAACCTAGCCTGAGATCAGAAAATAATATACAAAGTTCTAAAAAGGGCAGCCCAGAAGTTTATAGGAAATTCATTGAAAGAAAGCCAACAAGAGAAAACAACTGACAGCACAAGACCAAGAGAAAAACCAGCACTTGCTTTAGGAAAGCCTGTGATTAGGACATTTCCTCACTCTCCCTAGAGGGAGGACTGTTATAGAGAATTGTGTAGTCAATACGATAATTTTAGACAAGTCAGCAGTCTGTGCAGTTCAACTGGACATTGTCTTGGATTTTACCTTTGGGTTGTTGTTAAATCTCTCTAATAAGTCTTTAAAAATGAGAAGGGATTCACTATTGCATAGGCAAAAACAGCGTTGAAGCTGATTTTGAAGTTTTACTTAACCAGTATCCAAACCCTATAAAAGATTCTGCTGGTTTGTTGTGATCGTCTATACATACATGCTTTGTGTGCGATTGGCTTATGCAGAATACATATTAGAAATTGAGGTATTTTAGTGGCGAAGTCTTCCTGCATTATCAGTACCGTGTAAAAAACGCTGAGAGACCATTCTTTTCCCCTTCAGCTTGACCACTGAAAGGTAAATTACTGACGCTGGCACCCGCCGCCTGCTAAAGACTCTGAGAGGAATGTCAGGCTGTTTTAATCTCTTTCTCTGTTGTTCTGTTTAACCTCAACCTGTGTTTCTAAGGGGCCGACTAATTTCTTTGTGCAGTAAATGAGGTTGCTGTTGCCTGCTCTGCGTACCCATGTCAACAAGCACATCCCATTAGCTCGCCTTCATGCTCGTGGCAGCTTGAATAAAGCTCATGCTCACCAAGTCCTTCTGCTAACTTTTTAAACCCGCCTAAGATAGTGTTTTTCCTTTCCGTTTCGCAATTTAGCAGCCAGGCGGTTATGTTGGCAGGACATGTTTTCAATTCAGAGCAGAAATGGGCAGTTAAGTGGAGGATATCGTCTCAATGTCAGTTTCAGAGATTGGTTACCATGCTCTCAAGAGTCCATGGCACACGGGGTCATGTAGCGCTAATTCAGTCATGATTACATGCTAGCAGACATTATGCAGCATGGCAGAAGGAGGCATAATTGGCCAAGCCTCATCTTTTTCTTCCACAGAAATAAAGCTGTCAGGAAGGGGAAAACAAAGCTATCATTTATCTCTGCGGTGGCGGGTTACTGTGTTAGCACAATGGTAGCATGTTTTCCGACTAGTTCAGTGCCACTATTTGCACGTCTGTGTTGGGAGGGGAGGAATTTGGGCCTCAGAAATGCCGTGTTTGTGCATGTCACTCACAGTAAAACCAGAGAGGTGGAGTGGAGACAGGTTCTCAGGCGGGCCCCCGTGTCAGCGCTACATTTGATTTGAGGCCTAATTTGCTGGTTGGTTGCTTGTGTAAACAACTCAGGGATACTTGGGCATCTCAGACGGCGTGATAAACAAATCCTGATCGCACGGATGTAAAAATAAACCCTCCCCGCTTCAGAGACGTAAAAAGGCAGTCGAGAGTCTTCCTGTTTTGGTGATTTGTGATGGTGCTAATCTTAGTGTGTTCACGAGAGAGCCGTTGAGTGCCCGTGGCCCGGTCTCGAGCTCTCGGGCTCAGACGGAATCTTTTCGGCTCAGAGCTGAAAACTAAAACTAACAGACAGACTAGCTTACCAGGGAAATGGTTTCCTGGCCTGTTACTTTCTTATTCTTTTCATTCCTTCCATTTCTTTTTTCTTTTCCTTTTCCCTTTCCTTGCGGTATCTTTCCTGTGCTTTTTCTTTTCTGTTTTGTCATTTTCCTTATCATCTTTTCTTTTCCTTGTACTTGTGTTTCCTATTCCTATTCCAATTCCTGTTGCTCTTTCTCTACGTTGCTTTTCCTGTCCTTTACCTTTTCCTGTCCTTTCTATTGTTTATCTTATTTTCCTTTCCTTTTCCTTGTGTTCGTTTTGACTTTTGTTCCTTTTGCTTGCGTTTCCTTTTCTTGTTACTTTTCCTGTTCCCCTTTCCTTTCCTTTCCTTTCCTTTCCTTTCCTTTCCTTTCCTTTCCTTTCCTTTCCTTTCCTTTCCTTTCCTTTCCTTTCCTTTCCTTTCCTTTCCTTTCCTTTCTACTTTTTTTCTGTTACTTTTCTTGTTCCTTTTGCTGCCCTTTCCAGTTCCTTTTCCCTTTCCCTTTTCGGTTTTGTAATTTTCCCTTTTCACCCTGTTCCTTTTCCTTTTCCTTTTCCTTTTCCTTCTTTTCTCTCCTTTTAAATAGTTTAAATATTATTATTATTATTATATATTTTTTTGTGTGTAATTACCTAATTTACACAATGAAATCTTTTATTTTTTTTAAAGGAATGCTAAAAAAACAACCCCGAATACCTTTTTCTTTTAACCATGACTATTTCATGGTACACTTGGCTAGCGCCACCTCCTTACAACCAAGAAGTAAATTTGCTGCTTTCAATTACAAGTCCTCACTAGTTGAGAAAGATTCCAGATAAAATCACATCCTTTTCCTCCTCTTCTCAGCCTCTGAAGGCCCTTGTTCTTTATGTTGCACAGCCACACCATGCTATGGTTCTGAGCAAAATACACAGTGACAAGGCTTTCATGTAGCTGAAATGGGGATACCATATCCCTCAGCCACCCCCCCCCCATCTCAACAAGGTGGTGTTTAAAATGAGGAAATCAGCCGACCTCCTGTGCGATCACCATTTTAGTCTTGTCACGGAAAGCTGCAGTATTTTTCCCCCCTTTTGGAAGGCCCTGAAACAATAATGCAACTACTTGAGATATAAAAACTGGGTTTGAAAATTGAATTGAAAATCAGTAGTGTTGTGTCTCTGGTAATAATCATTAAAATGCATAGCTGTGAACAAAGTAATATTTATCCTGTGGATGCGGGCGTGGTTGGGGTTTAAGAAAAATCATGTGGGCCCGATTCCCTCTTTAGGCTGAAGGGGGTTTTAAGCAAACAGCTGCTAAGTGTGGATTAGCGTCTCTCAGCAATGCCGACCTAAAGGCCAAACCGAAAATAGCTTATTTCTTTTTGCTTACTGATGTGAACCAGGAAAATACCCTATAGCCTGTGGAATCACTCCAGATTTGTTCTCTCTGCAGTTTTTTTCTGCAGGTTAATTAACACAAAATGTACTAGTGATGATATATGATGTCAGGAAAAACTGAATACAGGCGGTATTTTTTAGGTACATTTACATTTTATTAGGTATTTAATGTTGTCTAGTTATAATGCAAATAGTAATATATGATGATGGTGCTTCATTGGAAATTCAGCCCATATGGGCATATGAAATAAAGTATGGGAGTAAATGACTCATTGTCATTGGAACGTGTGAGGGTGATTCTTGTGCATAGCCTAAAGCGTTCTGGCCCTAATTTCTGCTTTGTCTCTGATCCCTGGCTGCCTGTGGGATGTCCTTTTTTTTCCCTCATAAAAGGTGAAATACTGAAATAATCCATTTAAGTTTCCTATTTTCCAAAGTAACCTTGCCTCTAGGACATTTCTGACTGCTAGAGGTGGTGCAAAGGCAGGCATGCTAGAGCTTTTTGGGTGATCAGTATATAAGGCCTCTGGTTGATACATCATATGAGTGACTAAATGTGTGTTGTAATGACCCATCAGAAAACGTTTTTGCTCAAAGGCTGATCTTTTCATAGTTGTCAGTTATTTTATGTATCGATGTGTGTCTTAAAATGTCTACTGAGACAATTGGTGACAACATTCCTGCTATAAACAGGTTATTTATTTTAGTATTATTTATTATTATAGTATTTATTAATATATAGTATGTATTACTATTTTGAATTGACTTCTATTTTCATATTTTCAGTTTTCTTTTTAATCTTTCGTAATTAATTTAGTTGTAAAAGTGTTGTTGTCAGTTTTTTATTATTTAAATTTTTTTTTTTAAATAGCTTTTATTTTAGTTTTACTAATTTTAGTACTTTAATTTCAAATAATTTTTTTATGTTTAAGCTTTTTAAGTGATTTTTCTTATGATGGTGCTAAAGGGGCAGTCTGATCCAAGCACTAGATGATACAAAATGTGAACACATGCTAATTCTTTCTCTTTTTCTCTCCATCACCATCCAGCCTGCGGTCGTGGATTCTACAAGTCTTCATCTCAGGATCTCCAGTGTTCCCGTTGTCCCGCACACAGTTATAATGACAGGGAGGGCTCGTGGAGATGTGACTGCGAGGATGGCTACTACAGAGCCCTCTCCGACCCCCCTTCTGTCGCCTGCACCAGTGAGTGAGCTGTTTGTAAATCTCTGGTCTTCTTCCTTTTTGTTCTCTCCCTTCTCTGTCTTTACGACTGCAAACTGGCACATCTCATTCCCACTCACTAGCAGGTCATGATCAGACAAGCAATTGTCTGCTTCCTGTCAGGTGAGATTATAATTACCAGGGGCGTCAGGCACCTATGTTTTTTGAGGGGGAACTGTGGTAGTCCTGGCTCATTTGGCGCCCGAGTATACATACTATACATGTATGTATGTATGTATGTATGTGTGTATATATATATATATATATATATGTATGTATGTGTGTGTTTGGATTTATCCAAATATCTATATATATCCAAATATCACATAATATCTTTGTGTTTGGATTTAGTTTGGTTTAAATAGGCATAACATTTCTGGTAATTACAGTCAGAAGTAATGGAAGCAGGTCTCAGCAGTTCTTTCCTCTCTGTCTCTTTTTTATGTTTTCCTCCCCTCCCTTCTAATAACCACCTGTCCTCTTTTTTCCTCTCCTCGGCCATCTCTCTTTATGAATAGCACAGCTATTCCTCAGCCATTGATGACTTATTTACAGAGGCCAGACAAGGGTGAAAAGAGGCGGGGAGGGAGTTCAGGGCGAGTCGATCTACTTGGAAATATGCTCAAGGACAGGTTCAATCAGGTAGAATCCCAGGATGTGCCTAACTTCCTGAAGACAAAGAGATGAAGAGAGCGCATTAAAGTAAGGATTAAGGCTGTTCAGTTTGGTAAAACAATGGTAAAATAAGTGCAATTTATTGACTAATGTCATTAACAAATGTTGTAGTTTAAGCTTGCAGTATTGATGCTGCTTAGATATCAAGGCTAAAGAGCAAAAAAAAAACATATAAAATCATATTGAAATAAAAATGACATACTAATAAGAGCCTTTGACGCCGAGTTAAGTTTTGTTTTGCTCTGCTGCCTATAGAAATTAATCTTGCCAATAGAGTTACGTTTTTACAATAATGTATTTGCATTTTATATTTTTGTACTTTAATATTGTCTAATTATTATTATTATTATTACTACTACTAAATTGAATAAACGTTTTATTTAATGTTGTAATTATTATTAGTTGTAGTAGTAATAGTAACTATATTACAATTAAATTCTCTAATAATAGTACATTCACAATAATAATAAATTATATCATGAACTATATATTCCGATTGTCAAATATGTGTAAGTGAATGTATTTTGTGTTTTATTAGTGATGCACTGAGCGTTCTTATCGCTATGATCGCTACATCGTATGTGTCAAAGGGTTAAAACCAATCACGTTTCGGGGGTGGAGTGGGGACAAATTAAATCGGAGGGCGCACAAATCAGATATTGAAGGGGCAATGCCCTCTTTTGCCCCCCCCCGCCAGCCCTGATCCTGAGTCACATGCATGCTCAGTATATGTAGAAGATGACAAAACAGAGTGCTGAATTAAATCACAGCCTTTTTTTTTTTAAGATGCGCACAAGGCCATATGGCGATGATTTTAATTTGGTTATTTGTGCAGCTATGATGCTGCAATAGACAACAGAGAATGACAAATGAATTTGTCTTGATGGGAGAAACATATTAGACCCTAGCTGTGCTGTTGTGGAACAGGCCAAATGTGCAGCCTATCCAATGATGACACATATGTCATGCATTAATCATTCACTACGATTTACCTCTCCCACCCTCATTCCAGCTTTCTTCTTTATTCCATTACAGTAACTCCCCCAAATTTGTCTAACCACTGCCTTACAAAAGAGATGATCACACAAGAAGTGATTTAGTCTAATTGTTGCCCATTGCCCCCCAATAAGAGAACAAAGGAGAAACAGGCCTGACATTCACCACACAATTACTCTCGTTTCCTCTGCCTTCTTTCTCTTTCTCTCCAAGTACACATCAGATCTTTTTCTACCCTGACCACAGTTTGGCTGTTGTTACTCTGTCTGTCCATAAAAACGTTTACTGCAAAATGCACACAGAATATAGGGATTAAGAGTCATCTGTGGCACCCAGAGTGCAAATAAAAGTTGGAAAATGTGGAAACAAAGGTCATTCATAAATATAATGATTTATGAAGATGACACATTACACATGACACAAAAAAGAAAACATTACATTAGTCAAAAGTAAAAAAAGAAATAATGTTCCAAAATAAAAGCTGTACTTTGAACTTTCTATTAACCTTGAGCACCAAATCAGCATATTAGAATGATTTCTGAAGGATCATGTGACACTGAAGACTGGAGTAATGAGTGCTGAATATTCAGCTTTACCATCACAGGTAAATACACTTTTAAATAGAAAACATTTAAAATTTTAATAATATTATTTCTCAAAATGAGTGTGTTTACTGTATTTTTTAATCAAATGCAGCATTGTTGAGCATAAGAGACTTTTAATACATATAAAAAACATAAAGTAGAATGTAAAGCAGTTACCACGTGTTGAACAACTGTACCGACACCATGCATCGCTAAATACGTTATACTCAGATACACAAATAATTGGCGGGGGGAGGGGAGTTTTTCTAAATCACTGTGAGTCACATAGGATGTGGCTGGAGTTTGGGATAATAGGGATGTGACAAGAGGGAAAAAAATGCAAATCAAGGGGGTAAAACAAAAAACTTTTAACAAACATAAATCGCGTCTCTTTTGAAGTGTTGTGCATTCGAAATACCCTTCTCACCAGACTTGTCTTAATTATCTCGGGATTAAGTTATTGTGACCATCTGAATTGTCTGGGATGAAGATTTCTGGGTGGGGGATTTAAAGCAGCGTGGAACTGAATGGTAATTGGGGGTGAATTTACATTCGCTGAATAAACACCCTGATGGACAGCTTTTTAAATGAGCGAGGTGTAAACCTACCGAATCTTAAGCTCTGTCAATACGCACTCAGCTCCTCAGAACACGGATTAAGAGCGGCCTTAATGAAATTCAGATTTCCAGAGTGAAAGGAATTAATATTCACTTTCAGAGAGAAAAAAGAAATGTAGCACAAAGTTGTACAGAAATATTCACTTATTTATTGATCCCAATTGCATGGCATAAAGTCTGAGGTGCCAAGATAAATAGGCAATACTTAGGCAAAAGGCTGCTGCGTATTTTTTTTTCTTTTTAGATAGAATGAAAGTAAGGAGTTCTTGACAGCTTTCAGAGATGACATCGATCATTCGACAGCTGCGCATGGTGTCAGCACTAGCGAAGGTCTGGAAGGGGCGGGAGGAGGATGGGACTTTGTGACAGAGAGAAAAAAAGGAAAAGGGAGAGTGGGAGACATTGAAAAAGCGAGAAAGAAAGTAAGAGAAATAGAAAGAGAGAAAGTGAGTGCGCCTAACCTACATAGTATCTTTTCAGCTCCCTTCAACCCCCTGGAATCAACACCTCCGTTCATTGACGTGTCCCTGAGGGTGAGACTTTCCTTTTTTCCCACAGTTGCTAAGGCACAGATGTACAGTAGTAAACCAGCCTCTCTCGCGCACCTCTCTGGCTCCGGCCCTCTATCTATAATTGGCGTATGGTACAAGTGGGGTCAAGGTTCAGGTACCATGTTTGTAGATTAAGGATTAGTGGCTGGACTGTTTAAACACGGTTCACAAGTAGCGGCCTCATTATTGGGGTTAGTCTTAAAGGGATAATCACCCAAAAATTAAAATTCTCCTTGACTCACCCTCATGCCATGCCAAAACTCTATGACTTTCTTTCTTCTGTGGCAAATAAATTAATACTTTTATTCTGTAAGGATGAAATAAATTGATCAAAAGTGACAGTGCAAAGTTTTACATTGTTTTCTATTCAACATAGAATCCGCTAAAAAATGATGCAGCACAGCTATTTTCAGCATTGATGATAATAATAAGAAATGTTTCTTGAGCATTAAATCAGCATTTAATAATGATTTCTGAAGGATCGTGTGAGACTGAAGACTGGAGTAATGATGCTGAAAATTCAGCTTTACATCACAGGAATTAATTACATTTGATAATATATTCAAACAGAAAACTTTAAACAAAATTTTAAATTGAAATAATATTTTACAATATTATAGTTTTCTGTATTTTTGATCAAATAAATGCATCCTTGGTGAGCATAATAGACGTCTTTCAAAGCATTACATATGTTGTAATGTTAGCTTTTTTTTAGCTATTGTGTGACAAGCATGCCAAAAATTTAAATCATTATTCACTACGAAATTAACTACAAAGTCCTATTAACTTTCATTAAATTGAAAATAGGATATTAAAAAAAATTCCCCTTTTGTGTTTCACATAAAAAATTTTTTTTTTTTTTAATTATAGGATTGGAATGACTTGAGGGTGAGTAAATGGCAGGATTTTTAGCGTGAATTTTACTTTACTAGGAGGAGTAGCACTAAGACAGTCAAGAGCTGCTCAAAGTGCAGATAACAACTGGATTCCTGAGTTAAGCTCCTGTACTGCTTGGCCCGAGACTTCAGGCTTCTGTCTCTCACACACAAGCACGCACACACACACACACACACACACACGCACACACACGCACGCACGCGATCAGCAGGTTGACCTAATTAATGATTTCTCACAGGAAAACTGCAATGGTAAGAATCGTGACCACATTTTTACTGATTTCAAAGATGATTTTAAATAAAAAAATTTCACATGCATTAACTCACTCTTTGGGTTGGAAGGATATTCAGCTCAGTCACTTGAAAATCGCTGTAAAAAATATATCATCTGTAGCTCACGTAGCCAGACTTTTGACTAAAGGCTTAACAATGCAGGTCATTCTGGTCAAGAACTGCCCACTTAGACAAGGAAAAGCTGGCATATAAAACAATCAATCACATTTTTTGCTTTCATATTTAAGGGTGGGGTTATCTGAAATAGATTATACCACAACAATAGACCGTTGTGGGAGCAGGAATGTTTGCAGTTTTGAGTGCAATCTTCATCAGAGACTCTGTGAACAGACTGTGGGCGGATTGAGGCTATACAATCTATAAAGTGTGGGTAAAAAAAAAAAAAAACCTGCTTTATAAGAAGGTTGAAAAGGAAAGCAAAAAAGATTGAGTGTGAAAGAGTGTGCCCGGGCTTTAAGCAAACTCCATATCCATTAAAAGAATAGTTTGGTTTGTGGTGTAGAGAATGAAGCTGTCTGTGGCAGATATTTGTCCCAGTTTCCCCCAGACTTCCTTCAGCGTCCCTGCAGAATCCGTCTCTAAGCAGTCTACAGAGGAGGTGACAGATTACATATATAGAAACACATGCACTCGTGTGTGAAAGAGCAAATGAGAACAGTAAACTCAGAGGGCATTTTGTTGTTAACCAGCAGACGATGACGCTCACAACAGTGCATTAAAATGAAAGACGACTGCGGGACTCTCCAGACGCCAGATGCGCGCTTGACAGGAAAGTCTTGTTTTAGACAATTTTAGTGTTATCAAAAAAAAATGTAATACAACTTTTATAATTGTCACATATTCCTTTGTATTCAAATGATGATCTATTTATGAATGTTACTATTTTAAATTATTATTTTTTTTAAATTACATTTACATTTATGGATTTGCCATTTGCATTTACAATATAGAAGTGTCTATTACATTCATTAAATATTTTCTTGGATATGTCAAACTCACTTGAACCCATTTTCCCTCGAAGGTGCTATACCTTCATACAACAATGCTGTCTGTTAAGTGATTCACGGTTTTGCACATAGCCTCAAATTATGAAATTAGAACAAAATCATGGATTGCTATTATAAACATGCTTTATTTAATGTTTTAAATGATTAAATCAGTAGGTGATTCATTGCTACCTTTTCGTTCGAATAGATATGCTCAATGACAGCTTGACTTGAGTCCCTTCCTGTCTCAGCTGGCCATTTAAAGATAAACAATCCCTTGATCTCTGCCACTCAAGAGCAGAATGAGAAGGCCCTACTAAATGGAGCCATTAGTGGTATTATTATTATTCTTACAGGTAACCATAGAAATAAAATGCTAAAGCCCCAGGAGGATGAGAGTGAGTGAGTGTGTGAGCGGCTCTCCCCAAGGGGAATAGAGTAGGAGGGACATCATTAGCATCTGTAGGTGAAGTTGTGCTTCGAACTTGAGAGAGAGAGATACAGAGAAGATAGAGATGGAGAGACAGACCACATCTCTTCACCTGCCACAGGTGGCCCTTTCATCTCCTCCGTTCACTCGTTCCCCTCCTACTTTTGATGAATATGGATGGATGTGTGTGCCATTAGCTTTAATGAGGAGCAAAATTTAAGTGTCATATTAACCATTCGCACAATTCTAATGCCTGCTCTTTCCCCTCATGCATATGAAACAAGTGTTTTGTTACTAAATGTCCCCAGTTTTGCAGACGGGCGGCACTGGTGACACACAACCCAAGGGGGCTTTCACACTGACAGTGTTTATGTAGCTACAAAGCGACCAGACATCACTCATGTAAAAATGCTAACTTTATTTTAGTATGCCTAAAGTATACAAGGGATGCATAATATACAATATTGTCCAATACCGATAAATAAAAAAATCCTGATATTTAATTGTTTATGCTCATTTCCACATTTTTTTACATTCCATTTCATTTACCAACCTGCTCTGCTGTCAATCCCACAATCACTTTTATGAGCCTATCCCACAGCTCCCCTAGAGAATGGATTGAAAACGCCCATTTAGCTCCACACCAGTGGACACATACGGGTCACCGTTTCACTTTGAGGTACAAAAATCGAACCTCTCCAAAACGACAAACCCATGATGCAAGACCACCACAAAGACAAGTTCTAATAAAAGAGATATTGAACAGACAGTGGTGCCGTTATGAAAACATTAGGGTGATAAAAGCAAGGGCTTGGTGGTTGGATAAAAGTAGCAAAGTATAAATCATTGCTTTATGAGACACGCCAGATTCCTTGGCACTGGCGGGGATTAGGGGATGATGGGTTGTTTTCCACTGTGGTCATCCGTCTGTGAGCTGGTTATTGTAGGCTGAGTGGAATCCTGCACTGCTGCTATTGTCGGGGCGATAACTCGCTCATGATCTGACTCTTAAATTCTGGAAGTGACTCAGACTTCCTGTCTTCCATGGCTTAGACTCCTTGTCACCCTGGCAGTCAAGAAACAAAGGGTTTTGCCAATTGTATCACCTCTTTTCTTTTCACGGCAATCTCATAACTCCCTGGCTCGGTAATGACATGCTACTGCAAAGATACCAAGTAGGAGGAAGACGGTTCTTATCTTTTAAGGTTTTTTACCTCAAAACGGTATCCCGTTGTTCTCCATTTTATTGCTTTTTCCGTCACATCCCTGGTCTACATCGACCTTGGCAGCGCTCAAGTTCATCTTCCTAGCATTCTTGAGCATAACATCTCTATGTATCTAGGTTACAGTATAATTGCATGCCAGGATTTGCCAAGGGCACGGATTCCTCGTTTTTCCGTGGTGTTTTTTTTTTTTTTCTTGAGTAAAGAAAAATCTGGAGTCTTATGTTTATCTACGAATCTTCTCTTACTACAGGGCCACCATCAGCTCCTCAGAACCTGCTTTACAACATCAACCACACCACCGTCAGCCTGGAGTGGACACCGCCGGCCGACACGGGCGGGCGAAACGACGTGACGTACCGGATTATATGCCGCCGCTGCACCTGGGAGCCAGAAGAGTGCTTTCCTTGCGGGAGCAACGTTGGCTTCTCGCCACAGCAGAGTGGATTAACTGACACCTATGTCACCATCACCGACCTGTTGGCTCACGCGAACTACACCTTTGAGGTTGAGGCCGTGAATGGCGTTTCCGACCTCAGCCGTACCCAGCGACTGTTTGCAGCCGTCAGCATCGCAACCAGCCAAGCAGGTAAGAGGTTTGGACTTCAATGGCTATTTGATCGCAGATCGTACAGGTTCTAGAAGCATACAACCAGATCGGCATTTTAAATATGTATATTTGCAGCATGTTGGGTTTTTGGCACCGGTCTGATGTGTATTTTAAGATACAAGGCAGTTCCGGTGTTTTTTGTGTTGCTTGGGTGGACTCTCATCTCAAGCCTGTATAGTTTCTAATGCGCGCATACACATTATTATACTTACCACTGTTGGGATAATTTAACAAATTATCTGTCAACCATTTTCTTGCAATTCATAATTTGTGGTTTTGTGGTGGCGATATAGTGGTGAACAGCAACAGATGATAAATAATAGAAGTCACGCACAATACCTCTCTCATTTCCCCTTTGCTTTTTATTGTCTGCCAGGAGAGCCGCCACCTTTAAATATCACTTACAGTCGCCATGGTTGACATTTCCACAAGAGTCTTTGTTGAATTCCTGATAAATGATATGAGCTTTCACTTTATCCCCTGAAATTAAATGGGTGGCAAATGCTTGCATTGGTGCTGAAGTCATGGCCGCAAACATTATTAGCTCGACGAGTGGTTGCCTGTCTTTGGCTCTCCCTCTGTCTCTCTCTCACACTCACTCTCTCGGGAGTCGGCCATAATTTAAGAGCTGTTTCTGAGACTACACATGCTAGAGAAATGCATGTTTTTAATGAACTATTTTTTTATGGATCTGCAAAACAAGATTTCTCTTTCATGCCCAAGCATCCATGAAATACAATTTGCCTTCAAATGCATAGTGGTTCTGGTCATTAATAAGAGGTTAGTAGACAGTGATAGCTTAGCACCATGCTTCAGCAACTAGCACATAGACTGTAGTGTTGTTGTACGTGCGCACACACAAAAACACACATTCAGTATTTGAGTGTTCGTTGTTTGGAAAAGAGATTCCACTATATGTGGCTGTGTCACCTAGGGATGGTCACAATGGTTGACTAATCGACTAGTATAATAGTATACCGTAAAACTTCAAATAATAGCCCGGGCTTTTATTTTCCCAAATCGCCGAACTGCACCGGCTTGTATTTGAGACAGGCGTCTATATGAGACAGGCCTTTATAATTTAGTGTTGAGATGTTGTTCATTGAGATGTTGTTCCTAGAGTCTCTAATCTCTAAAAATCTCCAAATGCTCCACGTGAAACTGCGGTCTTCCGACCTTTTACTATCGTGTCAATAGATTTTGATTAATATGCGCGAGGGAGAGAGATCAAGACAGCGCTCGTGTTGTTTGAAGACGTGAGAGGGCGCGCGCGCGGCCGGGGCGCGCTCTCTCTCTCTCTCGCGCACGCTCTCTCTGCTCGTTTGCGCCCTGTCAAGAGCAGCATTTATTCTATTCTACATCATTCACCAATCAAAAAAGGCTTTGGCGGCCGCCAAAAAGCGGACGATGCGACGGGTTTTAAAGGATTAAATACAACCCGAAACTAAAAAACAGACCCGGCCTCTATTTGAGACCGGCCTTTATTTACCCAAACCTGTCGCCACACCAGGCGTGTAAAAGAGGCAGGCGTCTATTTGGGACTCGGCTACTATTTTGTATCTCTTTTTATCTATCAACAATGTTGGTTATTTTATCTAGATTTTTTTTTTATTTTTTATTTTTTATCTTGTTAATGTATATGTCTACAGCATGTGACCCTGAATCACAAAACCAGTCACAAGTCGCACGGGTGTATTTGTGGCAATAGCCAACATTGTATGGGTCAAAGTTATCGATTTTTCTTTTATGCCAAAAATCATTAGGATATTAAGTAAAGATCATGGTCCATGAAGATATTTTGTTTCCTACCGTAAATCTATAAAACATTTATTTCTGTGAGTGAATGCAGCACAATCGCGAACATAAATGGACGACTTTAAAGGCGATTTTCTCAATGTTTTTTTGCACCCTCAGATTACAGATTTTCAAATAGTTGTATCTCGGCCAAAAATTTGTTCTATCCTAACAAACCATACATCAATAGAAAGCTTATTTATTCAGATGTATAAATCTCAATTGACCCATGTGACTGGTTTTCACCAGTCAAAACTTATGTGTTTTTTGGTTTAAATTCTCTATGTTATGGTCTACCTGTATGTGCTGAGATTGTGTAGCACTTTGGTCAACATTCGTGTTGTTTCAAGGCGCTATAGAAATAAACTTGACCTTGACTTGACCTTGGTTTTGTGGTCCAGGGTCACATATTATCTACATACAAAATCTAGATTATCTAGTTTTCTTAATAATATATAATGTTTTTTTCTAGACATACAGTATGCTGAACAGGTTATCCAATATTTAGAATATAAGGCAATAGGCATGAATGTTGAATATATTATCTAGATAAATTGTGGGTTTATGTCTGTAAAAAAAACTATGTCTGTAAAATATTCTATAGTATCTAGTTTTTTTAAGATTTATTTTATCTCGATAATATATCATTATAATTCATAATAATATTAATATAATTTATCTAGACATATGTTGACTAGTTTATCTAGATTTTTTTCTCAAGATTATTTATAGTTGATCTAGATGTGTTGACTAGTTTATCTAGATGTTTTATCTAGAAAATTTATAATAATTTTATCTAGACAAATATGTTGACCGGTTTATCACTTTGTTATCTACATAATATATAATATTTGTATCTAGACATACTGTATGTTGTCTATTTTTCTCTTCATTTTCTTTTCTTTATCTAGACACATTACTTAGTAAAGCACCACAGCTAACAGACATTTTTGGCTGTTGCATTGTGTGTCAAGACTGCTGCTTCTTCCATTCTGTTTCACTTAGTTTAGCTGTTTTTGAATGCAAGAATGTGTTTTATGTAAACACGGGCTAAGAAATGCAAAAAAGTTCATTTTAATCTAGACCAATTAGTCAAGTAGTCATTCAGGCAACTCAGACTCGTTGATTCAGACAGTGTGTGGTTTTGTACATCCCTAGTGTTTCCCCACCAGCATTCAAAACTCAAGTTCTCATTTGCATTTTTGTTGTTTTTATGGTTTGCAAACAAAACAAGGTCAGTGACAGGATAATACGAGCAGCTCACGCATGCACGTGTTCACAGAGAGATGAGGAAAGAGACACAGAGGGAGAGGCGATAATGACCGGCAGGCAGTAAAATGAGGGAGGAACGGGCGAGGAGGAAGGGGAGAGGGGATGATGTATGTTTCATGACAGGGATCGTGACAGAGACACTCGCTGGAGTTAGGAGCCACAAGGACACACGGACACCTTGGTAGGTTAGGAGCGAGAGAGAGAGAGAACGAGAGATAAGGGACAGAGAGAGAGGGAAAAGACCCTTGTCTCAAAGTGAGAGCCGTGCGTAATTATGTCTGGCATACTGACAACAGACAATTACACCAGGCACCCTGGGCAATATTTAGTCATTAGTTATTGTCAGATTGAGAAAATATATTAGTAAAGCCCTGTTTTCTGTAGTGCCAGTATTACCGGTTTCATTTTTCATGTCTTTCAAACTACAGAGTAGGCCATGGAGAGTGAAAAAAATGGAGAACAGAATAAATCTGAGTATGAATAGATTCTAGCTAGGAAGGGAGTCTCTGTCCTCAATTCTACCTGTCTTTCAATGACAGATTATTTATTATAAAAATAATTTATTTTGTGCAACCAAATTTAAATCAGCATTTTTGTACACATTTTTTTTTGCGTTCTAAATTTTCTCTAAGAAATGCATCTTATTGTTGTCAGTTGGATCTGAAAACCTGCCTTATTATACAGGACTGCACATCCTTGATTATAACTTTGGAGATATCTACATTTGAATTCAAATGAAATGGTTGCCCACTCAATTACTGATAGACTTAATGATTCACCTTTGATAATTAAGCTCAAGCCCAATTTGAATACAACAGGCTCTCTGTGATGACAAACTGATAGAACTCCTAGACAATCAGCCCCTTGTTTGGAGCCAAGATGGAAAAAATTTAACCCTATCTGAGCATGCTCAATTCTCTGATCGCCAGAGCCTTACAGGCGCAATTTTACCCCTGGGTTACCACGGCAATGGATGACTACCTCATAATGGGTGAGAATGGAGCTTCCTGAAACAATAAGCTGCCGGCCAGTCAGACAGAGCAGTACACTCATTAACACTGATGACTTTATCTAGGCCTTTAGAGTAGAAAAAATTGCATTTTGGTAAGCCAAGACCTGGTGGGGATACCTGCAAGAGTACAAGAAGAGAACAAGAATTAAAATTGATCTAATGTAACCTAAATTTAAAGAAATGTCTTTGTTCAAGATTCATCAGTGCATATCAAAACCGTCAACATATAATCAGCCTCCCCACCTCTGAAATGACTTCTTTTTAATATACTATATTATATTACACAAAAGTTTGGGGTCCGTACAATTTTTCTAAAGAAATTAATATTTTTTCTATTCAGTAAGGACAACTTTAATTTATATAAAGTTACAGTATTTAGCTAGTATTTGTAATTTTACAAAACATTTCTGTTTCTTATAAATGCTTTTCTTTTTAACTCTCTATTCATCAAAGATAATAAGAACAGGAATATCACAGGAATAAATTGCATTTTAATATACATTAAACTAATGTTATTTTAAATTGCAATAATTAATGAATAATTACTGTTCTTACAGTATTTTGATCAAATAAATGCAGCCTTGGTGAGCGGACAGACATCTTTCAAAATAATTAAAAAATGTTACAGACCCTGAACTTTTTAATAGTACATGTATCATATATCATATCATATCATATATCAGTGATATTTACATTAATGTCAACTTCAGCTTTTATGTTTTTTTTTTTTTTTAGCTTTACAGACCCTAGTCACCATCTAACTGTTTTCAAGAAAGTCATACGAGTTTGTAACAACATCAGGGTGAGTAAATGATGATAGCACTTTCATTTTTGGGTGAGGGGGAATTAGACACTCTCACTGCTGGTCTCCCATCTGCACGAGAATAAGTCTGCGCTTCAGGCACCAAGCGTAGGAGTAGAAACTGTAAGGAGAGCAGAAAGCAAAGGTGTGGAGCCCAAATCCAGATGGCTACACATCTGATGAGGAATTCAGGAATCCTCTCTTTAATTATCCTTCCTCTACTGAGTGACACAATAAGCGACAAAAAGAGAGCAAAAGAAGGGATGTGTCCGGATGAGAGAGGGGCTACTCAACACACTCATTGTTCCTCCAAAGCCTAATTACTTCTCTGCTCTCCATGAAATGGGTTTAAATAGCGATTGCTTCTGTATCGGCAGGTTCATCATCATCATTTCTCTTTTTTTCTTTCTTTTTTTCCATCCATTGACGCCTCTTGCCATCCCCCCCTGCAGACAATTGTGAATTCTCTCTCTCTTTAATGACAATTCTTTTTTTTCCCCTCTTCCTAGAGGACTGCATGTGAAGTTTGGTGAAGAGCATTTCAATCAGCTTTCTATTGTCAATTGACATCTCAGTAGAGATGCCCTCGGATGCGTCTCTCTCTCTCGTGCTCTTTCCCTCTCTCGCTCCATCTCTCTCTGTGTCTGTCTAAACAACACCCATTGTTCTTCCCAATGCTCTTGAGCGGAAATAGCTCAAAGAATAACCATTAATATTTATTCAGGAGAGTCCTTCTGAGGAGAACAGTGTGGAATCAGGAACCGAACAGCCCTTTCCACGCCGTAGAATTCAGCAACCAGATGTGAGACGCACATTTTAGATGCAAACAGCATGCGCAGTAAACAGAATCAAAACGAGGGAGGGCGAGAAGCTGTGGAAATGGATTTTTAATGCTTAGGTTACATGTCAGAGGAGCACGATGTGCATGTTGCCCGCTGATAGCTGCCTCTGACTGCGGCCCACTCTGTCTAGGATGTTGCAAAGTTGTTTAAGTGTTTGATAGGGAAGCACATTAACCCTGTACTCCGCCACACTGCTCTTATCTTCTGCTTTCGAGAGGAAATGGCTTAAATAAGAAATTGTATTCTTTGAGGCGCATGGATTCCATACATAGCACAAGTAGAATCTCGTAGCATTGGAAAAACTAGGCTAATTTCTTCTCATCTCTCGGGGAGAATCGCTCTGCAGAATGAGCGGCATACTTTGATCTAAAGAGCCTTTGTTTTGAGCTGCGAGACAAAAAATGTGCTCATGTTCAGGGCAGTCTGGTCGCATTAGCTAGAGCTGTTTTGTCACCCCTTGTGTTTTTAAGGTGGCATGAAATGGAAATTGCGAATAACGATGCCCACAGATAAATAATAACACTGCAATATTCCATCAAATTTCATGGTGACTTCAAATGAAGCTGAGCTCAGAGGATCCTAATGCTCCTCTTTTGTTCTGCAAAATGTTTCAAGCAATGTCTAAATGTGAGAAAGCATTCTCATGCCCCAGACCGAAAGACAATCCTCGCGGCATTTCTCCTGTAATTAATACGGCCACTTTTTCGACATGTTATCACTGCAAAATGGATCCCGTTCAATACCCTTGAGAAGAATCACACTTTGGGGAACAATAAGGCCATTGATTGATCTCTGCAAAATCCTAATCTGTGGCAGGGACGTTAAACAGAATGGATTGATTGATTCCCGGGATTCCCAGTCGGCCAGTGCTAGGTGGTGTAATTTTCTAGTTAAGCGGATCCCTCAAGCCTCTTTTGTAGCATTTGTATGCCGTTTTATGTTACCTGAGAGGCCTTTCTCTCTCTCTCTCTCCCTTGCCACTCTCCCTCTTTCTGTCTTCCCTCTTTTGGTAATTCCATCTGTGGTAATTTGATAAGAGCTGGACCAGTCGCTACAATTCAACAGCTGTGGTTAAATCGCTGGTGGTCTGGCTCACACTGGCCTCGGCGGCCTTACTCTGGGCACTTAACCTGTGGCATTGTGCGGAATGCCTCGCGATTCGTCCGTCACCCAATCCGTCAGCAATGAATAATTTTCATGGAAGGTGCACTTTAATTACTTTCCCATTTAAATGGCATTGCGGTGGACTATCTAGGTCATTAATCTTAGTGAGGATCCTGTTGCAAGCCTTTTATTGCTGGCAAACGAAGCCCCCCAAATCCCCCAGAATCTTCTCTGCTTGACTGACTGCAGACTCCCAGCAGCCACTGCTCCAGTGTGTCCTTCTGAACTGGCCGCTGTGTCACGGAAGCGAGAGAGACCGACACCGAGAAAAAGAAAGAGAGATCTACACTCGTCTCTCAGCATGAGTGAGGGGATGGAGAGGAAGTTTGCCAACCACCTTAAAGGGACCTGTTGGATTGAGAGTGAGCCGGACTTTCAGTGTCCAGCAAGTGGAATCGAGCACAGTTGGCTGTTCAGAGATTTGCCACATGAACCTTCTGAAGTACTTATATTGTAGCATCATCTTTAGTTAGGGCTTTAAAGCCATTTCAATTGAATAAAAATAATTATTTTAATAAATTAATTATTTAGATGAATTTCATCAATTATGTTGGGGTTTTTTTAATCGCATATTTTATTATTATTGCCTCAAATTACATTCTGGGGTCAGAATAAATTAATTGCATATTTAAAAAATGTGTTAAATATATTTTTGCTGTACCACTTTTATAGTTAAGTATTGAATAATTACACAGAAAATGTGTATTTTTGTGGTGCATTACATATTTAAGGATTAGTTCCAAGCCATTTTTAGACCGTAAAGTACATTAGGAAAAATACTGAAATATGATACATTGCTGTCAGATCTATTGCAGAAACGAGTAACTGTTGTAATAATGATGTCAAACTCAACATATATGAAAAGTCTTACTTGTATGTATTCAGGTTCATTCCATTCTGTCTCTTATTCAATCCCCCCCACCACCCTCTTTTCTCTCTGTCAGAAGAGCGGATACCAACTCGCTCAATTATTTAGATTCCTGTGAGGCAGCAACAAAGTTTTTAGACAAAGTTACCCCCCCCCCCCCCCTCCCCCCCCTCCCCCTCTGCTTTTGCCATCAAATGCATTGTCTCTCTCTTAGCAAACGAGTATTAGATGCTTTCCAAATTACCATCAATCCTTTTCGAGCTCCAGGTGCCTACCATGCATTAAAGTCGGATGCTTTAGTCTCCTTGTAATTGTCACCACCCTCTGAACTCTCTGAGGCTTTTCACCTGAATGTCCTTAGATGTGCCGTCAGCAGAGAAATATAAATTGGAACAAAAATGGAAGCGTCACATAATGCTGGTGGCCATCACTGCGGGTGCTTCTTAACTGGCAGTTCTAACTGACAGGCGTTAATTGAACATTCTGACTGGATAATTCATAGAGGCTTTGAGGAAACTGTTTCAGCTCACAATGAGTCTGAAATAGAGGTTATGAGGATATTTTAAACCCAGTCAATTGCATCAGGCACTTGTATAGGGTCCACTGCAGCATATCCTTTTTCTTACTTGTGACTCCATTTCTACTTTTTTCATTTAGTTATTTATTATGCTTCTGGACACAACCCAACATTATATATAATGTGTATATATATATATATACAAGCGTATATATAAAACTTTTATGTAGGCACAGCTCCAACCTGAGACCTTATTTAGCCAAACATTTCTGAAAATGTTCACATGCGCACACACAGTCACGCATACAAACAAATGCACCTGTGGCACTCTGTCCTAATGTTTACATGCAACATGTGTTCCTACATGCTGTTCTGGGGTTAGAGTGTTTCATTTCCTGCTGCAGAAGGACTGAAACAGAGGGGAGGTACTGTGGTAGTGTGCGACTGAATTGAGATACGTGTCAGCGGTGCCCGAGACCAGCTGCCACAACCTACCACACTCCAGAGCGAACTCATCGCCTTAACAACTCACACTTAAAATGTGTGAGAGAGAAATCATGTGCATGTGCAGTTAAAGTTTGGGTGTGTGTTTGGATGTGAAATACAGCTGTAAGAGTGCCAAATCCTTTTACCCTGTCTGTTACCTGTGTGACAAGAACAAATCTATGTGCCAAACCGAACAGGGGACTGGCACATCTGATTTTATTTCTTCATAGCAACCTTGTCAAGCTTGTCAAACTCAAAGTAAAGGAATCAGACATATACACACATATTGGTGGTAAAGTAAGAAAAAGATCCTTATATTATTATGTTGTCTGTTGATTCTACAGCATTCGGAAGAAACGGTACTTTTTTTTTTTGTCATTTTTGGCCACTGCCAACATTGAGTGTGCTGGTTTCACATCTCTTGAATCACTCTGCTTTTCTTTGTTCCCACATAAATTAAATTCAGCTTAAATCGCTATTTTATATAAGTTTCTTTACTTATTGTAGGGATGCACCAATATAAAAAATCTGTCTTGTACCGAAAAGCTGATAATTATTTTCATGTTATGGAGATTCAATACAATTCTGTAAATAAATAAAAAGTCAATGATCTTTTAGATGATACATTATAATGTACAGTATGAAAATGTAAAAATGTTATGTAGTCAAGCTCTTTTTTGCTAATTGATTTAAAGCAGACTCATCATAATGTTATGACACATCGTAACATCTTTTTTAGGGACTGGTCTTTTTTTTTATTTTTTTTACATGATTAAAGGCCAGAAGATGATGGAAAAGTTCTCCTTTTCCTCATTATTCTGTTGTTCATTGTCTCATCAACGCACCGTCTCCTGTGGAGAAGGAAACTAATTATGTCTTCATCCCTTCCTGTTCACACCTCCTCCTATTCTCTCCAGTAGCCAAAGAAATTCTAATGAGTTTTAGTCTTGCTACTTTTGGCATCGGAATAAGTGCATGAGAGTAAACGTTCACTAGAATGAAAGAAACAAAAAAAAACATTTGTTCCACAATGGCACCTGCACAGAATTGTCAACTCTTTGACAACTTTTAGCTGTTTCTTAAGCGTAACTTGATTTTATTCATCTCTCACACCTGCTGGTTTCTGTAAGCTATATGTGACGCTAACACACACAGACACACACACTCTGCTTCTCGGTCATATTGCTCTGGTGCCTTTTCATCAAAGCTGCAGGACGATATGAGGGCCATCTGCTCTCTGGGCATTTAATGTTTATAGTATAAAACAACAATAAAAATATTACAGCATCCACAGACTGAGTGAGCGGGATCTATTCAGCAGACAGATGGGGAACACAGCTGGACTGGACACCATAAAAAAGGGTAACAGGAGGCAGAGAGGATGCTGGGATGGCAGATAGTGACCATCAGCTTTGAAAAACGTATTTCTGTCTTATCCAGCAGCAGGTGTACTGTCATTGCTGTGGACAGGAACGGCTTTCTGCTTTTTAGGACAAGCTTTGTGTTGCCACAATTAAAACCATCTCTGTCACATATGATATGGGCCAGAAGGCTTTTCTTTATCTTTTGGTGTCCATTTGCGTCCTTTTGGATTAGTTATCATGGGTCAGCAGAAAGGAAGGCCTGATAGCCCGGAGCCAGTGTCAGAGTGTTTCGGGCCAGTTGATGAAATTGTCACGCACCTCTCCAAAAATGTATACATTTTGTTTATTAATTTATTGCTTATATATTAAAATCTTCTACATAAACAAGCAAACTATAAAGAAACAAATTAATATCAATAAATTAATTAATTTAATGTTTTGATAGAATTTTAACTAAAACAAACAAAAGGTTATTCCTTCATTCATTCGTTCATTCTCTTGCTTTTGATATAGAAATAATTTAAACCTTTAATTAAAAAATACCAAAAACAAGCAAAATGTAAATAAGTAAATATTTATTTATTTATTTATTTATTAATGCAGTGAGACCTGTAAAAATATTGTCAGGGCAAGTACAATCTGAATTACGACAGCTCAGATATAAAATCCATTATTGTTGAACTCTGGTTTTCATGTAGTTAAATATTTAGCCTCATGCTTGAATTTGTAAATGGTACCAAACAAGGGCATTTGACATAACCATATTGTGCTAACAACCATGTGGAATGTACCTGTGCAGATATCAGACTCAAGGGAATGCTCAGTTGTTTGCTCTTTTGTTGCTTTCCTACGTTTTCTTCTGATTTATTTATAGAACTCTTTCCTTTTATACTTTCCTTTGCGGAGAGGAATGTGATTTTTCTTCCCTGACAGAACAGAGGAAAAAAACAGAAATTGCGAAAATGTAGAACATCCCCCTCCCTGCTTTAGAGAAGAGTGGGTGCCCACTTTCACGTGCTGTTTAAACAAAACAAAACAAAAACCACTGCCTTTGTGTTGCTTTGTCTGCTTTTGCTGACCTTTCCTCTCCGTAAAGAAAGAATGGGGGATTCAGTGTGGTCTAGACAGGTGTGTTTGCTCTTTCAGAAAGATCACAGACTGTAAACAGGTTAATGAAAAACATTAATGAAAATATTTGTTCATTAACTAGTTCAAATATCTTGTAATCATGTCTATTTAAATATATGGTACATTATCAATTTTACATTTGATTAAAGTTTGGCATACAATAATTTTTCTATAATTATTTCAAAATATTTATTTTAAATGGCCCTCCAAAAGCAGGACTACAATCTGGGAAGTGTCTCTCAGACTCCCAAAATGTCATAAACATCCTCCATTCCCTTAAAAATCAACAGTATGGGGAGATACAGTTTTCATACAACTTATCAACCTCTCATTACTCTGATTCCATGTTTTCATGAACCTGACAGTACATTATGACCACCCAGTCTGGATAACATTGTTAGTAATGTCTGCCCCATTGCCTCTTTGGGCAGGTGTGGGAACAGAGAAGGGGTATTGAAGGTCTTTTCTTACTCTTTTACCCCTAAATAACAGAAGTGGTGGCTCTTGTTTAAATGAAGTGAAAACTTTCCCATTTGCATAATAGAAAAGCAGCATCCTCCAATTAACTGCTGACAAAGTGCATTTAATTCCCTTAAGAAAACAAGTCGAGAGCACAAAGAAAGGCCAAAGCCTCGTTCTAACCATCATTGTGCTCTGAAAAGTTGGGGGCAGGCTTGGTCACAATTTATTCAGCAAACACTGGTCCAGGTCCCCACACTTATAACTAGGCTCATGCAAAATCACCAATTACAGTAAAGCTATTCAGTCCCCACATAGTCGCAGAGAAAATAGTAGCACCTGTTAAGTTGTTACCCTGTAGAGTGGCCTGATCTATGGCTTGTCAGGTCTATTTTTCTCTTGGTCCTTTATCTAGGCTGTGTTCATTGTTACGAGGATCCTGTATGTTCAAAAGCCACAGGAGCTAAAGTGATGGTGGTCTTCGTGTCCTGATTGGCCCAGTCGGACACAGGGGGAGGGATTATAGATTTGAAAGGCTATTGGTCTAGTTTAATAGTGAGGGATTACAGTAATTCAAGCCAATAAACAAAGACTAGACAAGAGCAGCTTCTTTTTTAAAGATGTGTACTTTGATTAATGATGCTTGTGTTAGGCGGACCACTTTTAGAGACAGTGCCATTAAGAGTGATTCACTGCATCGGATACTGATTAGTTCCATATGGATGGGAAATTCAGTTGACCGGAAATGTGGAGACATCTTTGTTATGTGTGTGTTCTGCGCTTCTGCGTTTTTATGTATTGTCCATCTTTTCTAGGGGAAAAGGGTGCATTTTTAATCTAAGCTGGAGGTTTTGAATCTGGCTCTTCTCCAAACTTTAATCAGACTTCAAAGGATCCACAAGACCTCTCTATTCCCCCCCTCACATTCTCAATACTTTCCACTTGCTGTTCTTTCCAACTTATAGATCTACAGAGGGAAACAGAGAGAGCGAGAGTGGTAATGTTTTATCTTGCATGCCGAGCAGCGTTTTATTTGAATCTTCTACAGTTTTGTCATTTTAAGGAACCCGCAATAACGTCCTCTGTCGGCTGGCAAAAGAGTCTGGCTTTGATCCTAAATTAGAAAACATTATCCGTTTAATGGAGCAATTTCAGCAAGTACCCTCAATAATTACTCAATGACAAAAGGTATGTTATCTAGAGACCACCATATTTATAAGACTATTTGTGGAGTTCTTAAAGTGAAGTAGCTCTAAGCCGACCTGAGCTGCACTTTGTGCATCAGATGGAAAGTAATTTCTTTGTCTGATACTTCTGAACTAACTTTTTAAAGGTTTTCAAATTTTTTTTCATAGTACATTACACAAATAAAATAAATAATAATATTTAGGCCTAGTTTATTATGAACTATTTTTAAATGCATTTACAAAGAACATAAAGGGTTCATATATGACTAGCTGTGGAACAAGCAATATTCAATTAGGCGTAGTTAAAATGTATGAGACTGAAATGTACTGAAATGTATTGGTGATAAATATATAAACCTGGTTAGCGTGCATTTGAGACACATTCAGTTTATTAGCACTATTACAGAATATGAACCTGTTTAACTATTTCACATATGTATTCATTTATGTTAAAACCGTTTCATCCAAATGGATGGCTAAATATATATATTTTTAGTTAGTATTGCAGTTGATTATACGTCATTGTATGTCTTGTGAAATCTGTTTAATAGAAGCTTACTGCTGTGTTTCTCATAAAAACTACTACTAAAAATAATGAATAACATAAATGTACTTAAAACGTGGAGTCAGTATCTAGTCCATTATGGGTGACAGGCTTTAAAAGCTCCCTTTTATTGTCTTCACTGACTCTGACTACTATGTTAATATGATGCTGAGATATTATGGAATAATGACTCCAGTGAAATTTGACACTAAAGGCTTTCACGTCCTAGACCTATTAAAAACATTGAATGCGTGCCACTGCTTTACGAAAAACTGGTACGGCGACTGTGCTAAGAACAGCAGCATGGGGAAAATACAGATTTGCGAGTTGAAGATGGGTGTAAAGATAAGGCTTTCATTTGCAAACTCCTGGAAGCATCATATCAAAATGTTGTGTAACCAGAAACGATGCACATAATGTACTAATTTATAGCAGTGATAGCCGACATGTTTTCCTCAGGAATAGCTTTCTTCCACACACAGGTCAGAGTTCAAGCCACCCGGACGAGCCCGGCTTAAAAGAAACCCCTTCCAGCAACGAGATGAATGTCGCCACCGCTTTATCCATCAGAATATTGTTATTCTCATTTCATAAAAGTACAGAAAATAGGATTAGGGGCCAGCTATCCTGGGGGATGAGAGTCAACTGGCCCTCTCTTTTATCTCTGCACTGTGCGTTGGGAGCTTGGACTGCTCACAGGCACTTTCAATTGGAGCGATTAAGTCGGCTGAATCTGCAATGTACAGAACGAGATATGGAGATATGAAGGGACACAGGGAAGAGACAGGGGAATATGCTTTGCCGTCTGTCATCTAAAAGCCATGTTTGAGTTTCCTAGCGTAACGTTTTGGCCTATAAAGCCAAGAATAAAGAGACATGAAAGACAGAGGGATAAAAGACCTAGGTTTATATAATGGGGTCGAAAAAAATGTCTGAGAATACATTGAAAAGATGGCATTCAAAGTGTATTTTAAAACAACATTTGGAGATTAAATGAGAAATATATGAGCTTGTGTACGCTCTTTTTCTGTCATCAATAAAATCAAAATTATAGTTAGAACATTAATTATTTAATTATATATGAATTAATATATATTATAATTATATGTGTGTGTTATTTATTTTTACTTGTGTAATATTTAAGATTCTTCATTAAATAAGAGTAGAATCAAAGAAAAAAGTACAAATTATTTTCACTAACAGTCTTAGACATTTGGACTGCATTCATCAAACATGTTTATTTAAATTTTTACATTCAAGTTTGCCTGTTTTTTAAATGAATAGTTGAATATATATTTGGATATAAATAAGCTTTACTGCACTAACATGTCTATTATTATAATATTGTACTTAACATATAAATATAAATGATTTCAATGTTAAACATATAACATGAAAATATTTGTTTGTTTATTTAAAAAAAATTGCACTAGTGATCTTAGACTTTTGTACTCTTTTGTATTTTTATGGTTGCCTGTGAGTTAAAAACAAAAACGTTTGCCTCTCGTGCGTTTTCGATTTGACTCATTTAGTGGGAAAGGGTGTAAGTGGAGAGCTTTGGTAAACCACGGCTGAGTAAGAGAGAGCTTTGTTGTAGCTTGTAGAGGATCCGTCAGCAGCGCTCAGGTTCTCACACTAAAGCGAGCCAGATGGATACTAGAATCCTCTTCTCTTCAGACAGAGAGAATAATCAGCTCTTTCTCACTCTGATCACCCTATTCTCAAGCCCGAGAGAACAAAACCAAAGAGAAGAATAAAAGCACTGAAATCAGCTTGAACTTTCAGCCCCCGTTGCATAGTCCGGTTCCCTCAAACGTCTGTTTCCCAGAGCCAGAGTTAATTGGGCCATGAATCATCTCATTGAGACTAATGTAAACATCCTGGTAATTGATAAAAAATCATCATTACAGGTGTGATCAAAACAGATCAACTGACTAACCACTGAAAACTTTTTTTTTCTAATACAAGTCTCATTAACAAATCTGTTTGTTTCTGGTTCCATTTCAACTCGACATTAATCACAATCAACACAAGTTTCTGTTCACTAACAGAACAGAGCAGTGGGTCTTTCTGGGCCTCATTATTTGTAATCCCATGGACGTCACCGCACAGTAATATTGCAGGCCAACAGAAGCAAGACCACTTGGAATAAATTTCGTGAGGCAAAACATCTGTAAGTAAGACTAGGACTTTGTCTAAACACGCTAAAAAAGAAAGATGTGGCAGCTATTCATACGCAGCTGCGTGCCATAGAAGGGATTCCTTCACGCTGGGTTCTGTGCGTCTGTAAAGAAGACGTCAAGTCCAGATGAGACATAAAAATGATAGGGCTGCTCACCTGCGATGACAGATACATGCAAATAAACACGATCCGCAATGGCATGACTCAGAAGTCTTGCGCAACGTTCGCCGCAGTGGCAGACGAACAGCTGGTGCTGGTGTGCGAGCGTGTCTGGAATTAGTTTAGTGTTAGTTAAGATGACCTCCATCAAAGTCTGTTCACTGCAGCGCAGATGAACAAAACCAGACACATCTCAAAACAAGCCAATTGTAACGTTGAGTCATTCGTTTTGTCCGACTGTAATGACAAGGATTGCAGTTGCAAGCAATTTGTCTGTTCACACCGAACATGAAAGTGGGGCGTGCCATTACACCGTCAATCACAAAACATAGCCGATCAGAACAGTTCTCTTCTCTCTGTTTGATCTGTCTCACACAACTGAAGAACACACACTAGACGGGATGCTTTAATGGCGTTCCCTTTGGAATTGGATGGATTTGTTATCGAATGTCTCTTTCTTCATGCCATCCACTTAAAATAAAAATCCTATTTTACTATCAAGTAATTTTAATATGTTTCTGTAATTTAAATGTTAATATGTTTAATATGTTTCTGTGACAAAGAAAAAAAAAACACCTGGTGGACTTTGTTGAAGATGTAACGCTCTGTTTAAAGGGTTAAAAGGCTATAATATTAGCAAGGTTTATTTATGGCTATTGCAGATTTGTTCGAATCCAGCTGAGCACACACCCACACACACACACACTAAGCAGAAACATGCACGTGCGTACACATTGTATGGTATGCATCTGTTTGTTGCCAGATGTGTTTGGCTGAACGAGTGCCTATGGCATGTCAGTGTGCAGATATGTTAAACACGAAACATGAGCGGCTGTCGCCGCATTTCTGTGTGGAGTAACGGTGACAACAACCTGAGCAAATGTTCTCTCCATCACTAGCAGGATAATAAGAGGTCATTAAAAAGAGAGAGAGGGGCAAGTGTGGGTTGATGTAGGCTGGAAAATAAATTTGGCTTCTTTGTAAAAGGAAAAAATATTTTCTTTGTTTGGTTTTTAGGCCCAGACAGCCTCCTCTGTTTTTCATTTCATATTTTCTCTGGCTACAAGCGGAATTGGAGTGTTTGTTGAACAAGAGCAGTTCTCTCTTACCCTTCAATCTCTCATCTGTCTCTCTCTCATTTTCTCGACCTCTCTCTCTCGCTTTGATGCCAATTCGGCTGGAGCGGAGCATGTCCAGGCTTTTGCAGATGTGTCCCTCTCCCTGCCTCTGATTGCAGCGTTCAGGCCAAATAAAACATCACATACATGCCTATCTCTCTCTCTCTCTCTCTCTCTCTCTCTCTCTCTCTCTCTCTCTCTCTCTCTCTCTCTCTCTTCTTCTCTCTCTCTCTCTCTCTCTCTCTCTCTCTCTCTCTCTCTCTCTCTCTCTCTCTTCTTCTCTTTCTCCTCATCATTCACCATCTTAGAAAGCAGGTAGGCAAAAGAGAATGCCCATCCATCAGAAAAACCCAATATATATATGAAGAGTTCAGATGCAAAAGCCTCTAAGTGCCATTTGAAATTTCTTCTAGAATGATCATTTTTATCAAGCTTGTATATTTAAGTTCAGTAATTTCACTTAAATGGCAATGAAGATTAGCTATTAATTGTCATTTAAGTGAAATTACTGAACTTAAATATACAAGCTTGATAAAAATGATCATTCTAGAAGAAAATTTCAAATGGCACTTAGAGGCTTTTGCATCTGAACTCTTCATATATATATCTGGTTTGAGGATCTCTGTTTGTGGGCATGATCATAAGGGTGGGTGTGATTTTGAGCTTTTCTTATGTGACTCAAGTCTTTCTGTATGTTCTTTTAAGGAAGATCAATGACTCTGATTTTCAGTTTAGCCGGCTCTTGGTGAAGGACTAAGCCTTTTGGCACTCACACAAGCTTTAATCAGAGCCATGCATTTAACCAGTGAAAATAGGAAAACCGGAGCGGTACTGGATTTGGTTCCACCCATGTGGACGGCATCCAAACCTGTGATTAAAGAGCATATGAGATCTGATTAATACAATCATATTGCTGATGACAGAGGCTTTGGGATAATAAATGGCTATTTACGATGGCATCATTTTTCAAAGCGCTCGTGCAATTTTAATTTAATTTGAGATTTTAAAATTCATCAATCAGGTGCTAAATGAAAGATTTATTCAGTAAAGAAAAAAAGGAAGAGTTCACCTAAAAATCATTTACTTGTGTCTTGAGCTGGAAATAATGATTATTTTATTTTTCGATTAATCGAACAATCTAATGATTATTTTTTTCTCCCTGTTAATCTATTGATTATTTCCCAAATAGTTGATTATCCTTTGGTTAATTTACCAATGGACAATAACCAATAGTTCATTCAGGAGATTAAAGTAGCTGCTTTAATATATTCATTCAGTTGTATGGAAAAAACATTCTACAGTTGTAACTAACTAACCAACCAGAGCGGTAATAGCGACAGTATCAAAGATGACAGTGTCCATAAAACCGTTAAGTTTTACCACGATTGACAGTGAGTTATTAAATAAGTGAGTACGATCAAGGCTCGAGTTCACCCATTAAATATTTAAATAACCAACAATAGCGTTAAATGCTTTGTATACTGGCACCATGAGTACGTTTTAGCTGCACGCCTCTAAGCCTTGCACCCATGGTAAAAAAAAAAAAGAATACTGTATGAACGTAGCCATATTAAGCACGCAATATGAGACTGACAACCATATTCTACAGCTGTGTAAAACGTTCTATGGTCCTGTATAGAAGTTGTGCTGCTGTGGTTTGCCATTTCAGTTTTATAGAGCGTGCATAGCACCATTTTATTCGGTCTCTGTTAAAAATATTTCCACACTTTAGATCGGGCTCAACATTTTTCTAATAATGGCTGATTTTCAGCATGCCGACTATTTTACGTAATCGACGTCGTTCCAGCCCTAGATTCCAAACAGTATTGCCCTGGTCGCTCTTTTCCATTCAATATCAATTAATGTATACTAGAGCTTTCAAGCTTCTTAAAGGACGCAAGCACCATACAAGTCTCATAAAAGTGGTCTGTTTCTCATCCAAAGTCTCCATATGTGAAGAAAGAAATTCATACAGGTTTGAAATGACACAAGAGTGAGAAAATGAAAGGGTTTTCATTTATGGGTGAACTGTTCCTTTAAAAGATAGTCAAACTGAACTGAACTGATGGTAAAACTAAGATAAGTGGCCTTGAATGCATGCAAAATCTAAAATAATAGCTTTTGCTATGTGCCTCTGACCCTGAAAAACCCATCAGTTTAAAGCACAGCTTGTTTGGTGAATAATCTTAGCTTTTCGGTTCCGCCGGAGCTCAGATATGCAATCAGCACGGCGTGCGTGTGTGAATGTGTTGCGCAAGCCTGAGGCATTACTTTGACATTTCGCTGAGATGAGAAGGTTGAGGTCCTTCTGTCTGTTTAGTGAGCCCTTCAAATGCGAATCGTCATGCAGCCTCTGTTTTATTAAGACAAACTATAAAAAGCATGACGCGTGTTAACACTCTGAGATGTCTTGTATTCGTGTAGCTGCTTGTATAGCCAAAGGTCAGGCTGGCAGCAGATAAACTGGAAGAGTGGGCCAAAATTGGCCTCTGTCCCAGGATGTTCATCCCTCATTTGAATTGCGTCGCTTTCAGGGTCGGGTATTTGCTCCGATGGTCTGTGCGGTCAGGATCACTGTTTGAAACGCCCAGTGAGAGAAGGGTCTGTGGCATATTTTTATGATTACATAGCAACCTTTCACCCCAACACTGCAGTCTGTGTTCCTGAAAAGTCTGTAATTAGAGTGAAGTGTGTGTGTGTGTGTGTGTGTGTGTGTGTTGTGTGTGTGTGTGCTTAAACCGGAAGCCAGTCTCAGCATGAGTGAACTTCCAGTGAAGGCAAAAAGAAGGCATAATTTCAAATTTGTCATTTCCACAGAATTCAAGATCAGATCTAGAGCAAATGTATGCAACCTCAGCGTTTTTTTGGGGGTTTTTTTTTGGTGATTTGCTGCTAATTCACTTGGGTGGCTCGTGGCAGCAGATGGGGTGTGTAATGTCAGGAGCGGTCTGAGGGTTTCTCTTACGGAAGCTGTGGTGGAGTTGGGAATTGAACGTGGAGCACTGATGTGTGTATTGCAGAGATGATGAGGTGCTTATGGCTGAGGCCATCACGCTTGAGTGGAGGGGATGCTGGGTAGCCTGATAAAATCCAGAGTGCTGTCTTTTCTAGCACATGGGTGTCAGGTCATAATCACATGATTTCTAGTTCTTCTCTCTTCACCCACAGCGGAGACTCAGAGATGCACACGGTTGTCTCTCATTCTCTCCCTTAACTATTACTCATCTTTGGAAATGACAACATAATTCCGCTATCGCTTGTATTCTAACGTCTCTGTGCTGTGTTGATAAAGATTTATCATTGTGTTTATGTAACAGGTATGTTACCTTTCAAATCTTTTTTGCTTTCTTATTAAGTCTTATTGGCCCAATATTTGGGTGTTGTGGAAACAAGAAATAACAGCAATGCATCACAAAGACCAAAAATGTGAAACTAGATGAGATTTTTTTTTTTTTTGCTGTGCTGTGCTGTACGAATCCAATTGAATAATATATTTAGGCCCAAAAATCTAAGAATACATTTTAGAAACAAAATATTATCATTTAAAATGAATAAGAAATATTTCTAGGTGACTATTCAAAGAAATAATTTGGGGCATTGATCATGTGACACTTTGTAAGGACTGTCAGGTGTTCTTGTTTCCACTGAGGCACAAGATTGAGACAAGATCTCAAATCATGCTGGAGAATATGGTGATCAGATTCGACACGAATTGTGTTCTGCTGTAATCAAAACCAAAGAAGGATAAACTTAATACTAGGGTATTTTGAAATGTATTTTCATTTTTCAATTAAACTCTTCAGTCAAATTGCTATGCTCATAATATAATGCATGATAGAAGCATTTTCATTAGTGTCCTTTGACGTTTGAACCTCACAGTATATGTGAACAGTGGCAACCTTGGGTCAGTGTGATTACATGATTACTGTATGATTATACGTCTGTAAATGAGTGTTTCTAATGCAGGTCAGGTGACTCTGTCTGGGGGTCAGATGGTGCAGTGGGAACAGTGATGGATGATAATAGGCTGCCACCGCTGGACTCTAATTTGTGAGAGGAAGTGTGGGGACGAACTTCACCAGCTCCGCTTTAGGTATCAGGCATTCCGGCGTCTGCTACACGATTAAATGCCATTCCAAACTCATGGCATGCTCGTCGCATAGGACAGCTGGGCTGGTAGAGGAAGAGTTAGAATCCATGGCTGGTGACGTGTGATCAAGGGGCTCACAATATTGAAGGAAGCTAGATTTTCAGATCAAACATCCTTCAGAGATATTAGTGCCTCTGATTTTGTTGCCATTTTGTTTTGTTGCAGTTTTGTTTTTTTGTCGTTTCATTTAGTCTCTTTTCTCATAATTTTGACTTTTTTATTCCTTCCTTCCTTCCTTCCTTCCTTCCTTCCTTCCTTCCTTCCTTCCTTCCTTCCTTCCTTCCTTCCTTCCTTCCTTCCTTCCTTCCTTCCTTCCTTTCCTCCTTCCTTCCTTCAAAGAAATGTTATGTTACAAAAACAATGCTTCCTCATTTCCTCACTCCTCCTACCTCCTCCAGCCTGTGAAACCGATTTGAATGCAGCCATCTTGAAGGACATCTCAATTCTCTAATTGCACCGCTGGAAGGTTAGGCATGAGGAGCAAGGAAGTGTAATTTTTTTGAGTCATGAGCGAGGATACACAGGTGTCTCCTTCACTCGCATCCTAAGGGGGTGGAGCGAAGATGTGAGGAAGGAAGCGAGAAACCACAAATAAAAAAAAAAACGCAATAAAAACCTTAAGACTTCCTTCCTTCTTTCCTTCCTTCCTTCCTGAACATCCAGAAACATCCTCCAATAATTTTTTTGTTTTGTTTTTTTTGTTTTTTTTGTTACATAACATTTATTTTTGTTCTGGATGAACATTATTTTTCACAGTGTGAAGCTGTAATTTGTATGTTTGAGAGCTTTTCCAAATCTGTGTTTTCAAATAGTCATCTTTTTCAATCAGCTCTTCCAATGACAGACTCCGGAATGTACAGCCTTTGCTGCCTGGATATGCTTTTGAATTGGATTCCACTTCACTCTACAGCCTAATAGGACAGTTCCGAATTGTAAGAGACAGCTATCGTAATAGCACCCCTCTAAAGCACAGGGTGTGTCATCAAGAACTCTTATATGGAATTCTTACCATTACTATTCAAAAAAGACTGATAGTGAGGATGGAGACGTTGGGAAAAAGCTTTTAGCTTCTCAAATATTAAGGCAAAATATTGCTGGTTGTGATATGTTTCGTTTCGCTTACTTACATTTGCATCATTTAAAGAAACACCGAGCAAACTAGATGTGACTAGACCCAGAACTGTACTTTTTACTTTCAGATTCAGCTGCAAGTGTGAGTTTCAATGGCCTTTTCACTTCTAAAGCATCTCACGGTTTGCCGAAAAGCTCGGGCTTTGATCCCTGAGAGAAATGAAAGCGTTACTTAGCAGCTTGAGCGGTTCCTGTGTGCAGCGCCAAATCGGAGCGTCCCCCTGGCCCCGCTCTAACTGAAAGTGACAAAGCTCTTGGTAACGGTGGTTGGGAAAGCACATTTCTGTTTGGTAGTGTGCAGCGGGAGGACGTCGGGGCTGGGGGTCGAGGGACAGACAGCAAGCGAGAGAGGGAGAGACAGCACAAGACAGCAAAAGAGAAAACCTTGTCACTGCAATTCTGCCGGTTCCCTCAACATTCATCAAAACAGGGGGCCATCATCTTCTACCTACTTTATTTTCTGAATCACTGAGCCTCTACTGACGGAGTGAATTCTCCTCTCCTTGCTTTCTCTCCCTTTCTGGCTTCTGTCTCTTTATTTCTTGGAGTTTTGTCCTCTCTTTCTTTTTCCCACTCAGTCTTTCTAATGTTTGTACTCAACTATGTGCACTATCAACTGCCTGAGTGAATAACCTTCGCTGTGAGGCCGGTCCAAGCATACACAGCCACGAGCGGATGATGATGTTCATTAGCTGTTCTCAGTTGGTTTTATTTTACTTTGGACTTTACAAAAAGTTTTTTTTAATTATAGTAAAAAAGTATTATAATGTATTATTTGTTATGATTTATTATAATATGACATAATTTCATATTTTTATAATGAAGAGTAAACATATAATGTTTTTGCTTACTTTATTTATTTAAAATTGTGCTGCACTTTGGGTCAACTTCTGTGACTTTAAAATGTGCTAAATAAATAAACTTGATTTGATTATGACTATTAAATGCATAGGCCCAACAATATTCTGAAACTTTAAAAAAAAGTTGTTGATCCTATTTAATTTATACATTTATTAGTAGCATTTTATTATTTACATTGAGCTTTTCCCTTTACATTATTTACATTGTGTTTTCCCTTTAGTGTCCATCATTTTTGGGTCATGAAGCACCATTATGCACACATACAAAATCTCTTGTCTCAACTCATTATGCAGGTTAGTCTAAATAAGTATTCACACACTCACACATACACACGCCATCTCCCTGGGCTTGTGAAGCAGCGGCAGACTAGAGGAACAAGAGGACATGCTCCTTCACACACTCACATACATTTTGCGGTAGCCAGGGGCAATAATGAGGCAGATCTAACACCCACGCTTTCTCCATTCTCATATTCATTTACACACTCTCACACACCGGTGCAGCCTCTCCTTGAGTTTTATTTTTTATGCTGCTCCGTCTCTTTCGCGGGCCTTTTTTCTTTTCCTGCTTAGAGTCAAAATGTCAAGCTAAGTAATGTTGATTGCGTCAGCCCTCGTTAGTGTCCGTCCGACGAGAGCTCTGTCGCCGATCTCAATGTTTTCATAGAGCTCTGGAAAAGCCGTCTGTGGGAGGCCCAGCTCTATTAAAGTCCTGTGCTCCAGCCGAGGGACGACCATAAATATAAAAAATATCCAGCAAATGACAGAAATCTGTAGAGAGGACGTCCCACATACCCGCCTAACCCCCCACCTGCCGTGTATGCAGGATTTCTTTAGTGATGCTCCAAACTGCCCACACTTAAAGCTGTCTTGACTATTGTAACACTTTTTTTTTTTTTTTTGCAGTACTAATTTTATTTCGTGTTTTTACAGAATTTTTTTTTAGCTAGCCACATAAAACGACAGCTTACAACAACCAAGAAGAAGCCTCTGCCGGAGTATCAGCAGTCGATCAAACAAACCCACCTGCTTTTCAGCAAACCAGTTAGAACTACTGGGTGGACGTTAACATCGCCTCATTAATATTCACGCTAGGCTGATAAGTTTTTTTTTAACATGCTTCTCAGATCATTCCTATGCTCTTGGTTAAAGCAAAACCTCTAGTCTTCCGTCTCCCGGCCTTTGTCAAAGAATAGGAGCTGCAATGCAGCACTTAAGAATGTGTTTGTGGAGCCGTTTCATTTGGCATCTCTTGGTAAGCGCTCAGAGTTAGTCAATAGTTTTTAGGTGGATGAAAAGAATTCATGGACGTGAGAGTGTCAGCCTTGACTTAAGTGGCTGGATAATTAAAATACTTCAAAGTTAATACTGCACAAGCAAAGCAGAAAGAGAAAATGATTTCTGTAAAATAATGGCATTCTAGTGCTTCTGCTCTTTCAGATACTGAACACCACAGCCAGCCAACAGAGGGAGAGAGAGAAATAAGCTGAGAGTATATAAAAACATCCATGCATAATGTATCCCTAATGTATTCTAATGCAGAGCATGATAGACGCTTGCTTCTGCTTGAATTAACTTATGCATTAGGAGGCTCGAGAAGGTCACTAATATCTGCTTTTATGTCACCCAGCCACTGCACACAAAACATCCCCCCCTCGCACTGCCTCTTTAGGACAGACGGAACAATTATCCGATTTTCTGCTGCGCTAGGCCCCTTACGTGCGATAAAAGTGGGAGTGGGTTGACTCGCTCTGAGGTAAGCATGTCATTAATGGTTGTTATAGGGCAGTGGTTAAACATACCATGGGGAAAGTGCCACGGAAAGGGAGTGAGGGACACATTTCCTCCATATTAACACTGAACTCAGGGTCTCTCTTCCAGCTCGCAGATTCGAGTCGATATGAGGGCTGTCATCACGCTCGATTCTCAATTACCCGGCTGGTTCTCAGCGGAGAGGGGATGGCGGCCTGTCCTGCATTGCTGGAACAGAAGGCTGCTGTTTATGATGAAAGTTTGGGCCCTGCCTTAAATTATGTCTAATATATATATATATATATATATATATATATATATATATATATATATATATAAGTTTGAACAGGAGTTAGATAGTTGTGTTTTAGCTTTCATGATGTAGTGAAAGTTGTGGAGCAAATAAATATACCTGTGGGTATATCAAATAGGTTTTTTCCACATTTAAGTTTTTGAAGGTAGTGGTAAGGTTGTTCTTATGGAAGTTCTTATTGTAGATGTCTCAGACCCAGTGAAATGGCTTGATGAGGGCGGTTATCAGACATAACATTAATATAATTATCATTATTGGCCAGAATTTTAATATCAGTGCATCCCTATACAGCAGATATATGGTCTTGAATCTAACAGACTTGAACTAAAGGCTTCAAAACTTTCTGTTCTAGTTTCTCTCTAAAGACATCCGTTTACACTTTAACACATTTTAGGTTACATTTACTTAATACTATTTGGTTTTATTACTATCTTGATAAGTGGCTTGTCAAAACTAGAAAACATCTGTTGCCTTAGAGCCAAATGTGAGTGCTTTTACAAGTAAATAGAAGTGTCTAACAGATTGACCTGTCAATGGAAAATTGTCCTCAGAAATCCCAAGAGCACCATACACATGTTTGTATAGTGTAACTAGATTCAGAAGTCAGAGGGTGTGCTGGATATGGAAATTCATATACAAGAATAAAAAAGAAAACACTTCATGTGGGAGAAGTAACTCCAGAGAAACAGTAACAACTTTTATTTCCCAGATCAGGTTAAAAGGACCGAGGCTATAACTCCGAAAGACAGTCGAGCACCTCATACGAAACACTAGAGAAGGAGCAGTCAGTTGAAAGGGGCAAACGATCCAATTACTCCAATACAACTGGTTCTGTGCTGTACAAGTGTGCTCTTTAAATTGGCGTGTCCTGCCTGCCATCGCCCCACTCCTCATGGGTAATTGACACTCTCTGCATACAATGAATGTGGACAGAGGCGAAAAACAAACACAGATTCTGAGACGCTCGGACTGCATTGACTAAGCTAAAAAAAAAAAGTAGGAAATCAGTCTTGTTTAAGTCCTCTTCATCAGCACAGTTTCCAACTGACGGAGTTAAAAACACCCTGAGTATGTAACAACATCCCTAAACGCATCAGAACGATTGCTGTGGTGTTAAATGAAAGCTAGTGTGGTTTAGATTCAATAGCCTCTTAAGGAGAACAAGGAATTTGGCTGGTGTTAAGAACTACCATGCAGGCTGGCACAGTGTAGTGTGAGTGTCTGTCTGTGTGAGTTGGTCTGGCCAACCTTCAGATCTGGATGTGAAATTAGATTGTTTTAGTTGGATTATACTACATATGTCAAAACACAATCTGACTGCTGCGGTTTTAGATCTGCTCTGCCATCCATGGTACCAGATAGCCCGTAATGAGGTTTTAATCCTAAATCGTTCATTACCATGAGATCAGCGAAAAAAGAAAAAAAACGGGTCAAATGAGGTCGTGACCCTGGATCCTTGCCCTCGACGGATCACCGAGCACCGATACGGAGATGTCACTACTTCTCTCACTCTGTCTCACTGCACACACAGATCAGTTAAATTCCTTTCGAAGCCTAATTCTCTTTTTCCTTCTCCTCTACTTGAGGTAGTTCTGTCTTTTCTTATTTTAACAGACGTCCATTGAGAGTGGACACTCATTAATGCTGTGTGCATGAGCGCTACTTTTCCATGCACTTCTTCCAGAACGTCCTCAACCGAAGGTTACCTTTTGAGATTCGAACGGATCTTACTTCTGAGGTTATTAAAAACAAGGAATTTAATTTGGGTTACCCACAAGCTTCTCGTTTTAAATTCATACAGCATTTGGAAATAGTATACCGAGTCGATGTACAAAGTGTGCAATAACTTTGTAATTTAAAGACAATTATAGCACACTGGTGAGAAAGAATATAGGACGCACACGCGGATCTGGAAGTAGCGCTAAAGGGAGGGAATAAATGAGACGCCCAACGGGGTCCAACTTGGGCGGAAGTGCTCTTAAAAGCACTTCCGCATTTGTCGGCAGAATAAATTTGACTTAATTGACATTCATAAGCCAAACGTTTCAGTTTTACTCTGACTGGGATAAGGCTGTCTTCTGCTGTTTGCTCAGTAATTGAAATTTCCATTATGAGGTGTAAACATTTAGCAGCCACCAAGTGAATATTCATCAGAGCAGCAGTAGTGACACACGATTCTGTCTGTGTGCCAACCAGGTACTGAATTTGCATTAAAGCAAGGGAATAGTTTTTTTTTGGTCTTTTTGCGTATGTGTGTGAATATATTAAGGTGCTGTTGGCTCAGTATGTTCTTTCATGCAAACAGATCTCAAATAATAAGTCGTATTTTCCCTATTATTTATGTTTTTGTTAACAAATATGACCACACAGAAAAACATCAATTGTGTGATATGTCAATCCAGCAACTTTTAGTTTTACAGATAAGATTATACTACTGTTTTGTTCATTTTGTAATAAGGCCTGTCTATTTTTTATTGTAAAATTTGACCATGTACTGAATTACTAAAACATAAATAAAATATTTTTTTCTTTCTTTCAGCCCCATCTCAGGTGAGTGAGGTGATAAAGGAGCGAGTTCAGCAGCACAGCGTTCAGCTCTCCTGGCAGGAACCAGAGCAGCCCAATGGCGTCATCACCGAATACGAGATCAAGTACTATGAGAAAGTGAGTCCACACCACCTGCTCCAGAGCACAAGCTATTAATGAATATATGTATTTGTTTCAGAAAATAACAGAGAGAGACAATGACTGTGTGTCTACCTGTCCGTCAGCATCCCAATTCCCATGCAACCTGTCCTATCCTGCACGTTTTCATCTTTTTCATGATTTGCATTCTCTGTGCACATAGCTCGTAGTCAAATGCTCCCGTCTGAGTGGATCCTTCCCATCTAATTGCTATAATGAATGAGACACTCATAAGATTTTAATTAGACTGAGGTCCTTCACTAATCCCACACAAACATACACAAGACCGTCTCAGTTTACCACAGCCACACTCGTGCACGTATAAGACCACTTCAGAAATGCACACGCAAGAGCAGCACACATACCTCGTGATGTCTGGAATTGTACCTGAGCATCTGTTCGATGAAAAACAACCCACAACTCCTTGCAGGTTTGCTCACGCTGCCACTAAAACATTAATCAGTACTGTAGTCCCAAAAAAACATGAACACAAACACATAACACTTAATTTCTTTCACCTCAGCTCACTCTCCTGCTCAATCCCTCCTACCATCCATTATAAAGCACAGCTTCATAGTGTCTACCATCAAACTCATATGTAAGCTAGTCAAGCTTGAGCAGAAAGTTCCAGCGCGTTCGCTCGGTGCTCAGCCTGTAGGGTTCCGGTCTCTTAGGCAATGTGAAAGCAGAGCCAGCCTCCTGAGCAGCGCTCTCTGGCTGTTGTCCGTCCTGTTTGAAAATTAGAAGCAAGCTTGACTTCACTCCTAACAGCCTGTGGCATTCTATTGAAGGTTTTTTTTGTTTTTGTTTTTTTTGTCTGCTGAAGTCCAGAAGAGAGGTTAAAGATCAGCAGAAAATACTATGTATAGAACTAGTGCACGTATGCTTTTTATATGTTGCAGCTATTGCGTTCACACAAGTGATGCAGGTTTGAATCAGTCTCATGTATTGAAAAACATTTCCACCTTAACATAAATATACTTTTTATAGAGATATTTAAAAATATAACTTAAAAAATAATAATAATAATGTTAGATTAAAAACTTTAATTAGATTTTTAAAATGTTTTAATGTTTTTTTTTAGCTATTATGCTCACCAATGATACTATATTTTTAAATACAGTAAAAACATAACATTGTGTAATATTACATTACAATTTAAAATACCTCTTTCTTTCTTTCTTTCTTTCAAAAAACCTTGCTGACCCCAACATTTTCAATACTATTACAATTACTAATACAATTCCTCGTGATTGTGAGTTTATATCTCTCAATTGTGACTGTACTTCATGTAAATGCAACTTTTGTCTTGCAATTACTTCTTATAATTTACATTTCACTATTGTGACTATCTCAATGTGACTTTATCTTGTAATTGTGTATTTATCTCACAATTACCTTTTTTACTACAACTTTATTTACCTCTCAATTTATTTATATTTTTTTAATGTTAACTGTTATCTTATCTGTTTTATTATGAAGTTGAAATGGACATGCAGGTAGATGGATATTATGTTAGAATATAGCTAAATTCATTTCATTAGAATTAATTTCAAACATTTAAATATTATTGTGGTAGTAGAACCAGTACAAACTGCTTCCTTTTTGTTGTAGAAGTGGGCAATATTAACCAAAAAAAAAAAAAGTGTATTTTTATTTTCTTTTTTACTAAAAATAGAGCACCTTCAGACATCTTTTGCATACCATTGTCAACACACTGCGACACTCTAATCTTAAATTCGCCTACTACATAGGACAGATAGCATGCAAATTGGGATATAGCCGTACACTTTGTGTGGGTGTGCATGTGTTTGTGTTTCCTCAAGCTCTCTTTGACATTCCAATTGTAAATGAAGCACCAGCTCCTCGCAAACAGCTTGCTTCTGGTTACCTAGGTTACGGATGAAAAACTGTGATATTGCCTCTGCTTGAACTCTTTACGTGTGAAAAGGGCCAAATGCTCCAGTATTCGCTGCCAAACACTTCAGCGTAACCCCCCTCTCTATAAAGAATTTGTACAATTTTGTGCTTTTGATACCCTGTGACAAGATTGTTATTTTGTTTTCTTCTTTTGAACCTGAAGGACCAGAAGGATCGCATTTACTCCACCGTGAAGTCAAAGTCCACTTCAGCCACAGTCAATAATCTTAAGCCAAGCACAGCGTACGTCTTTCAGATTCGAGCATTCACCGCTGCGGGATACGGCACCTTCGGACCAAGACTAGAGGTCACCACCAAGGAAGAATCCACTGGATCTGGTGAGCAAAACAGTATTGTTATATTGATTGTTATCTACTTTTGCTAATTGGCCTGCTAGTTTAGCAAGGTTTTGCATTATGATCTATCCGATTACACCTGAAGGCAAGGTCCAGCTTCTTCCAGATAAAATCTCTGACCCAGACTGTTCCTAAGACATTGTGTATTTTCGATAAGATGTTTCGGTTCCCTCTGCAGTTTGTCAATGAGCGCAGTGTTTTCGATTCGGAGAAACAAACCTAACGTGAAACAATCCAACCTGAATGTGTCATTGTTTCAAATGCAGGCCACTGTATTACCATCTGGGACTATTAAGCCCACTTTCAGAAACAGTAGAACCGTGCACTCAGCGAGACCCTAAAATAGAGCCAGCCCCTCCCTGCAGCAGAGAGAGGACGGAAAGGGGGTTACAACCGTCCCATGATTTTTCAATGGAGCTTTGCTTTAAGCTATCCTGCTTTCTCCTTTTTCCAAAATTAAAATTCTGGCCAATTCCAATAAGCTGTAAATGACTGATATTTAAAATTGTAAACAATTGTAACACTAAAACCAGTCATTTTAAATGCTGCTGGTACATTTAGGCATTACAACATAATCATTTACAGTATGAAAATGGATACTCGTTTTGAGATTTGATAAAGATTTCATTTAACAGTGTTGGTAAGTGTGAGTTAGATGACAGAAAATCTAATCTGAGTGTAAAAATAGGAGAAATGAGCATAAACAAGTAATTCAATAAAATAAATGTTAAAAACTAATTCTAATATGGTACAGATATATATTTGAAATAAACTAAGCTTATAGCACTGCAGTTTACATCTTTTATTGTTTATTTGTGTTTCAATTGCAGCTACAGTCATATCGAGTGAGCAGAATCCAGTCATCATCATTGCGGTGGTGGCGGTAGCCGGTACCATCATCCTGGTCTTCATGGTGTTTGGTTTCATCATAGGGAGAAGGTACGCTCTCGCGGCCCCCATTGACTCTCCGCTACTGTGAGTCTCGTACGCTCTCTCAGTTTGCCTTTCTGTCCCTCAAAGGCCACTATAGCTGTGGAGTTCACACCCTCGCCCACTTGCGTGTGATCACACCCACCCACCATCATGTTGTACACTGTGGGAATGTGACCTCTGATGCGTTTCCCCCTCACTAGCTCATGCTGTTAGCATACACCCAGGATGGGATTCACTTTCTCCCTTCTCACTTTTGTACCTGTTTGTCATTGTTGAACCAAGAACGCCAGTGTTTTTCCATCTGAAAACTTCACTCATGATGTTTGTCACTGATACCCATGTCCTCCCAACCCTTCACAAACACGTATTGCTCTCCTGCATGTCCATCGACACTGAATGCTCTGAATGCTTTGGTATTCAATTCATTATGGAGTTATTCTCAATCGTGAACTGGAAATATAATATCCAGAAATTGCAGATCATTTATTTGTATTTATACATATATTTTTTTTTTAATTCCAATCATTCTGAAAGATAAAAAAATCTAAATCAATTAATATATGTCGAAGCTCATAGCACGGAACAGGAATACATGGCATTTCTATTCCGTGTCCAGAAAAACATTTCGATTAACATTCCACAGCCCTGGTATGTTTGAAATTATATGTCTGGTGACTGCAGGCCATTAATTAATTTCGTTTTTCCCGTATAGACACTGTGGCTACAGTAAGGCTGATCAGGAAGGGGACGAGGAGCTCTACTTTCAATGTGAGTGGCAGCTTTCACCAGCTCATTATACACATGCTCATCAGTGGTGCTCAGCCGCGCTCCTGGAGAACCATCCTGCAGAGTTTCGTTCCAACTCTCATCAAACACCTGAACCAGCTAATCAAGGTCTTCGGGCTCACGCTTGAAAATTACAGGCAGGTGTGTTAAAGCAGGATGGGAACTAAACTTTGCAGGAGGAGAGGAGCAAGACTGAGCCATGCTGTACATCATTGATCACGTTCTGGTCAACCATAACAGCTGTACCCTCTCATATGCTCCAGTTTTTATGAAATATCTAGAACCTTTCCTTTAAATACTCGGAGATCATTTTAGTTTAATGTTTTTAGCTAGCAAAAAGATCAATTAAAATGATGGTAAACCATTTTTACGGTTGTTTTATATCATTTTATAAAAAAAATTTATATATATATATATATATATATATATTTTTTTTTAAATGTTATTTGTCAGAAAACACCTTAGAGTAGTCAAAAGTTTGTTGGATGGCACAAAATGACACGTTTTGTGTTATACGGCTAACTTTTGACAGCTCTTTCGTTAAAACTACTGATCAAAATGTAACATTTTTGTATCTGCCCTCACGGACAGTCAGATCAGTGCCAAAATCAAAAGTGCATTTTGTGTTGAAGTTTTTGGTAATCGGGAATGCCACAGCCCCTTTTCTGTTTTCTCTAGTCATTTACTGATTAATGACTTTTTATTTAATAGGTTTTATTGAAAGCCCAACTATCCAGTGATGAATTACTTCTTTAGTGATAATAACCCTGATCTATGCTACTTTGTAGTACTACTTTGTTATACTAATCTGTGGCCATCTCTTTAAATTAATGCTAGTTGATGATCTAAACAACTAAATGTAAGTAAAGCTTTATTTTATTATAGCACTTTTTAAAAACAGTGTTTACAAAGTGCTTTACTGAAGATAAATGCATGTGTGCATTCACAGAAGAGAAAAACACACGTACTCACATAATAGATAATAAAACTGCAACAAAAATGTATTGCTGAAAAATCAAGGAAAGGCCCTAGTGAACAAATATGTTTTGAGATACTTTTAAAAAGGGCATAGTGAGTCAATTGCTCGTAGGTTGCCAGGAAGTTAGTTTCATAGCTTGGGACCAAAATGACTAAAGGCTGACTCACCAATTTTTGTGTTTTAGTAAAACCAGCAACTTACCACTGGATGTTTGGAGCAATCTTACAGGAGTATTTTTATTCAACCAATTAGAAAGGTATATTGAGGCAGTACCATTTAAAAAACTAATGAGAGACTCTTGAATTAAATTCTGAATGATACAGGCAAGGAAGGGATCTGAGTGTTTAAGCTGCATTCTGAAATCTTTGTAAGTGTTAAATATAGAGCTCTTTGGTAGCCCAGCAAAAAACGCTATTGCAGTAGTCAAGTCCAGATGTTATTTTTTTTTTTTTCAATTATCAGAAGGAGAGAGAATATCATGGGCTTTGGAGATGTTTAAACAGTTTAACATCCAGATATGATCAGATTATTGTGCACATTTCCATGTTTAAATCTACTCCACAGAATTCAAATGTGTGCAAATTCTGCCAATAACTGTATAGAGCTACAGCCAATGCTCTATGATCACAGATTACATGTCTAGCATTGCCTATGGTGTAAAGCTAGGCCATAACCCTACAGAAACATGCCCTCATCAACAGATCTTCATCTAAAGAGAGCTTTCAGACCTCTTAGCGTTAAGATGTTCCTCTAGGTGTTTGACTTCTGGATTCTGAACCCCTACGCCCAGGCCTCTCGGCCAGTAAGATGTTTTCTCTCAGCAGTCCCTAATGAAGCCCCTGGAGATAACGCTGGCAACGGCCTCCCTAGACTTGCTCTGCTAATGATCAGTGCTGTAGGCAAACTGCTGATTTGGAAACAAAGGTTCAAGGTGGCACAGCTTGCTTGTTTAGGGGCAGCTCAATCTCACTAGCGTTCTTGCCCACACGCTGAGGCTTACAGCATGCCATATTCTCGCCGTCGTGCAACCCTGCCAAAAACAGCACCAGCCACTACAGACAACATCTGCTTAAAAAGAGAACCTGCTCAACTATGCAAAACCACAAGATGCTAGCTGGTTTGACAAAAGGCAGATAAGGCGCGCATCGTACTCGTACGCCCAATTTGTTGCTTGTGTTGTGCGGGCAGCAGTGATAAACACATTCTATCAGATTTACTGACAACTTAGATGGACGAAGCAATTATAGCAGACGAGAAGAAGGGAACTATCTGCTGCCGTCGCATATGACTGGAGCACAATGCCCGTTCGCTTATGTCATCGTGTAGGCCGACACTGCCTTGAAGGAATTAGGGGATATCAGGAAAAAGCTCTCCCTGTTCCTCGGCGTTGCTTTTGTTGCAAATTAGTAATTTAATTACTCGTTAGCAAGAGTCCATTTTAGTCGTTTTCATCTCAGCATGATGTAGCCTATTAGTTTGTGCATCTCATTAAGTGGAGCTTAATGTTGAAGTTGACAGGTAGCAATGTAATTATAGGATTTGATTAGATAGTAAGACTGGGCAAACACATTAATTGGCCTTTAAATAAAAAGTGTTGCGTATGGATAAAATAAAGTCAAATATAATAATTTATTAATATAATAAGTGCTTTATTAATATGATTAATACAACATATTATTAACATAATTATGTTTTAATAATTGTTACATGGGATAATTAATTCCATCCATGGTATTAATAAAATCATATTAATATTGTTTAATTATTAATATTATTAAAAATAAGTATTGTATGTTTGTTTTTTTAGATATTATCTGTTATATATTTAAATATGTATTAATAATAATAATAATAAATCTCTCATGTTTGTTTCACAATGCAGTGGAATGTTCTTTCTCAGCATTCAAACAATAGCTCAGTTTTCTGAAACCCATTATCCAATGAGTGACAGCTATGTATGCTGCTGCCATGCTGTATGGCTAATATCCTTTCGGCTCCATTGTGAGAAGGTTAACAAGAAAATGTAATAGCGTTTTTTTTATGAAATATGTGTGGAAAAATAAAAGCATAGGTTTTATTATTTGATGAAAGAGACCTTTTGACATGCTATCTTCCATCACAGTGTGCTGTTTAGCCCACAGCCCCGTGTCTCTACCCTCCAGTAATCGCATCCGTCCATCAAGGGCTCTGTGTGTGTGCGGCATGCATATTTAATCGTAACAGTAATCCTCTTACCCTTCTACAGTTAAATTTCCAGGCACCAAAACATACATTGACCCTGAAACCTACGAGGACCCGAACAGGGCTGTCCATCAGTTCGCGAAGGAGCTGGATGCCTCTTGCATTAAGATTGAGAGGGTTATCGGCGCAGGTGAGCTCTTCTCTTGTCTTCTCCGCTGCCTCGCTTTAGTCACTCACCTCTCTCATTTATCACAATGACAACCAAATATTTACACTCTCGATAGCGGCCAGAGCATCTCTCTGGCCTCCTGTTATTGATAGCGTTGCTGTAGGATTGCTTTATAATTAATATGTCTTCTCTTAAGGCCAGGATGCACATAAATGCATTGCCATTGATGAATTGCTGCCGCATCGCTTTTAGTTACAAACCGTATAAGTGTGTTAGCGTGTCCTCTATATAGCATATCCAATTATCTGCTCTCTTGGTTGCACTCCCCTGTGTACCGATGCATAGCATCATATAATGCTGAATCCTGCTGCCTGCATGACTGATATGTATTAAGCACCATCAGAACAGGTATCGGTGTTAAACTTGACCCGGATCTCTCGAACTCAGCTTGCGGGTGGTTGCGTGTTTCACAGGAGAGTTTGGAGAGGTGTGCAGTGGACGACTGAAGCTGCCGGGAAAGAGGGATGTGTCGGTGGCCATAAAAACGCTGAAAGTAGGCTACACTGAAAAACAAAGGCGGGACTTCCTGTGCGAGGCCAGCATAATGGGCCAGTTTGATCACCCGAATGTGGTCCATCTGGAGGGTGTCGTCACAAGAGGTGGGAAGTTCATCACATGCATATGCTTTGTATACTGGATGTGGCTTCTTAACTAGCAAGACGTCCTTACCTTGTAAAAAAAGAAGTGTACTTAAAGAGAGTACAATTCCATGACTGTTTCTAAATAGCCTTAAATACACTTTTAAAAAGTGCACTTTGTAGTAATGTCAAATTAAATGTTTTACTTTAAAGCATGACAAGATTATTAAATCATAATGATTTGAAATGTTTTTTTTAAAGAAGCCCTTATTTTGATATACTGACTAACATACTAAAGTGCATGCAAAGTATTTGATCATAATTTGATCTGTAGTGCATGTTATTCGATATATTTGACATTTTATATATTTTTAAATCTTAAATACACATCAAACAAAATGACAAGGCCAATTGTAGTCCGATGAAGCAAAGCTACAATCCTATTATGTAGGTCTGTTAGTCCGACTTTGCAAAATCAGTTAGGCTAAAGCAGTTACATGACATTTAAACAAGACAAGTATTGCTCAGTGTGACAGAAATTGAACTTCAATGGTGCACTATTAATCTTCTAAATTCGGAAGAGTTATGACTTACCGTAAGCTCAGTTGTGAAGTCATATTGTTATGATTTGATCTTGTAATTTTGGATAAAATTGTGTGGCTCAGGGTCGTTTATTATTATTTTTGGCGGGTGTACATTCCAAAAGTGTTTATGAAAAGCTCTGTCGTCAGACTGAAGTGAATCCAGTGTTGTCTGCAAATTGTTTCTCATTACTGCTTTCGTACAGTGTGCGTTGGCCTCACTTCACTTTAATGGAGTCTGTTCTTTGCTCTTTCAGGAAAACCAGTCATGATAGTAATTGAATACATGGAAAATGGCTCATTAGATGCATTCCTCAGGGTACGTATAAACCACCCTAGACAATCTGGTCAGTGAATACAATATCTTTTCTGTTCTGTTCATTACACCCACTGCGATTTACCATTCCATTGCTCATTCTCGGGCCGTGTTACTGTCAGCATTACCCCCACGTGGTGGATGGAGCATGTGTTTGTTGTGCGGTGGTGATGGATAGACAACGTTTCTCTGTTTGTGTTTGCACAGAAACATGATGGGCAGTTCACTGTGATTCAGTTGGTGGGAATGCTGCGTGGCATCGCAGCCGGGATGAGATACCTCTCAGACATGGGCTACGTCCATCGCGATCTGGCAGCGCGAAACATTCTTGTCAACAGCAATCTAGTATGCAAAGTGTCCGACTTCGGCCTGTCCAGAGTGATTGACGACGATCCCGAAGCTGTCTACACAACAACGGTGAGTCAATTAAGCTGCTGCCTCATTGTACCTGCCTTGGAAGCCCACGGCGCTCTCAGAATAAACAAATCAATCCGTGCTGTACAAATATAGATACTGTTTGTGGTGCATTGTGATGGTAGAATCTTACAGAACATCAATACACTTTTTTCTAACTCTTCTCTGGTTGATGCAGAGTGTACTGAATGTGATTTTTATTTTTGTTTTTTAAAAATCTACACATTACTAAACAGGGTGGCAAGATCCCAGTTCGGTGGACAGCAATGGAAGCCATCCAGTACCGTAAATTCACATCAGCTAGTGATGTGTGGAGCTACGGGATTGTCATGTGGGAAGTCATGTCCTATGGGGAACGACCTTATTGGGACATGTCCAATCAAGATGTAAGTTATTATTATTTACTGTATTATTTACTAAAGTTTACTTATTCATGCAGTTTAGCAATAAGTAAACTTGTTTTATCATCATCAGTCATCATCATCACAATATTAATTCACCAGTCATCACTGCACTGAAGGCATATGGAGGTTCTGTGATCATCATGATTTAAATTCCTTCTACAATAATTTGTATTTATTAATGCCGCTAGGTTTGCTACAACAATCTTTTTTACCAGTGTTACACAGTGTTCAACCACACACCGGTTACATAACTTGCCCATCGCGGCACCGTACCCCACCGTCTTTTTGACTTTTTATAGTAATAAAAAATAATTTAGTTCAGTTAGAGAATAGGCACTACAGTTAAAAGGAGCCAAATGAGAGTCACAGCACAGATCAGCAGCAGGAGTTAGATTTAATTTATCACGTGACAACACACTGACAAGGCGATGGTGGAAGATTTGGCTTCAAAGTGAAATGTAAAGCTCGTATTTGGCTATATTTTGGATTTAAACCCAATGCTAATAGGGACCCTGCATAAGGGTTAGTTGTGATTTTGTATTTGTTGTGTTTTTCATTAAGAAAAATAATGAACCCACCATTCAAGTAAATGCTGCCTCCGAATTGGCGCTAATTCGAAGGTGAAAGTAAAACGCACACTGCCGCACGGGCGTTCATAAGCGATTTTAAAAGTGAAAACTCCCCCACACCTCGGTGATACTGGTATTACAGGTGTTGTCACACCGGTGAGAAAATTTCCTCACCATCACATACCTAAATGCGACCATAATACATATTTGATAACCTTCAAGTGTCTTTCATGCTGTTGGAAAATGAAGTTTTTCAATGTCCTTTGTACTTCATCAAGGCACATTTAGCAGAAAATAGAAGTCTCTTCTTAGTTCAGCTTACTTTATAGTCTTGTAAAACCACGGCTTGAATTCAAAGTCCTTAGTTTCAACGTGAACGTAATCTGTAGGTATTCAAGTATCAGGACACTTAAGCACGCCTTGCACTTTGAATTTTCTAGCTGGATATCAACACAGGTGTCACGAGTGACCTTGTTTTAATGATACATTTTGAGGATAAAAAGGTTTAATGGATCTGCGGAAAGGAATGGAGTGTTTTGCTTGTAGAATTCCTTTTTGTATTCTGCTTCACTTTCAACCTTTATAATGAGAAATGATAATGCGTGCCAAATTCATCATTAGCAGAGTTCAATCAATTCAGAGATATCTGCTTAGCCATGCAAAACCTTCGGAACGATCTGCGCGCTGAGCTTTTGTCTCAAAGAAATTGGGACAGCAAAGTGCCGTTCATCATTCTGATCACATGCATGCAGGGTTTTCAAGTTGAACCGGATGGAAATTCAGATATGGTCACGGCTAATGATATGTATGAGGGAAAGTGTTGTTAATCTGCCACTGTATGTAGGCACTTGTCTTGTGTACAATTCTCTGTTAGGCAGATTCTTTGTCAAAATTACACAAGCTTGAGAGAAGGTAAACAACCCTTATCAGTGAAACTAATGATGACTTATAATTCTCTGCTCCCTAGCAAACGTTAGCTCTTCATGGAAGTGAATAGCTAGTATCAGTCTTTAATGTTATTATTTTTTGTTCGAACATTCGCCCCAATGGAGTCTTGATACTTGTTAGGCCTCAACGTCAGATGTTTTTATACCCTTTTGAGAAGGAGGCGAACAACTCCTTGAGGGCTGCTAAAAAAGAAGGAAATATTTACATTTCTTCAACTCTTTCTGTTTTGACACTTTTCTTTCTGTAGCTCAAGCCTGGTTTGGAGAGACACGACAAGAATAGCAGATGAGGATCTGGGGAAAATATACAGTCTGCTTTTACTATTCCTTGGGAGTAGACGAGGGGGAAAAACATAGATCTGGACAAGCCAAATCTATGTTTAGTTTAGTCGACTCGATTTAAATAATTCTATCAATGTAGGTGCTAGTTGTGAGCCCATGTTCTGTACGATAATCGTATTTCCAATTTTTTTACTGACAAATACATACAGACACACTAATGTTCAAAAGTGTAGGGTTGGTACAATTATTTAAATGTTTTTGAAAGAAGCCTCATTTACAGCAAAAAGTAAAACCAGTAATATTGTGAAATATTCAAATATAAGAAGAGTTATTTTAAACGGCAATAATATATTTTAAAATGCCATTTATTCCCGTGACGGCAGAGCTAAACATTCAGCAGCCATTAACCCAGTCTTCAGTATCACTTGATCTGTCTGAAATCATTCTAAGATGCTGATTTGTTGCTCAAGAATCATTTCTTATTATTATCATTTGAGTGAGTAGTTGAGTGAGTTCAGAGAGGAGGACAACAGGTGGTTTTATTGCTCTATTCAATTCATAAACCATGACATGTACACAGACACCCAGGCAACAATGTGTTCATCCTTGGTTTAAACTGTAACCTTGTGATAGTATGATAGTATGACTGTCACAAGAAGCTGTTGAACAAACAGCTTTCAGTGCGCTTGCTTCATTCACATCCAGTTCTTCTTGTACCTTTTCTGCGCTCAGGCACCCTCAAATAACCAGTGCAAGAATAATCACATCTGGTTAGCCTGCATTTCCTCTGTTGTAGTTTGTAATGCTGGAGGTAAACCACAACAGATTTATCCAGCAAAGCGGCTGTTTACAGAGTCCTGATTAAAGGATGAGCAAGTGGAGAGAGGGATACAAATAGAGAGCTGGAGGTGCAGGCAGGGCTTTGTGTACTTTCTGTTCTGGATGCTAATGGCTAAGCTACTCATTTTGACCTCTGTCTCTCAACCGCTTGGTTTTCTTTTGCACCTTTTCTAATTTTCCATCTCTCATTTTGATCTTGCAGGTCATAAAGGCTATAGAGGAGGGTTATCGTCTTCCCGCCCCCATGGACTGCCCTCCTGGCCTCCATCAGCTCATGTTGGACTGCTGGCAGAAAGACCGAGCAGACCGACCCAAATTCGACCAGATTGTCGGCATCTTGGACAAAATGATCCGCAACCCTAACACCTTAAAAACGCCAATGGGAACGTGTACGCGGTGAGGACGCCCATTCAAATGTTTTTTTTTACTGCCCGGCTTTATCTATTTTATCTCAAAGAAAGTGATGCCATTCACAGACCAGCTTTGTTTTTACGATGCGTGAAAGTTGCTTGTTATGTTTATACTCCTGCACCTCACTGCAATGTATTTGAGCCCTTTTATAGGTTCACGAGTAAATTTGCGAACAATTCCATCTGTCCAGCATTTGATTTATCCGCCAGGGCTTACTGATGAAAGATAAATCCCGGGGAATCAATAAAGCGAAACAGCCTCCATGTTTTTATGTTCGATAACAAGGACTTTAAATCAATTGTCATAATGAGTGTTTGAAACTTTAAAGCCTTGTGGGAACTCCAGCCTCCAGTGTGGTATTAGTCAGAGGAAGTGTGTTTACAATCACAACAGGATCTGTGTCCAAGATATGACCTTTAAAACTTTGGGAAGAAACCCAAGTAACCGTCCTTTATCATTCCTGTTACAAAGTAATACAAAGCAACAGTTCTCTAAATCAGTACAATGTGAATAAAAAAATCCATGTTAGTTAGAATTGTCACAATATTGTATTGTGAATGAGAGCTGATCATTTAGATTTCATTATTCTCAATACCAGTTCCAAAAAAAAAAATCATTTTCATGTTGCGGTTGTTAGATTACAGCAATGGCAATCTAAATGTAGAAATAGTGGGAAACTTCATGTACGGTCAAATATCCCAATAATAAATTTCCCCCCACCCCGCTCTCTCTCTTTCTCTCTAAAGTTGCATATACCAGTACTAAGAAATAATGTTACTGTGCCATTATAACACTCATATATATATATCTTCCTTTTCCTCAGACCCATAAGCCCACTACTTGACCAGAACACTCCAGATTTCACCTCTTTCCGATTGGTCAGCGAGTGGTTGGAAGCTATCAAGATGGAGAGATACGTGGACAACTTCACAGCTGCCGGCTACAGCTCGCTTGAATCTGTCGCTAGAATGACTATCGAGTAAGAGCACTTTGCTGTGATCTTTCCTACACACTGTCACGCTCTATAGAAATGCATGATCTTTCTAGGAGTAATTTCAGCCCTCAGCTCTCATTCACAATACGATCCTGACATTGCACTGAATTTTAATCAGACCTCTTTGACTCATACTCTGACTCATCGTGTTGTAGTTAATATGGCCTTTTCTCAGTTTCCTTTTGCTTTGGTAATGAAATACCTCTCAGGCACTTCATGCTCCATTGCTGTGATTTATGAACGTTGTGTTTCTGCTTTAGGGATGTAATGAGTTTGGGAATCTCCTTGGTGGGCCATCAGAAGAAGATCATGAGCAGTATACAGACTATGAGAGCCCAGATGCTGCATCTTCACGGGACGGGTATTCAAGTGTGATGGAGGCCCAAAGCCCTTCCCGGTCGGATGAACCAGAACTCTCCAGGAAACACTGTAAAGTGTGTGGCAAAAAATATGAAAAAATAAATCAACAACAAAGAAAATAAAAACGTTCCACACCCTTCCGGTGAGATTAACCTTCCAGAACTGGCAGAACAGAATCATTCCTTTGTTATTGGCGAAGGATTTTGGCGCAGGTGCTGGAAACCAAGAGACGGAGAGACAATGAAAAAGCAAACATGCGAGAGAGAGAGAGAAAGAGAGAGAATCCTACATGGACGCTCCTCTAGATGCTCTAAAGAACTCCTCACGTCATTGAGTTGGAGCTTTTGAGAGGCTTTTTATGCTTTGTGCCGACTTTATCGTCACAAAAGGTTGATTTGCTCATAGTTGCTATAGATTTCACTGCTTTCTTTTTTTTAAATCAAGGGTGAATATAAAAATAAGCAAATCCAGCTCATAAGGAGTGAATTTGGAGAGATTTGTTTTTCTTTGGTTTGTAATATCCACATTAAGACAATGTGGTACGTTACTATTCTACTCGATTGATTTGTGTTAGCTTGTTTTTTTTTCGGATTGTGTTACGGAACTGACAACAGGGTAAAACGTCTCATCTGGAGGGAAAGAGACAGATTCACAGGCTGAAAGTAGACAAGAGGAGGTTTGTCTTCTCCAGCCAGCACTATTACATGAAGCTCTCAGCAGACTGAAGCATTGGCGGAGAGTCGGGCCGACCTGCCCTTTTATATCAAGCAGAAATATCCCACCGCTTGGATACATGAAACTCCTGAGGATGGCTGGTTGTGTTTTATACCAGCCCGAACAGACAGTTAGGTAAATTTTATGATCCTATGTGACAATTCAGATGTGAATTAGTACAAAGAGAATTGGTGATGGAGTTTTTTAATGTAAGAACAACTACTTCGGTGGCAATATTCTTTATAAGTTTATATTTACCACATGAATGGATTTATCAGTGCTGTTGTTGAATGTGTCCTTTTTAATATTGATATTATTTACCATAAATACATGTTTCCATAAAGAAACACAAAAAAAAAAAAAAAAAAAAAGGTTAGGCTTTTTTAATTTAGAAACAAAATCTGTTTCAGCAACAGTTTCATTTGTGTTTAGTATCAGTTTCCTAGCAGGCGACTGACTTAAAATCATACAATGTTGTGGTGTAAAGGAGTAATACTGCCTTAAAACAAGTCAACTATTGCTCTTAATTTTAGCTTTTTAGATTGTTGGTGAGATCACAGCTGTGTTGGGGAGAGACTGACAAATATGAGCAATAATTTGAGGTGCTGTATAGACTTTTACTCACATACTGCTTGGAAATCAGCAGCAGTTCTGTAAAATTTGATCAAAGACAGTTGTTGAATTTATATACTAGGATCTCCTCACCTAGACTGCAACGTTTCAGTTTGTTTCTTCCACCCTTTTGTTATGCAGAGCTCAAAGTTGATACTTACGCTAAAGTTTTAGTGCCATAACAGCCTTCCACTCTCAACTGAATGTTTCGTTGACAATTAAATGTTACGCATAATAGTGTTAAATACTTTGAGTACTCTGTACACTTTTAGGCTTGATTTGTTGGACTGCCATAAAATTCTACCATTTTATTCAGCTTTGAGCTGACGTATGTTTTTTGTTTACTGTAAAACCTTAATGTGACACATTTCAAACATACAACACATTTTTGGGAGCCAATGCCATTTTAACCACAAAAGCCGTGCCAACATGTGGCATTTTTCTTGATTAGAAAGAAAGCGAAGACGGAGCCGTTGGAGCGCAGCATCACTGGAGGATTTAGCCTGACGTTTGGCGCTTCAAAAAAGCCATCGACTGTGCCGTCTCCATTGTGAACCCAGATGGTTTGTGTGTGCGTCTCTCATGGATCATATTGTGCCCTGGTTTGAGGCCCATCTCCGATCCGCTATCCTTCCATCTCGCTAACCTCAGCATTGAGCCCACGCCAGGCCTTTGAATTGAATGCGAGCGGAAAGGCTCTCGGTCAGCACAAACCTCCTGAGCTTCGGCAGTAGCTGCAGTCACTCAGACCAGCCTCCCCGAGCACTCTGATCTCACACTCCGGCCTCCCGGGGGCCCCTCGCAGTCCCTTACCCTCTCCGTTCGGATCCGGGCCCCTGTAGAGACAGCAATTTGAGCCAATTTGAGATTAACGCCTGGATTCAATCAATCCCACATTGAGGCCACCGTACGGGTCAATGACTAATCTGTCAATTTTTCTGCTTTGTGCCATTTCTAACTTTTCTGGTTTGATAGTAGCTGAGTTTTCGGTCAAGACAGTTTGTGCTGTGGATTGATTGAGTTCACGGTGCAGCAGGGTATTAAAGACTTCTAGAAAGACGGTCAAGAGCCCACCTAGACAAAAGTGAAGTGGAATATTCCAAAGAGTTCAGCACTGTTGATTGTGTCAGAGTAATCACAAGCCAGAGGGCAATTTGTATATGTTCCAGCTGTAAAACTTGTATATTTTATTTATAAATGTTTTTTTGTTTTGTTTGTTTTTCTTTATTTTTCACTTAAGTACTCTGTAGTGAGCTCATTGAAAATGCACTATATTTTTCTATCTCACATGCAGCTGATTATCTTCACCCTCACTCTTTTAGTTGTACATCATTTCTCATTTAGGACCAAAGAGAGCTAATAGGTTTCCATTTTAAAAGATGTTTTTTTTTTCTTTTCTCTTCTAGGTTGGAAAACATGTACAGTACAAACGAATTGTTGATTTATTATTTATTTTTTGTGACAAGAGTATAGAGTATTCATTGGTCAAAAAAAGAAGTATTTTCCCTAGCTGAAAAACTGTATGGTCATTTACCTAGACAATTCTTGTTACATAGACCATTTTTGTCTTTTTTTTTTTTTTTTTTTTTTGCTTTGTAACCTTTGTAATAGACTGTACATATATTTTTGGAAATATAATGCAATCTCTATAGTGGTGTCTGTGCTTTTGATTTCTGTTTTTCTTATTTATGAGGCTTGACTCTATAGTTTATGGGTTTATGCGCCATTCTGAATTGAATTGAGAATGCCTCTGTCTTTCAAATACATTAATTCAACTTGAATTGAAGCAAAGTACCTTTCAAGGAAAATCTGTTCTCTCACCGACCATATTTGGCAACTATTTCAGGCATGCAAGACCTGTTCCTATCTACCAGAATGGGGAAATGCCAAACTCACATTTATGTAATTATTTATTTCCACATTATTATTAACATATAAACATATTTCAAATCAACATCCATTTCTTACATGTGTAGTTCTAAGCATCTTATATTTGGAAGGCGAGACTTATTCCTCTGTAATGCACGTTGCACTTTCTCCCATTCATAGCACTATGAGTAAACCATCTTGGTCTACTGTATTCAATCTTTGATTAAGGTAGTAAACCAGATACCTAATTTCAATTTCAATTTGAATGTGATTTGAAATGTTTAATTCGAATTTTTATTTAAAAAAAAAATACCTCAAATTTGAACGCCGATAAAAATAAAATGATCTTCCTGTTATTCCAATTAAGCTTCCTGTGGGATGTGGCCAATTCAAATTCACACTTGAAAGTGAGATTTTTGCACAGCCCTGGTGATTCTGTAACGTTTGTTTTCCAAACGGTTGCTTGTGCGATTCATGAGCTAATATGACCCTTGGGAGTTGTATGGTTCCCTGCTAAAGCTCTTTGACTTGAATATTAACATTATGTATTGACAAGACAAAGAGCGAGAGGAAGAGAGGGTGGGAGATTTATTTGATGACCCTGCTCATGACAGTATCCTGGATAGTGTCATTAAAAAGACATTACCCAAAGCCTCCGACATGGGAAAATTAAGCCACAGCCCCTTTGGGAGTTAAACAAAGAGGCCCTAATGGATTTATAAAGATTATATCTCTGCATATACTCTGATATTTATTTTATTAACTCAGGGGGGATCTTAACCTTAATTGTGTCTCCAAAGCTGTATATTTGGTTACTAAAAGATTCTGGCAGAAGTTCATAGGCTCTCAGCAGAGGGAGGATGAGCGGAGCTGTTTCTCTGATGACAACACATTCCTAATCCCTGATAATCTTGCTTCCATCAAGAATTACCAGGCTGTTTTGCTCTTTTGATGTAAACACAACAGTGCAACTGATTCCATGACATTTCCAGTTTTAGAGTTCATTTCAGATTCTACTTTCAAAGAACAAAATGAAAGGAATAAAGATTCAGCGAGTAACACAGCAGAACATCAAGGAAAAATTGGAAAACCAGTTGCACGATAAGATCAAGCTTCAATAATTGAATCATTATCCTGCAGTTTACATTAAAACCCTTGATAATCATACAGTATAATTCCACAAGATAAAATAGCCTGGTAAAAAAAGTTCTCCATCCTTTTCTCTCTCTGAATGATTATGACCCGCTCATTTAGATAACTAATGTTGACATCACTCTGTTTATTAGGTTATTCCAGGAACTCTATAAATCTGCACATAATGAAAAAATACATTTCCCGCAAGAGAGAGACTTGATAGAATAATTTTCATAGCAAGTTGAGTGAGAGCCAAATCAAGATGTTGCCCAGCTGTTGTTTTAAGCCGGATGTTGTTTGTGTGTTCTGTCTAATTTCACGTTCTCAGTGCACTGCAGTTTGTCTCAAGTTTCTTTGTCTTGTACACTAATAGACTATGCTTGCATTTATTTTATTTATTAATGAAGCTCTGTAAAGTCAGTCAAAATTTAAAATAACAATGAAAAGAAAGTTTTTTTGTTTGTTTTTTGAAAGAAATGTATACTTTTTTTCAGCAGACACATTAAATAGATGAAAATTGACAGTAAAGACATTTTTAATGTTACAATATAGTTATATTTCAAGTAAATACTGTTCTTTTAACAGTATAAAAAAATGTATAAAAAATATTAAGTAGCGCCACTGTTTTCAACATTGATCATATATTTGAGACTGGTGTAATGGCTGCTGAAAAAATACAATTTCACAATATTACAGTTTTGACTGTATTTGTGATCAAATAAATGCTGCATAAGAGACTGGGGAGCACAAGAGACTTCTTCCAAAAAAATCGTTCCAACTCAAAACTTTCGAATGGTAGTATATTTTTTATTTGATATATATTCAAAATAAGACAAATTACAGTTATTTTTGATATATAACAATATAATAAATTATATATAATGATATAAATATAAAAAAAAAAGGTAATTAGATTTGACTTCTAAATACATATATTAACTGAATAATTGAATATGCCTTTTTCCTTAATACCTGCCAGATTGACTAAACAGGGCAAATTAGTGTGAGAACGCAATTCCAAAAAAGTTCTTTGTGTGATCTACTGACAATGCACAAATGAAAGAACGCAGACGCAGCCGGATAATTTCCATAATGACCAACACAATCTACCAAGAGAAGCACAAATCAGCATCTGGTTTAAGACATACTTTTTTGGGGCAGTAAATAATAGCTCAAGTGATAGTAAATTGACTAGCACAAACCCTAAAACCCCTTGCATGATTCATTTAAATACTCTCCTCCCATAAATGTTGCGTCTGAAAGGAAAACGCCTACAAATGCATAATGCAACATTTTTTCAATGCGTGAATTTTGTAAATCCTGAGAGTAGTTTTTTTAACGCAAAAAGAGGCCCTATGAGTTTAGTTCCTGTATTCTTTTGCTCCTGCCATTTTCAGGATGATGGAAAAATTTGCCAGGTGCCTAACTGATGCACTTTACCAGGGACTGAACACGCATCCGTGCCATATTCCCTCACAAACATCAAACACCACAGTCTGTGTCTTTCACAGATTGTTCTGTAGGTTTCTGTCTATGCAATACGTTAGTGGCCTGGCATCTAAAGGTGAGAAAGAGAGGGGAAACATTAGACACTGCTTACTGTGTTGGAGCTCAGACATGTGTGTGTTTGACATTAATGAACGAGGGAGCTGTCGTAAAGCGTTCATTCTGTCAGGTGTACAAGCGCTACATGACTTGAACGCATTCAGGTGTCAGCTTTCACTAATGAAAACAGCTCAGTGTGAAACCTGCTAAAAGTTTCCCGAGAGATTTAATCCAACTCTCTCTACAACACTACACTACGACATTGAAAGTTGGGATATACTGTACTAAAGGCAGCTGATTAACAGTAATGCACCTCTCGATGGAAATAAATATTGTGATGTTATTTCCATCAAGAGGTGCATACATGTTTTGGTCAAGATCTTGTATTGACAATGCAAGAGTCAAACATAGTAGACATAGACAGAATTTTAAAGGGATAGTTCCCCCAAAAATGTAAATAAGCCCACAATTTACTCACCCTCAAGTCATCCTTGGTGTATATGACATTCTTCTTTCAGACGAATACAATCGGAGTTATATTAAAAAAGTGCCCTGGCTCTTCCAAGCTTTATAGTGGGTTTGCAGTCCTTAAAAGTGCATCTATCCATCATTAACTTACTCCACATGCCATGTAAGTTTATCAAGTCATGAGTTTGTGTAAGAAAAATATTAATTCTTAACACGTTACAAAGTAAAATTCTAGCTTCCGGCCAAACGGGCATACGCAGTCTACTTATGCCTAAATCGCAGCTTACGCAACTTGTGACGTCGGAAGTAGCGTAGTGCGTTATTGTGTAGCGTAAATATCAGCGGTACATCGCTGTAACGATCACCAGTGAGAGTGCCCGGGATAACCATCAGAGGGCACTCCATCCCGGACAATCACCACACATTCACAAACTACATTTCCCATAATCCTTTGCCCAGACTAATCCTTTGCATGACCACATCCACCTGTATGTCATTACCTTGTTTAGCTCACCCCATATAAGCCTGGTTTTCTCATTCGTTCTCTGCGAAGTCTTGTTTAGTGTTTCTACTGCAATTCCGAGCATTCTCTCTGTTGTTCCCGTGTTTTTGATCTTTGCCTGTTTCTTGGATTCCCCTTTTTGCCTGTGTCCCTGTTTGTTTAGACTGCTTACTTTGTGTTTATGACCTGTTGCCTGTTATCTGGATTACGTCTTTATATTACCCTTTCAAAATAAACTACATTTGGATCCTCAACCTTCGTGTCTCAGAGCAGTACGTAACAGTCGCATTACTCGCATGTTATCGCTTGCTATGCAAGTTGCGCTTTAGACTTAATTGAAATCCGTATGTTCGTTTGGCCGGAAACTATTATTTTACTTTTAAGTTTTAAATATGGATATTTTGTCTTACACAAACGCATTGCTTCGCTTCAGAAGGCCTTTATTAACCCCCCGGAGCCGTGTGGATCACTTTTATGATGGATAGATGTACTTTAATGGACTTCAAAACAGAAATGGCTTTCACTGCCATTATAAAGCTTGGAAGAACCAGGACATTTTTTTTTATATCTCTGATTGTGTTCGTCTGAAAGAAGAATGTCATACAGCTAGGATGACTTGAAGGTGAGTAAATCATAATTTTATATACACACAAACTTTAATGTGTATGTATATATATATATATATATATATATATATATATATATATATATATATATATATATATACTGTATATATATATATACACACACACATACAGGTGGAACTCGAAAAATTTGAATATCGTGCAAAAGTTGGATGAAGGCAGTGCTACGTAACAATGGTGCTCACAAAATATTGACATTTTGGACAGTTTTGACATGTTCACTTGGGTGTTTTGATCACTTTTGTTGCCAGCTATTTTGACAATAATGGCTGTATGGTGAGTTATTTTCAGAGGACAGTAAATGTATACTGCTATACAAGCAGCACAATGACTACTCCAAGTTTCATTTTTATATTGTCTCTTGAGAAGATATACTAAAATGTTTGCTGAAATGTGAGGGGTGTACTCACTTTTGTGAGATACTGCATATCAATAATACTACAATTACACTGATATAGCCACAAGATCAATCGATAATATAATCAATATTATAATACTTTCAAATGAGCTTAACATGTATTGAACTTAGAATATTATTTTAAAGCAATCCTAGTGTAACCACATCCAGCTCTCATACAGTCTGATATATGTGTGTATGTAGTGTGCATATGTGTGTGTGTTTTGTCTGTTCTTCCTTTTATTATTATTCTTTTTCCCTTTTTAATATCATTCCTTGCTGGTTATACAATACCCATGAGAACGTGATGTAGTGTATAATTGGAAAGGTGCAGAAAAGTTCCTGGGTAGTAATTATGATCTCCATGCACTGTGATGCAATAATGATAGCCGAGTGCTTCCTTTGCCAGGGGATCCAGCGTGCCTGTTATAATAACATTAATAATCAGCCATTCATATCAACATGGTGAAAAGGAGACATATTTTCCTCTCGGTCACTCGCTGACCGTTGCCACACGGCTCAAGATCACCGGCATCTCCATTTCCGATGCAGATGGTGTTGTGGAATTCAAGTCAATATTATGGCTTTTGCTTTTTTATATATCACGTTTAGTGGTGAATGGAGAGTGATAGCGTGACTGGACTCAGGGATATTGTATTGTTTATTAAAAGCCTTTTAGATGCTCTTATCGTATCGCTGCTACACCTAAAGGCAATTTCAGTCCGAGTGCTTTAACTGCACATTTCCTTCTTTTTTTTTTTTCTTTTTACGGCCGAGCTCATGGCACCTTATGGCATTAAGTATTTAAAGGAGCCAGTAAAATATGTGTCCCATCTCTGCCATCCTCTCCCATCTCCTGAGCAGATGATCAATTTCACAGGCTGGCTGATGCCTCCTCTGATGGATCTGGCAGATATGATGGTTTCCTCAAAGGCAGACGGGACTGGGATGAGTAATAGGGGTGCCGCCATTAGCCGGCCTGTGGCATGGACAGCTCATATTTGGAAGGACAGAGATTTCATTTATGATGGTGAAATGACTGCAGGTGTGGATGGAGCTGGCACGGCGCTTACAGCATCTGAGGCCTGAAGAGATTTCAAAGGTCAGCAAGATAAATGGATTAGCATTGTATTTCCAGAACCGAGGAACAAAACAGACCCTTATGAATTTTAGACTGCTTTTAATTTGAAAATATTGCATTATTTTTCCTCTCTCCTTCAAATTGTACCACATTGTGATAGAAAACTAGAGTAAGGGAGTCAGTCACTCCATCAGTTTAAGCAATTAGAAATTAGCTGCAGAGGTGGAAATCATATACAGTAGGCACCACACTACTGAGATGATGTTTTGCAGAAAAATACTTTAAAATATATAAAAGAATAAAAGCTTTTCACAAATAAATAAATAAATAAAATGTATTAATAATGTTAAATATGTTTTCTAAACATTTATTTTGAAATAACAATTTAGGGAATTTAAATGTAATTTAACACCACACAAATGTAAATTTGACCACAATACAAAAATGCACAAAACATCCATGTGTTATAACCCACCCTAGCATTTTTAGTTCATTCATTTACAATGTTTAGGGATACATATTCCAGGATTTTGTTGTTGTTGTTGTTGTTTTAGTTATAGGAATAAGATTTTTAAATCGAAACAAATAATTTTAAGCAAATAAGGGTACATTTATATGACAGTGATGTACTAAAAACAGACTATACAGATGATAACGTTGTCAATTTATTTTGACAATTTTAAACGCCATATGCCAGGCCAGTAGCTGGCGATGCCCATTTGTAAAGGAACTCTACATAGACTGAACACATAATATGCATGTGCATGATGTCACCGGTTTCACAAATTCTTGTTTTTTTTACCCAAAAAAGTGTTCAGTTTTAGGTTGAAAACAATGTAGTGTAAACGGCCACTAAATCTGTGAATATTACATCAAGTTTGAGAAATATAGCATAACAACACCTTCAAAAACATATTAATATATCAAAAATATACATCACATCAAATTAAGTTGGTTTGTTTCATTTATTTATTTTTAAACAATTTTAAACATTGGTTCAAGAGAGAAAGGAATCTAGTGGATCCGACCTCGACAATATGACACAGGGAAAGTGGCTGGATCTGCGTGGGCTTTACTGGACGCAGTGAAAAACAAATGTAACAAATGTATTATTAAACTGTTACAAAGGTGTTATTACTAGGGATGCACCGAATCCAGGATTCGGCCGAATATTGGGCTTTTTAACGGGGTTCGGTTTCTGCCGAACCTTAGAATTTTTTTCCACCAAACCGAACCCTACTACCCTAAATTGTACTATGCATGCTACATCGACGTCACGCCGCCATTGATTATGGGAAGGTGTTTACGTTAGGCTTGTTCGACTTGAACCGGCGCTGCACAGACCGATCAGTGAATGACATCAAAGTACTGCAAGAGCGAATAGAGAGCAGACATCTCCTTATGGTTTTGAATTGCTCTCGCGGTACTTTGATGTCATTAACTGATCGCTCTGTGCCGCGCCGGTTCAAGTCGAACAAGCCTGTAGTGTAACACGTTTTGTCAGGAAGAAAAATAGGGATAGCTCACAGCTAAAGTTATTGCAGAGGCCTGACAGACTCAAGGAGGCGATTGGCATCTCACAACTCGAACGTTATTCCCCAATCGAACTTGTGTAACTGTCTGTCACACGTTCTACCGTCCACAGCATTACTTAACAAAATAAGATAAAAATGAGCATCAAACAGAAATAATCTGCATACATGGTGTATTCGAGGCGCACGGCATATACAATACAGACTGCAGACAGTTCAACAGGGAGCACGCTTATTTCCACTCATCACAGTAGGTGGACCGTTCGATATAGGCTGTGAGAAAGTGAAAATGGAACTTGTGAGCAGAAAAAGTGTTGTTTGGCAGTACTTTCAGTCAAAAGAAGGCAATTCAAGTCGAGCTACATGTTCAATTTGCAATGCCGATTTGTCTTGTGGTGGCAAGGACCCTAAACTGGTTGCTGGTCAAGACTGGTTGCCCACTGAAGCTAAGCAGGGCTGAGCCTGGTTAGTACCTGGATGGGAGACCTCATGAGAAAAACCAGGTTGCTGCTGGAAGAGGTGTTAGTGAGGCCAGCAGGGGGTGCTCTCCCTGTGGTCTGTGTGGGTCCTAACGCCCCAGTATAGTGATGGGGACACTTTACGGTCAAAGAGCACCGTCCTTCGGATGAGACGTTAAACCGAGGTCCTGACTCTCTGTGGTCATTAAAAATCCCAGGATGTCTTTCGAAAGAGTAGGGGTGTAACCCCGGCATCCTGGCCAAATCTGCCCATTGGCCTCTGTCCATCATGGCCTCCTAATCATCCCCATATACTGATTGGCTTCATCACTCTGTCTCCTCTCCACCAGTAAGCTGGTGTGTGGTGGGCGTACTGGCGCAATATGGCTGCCGTCGCATCATCCAGGTGGATGCTGCACATTGGTGGTGGTTGAGGAGATTCCCCCCTTCCTTGTAAAGCGCTTTGAGGTCCCAGATAAAGCGCTATATAAATGTAACTAATTATTTATTATTATTATAAACAGTACACAACATCGCCGCTGTTAAAATGCATATTGTTGCTTATTGTTTGTTTTTTTTCTTTTTCTTTTTTACAGTTAAAATAAAATAAAATGAAAAATCCATGTTGTTTACTTCATTTATGTGTTTACTGTGTTGAATGGACTGAGGATGAGAGTAGGATTCGGTATTCGGTTTTGGATTCGGCAGAATCTTAACCAGTGAATTCTGTATTCAGCCGAACCCCATAAATCTGGATTCGGTGCATCCCTAATTATTACACTGTAAAATATGTATGATTACACTGACAAACGTATAATTACATGGTAACAAAAGTATTATTACACTGTAATACAGTGGCGGCTGGTGAAAAATATATTAGGTGGGGCTGTGCCATATTCAGTAAGTTTCAATAGTCTGGTAACCATAGGAGCCATCAGGTCGTTTAGCGTTGTGGCTCTTCCTCAAGACATCTGTCAAGCATCCAACCTTCTCTCATTCAAAAACCTCTTAAAAAACTTTTTTTTCCTCTGAATATTACTCTTCAGTTCACAGTCTGTAAATTCTACCTTATTATATGTTGTTTGTTTGAATCCCTCTTTGTTTGTATATTTAACCTAACTTTATAAGTGACCTCTGTATATTACTTTCTGCCCTTGGTATGTGTATTGTGCTTTGATGTTGATTTTGTTTTGTTGATCATATACACACGGCTTGTGTGAATGCAGTCAGTTTTGAACCCAAACAAATGAGGTGATTTGATCGGATGTCATGTGGCCTATTCACGTCATTTTATCTGCTAGAAATACATACTAAGTTTTAATGTTATTTTAAGGTGGAATATAGACTTGAATGAATGGCAAAATTCAGCATTTTGTTTGCGTAACCCCTTCTGTCATCTCACGTACCCCAGTTTGAGAACCACTGCCTTAACCTATCTTTATAAAGCGCCCTTGGGTGTTCGAAAGGCGCTATATAAAGACGCTCCATTGGCCAGCCGCCCCTGCTGTAATAAACGTATAATTACTCTAACAAATGTATTATTACACAGTAATAAATGTATAATCACACTTTAATATGTTTTATATTACACTGTAATAAACGTATGAATAAACACTGTGACAAATGTAGTATTACACTGTTATAAATATAACAAATGTATTATTACAATCAAAATGTATAATTACAATAAAATGTATAATTACATTGTAACAAATGTATAAGTACAAAAATGTTTAATTAAACTGTAACAAATGTTTTATTATAGTGTAATAATCATATAATTACACTGCAACAAATGTATTATTGCACTGTAATATTGTATAATCACACTGTAACAAATGTATTTACATTTTAATAATTGTATAATTTACACTAACAAATGTATAATTACAATAAAATGTATAACACTGTAATAAATGTTTTATTACACTGTAACAAATGTATTATTACAATGTATTACATGAATAATTACACTGCAACAAACAAATTATTACAATGTAAAAAAATTATTATTACACTGTAATAAACATATTTTTATACCGTGACAATGTGTAATGGCATTAAAATGTATAATTACACCATAAACGTATAATTACACTGCAACAAATATATTACACTGTAACAAAATATTATAAAAAAATATATATAATCACAAAAAAATATATAATTACACTGTGACAAATGTATATTACACTGTAATAATGTATTATTACACTGTAACAAACATATTTTTACACTGTAAAAAATGTTTTATCACACTGTAATATAAATGTATAATTAGGGTCAGAGATGGAGGCCATGAGAGTGTCTGCTCAGCCTCAGACGACACCAGACAGTCATGCAAAGCACAAAATACTCAACAGATGGGAGAATAGTCCATTGTGGATAAAGCTCAGGGAGAGATGTGTGACAGCATTGTGACACCATTATCAGTTCATCTCACAAAAGATGTGGGATATTACTCATAATAATGGGTAGAACAGAGAATCCCAGAGGCTTTGATGGTCTGGAATACTAGATGAATAAAGAATATCCGCCAATCTGATCACAGAAGAACACCATTGAAATAAATGACTGCAGGATGCAGTTGATACCTTGATGAAGGTAGACAGACAGACCGAGAAATTAAGACAGACAAACAAACAATAAATAAAAAAATTACTATACACAATGAACATAACTGTCAAGTAATTCTGCATTCTGATGCATTTAGGCTGTAATGGTTAACATATTCAGTACTTGACCCCAAGAACTTGACCAATCATGAGTCACGATGCCAATTATGCACAAAGCACATTTTCTGTGATCTAATAGTTGGCTTGGCAAACTTTCTTCTTGAATTTCACCAAGTTCGGCTATGGACAAAAGGCCAAATTGATGAGCTTCAATTCTCTGAATAGCGCTGAGAAAGACATCTGGTACACCGACGCTAAACTGTTTGACAATTTTGTATTGCTATTCCTATCCCTATGCAATTTGCCTTGTTTAATTCATCTCAGTAATTACACATTGCTTGAAAAACCACACCACAATCAGCCTGAGTGAATAACATGGAGGAAATAAGACAGACATAAGTTGGAAGTCATGAATGTGTAATGATTTATCTGCACGGCGGTAACATAGCAGAGGTGGTAACAGATGTTTGGCTGATGCTCTGGTAGGATGGCAGGTTCGGATAAAACCCAGCTGATAACAACTTAACTGCAGCAAATAATCACAGCTGAACATTACAGTCACCCACTCATATGAAGAAGAGCTACGCATTAAAATGGTATGATTGGATCTATGATGATCTATCTATCTATCTATCTATCTATCTATCTATCTATCTATCTATCTATCTATCTATCTATCTATCTATCTGTCTGTCTGTCTGTCTGTCTGTCTGTCTGTCTGTCTGTCTGTCTAACAGAGAACACTGATCTAGACCTGCCTAAAATGCCTTGATCGACGTCCAGATATTACTTCATCAAACATCTACATTAGCAAAATGGCCACCTAAAAGCACCTGTCTATCCATTCATTCATCCATCCATCCATCCATCCATCCATCCATCCATCCATCCATCCATCCATCCATCTAATAAAAAGAAAACATAAGGACAGGAAAAAGAAAAGAAAAAAGAACATGCGACTGGAGCCGTGCACCATGGTGAGTGGAGTGGGTCGATGCCCTGATGCCTCTGTAGGGGGTGGTGATACTGACGCCATTGATTGGGTCCCAGTGTGTTACTGATGTGTTTAAATGGGAACACAGCTGAACTTTAAGAAGGGAAGCGGAGTTCTGAGAGGCAACAACAGACATTCAGTATTGATTACTCCCAGGGGTATGAGGCAGTGTAATCCCACCACAGCACGAGGGAATTTGCCAGAAAATTCTTCTAAATTGAGCCATCTTCAAGATCAAGGAGGACTATTATGACTCTCACTGCTGGCGTATCATTCTACAAATTCAGCTCTTATTGTTATCAATGATAAATGTTTTCATGATTAATAGATACAGTATGTAATCGCTTCGGCTAATTGATAAGCAGCATCAGTAGGTGCAAATAAATCATTTTATGCTCAATGATTGAAATCAAAACTAATGACAATGTGAGTGTGTATTATTTCTGTTACTGCAAGCATTGTAGAAAGGCTATGACATTTCTTGGGTTTGTTTTCAAAAGGATGCTGCAAATTATCAGACTGAGAAAACTAAAATAGCAGATCAAATAACAGATCACTCTATAACAGATCACTTTAAATTGTAATGTAGACATGCATTTTCTGTAAAGCAGCTTTGAAACAATGTGTATTGTGAAAAACAATATACAAATAAATGTGAATTGAATTGAATTAAAATATAATCTTTCTGCTTGAAATGTTTACACACTTCCACAACAACATAAAAAGCTTGTATTCCTCTATTGTGCTCAGTCGACCTCAGGTGTATTGTCCTCGTTTGAAAAACTGCCTTGATGATATATGGGGTACATGTCTCCTCCTCACCTCATGTAGTGTGTTTATTGTAAACTGGGTTAGCTTACTGGCACCTTTACCTGTGGGGCATTGTGCATCGTGATAAGGATCATGGGAAACCATGTCCCCCTTGACCAGAGCTCATGATGTTCTGGGTCTAGCATTAAAACCTAAGCAACACAGTTACATCAGATCAGAGAATACACCGACTACTCGTTCCTATGCAAGATAATAAATTCTCAAGCAATGCAGTTTACACTCCCAATCTCGCAAGGCCCGTTCACACCAAGGACAATAACTACAGTATAATGATAACAATAAAGTTGTTGGAATCATTTTCAGAATGTTTTTATCCAGCTGTTGAACACACACAAAAAAACACATTGTCAGCTAATCAGAATCCACTTGACTTTAAAGAGCTCAAGCAATTAACTCTTTCCCTACCATTGACAGAATTTTCTGTGATTTATGAGACAACACTTCCCTGCTATTGACGGAATGTTTAGTCTTTCTTTGTTTTCACTGTTATATGGTAGAGGGTGCCATTTCGCAACTTCTGAAAGAGTACAGAATCAAGATCAAAACAAAGACAAAAAAGGACACAAAAGGCATATTTCTATCAAATATTGTTCACAAATCTCTCTAAATCTGTGTTAGTGAGCACTTCTCCTTTGCCAAGATAATCCATCCACCCAACAGGTGTGGCATATCAAGATGCTGATTAGGCAGCATGATTATTGCACAGGTGTGCCTTAGGCTGGCCACAATAAAAGGCAACTCTAAAATGTAGAAAACCAGTCAGTATCTGGTGTGACCACCATTTGCCTCACGAAGTGCAGCTGTGTTCGTTGTCCATAACATATGCTGCCCATACCATAACCCCACTGCCACCATGGGCCACTCGATCCACCGCGCTGACATCAGCAAACCGCTCACCCACATGACGCCATACACGCTGTCTGCCATCTGCCCTGTGCAGAGAAAACTGGGATTCATCCGTGAAAAGAACACCTCTCCAAAGTGCCAGACGCCATCGAATGTGAGCATTTGCCCACTCAAGTCGGTTACGACGACGAACTGCAGTCAGATCGAGACCCCGATGAGGACGACGAGCATGCAGATGAGCTTCCCTGAGACGGTTTCTGACAGTTTGTGCAGAATTTCTTTGGTTATGCAAACCGATTGTTGCAGCAGCTGTCCGGTGGCTGGTCTCAGACGATCTTGGAGGTGAAGATGCTGGATGTGGAGGTCCTGGGCTGGTGTGGTTACACGTGGTCTGCGGTTGTGAGGCCGGTTGGATGTACTGCCAAATTGTCTGAATTTATCTGGAGACGGCTTATGGTAGAGAAAGGAACATTCAATTTACAGGCAACAGCTCTGGTGGACATTCCTGCCGTCACCATGCCAATTGCACACTGCCTCAAAACTTGCGACATCTGTGGCATTGTGCTGTGTGATAAAACTGCACATTTTAGAGTGGCCTTTTATTGTGGCCAGCCTAAGGCACACCTGTGCAATAATCATGCTGTCTAATCAGCATCTTGATATGCCACACCTGTGAGGTGGATGGATTATCTTGCCAAAGGAGAAGTGCTCACTAACACAGATTTAGAAAGATTTGTGAACAATATTTGAGAGAAAAAGGCCTTTTGTGTACATAGAAATAGTCTTAGATCTCTGAGTTCAGCTCATAAAAAATGGGGGCAAAAACAAAAGTGTTGCGTTTATAATTTTGTTCAGTGTATAATAAGCACAATGTAATCTTCTGTTGGTGTGGACATAGTTATCATTCTTGGTGTGGTTATCGTCCTTTTGTGGTTAGATTGTGCCAGAAATAATGATCATGTCACAGAAATAATTGCAGGACTTACAAAGAGGCGTTTCAGGCAAGCACTTTCTGTTGAAGAAATTAACTCTCTTTGGTGTGGACTTTGTGCATTGTAACTTTTTTACATGCACAAAAAGCAATATTACACACCAAAGGAAAAGTAAAAACAAACAAAGCATAATAGGCGCTGTTTAAAAGAACTCAACTCTAACTCGTTTAATGTTTTTTGGTGACAAATTTATGCCTGTATATGCCTATGGGCCAACAACTATAAATATTCCCTCTTGAAACACATTCTGTTTTTTTTTTTTTCCTCAGAGTGATGAGCAACTGCAACAGTTAACATAATTCATTACAGCTCCCATTTATGCAGATTTCATGATTAGTAAATTAACCTCTTGGCCTCCATTCTGAAGTAATTGTTCAGGAGAAATCCTGATTTGGGTTATGACTGTTAATTCTGTTCTGGTGAGTAATGCAGCTGTCAGCTGTGTTGTACATCTGTCGAGGCTGGGTAAGTGCATCGGAGTTATGGCAAGGAAGAATGTTCTGGAAAATGATGCAAATGGTTTAGTGACGGCTCTTAAGGGAGGAATGTTAGTTTGACATATCCACAGCACTTATAGCAGAGATTTATCAAGAACTCACACATCTATCAAAGAAACCAGTGAGATCATTGAACAGTCGCGAATGTCGTGCTTACTGTCACATTCATTATCCTCTGAAATAAACCAAGCACTTTTTGTTCCACAAGACTATATATAATGATACTGAAGTGCAGTGGCTGTTGGAATAGTGTCCTATTCTCAATAAATAAAGAATACGGCCTAGGCTTACCGTCCGTGTAAGAGAGAAGCATAATTTGATATTTTTTGCAGTCTCCATGGACACAAATACCGCAGAGTCGGATATTTCCTTGTCGCATTGTCCTGACAGGTTTCATGGCACGTGTCCCAGGCAAAATGAAAACCCTAAAATACATCTCTGAGATTTGCATATGATTACTTCCCTGTGCTTGCAGCCATATGTTCTAGGTGCGTTAATTAGTTTATGAGAGAGAGAGAGATGGAGAGCAGGAGAGAATCGCTACAAGGGAGCCATTTGCTGTCCAGGAAACCATCCTGACATAAACATGCAGGTGTGGGGTTTTATAAATGGAATCCAGACCCTTTTTCAGACTCTATCCCAGGACTGGTCAGTTGGGCTGAAAGGCTGTTGGCTGCTGGTCATTTCTCACATCCAGACTGTCATTGTAGTTCAGCTGAACCTTTGTGCTCAGTGTCTGATGCTTCCTTCACACTGAGTAGTTGACTCTCTGTTGTTCTCTTTCATTTATCTGTTCTGATTTCACCTTTCCTCCTAAAGAAACCCTTGACGTGACTGCATTTAGTATGCCATAATCATAACCAGTTCCGAAAAAGGAATTTTGAATTTTTTAACGCAATTGTGATTTTTACGCTGCCCCGACAAATGCTGGTGTGTGTTGGTGTCTGTTAGGGCAGTGTGAACTAGCATTCAGTCCACACTACATGCTTAAGTCTGTGTAAATGTCTTTTTAACCACAGTTTTAACCCTCGGTTAAACAACTTTTCAAATCAGGCTGGCACACTGATAGCTGTGCCAAATGGCATACTGCATTAATTACTGACCTGGGCTGCGTTTCCCAAAAGCATCGTGATCGCAGAGACCATTAGTGGCAATTGTTCTATGATCAACTTAGGCTTACGATGCTTTTGGGAAACACAGCCCTGAATAACTGAAGAAAGTACAAACATTTTGAAGCAAGATCAAAATTGTGAAAAGCCATTTCTCTGCTCTTCAGTGTCACATGATCCTTCAGAAAGTATTGGAATATGCTGATTTGATGCTTAAGAAACATCCTTGATGAAGGAGAGCATACATTTCTTTAAAATAATAATACTGACACCTACACCTATATACAGTATAATGTTTGGTGTCAGTAAAAAAAAAAATTCTAATCAAAATCTATATGTGAAATTCAATATGAAATTCAATATGAAAAGAATAATTAATATTTCACATTCTGCACTGTTCCTACATTGATGTCCACATGTGCACTCAAAAACAAAATGTCTAAATAAATAATAAATAATAATAATAATAATAAATAAATAAAAATATATAATAAAAATATATAATAAAAATATATTATTATAATATTATTATAAATAATATAAAATAAAATAAAAAATTCTACACACACTGGCTAATGAGTGTAAAGCATGAACAGCCTGTAATGGACAAGAGAAGTAAACTACAAATATGACAGGAAAGTGCACTGTGTTTTAGATTATATTTGTATTTAACAATTGTTGCATCACAGTGAAGTATTTTATTGTGACGGTCATGAGTCCCTCCAGCCTCTTTTTACATGCTTTTTGTGTGTGCGTGTCTGGCATCATAAAATGACTGAGATGAAAAGATATTATAGCAGCCATTCTGCATGACATACAGTGCTTTAATTTTGCAGCCTTGTGTTTACACTGAGGGAACTCATTTCTCAGAGAGGAGCTTGGGAATAGCAATCAGTATGCTGTGGGGCATCTCACAATGCAATCGGCTGATCTCGGAGCTATTTCTGTATGTTGCCGCATGTAAAGATGACTATCATTCTGCGGGGAGACAGCCTTTGGTTTGGCATCTGTAGGTCACAGGAGATATTGTCAGAAAATGTTTCCTCACACATAACCAGAGCTAATTCCTTCATTTCAGAGGTCAATGCCGGAGGACGTCTCTGCGTATTGCTACCAAATAGTAATGTGTCAGTTGGAGTTTGAAAAGGGTTTTCTTTTAAATTATCCCGTTTTCCCATTTAAAGGAATTAGTACACCCCAAAAAGGAAAATCCTGTCATGATTTACTCACCTTCATGTTGATATTAGATATTAGATATGTCCTGTCTGTCAGCGTGTTGTCAGTCTCCTCTCTGCTCCGCGATGTATTTTTCACTGCGTGAGAACATGGTGTGTGTGTGAGAACGGTGTAGCTTGTCGGACATAGCGACAGTGACTAAGGGGGGGCGGGTCTTTGCGAAGGGTCAATTGAACTAAAGAACTAAATCAGAATTAGACTTGTAAACTGAATGATACAATTTATTTTATATATATATATATATAAATTATGTGCCAAGGGACAGGTCAGGCATACCGACTAACATTTCAGCCTGTTCCTTAAATGAAAAAGCTAAATAATAATAATAAAAAGAACCACAGAAGACTTACTTGTATGGTCTTGTACTTGCGTTTGTGTTCTTTTTGATGGGTGTAACCATTTTTAAAAAAAAAAAACATTCCCTTTTGTGTTCCATAGGTCCAAACTTGTTATACAGGTTTGGAACAACATGAGAGTAGTAAATCAAGTCAGAATTATAATTTTTGGGGGAATTAATTATTCCTTTATATAAGATTAATAATAATAATTATAATAATAATAATGATGATAATGATGGTAATTATAATGATGATGATGATGATGAATAATAATAGTTACTAAAAAAAAAAAAGGATGAGAGAGACCAAAATTTTCCTACATGGAACACCAAGGAAGTACTACCCAGTAGGTTTAAAAGATCAGCCATTAAGTGTTGTTTGATTGCAGCCAACGGGCAAAACACAGCACCATCACCCTGCCAAGCAGCCACTCAGTGATGTGTAAAGAAAGAGAGGCTGTCATTTACAGTGCTGGAATTTCATTGGATGCACACAGTTTGTTCTGGATACTAATACTAATTGCATTTTAATGTGTCATTAAAATAAACCCATAAATCAGCAAATAGCACAGTAATTGGGGTTTAGAGATTTACTGGCCTCGGTGGAGACGTAATCCTACTTTTCTGGACAGGAGTGTGTAGAGGGGAGAAGGAGACTCTTGGCAAACATGAGGGAAGCAGACATTGTTTTTCTTATCCTTTTTTTCCCACAATTACCACTCTCAGTGGCACTTCAGTTCAGAGGAATTCCTCAGTAGACTGAAGCCCCGGCACTGCAGAGAGAGGCCGAGGTGTCAGAATGCGAAGTGGATATAAAACCCGGTTTGAGACATAAAATAAAAACAGCAATAAGAAATTAATTTAAACGGATAGTTCATGCCAAGATGAAAATTACAAGTACGACATCATTTACTCAACCTCATGTCATTTCAAACCTAAAATTTTTCTTAAAAAACATTGTTTTGTCCTTTTTGGGTAAGGCCGCATGATATATTGAAATAACTGAAATATCGCAAATGTAAAAATGGTGACATGCATATATAGCAACTCCTTGCGATAACTGAATGATTTTAATACTTTGAAGTTTTAGGACAGCACAGCTAGCAGGGAATAAACTGAGCATGCGACTGGTACTTGGGGTGGACATATGTGAGGCGATCATCTTTCAGAAGCTGTGATGCTTTCTTTTCCCAGAAAGAATGTGAAACATCTAAGTTGGTTATTATCTTCAATTTTTAAATATATTTAAATATAATATAAATTGATTTTACACACTTTAAGAATGAATCGCATCACATTATTTAACAAGTTATCGCATTTTTTTCTTCAGTATCGTGCAGACCTTTTAGGAGAATATTGTTACAGTACGAACAGTCAAGAATGCCTGTTCGACTTAAACATTCACACGGCTTACATCAGACAGGGTAAACACTTCTATATACACAGTCTGAATGGCAAAACACCCCGACTTAGCCGACATCATCAGAGTAGTGTGCAGGAAAAAAATAAAAATCTTACTGGTGTGGACACAACTCATATGATTTTGGATTTTGATAGCTGGATTTGGATAGGATGTTCCTGGGCTCAGACTCTGCTGTGGGTGAATGGCTTGGAATACCGATGTCTATTAAATATTCCATGCATTTCTAGGGCAGATGAGTGTGCAAAAGAATCATGGTTTTATGGACACACATTGTAAGACAGCTGGATGAGGAATGCACAACACAGCCTTGCTTGGCAGGAGCTGCTTTAATTATAACACCCTGTGAGCCTCAAAATTAAATACATTCCAATCTGATTACAAGAACAACAAAAATACTGGCTAAGGAAACATTTTATTAAATAGACTATCCCCTGCTCAGGCTTCATCGACACGACAAAGGTTTGGTCATGAAAAAAGTTTTTTTTCCCTCTGTACAGATTAAAAATTAAATTGTTATTAAAATAATTTCCGTTCTCACGGATCTGCGGAAACGACTGAAACCGCCTTATTATGCATGCCAGACAAGTAATTGGTAATGTCACTTTGTAAAGAAAGACTGCACGCCCACACACATAAGCATTCAAACACGTATGCCTATAGACTAAACATGTAATACGCATGTGCATGCCATCACTGTTTTCACAGATTCACATTTTTGAAGTTTACACGGAAACGATAGCGGTATCGTTTTCAAAACGAATTTTCAAAAACTTGCACTTTGAAACCTATTTCAATATTTTATTTCCGTTTTCATGCCACCAAAACGCTGTTGATGTGTAAATGAACAACCAGAACGGATTAAAAGTTTTCTGTTTTCAGTTGAAAATGGTGTTGTGTAAGTGGCCCCTAAGATATTTATAACGGAAATGAATCAATCAAAAACGGGACTATGTCTTTCTTCTAGAGACTTTTTAAAATCTTTGTTGCATTCATTTTCTATTATCGCTGTAAAGCTGCTTTGAAACAATCTGTATTGTAAAAAGCGCTATACAATGAACTGGACTTGACTTGATTACTTCAAAATCTATGCACACATTTTTCTCAGATTAAAAATAGATGGTTTTGTTAGAGGTTCATTTTCAGATAACACCTTAAGCTACAGCAGATCAAAGTGTTTCTTCAGAATGACATCTTAAAGGGTTCCAGAAGTAAAGATAAGTGGAAGATAATGAGTAACTAGTTACACTATAGTCACAACAGCTAGTTTTGTGCAACTAATGCAGCACAAATACCTGAATCTTATTCAGTTGAATTTAGCCACTACCTGAACTGAAATAGTCATGGTTCTCAGCGCAAACCCAACTATTTTCTATTTAAAAGAAAATTTTAGTTTGCCTCTTATTTACAAAAATCATCATTATTTACTAGGTGATTAACAATTAACTTTATGAAAATTGTCCATTAAAAGAGGTGTTTATGTCATTTTTTATTGATTATGACATCAGCAATTCATCATACATTTTTATTTTACTTATTGAATTTATTTATTTTTTAATTCATTCTTTTCACAAAAATAGTATAGACTTTTTATATCCGGCCTTTATTGACATCAGCTATGACACCAAAATAATGATCAGCGCTTATACGCTATATTTACAACCTTAAATAATCCTGTATTTTGATAGGTTGAATATCCAGCATTTCCAGAAAAACCTACATATTCTATGTTGTAACTCTATAACTGCTATTTAGCAAAATCCTAACTAACATAAATCAGTGTCACTAGATTTGAACCAATAAATGTGCCCCAGGAACGTTTTAAAAATTGTTTATTTGATCAGTTATCGCAGTTTGTTCTGTACATCCCATTAACTGGCATGAGAGAAGCATATATTTGTGATTCAGCTAATGCAAATCATTATGATAAATCAATAGTGCATTAGAGCAAAAGTTCAGTGTGCTGGTATAAGTGCCAGTTTGGTCTCCAAGCTCGAGACTGGGCTAAAATCAATAAATATATGAGTTTTGGAATGGGACTGGGGATGTATAGAGGTGTCATTTTTTCCCTTCTCTCCCTGAGCGATGTCAAATTCACCAATAACCCAAAATCAGCAACCCTGGATTGATGGGAAAGGAAAAGAGAGAGATTTCACTTTAAACTTCTCATAATTTGTATAGGTGTCCCAGCGCTATACATCTTTGTCAAAATGTTTTATCCATCAGGTGCACTCTAGTCCAAAGACTCTAGTCCATCCCCTCTGGGAGATTTCACAGTGACTTTTCTCCCTCCATCCTGTCCTCCATTTAGTAGAGAAATGGAGGGAGGTAGGTTGAAAGACATCACAGCTCTAATAGGTGCACCATGACAATAAAAGCACATTAACCTGCTAGCATGAGCTCCCTGCTCATTACAGCTGCGGAGCTTAGCGGGTCAGGGTCAGCGAGGCCGGCGAGTTAGCACCAGGACTACTGCTGTCGCCCGCTGGAGATGGAAGTCTGGCTGAGGAACTTGAATAAAGATGTCAAGCACACTGACAGATTCCAAGCCCATTTTAAATGAACCATATCCAAGAATATTAAAATATAAAATCCACCGCTGCCCACTCCGAAACTGCCTCCTTTGCTAAAGCTGTCAACAAAAGAAAGGATAATAGCTGACCATAGACAAGACCCAGAGACCCTGCTCCCAGCATGCACCTCTCACAAAAGCCTTTTCAGGCTCACATCTAGAGACTTAGACACTGTGACCTAAAAGGGACTGCAGGGAAATTAAATGCAGGCAAGGGTAACAATGCCGCAGAAGATTCCGGACCCGTACGTGGAGCCAAACCGAGAGCTTTATTGTCCACACCTAAACTTTTGTCCGGCAGTGTGGCGCCGATTCCTTGGAAATTTTGGAATGTCCTCAATTACGATCTTCCCCACCGCAGGGGTGACTCCGCCCCCCTCTCACCTCGCTCTAATCCTCAGCTACGCCTATGGAGCTGACCAATGAGAGAGGGCGTTCCGCAGCCCCCACGCCCAGACAGAACTGAGATAATTAGCCCAGGATTTCTCTGATCCCCAAAGTTCCTCACATCTCTCCTAGAGAATCAGCCCTTTGTCAAAGGCACACTCGCCCTGCCTGCAGGAGACATAATTACACAGCCTTGTTTGTCCCTGTGGAGGCCCCCCACTTTACAATAGATTTGAGAGGGAGGAGGGTTCGTTTTAAAGACATGCCCCTGTGTAATCCTTGAGATGACTTCATTTGATTATTTCTCTGACATTATTCAATCACAATTTAGCTCAGCTCAGAATCTCAAAATGGAGCACCTGGGCATTTTTCAAGAGCCAAGAAAGCCAGATAAGTTCTTTGCATCTAAGAACTAAAGGAACTAAGCAAACAACTTAAGATAAATGATTCAACTTGACTTCACTATTAAGGGATATAATTAATATCCCCTATAGCTTAACATTTTTTTTCAATAAATAATAACTAGGTCTCAGCTGAAGTAATTGCCTGATAGGCCTATTAATTATATTAATCACAATTTAGCACTTGTGTTAATAAAAATTTTTTTTAACATAAAATAAATACAATTCAAAAAGTTCCACCTCACACTCATTTCACTCTCATTACTCAAAGCATAGAACAGCAGAGGACTGGACACTGCATACTATAAAGGGAAGTGACAAAACCACACTGTAACAATGGTGCTCAAGGCCTATAGGGCCCTTCAGGACCACCACCATGCAACACTAATTTCCTGCCCTGGTCATGAGGACCATACCCTAATTCCTATAACATTGCAGGAAAGACACAGAATCAGGGAGAGAAGAATGTGTCTCATAGGACTTCGGATTCTTCCCCTGCCCCTCGGCCACCTGAGAAGTGCTGAGCGAAAACTTCAAATCTCTGCCGGAGTCGAAAAACTGGGTCAGCCAGCTGCCGCCACTGCCACACTGCTGTATTTTGAAAAAGGATGCAGAAAAACTGCTGCAGCAGCAACAGCAGAAGCAGTAGTAGAGATCGATACATTTAGCATGTTATGTCTAAATGCACTGAAACTCCCTTCCTGTCGAGTTCTGCGGTGATTAGTGTGTGGTAATGACCCAGCGAGCTGCATATAAATCAGTTTACTTCGCTCCCTAGGGAACACCTGTATGTGTCTTTCTTATTAAAAGCTGTTACAGAAATTATATGTAAAAAAACACAAGGTGATAAGTCGTCTGGTCCCTGGTGGGCTACAAGAGAGCAGCAACAGCTGTGTAGAAAGAAACATCTGATAGGTTCACAATATTACAGTAATGTTTTAATGTGGCACCTGGCAAGAAAAAAAGACTCGCTTTTTCTTTCCCATTTAAGAGAAATTTTGAAAGAATAATGAATTAACCACAAGCCCTGCTTCTCAAAATTCCTCTGTCTGGTTGGCAGTGGGAAGGATGTGGTGTGCTGTAAAGCCCAAAGTGGGGCTGTTAGTTAGTTTAAGAACAGACTGAAGTGTAAGGGTGCAGTTCCTCTGGAGGAATGCTGCACGCCACATCCAAAAGATGCCAAACTACTAAACTCTGCATGGTTTATTTTTCTTTGACCAAAGTCGTCAGCCTGTCAGCCCACCATGACACTCATAGTACAAATAAATTCCAGCGCCAATTATTACAAAAAATAAACATGGCTGATGGCTTTATGCTATGCATTTCTGTTTTCTGCCTTAAAAACTGTACTTTTATTTTTAGTAAATATTTTAGTAAATATGCAGAATCCGTACCCTCGGATCGCGAGTTACGGACGGGGCCTACGCCAAAGAACTTTATTGCATAATATGACTTGCTGGGCTGTTAATAAAATGCATTATTGTACAGTATCTTATCTCCCGAGTCTTAAGACTGGTAGAACTAAAATGCAAGTTGTTTAGAGATCTGCATGTCTCTGCTCTTTTAAATCTTGACTCATAGTTTAAAAAAAAATAAAAATGGGAGCCACAAATCCTGGGAGAGATGGCAGCTCTGTATGCTGTATCAAACTCAGGAATGAAATTGTAGGATTGATTGGGATTTTCAAACAAAAATGTTGCTGTAAAAAATAAAATAAAATAAACATCCTCTGATATTCCACTGAGAGTTTGTCCCTATAGGCAATTTAAGCTTCTTCATCATTAATATTCCTGCAATTAAGACATACAGGCTGAATCATCACAAAGCTGGCCCTCCTTTTGAAGATGCAGTTCAGCTGAAGCTTGAAGTATCTGTTAAAATGCCAAAAGAGTTGAGAAACAAACAATGGGGAACAAGCTTAATAATTAAGGTACTAATTTACAATATCTTTTAAGATATTAACAATGACTTACTTACTGGAATGCATGCTTGTGAGAGGCTGTAAATACACATGAAACAGGTGTGCCTTAGGTTTCTTTGTCTTCAGAGACCAATTAAAAAAAATTTAGTTGGACCAAATCAATTACACGGACTGAGTTGGACCAACTTAATAAAATTGAGTTGGACCAAACTAATAAAATTAAGTTGGACCAGGTAAATAAAATTTAGTTGGACCAACTCAATTACCAACCAACTCAATTACGGCAATTAAACTGAGTTGGAACAACTTAACCTAACTCAATTAAACTGAGTTAAAAAAAAAACTTAATTAAATTTAGATGTACCAACTCAATTACATTGGCAATTAAATTTGGTCTCAACTATTACTGTACTGTCCTCAACATAATTTTAGTTTACTGACAGTCAGATAAACTCTCTTCCCTCACACGACTCTGAAGTTGAGAGTCACGACTCACGACTCTGAGTTGCCAATTTAACTAAATTTAATTAAGTTGGTTCAACTAAATTTAATTGCCAATGTAATTGAGTTGGTCCAAAGTGACCCATATTGAGTTGGGCCAAATCAATTAACTCATAATTAATGAGTTTGTCCAATGAAATATTTTTTGAGTGTATACTGCCCATAAACTCAAACACACTTTTCTCCGAAAACTGATGCAAAACATTACTGATTGGTTAATTTTCAACAGTCTTATGGATGCTTTCGAGACTTTCACAAGTAATTTCTGTTAATTTAACAAACAAATTTTTTTCCCTTTATGTCAGCCAGTGATAGTAAATAACATAATGAGCAGAACAACTGTGTAATATAAATAGCAGAAAAACAACATTGAAAGGCATTTCTAAAATGGATGTATACAACCAATGAATGCAAATTTTTTAAGTGATCCTGGTCTGATACTCTCATACTGGTCCAGATCACAGTTGCCCATCCTTAAAGTCAGCATATATCGTCGTAAAACGACTGACATTTTTGATTTTGTAGTGGCAGATATGAATGCCAGTTTGTAAAAAAAATAAATAAAAAAAAAGCCCTTCTGTAAAAAAAGATACGAATTGTCCATTTTGATTTCATGGTGACTTTAATTAATTGTTGAGCCCTGTGATGCATATCAATGCACCATTTCAGTCTTTTTCTTGGAAGTATCTTGCTAGTTCTGTCTATGCCAACCCTCCCACAAAGTGTTTGATAGTATTTAAATTGCAGTTCTCTTACACAAATAAGACAATATGGTAATTGCCCTTGCAGGTGGGTGGAGGAGTTGGGAAAATCTGGCCTAACTTCTGTTTTTCTCATGACCTGCAAAGAAAGGCCACAAAGCATTTGTTTAAACCCAGCACAAAAGCCTTGAGCAAACATCCCAAGAAGAAGGAGACGAAGTGCCGAAACCCAAAGAACGATATCGAAACGCTTCAGACATTTGAATGTGAATGGCGGTTTAATGACCCCTGTCAAGTACTCCTGCAATTCAGCCTGTGTTTTGTTGCCTTTGTAATTTGACTTTCAGTCAGACTCCCTGAGATCCTTGCAATTACAGACCATAATTATATTTGCGGCAATGTGATGCACAGCCAGATCTGGGCTGAATGTTGGGGGAAAGCCGAGCACTTGTAATGTTTGTGTCGTGCATTGACATTGACGCAGAGCTGCAAAGACAACAAGTGCGGTGTGCTATTTAAATGTTTGGGAGAGTGAAATGAGAGGTGACACTTCAGAGTTAGAGAAAAGGGGCGTGCTCAACCACCAACTCGTCCCAAGTGCTTGTAATTAACTTTCTTGGTGATGGGTTCGCAATTAATGCACTATGGTGTTAATGACAGTTCCGATAACATTCACACGCTGCTCATGGCAGAACCTACGGGGAGAACTTTGGGCTTTTATCTAACAGACTTTTCTCGGGTGTTCCTCCCTACTGTTTTTTTAGACCTTCTCAGCATGATGGTCCCCACACCTCCTTTCTTGCCAGTTTGTCTTTGTCAATATGAAACATTGCTCAATTTGTGACAGCTCACCTTCAAAGCAAGTGGCATAGGCAGCAAAAGAAATAAAGGAAAGATTTAAAGCTCTGTCTGACTACGTCTACTCAATTATTGTGCTATTGGGGCATCTCAAAAAGGCAATGAGGAACAAGTGTGGGACACACCAGTGGGTCAAATGAGACCAGCGGGTCTTGGTGTCTAAGCCCTGGCAGTTTTCCCTGTGGTTGTGGACCAACCCCTGAAGCAACAAACCCCCAGGTCAATACCCAGCTGTACAAATGGTAAGGGAAATGTGTGTGAAGATCTAGCCAGACGATAAAGACTAACCTGTCTCATCTGTGCTATTTGCCCTCAGTCGAGTCCCTGCCAGCTCCTCGCTCAGCATGCCAAGCGCTCATGGCAAAGTCCCTGGGAATGGGCTGCTCAAACAAGACATATTGAGATGGGCTAGAGCTAAACTTCTGCCGCATCTCATGTGTGTGAAGGTCTAGGCAGATAAAGCATGGATGTTTGTCAAAGAGGTCATTGAGATCACTCATTAGGTTAGTTAATAGTGTGCGCAGCTGTCCTTACTAATACCTCCAGCGGAAGTTCGATGTGATGCAGTAGGGCAAAAATGACAACCCTGCAATTGTCTTGATACTTCTGGGTCAACATGGAAGAGCTGGAATGCCTTCTGGTCCTGTCGGATTTGGTTCACATCCCCTGAGAGCTGATATTTTTATTGTGAGCTCGCATGGAGTGAGATATTAATCCTAATTAGGTGGTACTTATGTCCCAATTGACCATTTCGTTCTTGCTACTAGACTAGAGGATATTCCCTCTTGTCCAGTGTTGTGAATGATCTTGCAGCCCATTTGCATCCATTGGGAATATTCTCAGAAAAGATGACTGTAGATAGACTTTTATAGGGTAAAAGAAAGAACATTTATTAAGTGTCTTTCAAGGCAACAGACTTTGATGCAAATTCTGTATAAACTTGCACTTTCTATCAAGTGTTTGCATCTCTATTTCTGCCTTAACAAAACAGGGTGATATTTACAGAATATGGCAAAAATACAATCACCATAGGACAGCATCAAATTATAACTCATTTATACTAAATAGCCTACAACTAGAAAACACCCATTTTTATAAACTGTAACTTAAATGAATAGTTTACCCAAAAAAATTGCATTGTTTACTTATCCTCATGTCGTTCCAAATCTCTAAGACTTTTGTTCATCCCCAAAACCCAAATGGAACCTGAGAGATTTCTGTCACTCCATTGAAAGTCCATTCACACAAAATCTTGACACTTTAAAAAGTTCAAGTGTATTCATTTGTTTTCTAAAGATGAACGAAAGTCTTATGAATTTGGATTTACATTTAATTGTTTGCACATATAGTACTAATACATTTAATGAATTAAAGTGCTCCTGGACATCGATTTTTAATTGAGTGAATCTGTCATCTGTAAAAAATAGTCATTTGGCACATGTGTTTCATTTTAAAGTCTTTTTTCTTTATTTGTTCCCCCCTTTTTTGTGTGTGAAAATGTCCAAGCTGATTTTCCCTGAATAAATGTTTGAAAGTAAGCTCTCACTAAAATTAATCAAAGCAATACGGATACGTATACTAGCTTATAGATAAACCAGGTTTCATTTCAACATCAGTTACTCGTCAGAAAGTTATTTAATTAGAGTAATTCGATTTAAAAAGGTTATAGCCTTTGAATCAAAGTAAGGCATGTCAACTATTCTTGTGGTTGTGGATGAATGCATTCTTTAAACCAAGGTATGTATCTGGACAGAGTTTGGGTCCTTAATTGTCCAAGTAATTCAAAAGTGAAATAAATCAAATTTTAAACCCCCCTCCTTTACTTTTTTTTCCAGGAGGAAATTCAAAGCAGCACTCCAACTGTGCCGAATTTGCCTGGTGGAGCTCACATAAATTGTTTATGACCAGTGTCAAGGAGTTTAAACCCTTTGATTTCCTCATCATAATATGTGATAATTAGGCTCAATCCACTTGCTTTTTGTTCTGTAAATGAGAAGGGACAACAATTACTCATATTCACTAAAATTATTCAGGGTTGGGACACAAGTTTACATACCACAATACCATTATACTGAAAGTTTTATAAGATCACTCAATGCCTAATACAATGTCTGGCACAGATAGCTATGGATCTTCTGTACACTTAATCCAAAATATTGACAATAACTGTCACTGTCAGGTGTATTCTTACAATCATAACATTTCATTTATCCTTTTAGATCTTGATATTTCTAAGGCTTAACCTAAGGCTAAACCCAAACTGTACTTATTATAATGTTTTTTAGACAGATGATTATGGTGTGTAACTTCAACATAAAAGCTTGTATTTCAACATATTTTGTTCATAAAGAGGTTTATATTGCATCAAGTTCAGCTTGCTACACGGTACAAATAGGTTCAGCACCGAAACAACTTACAGCTTGTTTAAAAGGGCAGTATGAAAGCTGTAACCTGTTAATAATATGCCGGGTAAATAAATATGCACTGCTTTCATGTGAAAATATAAAGCAGGCCTAAGGCTAAAGGCAATGTTTCATGTACAACTAAATTAGTGAACAAAAAAATTGTAGAAAGAAACAAGCCAACAAAGGTTATTGGTTGCATGTATTGGAGGTGAGGCCTGAGTTTTATTCCAGGCCAATGCATGACTGATATGCATGGCTTACTTTAGTAATTGTCTTGGTGCACTGGACCCAAAGACAGACATAGCAATCTTTGCAGTCCAGTAATGTATGCCCTAAAATGGTTTTCAGTGTGAATTATCACTTCGAGCTTTGCCTTGGGCAAGTCTGGGCCTCAGGAGAGCCCAAGCACTGTCAAGGTAAGCATCACCAAAAAAAAAAAGAGAAAGAGACAACAACCGTCCTGATCAATTCAAACACACAAGATATTATAACTAATACCTGTATTGAATAATCGTATTATCTGTATTTAAATTATTATGTACTGTATGTAACCCTTGTTCCCTGAAGGAGGTACGTACCATACCAATTGCGATCAAGCTTAGGTAGTCTGTCATCTTTGAGTATTGATAAAATGAGTCAATGCTCATTGGTGTGCGAGATTTGTATCTCACGCTCCGCCCCGCAGCGCGGGTATATATACGGAAGTGGATGCACGCACCATTTCGCTGAGGACCCGAGCGGAGCCCGGAGTCAGCGGTGGTCCAGCAATAGTGTCGACGGGACTACGTCTCCGTTCTCTCCTTCAGGACATAACCAAAATGTTCCCTCCCAGTTCTGTCACGTTCGACGTAGTCAGGCGGACCGTACTGATTGGGATCCCACTTAAAATGCGACCTAGTGCTCCCACCTTCCAGTGTCTAGCGAAAGCCTCCTGATCGCCCCACATTTATTGAGGCACAGATTTTTGATATTCGCTACTGTTACTGATATATTCTTCTCCAAAGTTGACCTAGCCTGTATTTGTAGCCTTATGCTAGTTAGCTTAACATAACAATTGGTGAGCATGCTAACCAGATGCCATTCTTTCTAATGTGGGTCTTCAGCTATCAAGTTAACCATAAGCTACATTATCATAGCATGCTAATCTGGTTAACATGTCATGGAACTTTTTTGTGAACTCTTTCTCATACTGAAACCTCTCCTCAGCAGACTGGTGAACACGCATGAGTGATTAGCTCAACGTGTTACACCATGGATCCCGATGCTTAACGTCATGGGTTCGTCACTCAGTGTGACACGTGCCCAGACCGCATGAGGTACTGTGGCAGGAAAAGATGCAGAAGTTGCATCTGTTCCAGGCATTATCTAATCTGAAGCTGTCACATACAACATGCAGTTCTTTTACTTACAATTTAATTCAGGTCGTGGGTTCGAATCCTGTGTGGCACATGCCCAGACCACAAGCGGTACTGTGGCCTTAAGTGGTGAAAAAGTTGCTTCTGTTCCAGACATGGTGTCTATATGTGAAGGAACTCAATAAATACAACATGCTACAAATTTATTTTTAAAAAATCATTTTGAGTTGCTTCTCACGAACTACGGACCTTCTGCATCGTGGTAAAAACACAACTTCCCAGTGGCGCAATGAGATGAGTGACAGGCATCTGACCCAGAGATAGTGGGTTCGAGCTCGGTGTGAGATGCCTTTATAAAATTGTGTGTAGTGATGTAGTACTCGAGTCCGGTCTCGAGACCGATTTCTGCTTTCTCGGACTCGTCTCGGACTCGTTCCTTCAAAGACTCGGTCTTGACTCGGACTCGACCCTTCAAAGACTCGGTCTTGACTCGGACTCGGACCACAGTGGGAGAAGGACTTGTAATTTCAGACTGAGTCCTCGAGATTTTTTTTTCCCACTGGGGTGATATTAAATCATTAATATCAAAACTGACATGTCGAGACAAAATCTCGATTTGGACTTGCTTCCTCAAAGACTCGGTTTTGACTAACGCCCGTTTCACACAGCGTGTTGGGGTGCGTATATGGTACAGCAGCAGCACGCGCTACAGAGCTTTCATGCTGCGTTTGCAGTGTGCAACTGATCTGCGGCTGTAGGCTACCACAAACACAAACAAGCATATTTACCCACTATTTGTATTTCAAATTCTCCAGTTATCAGCAACTTTTATTTAAAAAAAGTTGTCACCAGTGCGATTCTCTTTGTACACATACGCTAGACACTTTAATAGACGTATTCACGTTTAAACACAATTTAAGCAACAAATTATTCAATGCATTACTTCTATATAGATTATATATTAAGTTGCTCAAGCAAGGTAACATACTGAACCAAATGTAGGCTACTTATATTAAAATCGCAAACATTTTAAATTAAAACTTAAAATTGACAAAAACAGCAGACTCATATACCTTTTCTTTTGCATAATTTAAATCTTTATACAATAAATCTTGCATCACAAAGAACCTTTTTTCCACCTCCACGAATGAGATGAGTGTCATTCATTATGTCGCCTTGCTGAAGTAAATTGCAGTTTTCCTTGTTTACCCCAGTCTTAAAGTAAAAAGATGACTATGAAAAATAGTAGTATTTAATTAAATGCATTTATGGTAAAATTACTATACATTTTATTTAATAAAATACATTTATGATGAAATTACTACATTTTCATGTAAATTTGTGTTCATTTTGACCACAAACTATGCGCTGTCACTTTAATTCAGCAGAAATAGACTCTGTGCGGAAACGATCGCTGCACTGCTGTATACGCACCGCACCTGGAACGGATCGCCGGACCGCACCAGCGTGCAGTGTGAAAGCTCTAACATGTTAACATGGGTACGGAAAAAAATATGCAACGCATACGCACTGCAAACGGAGTATGTGTGAAACGAGCGTCAGTCTTGACTGTATTTGAAAAACAACGGACTCGGTCTCGACTCGGACTCGACCCTTCAAAGACTCGGTCTTGACTCGGACTCGGCCCTTCAAAGACTCGGTCTTGACTCGGACTCGACTGTATATGAAAACCAACGGACTCGGTCTCGACTCGGACTCGATCCTTCAAAGACTCGGTCTTGACTCGGACTCGGCATAGGCGGTCTCGTCCCCATCACTAATTGTGTGTAATGTTGTGGCATGTCGATTTCAAGCGTTGTACTAATCTTTCTTCCTCTTGGATTAGAAATAATTATGTCTTGTTCATTCTGTGTTAATTCTCATCTGAACTTCTTTTCATTTTGAGTTCATTTTCACCTATACTTCTGAACCAGCTGTTTTTACATGTACATTTAATTTCTGCTGTTTTTGTTCTTCCGACTGTTGGTGCTTAAATTCTTGCTGTACTTGCTGTGCTTGCTGTACTCGTTCTGCTTGCGGTGCCTTCCAGGGCTTGGCCCCGGATTGCTGCTTGCAGCTATATTTTATTTTGTTGTTGTTACTATTATTATTATTATTATTATTATTAATCAAAACCATGACATTTATTTTATAACTGATCCTGTCATGATATTTAAGCTATCCTACATCATGTAAAGTACCATCCCAGTCATGAGAAAATGCCCAAAAGCCCTTTTACAAACTACGCATTAAGGTCCACTTCTAACTCTTACTCTCAGTGGTGCGTAAGAAAGGAAATCATACAAAAACGTATGAATGAGATCATACAAATACATATGAATTAGCTACTATTTCGCCAAACCTAAGAGTGTGTTGAAAGTACTATATTCTACGTTTCATAACGAAGAAGCTCTGCTTTCTATTGATTGGTTGTTCAAGTCAGGTGACATAAATAAATGCTGTAGTCACTATTAACACTTAGCAACAGCTAAGACCTGTGAGAGTAAACCAAACTCCCCTGGCCTCCCATGCCAATACAAACCCCTCTCAGTGCAAGTAGAACCAGAGGGGTTTCATTGGTGCTGTGACCCGGATGGGAATGAGGTTTAGGGAGGTGTGTGTAAAGGAGGCCAGCTAGTAAGACCTGTGCGAGTAAACCTCACTCCCCTGCCCCCAAGAGGTGCTCTAGTGACTGACACTAGAGAGGCTGAAGTTTTTAGCGTCCTTGTTAGCGTGCACTCCTCCCATGCTGGAAATGCCTGTTCGAATACTGCTCGGAGCGGAGCGAGTAGAACCGGAGGGGTTACATTGAATTAAAGACTATGTCAAATTGGTCATCACCAAACTGTTCCCACGGCTAAAAAATTGGATTAATCAATACAAACACAATACGTGGTGAAACCTGAAGGAGTGGTACTTCAGTATTCACAGAGATTTTGTGACATTTACTCTTAAATTATGTATTCATTGTCTGGCAATGGCATATAGCGAAACTCTCAGCTGCTGTTTACTAGTCAGACCAATTTATTCACAAAGAGCAAAGCTTTTAGTTGGATACATTAGAAAATGTGAAAGCTTGCAATGCGTTTGATAAAACTATGGAGGAGGTCATTATCCTAAACTATGAAAGGTCTTGACTCTCTGGTCATCAAAAATCACATGATGTCCTTTGAAGTAGAGTAGGAGTGTAACCCCGACATCCTGGCTAAATTTGCCCCGTGGCCTGTCCCCCGTTACAAATCTGGTCCAATTTTAAAATTTCATCATTGCTATAGAGTATCTTAGGGTGTACTCACACCAGGAAAGTCCGATAGTTCACTTGCTTTGGTCCGGACCAAATAAAATGTTTTTTTTTTTTTTGGTACGGTTTGCTTTCACACTGCTCTTTTTGCAAGTGAACCAAAATTTGTAATCAAAACCACATGTGTGCTAAGGTCGTCCATTCATTGGACAAGGATTCTCAAGTAGAGAAATCGGGAAGTGTAAAAAAGGCTCAGCATGGAGATATTTCGTACTGCAATATTTGTTCTTTTACTAATTTTGTGTTATTCTGTACAAACACAATATGAAGAAACTAATGAGTATCATATGATACAATGTCATCTATACGATGTTGTAATTCGGATTTTGAGAAGACGACAATGTGCGACTAGCTTTCGTGAGGCTGCCGTGCGCGCGCTGCACGCAGTATGTTCTGTCTCGCATACGCGCTCCAGAATCCGGGAGATTTGAACTAATTTGCGGGCTTCAGGGAGACGCTATCAATATGCGGGAGATTCCCGGAACTTCTGGGAGACTTGGGATGTCTGATAAGGCAGCTCGTCTCTTCGAAGCTCCAGGTCAAACCACGACTCATTTTATCAAATGTAGTAGGCTACAACAGCTCACTTTTCCATAACGCAACTCCGACTACGGAAGCCTGTTAACTCAAAGGCGCTGTGCTTTCTTGCAATTGGGTCGGTTCATGTTCACACCGTAAACGAACAGTACCAGAGTTCGTTTGGAACCGTACCGAGACCACCTCTTCAGCTGGGTCTCGGTTCGGTTGTTTGGTACGCACCCGAGTTCGATTGCTGTATTCACACCTGCCCAAAAGGTCTGGACCAAGGGGGGAAACGAACTAGAGTTCGATTCAATCGAACCAAACAAGGCAGGTGTGAATACACCCTTAGTGTACCTGTGGGGTCTTCATGAAGTTTGTCTCTTCAATGCACAGAATAAAAAAATAAAAAAACATTTACTCATAGAAGCTCAATAGGAGACTCAGTTCATTTCAAAGCTTGGCAGATGAAAGGCATCTGAGCAAATATGACCACTGGAAACTCTTATGCAAAATCTAAAGAAGAAAATACTCTGCACATACACTGGATGTTGCATATAATGATTCTGGAAATGCAGCCAGCGATATATGAGAACACGTAGCATTGCAGGAAATCATTCTACTTTTGATCCTCTAATGCCAGTGAATCAGTGGATGAAAAATGTATGAGGAGACCAAGTATAAGCCAAACAGGGAAGAAGAAAAATAAAAAAAGGCCAAGAAATCTCCTACAACAGTAATGGCATCATTACGTGCCTGATATCCCTTCTCATCATAGAACATGTTTGTCTTCATATACAGCCACCTCTTTCACAAGATTCATTAAAACATTTATGTTGGGCCTTGTGATACAAGGAGAAGAGGCGAGTATGATGAAGAATGGACTTGCTGTGTCTATCTGTTCATTGCATGTTCACTGCCTTTAGTAAATCAGTACACAGTGTCTTACACTTTCAGCAACAAAAATGGCCATTGTTGACTATGGAAGATATTTTTTATTTATTTCAATTACAACAATAACATAAATTTGGCCTTTTAAATTGGTATAGTCTTATCTCTTATTATTTCAACAGCATTAGACCTCACCAGTCCACTGTACATTTCTAAATTTGGTATAATCTGCTTTATTTTCCTCATTCAGTGCATGAGAATTAATCAAGTGGAATATATTTTAACATTTTAATCCTGTTACTTGTGCACTTTTGTTCAAACCAGTGAATGTTTGAACTTTGAAGTGCTTGGCTTCATGGATTAAGCAAACCTAATAGGATTTGTTACACATCCTCGTTTAGCTCATTTGAATGTCACATACACTTTAGGGAAATGGCATCATTATGGTTTAATTACATAAATTGTCAGTTAAGTGACGGTCACTGTTGGATATTTGGACATAATTAACTGTGTTTGGCTTGAATGAAAAATGCAAAAGCTAGTTCTACTGACTTTTGAATATATTATTGTTCCCTGTCCCTTGGTTTCAAGCAAGTGAAAATATAACCTATAAAAGAGAATCTATTTGTTAACGTCACCCAAAAACATGTTTGAGCCCTTTAGGACCAGGTGCATCAGGCCATGCCTGCATGGGTGACTTACTGACATGCCCCATATATACATGCCTGGCCAATGAGCTGGAGGACATCTTGAGATCTCCATCCTGCCACCAATCAAACCAGCTTTTGTTATGTGTCAAGCAAGCCATTTGATAAATACCACAACCCACCTCCATCTCATGACAACCAGTCAGATGTAAATATTTTTTTTCTGTGGAATTCTCTCTTCAAAAAGTGAAAAAATAAACAAGTTACCAAAAAAAAAAAAACTATTTTGTAATACAATATCATTGTTTAGGAGATTCTTTTATTTCCTCCTGTTACATGAAACCCCTTACCGCCGCCATTCCCTGAGGAAGTCTTACTGTATATTCTCCCTGCATTCAAGACCATTGTTTGTGCTTTAAATTGATAAGTGAATCAAAGGGGTATTACAGCATTATTTATTAATTTAGCATTGTGACGCAGAGAAACAAGAGCAGATCAAAAAACTGAAATTAATCACAATGACTTTATGCGGACAACAAAGGGCTAAAGTGCTGAGTGGAATACAAATGCACAGAGTGTTTGACAGGAGGTGAAACAGCCATGTTGAGGCTCTGTGGACCTTTATGCTAATGACCTACAGTAAGCTTGTGGGAAACTGGAAACTGCACAGCTTGGTATTGTAGAAGGAAAAGCGTTTACTATTTTTCAATGAAACACCTCCACTAGTCAGATCAGATTCGGCGCTGTGGTGGGGCATTCCGCCATGCCATCCCTAGCGGTCATTGATGCCCCTCCTACCACAGGCCATGGCGTGGCCCAAAAAAAATATCCTTTTTAGTTATTCTTTTAATATTAAATGTATAAACTGTAACTTAAATGAAATAAAATTAAATGAACGGGGAAAACGCATAATTTTGGTTGTTCATGACATGTTACTAAGCTTGGTCATCATTGGTCAATGCTTATTGGTCGCTGAGTAAGCTTGTTACATTTGATTTGCAGCACGCAAAATCCATTTTAAGTTGTTGTTGGAATCGAAAAGAACAGTTTGTCCATCTATATCATAGACAGTTCTACCAGAAAGACTAGGGAGAATAATACTGTAACAATTAACCATTTATTTACAGCCCAGCAAGCAATATATAGAAAGTTCTTTGGTGTAGGCCCCGTCCGTAGCTCGCAATCTGAGAGTACGGAATCTGCATTTTCTGCCTGAAGACGAAGGCAGGGGCGCAGCTGAACCCCTGTGAGGTACGGGAAGGGACATACTGGTGGTGGTGGGGTGGGGACGCACTGAGACGAGAGAGGTATCAACTCGTCTTAGTTAAGGGAATAACAGTTTAATATGAAAAAACGGTGGAGTGTTCCTTTAACAAAAAGGAAACCGCTTAAAATCACTTAAAACAGATGTGATAGCTGATTCGAATGAGTGATGTTCCATGGCGGCATCCATCTTTGTAATGTACGAAATCTGCTTCACACAGTTGCTGCGCTGTCATCATCATGTAAAGCCCCCCCTAACGTTTCTGATTGGTGCCACGATTTTGGCGGACTGGAAATGGGCTTGAATGAGCTCTTTGCCAGACTAACTTGCAGAGCAAATCTAAATTTGCCGGAAGTTGTCTGGGTTTTCCCAGGCTATAGGAATACACTACTTGGGTGTAAATTGGGAATCACTATTTTTTTGTTTCAAATAGAGATCACAATTCTACAATGATTCTGAACAGACAACTTAACAAAACATAATTTACTACAGGTTCTGACAAAATTCTAATTTATGCAGTCTATTTAAAACATATTTAATTAATTTGATTTTTTTTAAAAGTCGGTTTGAATGAATGATTCAATGATTCAATGAATCATAAAGACTTTACTTGTTTCATTGCTGAATGAATCAGTGTTTTTTAAACAAATCTCTTGAATTTCAATTTCGATTCAATGACGAATAAATTTTTTAAGTCACTTGTCACCACCTACAGGTGTAATGATGTAATTGATACAATCTTTAGAAATCATAATAATGTAGTTACATGCAAAAGTTGAATTACTCTATTTTGATCGCTACTGTGATAAAAATTATACTGTGTGTGGTTGAAAAGACAGTTTGTGAAGCTGTTTCATACCTATACATGACAACTGCTCTCTGCAAATTGACAGAGCCACAGCAAATTTGAATGTTCGCTCTGATTGTACTTTTTTCTAAAGGTTTAACAAACATAGTCAAATCACTGTCATTTAGGAATGAGATCACGTGGGTGTTTGAATTGAGATCATGATTTTTTAATGAATAATTGAACGATTAATTGAAAAAGACCAAATGTCTATGTATCTGTAGAATGGTTTGAGTGTGTGTGTGATTCATTATCAGTAAATACTGTTTACTGCAAGCTGTAGAAGGAGAGGAGTGGACAGATAGCAAGGCTTGGAGTGTCTCACACAGGTCCAGCTATCAGCATTCATCTCATCCTAATTTCACTGGCCCACTCCAGATCTGCGTGGAGAGGAGACTCATGGTCAGCTGCGATTAGACTCTCAGCAACTGATGGCCACCACACACACACACACACACACACACACACACACATGCACACGCACGCGCACGCGTACACACACGCACACACACACACACACACACACACACACACACACAATACAATACCACATTACAAGAGGCCAGTATTCTACAGCACAGAGGGAAAAAAGGTGTGTTTATGCATCCATAATCCTACTTAAGTACTATACTTGAGATTACATTTGAAATTTCTAACACTATGTCTACACTGGATGAGAGTGAAGTGTCACAACATGTCAAAAGTAAATCGTTCCCATTACAATATAAATTATGGCACTGTCTACACTGCAAGCGTCCACTGGATGTTTACACTTCAGCTGATGGACACATTGTATTTCTGATGTACTGCAGAGCTATCCAAGCCATTTATTATTTCCCATTTATGTGAAACCATTTGCTTATAAGTACACAGTTTCTTAAAGCATCTTTGCAAATAGACTGCAATGGATTTTATTAATTATTTAAATGACTACTGACTGATAAAATACCAGCTTGTGATGTTTCTCATCTCTGGCCTTCTACATGATATTATATAATGAAAGTAAAGTAAAGTAAAGTACATTTCCATTGAAAATGATTGATTGAGGATACATTAATTGTCATTACCAAACTCTAGCACTGAACTTCACAGCTATTTGGACTGTGTTTTTGAACAAAGGCTGTTGTGGCACGACATGTCATCGGTCGCTTCCAGTGTAGATGTGGTGTAACACTCCCAGATACTTGACAACATGAGCCTGGGTTTTACAGTTTAAGCAGATCTGCTCAGTGGACGTGAAAGGATCAGAAAGGATATCAGAGAGCAGTGTTGCTTTAACACTTTTCACAAGAAATACAGGTTGTAGGTCATGCAAAATATTGCAAATGGCTGCCATGTGTCATAAATCCTCGACTTTAGATTTGTGTGGACTTATGACAACAAGGGTCCAGACACAACTAAATCAAACAGACAGCGGTGGCACCGTGTGTGAGTAAGGGGGGGAAAAAAAGGGATGTAATTATACAGGCTGAGCAGATGTGTGTTGGTATATACTTTTTGGTTTGGGCATACACTGACAACTAGAAATATACACCATATTGACAGAATATAAAATATAAACCCCTTCACATGTACACTAACTGTTCCACAAAATTTTGGAGTTCGTAAGATTTTTGTATATTTTTTAAAGAAGTCTCTTAAGCTCAACAAGGCTGCATTTATTTGATCAAAATTACAGTAAACAGTAAAAACAGTAATAGTGTAAATGTATTTGTGTGTGTGATGGTAAAGCTGAATATTCAGCAGCCATTACTCCAGTCTTTAGTGTCATGTGATCCTTCAGCTTTTTTTTTTCAGGATTCTTTGATGAACAGAAAGTTCAAAAGAACATAATTTATTTGTAATAGAAATATTTTGTAACATTATAAATGTCTTTACTGTCACTTTCGAGCAAATAAATGTGTCCTTGCTACTACTTTCTTAAAGGGTACCCCGACTAGTGTGGCATGTTGGCCTTATAAGATTAACGTGGGCGTCAGCTATAAAAAGGTGATACAAAAACACTCCAAATGTTTTTGATTTTATTAAAAAAAGACAAAAATCCGATCACTCGTAGGCCGCCATAGTTATTTACGTCGCAATGCATTCTGGGTAGTGACGTGTAAAGGTTGTAGCTAGCCAAGTTTTGACAGTAGCGAGATGAACACGTCTGCCGTTCAGCCTTTTCAGTTTGAACCCGAGCGCACCGTAGGGTTAAATCAAGAGAATAACGCGGAAAACTATAGGCCTACTCAAGAGTTACATGAAAATGAAGATTATCAGAGAGTTGAGGAAGCTATAGTGGGGCAAAATAGATGGTGTCTGCGGCAGTTTGCCAATGCCAAGCGAGAACGAGAGCGTTTGCTGTAGAGCTCCACTTTTTGTCAGCAGCTGTCCTGGGTAGGCTAAGTATAGATCAGACGATCGTACTATCGGTATAAATAATTTAATAAGTCATACTGCCGTCGTTTGCTTTATTTTCCCTAAGCAGTCACTATGTTGAACGCATAGAAATACCCTCTCGGACCTTGTTCAAAATCCTGCCGCGCCACACAGCACCATTTACATAGTTTTATATTAAATTTACATTTATTTGTCTCAAATCGTTGTTAATGAATATACTGACTGACTTCACCCTGCGCAGCAATATACGTTTAGTTTTACATTCATTTACAGAAATAAGGTTGAATGAAAATTGCTGATGTTACCGGATTTTGAGCAAGTTAACGGACGCTCTGAGGTAAAGTGAATTCAGACTGCAGACTAATAAGCAACGATTGTATTTAATTGTACAGTACAATCATAACATAGTACTACAGACATGATCTTAATTCATAATGTCCTTAAACATAACAATATTGCTGGCCATAAACTGACAAAGTGCGCGTCCGGTGTGCGATACCTCGAGTTGTCAGAGACGCGGCGCGGCACTGCGCTTCTCGTCCGGACCGGTGTGCCCTTTTACACTGAACAAAGTCAACACTATTCTGCTCATCTACCTCATGTACATTTTCAATCTTACAATTAAAACATTAATAATTACCATTGCACTAAATTGCCGTGCACCACATATTTAAAATCTTAAATCTCAGACTATACTGACTATACTAATCTCTTTACAGCAAACGCGGTCATTCTCGCTTGGCATTGGCAAGCAGTTGCCGCACAGACACCGCGTTATTCTCCTGATTTAAGCCTACGGTGCGCTCGGGTTCAAACTGAAAAGGCTGAACGGCAGACGTGTTCATCTCACTACTGTCAAAACTTAGCTAGCTAGTAGCCGGTACGTTGGAAAAACAATAAACGAAGCGGCTACAGCGGCTAGGCTCAACCGACTACAACCTTTACACGTCACTACCCAGAATGCATTGAGACGTAAATAACTATGGCGGCCTACGAGTGAACGAATTTTCGGCTTTTTTAAATAAAACTAAAACCATTTGGAGTGTTTTTGTATCACCTTTTTATAGCTGACGCCCACGTTATCTTATAAGGCCAACATGCCACACTAGTCGGGGTACCCTTTAAAGAGGCTATATGCGTTTTTCTGAAATTTAAACTCGCGACTGACACCTGTGGCCAAAAAACAGAACTGCTCTTCCTTTCTGCTCGCTCTCGCAGCGCGCTCGTACGTGCACACTTCACAAGTCATCTGCTGCAAGGAGGTCAACATTATGTTTACAGAGGTAAGAACAGTCAAATACATATATTCCATTGCACTGCTTGCGAGTGTAGGCTACTTGCTGACTAGCGGTGGTGGCAGAGTGATCTGAAACGTTTAACAGCTTGACGTCACATCCGCAGACAGTGCGGGAAAAATCCGACCCGACAGAAAATAGGAAAAATAGGATACAGGCTTATAGGTGCACCCACTGTGAGCAGACAAGATGTCAGTATGCTCAACAGGAGATGTTTGAGTCATAAATGGTAAAATAAAAAGGCTATTGTTACGTTTATTTTGGGGAAAAAGCTGCATATAGCCCCTTTAAGTAATCCTCTGAAAGAAGAATTATTTTCCTTCATCTTACTCACTAAATGGTAGTACTACGTTAAACGTACAGCATCCAAATCTGTATGAATCTGGGTTAAGAAATAGCATTCAATACTCAATACTCAAAAAATCCTCAGCATAATGTATCACTATTTTATTTATTTATTTCATTTTTAAAATAAATAAATAAATAAATAAAAACTGTCAAAGAAACAACTATAAATTGGCAAATGTATTAATTTATTTATGTATAAATCTAAATAAAAGTGACATGATTAAACAATAATATTTTGACAGTTTCAGTGTGTACAAAAGTGTGTGCTAGAATTACACATTATTGATCTTAATTATCAAAATGTTTTGACAACGTTATATGAACTGGGAATCTAATGCAAGTGTGACCTTTGCTTTTTATTCGGCCCGGTTTGTCCCACCCTTCATTAGCCCACACACTCGAAATGTGGATTATATCCGACTTTATTTTCCTGCACACAGAGCAGTGAAAGAGAGAAGATGGTAAATCGTAATGTTGTTTAAAGCTCCACCCACAGCAGGTCTCTTTAACTCTGCTGCTCTCAATATCACAGTAAACATTACTCATTCCCATTATATTGTACTTAAAACAGTAAACAAAAATAAAACAAATCTGAAATGTAATAATCTCTCCAGGAAAATTACAGACTTTGTAAACAATTCAATGCTGCTTTCCCTTCTTAAACTTTTGGTTTATGGTCGTATAAAACTGATTACACAGCTTACATCATGCATTTTATATTACTCTTAAATGTATGAAATTAATGGAAATAACATCTGGTGTTTTTAGTAAAACCATGAATTAAGTAGCTACTTTATAAAACACAGTTCGTACCAAAATATTTCTTAACAATACAGAAAATACACCTTCATGAACAGTAAATTCTTAAACAATATATGATTAAAAAAACACAGAGCAGTGAAAGAGAGATATGGTAAATCGTAAAGTTGTTTAAAGCTCCATCTATTCAAAATACATTTCACTTTGTTAGAAAGCACATGGAAAATATGACGCAGTTAGAAAGATTGTTTCCCATTATTGCAGGATTTACTTAAAGAACCCTCAACCTATAATATTTATCTCTTTACACGAGTGAAACTAGTGAAACGTGCCAGTTTTGGAAACGTACGTGTTATTATGAATGCATCTGTGTGTGTCCGCATATGTAAATGTGTTGGTGTGTATGTGTGGGTGAGCGCCCACAATCTCCAGAGAAGGGAGATTCAACTTTCATTGCAGCACTTTAATTGTGCTTTAATATTAAAGGATGTGAGATAAACAAAGTGCAGCAATCTCTTCCTGTGGTAACAGACACACCAGGGGAGGCAGCTTAACAGCAGATTGGTACTAATGGAGAATAACCGTAAGTCCCTCCTATTCTTCATGCGCAGGACATTCACTGGTCTCTTTCAGGGGACTTTGGGAGATGTGATGTGTGTTTGAATGGTAAGCAGCAATCATGTTAACCCAAAATACTCTGAACCCTGAAAAAAAAAAAATTAAAAAAAAAGAATAGCCTTAGTATCGTCTTCATCAAAAATGAATACACACACAATCCTAACACCCCCGTAGAAGCACACTGGGTTTCGCAATTTGCAAAATAGAACAACATCTCAAGAGATAATATAATCTAATAGTATTATATACTTATATAAAAGCCAAGACACAGGCTGCCACCTGAACACAGCAAATACCCTTCCTTAATTAAAAAGTAAATATGCTTATAATTTAGTTATTTAATAGCCTATTTTAACGTGTTATTTTGTATATAAATTAATAAATCAAATCAAACTTCCTAATGCCATATTTGCGAATCTGCATTTTTGTGGATAATGGCCTATGGCATACTTGTTGCCTGATGGGGTGTATTCCAGAAAGCAGGTTATGTGACATATGGGTAAGTAAGCGGATAACCTTAACTTTCGGTTCTAAAAATGGAGGTAACTTCAACTTTCCACGCCAGTGTAAAATAAGATGCAAAGAGTCGCTGACACGAGAGACTGGTTTAGTCAAGCCTTTAATGGCCGAAGAGGAAAACAACACACCAAGAACCCCACGCGCATCCGCCGCTTGGGTCAGAACATAAACACTCAACGTCACAGAACACGTAACGATCCACGTTACACTCCACATACTGGCGCTGAACATAACCTGCTCACTGTAAAAAATAATCCTGTAAAAAAACGGTAAACTACTGGCAGCTGTGGTTGCCAGCATCATACGGTAAAAATATGGCATGTTACTGTTTTTGAGATTAACAGCTAAATACCGTTTTGTCAGCTACAACTATATGCTGTTAAATTACAGTTTTATACTGTAGCTGACAAAACGGTATGTAGCTGTTAATTTCAAAAACAGTAACACACCATATGTTTACGGTATGATGCTGGCAACCACAGCTGCCAGTAGTTTACTGTTTTTTCACAGGATTATTTTTTACAGTGTGGAGCAGCTTCTGTTCCAGGGGTAGTTTACTCCAGTGAGTGTGACAAATTGTGCACAATATCATATATAGTTATATCAATATATAAAGCACTATTAAAACAAGGTAATGTTTATTTATTATAATATATACATTGCTGATCTGCATTCAGATCTTTTTTTTTTGTTTGTTTGTTTTTGCAAATGTTTTTGCAACTGTTTTTGTTTTGCAACTCAATGCTATAACGTATTTCTATAATAATTTATTTTATTATTCTTACTCAAAGTAAGAAAGTGTGATCCTCTGTCATTAAGTACATGATACTCAGTCTTTTTTCTTTAACCAAAGTCGGCAAGTGTGTGACGCCTAGAATTTAAAAGATTTGTTAAGATTTTAAAAGTTGTGTAGTGTATTTCAAACTTTAAATAACATGTGATTGATTATTTTGGAACCATACGAAAATGACGTTCTGCATTTACTAGCTTTTCACCCGCATCTAACAGCAGGAACCAATCGCTAAAGCTGAACAGAAAAACCTTGACGACTTGTAGGGAACAAGCATCAAGATGTTTCAAAATACAAGATATACAGTATTAAAAACAGAAAACAAGACAATGTGACCTTACATAGTTACTGGTGAAACAATCATGATTGCTCCCATAAATCTATAAAGCCATTACAGAGGACTAGCTCTGATCGAATTTTAATGCACCTTGAGAACATCGGCTTCTGAATCTCTTACAAAAAAGTACAATGACTTTCATCAAATATTCCTAAAATGGATGTATTTGGTGTAAATCCGAGCCCTGAGAAAGTGCCATGCTTGATTGATTGACTTCTGACGTAGATGCAGTTACTGGGAGTGAGTCTTGTTTCCTTTAATACACTTTTTGGAGTTCGGTCAAAAATGTTCTTAGGAGTCTAAATTTCATTGTACAAAGTACTGGAATGTTGAGCTGACCTTAATTTACATCATTAAATGTATCTTTAATCCAAAGACTGTGACTCAACACCCAAAAAAATAGATAGAATCCATGTTCTAAAAGTGTTGAGCACTTTAAAAGCACTTTACCAGATAGAGAGAGTGAGTGAAGTTGATTAAAGCAAGCTAAGATGCTAATATGTGATTTCAGAAGAAATTATTTAAATTCAATTTACAGTCGGCCCCTTTCCAGGAAAGCCATTAAAGATTGTTTTCTCTGCTTGTCCTCGTCTGATTGTCACGAGGGAAGTGACATCTTGTCTGCGGGAACTCTGGCAGTAAACAAATCAACACCTCAGCAGACAGGATTAACAAGGTTTTGACTTGATCAGAGCAAGACTCTAGATGATTCTCTCCAAGATGAATGTGTTAAATAAACTGACTGGGTTTGTTCAGGCTGAGTCAAACTAGGATAAGTTTACGTGACTACTGTATATATTTTTTGCAGTTAGATAAAAAAATCTCTGTTATTGTCAGATGTTAATCTTGAGATTACACATTGAAGTTAAAGTATTCGAAGACAGGTATGTCATATAATGAGGTATGTTATCTTACAGCAGTCTGACAGCAAGATCCAGATGTTTTATCTTTTCACAACCTCAGTTATGTCAAGTGTCTCTTATATATCTCTTTTTCATTTTCATACATGTCATATAGTGCAATATCTCATATTTGTAGTCATTTGTAGTGCTTTGCATAATATTGTTCCACAGAAACCTTATAGTGTTTAATGTATTGGAAACCAGATTTATCTGTGGAAGCCCACCTGTTCAGGGTGATTCATGTTTAAACATAATGCTTTTAATTGCAGGGAATTTAATTGCTTTCCTAATATGATAAATTAGAGGGTGAAGTAAAGACAAATTGAATAAAATGTAAATACTCTTAAATAAAAGTGTGTGAAGCAAATAACAAGCCAATATTTATTTATAAGATGATAATAAAAGGACTCCCTGGAAGAAGAGATTTTTATCTCAATGGGACTATCCTGGTAAAATAAAGGATAAATAAATAAATAAATAAAAAATAATATTTAATGTGCTCCAAATAAGCGTATTAGAATGATTTCTGGCTTTCTGAAGACTGGAGAAATTATGCTGAAAATTCAGGTTTGCCATCACAGGAATATACACTCACCGGCCACTTTATTAGGTACCCCATGCTAGTAACGGGTTGGACCCCCTTTTGCCTTCAGAACTGCCTCAATTCTTCGTGGCATAGATTCAACAAGGTGCTGGAAGCATTCCTCAGGGAGTTTGGTCCATATTGACATGATGGCATCACACAGTTGCCGCAGATTTGTTGGCTACACATCCATGATGCGAATCTCCCGTTCCACCACATCCCAAAGATGCTCTATTGGATTGAGATCTGGTGACTGTGGAGGCCATTTGAGTACAGCGAACTCATTGTCATATTCAAGAAACCAGTCTGAGATGATTCCAGCTTTATGACATGGCGCATTATCCTGCTGAAAGTAGCCATCAGAAGTTGGGTACATTGTGGTCATAAAGGGATGGACATGGTCAGCAACAATACTCAGGTAGGCTGTGGCGTTGCAACGATGCTCAATTGGTACCAAGGGGCCCAAAGAGTGCCAAGAAAATATTCCCCACACCATGACACCACCACCACCAGCCTGAACCGTTGATACAAGGCAGGATGGATCCATGCTTTCATGTTGTAGACGCCAAATTCTGACCCTACCATCCGAATGTCGCAGCAGAAATCGAGACTCATCAGACCAGGCAACGTTTTTCCAATCTTCTATTGTCCAATTTCGATGAGCTTGTGCAAATTGGAGCCTCAGTTTCCTGTTCTTAGCTGAAAGGAGTGGCACCCGGTGTGGTCTTCTGCTGCTGTAGCCCATCTGCCTCAAAGTTCGACGTACTGTGCGTTCAGAGATGCTCTTCTGCCCACCTTGGTTGTAACGGGTTGTTATTTGAGTCACTGTTGCCCTTCTATCAGCTCGAACCAGTCTGGCCATTCTCCTCTGACCTCTGGCATCAACAAGGCATTTCCGCCCACAGAACTGCCGCTCACTGGATGTTTTTTCTTTTTCGGACCATTCTCTGTAAACCCTAGAGATGGTTGTGCGTGAAAATCCCAGTAGATTAGCAGTTTCTGAAATACTCAGACCAGCCCTTCTGGCACCAACAATCATGCCACGTTCAAAGTCACTCAAATCACCTTTCTTCCCCATACTGATGCTCGGTTTGAACTGCAGGAGATTGTCTTGACCATGTCTACATGCCTAAATGCACTGAGTTGCCGCCATGTGATTGGCTGCTTAGAAATTAAGTGTTAACGAGCAGTTGGACAGGTGTACCTAATAAAGTGGCCGGTGAGTGTATATATATATATATATATATATATATATATATATTTATTATTATTATATATATATTTAAATATATGACTCATTTAAATTGTAATAATGTTTCACAATATGGGTTTTTACTGTAATTTTGCTCATTTTTAAGCACAAGAGAACATCTTTCAAAAACATTAAAATCTTACCGATCCCCAACTTTTATAGCCTATATATATTTACCATACACACAAGCATTAAATGTAATCCAGCTACAGAATATTTTAATAGGCCTACACATTGTTCAGTTAAATATAAATGACATGCAGCATTCTCCCAGAAATTTACCTCAAAACACACACATTTACATGGAATAAACTGCAGCAGCTTGTTTGCAATATTACCTAACATTGTTTGCATTATTTGTTTTCATCTCCCTCTTATAAACAATCTATATGTATTTCATGAACTTTAAATAAAGAGTATTTATACATTTGATTATTTTACTTCACCTTCTCATTCTTAGAGTCAGGAAAGCAATTCAATTCCTTGCAATTAAAAGCGCCCCCAGTGATGGACATGACCTTTTGGAATTTCTGAATTTCTGAAGGCAGAGTTTATGTCTGTCAAGGGTTGTCTAATGAAATACAGCTAGCAATTACCTTTGCATTTCTTTTTTTCTTCATTCTTTTTCTTTCTTTCTTTCTTTCTTTCTTTCTTTCTTTCTTTCTTTCTTTCTTTCTTTCTTTCTTTCTTTCTTTCTTTCTTTCTTTCTTTCTTTCTCCATTTTCCAGTCAGGAGGGCAGGTGAAACTGAGGGGTCACATTGCATGAATGTAGCTTTAAATAATTCACATGCAGGCCTGTGGGTTACCATACCCTGGGGCAGAGGAGGCTTGGCTGTTTGAAGTGCTATCATATGGCAATATTTGTTGTCTCAAAAGTAACCTTGTCTTGATTAAGGCATGGGTCTAAATGGCAGATTGATTGACTTTTCAGCATATAGAAATCATGACTTTAAAGTCCAATAGAGGTGGACTGAACTTAATAATTTTACTGAAAAACTACTGAAGCAAGTCCATCAGATTAGCATGTGAATCACTTTAACGTGAAAACCATCAGCAATTATTCGCACAACGGAAACAGATGTTTCCACTAAATACACTGTGCTTTACAGAACTTTACAGAACATCGCAGTTATAAACCTCTGTCTGGTCTGAGGAAAGTGAAAATATGTCAGACTCTGTGGTGTGGTAAAAAAGCAATTGTACTGCAATCCATATCTCTCACTGACTATAATTGCTCCCTTGAGTCTCATACTCACACAAGTATGTGAGAACATGTGGTCAGTGAGCCCTGGATGCACCATATTACCATGAAAACGACTCAGATCAAAAGAGTCATCATCCAATAGCACATGAAAAAGGACTTGACATGTGGTCTCAAGTTATAACACATACATCAGGGTCATAAACTTTCAATGTTTACCATAGAACACGAGTCCCAGCGTTCAAATACAGTACGTTGTGCATTTACGTTGTACATTTCACTAGTAAACATCCATACTTAACGTCAAAGGCGTACTGTAGTTGATCACTTGTCTCCCTGCAATTACAATGGATAAAAAATTACAACTAAATTAAATTGAAATTACTGAAAGCTTAATTAAAAAATATGCAAAAGCAACATTACAATTTTAGAAATATCCATGATTAGAGCTGTGTATTTTACGATAACTTTGTGTAAAGAACAGATTATGTTCAAAAAGTTTTTACATTCATAAGAGAAATGGTGTCTTATTCATGAACAAATTATTATTTTGAGTTTCTTTTCAGTAGATCATTTCACAAACCTATAATATACAGGCTATTTTTGCTGCCTCCCCTAGTGCCTCCCTTGATATAAAACATACAATACACTTCAAATGCGTATTCATATTTGTAAAAATGCTCTACTTTAAGCAATCGTTCTCCCCTCTGTCATGTTTACAGTTTACGGTCTGCCCAACTTGAGGAACTTGGGTATCAAAAGCCTTGAGAGGGAGTTCATGTCTAATTTTTTAACTAGGAAACTCGTATTTTTGTTACACTTGAAGGCAGAATTCTTTCAGAGCTTGAAAGCCTCAGTGCCCATTTATTGTAGATGTAAGGAAAGGAGCTATCAGTGCAATTCTTCAAATTTCTCTTTATTTGTTCCACAGAATGAATGTCATATGGTTTTGAAACGCCATGAAGGTGAATAAATAATGACAGAACTTTCATTTTTTGCTGTAAATAAGTAATTCTTTAACAAAGTGCTTTAATGTTCAAGGTTTGGGAGTCAGTATACCGAAGACAGCCTAATATTTGACATGTTTCGCTGTATTGTTTAAAGCTAACTGAAGCTGCAGGGAACCTTTCCGTCCCATGTTGTATGATGTCAGTTTCACAGCATGGCTCAAATGCATCTGTCTCCAAAAATAATACTTCCAGTTATAGTAGTTTATAGTTGCAACTGCAGTTCAGGCATCTGTACGGCATGTGGTGGATGTCATGTGTCACATGCCTTAAAAGTTTTTTAAGAGTACTTTTTAAACTATCCTTTAAAAACATAAAAGAAGCACTCTTATTTTGAACATATAAGCACATCTAAAATGTAAAGATTTATTAAAATTATGTTTAAATACATGACACACAAGTTTCAATAGAAATAATATTGTAGTAGTATATATTAATTAATCATACACTCTTAAAAATAAATTTTCTTTATTGGCATCTATGGTTCCATAAAGAACCTTTAACATCCAAGGAACCTTTCAATTGCACAATTTATTTATTTTTTATAGAAAGTTCCTTAGATTATTATATGGTTCTTAACACTAAGAAAAAAATATATATTTTAGGAACTGTTCTGTGAAAGGTCTTTGGTGAACCTATTTTTTTTTTATGTCATTGCTTAATTACAATGCAAATGCTTGTCAGTACATTCAACAGTACACTTGCAAAGACAATATTTTATGAAATTAAACTAAAAAAGTCCTACTTGGGTCAAAAAAAGCATTCTGAAGCTTCAATTTAAGCTATAAAACATTTTAATTTAAATCCATTTAACATACAATTAAGGATTACATTCAGTCCACACATAAGTATATTCATTAAACGATATTATTGCCATAAAAAGCTTTTCTAAGGGTAGTAAAAAGCATTTTATTCTGCATTACAAAAATGTAACAATTAGAATAACCTCTATATTTCAACTCTCATCCAATGTGTTCTTGTTTGTGGGTTGGTAGGTTTTAATTTTAGGGTAAATTAATAACTATAGATTTTTGTCATTTTCCTAAACCCAGCTCCTCAGCTGGGGCCAAGAGGACAGAATATTCGATGAGCCAACATAAACGTGAGCAATCGCTTCGCTACAAGCCAGAGGAATGCACGTGAGTCCTCCGACCACCTGGGAAATCATCTTCAGGCATCTATGGACTCTCTCGCTCCAGTGCTTCATCTGAAGCAGGCAAGGCCAAGCAGTTACAGGCAGGCCTCAGAGTGCACATTAGGACGACAAGACTGAGAGAGCTGCAGTGCGGTCGCCCGCTCGCTCACTCACTGAAGGTGAATGCATATTCATGTGCTGTTGCCAGGATCAGGAAGTTGAGGAGTGGAGGTTGGGAGCCTCATTGGAGGGGCTGGGAGCCAGCATAGTGGCAGTCGTCAGGAGCGAAGCTTGTCTCTAGATGGATATCACAGTGATGAAAGATGAAGTGCACGCAGCCATCCGAAACTAACAGACAGGCTGAGCGCGGAGCATAAAGCTGCCAATGCATCCCGAACCTTTCGCAAACACACACACACACACACACACACACACACACACACACACACACACACACACACACACATGTTGGTGCAACAGCATTATGAGGACTCTCCATAGGTGTAATGGTTTTTATACTGTACAAACTATATATTCTATCCCCTTACACTGCCCCTGTCCCTAAACCTACCCATCACACGAGACATGCTGCATTTTAAATTTTTTAATAAAACATTGTTTTTTATGTTTTTTAAGCCATTTGATTTATGAGGACTTTTGAAGTGTCCTCATAAACCACCCATAAGTTGTAATACCAGTGTAATACACATGTCATTATACAAATTTGTGTCCTCATAAATCACATAAACCAACCCACACACACACACACACACACACACACACACACGCCCATAAACACACTTGAACTGTTTTCTCTCTTTTTTTGGCCTCACCACCACCCACACACTCTCAACTAACTTAAAAGTTCAGCTCAAATTCAGCTCATTTGCTCCTTCATCAAAATCAGAGGCAGACATGTTAATGAGCAGAAACCAGACCCAATGTTTATTAATCATCTCTCTGCAGACCCTCTCAACCACAATCTGCCTGATGACCCTCTATTCAGCTTACTATTATATTTAAAGGTTATTTCATTTTACAGTCTCCAGTGATTGCGGTGCGAGAATGCAATATCATGATGAAAAGCCTTTGAAATTCATCACATACTTTAAAAACGAGTAAAGTTTCCTTCATAAGTGGAACAATTGTTGTGAAGGTTTGTTACATTTCCCTTTTTCGTAATGTTTAGTTTCTCATAACATCTCTGCTCAAAATGTGTGCTGGTCTTCATTGGTTTAAGATGGTTTAGATTGTCTACCAGTCCAACCAAGTTGGTCTTGGGCTGATCTTAGCTTTTTTTTTTTAACTGGTCTAGCTAGTATTCCAGCCTGGCCAAGCTGGTCTTCAGCTGATCTTAGCTGGTTTAGTAGTATCCCAGCCTGGCTAAGCTGATCTTAAGCTGATCTTAACTGTTTAAACTAGTCTAGCTAAAATCCTAGCCTGGTCAAACTGCTTTTTTGCTTGTCTTAGCCTTTTTAGACTGGAATAGTTAGTCTAGTTAGCATGTCTGGTCCTGCTGGTTTTCAGCCTAACTGATTTAAAGTGGTCTTAGCTGGTTTAGCTAGTATCCCAGCCTGGCTAAGCTGATCTTGAGCTGATCTTAACTGTTTAAACTAGTCTAGCTAAAATCCTAGCCTGGCCAAGCTGGTCTTCAGCTGATCTTAGCTGGTTTAGCTAGTATCCCAGCCTGGCTAATAAGCTGATCTTAAGCCGATCTTAACTGTTTAAACTAGTCTAGCTAAAATCCTAGCCTGGTCAAACTGCTTTTTTGCTTGTCTTAGCCTTTTTAGACTGGAATAGTTAGTCTAGTTAGCATGTCTGGTCCTGCTGGTTTTCAGCCTGGCTGATTTAAAGTGGTCTTAGCTGGTCTCCCAGCCTGACCAAGCTGGTCTTTAGTTGATCTTAGTTGTTGTAAATTGGTCTAGCTAGCCTCCCGGCCTGATCAATCAAATGCCCAAAAGTTTAGACTGGTTTGAACAGTTTTTTGGGGGGCAGGGATACATTACATATTTTTATGACACATCTTTAGCAGACTCTAGTTGACCTTATTGAATCGATACATTTTTAAACTACCCCTCTTAATCCCCCATCTCCTACAGTTCAAGGGCAAAAGCGTTTGAATTTTTTTTACACTGCGTTATCGTTCCTGAAGGATAAAGAAGCAAATAACGACTAGCCAACCTGATCACACTAAATATGTGTCTATATCACATAATGTGTTTATCGTGTTATTTATACGCGAAAATGAGTTTTTACGTGCATATGATACGCATGGGTTGTTAAGGGTAGGTTTAGGAGTTGTGTGGGGTACGTATGTATTATACGTTTGGGTAGAATTAGTGGTGTTGGGTGCGTGTGTATTACACGCAATAAAGTGCGTATCAAATGCACGCGAAAACTGCGTATCATATGCACGTAAAAACTCTTTTTCGCGTATAAATAACACGATAAACACACTACGTGACATAGACACGTATTTACGTGAGAATAGGCTGGACTAGCACATGAGTAGCCTGCCTGGGTTACATGTGAAAACTCACACGCACACACACACACACACACACATAGACCACAAATCTGCCTATAGCTCAAGGTGAGAATCCGGAAATTCATCCTTGACCCCCACATCTTCTGTTTTTTAAGAAAATTGTGCTTCCAGGACACGCACGCTGGGGAAGATGCAGTAATTTGATTCACTGTGGCTAAGGGATGTAATCTTAATTAATTTCACTATGTTATTTAATTAAAACCTGTGCATGAGTGAAATAAATCTGCTGATGGTAATTATTTGCAAATGATCTTGCAAGTAGATTCAGAAAGGCCCAGATGATATGAAAATCATGAGGAGGCTATTGCCAAACACGTCTCTCACAGGTTAGCGCAGTTGTGTTTGTTTTCTGTCTGAGGTATCATAACAGCACAATCCTCCCTCATAAAAAACAAATAAGACATGTAATACTACTGTGTATATTTATATATACTTTTATATATATATACATTGACAGGGTTTGAAATTATGCTGCCAGACGCTGCCAAATCATTAGCCAATTTATTTGGTTACTTATTATGTTTACTCAGTTGGCTGAGGAAGTTCGTGTAAGCCAGATCTGCGCAAGCATTTGGTTAACAGAAAAGACATGTGACTGTGATAATCTGGTTTATTTATTTTTTGGCTAGTAGAAGTTCTGAATGGCCAGTACAATTTAGTAGCCAAATTAGCCATTGAGAGTGATGTTGTGTATATATATATATATATATATATATATATATATATATATATATAACTAATAAAATGTCACCTAAAAAAGACACAGAAGGGAAACCAAACAATATTTAAATACAACTTCATGCTGAGGAAGAAAAAACATTGATTTAATTTCCCCATCTCACTTAATTACCACCTTTATGAGTGCTCAAACTCTGCTCAATTACCTCACCCACTAACCTGGAGATCAACCAATCACACTGCCCCGTCAAGCCCTGATCATCAGAACCTGCACACAGAACATTAGCTCAATGTTTTAATAAAGCATTGCTCAAAACACCCGCAGGCTGCTTTGAATGTCCTGTCTATTTCTACCTTTATATTTGAAGATTCAAACACACATATTTTCTTCTTGTCAGAAGCCTACAGTTATAATTGTGTACGGCAGGTTAGTGTATCGCATTTGATTTGTGAAATTGATGTGTGCGCATGCGACTATGAGATTAGATCAAGTCATTCTATTAACGACAGCCCACTGACTAATCAAATATCATGTGAGAGTTTGTGTATATTACATTCTTTAGAAGCAAAGAGGTGTCCCGCAGGCATCGCTCTTCCTCAATTACTGAAAGTTTTAGAGGAAATTACTGGTTTGATAAAATCAGCATTGGTGCAGATGCAGGGTCTTGCTGATTTTCTCTTAGAAGGAGAGCTGAGCTGGTGCATGTTTCTCTTTCTTCTATACATTTGCACTGGATTGCTGCATTTATTATAAGCGGCACACACAAAAACAAAGGGCAGGCAGTCAGAACATATCTGTTCAGATTTTATACTGCAATGACAATATATTTGATTAGTGTGACATTGATTAACTCCTCTGCCTTCATATTTCCATGACTTTGCAAAAGCAGGAAAAGTCGATTCAGCACATTGCATGTATCTGGTGAAGCTCATGGGGAATATAAGGGCTACATTTGTAAACTACGTTAGTTAGAAGTTTCTGGAACGCTACACAAGACTGACCTCAATCTGAAATAGCCAACATTTCTCTCTCGTGGGGTTGAACTGAAAGTGCAGTCTTTCTGTCTGTCTACCTATCAATAAAAAATAAAAATAAAAATATTTTTTGCATTTTATTTTGTTCTGGTGTCATGGAAATGTATTTTAGTTTACTTTGTGGTAGTTTTCATTTCATTTTACAAAAAAAAAAAAAATTCCATTAACGATGATAAGACCGAAGTGAAGCTTGTCGAATTCTCTGTCTCGTTTTCGGTGACCCAACCTGTGTCACATAAACACATCTCTGTAGTTTGCCCATCCGTATAATCACACCAAGCCTGGTCTGAACTCCGTTTGGCCTGAAGATATCACCAAGCTTCCTCTCTCATTGGATCCAATCCATCATGCCTTCAAGTCCTCTGACCTGCTGCTTGGGTCTGCCATTTCATAAACACAACTGGACTTTGTTAAGAGCTGGCTGCTGCAACCAACTCGCTCTGAAACTTGAAGAAGGGAAATTCACCATGAGCTGAATTCCAGCAGCTGGGGACATTTAATTCCTATTTATGTTTCGCCAATTTTCTAAATTCTTGGGATGCATCCAGTGGGATCACTCATCTACAATTTATCATTACAGAATCTTTTTAACCCCTAATTCAGGTTGGTTTGAAGGTGTCTAGTTTTGTTCAGAGAAGCTGTAGGGTCTCGGACTCAACACAATTTTGGCACACAGACGTTTGCTCCCCTGAAACCTTCCACTGGTCCCAGTCAAAAGTGCCATTGCAATCATGATTAATGTTATTTGCCTGACAAACTGAGCAACTACTGGAAATGTGAATGTGCTTCTTTGATTTAAAACAGAGAAGACAGGGTGACAGCGAGAATTAATGACCTGCGGGATTTGGACATTATTTGTTTATGAGAATCGAAATTTTTGACCATGAACTTCATAGAGCTGAGTGATGGTTTGTTTTGAGAAAGTGAAAATGAACAGAGAAGACTGGAAAAAATATTGGGTCAGGTATCAGATTAATATCACAGGAGCTTGAAAACCTATTCGTTATCAGGTTCATGTGCCTCACCACGAGAGGAAAGTTAATCTCGAATCCCTACAGTTTTACACAAAAGCTAATCTTCATCCCAATATCACATATATTGTTTCAAACCATATGGCTGAATGATCTCATACATATTTCACAGCTTCAGTTCAGCATAATTGGTTCATTAGACTTTAACATTACACTGTTGGAATGATGTTTTCACCTTATTCACAAATATGTTTAGAGTGACTACCGCACAAAACTGTGGCACATCGGAGAGTGTTGCAGCACTTAGTTTTAACGTCAGCTTAACTGTCAGTTTGTTGTTGTTTTATCTCAAACTTTAAGATTATTTTCCCACATGTTTATCTATGGACAATTTGAACATCAGTTTAAATGATGGACATGAATTTATTTAGATTTACTTTTTTTTATAACATCCCCAATTAACCCCTTACATCAATATTTTGAGTAAACATGACCAAATTGAAGCCTGCTTATTCAAAGGATAAAAGTTTGTCATTTAACAGACATTGATACTTAAACGTATTAACTTGTATACCAGATGTGGAATGTTTATTGATTCATTTTATTTTTTATCTTAAAATTGTCCTGTAAATGTTAGATTTTTCGAGTCTACAGCTGTTAGAGTGACCAAATATGGTGATAATGCATGATAGTGATTTCACCTTTTAGTGCATTTCTGTGGTTAGAAGGTAGTATTCACCTGTGTTACAATGCTCTCCCCTACTAAAATATACTCAATACACACCACTGCTGGCGTAATTGGGTTAGGAACAGAGAGAGAGTTGTGGGTGTGTCTTGCAGTCAGTCTCTGATTACTCGATTGCCCTGGAGCATACCTATCCCTCCTACACCAATGAGACCCTCTAAGTACTGATCATGAGCAGCTGGTGTAGGGAGGGAGGTTTATAGACATTATCAGGCTGGCTGGCATTTTCTTTCTTGCGTTTCCGTCTGTTTTCTTGCAAAACAACCATACAAGTTTGGCATTTCCACACATTTTAAATCCTTTTTGAATCAGCAGGCTCAGCTCCTACTGCATAGTTTTGCTGCCCAGCTCATTTAAAACACATTTTGTACGTTTTGGCATCCTGCCGTAGAGCCCCGGTCCTGTGTGTCACCTGCTGTAGGGCAGCTCTTAACACTGCAGCATCTGTGCACAGTGGCCTCCTGCCTTCCAGCCCCACAGGCCTGCGGGCTGATGGATACTGTGTGTGTGTGTGTGTGTTAATGATGAGGCCGGCATCGCAGGGATACCGGGGGCCACTGCAGCTACAGCTGGAGAACTGTAAGGGGGTTATCAGAGGTCTTAGATGGGGTCAGTCCAGCACAGGTGACCATTGTCACAGGTGACAATGAGGAGCACTGGCTTGTCCGCGTGCATTTTGATCAGTAACTCCACTGTCCCTTCAATAAATCAGATAATAATCTTAAAGGGATAGTTCACCCAAAAATGACAATTCTTTCATCATTTACCCTAAAGTTAGTTGTGTTCTTCTGCTGAACACAAAAGAAAATATTGTGAAGAATGTGGGTAACCAAGTTGAAAGTTCTCAGTTCTCGCGCATGCGTCGCGGCGCTCTCGTGAACTCGCATCAGAGGCCCACATGGAAGAAAATATAGTAATAGTTGAATAAAGTCGTTTTGTTTTTGCGCTCAAAAAGTATTCTCGTCGCTTGATAAACTTAAGGTTATTAAGGTTATTACTATTTTAACGATGTCTTTACTAACTTTCTGGGCTGGCAGATGCAATTACCTAGCAGCCTATAAAGTAGTGAGCCAGCTCTCAGATTTAATCAAAAATATCTTAATTTGTGTTCTGAAGATGAACGAAAGTCTTACGGGGTTGGAACAACATGAGGGTGAGTAATTACTGACAGCATTTTTGGGTGAAATAACCCTTTAAAAAAAATTGGATTGACAAAAAAATTGGATTGACAATTTAAATTCAGACGAATTTAAAACCATTCTTAGTTGAATTATGAATGTCGTACAATTGTTTACTGTATGTACTAATTTACGTCGATGTCTGATTTATGATGACCTGTAAATATGATTGGCGATTTAACATGTCAGTCACAATGTCGTTTGCCTGTCATATCTGAATAAACAGTTATAAGCCAGACCAACATTATGTACGAAATATAATACTGATCAAAACTTTGACTTGAAAAAAATGAAACTAGCACTCTTTGCCTGAAAGTACACAAGAATAATTCAAAGTATTCTGAGCGAAATAGCACAGAATTACTGTTATTCTGTACCAGTGAGTACCGTCCCACTTATGACCCAACACTGCTTATGACCCTCTCAGCGCAGGAAGCTCATGCTGACATCGTTGTGTGAGGTATGTTTTGGGACTCTGATTTGTTGGCTTGAACAAGCTTTCCTTCAAAGGCCTCAACATGACCTCTCTTGACCCCAGTGTGGCCCCCAGGGGTGCTATCATGGCAGCATTTCAATCAGCAAAGCATGCAGAAGTCTGAAGGACAGTGCAATGTGTTTGTGTGTAAGTGATACCTACAACCCACATCTCTCAGCAGTATCCCACAGGCCATTAATGTTGTTTTGAACCCCATGCCCAAAACGTGATAATAGACAGGTTAGTGAAGGCTAGAACAGGCGCTTCTGTCAGGTGGATTAATGAACACTGTTCCTTTGGACACAGGGGAACATGTCTGAACTGGCAGACATATTTAGATACTGCGACAATGAAGCTGTGCCTTTGCAGTGATGATAACTAGAAGTCATATTATATTGGTTCCATATAAACACTGGCACTGAAGGCATCAGTCTGTCTAGGAGTGAACATGTTACTGTATGTATTGCCTTAAGACGGAGACAGAACTCAAGTGAGGCTGTCCGTGTTTCCCTGCTCTCACTGTTCTTATCTCAGTCTCTTTTTAATTATTGCAAAGAATTAGGCTGGACGGACTTCATTTAAAACATTGCTTCAATTTAAGTGGATTTAGGTCTTACTGATGCAAACTTGACAGTCTGGCAAAGTACTTTGAGACAAAGTACTTCTTTCATTGCATTTGTGTCTTTTTATGTAAAAATAAAGGGAATGACTCATGGACCAAACTTAATCATTTAGATACATTTTCAAATTTTAAGATGAAAGTTGGTGGAATGAAAAGTTGTTGATTCATTTGTAAACTAAGTATTAATCTGGACTTCGTTCTTATGATAATAATCATTATTGGACGTCGTGCCACTGTCTTTTTTATGCACTAGTGGATTGGTGCACTGGATGAAGTGACAGTTCAGAATCTTTGCTATAGAATAGAGACAGAGAGAAGCATTTAGTGACGGATCCGCCATGCACTGAATACACTTATCGATATGTCATTACACAATGGCGGGGCAGAATGTGGTTTAATGAAGAGTTCTTGCGATCCGATTGGTTCGTAATAGCATAGGATTTACTCAGCATTGTGCTCTGTATACTGAACAGGTATTTTGACACCAGCTTGCTATACTAGACTATTAACTGTCAAATGCAGTGTGTATTGTGACTGTGTGTGAGTGTGTCAAGGGGGAGATGTGATTTTGTTTTCTAAAGCTGCACCAGAATATGAATAATGCCTTCAAAAGTACTGTCACTATCTGACCTAAGTACATTTTTGAACCAGGCTTTAGAAAGTGGTTTATATTGTATGATATATTTAATTATTTTAAACAGAATTCATATAACCAGGAAGGTGTAGAGAAAAATACATACTCTACGTTACTCTACACATTAATTGTCCTATGAATATATTGAATTACAATAGCAACAACAATAACTGTTGAATCAAAACAATTATATTTGAAAGACTTAATAATAATTAATTACAAAAAGGGCACTAATGTAGTCTGTGACAAAGTAATAAACTAAACCAAGTAACTACAATGATTACTGTTAATCATTTTCTCACCAAGTATTTTGGCTCAAATGCAAATTATCTATGTTGTGCTCCGTAGGGTTGTCTACTAAGAACCATTGTGTGTTTTCTTGGCTTGAAGTCAATTTGGATATGTGGTGCTTTCACCCAGAAATTGCTGAGGTTTAATAAGGAATTAATAGGTGGGATAAGCTACCTCTTTTGTGGAAAAAGCAATTCTGAACACAAAAGAGCGAAAGTAATGTGGCTTTTTGAAGATAAGAAAACAGGCACAGGTTACAGATTCATGTTCATGTGTAAAATCACACTTTCTACTAATTTTGAGTAGTCTAGAAGTGGATGTGATTTTGGCTGTGGTTCTCTCAGTGTACTATATTAAAAATCTCATGCAAGTATCCCAGTAGAGCTTTGTGCTGCTACAATAGCAGCGTTTCCACTCTCGGACAAGTGCGAGCCAGGGCTTTAAATGGGCCATGCCTTTAAAAGCCCTGGGCCTGTAGCACCAAGCCCAAAACACACTGTGTTTCCACCGTCGGGCCGGAAGCTTCACAGCGCTTCACTAAAACAAGCCCGTAACAAGCCTCTCTGGAACAACGTCACACAAACCCATCATTTCACCAACAAATGGAAGTTTTATCAGAAAACGAATCAGAAAGAAATCATTGGAAACAGCGTGATCGCAAACAAACGTGCGATAAAAGCGACCGTTTGCTGGCATTTTTGTTGTTTACTTGAATATTTAAAAGAATCGATGTTTTACCACAGGTTTAAAATAAAAAGTGATACATTCATCATAATGAATTAATTTGTGTCAAACTTGCACATTAGTCACAAAGAAATAAAGTGGTTTACCATTAGGTCTATTTCAAAAAAGAAAGGACAGACTAACTTATTTTAGTCACGTCTGTTTCTGTTTATTTGCTATAGTTACAGGACATATTTACATCACAAGTTGCTTTATTTTATGATAGTCCGGTATAAAGAGACGAGACGTAGGCTACTGGCAGATAAAATAAAAACATGATTGTGATAGACTTTATGATTTGTCTGATTTCTTTAAGCGTTTATATTTACCATGTTTACTTGATGGTTAGCGTGCAGTCTTGTGCATCGAGTATAATTATTTCTACCTTATACAGTGATAAGCAGAGCTGTCATTTTTGCTACAATCTGCCATGTCAATAAAAAATAAAAATACCTAATTGACACAACATGCTGCTTAAAAATCAATAATTTATAAAAAAAAAGATTAGTAATAAAAGTAATACTGATAATATGAAGCTACTAATATACTAATATTAATGAAAATAAATATTGTTGAAAAGGTTATTTATAACACCATTTAGGTCCTATAGCACTTTCAAAACATGGATCTTTATGGAACGTTATAAAAAGGGTTCTGCTGTTGTTACGAGCCGAAGAACCTTAATTTGGTACTGTTTAGAGTGTACACCACCATCTTGCTCTGACAAAAGTGACTTGAAGACACACCTGCCGTCTTCTTCCACAAGTTATTTAGCTGTGAAATAACTTGACTGGTTAAAAGGGGAAGAAAAGGTTTACATTGGATTCCCAGTCTCTGCTTTGTAGACTGTCACCAGTTTAGTCAAATGGGTCGACATATTTTAGCCGTGAGCTTTTGGGACAGTTTTTAGAGATAAGTACTTGGATATAAATTGTGTGTCTGGGTTTTGTGTAAAGCATGTTGAATTTGTCCGTGAAATGACTGTTACGGTTTGTTATTTGTGAATAGATCAGTCTGGCATGTGCTTATCTCAAGCCAACAACTTCCCTCACTTTTCATGAATATACATCAGGCCAGAAACCTGGACACACAAGCACCTCCACCAGCATGTAAAGTCTGTCCTGCAATTTCCATCAGTCATTCCACATTGGGTAAAGGCCATGAAATGAAGCAGTTGGCCTTCCTACTTAAATAAATAATCTCTTCAAATTAAACAATAGGAAGCTGAGGTCATGTAACATCAGAGAAAGTAAATAAACGCATACCTGCTGCCGCTCTGAATGTTTAGGAGTGAACTTCATGAATCCACCCACTCATTCAGACGACTGCATGAGACACGCATTTGGTGAAATGTAATTACTGGAAACACTAGTTTAATCTAACGCAGAATTCATAATAATAGTACAGAAATGGCAAGCTCCACGTAAGGTGAATGAATGGATATTGCAAAATATTAATAAAAAAACCTGCATTTACAGTGTGTGAAAATTTGGAGCAATATCACATCCTGGATAATTATGGTCCCTTACAGCATGAATGGGACACATCTTTTTTTATCATGTAAATCCCAATTTCATTACATTTCTTTTCATATTCACACAGTTCTTTCCAAAGTAAGGTTAGATAACAAAAGATATATATGTCAAATTTGTAATATTCACACACATATATATGTGTGTGCGTGTGTGTGTACGTGTGTACTTGCTTAAAAATGTATTAATAATAATAAAATAAAACATTTGTTAAGCAAGCACATGACTTCAGCTCTACATTTTTGTAGAGTGCTTTATGAGATGCATACAAAGCAGCCAAGAGACTTAGATCATCGTGTAGACTCCACATCTTTGAGTTTACATCTACTCCATCTGTTTGCTTTCATTTTCTACCAGAGCTTAGCAAAGCAGGATTTTTCCTGTGCTTTTAGTTCAGCTAGTTACTGTCAAAGGACAACTCACACAGGCCCACCTGGAATGCTTTCATAATCTTTCCAAATGTTTAAAAATTTCCAAGTCAAAGCATTTATCTTCCACAGGCTGGTCACCGTATAAATCACGTTCTGCAAGTCTGATTTGCATTACTCTAAAAATATGTTTATACAGCCCTTAAACAAAGCCATATAAAGTTTGTGATCTCTCTGAGTTTGAACTCCAGCAACTTGTCATTATCCAGTTTATTCGATTAAAACTGCAGAGATCCATTACCATAAGAGCAGAGGTCACAGTTGACTTGAAAGTGGATCAATGTACTGAATTTAGTCAACATTCTAGGCCAATGAATTTCGGGTTGAAGAATGGAGGAATAATATCTCTGTGCAGTACAGTTTAGTGCTTGTTTCATTAAATGACTAGAAAAAGATTTATGGTGCAAAGCACGATTGAGCTGATTGTCAAGTGATTTTATATCATTTTAAAAGGCTTACATATTGACTGCTACCAATGGGAGTGTAGATCAAACATGTCCACAAGTCCCTGTAGACAGGTGGAGTTTGAGTCAAGTCTTTTAAGTCTAGTTTCACTTCTTTGGGTCTTAGTCTTTTTATCATTTTAGTTCTCATATAAAAAGTGTTCAGTAGTTGTCTATATGCTGTGAGTTGTTTGGTATTTCATTTGTTATTTAATAATTTGTTATTTACATTACTCAATACTTGCACTTGTAGGCCAGTAAATGTACAATTACACTTTAACAAGCACACCATAAAATAAAATGTAACCAGTTGTTTTATAAATCTTGTCTTGGGACATTTATGCACAGTTTAGTCTAGTAGACTAAAATGCATGTTTGAGCTGTCTTAACTGAAAGCAACTTGCACTGAAATATCCTAAGTGTCTGGGGAAATATCCCCAGTGCTATTGTTTTGTCTCAAGATGCTAACCAGTAATTTTTTTTTTTTTCTAAGGAAAGTTTAAAAAAAGCTAGTTTAATGTCCTAATTGAACTAAGACCTACTCCTGGCTTAATATAAGCCCTGATGGTACCATTTCAGTTATCAGCAGATATTAAAGGTTTGTTATTGTTTTAATTTATCAGTATCGGCTGATGTTGTTTATTTAATTGTTCATGCATATTTCCCATTGTATTATACATTTAGATTACCTTTGCCGTCATTTAACGCTCACTCAGCTAATATTTAAGAAAACAAATAATTTTTGTTTTGTGTGTTTGACCTTGCCTTTGGATTACGTGTTTGTATTGTCCCTATAAATAAACTGCATTTGGATCATCAACCTTCGTGTCTCAGAGCCGTACGTGACAATATCTCACAACACTGACTTTATAACTTGCCATTGCAACTCCGACTTTTTAACTGAGATGTAAACTCACAATTGCGAGTCAGAATTGTGAGACAAAGTCGCATTTACTTCTTTTTTTTATTTTTATTCAGTGCCGGAAACAATCTTCCACAGTGATCTGACACCTGATTGAATAGGATTGTCTATTAGCAATCAACAGCACAGAGACCAACTTCCAGGTGTTTAATCGAAATATCGGTGAATATGCACCATTGTTGTTCTGATCCACCATTGCCAAAGGTGGCTCATAATTTAGCAAAACGGTCTCAGTCGCCTGTTCCCATGAATCTGTCTGATCACTCATAATGATCAAAAGATTGTGAAGTAAAATTGCATGGATTTGATTGGACTCTCAAAATATCTTACATGAGCTGAACCCAAAGCTGTCATTTTTTGGGGGAACAATTTGACCAGTAGTCCAGAAAGTATTTAAATTTCTTTTAAAGAGCATTTCTCTCTGCGGTAGTGATGCTGAATCACACACTTTGATCATGTTATCTGTGCAATTTGTAATCTAGCCAATGTGATTATAAAACAATGTCCACCAATCTGAGATGATGTCATTTGTCTGTGCCATAGCAACGGTTCGGTTCTGTAGGGTTCAGTGAGGTTTTACTGGCCGCAGGATTGCGTGCTGGGACTTGAGAGTGTATTTGTACAGAATATTTCTAATCTTCCATTGTCTTTCAGACTCCAGCACTGACCCACAATGTGAGTCTCCATATTTTATAAGACTAATGGACTCCAGCAGCAAGCAAACATCTTTCAGCTCATCCACTCCACTTTCTTCTTGTTTTATTTACAGCTGTGTGTGACCTCTTAATGATAGCCATTGTTTTACGTGGCAATCTGCAGGATAGCGTGCAATAACAGTGGCTTTTCGAATCCATCAGCAAAGAACCTTCTTTCCCTATTCTTTCTGATGCAGCTTTTCCACAAGCCCAGGCTTAACCACACATGGCTCACGGCCATGGGTCTTCTCGTGCCTTTCCCAAACACCCACACACAACCCAAAATGTCAGAGGGCCGTGGTCCTGACCGTGTATAACCCCCACCAAACCCTGGAGGCCCATAATTCCAGAATGCAGCCTTATTGCTTTGGGATGGGTGATCTCAACGTGAGTCTCACAGGTCTGAGCTGTTTTGGTGCCGATCTAGTAGGATTTTATAATGTAACTCCAAGGTGTTGGACAATAAACAGCTGTCAAACCCATGAAATAGAGCTGCAACATGCAGACTTCTGCTTTAAAGTGTCTAGTGTTTTGAGAGAAAAGTGCTATGAAGAAAAGAAAAGGAGGCTTTTAACTCGTGGATGTTGTGTTTTGACTCTTTCAATTGTATGAGCTTGGCTTCTGAAACCTTTAAATAGGAACGCAGGCTCTGCTTTTAATTTCACCCGCGTAACCTCAACGGCTTCCTTGCCGCTTAAAGATGGCAGAATGCTAATTCAACTTTCCCTCTCAGTCCTCTGAAACATTTCTTATCCTTTCTGTTCTTCACAGATGCTTTCAAAAAGCATCTTCTAAACCTTCTAAGGCATCATTGTTCTATTTCTCTCCCACTCAATCTGTCTTCTGTGTGGTTTTGATATGTTTCTCTCTTCTCCCACCAAACGCATTTCAAGAAGGAGGCTGGAGACACTGAGGATGGCCTTGGATGCGGAGTCTTTGTAGTGCGTCCAAGGCCCTCTTCTCCTCATCTGGGATTCGGCATCAGTGTGGGCTGCCCTTGCTTTCCTCATCCATCTTTCTCTCCTTTAACCCTTCAAGCTGGGGTTCAGTGGCTCCAAAGGACCCAGCACTTCACCCGGCCCGGCAATCGATCGCCATCACGCAGGACGGAGCGGGGGTTCAACTCTCTCAGGTAAGCAGAGGGTTTAAAGAGCTTGTGTCGGAGAAACGAAAAGTGAGAAGGTCATCAAAGACCTGCCGTCTAGGCTGCAAAGGCATGATATCTTGATTGCAAAATCTTAAAGCTGCAAGTTTCTATAGGAACTGTGTAAGAAGTGTGAGAGAGAGAGAGAGAGGTAAGAGAATATGGCATGAAAAAAATATTTTTTTACTAAACAATAGTATTTCAGTCTTTACTTAAAAATTCACATTTAATAGAGTATATGTCTAACGTCACATGACCAAACCATATGATCTGACCGGTCTCTATGGACTTTTAAGGTAATCAGCTAACCAGTTCACTTTGTTATTGGAGTTTTATTCTATTCAAATATCTAAACATTAATGTGAAGAAGAAATATGAAAAAAAAAAAAACTTTTAGATATCAATCTGCATATGCGAGGGACATTGGTTATGCTCATCTTTGCTCACTCCTTTTAAGTTATCTTGAGTAAAACAGATCTTTGTTTCACGAAGCACATACAAAAGAACTTAACTGGAAGCTATGCGATCTGTATTACAGAATATGGAAGTTGCACATAACCCCAATTCAATGTGTTGCTTGCTGTTTCTCTGTGAAATTTACTAGCAATTTCTGAAGGAAAATTGTCTCTACACAAAAAACTTTTGCAGTGTTTTTTTTTTTCTTTTGCAAGGTTTATTTTTATCTATTTTATAGGTACATTCACATTGATCATTTGATTTTATGGTTTTGTCTTATTTTTTCTTCTTCTATAAATCTTTCACCTTAATTGCTACAGTTGCATCAGTGCAATATACTAACACACTGAGCAGCACAGTTTTAAGCTCTGAGGTTGGCCCTGTTTACACCTGGTATTAAGATACATTTTGGTTGATTGGATAACAAGTAGACGAGGGAGACACATACCTGTGTTTCAATCCGTCTCTTTTGCCCACTTTCAACCACTTCTGTCCTGATTTCTTTGAGGGGAGGGTCTATGGGTGGGTACATTTTTTCTTCGATCTTTCAATCTAATGGACTAAATAAGCTTGTGCAATTTACATATGAACTAAGACCAAGGGAAAACATACAGAGAGCATCAGCTTTCCTTTCTGCTACTATGTAACAGACAGACAGGGTATTAATAATCATTATTATTTTACTCATCTACATGTTCTAAAGCTATATGCTATTTAAAAAGAAAAGAAAAGATGACATTTAAAAAAATAAATATATATGCCGCTTTTAATGCAATGACAGTTCATAGTGACCATGTCCAAAAAGGACACTATAAAAATGTTGGTTCAAGTTGTTTTAAGACATACAGTAGTTTTGTGAGACAATGAGATCAAAATGTAAGTTATTATTCAATTATCTTCCTCTCCACCACTGCATATCATTTCAAATTGGGTCTATAATAATAATAATAATAATAATAATAATAATAAATCAAATAAAAACTACATTTATGATGCTTTTTTTGTCATGTAATGACTACTGTGTGATGAAAACAGCTGCATAAATATCATGTAAAAATAACCATTTTATAAGCATGCACAGATCAAAAGATCTTGCCAATACGATAAGCTGAAAATGGTAATATTATGGCTGATAAATTATTCATTCCTGATATTAAAAATATGCATTATTTTATATAAATAAATTAAAGGAAATCTGGACATTCCAGCATTATAGTGCACAACATGGAAAATGCATTTTCATTTTAAGATTTGCATTAAATTATAATTATTTTTAAATATTAACTTTAAGTTAGCGTTATATGACAGCAAAGGTAATCTAAATGTAAAAACAGGTGACGAGAGCATGTACAATTAATTAAATATCCAGTTTTAGCCGATACAGATGATGAATAATAATAAAAATAAAAAAAACATCTAAACATGTCTAAACGTGTCTCAAAACAATCTCTCTAAAATCATCTGAAAACATATAGTACCAATATACACTCACCGGCCACTTTATTAGGTACCCCATGCTAGTAACGGGTTGGACCCCCTTTTGCCTTCAGAACTGCCTCAATTCTTCGTGGCATAGATTCAACAAGGTGCTGGAAGCATTCCTCAGGGAGTTTGGTCCATATTGACATGATGGCATCACACAGTTGCCGCAGATTTGTCGGCTGCACATCCATGATGCGAATCTCCCGTTCCACCACATCCCAAAGATGCTCTATTGGATTGAGATCTGGTGACTGTGGAGGCCATTTGAGTACAGCGAACTCATTGTCATGTTCAAGAAACCAGTCTGAGATGATTCCAGCTTTATGACATGGCGCATTATCCTGCTGAAAGTAGCCATCAGAAGTTGGGTACATTGTGGTCATAAAGGGATGGACATGGTCAGCAACAATACTCAGGTAGGCTGTGGCGTTGCAACGATGCTCAATTGGTACCAAGGGGCCCAAAGAGTGCCAAGAAAATATTCCCCACACCATGACACCACCACCACCAGCCTGAACCGTTGATACAAGGCAGGATGGATCCATGCTTTCATGTTGTAGACGCCAAATTCTGACCCTACCATCCGAATGTCGCAGCAGAAATCGAGACTCATCAGACCAGGCAACGTTTTTCCAATCTTCTATTGTCCAATTTCGATGAGCTTGTGCAAATTGTAGCCTCAGTTTCCTGTTCTTAGCTGAAAGGAGTGGCACCCGGTGTGGTCTTCTGCTGCTGTAGCCCATCTGCCTCAAAGTTCGACGTACTGTGCGTTCAGAGATGCTCTTCTGCCCACCTTGGTTGTAACGGGTGGTTATTTGAGTCACTGTTGCCCTTCTATCAGCTCGAACCAGTCTGGCCATTCTCCTCTGACCTCTGGCATCAACAAGGCATTTCCGCCCACAGAACTGCCGCTCACTGGATGTTTTTTCTTTTTCGGACCATTCTCTGTAAACCCTAGAGATGGTTGTGCGTGAAAATCCCAGTAGATTAGCAGTTTCTGAAATACTCAGACCAGCCCTTCTGGCACCAACAATCATGCCACGTTCAAAGTCACTCAAATCACCTTTCTTCCCCATACTGATGCTCGGTTTGAACTGCAGGAGATTGTCTTGACCATGTCTACATGCCTAAATGCACTGAGTTGCCGCCATGTGATTGGCTGCTTAGAAATTAAGTGTTAAGGAGCAGTTGGACAGGTGTACCTAATAAAGTGGCCGGTGAGTGTATAATGTGCCCCTAATAATTGTGTTAAAAGCAGATTTGAAATGAGTTAATAATTCCAGAATTGCAATTTTGCCTACTATGATATTATATGTTGATATCTGATATTAGCCTACATAGCCTATGATAAAAGATAATGAATTTCAAACCTGAACCAAAAAAAAGACAGTTGTTCTTCAGTTGTAAAGAAGCTACTGCGATCCTAGATTACTTGATCTGCACAATTTCCATCTGTCATTTTCCGTTAAGGAGAGAATGAAGCAGAGAAGGAGAGACAGACAGAGAGAGAAGAGATGTGTGTGTACTTGTGAAAGATGCCCAGACAAGGGCAGTAAAATGATGTTTCTTTTGTCTTTGAGTAAGTGACATGTTTATGGGCAGGCGCCGGCCCATTATAGCACATCCATCACTTCGAAAGGGCCGAGGGGATTGAGTTTCCCCCAATTTCATGCTCTCCGTCTTTTACCCTCACTCTCTTCTCTCTGTGACATATTTTTATGAGTCACCCTGTTATAGGCCGTGAAGCTACCTGTCCCAACTTGATGTGCCTTTGTCCCAGAGCGGAAGAGGAAAAGAAAGAAAAATGAAAATGTTCCTCAATTGAGTTGTCGTGACAAGAAAAGTATTTCCATTCATAAAATTCATTAACGTCCAACATTTGACCTTCCTGAAGCTTGATTTTTTTTATCATGTCACCCAAACTACCTTCTGCATTTTTAGCATTTGAAATCTGCATCTTTAATCTTCTCTCTGTTAACGTCTTTTGAGTGGCATGTCCCATGGCCACTAACTGATACCATCATTACCAAATTGCGCAACCTCTTGTTGAAGTATGAAAATGTCATGGAGATTGGCTGTCTCACAGGGCACACGACACAGGAATAGAGGGCACGGTCAGAATGCCGGCAGACAGTCAGAGCGCTATCTCACTCCCTGCCACATCTGGGTCTCACATTAGCCTCTCCCGTCACATAGAAAGGTCAAGCATGAAATGCGACGAGTCTGATTATTCAGCGCACCATGGGCTCTGATCCCATCTGTACACAAGGGTCTCATACTCTCTCTTCATCTCTCTCTCTCTCTTCTTTTTCATCACACCCTGTTATTCTAGCCTATCATCTCTCCACACATCTCTTAAGAGTAGCAAATATTCTAGGCTTTGTACTGTGTGAAACAACAAAGTGATAGTTGACGGTTGCTGCTTTGAATGCCAGCTTGGACTAAGTTGTGTACATTCTGGACTTTGCGAAAAGAAATCTGAATCTGAAAAAAGGTCTGAATCAAAAATTACACCTAGATTTGTGAGTTTTTATGCAGGATGAGAACTATCAGGCATCGGAGTACATACCATGCTTTTTTTCATTTATCATTAAGAAATTGGAATTTATCCAGCATTTCACATCCTTTAGGCAATCAAGCAGACCATTTTCAGCCACATTATTTCCTGCTTTAAAAGGAAGACACAACTGTGTATCATCAGCATAACTGATATGAAATGCAATGTTTATTAAAAATGGAGCCCAACGACATCATGTAAAGGGAGAAAAGTAGTGGTCCTAGAATAGAGCCCTGAGTTACTCCGTAAGTTATAGGAACAGAAGAAGAATGATGATTCCCAATCTTTACCGCAAATGTTCTGCCCTCCACGTAAAACCAAAACCAACTTAAGGTCACTTCACACTAAATGATACAAAATATTTTTTATTTTTAAATTAGTTGACATTCTCTTGATTTGTGCTTATAGGTAAAAGTGCAATAATTCTGATGCAAAAATAATTTCTCAAATCAAAACAATCGCTTTGATTATAATTTTGAGCAAAATTATCGATATTATTTAACCATTATGCAGCATGACGAAAATGTGATTACGGTTTTATTGACTAAACCTAGACTAAAATGCCTAGACATATAATGCATGTTATTGAGCTGTTTTAACTGAATGCAATTTGCACTGACATAACTTAAAATATAAGTACTAAATATGATAAATACTAAAAAGTACATTTGACATAGGACTTAGACTAATAACAATTTTTTTTTTAAAGCTGATTAAATTAACAGTGTACACAAGGGAATAATTTTTTAGGGTAATTTTAAATTTTTTACCTCAGGTAGAAATAGATCCTTACAAGAATCCTTAGTAAGAAACCTTACAAGTTAATAAGAATAATTTTGTATGTAGTCGAGACACGATCACAAAAAGATTAATTTTATGAGAATAAAATCTCTCTAAAATCCATTTTGACATCCATTGTGGATTGTCTCAGGCCTTTAGATATTTGAAATGAGTGAAAACATATCTTAGTCCTGCTGTTCTCTTCCATTTAGCACAACTGAAATGAAGTGCGTGGGAAAGACACGTGGGATGCTAATGATGTAAAGTGAATTGAATCCTTTGTTTAATTCATGGGTTCAAGAACACGAGTAACCAATCTGTTACACTGGATTTTGCCCTTGTTAAAATGATTTGTCTCCATGTGGGCTTCCTCCATAAGAAAGATCTAGTAAAACACAGCTGTTCTGATCATATAGCATAATAACACCGGCACCCTTGTGGCCTGTGAGAAATCCCAAACAACCGGCTTTCAGCATTCAGTTTTCAGTATGCGTGGCACTTCCAGTTGTGACAAGAGGCAGTGGGCTGGAAATGGTGCTGTAAATAAAAGTATTAAAAAGAATTTGAGAGAACTTCTAAATGACAGTATAGTTTTCTTTTAATAATTTATTGTTCCATTAGAAGCAGAAAGCTGTTTGAGTGTGTTCTCCATTGTGCTGGGCTGTTTCTTTTATAACCATAAGTCACGAACATTCAGTGGAAACTAATGATTTGGGCAATGCAGGACACAGTAGACGTTATGCATGCACAAACTATTGAATCGTTTGTTTTGGGAGTGATTGCAGCCTACGTGACTCTTCAGAAGGCAACATGCGGTGCAATGCAGCATTATTAATAATGCATTGGTCAGCAGGCCACTCACCTCACAAATACAATGTCTTAAGGCCTTTTTGTTTGTGTGTGTGTGTGTACAATGTGTGTGTGTGCAATGTTGAGCATAATTAACCCTTTGAGCTAAATGTAAGCTAAATATGTATTTAGCTGTGAGTGAACATTCTTTTTTATTGAATTATTTGTATCATGATACAATTATTTAAAAAAATAATATATATATATATATATATATATATATATATATATATTATTTTCAATGAGAAAATAAGAGAAATAGGTGAAGGAAGATTTTATTTGAAATCCTATTTCCGTTTATTTGAATGTCTCTCTTGTTAATGGCAGTGCACATTAAATCAGTCTAATTTTAAAAATGAAATTGATGATGAACTGATCTGTACTAAATCAATGCAAAAGGGCATTAGAGTGTCTAGTGTTGTATGAATGTATTTGTGCCATAAGAATCCATTGACGGATTTCAGCAGCTTACTTGGACAATATTCATAGATAAATATGATTGATGGTTTCAGTATGTTAATGTAATATATAAAATAAAGATATTAAGTTAATTAAAATATTTGGAGAAGGCACATTCTGACCTCAATAGGAATGTGAGTCCATAATGTGTCTTATGTTATTAGTATCTCTGTATTGTTGTGACAAAAAAAGCTTGTTCAGGTGGACCTGCCTGATCCCACGTCAGCTCTTGTTGGTGTCCAACACTCCATCCTTCCTGCATCAGAAGGAGACTAATTAACTAATGACATGGACTTCACTTCTTCCCATCAGAGTTCATTACATCTCCAAACAAACACTCCCACGGCACAATTGTGATTAACAGCAACAGGAATAAACAAGAGACACATCTCCCAAAAGGGCCAGCACTCTATAATTTAATCAGTCCACAAAATAAATGAAGAAGTGACAATTAACTTTTGACAAGTTTCCTTAGCCCGAAATCCGATCACGTGTAATTAGCAGCAGCTTTACTTTTGAAACACATTTCGGGATACACAATATATCGGTAAACTATTGGTTGGATTTTTTGTTAGTTATTGCATGCTCGTTTCCTCTATTTTTACATTTACCTTTGCTGTCATCTAACGCTCACTTAAAGATAATCTTTAAGAACAATAAGTATGATTGTACTAATAACACTGTTAAATGTTGTATAATATGGGTAACCAAACAGTTGATGGACCCAATTGGCTTCTATAGTATGGGGAAAAAAATACTATGGAAGTCAATGGGGGTCCAGCAACTGCTTGGCCACTGACATTCTTCAAAATATCTTATTTTGTGTTTATCAGAGGAGAGAAATTTATACAGGTTTGTAACGACTCGAGGGTGAATAAATAATGTCAGAATTTTCATTTTTGGGTGTACTATCCCTAAGTTACTTAGAGTATGTTAAAATCCTCAGCTAACAACTCTCAGTGGAAACGGTATGCTTGGCTCTCGGCATTATGTTTGAAAAAAAACATAATGCCGCAAAACTGACCCAGTTTTTTTACTTAGTGCTTGTATCTTGCTCTCTGCATCTTCAGTAGCTGTTGTGGCTAATTTATGAAGTCAACTATATATTTTGAATCACATGATATGTCTGCATTATGATCTGTCAGCCGATTAGGTGTTTGTTGGTGATTGACTACATTGGATTGATATTCAACCTTTGAATCAGCGTGAGTTTGACGAGCCCTCTATAAAACCTGAAGCACTGCAGACACTGCAGTAATGCTGGCACATTCTCAGAACTGATATATGATGTTGGACTGGCTTTGTTTAGCCATTCCTTATCTAATCAATGTTTTCTGGGTACTTTATGGCGTGAGAGAGAAAAATTGCAAAAGTACTTGTCATCTTTATTAGATATTAGAACGTGGAGCGTCTGCCAAGCCATTAAGTCATGTCAGCTTTAAGGCTCCCTTTTGAAAAATTAATTATCGACAGTAAAAATAGTTAAGAAATTAAACTGTCATGATCTCTGTCTTGTAATGCATGTAATTAAGTGGTGTTACTTCAGACGGTGAGTTAATCTGAGCTATCAGTAACGAGAGCTCGCTAACTGTGCAGATAAAATGACCCGGCAGGAAACTGTTTGAGTTCAGTGGTCTGTCACAGAATGCGGTTTTAAGCCAGAGCAGGGAGACTAATATCACACGCATACTGTATAAACCCCGCTATTAAACCCCACTCTGCAAATCCATCCTGCCTTCATCACCACGGTAATAAATACCACAGTGACATTGTGGTCACATAGATCGCTTTTTTAATATTAATATAACTAAAATTCGGCATGACATTCACCCTAAATCTATTTTCTAAATGCATCGTTGATCTTATTGTGAACAGGTTTCACCTTTTAGCTAAATTAAATTTTCTGTGGTGGCGTATACCAAACCTCTCCAAATAATTCAGTCCGTTCACACTGAATTCTCTTTCTTGCAATGGACTAAGAAAGGCCTTTTTCTTAAAATCGACCAAAAGATTGCATTCAGATCTACCTCCATTCAGTCAACAATAACTAATGGATGTAACTAAAGCCGCAGCCTACTCTTGTACTTTTTTTTAATGTACATTACAGTGTATGGAAAAAAAAGATCTGTTTGCTACCTCCGTCAAAATAGGTTTAGATTTACAATATAAGTACGTAATTGTTTAAAATAATGAAGAAAATAAATTCAAAGCCAAAAAATGTTTTGCCTTAAAAAAGAAAAGAAAAAAAGTGCGCCTCACTTTCTGCAATCCAAATTTGTACATTCATTACGAGACCTACATGTTATTGTAAGCATCTAGTGTTATGTCGGAAAGTTAGCATGCCCCAAAATTCTATATTTTATGAAATAAAGTGATTTACAGGAAGTTCACGGTGCTCCACAGGTGAGGGCAGGCCGACAAATCTCTTCCTCATTTTCCTAACCCTGAGCTCTCACTACACAAACACAACTGAGATCATAAAGCGCCCAGTGAGAATGAACAGATTGGCAGATAGAGAAGACCTTGTCTTTTTTTTTTCAGTTCCCTCTTCCCCCCGTCGGGTCTGATGGAGCTTTATTGATTGGCGCGGCAGAAAACCACACTGCATTTGGAGAGGATTTTCTGTCATCGTTCAGATAAAGAAAGAGAAGGAGAGAAAAAAGTCATAATCCTAACAGCAGGCTCCCTGACTGTGCTGAACACATCCGCCTTAAAGCTGTAGGTGCGCCGACCCGGTTAGTTCCACCGGGGATGGCAAAGCGACTCGGAACGCTGGAGCCACGGATCGGCCACAGGCCAGCACAGGTGGAGTGAAGTCTGAGAATGGCTGTTCTCCTCTCTTTGGAAATCCTCTCTTTAACGGTCTCTGGATGACCTTGCCTGGTCAGATCGACGAGTTTAGCTCAGCTATCAAGAGGGGGGGAAGCTTTCTAATAGGCGCTGCATAGTGGTAGGTGTCTGCCTGTCATACCTCATCTAGCCTGATACACCGCTACTACCTGCATCTCTCTGGTCGGACAATTACTGTCCAATTCCAATTTACTTCACCAAAGCACCGATGTAATGAAAAATAATTAGGAGGCTGAAAATGAGTTTTCTCATGAAATGGCCTCTCAGGTTGAACACAATCGCACTTGGCAGATGGCTGTGCGGGTCTGCTTTAATATGGGTGAGATGGTTAATCATGTCTAAGGTGCATGCGGCAAATATGAAGCGTTCACGCTGGCAATGCTGCATGGAATATTGAGACCCCTCTTTACCTGCTTCCACATACCTGTATTGATGCACATGCAAGTGAACCAAACAAGCAAGCAGTAATGTTTGCAGACACAAATCTGAAAACTAATGAACTAAAATGAAAAGGAAAAGCTAATGGTTTTATTTATATTGCATTAGTATTCAAGAAAGTGATACCCCTAAAAAGAGATGATCACCCAAAAATAAAAAAAATCATGTCATCATTTACCCTCATGTTTTTCAAACTCATATTACTTTGGTTAAACTCAATGAAATCAAAACTGACTATCTTTATTCAAAAACGTCCTAGTCCCTTCCCCCTTGAAATGAAGTTTCAACTTCCTAAAATTTAATTCACAAAGGATGAAATGAAGTTCCACCTACGTTTATCTCATTCCAGAAGCCGTCTTCCTCGGATGTACGTCAAAATAGGGAAGAAAATACCATTTCAACTTCCGTTTCATGCTGACTTTAATCTTTGAAACACAAATTATTTTATTTTTTAACAAAACCTCAGAGGTTTCTCTCCAATGACAGTCCAAGTAACCAAAACTTAGAAGATCCAAAAAGGTCATAAAGGCATTGTAAAATAAGTCCATATTAACTCTTAATTGGTCAAAACAGCTTGATTCAGGAATTTACAATGCTTTAATGACATTTTTTGGGGGGACTTAGAGAATACACATATGACGCAAGGGGATGCATATGGAGAACACACGCTCAGAGAGGCTTACAGTGGAAATACACATGTGGGGGTCGCTCAAGGAGGGACCATGCACACGGATGGCACCTAGCCAACGCACAGGTAATAGACACTGGCATCGACGTCAGCAGTGCTGGAGGAACTCAGGGCTTACGGGGAAGCTCACCTGAGGAAAATATTGCACGTATCCAGTCTGTGGAGTGGAATGGCGAGCAAGCGAAGACACCTGAGCGGGTCCGGTACTAGCTGGTTGAAGTGAGTACATGAGAGGACACAGGCTCCACTCGGAGATTGTAGAATCTGGCGAATGTGTTCGGTGTCGCCCAGCCTGCAACTCTGCAGATGTCTGTAAGCGAGGCGCCATGCGCTAGAGCCCAAGAGGACGCCACACTCCGGTTGGAGTGTGCAGTCACACCAAGGGGGCACGGTCGACCTTGCTGCTGGTATGCCAAAGCAATGGCGTCCACTATCCAGTGAGACAACCTTTCCCTTCAGCTTCCCACCATAACAGACAAAGAGCTGGTCTGAGGTCCTGAAACACTGTGTTCTGTCTACATAGGTACGCTACTGGACAGAGCAGTGCCAAGGCTGGGTCTGCCTCCTCCAGGGTCTGGTCCCGGAAGGGAGTGGTGGGAACCTTGGGCACATATCCAGGCTGGGGTCTCATGATCACGTGAGAGTAAACCGGCCCGAATTCCAGGCACGCTTCGTCAACGGAGAATGCGTGCAGGTCCCCTACCCTCTTGATGGAGGCCAGTGCAGTCAGGAGCGTTGTCTTCATAGACAGGAACTTAAGCTCCACTGACTGCAAAGGCTCAATGGGAGCACTCTGCAGGGCAGTTAGAACCACTGCGAGGTCCCAAGAGGGAACGAGAGGAGGGCGAGGAGGATTCAGTCTCCTCGCTCCTCTCAGGGACCTGACGATCAGGTCGTGCTTCCCCACAGACTTACCTTCTACTGTATCGTGGTGTGCGGCAATAGCGGCAACATATACCTTGAGGGTGGAGGGAGACAGCCTTCGCTCCAACCCTTCTTGAAGGAAGGAAAGCACAACAACGATCGAGCATCTCCGGGGGTCTTCTCGGCGAGAAGAGCACCAGTTAACGAAGAGGTTCCACTTCACCACTTTAAGCAACAAATTTAAACATTTGCACAGTACAATGACTAAATAAAACGCGTCCCTGCCTAGCCTCATGAGAAAAATCTGAATCAATACATTTTCTTTTGCTAAATAGCAAATATGCTACGTTTTCATGACCACTAGTAGTGCAATAAGGGCTTTAACTTTGACTTCCTTTGAGACAAATCAAGATTAGAGGGGAAGATTATCAATGAATACTGAAGTACTGACATACTGAATCAGACAATGGTGAGTATAGTGCACAAACAGTTATATAGCTTCATAGTTGTATAGAAAAGAATAGCCTTAGGTTGAGCAGATGATTTCCAATCCAAATATTTTGCTATAGACATACAGTATTTTAAGTTTTTTGATGCAGCATGATGGCTGTGACACAAACAGTCACAGATTTGATTCCCAGGGACAATGTAACTTTGATTGCTTAATTGTATCTTATTCTTAATTTTAAATTTTAAACTTAAATTTAAACCCTGATTTGACTGGGAGAAATATCATCCTGTTAGTTAAGTTGATGAGTCAATAAGAAAGGAAATCAGAGTGCACACGCACATGCACACACAAAGCATCTGTTTATCAGTAAATTGGGAAAAGTCCTTTAAAAAATGTAAAGTTTTAGATGTATACATGAATATATTCCATTTTAATTATAATAACAAAGCTGATAAACAGTACATGAGACAATGACATATTAGTTTAAGGAATCGCTCAGACATGCCAGTAAGAACATAAACTTCTTAGTGTTTGCAGATACCCTGTCTATACAGTTCCACATATTTGGAATTGCTGGCAGTAAATTGGATGTATTGATGGAAATTCCACTGATACGAATGCCCTGGCCTCCTCAAGGCAGCAAGGACACTTTAAAGAAATAACAGACTGCTTCACCATGAAGTGTGGTGCTGGTCAGACTTTGGTGTTACTGGACTTACTCCGATGTTCATCAGCTATAATAACACAATGTGACATTTCTTTCTTGGAGGAGGTCAGTAAGAATGCTTCACTGCTGTTTACAGGCAGAATGAAAAGGTCTATAAGATATTGTTGTTCATTTTGTTATGTAACGAATGGTAATGGTATTAATAAATATTAATTAATAAAGATATAGCATATTTTTCATGGTTTCAAATCAGAAAATAGATTAATTGTTCATATATATATATATATATATATATATATATATATATATATATATATATATATATATATATATATATATATATATATATATATATACTAGGGCTGGGTATTGACACAAATTTCACAATTCGATTCGATTTCGATTCACAAGCTTGCAATTCGATTCGATTTCGATTACGATTCGATTCGATTCAATATTGATTATTTTTGATATCAGTTACAATAAATGGCAAATTTTCTCAAGGAAATTAAATCTCTTAACTAATTCTGTAAACTATGGGAGTCTAGTTGTAGCCTACTAGGCTTCATTAGCCTAATATGAAGGTAATAATTAACTGTTTTGTAGCTATACAAACACTACTTCACAGTTCAGTCTTTGTAATATGTTTTAGCAATACATTTCTAACATTTATAATGTGTTTAGAATTTTTTTATATTTTTTTATTGCCTTTACAGGGACTTTAAATTACACTTTTATTTATTTTTATAATAAGAAGATTATATGAAATATAAACATTTAAATGGTGGCTGTCATAAAAACTTGCCAGATTTATTCAAATATGCATTAAATATTGAAGAACATTAAGATTATAATGCATATGTAATATGGTGCATATATTTAGCAAAATGCTCCTCTCTAGAGTAAATTTTTCCGGCTGACTAACGAGTTTAGTCACATGTTGTTTTTCAGAGGTAAATATGACGATACATGACATTGATTACAAGCTATTTCCACGGTTGAAACACTGATTGAGCGAATCAATGTGACATGATACGGATTTCGATAAGTTGTACTCTATCTTTTAACACACTTTCAGATGCTCATTCATGTTCATTTCGCGCTGTAACTGGTATTATTAAGGCGGAAAAGATCAAAGCGCTCCGCGCTGCTGCTTCTCTTGAGCTGCGCGAGAGCGATCTCGCCACAGCGCCAAAACGGTATTTTATGTTTTTGAATTTCGAAAGAAAATGGACGTAATTTGAAAAATTAGACTGTTTCATATCAATAGTGACAGAGGACAAAGATTATTGCGATGTTTAGGATGCGTGCTACAACGTTCCATTCATTCAAATGAAACAGGATGACTAATCGATTCTTGAGATTTAAGAATCGATATCGGTTCGTAAAAATGAGAATCGATTAATATCGTGAAATCGATATTTATTACCCAGCCCTAATATATACAGTATAATAGTTAAAACTAATTGCAAAAATTGATATGAAAAAAATTTATATCTCTCACATCATTTGCATATGCTATGTGGTTTTAATGTTTTGTAACTAATGCAACGAGATGACTTAGTGTAGCTTAATTGTCCAAAAGTGTCTTTAAATGGGTTGTTGGTATGCAAATTTTCAACATGAGTTTATTGAAAAAACATGCCTCTATAATTAAACTTTTGCAAAACTTCAAAACCATACCTAAACATACCTGAAATGAACGCTAGTCGGACTAAAACACCAACATATTTTTTTCTTTTCCAAACCCATTATGAAAACAGTTTTACCATAGTGCATGATTTGTACGTTTTTACTTTTTGATCTCATAACCAGCTTCATATTTATTGCTTTTCGGATGTTGTAAACTTGCTCGGTAGCTTACACCACTCACTGGGCATTTCAGAACGTTGTTATGTACAACAACAACACTTCGGCAGATTCATGGTCATCAAAATTGAAAGTAATTTCACTTTTTGAAAGTATCACTAAATGTGCAAGAAGCAACATAATACCATTTCGAAGAAATGTCACCAAAGGCAATTTTTTTTTTTCAATGAGCCTGTGTTGTAATATTTATGGGAGAAAGTCCAGAGGAAAATTGGGGTAAATATTGATGGTACGCTGCACCCTGCCATTATGCTTCAATCAAACCTCTTTGCACATTTCTTTTGGACAAAAGCATTTATCTGGTTCACTGCTGCGTTTGCTTGCTTATGCGTTTCTTGCTTTTGGTATTTAAATATTATCTTTTGAGGCACCTTAAAGGGAATCTCTCAAATAAAAATGAGTTCTTTGCTTTGCCTTGCCTTGAATGGAAATTTACAGCAGCTTTGCCCTGGAAATCCACTCAATAACGATTCGTTCAGCTGTAAGAGACAGAGTCCTTTGCTCACTCATAGTCCTTTCTTTTATTGTATGCCATTGTTCCCTACTGGTTGCGTGACTTTAGTTTTACATGATTTATTATATAATGTGTTTGAACATGTTACTTTCACATTGTACTGTATTGTTTTTATTATTATTATTATTATTATTATGCATCATTAAAGGTTGTATCAGTGATTTCAGGCCCAAAAATAAATGTCTAATATTTCCTAACGATCTGCTAGCTGCCCGCCCCATAAGCAGGCTGTCAAAAAAACGCGTCTCTGTATGCAGCCTAGGCTCTGAAATCTGCACACAGGCGGGTGTTCCTCCGACTTCGCGTCCAGCCGTGCACGAGCTCAAAACCTCACAACACCCACCCCTGTCGGTGATTGGTTGAAACACTCTTTATTTTGGTTTTGAGTGGTGGTTGTACCCATTTGTTTTTGTGTGCAGATCTCAGAGCCTAGGCTGCATACAGAGACGCATTTTTTTGACGGCATGCTTATGGGGCGGGCAGCTAGCGGATCGTTAGGAAAGATTAGACATTTATTTTTGGGCCTGAAATCACTGATACAACCTTTAAATTCACATCATATTGGTGACTCATAATGTGACAGAATCCCTCGCACATCTCACATTTATTCAAATACAGGCTGAAACATCCCAGTATTTACACAAGGATTTAAATTTCATCGTTGCGTATTCAATTAGTTGCAAAGGTTTATTCAAAGCACCTATTTAAAGAAACCTTATGAAGAGCATTTGCTCAGTCAAAGATAAAGGTATATGAGCAAACATTTTTTCTGTCATTTTTAAACATAATATGCTGTTCAAGCAAACAGTTCCAAAGAAAGAATTCAGACAATTAAACAGCCTCATTCATTTGAGTGTTACCAGTCAGTGGAAAGAAACCAATCAATCTCCACAAGTCATGTTCGTTGAGACACCAAGGCATTGAAATACTCCTGGGAAGTGGTAAACCTTCTCATTCTGTATAACAGCAAATATGAAGTCATCCATTAGTTATATTTTATAAGCTGCTATACATTAACTTTTTGTACAATCCAAACCCCTATAAATAATATGACTGTGTTGGTCTTCAGTGTAATAAACTGCAGAGTCCACTGGTTTGGTAAATAGGGCTGAAATGAAGTGTGGCTCTGATCATGAATGTACAGCATGATGCATTGCTTCTGTGCATAAGAGTAAATGTTATGGCTCAGTGAATAGTAAATTGCAGCAGTACAGGGGAGGCATCAAGATTGTTCAGATTAAAAAATATATTTGTATAGATTGCACAACCATTATTAGGTAAAAAATGTGCTTGTCTATAATCCTGTGGCAAATATCAGATATTCACATTTCTAAATTTGGTTGATATTTGACTTCCGTATCATTTGCTTTAAACAGAAAAGTTTGTTACATACCTAACTTACCATTTTAATTCATACTTTTTTAATTCTCTCATATATTATATTATATTATACATTATATTATATTATATTATATTATATTATATTATATTATATTATATTATATCTTATAAATCTCCATCAGTTCATCTGTCCATCCATCCCACCCATCCAACATCTATCCAAAAATGTATGTAAATTTAGTTTTTATGTCTTCAAGTTCAATTCAATACTTCTGCGGTGTTGCAAATACATTTTTAAAAGGACACATATTCCATCATCTCATCTCTCAATTAATGAGGTCACGCTTTGGCCGTGAGACACACGCATTTGATTGCTTTCACACGCGCACACACCACACCCCCGATTTCTCACGCTGAAGTGTCAACCCGATCGGTCAAATGCCTGAAAGATGAGTTTATCTATAGATCTACCTGTTGAGCCACTCGTGATCGACTAGTTATACCGCAAATTAGTTAAAATCGCCCGGAATAGAGCGAGCATGCATGCGAGACAGACTGTGCTCAAAACACGGCAGAGAGACCTTGCGTAATACAGAGAGTAGGATTCCTGACAATCATTCCATAATTTAATTCCATAATTTCAAACCCTGTTAATATATATATATATATATATATATATATATATATATATATATATATAAATTAAATATATAGATGAAGTATTGCACGTCACACCACAGGACATGTCAACATCAAGCATTTCATGTCAGCTACCCCCCCCCCCCCCCCCCCCCCCCCCCCAAAAAAAAAAAGATGTGTGAATGGAAAAGAGATTGTTATCGACATCGGATCACAAGTTTAGCTCACTTTTCATGACTTTCATGTGGCCCTAAAGTTTCACGGAGTCATCAGTGCAAATGGGGTGCCAAGTGTTGTTTTGGAGAAGCGCTGCACTTGCTGTGTGCATTAGACCTCTGCAGTGAGCTAAATGGCGATCTTCTGGCTGACTAAATGTCAGGAAATATACAGGAAATATAAAGTCACTCTCACATCCTTCATAGCACTGACAGCTTCCTCCCAGATAAACACACACTTCTGCTGCTGCAGAGCAAGAGTCTACTGCACTTATAAGAAGGGAGTAAAGAGGAAGGCTAAGAGAGAGAAAGAGGGAGACTTGTAACTATATCGATGTGTTGTCGACCTGTCATTTCTGATTGACCACCCCATTTAACATGGCACTCAGACAAGTTCTCGTTCATCTGCTCTTACAATATTGGCCTTACCTGTTTTCATAGAGCATGACTTCTTGTAGCTCATTCAAAGGACTTTACCACATACGTAGCTTATCGGTAAAGAATCAACGACAATGAAGTCTCTAACACAGTTCAACACTGAAAAATGTGGGCTTTTATATGAGATACACTTCATGTGTTTATGTTCCAGACAACTTTTCATACTGTATTTCAGATGGTGCCAAGGACACATTTTTTTTAAAGTGACAGAAAATATATTTACAGAGTTACAAAATATTTTTATTTCTATTTTGAACCACAAAAATAGTAAGCAGCACATGTGATAATAAGAAATGTTTATTTAGCACCCAATCAGCATATTAGAATGATTTCTGAAGGATCATGTGACACTGAACATTGCTGAAAATGGAGCTTTGGTACTACAGGAATAAATTCTAAAATATATGTGTGTGTGCGTGCGTGCATGCATGCATGTGTGCGTGAGTGAGTGTGAATGTGAATGTGAGTGTGTGTCTGAGTCTGTGTCTGTGTGAATGTGAGTGTGTGTCTGTCTGTGTGTGTGTGTGTGTGTGTGTGTGTGTGTGTGTGTGTGTGTGTGTGTGCGTGTGTGTGTGCGTGCGTGTGTGTGCGTGTGTGTGCGTGTGTGTGTGCGTGTGTGTGTGCGTGTGTGTGTGTGTGTGTGTGTGTGTGTGTGTGTGTGTGTGTGTGTGTGTGTGTGTGTGTGTGTGTGTGTGTGTGTGTGTGTGGCCTGGTAAACCCTACGTTATGGGGACAAAATGTCCCCACAAGGATGGCAATATCCGAAATCCTTGTTCGTGTGGGGACATTTTTTGGTCCCCATGAGGAAATCAGCTTATAAATCACACTAAGTGATGTTGTTTGAAAATGTAAAAATGCAGAATGTCTCCTGTGATGGGTAGGTTTAGGGACAGGGGCAGTGTAAGGGGATAGAATATACAGTCTATACAGTATAAAAATCATTATGTCTATGGAAAGTCCCCATAAAACATGAAAACACAACATGTGTGTGTGTGTGTGTGTGTGTGTGTGTATTCTGCCATCGTAGTAAATGAGGTAAATGTAGGCTTGGCTGTTGACAAAAATGTTCTGAGGCCATGTAGAAAATCACTGAGCTAAGGAAATAAAAAAGGAGGCAGGTGTATAATCACTTTAGTAGGACTATAAAACACATTGTTAAAGTTATACAAGTAAATAAACTCCTGTGCACGGATAAAAGTGTCGTTCCCTTAAGGGAATACCTTGTTTTGGTGTACTACAAGTATAGAACTCGAAATAATTGGATCCAAACATTACTACGTGACCAGCAGGAAGTGGCGTTGTACAACTTGTGTTGTTGTTTTGAAGGCTTTTGCTTTATCACCACAACCAGATTGAGAATAGTCATAAATGTATCTGCAAAGCATGTTATACAGTACTGTATAAAATGTACTATAAATAGAAAATCTGTTTTGAGGTGAAGGTCATGCTCAAAATCAGGTCAAATCAGAGAAAAGTATGCTGTAAAACCCTAGTTAACTGGGTGTCTCTACCGCAGTGGGACTTTGGTATTAATTCTCTTTTATGAAGCGGAGTATCATATCCAGTTTTATTTTATCCATGCTAGAACTCCCCAGGGGCTCAGACTGTCTTTAGCTTTACATTTTTCACCAATCTTTTTTTAGAAAAATTGAGGTATGTGTTATCTTCTGACAGCTTAGCAATATGTTGAATTTGAGGTACTGTACAACAATGCAGAACGACAAGGCACAGGAACTGACTGTAGCTCACTAAGCAAAACTGGCCAAACTTGGAATTCATACAAATCCACAGTTGCGCATAAATCTTTCCACAGCACAATAACACTCATCCAAACTTTTGCGGCGACCTTATGTTCATATATTGTTCAAGATGTAATGATGAACGGAGGTGCTAATTAAGTGCTGGTAATGGTGTTTTCATTTCCTCTCTCTGCATGTGCGTCTGGCTCAGAATCCGTCACATTCTCCCAAGCTTCATTAGCTATGAGCGAATCACACGTGGCTCAGAGCCTTGTCTTTACTTCCGCCTCGCTGCTGTCCACCTGCCCTGTAATTAATAAAGACCTGCCATTTATCGTGCCTCTCCATCTTTCTCTTTGATTCGCCTGTCAGAAGCTATTAAAGCCCACTCTGGAGGCCCACAGAGCACCAGCAGGAGGCCACGTCAGAATCACATCAACCTGATTTAGTGGGCATATTGGAAACCTGCAGTGGAATCCAAGGGAAACACAAAATGAGTGCATGAGCCTTGAAACATTGTTCATTTGGCAGCAGGTTGCTAGCAACTAAGTTTTCTTTTTCTTTCTTGTAAGTAATTTCCTACTAGATCTGTGAATGTCCATTACACTGTAAGCATAACCCCCTTAAAGCCCCAGTGACATGTTAGTAGAGACTAACATATGAATGGCAGGACTTCTATGCATCAGTTGGTGAGATGAGTTGGATGGTGAGATGTGGGCATTGCTCTTCAAAGTGGAGGCAGATGAATATGAACTTGCAGGGGTAGGGTTTAAGCAGACTAAATTATTGGAGAAGAGATAAGTTTATATATTTTTTTACTTAAAATTAATTTTAAGTTACTTTAAATTAATTTGAATTTTTTTAATTATTAAAAAATATTTAATTAATTTTAGTATAATTAATTTAAAACTTTAAAAACTAAAATAACTAGTTTCCAGCAGGCGGCCTGCGCAAGTCGACTTACGCCAAAGAATCGATTTCGATTCACAAGCTTGCAATTCGATTCGATTTCGATTACGATTCGATTCGATTCAATATTGATTATTTTGGATATCAGTTACAATAAATGGCAAATTTTCTCAAGGAAATTAAATCTCTTAACTAATTCTGTAAACTATGGGAGTCTAGTTGTAGCCTACTAGGCTTCATTAGCCTAATATGAAGGTAATAATTAACTGTTTTGTAGCTATACAAACACTACTTCACAGTTCAGTCTTTGTAATATGTTTTAGCAATACATTTCTAACATTTATAATGTGTTTAGAATTTTTTTATTGCCTTTACAGGGAAATTACACTTTTATTTATTTTTATAATAAGAAGATTATATGAAATATAAACATTTAAATGGTGGCTGTCATAAAAACTTGCCAGATTTATTCAAATATGCATTAAATATTGAAGAACATTAAGATTATAATGCATATGTAATATGGTGCATATATTTAGCAAAATGCTCCTCTCTAGAGTAAATTTTTCTGGCTGACTAACGAGTTTAGTCACATGTTGTTTTTCAGAGGTAAATATGACGATACATGACATTGATTACAAGCTATTTCCACGGTTGAAACACTGATTGAGCGAATCAATGTGACATGATACGGATTTCGATAAGTTGTACTCTATCTTTTAACACACTTTCAGATGCTCATTCATGTTCATTTCGCGCTGTAACTGGTATTATTAAGGCGGAAAAGATCAAAGCGCTCCGCGCTGCTGCTTCTCTTGAGCTGCGCGAGAGCGATCTCGCCACAGCGCCAAAACGGTATTTTATGTTTTTGAATTTCGAAAGAAAATGGACGTAATTTGAAAAATTAGACTGTTTCATATCAATAGTGACAGAGGACAAAGATTATTGCGATGTTTAGGATGCGTGCTACAACGTTCCATTCATTCAAATGAAACAGGATGACTAAACGATTCTTGAGATTTAAGAATCGATATCGGTTCGTAAAAATGAGAATCGATTAATATCGTGAAATCGATATTTATTACCCAGCCCTACCTGACACGATGTGACGATGCGCAATCTTTGATGTCTCTCACGGTTCAAACTAGGGCTGGGCAACAAACTCAAGCTCCTCTTCTCATAGATCGAAATCCTCAGACATTTTTCTTTTAAAAATTCTCATTTTAGACTTTTTATTCATGGCCTGTTTTGTTTTGCTCTATCCTCTGTGCTTCCAAATTTTTTCAATACGTCATGCGTCAGCTCACGGGTTACTCTTTCACCGTAAATCGTTGTGTACGGCCGTCTGTCAGAAGCTAGTTATTTTAGTTCATAACGTTTTAAATATGGATATTTTTCTTACAAATACGCATTGCTTTATTAACCCCCCAGAGCTGTGTGGAGTATGTTTATGATGGATGGATGGATGCACTATTGTTGGGCTTCAAAATCTCATCCTCCATTTACTGCCATTGAAAAGCTTGGAAGAGCCAGGATATTTTTTTTAGTATACTCCGATTGTATTTGTCTGAAAGAAGAAAGTCTTGTACACCTAGGATGGCTTGAGGGGGGAGTAAATCATGGGGAAATTTTCATTTTTGAGTGAACTATCCCTTTAAGAGTTACTCTTCATGCAGTCTATGAATGTTCCGTCTATAAACAACTAAACCATGAGATCACAATATATAGGCTTGTTTTTATTTCTCTTTGATATGTATAAATTCCTGACAGTGGCTTTGTTCATTGATAAACATCCTATGAACAAAATAGTGCATGCTGTGGCTCAGAATCAGCTTGTTTTGCTTTGCTTCTTAGCCTCTGGCTGTGAAGTGACATCATTAAGGGGCTTTGCTCACACTCGTTTACATGCACTCCTCTGAACAGCCCTGTTTTTCCTCCTCTGCTTTGCCTTCTGATCTGATGGCCAACAGCCCTCACTTTCTTATTCATCCCTCTCTTTCGTCCTGCCTCCCTCCCTCCCTCCCTCCCTCCCTCCTTCCCTCCTGAGCTGTTAAGAGCTGTTTTGTTGGGCATTTTGATGTGTTTATTTAGCGCGTGTGTGTGTGTGTGCATCTTTGATCCAACTGGAGCTGAAGAGAGGGACAGAAGGAGAGAGGCAGACAGGAAAAGAAAGTGTGATGGGAAAAGGTTTGTCAACATAAGACACACCTGAGAGAAGTGTCACATCTGCTCTCTGTGAGGAAAGGCAGGCAGTGAGAGGAAGTCAAAGGGGATGCAGGGAAATACTGGAATATACAAATCCAGAGAGGAGCGCTGCTGGTATAGTAGCTGAATTTCCCGAAGGCACTGTTGAATACAGAGATCACCATGCTTGCGGGGAAACTTGGCTCGGTGCAACAAAACAACTATCACAATCCTTTGAAAGCAAAGTGATTTAAAAAATCATCCACCTTCATAAATTGATCACAGAGCTGTATTCTCCAAGACCAAAAAATTATTTTCACGTTTAACTATTGTCGTTTGCAGCCTCTGTAGATCCAATATACACTTTTCCTTAAATAACTCTACTGAATAAATACAGTGGAAAGTGTAACGAGGTTAGATGCCATTATATACGCTGTCACAGTCCATCACTCCGAATAATAATGCAACTGAGCTTTTTTCAAAAACACGCCTTTCAGAAACACACAGACAGCAAATTGCATTATTCGGAGTCGCTGCATATTAATTCAGGAAGATCAATAGCTCAGTGATGTTTGAAAGCTTGCTTTCATTTTATTGGCAAACACTGTTTTTGTTATTACTTTGGCTAATGGCCTAATCTGGCTTAGAGTAATGAATGACCATTTTTGCACAGCAAAGCATGTTTACACAGCACTATTTTTTTTTTTATAATTTCGGATTAAAAGGTTATCACACAATAATTCAGCACTATTTTTCTGTTTGTATTTCCGGTATAAGTGCATGGATAGAATGGACTATGATTCTTAGGTCTAGAAAAAAAAATGCAGTTTTGGTTTACATATTATTCTTAAATTCTAACTAGCTATTTAAAGCTGATTAAAGTGTCATGTTATGCTTTTTTGAAATATTCCCTTTTATGCAGTGTGTTATATACTGTAGCTGTTTGTGAATGCAATGTAATGCAATGTATACATGTTCTTACAGAAAACATGTACTGAGCATTTTAAACCTAAGCAAATATTTCCCTGAATTTACATGTCTTTTTAAAGGTGATTCTCTTAGGTTCTTTGATTTACATAACCTAAATAGATATTTGTTGCAATGGTGGAACAAATGGAAGTTGATTTATCAACTCATGACAGCTTAATATTTTAACATCAGTAAGTACTTAATTATTAAAATAATTAAGATTTAGTCAATTTAGTAGAGAACTTTTTTAGGTTCTATGAGCAGAATTTCTTTCAGTGTTCACCTAAACATTTGTATTGGAGATATGTGGTTGCTGTAGCACTTCTGAAGTTAAGGATCATGCACTCTCTGATATTTTAGTTTAAACTCTATTGATTATTAAGAGACTCCCTTCAGCCTTTCTAGCACACCATTACACTCCCTCACACACATACAGTTTGACCTCATTAAGGGGTCATGGGAGGAAGTCATGGAGAGGCATGTGACGGACTGTTATCTGGACAGAAAACATTCCTATCACACCTCACCTGATACGGATAACCTTGGGGCACTTAAACAATTCATAAATCTCCCTGTCAGACATCCAGAGAAATTCTCAAGACCTTTCCTGTTCCAGCTTCCAAATGATCTGGTAGTTGCATGAAGAGGATCCCATATCTCCACAACTGAGACAGATGACACAAATGGCCCTAAGATACGTAAATACACCCTGATAACATGACAGGCCGTGGTCCAAAATACTTTATGGTTCCAACAAGGATTTGTGCATTTGATGTGACAAATCAATGAAAGACTGTTTCTAAATCACTTTAAAAATAGATAACTATTACTATGACTAATATGCACATATTACTGTATATCAGCTTTCAGTTTTAAATGATAGTTCACCCAAAAAGGAAAATTTTGTCATTGCTTACTCACCCTCAAGTTGTTCCAAAACTGTAAGAGTTTCTTTCTTCTGTTGAACACAAAAGGAGATATTTTAAAGAATGTTGGTAATCAAACAGTTGATGGTAGCCATTGACTTCCCTAATACGAAAAAAAATCAAATAAATGGGGTCCATGAACTGTTTGATTACCAACATTCTTTTAAACGTATTCAGAAGAAAGAAACTCATACAGGTTGGAACAACTTGAGGGTGAGTAAATGATGACAGAGTTTTAATTTGACTATCCTTTATTAAACAAAAATCAGATATTATATTGCCAGGAAACTTTTTGGGAGATCTTCAGGAATTACAATTTTACAAGCAATTGTCAGTTTTCAAAATAGAAGAAAATGATGTGTCCGTTCTTCAAAGACATCAGTACCATTGCTTAAGGCCCTGGGATCTTGACAAGATGAAGTTATGGCCTAACCTTAGGCCTAGTCATGGCAGGCGACAGGTTTGACTCTTTACCCCCAGTAGAAAGAGACATCTGCCTCAAAGACAGGCAGACTGGATCAAAGGATCAAAGAGGAGCTGTAGCATTAAATAATAATGATGAACTCTCATTGTGCACTGTTTATGAAGCCTCAGTCTTGTTCAAGCAGATCATCCTCAGATCTTCCCCTGCCTTTCCATCCCTCTTTCTCCTGTCCGGCCTCATCAGAAAGACACCGGGTCAGTGATTGGGTCTCTTTCACAGAGGTGCATGTGTTGTACTCCATCTCTAAACATTCAGACCAACAACTTTATGATTTATCATGTGGACATAATGCCTGGTTCAGATTACACGATTTTAGCCCGATTTTGGCACGATCCGTTTGACGTAGGGTGTCGTGGGGATTCGTAAACGACAACGGGCGTCGGGACGCAAGATTCGATCGTATCATCTCGTATAGTGTGTCATAGTGGGCGACAACCTACGTCGCGTCTGCGATGCTTCACGACATCACGACAAAAAGACTAGCATGTTTCATTTTTTTAACGGTCGTCCACGACGGGTTCCGTCACATGTATGAGGTTTTAACTGTCTGTTTTTGTAATATGTTATCGTTGTGGCAAGCTAGCAACATTATTTTACTTGTACTACTGGCTAAAAGTAAAAATATATAAGAATATATCTGGAGGATTGACAACCCATACTGTCCTGTTCGAGCAATCCAGGAACGTGTCCATAGTCGGGTTTGCTTTCTTTTTTTAAAGTTTTTCTGAACACAGGACAGCCAATACAACACTCACCGCTTCATCCATTGTTTGTTTACGTTCCTTTCTGGAAGTCACTCGACTCGCGCCTTCTCGATGACATCACGCGCGTCGTTAAAGACAGCACGCGATGACTGGTCAAGAAGCAACGTGTAGTCTGACATGTTTCTTATCCACGACATGACAAGATTTTAGGAGTCAAAATCGCGTAATCTGACACAGTGACTATCGTAACAGACAAAAAAATCGTGTAATCTGAACCAGGCATAACTCTATGTCTTAACATTGGAAGTGACCTGTGTGTAAGTTCAACTCTTTAAGTTATTGCTCACTTCTCTTCTGACCCGACCAGCTCAAATCCTGTCTATTGAATCGCTTCATCCTTAGACATTTATGCAACAATCTGGGATCCTCTTGTCATACATTTATTCATTAATCTGCTCATTGGCTATCTCATGAATACAAATGCAACTGTGACCTGCTTTACCTAACCCAAGACGTTTACAGGGATTTCGCCACAGCTTTTGATACCTGCTCTCCTCATGCATACACATCAACAATAACCAAAGGGCCGGGCACGCTGATAACACAAGGCGGAATTGGACTTCCTTGCCTTCGCTTCGCTTTACTTTGCATGGTGCAGTTTTCATTTGCATAGATCAAAATACAATTTGATCCCATTCCGTTTCAAGGAGGAAATACAATATCACGCTATTTCTAAGAATCTGATGGCTGGTAGCTGAAAACACATATGCCTGTCAGAAAGACGTGTAACGTCCTAGATTTAATATAGATGTTGTTATGATGAAAGGTAGAGTCTTAAACTAAATGGGAGGTCCATTGTTTTGCAACCAAGTTTCTTTTGTTTTTCATTTGCATGTGTATTGGCTTTCACATCGATTTGGTTATTAGCACAACCAAAAAACACGAAAAAAAACACACAAAAAAAACACGAGGCTTACACTTATGCAAACCTTTAACAGAGACCAGGGACACAAGAAAAAGATGGAAGCTTCATGTCTGTGTTTTTGTTTTTAAATAATTTATTAGGGCAGATATGATGATCTGGTTAATGGCAATGCTAATAAATCGGTAATTCCATGTATTATATTATCTTATATATTATATAATATGAAACCAACCAGCTAACTATCTTTCTTTATGCCTCTCTTGTTTTTCCTTCAGTTGTCTGTTCATGTCTTTTCAAAGTGCTCATTGATCACTCATTTTTCCCCAGGACTTTCTCTCTCTCATAATAACTAGGTCTCTTTCACCATATTCAAACATATCAGTGTCTTAATTAGCGCTAGTATCCTCAGTGAAGGTTACTTACTCAACAATGATGTTTGGGTTCATGTGCATAACTTTGATCTGCCAAACTTGAAAAAATAACAGTGAAACAGCATCACAGTTGATGCTTAAACCCAACGCCCACAGGAAAGGCACAGCATACAAAAGAGAGCAGCTTTCCTACGTTTGAAGGCAAGAGCTGTGTCTTTGAACTGTCATTTGGCTGTGTTATCTCTCTGATCATGTGTCACACACTCTTCCCAAATGGCCCAGGTGGGGACCTCCAACCTCTCTGACCTCTCACACACCTCATTATTTAATCAGACATTCAAGCCAGGCAACAGGTGCCATCTTTATAGTGTGACCTTTGACCGTAGCACTAAAAACAACCCATGTCTGCACACTTCTCTTGTGAAAGCGTAGTGTGCTTAATTTTTTGTATGTGCAAAAACATTTGCAGTAGAATACTTCAAATGTTAAAAGTATATTTAACAAGCTACTTGCAGTTAATATAATATTATTGAAATAAAAACCCACTTTCATGGCATACTGTATGTTTCTTAACAAACTTAAAGGGATAGTTCACCTAAAAATGAAAATTAGCCCATGATTTACTCACCCTGAAGTCACCCTAGGTGTATATGACATTCTTCTTTCAGACGAATAAAATCTGAGTGAGTTGAGTAGTGAAAATGAGTTATATTAAAAAATGTCCTGGCTCTTCCAAGCTTTATAATGGGAGTTAATGGGTGTATGTCTTTGGAAGTCCATCAAAGTGCATCTATCCATCATAAAAGTGTTCCACGTGGCTCTGGGGGTTACCTCCTGTCTTTGCGCTAAGCTAGGCTAGCGGTGGGTGCGTCAGACAGAGATGAAAAGGGTATGTATTAGGGCTGTCACTTTTGTGAAAAAATCCTGTTAGATTTTTGAGACATAAGTGTTGATTGAATCGATTGTAAAATCGATTTTCCATGTCTAAAGACGTTTCCATTTTCAACACTAAATATAGGCAAATCCACGGACAACTAACAGGCATTATTAGAACGAGCGTAAAGAGGGCGCTTGAGACGCGCACAAGTCAGAAATATTTCTGATGATTTATTGGCGTGAACTTTCGTGCAGAATGACAAACAGGAGTGCAACATTCAGGGATTGAAATTAACACCCGCCAAAGTTCATTTTGCTGTCAAATCACGAGTGTTTCTATGTTTACTCACTTTGCTGGGGAAGTTCGTGTAGCCAAAGCTGCGCGGATTTAGCGCAAATACGCAACTTGTGAGTCCTCTTGATATATTAAATACAGCGTATTGCGCATTTTGTTGTCCTGCTGTTAGTTTAACTGCTTTTATGGTTCTCATTTGTAAGTCGCTTTGGATAAAAGCGTCTGCTAAATGAATAAATGTAGAACCTGTGCATTTCTGTCTTGCTTGAACACACACGTCACTAAGCAACAAATAACGGCGCGCTTGTTCACTTGCATTGAAGTATTGCGAATATTAAAAAGCATTTGGTTAACAGAAAAGACATTGTTATTTTCCAATATCCTAACTTACATGTTCTGTGTACTGTATTGATCTGTCCACCTAAAACACATTTTTGGTTTAAGAAAAGAAAAAAGGACGTTAAAATCGATTCCCTATTTTCGTTTTCGAAACTTGTGTTGGTTGGTCCGATCGATTGTGCAATCGATTTTCGAACGTAAAGTGACAGCCCTAGTATGTATGGACTTATCTAACTGATCTAACTGGGGATACGGTGAATAAGCTAAAGTCCCAAAAAGTCGGCGTGTTCCTTTAAGTAAATTCTTTTAACGTATATTATTTCTGCATTAAGTTACTGGATTTTTTAAGGTATGCTAGAACACTTGTCTGTAAGTCTTTACTAAACTGATATTGTTACACCAGATGCTGAAATAACAATACCTGTATTTAATATTGAGATATTACTATTGATTTAAGGTGTGAGGTCTCAGTGATTTTAATAACATCAACTGCAAAAATGAGTGATTGGCAGAGTCGATCATTCTTCATTACTGTGCAACATTTTCATTATTGTTTGTTATTACATATTTCCTTAAAATAACATAGCAGACTTACTTTCTTCTGAAATGTTTTGAACAATGATTATTGTTCTTCATGGACCTGGACCTGCATTCTGCCCAACTGTTTGTTTTCCAGCATTTTTGAAGCCCCTCCTTCAGTGTCTGGCAACAAACATCACCTTTCTTGCGCTCTGTCTACTTCAGTGTAGACAGATGTCGTGTTATTCATGAATATTCGGCGCAGAGGCAGCGAGCCTGGCACTATAGACAAGCCTTTGATCCTCGTTTCAAAGAGGTGGCTGTCTGTGGCCCTGCCAGAGACGCCCTGTGACTCACTGTAGATTTGCCGCAGCGACCTGTTTGTTTTAGACGAGTCGCAGAGCCCCGTTGCTTGCAGGGACGTGGATAGAACGACAGCCACCTGCGTTAGCGCCCACACTGTAATTCGCCAGTGAATATATTAGCCGCGTGACAGCGTTACGTCAATAAGTTTGTATATATTAATGAAATAATTAGACATATATTTGTGCTTTGTGCTATCTGACAGTAACGTCAACAATGCCGTGCACATGCATGAGTAAACAAGAAGCAGTGACAGGCTGACTATATTATCAAACACAAACGGTAGAGTAATCTCCTCTCGTCGCCGATACAAGGAGTGCATCTCATTTTCCTACAAGATTACGGGGTATGTTTCATTAAAACTCTGACGGGCAAATACACTGACACACTGTGTGCTTGGAGCTCGGGAAGTTTGTGTCGCTTAATCTGTAGTGACATTCACAAAAAAAACGCAAAAAAAAAAACGCAAACTGTAAAACAACCCATCTGTCTGGCCGACGTTACCTCGTGTCGTGAGCATTTCGAAAGCATTTGAGGGTGGGTGTCTGCGGTGCTCTGTGACACTTTCCCATTAAAAACAATGAGAAGCTGCCATCTGCAGTCTGAGAAGCTACTATGTGCCCGCGGCCCCTCTCGACCCCTGTAAGAAGAAAAAAACACCCAGTAGTCCATTCAATGCTGGGATCTTTTCATCCTGTCTGCTCCTCCAGTGTCGCTAATGATATTGGTTTCTCTCATCGAGGCATTTGAGAGGCAACCCGGTCTCAGGCTCTCTTTTGTCATGGTGAAGGAACGGAGGGTATCCTCTTCCCATCTGTCTCTCCCAGAATGCACTACAGAAGAGCAGGGACCTTGTTGGCACCCACCGATTCTCAGTTCCTCACCTTTAGTATACTGAACAAAAGATTTCTGAGCAGTCCTCCACAGCTACGTTTCCATAGGCCAAAATAATTGCCTAAAGAGCACCTGAAAATATTTGGTGAGTGAAACCCCTTAGCGGATGAGTAGCAGAGATGGTTTTAGTTCTCACAGACTTTATCTACTGTACACTACTGTTTAAAAATGTGGGGTCAGTTAGATTTTTTCAATGTCTTTTATGCACACCAAAGCTGTTTTCATTTGATCAGAAATACATTTATATTGTACAATATTTATACTCGTCACGACACCAAGAAGTGTGCGTATAAGACAGATAAGAAGAAGATAATTCCAATACGATGTTTAATCCAAACAGGCAGATCTCACACAGGGCAGAGAAAACACACCGAACGTGAACGTGACTAAACAGAGAACAAATGTGAGGGTACAACTTAAGTAGGAGCACAAACGAGACTAATTAATTAAACACAGCTGAAACCAATGTAAACAAATGAGGAGCGGGAAAACTGAACTAAGGAAACATGAGGCTAATGAAACCATACCTAAGGTCTGTGAATAACAAAACATAACTGTGACAATACTATTAAAATGTATTTAAAATAAAATAAAATTCTCTATTTGAGTATATTTGAAAATGTAATTTATTCCTGTGATGGCAAAGCTGAATTTTCAGCATCATTACTCCAGTGTCCTTTCTGAATAAAAGATATTGACATTAGCCTATATTTAATGACATATAATGTACTTTTTTTTAAATCGCTTTAAAATTACAATGATTACATAATGTCCTAAATTGAATTTAATATATTTATTTTTTAAAGTTTACTTAGAAATTGAACTGTATATGCTCAAAAAAGAAAAGCCAGTCAGTTCTTAGGTGCGTAGAACAAAATAAGTTATATCAACCAAGTAGCCAAAGTTGCCGGCACACTGAAAACTGCAATCAGACCCCAAAAAAAGGTCTACCAAAAATGTATCTTTAATTTAACTTTTTGCATGCGAAAATAAAAACAGACCAGAGACTTCAGCCCATAACTTTCTTCAGTGCTCATCAACTTTTCTTGGAAAAAATTAAACGTACATTCAAATTATTCCTCCTTATTCCTAAATCAGCAACAATAAACAGCAAATTTTTTTTTTAAATTTGAGCGTGCCACAAAAATAGTCATTTTTGCCATCCAATTTTCATTCACAAATAGTTCAAATATCTCAAACAAAAGAGCATGTTACTAGCAACCCCAAAGTCATGTGTTCAATTAATGCTGAAATCTGACATAAAATATGTACCTTGAATGTTGAATGAGTGTAAATTCTGCCTGCGCTTTATAATCTGATGATGTGTATGTTTGAGGATGTATTTTGTATTAATTAACAATAGTATAGTTTTCTGGCCTTTGTGAACTATAGTTTAATTGAATCAAAGTTATGGATTTTAATTAACAGGTCATTACTGTCATTGAGTTGTTTTCTGGGTCCTGGAGGTGTTCTGACATGCTCTGACATTTGTGCTTATTTCTGTTACTTGTGACATTTTCATGGCTAAAGTCTATTTACACTGTATTCAGCGCAAACTCTGCTACAGTAATAAGTCAGCAGCATGTATGTAAAAGTTTGTAGTTTTAAGACATTTATGTGTGGTTTGTAAAAAAAAAAATATATATTGTCAATAAAACCCGGCACGTTTGCCGACCACAGAGGGTGCCATTAAGATGTTTGAGGCAAGTTTCACAGCTTTAAACTTCACATTTTTCAGAATAAATAAGCAACAATTAATTATTTTTGTGGTATCCCTGGTCTCTCCAATTATGTGGATGTTGTGCAAGTTGAACTAATGTCTATTTTGATGGACAGCGGAAATAACTGTTAGACAAATGACAACATAGAATGATATTATACCTGTGTAGCTTTTGGACCTCCTCATGGCTGTTTTCTCAGTGTGATTTATGGGCTCCGTCCAGATGTAATGCTTAAATCAAGACTGGAGATTGGAAGGAAATCAGCCTTTATTGAAACCTCTGTGGTCTGATTTCACAATTGCAACTGCTGACCCAGTTTGCCAGTGAGAAAAGCCATTAGTAGCCTAGCCAGTCAGTAGAGCCCAAAGCAGATGCTTCTCATTGTTATCATCCTAACTAAGAGGAAGAACACAGTAGTTTTGGCAGGAACTTCTGTGCGCTCAGTAGAAAACAAAAAGAAAAAGGGCAGGAGGACTTGGGGACTTGGCCATCTTTATGTGTTTTACAGTGTTGACAGTTATTCGTATTGTTTCGCAGAGAGACGTTATTTGACTGAATAAACTTCAATAACAGGAATTATGTAACATCGATTTAAAATAATTATATAATCTGCATCACCACATGCTATCAATCAGTATATTAATGAAGATTCTTTTAAATTTGCATTAAAAAATAAATACTAGTTCTTGTTTAGTCCAAGACTAACCACAGTATTAAAACAAGCTTTGTTTACCTCATTAATAACAGTGTTCTACACAGACCTGTCATTACCTTATGCTAATCAGATGATGGATTCGCATATGCTAGCCTCAGTGTGCAGTAGCAGGACACACACGCACACACACACTGCGATACAGTGATTAATGTTTCTTCCCCTGTTTGTGTATTCGTCTATTTAGGCATTTCCAGAGCAGACCTCAGGAAATGTTGATTAAGTACTGCAGGAGTATCTCTCTCTCTCTCTCTCTCTCTCTCTCTCTCTCTCTCTCTCTCTCTCTCTCTCTCTCTCATTTTCTCTCAGTGAGAGTAACAGTCTCTTTGACCTCAGCCCGATTCTTCTGTAACGTGCCATCGTCTAATTGGTGCTGGCAGGACACAGACTGTCCAAGCTTACGATGGGGGCTAATTTAGCAGACGTATTAGCTCCAGGGTGACACGTCCAAAGTGTGCCAAACAAAAGAATGAAGAGCTAAAGCATGTGCAGTCAGACACCTGCTGCAGCCTGTTCATACCCATTTCTGTTCAGTGGCGGAATGGGTTTAGCCAGTTAGCATGTTCCTGTTAGCCCCTGCTGGTTGATGATGTACAGTAACTACAGATTCTGCTTGCATCAGTTATAGCTAATAAAAAGAGCTTTCCTGATGATGTTAGTGGTAGCTAACACGCAACTGAAGGCTGACTGAAAACATAACATGAAAACATTTAATTTGACCAATCTTTGTATTTTGACTAAATATTTTTGTAGCAAGCAACGTTACTGTTCAAAAGTTTGTCAGTTCGATTTTTTAAAAATAAATTAATTAATTCTTTATTTAGCAATTATGTATTAAATTGGTCAAACGTGATAGTAAAGACATTTATAATGTTACAAAATATTTTTTTAAATTAATTTTGTTTATTTGAATTTCTATTCATAAAAATAATCCTAAAAGGTTTCCAAACAAATATTAAGCAAAAAAAAAAAAAAAAAAAAAAAAAAACTATTTTCAATATTGATAAAAAGAAATGTGTGTTGAGCAGCAAATCATTAGAACGATTTCATGTGGGATGCTAGGATCATGTGACACTGAAGACTAGAGTAATGATGATGAAAATTCAGCTTTGCCATCACAGGAATAAGCTACATTTTAAAATGTATTAAAACAGAAAATAGTTATTTTCAATTTGAATAATATTTCAGAATATTGTTTAACTGCATTTTTTTATTATTATTATTCAAATGCAGTCTTGGTGACCAGAAGATTCTTTTTTCACACACACAAAAAAATAAAAAAATAGAAAAATAATAATAATACATACATACATATATGGTTTATTTTCATTATAGTCTCAGTCATCTTTAGTTATGTATTTTTTTTCTGTGGAGTATTTTATTTCTGCCCAGAAGGTATTAATGAGAAAATATAATGGCAAGAATCAAACTATTCTTTGGGCTTTCAACAAACTAAAATGTGAAAATGCTGTAAAAGCTATTGTTAGCTATTACTTAAATTTAACTAATTTTCATAACCTTATTGTAAAGTGCTAGAAGTATGCCTATGTTTTAACCTTATTGTAAAGTGCTAACAATAAGTCTCTATGGGCTGGAGAGGAATTTCTGCAGTCATGTGTCAACTGCCGCACATCGACCAATAGTTCTTCTGTTCAGCCCAGGCATCAAATATTATTTTATATAATGACAGCCACTTTTTGTGTGACGAGGATTCAGTCTTTGAAAACAATTGAAAAGTAGCAAAATTTCTTGGAGCTGAGGGCTGATGAATAAAACATGAAATGGCAAAGGAACATTATTTGGGTGAGAGAGAGAGAGAGAGAGAGAGAGAGAGAGAGAGAGAGAGAGAGAGAGAGAGATGAGAGAGAGAGAGAGAGAGAGAAGAGAGAGAGAGAGAGAGAGAGAGAGAGAGAGAGAGAGAGAGAGAGAGAGAGAGAGAGAGAGAGAGAGAGAGAGAGAGAGAGAGAGAGAGAGAGGAGAGAGAGAGAGAGAGAGAGAGAGAGAGAGAGAGAGAGAGAGAGAGAGAAGAGACGAGAGAGAGAGAGAGAGAGAGAGGAGAGAGAGAGAGAGAGAGAGAGAGAGAGAGAGAGAGAGAGAGAGAGAGAGAGAGAGAGAGAGAGAGAGAGAGAGAGAGAGAGAGAGAGAGAGAGAGAGAGAGAGAGAGAGAGAGAGAGAGAGAGAGAGAGAGAGAAGAGAGAGAGAGAGAGAGAGAGAGAGAGAGAGAGAGAGAGAGGATTTTTCTCTGCAGCAGTATCTTTTTCCTCTGGAAGTGCTGAGGGCGGCTTGTATAGAGCCAGAGGGCTCTGCTTTGAAACCCCTAATGAAGATCTTCTGCTGACAGCAGCCCACACAGAGTGGCATCTGTAGTCCACATGTAGTATTTTTAAAAGGCATGTTGAAACAAAAAACGAAAACAGTCTCGAACAAGCATCCGAGCACAGAGGATGCAGACCAATACACACAGGTACACAATCTGACAAATATATATATAATATATATATTAACAAAATTATAAATGCAACACTCTTGTTTTTGCCCCCATTTTGCCCCAGCTGAACTCAATAATCTAAGACTTTTTTCTATACCCAAAAGGCTTATTTCTCTAAATATTGTTCACAAATCTGTCTAAATCTGTGTTATTGAGCACTTCTCCTTTGCCGAGATAATCCATCCCCCTGGCCCTGGGGATTAATAAAGTAAATAAAATAAAATCAGATTAGACAGCATGGTTATTGCACAGGCTGGCCACAATAAAAGGCCACACTAAAATGTCGCAAGTTTTGAGGGAGCGTGCAATTGGCATGGTGACGGCAGGAATGTCCACCCGAGCTGTTGCCTGTGAATTGAATGTTCCTTTCTCTACCATAAGCCGTCTCCAGATAAAATTCAGACAATTTGGCAGTACATCCAACCGCCCTCACAACGCAGACCACATGTAACCACACCAGCCCAGGACCTCCACATCCAGCATCTTCACCTCCAAGATCGTCTGAGACAGCCACCGGACAGCTGTTGCAACAACGATTTCCATAACCAAAGAAATTCTGCACAACTGTCAGAAACCGTCTCAGGGAAGCTCATGCTCGTCGTCCTCATCGGTTCTCGATCTGACCGCAGTTTGTCGTCGTAACCGACTTGAGTGGGCAAATGCTCACATTCGATGGCGTTTGGTACTTTGGAGAGGTGTTCTCCTTACGGATGAATCCCAGTTTTCACTGCACAGGGTAGATGGCAGACAGCGTGTATGGCGTTGTGTGGTTTGTTGATGTCAACATTGTGGATCGAGTGGCCCATGGTGGCAGTGGGGTTATGTTATGGGCACTTGTCCAAAACTGGTTTGATATTTTTTAACAAGGATATTACAAGATCAAAAATAAATACGTGATGAGTTGTTGATCACTATTTCTGAAGCATTGCACTGTGTAGCCCCGGCCACCGTTGAATGTCATTGGTCCAAAGTTACACTTTCAATAAAATGTTTTGATTGGCTGTGAACATCTGACCAAACTCATAAGTTTGTTATTTCAAATGTCTTTATTAATATGAATGTAGAGAATCCTCATGTTACACTATATTCTAAGGCTGTGTACAGACATGCAGTCTGCTTCGAATGGCCTTCTCTGGCACATAAAGATTTATTGCCGTACCACTCCATATCAACAGCTGCATTTCAGATGTCTTAAAAACATGTCTAATGCTGATAGACCTATTTTACACTCAAGGTAAAAGACAAAAATGTATGTAAACATGTCAAAACATGCATTAATCTCCTTAAGGCTCTCCTTTACAAAACTCTCTCTCATATCCAAAACCTTGATGGAAAGATAATAGTAGGTATCAACATAGGTGGTTCATTTCAAGTATGTGACATTATTTATAGCCGAGCATCAGTTCTTCATTAATTTAAGTAAATAAACAGCACGTGTTTTGCGGGTGGATTTGTATGCACATATTGAGCTGGGTGGGTCAAATGAACACAGCTAGCTTGTGAACTGGAATCCCCTTACAGGTTGGATGGCCATTAATCACAGCATGGGTGTGAGAAATAAATAGTAATACATTTACATTTATTTTTTTTGTATTTTTTTTTGTCATTTGACACACTTTTAACTAGAGATTGACAATATTAACTTTTTATGACCAATATGATATTTTAGTTTTGTTTTTGTTAAAGTGCCCCTGTCATGCTATTTTAAAGGTTCCTGATTTTGTTTTGGAGGTCTTGAGGTTTGAAGTGTATGTCCATTAATAAACTGATTTGTATATTTCTAATTTATTGCGGTGCACATGAACTGTATTAACTGTATCAATAACAGTGTATACATTAGCCGAGCACTAACGTGAATGACTGATTTTGAGTTTGAGTTAGCAGGTTAGCTGGAAACGTACACAATATAAATCATACAGGTTGTGATTCTGAGGAGCAAGCTGGTCCAAATAAACTGGGTACTGACCCATCTTTCCACAACAAGTGTTCTATGAATCCCGCATTGAACTCAGAGATTTGAAAACTAGTCATCAATAAAATTTTGTGTTTGCGGGCAGACAGCATACAACATAGGTGTGCATTATGCAAATGTCCGTAAAGCAGTGGGATTCTTGACGACACATGTCAAGGTCATGCGGTTCAGAGTCGATTCTTTCTTTTGGGAGACAATAACTTAATTTATCATGCACTTTCCACTTTACAACTTTGCAGAACTTTTACATTCACAAACTGTTATATTAGACACTGCATGAAAGGGAATTATTAGTAATAATAATAGTCTTATGTATTTATTAAAATTTGCTTTGTTTTTTGTTATGTTTACATATTTCTCACTTGAGAATGATTGACTCTTAAATAATTTTTTTTTGTAATTATCTGTACTTTTGTTGTGAATTCAATGTACACGTTTATTATAATGTGAGTTTCCTGGAAATCAAACTCATGTCCTTGGTGTTGCTAGCAGCAGAGCTCAATAAAACACTGGATTCAGACATATTTCTTAAATGGTTTGCATGTAGTATAGGACAGTCATGTTGGGAAATGGATTGTCATTTGAGAGACCATCAGAGCGTCCCATAAAATCCAGTGGATTATTAAGCCATTTATGAGCACATTTCCGCATTGGATTGTTGTCTCAGAAGGTCGCCTTTTAATAGAGAAATATTTATGTTTTTTTCCCTACATTACTTCCTACATGCTGTTTTATGAATAAACGACAATGTTGTGTCAAGAATCTCATTCATTTTTGATTAAAAAGTCATCAGCTGCATTTTCACTCTGTTTCAAAAACAGACAGAAACCACTGCAGGCCTCATTTGCATTGCCATTTTTAAAGCAAATTATATTTTAATGACTTAATTATGTTTAGTAACAAGAGTAATGCAATTCTGTATTCAGTCTGTGACTAACCCCAATCTGTTGGAAAAGTGACACTTTTTTCCTTGTAAGCACTGCATTTTTGTTTAGAGTTGATGTGTGTTGATTTAATGTTTAATTGTCATTTACACAGTACTTGAGGGTGTTTGTATGAGTGAATGTAAGTGTTACTGTGGACATGTGTAAGTGAGAGGAGGTGAAAGAAGGAGTGGGTGAATGTGTGTATTTGCATGTGCATGACGTTGTCACATAAAATGTAGTGTAACCGAGACAATTGTTGTCTTTAATGTCACTGGGAGAAATGGTTAATCAACCCCTTGATTTCTGTTACAGAGGCATACATTTTCCACTTGCCTTATCATAGAACTGCTGCAGTCTGTTCAAAAAGCATGCAGTCGCTCTAAGTCTGTCATCTAATGGCCTCAACTGTGTAAAATGCAACACAGGGAAGGTAAATTTCAAATGGCAGGCATGAAGAGCAGGGAAAAGAAGTAGACGATGCCGATGTGGTTTGTATAATCTCCCCCATTGCTCTCAAAATGGCGTTGAGTGTATCGCTAGTGGTGTGACAAAATGTCTTTTTGCTGAGTGAGAGGCCAAATCTGTCCAAATTAACTTTGAGGTCCATTAGAATACTGCATTTAGATGCAAATCTTAAGAAAAATAGGGACGTAATTGTCACAATTTCTTTACCGTAAACCTGCAATAGTTGCCTTAAAAAAATTTCTAGTTGAAAAGTTTCTACCTGATTTATCCCATGAACATAGTTTTGTTGGTATGAATTCACATACTTAGATTGGTTCAGCGATATTACATTATATTTCTGACTGGAATAAAAACTGACTGGATTTTTTTTTTTTTTTTTTTTTTTGTGCAACTAGTGCAAGAAATCGTACATTCATTCTTGTAGTTTGACGATGAAGAGCCATTCACTGAGGTTAAAATGTGTCTATATTCCATCTTTAAACTGGTCATCTGGTCTGTGTGCTGGTTTTAGAGAGGTTTTGGGCACTTTTCAGCTGGTCAGTCTGAGAGACTGGTGGGCCGACTAGCTAAACCAGTCAGGTAGGCTGGGAGACCATCCTATAGCAAAGACCAGCTTGGACTGTTTTAAAGGGTACATATCATGCTTTTAAATCGTTCCTTTTTACATATAAATCATACATTGGTGATCTATATAAAGCGGAAAAGCTTTCTACCCATTTTCTGATGTGCGTCTGAGAGCAACTCGTTTTGGTGCGGTCTCTTTAAATGCAAATGAGACACTTCATACCCCGCCCCCTCTCCAGGTTGCAGAGGTGACACTCGGTTCAACTCCACCCCGTTCGGCCATTTTTGTAGTTTGATAGCAGAGATACGATTATCTAGCGGCACAGAAACTTTTTATTCATAAGTTATTAACAAAATGTCAACAACGGAAGACTTGTCCATCAAGCCTTACATGTTCGAGCCAGAGTCAGAGCGAGATGAAAATAAAGACGACGAACCTGCAGAACAATGTCTTCATATGGATGTATCGCAATGGTGTGTAACTGTATTTACAGTAACTTCTCCATCCATGCCCACTACTACAATACTGCATGTTTTACAATGAATATTTAACACTCACAAAACAAAATATAAGTTATATTATAAACAATTAAAGAAAAGTCGATTATTTCTCCTGTTAAACCAAGCACACTAACAAGACAAATGACTATACGGCTTAATCTTACCACTAAAAATCTGTATTGATAATATGCTACGTTTAGAAAAGCATCAGAAAACACAGCAGCTAAATGACCATTGTCATGATGAAACTCAACAACAGTAATACTGCTACAGACGTGTACTTAAAAAGAAAAGAAAGACAAAGGTACTGCTAAACCATGACCACCGTGTGTTTTAAGAAAGTAAAGTACTTTATTTTTAGTAATGTTATTTACAGCTTGCTTACCCGAAGTGCTCTGTTCGTCGTCTCCAAAGATAGAAGGAATTGAGCCCTCAATCAGACGAAGTCTATCGGCAAATCCTTCTTTATACTGGCGGAGGTTGCTGAAGTAGTTATCCTTGAAGTGCTTCGCGCACACAAAAATGACTTTACCCACAGATGTGGGTACATTTCCGTGAAAAATAAAACTCAACCAGCCACTTTGAAGAGGTTCTGATGCTGGGAGACGGTGTAATGAAGCGTGTGGGTTACTACATCCAACAACCGAACATTTTGACGTACCCTCTCGTAACTTCTGCATCCTTGAACTTGGACTACAAAATTGCAGCGAGAAATAAAAATGTTGGATTGCTCGAAGTGTTGGGCTGGAAGTCGATGTCCTTATTTGGCAGTTCCACTGCAAATACTGTGACGTAATAGTTCAATAAAACGTCATAGATTACAGAAAAATCGAAACAGGTTGAAAAATGTGACCAAAACAGAATATAAAGATATCAATGAAGCCCTTGAAGAGACTAATTTCAACTTTTCTGTACTTATAAACACTCCAAATATACAACAAAAGGCATTTAAGGGCTAAAAAAGTAGATTTAGCATGATATGTCCCCTTTAAGCTGTTTTTACATGTAGCGGAAGTATGATATTGCATTCACACACTATTTCTATATAAACAAGAAACTCATATCAACATGTTAACTTTTCTGTCTGCTATACAAAACCAGAAAGACCAGAACTGCAACATATTTCTCTATTCAACTTGCATTTCGACTTTCACTCCAACACCATTCATTCTGATGCTAGAGATCCTTTAAAGATTAAATAAGTGTTCACCGGTAAACATTACTTTAACCCATTAGGTCTGTCTCCATGGCTCATTTCCATCATCATTCCTGTGGTACTACTGCATTAATTCTGGTGGAATGTGCTGTCATTATCTGCATTTGAAGAATGAACTAAGAACCCAAATATGCTGCTAATGAATGGAGGAATTGTGAGTATTTTAATGGATGTCAAAGCTCGTGGAGTCCAAGTATGAGACGGAGGTTAGGAAAAGGTAATGGGGAACAAGGGCACTTTAGCTCATACTGAACACATAGTCCTTGGGATATTGAGGAATACGAAGCTGAAGTTTGATGTCACCTTTATACAACATTTCTGTAAACACGAAAATAATGTCCCTCCTAAATATTGAGCTTTTTGTCATTGTCATAAAAGTAAATTCATTTGTGTACTTCCTTTACTTATATTCCTCCAGTCTTGGCTTCAAATCATTCCCAGTGTTTTCAGTTCACCTTACAATCTATGTGATTGAATACAGACCCAGTTTAATGAAATGGCATGTCTCGGTTATAGTCCCAGAGCCAGGTTGGTTCAGCAGACTCCTGTATTTCTTAGTGTTGTAGCTGAGAAGACAGGAGTTTCCTACTTATCTCCCCGTTTCACTCTCTTTTTTTCCGCAGTCTCCCTTTTTTCCGCAGTCTGAGCTAGAGAGGCTTAATAATATCCCAGAGGCACGGATGAAACACTCTCTCTCCACAGTGTCTGTTTACCAAAGAGAGTGTTTGAAGTTGAGCTCAAGATGTCTTCATTTCTCCACCAGAGGAATGTTCCAACAGGGAAGATTCGTTATTCAAATGGGGGGTTACGACGAGGAGAAATTATGGAAAAAATCAGCCAGTGTTTCCTAGATGTGCTATAAATATCGCTCAACCAGAGGATTTCGTGGTTGGAAGCATCCTTGTTTATATATATATTAGAGAAAACGTGTTTAGGAGCTAGCTTCTCGCGGCATGATGGTTTAGCATTAGTGTCGCATCAGTCTGAGTCTCCCACAGCTGCATTAGTCTGGCCATCATCATCAATTCATCGCACATTTCACTCTCTCAGGAGCTCCGTTCAAACATCTCCTTCATTTTAAATCTGAATACAAAGGTCAAATGTCAGATTTGCTCAGCTTTTTGATAAAGTGATGTGCACATTAAATAAAATAAATGGAGGATATAGCATAAAGCTGAAAAGTGATAAGTATGCACGAAATGTGAGGTGAACACATTTCTAAAATTAAAATTAGGGTGACTATCAGAAAGTTACATTTATTTAAGTAAAATCAAAGGCTTTCTCACTCCGAAAACTCTGGAAATGACTGGTCATGCATTTATAACGTCTCGGCTAGACTACTGCAATTCCTTATATTGCGGTATATCAAATTCTCAAATTGCCCGTCTTCAGTTAGTTCAAAATCCCTACACTGGCTGCCAGTTCGACAGAGAATAGATTTTAAAATTCTACTCTTTTGTTTTTAAACCTCTAGATATAGCTCCTGCCTATCTCTCTGAACTTGTTCATCCTTACACTCCGTCCAGAAGCCTAAGATCCTACGATCAGGCTCTGCTAGTCCCTCACGTTAGACTCAAGCGTAGAAGGGAGCGTGCATCTGCGGTGGCAGGGCCACGACTCTGGAACACCCTGCCTCTAGAGAGAACAGCCCCTACCCTGTCTGTCTTCAAGTCTCTGTTTTCTTTAGCATATTGATCTCTTTTCTTAGGTTGGTTTTACTATTTTATATTTGAGTCTGATGCTGTTTTGCTACTCCTGTTTTAATGTTGCTCTTATCTTTGCTGCTTTTATTTGAGTTGTATGTGTTGTTATGCCGGTATTATCTTATTATTATTTTTCTGGTTGTTCTGTAAAGCACTTTGGTCAGCCTAGTGGCTGTTGTAAATGTGCTGTATAAATAAAGTGAACTTGAACTTGAACTATTTTTACAACAACACAGCCTTAATTTTCACAATCAAGTCAAAAACAGTGAATGCAGGGACTCGAAATGATGAATCATTTTTGAATCTGTTTATTTACATTAACCATCGGAATGAACCACTAGAATGAATCTGACTTTCAAAGTCTACATATGAGTGAGAACCATTTAGGATGAACTGATTTACTAGAATGAATTGGACTTTGAATGCTGCATGTGTTAGACAGAACAGTTTAGAATGAACTGATTCATTAGAATGAATTGGACTTTCCAGTGCTATAATGTGAGAGAGAACAGTTTGATGAACTGAATCACTAGAAAGAATTGAAATGTTTTAATGCTACATCCACTACAGAGAGAGGACTGTCTGAATGAACTGACTGTGTAGAATAAATTAATCGTATTTTCCAGCTCTGCGTTTGAGAGATAGAGCTGTTTAGATGAGCGCATTTCATTAGTCACTAGCGTTTGGTCACGCTACATGGCTATTTGGAAAAGTAGATTGTTACCCATTTAAAACGCTAATTTAAAAATAACTGACACTCCTGAAAATGTAGTTAAGTTAGCAACATTAGTTCATTCAGTCTGGCTCTGCCTTTACTATGCTTGAGATTGACAGATGGCTAAGCCTCAATGAACTTTAGACAGAGATAAAGTTGTCTTGTTTTCAATTGTCTTCTGTTCACTTATTTTCTTATTCTTATTTCAAACACTAAAATAGAATATGCCATTTAAATTGATACTATTTTAACAGTTTTTAGCACATTATATATCATTTCCCTTTGGTTTTGAATGCACAGTAAAAAAAAAAAAAAAAAAAAAGGTAGTCTGGACTCCCTAATTAAATATTTAGTAAAATAATTCTAACTTTCACAACATTATGACAAACAATCCGATCCACTGCACGAGACCATCCCCATTATTAAGGACCACAGTGAGAACCATTATACCTGTCCAGAAATCATGTACAACCTTTTACAAAAAGAAACATCCCGTAGCATAATGATTTTGTTATTTGTGCTGTCTATGTATTCAGCATAGAGGAAGAGAGAACAACTGAGACTAAGCCATCGAGCGCCACAGTATCGGCCTTCTGTCCTGCGGCTGAACAGCTACTTATCAGGTCACATAAGCCACCCATTGATTCCCATTACTGAATCTTGTTATTGTTGGTTTGTATGGCTCAAGGGAGAGTTTACCGCTTGCCAGTTAAATCAGTTGACTTACAGTGTTCCATTTGTGCTCATTAAGGAACGGGTCATTGAAGGGCAACATGCCTTCGTCACAGTTTGAGGAAAATAGATAATTTCACACTCAATTTAAAGCACAATAGAGTGGCATTAATGTTCCTGTAAACATTTACGTTTCTATTACTCAAAAATATATTTGGGAGTTTGGGCTTTGGTGCATGCCAGTTAATATTACTTTTGGATGAATGGAAAACTTTGGCCATAAAGTCTAGACCCCTTTCCAAAAATGTCTTAGTCTTAAAAATGTCGTAGAAGAAGCTGTAACATGTAGCAGACCTTGTACCGTAAGCTAAAGGTCTAGTTTGTGAAACTATGTGAGACAGCTTTACATAAGGCAGGTCTATGACATCTTATTTGAAATGTTGCAGGTTTCACTGATACTATATGTGATGTTTCTTCTTCTTCCAAGCAGATTTGAAAGCCGGAGCCCAGAAAGATAATGCATTCACCAGAGTCTATTACACATTACTTCTGACTGTTTGAACATCCTGTGACCTCGCAGTAAAGCCATCTCCGCTTCTGACGGCAGAGATGAGTCTAGATCTGGATGCCGGGTCTGTGCTGTCTGGCCTTGGAGGAGAAAAGAGGGTGGAGGCCGGGGTCATCATCATCATCTGTTGGGCCTTCTGAGAGACACGATCACAGGCCTGGCAGCTCCTCTGACAGTACTGAGAAGTCTCTGATTGAAGATGCTCTGGAAGAGAGCGAGCCAGAGAGAGAGAAGGTGGAATATGGTCGGAGGGAATGAAATAAGCAGTCAAACTGTCAAGTGAGTCGTAAAATAGCTCCCACTTTGCCGAAGGACACTGCTCATCCTTTCCTGACAGCTCTCTTTCTCTTCCACCCCTCCCCTTCTGTTTTTTCCCTCTCTCTTTGCTCTCTCTGTTGTCTTTTAACAATCATCCAAAACCTTATTTATCTTTCAAAAAATTAAACACACACACACACACGTATATACAGTGCTTAATTTGTAAAGTGGGAGGTCCCGGAGCGCAGAGGGGGGGTGGATCCGGCGACTCAAAACGGGGGTTGGAGGTAACGGAACGAATTTTTTTTTACACTGCCTACATACACACACACAGCGTTGTTAATGTTTTTTTTAGTCAGAGAAGCTATGTAGCTTCTCTGACAAAAAAAAAAAAAAAAAAACTTAACAACGCTGTGTGTGTATCAGGGCAATGTTTATTTTAATTTACATGCACTGCATGCATAGGTGCGAAATTTTTGCTTGTTTGGGATCTGAGCAGCGTATTTGGAAATAGTTAAGCAAACGTTGTTGTCTTTTTTACATTTTTCCCCTGAGTGAAACAAGGCTAACAGCAATCTCAACCAGCACTACTTGCGCATTTGTCACTTGAAGTGATCCGCTCCCTCTCCCCCTTTCTGTCACACCGGACGAGAAGCGTCGCGTCTAGGACAACTCGAGTCTCGAGGTATCGCTCACCGGACGCGCACTTTCTCAGTTTATGGCCAGCAATAATGTTATGTTTAAGGACATTATGGAATTAAGATAATGTCTGTATTATGTTATGATTGTACTGTACAATTAAATACAATCGGTCTGCAGACTCTGAACTTTACCTCAGAGCGTCTGTTAACTGAATGAAATGAATTGAGAATCATTCATGAAAATCCGATAATATCACCAATTTTCTTTCAAGCAACTGATTTATGTAAATGAATGTAAAACTAAATGTATATTGCACCACAGGGTGAAGTCAGATAGTGTATAAGTTACATTAACGACGCCAAATGGCGCTACTGTTGTGTATAGCCTACTCATAGAGAATAATGTGTTCGCGCGGCGCTGCGCTTCTCGGCCGCGACCCACTTTACCCTGAAAGTTCACCTCGCATCGAAACTGCAAACACAAGATTTTTGTGGAACTTCAATGTGGAATAAATACTAACAAGACAGATAACAACATTGAACACTAAACAAACAGTAATTTTTTTTCATTTAGGCGACTAATTTTCCATAGTGACAGGAGGTGCCGGATCCAGTAAAAAAGGTTCCGGATCCAACGTCAGAGGTGCCGGAACATGTTCCGGCGTGTTCCGGCTCAAATTAAGCCCTGCGTATATACCAGCACAAACTTTGAACATAAGTACCCACACCTAAATATACTCTATATGGGAGCTTGCTGTCATAATTTTTTTCTCAATATACTGCAGGTGTATTTTTTGAAAGACAGTTTATATAAAGACATATACCTTAATGTCTGGGCAGCAAAAAGGTTAAAAAGTTTGGAATAATTGGAATGGCATGACATATTAGAATTATTTCTGAAGGATCATGTGACACTGAAGACTAAAGTAAAGGCTGTTGAAAATTCAGCTTTGCCATCATAGAAATCAATTAAAAAAATAAATAAAAATAAACGCAGCCTTGGTGAGCATGAGACTACTTTCAACATTTTTTTAAAACCTTAATTATTCCAAACGTTTGATCTACAGTGTAGATATATTGACCAATAGCAGGGCATGTTGTAGCACTATAAGTTGTCACAATAGAACCTGCCAGTTAACTGACTATTATAGACTATAATAGTTTTGGATACAATACAAACAAATCCTTAACATTTCATGAAACATCAAAAATATCCAACCATTGCTTTGATCAACAAATATAATTAAAAGTGGCATTGGTGAAAAATATGCTTAGGCCTGAGAAAACGGTAACCCAATATAACCCAACAGCTATAGCAAAAATATGATAATATTGACATTACTGTTTGGAGGGCATTCATAGATTCATTTTCTTGTTGAATTTTTGACTCCAAACCTTATGATTATTTGGATATAGCCCCAGTGACAGCTTCCTAGAGTGACAACTAGCTTCTGTCTCGCCATCATGACCTTTTGACCCAGGAAACTTCTATGCTGCCTTTCCTCCCCTGGTGTTCTTTCTTCATTTACTTTCCCACACACGGTCTTTCTTAAATCCCAGAGCTCTTCTGTTTTTTTTTCTCAAAGAATCAGTGTGATGTGTGAAATCCCAACATGATGCAATAATAATATGATGAAACATCCCTGTAAATCTCTTACTTATTATTCCCCTTAATCTACAGCACTTTTAAAAACACGCATAATAACATTGTGTTGCTAACGTATATTGGCAATATAAAAGTGATGTAAGTATGAACACATTTTTTTTTTTACTTTTAGTTTTTTTCTTATTAAAATATGATTGAATATGAATATGCAAGTTGTATATATATATATATAAAATGTAAACAATGACAACAATCAAGAATCAGCTCATTATTTAATCATTATTAAATACAACTTAGCATGAAGTTGTTTTTTGTTTCCTGTTTTGACATCAAAATGTAAACAAACATTCTTATCATCAATTAAAAATATAACTATTAAAAATAATTTTTGGTAACTGAAATAAAGCTGAAATAAAATGGGATTAAAGCATTAATTTTAATCATTTTACTACTTAATAATTTTAATGCTTTAATAATGTTACTACTTAAAAGCAAATTAGAAATGTGGACTGAAATCAACTTTTTAACTTAAAATTTTAGACCTGATATTTGTATTTGTATTTTATTTTATTTCAGCTTTATTTCAGTTACCAAAAAATATTTTTAATAGTTATATTTGTAATTGATAATAATATATTCTGTTTTTGATGTCAAAACAGGCACACAAAAAAAAACTACCTGTTGTCAGGATTTAATAATGAGCTGATTTTTGATCGTTTCCATTGTTTACATGTAAACAGTTAATTTCAAAACCATAAATTATTTCCTCTGCCATACATGCTGAAACACCTTATGCAGTTCTTAAGTAAGGAATAAGTCTTCATTATAAAATAGTGATTCAGCAGAGATGCTTTGCACGATTCAGCAGATACAGCTAAAACAGCTAGAGGGGGGTATAAAGAGTTTCAATTCAGCTGGGAAACTCTCTCTTCAAAACACCTCATGCATCATTACTTATTCAGAGCTTTAGTGATACATTGTTCAAGTCAACAGTGCACAGTGTTGGAGGCCTGTTACCAGCTGATTAGATCTGGAGAACAGTTTGAGCTTTCCTCAAAAAGTAGGGCCACATAAAGTTTGGGCCACTGGAACCTTTGCCAAAGTGATAGATGTGGGTAAAAGGCAAAGTTCAAAAGAAAACTGATAAAAGATCTTACATAAATCGTGGATCAAAAATGTATTATTTTTACATGACTGTATTCCCATTGCTTCTCCTTTATTATTCTGTACTGTGCAATTACGTCATTATAAACCTGTGTGATGTAAGTTTTTCCATGGAACACAATAAGAGAATTTTTCACATTTTCAACTCAGTGACCCATTCTGTTAAGCTTTGAAAATAACAAACACCATAGAAGTGGCCCAACTCCATTGCAGGATATTAAAGACTTCTGAAGCCTTATGATAGTTCTAAGAAACACACAAATTTAAATGGTAAATATGAAGTAAATTGTATATTTCACATTATCGACTACATTTCGTGTGATCTTTTCAAATTCTCTGGATAAAAAAGCAAAAGAACGAGTTCTGCAATTGGAGTTTCCAAACAATTATCAACCTTGTCATCTCGCCATCTTTCCTTCAGCAAACACTTTGCCAAAACCAAGAAGAAGAAAAAATTGTCAGAGAGAACAGAAAATCACCAATGTCAAAATCATCTCTCAGCATCTCAATTTTGATCCAAAACAGTGAATGTCAATCCATCTTTGGAGATTTATTGACATCGTCGCTCCTTTGTTCTTTTAACAGGATTTTTTCAATACATGCACTCAAAGGCCTATGAAAGCAAGCGGCCTCTGAGACTGAGACGCTGTGGGATGAGCTGATTGATGGATGTGGGCATGCAGGGGGAATATAAATGCTGGCCTCTGATCCCTGCTTCCCCAGGGAGACACAGGACTTTCCCTTTTATGACCGGGAGCTTGCAGCGATTCTTCTGCTGCCTGGAGAGACTCCTAACTGAGCCTCACAGATTAAGCTGAGGGACAGGACACTAGGCAGATGAGATGTTCTTTGTTATGTGCTAAAACCATGCATGTGGGTGATGGCTACAATATGCAAGTGTATAAGTATATTTAAAGTAAGGCAATATATAGTATACAGAAATCTGTGGATCTATAATTAAAATGAGTTTAAAATGGTTGAGTGCAAATCATCTTTTTTCAATTTGTATCAATTTGCTCTCTTTTGTCAAATAATACATATCTATCTATCTATCTATCTATCTATCTATCTATCTATCTATCTATCTATCTATCTATCTAATTTCTTAAATTGATTAATTCTTGCAAAAATTGCAGTGACGTTACTGTCTTACCTTTGTTACCTTCCATCAATGTTGGATTTTTTCACTTAGACTGCAGCTCTCCTGATAATGGCTCTGTTCAGACAGCTCAGAGAGCTTTTACAGAGCCACGGGATTATTGTAACTTCACATTTTCCTGGACAATTTAATAAAAGACAGTTTATATCCACTGTCATATTCATATGACGGGGATTTATTTCTAAAATGAAATACTGTTGTCGTGTAGAGCAGCTTACTCAAGAGGCTGAACGGGGACTTGAAATAGTGGTATCTCAATGAAAATAAACTGCATAACCATTAAAGTTGCTTTTTACAAGCCCCCTGGGTACGTACGTTTATGTTTGTGTAAAGGTACAATATATAAGCGGTCCCAAAGGCTGTCAACAAGCTATATATTCACTCGCTCGCTTGCCGTTTGAAGCCGTGATAACACCATACAATGTTAATGTTACGAAAGAGTTCAGACTGTAAATTCTGATTGGGTGTCACATTTGAAATCGGAAAATGATTACGCTGACCTAAAAAAGTAGTATAAAACACTATGAAGTAGTGAAATAAAAACTTTATACTACAATACAGTACAGTATGATATTATTTGATGGAAGTATTATTGCTGTTACCAAAGTTTTATAAAAGTAATAAGCCAAGACTGTGTGTTACTTTGGTTTTACCCCGCAACGTTTGTATACGGTAAAAACTGTGTAAAAACTCTGTTAAAAGCATCCTTTCATCAATTATTGCTTAATTTACAACAGCCAAATTACACAGTGATTCACCTGGACCTGGCTGGGAGTGCAAGTGATATGATACCTTCATCATCTCTTTCATTTTTGCTTTTTTTTTTTTCCACTCTCCCATTTCAATTTGTTTTTCTGTTTCATTTAGTATCTCTCCCTCTCACTCGGCTCTCTCGTGGAGGTTGGTGCGGGGCTAGTCAATATACTGTCAGAGCTTCATTTAGTGGTGATGGGGATGGGGAGGCCTAGAGATGTGCCTGGCTGACAGAGATGGATGCTACGGGCCACCACCGCCTGCAAGGACAAAGGGACACACAGGCAGGCAGGCCAGCAAGAAGGCGACGCTGCTGCAGTCCTGCATTACTGCTCTTTCCAACAGCCATCATCATCTGCAGGGAGTTGAATTGCAGTAATGGGGGGCGGAGAAGGGGAAGTGTGCCGAAGAAGAGGGACTCGTTTTTCTGACACCTTTAGTTTTGTCAGCTCCACACGCATTATTCACTGCTGTAGGGTGAGAACAGGGCAGTCAATTACACTGATATCACCCCGCAACGAGAGAGATGCACTTGTCAAGCAACGCAGTGCTGAACTGACAGCGCATTTGAGTGACTCAGTGATCAATACACGTAGATGTGAAGCTGCCAATAAATATGCAGCCATTGCCTTTGAGGAATTCGATACAAGGTAAGTGTATTCATTAAGTGTATTATAATGTAATTCAATGGTAGAAAAATGACAGTGATGTTAGTGTTTTCATTATCTAAAGACAAATGAAGAGTTCAGATGCAAAAGCCTCTAAGTGCCATTTGAAATTTTCTTCTAGAATGATCATTTTTATCAAGCTTGTATATTTAAGTTCAGTAATTTCACTTAAATTACAATTAATAGGTAATCTTCATTGCCATTTAAGTGAAATTACTGAACTTAAATATACAAGCTTGATAAAAATTATCATTCTAGAAGAAAATTTCAAATGGCACTTAGAGGCTTTTGCATCTGAACTCTTCAAATGTTGTTGACAAATCATGAAAATAACAGTAAAAGAAGCAGATCTGCATAATCCTTATCAGAAGTTGATGAATATTCAACTAATCAACTGGTTGTAATCTTTCTTTGTATTAAAGGTCCCGTTCTTCGCGATTCCATTTTTCAAACTTTAGTTAGTGTGTAATGTTGCTGTTAGAGCATAAATAATACCTGTAAAATTATAAAGCTCAAAGTTCAATGCCTAGCGAGATATTTTATTTAACAGAAGTCCCCTTTCAAAGCCTACAGCGAACGTACGGTTTGGACTACATCCCTCTACGTCCTTTTTTAATGACGTAACTAGAACAGCTTTTTGACTAATCTCCGCCCACAGGAATACACAAAAAAGGGGGCGTGGTCTTGTTGCGCTCCCATGGAGAAGAGGAAGAGTTTCGTTTGTAGAGTGTGTTTGTCGCCATGTCGTCGAGACGCTGTTATTTTCATGCCGGAGTCAATTCACATTTTTACAATAACAATCAGCGCATGCATCTCCAATTTATGGTAAGAGGCGTGACCTTTCCGGGCAACGTGCGATAAGTGTCGAATCACAACACAGGAACCGCTGGCACAATCAGAACTCCTTACGTATTTCTGAAGGAGGAACTTCATAGAACAAGGAAGTCATCGGCTCGTTTTTGGACAGTGAAAACAACGGTATACAGATAAGTAAATTGTGTAAAAAATACTGTGTTTTTTTACACGCGAAACATATTGCACACTGTTATATTGCACACTGTAAACACAATCAAAGCTTCAAAAAAACATGAAGAACAGGACCTTTAATAGTGTTTTTTTATATTTAAAGTTTTGCGATTTAGTCTTCAGATAACCAATGTGAGGTGTGCATTGATAGTGTATAGACTTCCCACTAATGAAACTATTTATACTGTGTGAAAGATATTTATTTTTGTCTCGCATTAGCATTAGATAACCATTCTCACTCATGTGATCCAGAAAAATATGTGAAGAAAATGTGGTGACCAAAAAAAAGCACATAAATAAATATGATGAAAAAAATAATCCTCTCCAAGAACTTGCTCACAAATACCAGAACAAAGTTTTTGAGCGGTCACACTTCGGGATGAAGTGTGAAAATTTTGTTGCTCTTACTCAGATGAGGCACCTGGCACTGCGGATGTGTGAAAATGAGTCAATATTGCTCTTTACATGACAGTAAGCTCATGTAGTAGTCAGGACGATTAAGTTATCTCATTACTGTAGATCCATCCCATCAACGCCTCCTACTGCCAAACAAATAACTCACCGCTCTAACACATCACACACAAAGAGCGAGTGAGAAACAGATGGAAAGAGAGAAAGCCAAGGGGTCTAAGCTCACAAACTAAATTATAATTACTACATTATTAAAAATGTATATATATATTAATTAGGTGACCAGTATTTACTTTACATCATTGGCTAGAACCTTCTGAATTTTAATGTGAAAAAGTGTTTTCTCCACTTAGTCGCTTTGAATAAATGGTTTGCTTTTCTGAATACATTGAAATTTAAAGTAATTACAGAATGACAATTTAAAATGTTATATTCTCAAAGAAGAGTTTTTTTTTTTGTTGCAGTTTATGGAAGTGGAATAAATTGTTTTGAACATTTAAAAAAAAAAAAAAAATTGTATTAGTAGCCTACATTAAGTATTAGTAGCCTAAAAAAGTATTTTTGTGAAGACTTTCAAAGAAATTAATAAAATGAGATTACATCAAATCAGTCACAAGTGAATTATAAGTACTTGTATACAATAAGTTGTGGTTACTTAATTTTTTCAAGGCAATAGGTTTCCTCAATTTAAGTAAGAAGACAGAACTCAGAAAAACCTAGTTAGTTTTAAGTTAATTAACATTTTTAAGTAATTGCCATTTGATTCAATTAAGTTAGTACAGCTTAAAACAAAAAAGTTATCACAACACATTTTTTGTTTCAATTACTTTTTCTTGCCAAAGTAACTTGGAATTTTCAAGTTTATATACCTTATTTTTTTTCAATTACGAATAATATTTATTTACTTAATTTTAAGGCCACGGGTTGCCTCACTTTTTAGTCAACTGATCACTTTTTGCAGCCTATGAACTTATATCTGTGGATGTTTAGGTTGCCTCCACTTGGAATAACTCCTACACCGACGTTGATTTTCCATTTTTAAGAAGGTTGATTTGGCACAGATTCAAAGGTCAAGATATGCAAGATGTATTGATGGTATTCAAGACATAACACTCGCCTCTGTTGAAGAACCTCTGAGAACCCTCAAGCAGCACTTGACCAGTTGCGTGACCACTAACTCTGTTAGGCCTGCACTGACAACATGTGTTCCTCCTGTGATTGAGAGATTATATTTCTCAAACCTGTTTCCACAGATGCAGGTTATCAGGCAAACTGTACATCCTTGAAGAAAACACAGCTTACTTGCAGTGTATTTTATCAAAATCTTTCCTGTACTGCTATAAAAGGACAGTCTCATGGCTGACTGTTAGAATGCATGTAGATGTGTGAATTAATTCAGGATTTTACTGAGTTTGTCAGACAGAGATTGTGTCTTTGTCTAATTGTGACCAAACAGAGATTGTGCTATGTTATACAATCATATTCTATAATTATAAAACATAAAAGTGTGTTTACATATATTATAAATTAAACAAACACACATTTTATTTGTCATTGTTATAGAAGATTATTCTGTACTTACATTTATAAAAAATATATCAATCATTTAAACTAAAAATTAAATGTTTTGTCTATTGTTTTAAGAACCTTTCCCTGAGAAGGCATTGAAGCTTCACAAGCTCTCTGTCTGTTCAGGTTGTTTAAATATCTGTTATCTACATTTCCTCCCTATCGGTTTAGGACACAGAGCTTAGATCCTGATACACAGAGGCTGATTCTTTGGAGAACGAGGTCTTTAAGACAGCCAGCCATTCTGTTCTTTGAGTAAACAGAGAAAGGGACTGTTTAACTCACCCTTTATCTAACAAGATATGGACTTCTTTCCAGTCCTGTTTAGTCCAGATAAAGCTATGCTTACATTTCTACATAGCTTAATCATGCTGAAACAATACAGACTTAATTTTTTTTTCCTTCTTTTTTTTGTCCAACTGGTATTTTATGATGTTTTTATCATGTTAAGTTTGTATACATGTCCCAGAGTCTTTTTTGTGTGTTTTTTACTATGCCTGTAATTTAGTAATATCATATCTATAAAAGAGTGAATAATGCAGGCTGAGATTTAATCTTTTTTATGTGTGACATTTTGTGAAACAGGACCTGTTAAAGGCTTTGTAAAAAGCAGTCCAAGTGTTGCATTATGTGTTACTGTAGTCACCCACAGGAACTTCTCCACCTACACTAGTGTGATTTGTCACATAGCTTATGACGTTGAACTGGATCAATATCACACACAACTAAGGTGTTTCAAGCTTTCCTAGGTTATTGTGAATGCGTTGCATTGAGAGGGGGGCATAAATCTTTTAATAATCCCTTGATGTTTCAGCAATCTGCATCAACTTGAATGACAGAAACTTTCAGGGGGGCGAGATGAACAGAAAGCGTGCTGTGATACAATAAAGCTGAGAAAAAGTTCAACTTTATGCTAACAAACAGTGATGCAATGCAACAACTACTAATGGGAGTCAGTGAAGATATGAACTGCAAATCTGTAAAATGTGAAAATTAACTTTACTGTGAGCGATTTTACTGATATATTTAAATTAGTGGAGCACCGAAATGGAAATTCTGGGCCGAAACCGAAACCGAAAATTTAGGATGCACTTGGCCGAAAACCGAAACTGAAGCCGAAAATGGCTTCTTCTAAAAACGTATACAAACCAATAGAATAATCAAACTTTTATTAACAGTTACATAACAAAACCTAAAATATTTTTAACAATAAATAAATATAAATAATAATAATAACAAATAATATTATTCTTCAAGTTTTATGTTCCATCAAATACAATTTTTTTTTTTAACAGTTGTGCAAAAAAAGATCCACAATTATCTGAATAACTGCACACAAAATCACAGTGTGTATCAAACCTGTTGTCGAAAAGTTATTTGGCACCGCATCCCCTCTTGAGATTTTTGCAGAACAAGTGTTATTATTGCATATTGCAACTTTGGTGTCCTCAACTGAAACTTTAAAATACTTCCATACTGCTGACATGCTTAATCTTTCATGGGCAGACGCGTGATGATAGGCAACCGTGAGTGAAACCTAACCGCTTGCGCGCGGATGGGAGGGGCGGGTGACATTAATTTTCGGTTTATGTTTTCGGCTGTTTTTTTTTAGCTCGGCCTGAAACCGATAATGGCATTTTCGGCTGCCAAAATTTCGGTGCACCCCTAATTTCAATTATTAGTTTCTTCCCATCTACAGTGAGTTTGATATTCATTTATTTTTGCTCATGATATATTGATATACATGACAAATGCAGAATGTTTATTTTTTTGTAACCCTGCAGAAAGTTCATTTTTAGCATACAAAAAAAAGTTGGTTGTCATTAGAACGATATCTTAGTTTTACCTCGAATCAAAATAGGATGTCTTCAAAGGTTATGGCCAGTTTCAAGGCCCACCAATACCGTTAGGGCATCCAGACTTCTAGAGACCTATTGACCGCCAGTGTTAAAATCACTGCCAGTGATGCAAGCCACCAATGTACTGATGTAGAAGGGAAAGAGAGAGAGAGGATATGGAGAACAGAAGGAACAGGTGGGCACCAGACCAGTGGATAAAAGGAGGCTCTGTGTGGAAAACAAGATGAACACATGCAAGGAAGCTCCAGGGAAGACGAAGGAGAGTCAGAGAGAATGTCAAAAAGAGTTATAAAGAGGGAAGAATGATTTGAAGGTCTCGAGGGAAGCTTTGAAATAAAAGAAAACCCTCAGAGAAGACCAGCTGAGGAAAACACTAAACCTGAATCAATCAGCAACAGGTGCTGTATACACTCAAAATCTCAATTCTATACCATCACTAAGGCCTGTAGAGAAGTTAATTTAGTGATATCACATTCGTCTTCAGTCCTACCCTGGCTTCTTTGGTTTCAGTGGAAGAAGCAATCACCAAACTGAATCTATATGGTCAGGATTTATGGTCAGAGTTGTGTATTCTTTTGAAAACCTCACAAAAAGCACCAAGCTTTCGAGTACAGTAGCCCTTGAGCAATGCTTTGGGTGAATACAGAGACCCAAAATAAATTTGCCATTGCTTGGGAGTCATTGAAGTGTTTCATGATGAGGTGCATGCAGGCCCTATCTGCAGGAGGAACATTTGATAAATAAGGTTGCAAGTTGCCCACATTAATCTTTTATTTTGTACCATGTTTAAAGAATTGATTAAACTATTTTCCCATGAGATCTGTACTGTTTTGCAGGGTTTACAGGGTAGAGTAATGAAGTAAAAGAAGCAGAACTCACTTATTAAAACAACATTTGAAATAAATCAGTCTGAAAAGAAGAAAAGAAAGAAAAAAAAAAGAAAACAGGATGACATAGCAGGTCTGTGGGGTTCACAGAACATATGGTCCCATTATTCATTCTAAGCAAGATATTCTGCTCTTTTCACATATTACTCAGCCTCGGGAAGGGAGTTTGCCATATATTCCTAGAATTTTTAGCAGGGATTTTACCATGAGCATCATGCAAAAAATGCCAGAAGTATGCATTATTGCATTTCATCTACACTATTTTCTTCTATTTATACATTGTTGTAACAATTTTGCAACATATCTGACTATGGCTGTCACTAAATGTTGAAGATGGATCTTGAAGAAGTCTCAGAACATCCAACTGGCATGATTCCTATTCTATTTTTTTATATTTTTTTTATTGCTTACACACTCAGGCCTACTCAAATTTACTAATTTACCTAATCTTCAGACCAAGTCTGCAAAACTACAAGCACATTATATGCTTTAAACTCAGCTTGCAATTGTAAAATAAACTTTTTACAAAATGCTAAACACAGTTCTCTACATTAGACACATTATTCAAAACTAACAGCTCTTTTGATTCATTTAGGAAACACTACCATTCAAATGCCACACTCATTACCTACACCCAGTGATCATATGTGGATTTATGAACAAATTGGTTGGGGGACTGATTCAATGACTCACTCCAAAAGACAGTAACTCCGCCACACATTGCAAGATATTCGGGGCGATTTTAGACAGATTTCTCCTCTTCCGGTCCAGATTATCTTGATGGTTCTCCAGATTATTTGATCAGATTTTCCTGTGGTGTGAGGTGTGTTAAGAGTGACTGAATTTGCTCGATAGAACATCGGAGAACATGATCTTGAATCGTAAATATTCAACATGGACAAACGCACACACGCTCTGGAGATTATCACGTGAAATGAAACAATACCCAAACAGCTTGCAAATGTAAAGTCCATGTTCCCACTATCTCCACAACTTAATCAGAAACCCCCACCCCCAACCCCAACGCCACTCAGCACATCAATGTAACAGCTACCACACCATCTCAATATATTCAATATTTCAATTTTGTTACAACCCTACTTGCTAGCTCAGAGAGGGTTGCAGGAAGTGAGGGCAAGTAATAATTTTCCAATTTTAGAAACCATTTGTTGTGTTTTCTCATAGGGCAACACATGACTTTAGCCTAGAGACTTGAGACAAGAGGCCAGTTCCTTCACAAAGCACTGAAAATAAATCAGATTCTTTCTTCCTGCAGTGGGATGATGGGACGGAATGCTGCACAGCTCCTAACATGTTTGGCCATGTAAATTTACAGCTGACGGCAGCAGTGCAGAGGGGAGAAAAGGTTATTTCAACCGTTGATTAATGGCCCATATCTGAGGAATCAATAAATGTAAATCAAAAGGAGAAAACTCTTTCTTCAGGACATCACTCAGTTCCCTTGTGAGAATGAGCACATGCAGCCGGCTTCCACCCTGGACAGGTACCTGTTCAAATTCTGTCAATTCTCATTGGAGGATGAAAGGAGATTGATAGGCAGGAATGCCCACGAGACAGCAGTGAAGAGGGGTCTCGGAAGGAAAGGAATCATTTTATCACACGGTTCGATTCTGATTGGTCAATCACAGTATCTTGGTCTGCTATTTCCTAACATTCGCCATTGTCCATAGCAAAGATGTACATAATCTAATGCTACTTTCTTGTCAGGTGTTACACAGTGGACTCGATCCCTTGTTTTTGCATGCAAACACAACTGGCTCATTCTGTGTCTCAGTGACTGATTCTAATCAAATCACATCAGAGTGCTTCAGTATTAATAACCGATTCGTCTTGTTGTTAGGCTGATTGTTTTGTTGCAATTGCTGTATGTTGAAATTGGTATTTTTCTTAGCAAAAGCTTTTAGATAATTTACAATCAATTTTTATATATTTAATATGTATTTATTTGGTGAGTAGCCATGAATTAAGTGAGATGAAATACAGCCATTCTCACAAAATAAACCCCAACAGTGATCAGGACCTCTGATCGAGTGTTGCTATTTAAAAAAAAAAAAAAAAACATCTCTATCATAAATCTAAAATCAAATAACATACAAAAATTAGATAAAAAAACGTAAATGTACACTAGAAATGTTGTTTTGGCAACTAAATGAAAATAAGTTGAAAATAAAGTACTACAAAAAAAAAATTATGAAAGCACATAAAGGACCAAACCGTTTAAGCTAAAATATACAAATAAACGCTAATTCAAAATATGAATAAATACTGTTATAATATAATACTAAAATAACATTGCTCTGGTCGAACTGTACCCAATCCTTTATGCTTCTAAGTACATATCTACATTTCCAGGAAAATTATGACAAAATTACCTAATATAGATTTTGTAACATTTAAGGCACCCATCTTGGTTTATTAATTAAAACAACAGCAATAACTAGACCAACAATAAAGTTAACTGACCTTACAGAACAGTTCTGCATGTAAATGGTTGTTTTCAGAGCCAGCACACCATGCATTAACTCACATCCATTGAGTTTCATTCAGTGAGACTTCCATTGCCCACACAGTAGCACTTAATAATAATATCAGTTGCATTTTTGTAATGGAGGTCACAGTCGGTCTCTTTCAGGTGATGGCTAGGTCAGGTTCAAGGATGAGGAGGATGAAGCTCGTTTGAAGAGCATGATTAATGGTTAGTGTGATGTCTGTGACAGCACCCCCTACAGCTGTCTCTGGGTACTCTACACATCTGTTCCTGCTCAGAGATGCCAGGGTCATGTTTCCAGACGAGATATCATCAAGCAGAATGGCTCAGCAAGGATTTGATGAATAGTTGTGTAGCTGTATGTGACAGCGCCCCTGCTGGCCAGGGCCTGGTGTTTATGGGTGGTGAAGAGACCTCAAACTGTGTAACCATGGGGACCTAGAGACACTAGGTCATGATAAATGTGTGCAGGGACCGTGAGTGTATTTGTGTGTGTAGTCTGATGTCTGTTTCTGTGTGTGTTTTCATGTATCTGAGAGAGCAAATGGATGGGATTGTGTGTGCTGGGATGTACTGTAACTTCCCTACAGGCCTTGTTTTCCATCATCATAATCTAGGCTTAAATTCCCACACAAGCACAGAGAGGCACACAGACCACAACAGCATGCAGTAGGGCTTTGTCCTAGCCAAGGGGTCAACTAGCCAAGGTTTGGATGGTTAGCATGGTCCTATTACCACTGCTGGTATGGCATACCTACAGAATTATTTGGCAAAAAAAACATATTTTTACAGTAACATAATTTCAAGCAACAATTTTGTATTATATTCAAATTTAACTTGGATATAGTATTGTGCATATTCTAGAGGACATTTATGTAATATTAACCACTGTTCAAAAGTTTGGTGTTTTTTTACACCAAGAGTTTTTTTAATCTTTTTGAAACAAAAGTCCCACCAATGCAGGATTTATTTGATTATAAATACACTAAAAACAGTAATATAACGCTTTCCTAAATTAAAATGTCCCTATTATGCTTGCTATTACTTCTCATGCAGTGTGTAGTACAGTATATAGCTGTTATTGTCTCCTAAAATAAAGAAGTAAACCAGCAATTCCATTCTCACTTTCTGTAACATACCTACGTAACACATTTGCAAACACTTGAAAAACACTTTTTGTTTTCTTTTTGAGGAGTCTCAGAAGGTTATAGGCCTCTTTGGTCCTATCCATGCATGAAGCTGGAGTGCAAAGTACACACTCTTCTACAAATGTTTGGACATACAACAACAGAAATACAGAAGGGACATTTTTAATCTTTCTTCAGTAAACATATGAAAGAGTGTGTGTTTGCGTGTATGTGCCAGAGTTATGACTTTTCAACTGGGGTCCGCTGACAAGCTTTGCTGATTTCCACATAAATACTTCATAATAGTTGGAGTGGTTTATCATATTCATGAAGCATGCATTACTTTAGTAGATCTCTGCGCATTATTTCTCCAGAGGGTCTCATTAGAGTAAACAGATATGAGTAAAAGGTTTATGTGAATGCTGTACACGCATATACTTACATCCCACTTTACATAGCAAAAGCTAAACACACAGCATCCAGGTCTTAATGCAGGTGAAATCAAGCTATGATTTCATGATTGCAAATTAAAGACCTGTTTTACTGTAACTGTACTGTAATGGCTTAAGTCATGTGTAGCTAATCAAAACAACTAACAGTTAGCTTTTCAATAAATACTTATTTTCTCTTCTATATTTTTTCATATTCAGTGCAACAACAGGGAAACATTTTTTTGTACAAGGCTTCATAAAATTTTTATTTATCATCAGTAATTTAATTTTTTTGATGGCAAGAACATTGCCACACAGGCATTAAAACTAATATTAACCACTAAAATCATAGCCTAGTATTCATGATCTAATCATATTCTCAATAAAATAAAGCCCTTATACATAATTGTTTTACCATATTTATTTTACTATTATTTATATAGCCTATTATTTATATACTATTTATCATTATTTTGAATTAGCTTTATTTTATTATATTTTACATGTTCAGTTTTTATTTTTGTCATTTTTATACATATCTATTTAGCTTTATTTTTTATTATATCATTAATTTTAATTAACTTAGTATATCAACCATATATTTATATTTAGTATATCAACCATATATATATATATATATATTAGTTTTAGTTGAAAACAACAACACTGTTTTCCTTAAAATTATGTAACATTATGGATGCTAAATGCATTTTGAATGTCATTTCCTATTTTAGAGGTTTGTAAGTATAACATCACGCTATATATGCTGCCTGTAAACAAAACGATTGCTGTCATTTTGGTCTGAAGTATTCCCTCCTTTAAATAGAAGTCTAAAGATGAAAAACACACAAAGAAAGCCAAATGACAGAACTGATCAATAATGTCATGTTAAGAGATACTCAAAGCGAGCTGATCTGAACTGGAAGTGAAATTGCCTTCAAAAGTGGTGGGTCATTTGGTATTTGCTTATCCGCTCTCAAACATCTTAGCATGTTCTCTCAGGACCGCCACCGCGTATGTGTATGAGTGTGTGTGTGTGTGTGTGTGTGTGTGTGTGTGTGTGTGTGTGTGTGTGTGTGTGCGTGCGTGTGTGTGTGTGTGTGTGTGTGTGTGTGTGTGTGTGACTGAACAGTCATTTGGGTTTGATTCTGCAACACTGGGTGCTGTTTGTTGTCTCCTTGGCAACAATGGCTGTTCGAAACTTAATAAATATGTTTTAAAATATGTGGGGAGTGTAAGAGAGAGAACGCTTAAACATGAAATCAATATTCTGCTTGGCAGAGGAGTTTACCCACACCACTGTTTAGCGGCGGAGGGGTCACAAGGACTCCCACTCACACATCTATCATGGAGGAGCTGGAGCCAGATGAGGAGAGAAGGGAAGAGAGAGAGTGTTCAGAGGAGGTGAACAAGTTCAGTAGTTGGTGAGGATGAGGAGGATTGTGTTAAACAGGAGCTCATATACTCCCTGTGCAGCTGCTCTTGTCAATGTTAGCAGGAGCTGTCTCCAACTGGATGAGCTGGACTAAATTGGGATTTTTATGATGACATGATAATACTGAAATGAGAACATTACCACTATGGCCTAAGGGGGTCTATAATACCTGGGACCTATCTGTTAGCATGCCCATTCATCTCAATGCCAGCTGGTCAGCTGACCCTGGACCCCCAGGAAGTGTCTGATTTCAGATCTGACATTTTTGTTCATGGGAAGTTTTTATAGCCATTCACCTAAATCTTAAATAGGCTGTGACTAATCTGGAGTTGTGGGAAAATGACATCATGACAGTAATAAAAAAAAAGTATAAACAATGTTATATTGTCTATTTAATTTGATATATACTTTATATTTAAATACATATTTTTAAGCATTTTGTTGTTGAGATAACATATGTAAAATGGCAATGTAACATTTACAGACATTTTTTAATTAAATAATGTAATTTGCATTTGCCTTTCACTACACTGGTGAGAACATTTACTGTAACTTAGGTTAGAATTGACCATGTTTCATGCTTCTATGTTTCATATTTACACACACAATTAAGACATTTGAACCTGAGGAAAAAAAAAAATCCTAAAAAATCTTAAAACTATGGAAGCCCATTTCCAAAAAAAAAAAATCATGCTTTGTTAAATCAAAATCATGACGAAATCATGTATTATTTTATTATGTCATATTGATGTCTTTATGTTATCATTTGGACTTTTTTATTATGATTTACCATAGAACCGTGTTTTTTCCCCTTATGTGTAGGAAATTGTGTTCCATAAAAGTCACTGAAATGTGTAAACACTTTCCTGTATATTTGAGAATAAGGCATTGGATCAATCAATGACATGAGTTTGGGGCGGGACTATTTGTTTGGCTGACCAATGGCAGATGGGGGATATTTTTTTCTTACATTTTATTTCGGCAAATCTTTTATCATTATTTTTGCAATTCTGTCTGGTGACACTAGCGGCACAAAAATTGCACACTTCACCTTTGAAGCAAAGAAAGATAAATCTTATAAATATTGCTTACATAAATAGATTAACACCTCCTCTCTGTGGATTATTCCTCTGTCCTCATGGTCATTGTCGGCTGCTCTCTATTTTAAAGCCAGATCATACAGTGCTGGGCAATGTCAAGCAGACGTCTGAGGGGTGGGAGGTTGACGTTAATCATTGTGAGATTGCTGGGTAGATAGCGTAGTGACTAATTTCTGTCTTTGCTGGGAGAGTGATTAATGTTGGGTGCTCAGGTTTCAGGAGATAAGCTTCAGCCTTCTGTGAGGCTGCTGGGGAGGATAAAACAGACCACACTTATCAAGGGCATGATGGGAAAGTTAGGGGGGCTCTAGAGAGTTTTGATGCATATGGTCATCAGCAGATATGATCAGCCAGTCAGTGGGGTAATCTATTAAACCTAACTCAAATTATAGACGCCCTGCCACTGGAATACGAGGAACAATAGAGTGTCATGTTGAATGATTCACAGGAAATTCAATTGGATAAAGCACAGGCTCTATAGATTCATGTTTACACATTTGCTCAGGGTCTGATAGTGTTGAGACTGACATGAGCTTTTTTGTACTTTTGCAAATGTTAACCCAGCGTAATTGTAAACCCTGGGTTAATGTAATCCTGGGTTATCTTGTACCATGTTTCACACTGTTTAATCTTAATCCAAGGTTAGTAATGAATGGTCAGGTCTTAAGTTTCCCATTTTATATTTGTTAATGATGAGTTAAGATTCTTAATTGCATATCTGAGGTCAGCAACACAATTTCATGGCAATTTGTAACATGTTTCAGTGAATTGGTGTGAATGTATGAAAATATGAATTCCCACCCCAGTGATAGGTCTACCTTCATGCTTAGTTTGCTTGCATGTAATGCTTACAGATGAAAAATCAGATTCTAGGAGTCGTTTTATTCTGTTCAGCTGGATGTGTCTCTCTTTAGCTCAAAACATTTCACCATCCAAGTGGCTTCATTAGTTGTGGCTTGTTCTCATGTTCTCTTTAGTCAGCTCTCATTCAATGAGGAACATCCCTTTAGGTTGTTCTTTTTGTCTCTTATATCATTACTTTAAACCGATGCCACACAAGCTACACTTAGCAAGCTCCGCACCAGCTACATACTGACATCTGATGGTTAAATAGGGTAAATTAATTTGTTTTGCTCTTACTTTTGTCTCTCTCTCTCTCTCTCCCTCACACACATTCCCTGTTTTTGCTCCAGCTATGCCTGGACAGAAGCTGAGCTGTCCAGAAGGAGGGGCAGCATCAGATTCCACCGCTGAATGTCTCAGTATGATGGGAAAAGGAAGACACATGTGGTTTTGTGATGGGACTGTGGTGAGATTCTTCCTTTCCCATGTCATGAGGCTGAACAGTGAGCTAGTTTTGACAGATCTCCTGCTGTAATAGTAAACAGTTTTATCCAACCGCAGCTCTCAGCTCAAGATGGGCCAGCACAAGAAGCTCATCACAGCCATCTGTACTGCATTCAAAAAGACAAGTGTTGCAAAACTAATTGTTTTGCAGACAGTAAACATGGGAGAAGTTTAAGTTAGCATGGTGCGATGTCCCCTGATTGTGGTTTATCTAGTCATGTCTGTGTACCTCAGATTTTTGGTTTGAATACATCACTGCAATTGCATATATATATATATATCTCAGTTGCACATGCAGCCCAACCCATAGAGATATAGATGCCTCATTGGTGGCTGTTTCTATGGGACGCTATAGGAACCGGCAAAACACCGGTCCGTAAACACTCGAGAGCACGTGGATTGTGCGTCTGCAACTGTAGTTAGAAACATGTCTGAATATCTATGTCTGCAATAGACTTCAGCAGATGATTCTGCTAAACTAACACAATACAACAAGACAAAGGTGTCAGCTAACACGACATTAAAATGTTACCATAGTATAAAAACTTGTAATGGTGAGTTAATACATATAAAAACACAAACCAACACATTCTTACCTGAAAGGTTGTCACATTTCTTCTGGAATTTAAATCTTGGCGAAATCACATGCAGAAGCTGTGCAATGCTTTGGCATCATTTAATTTTACTGTAAGGGACGACACACTCTCAACAAGGCAATAGCAACATCAGCAAAAGTTTTGTGTTCCCGAGCTTCAGACACAGACGCTCCCTCACCTGCGCCATGCGTCGTTATTGACTAGGGCGACACACCCACTGTCCAAAGGTATATATAAAGAAACATTTAAAAAAGTCCATATGACTTGTGCCTTTTATTAGCCCTCTGAAGTCATTTGATTGCTTTGTGTGAAGACCCAACGCCCAACGCATTCTCATCCTAGGGTGTCATATCTGACACTTTTGACATTTCGTCTAAATCCAACGCGCATGGTACCCTTTAGCGTCAATATAACACGCACAGATATGGGTAGGTTTAGGTCTGGGGTAGGGTTAAGGTTAGACCGCTAGGAGGCGCCTTCTGACCCATATATATCTGTGTCTCATATTGACGCTAAAGGGTGCCATGCGCGTTGAATGTAGACAAAATGTCACGAGCGTCAGTATATGACGCCTTGGGATGAGAACGGGCTGGAAGACCAGAACAAAGGTTGTTCACTCAAAATCTTTTTCTCCTCCAACTTTGGAAACTTTGGCTGGTTTTGGGCACATGTCAATATGTTTGTTTATTTTTTGTCCATGTGTGCAGAGGTAAAACACCAGACAGGAACTTTGAGACTTAAATAGCCAGACAAACATCAAATTAATGACAATTAACCAGGATCAAGCAGACTGTCTTGTGTGTCTGTCAAACTCTGAATCTTCTAATTAGACCCAGCATTTTCCCATCACTCGCATGGAAGACTGTAACTATGCTACTGACTGCACACCCAATTATTTTAATCCTCGGCCCACTCCTCCTGAGCGACTGCTCTCAGGGTCTATGAGAACAGATAACGCAGCTAAAGACACCCGCAGAAGCCAGCTCAGCAGACACGTGGCCCAGCCTCTGCCTCACTGCCCCGGGGCATCTGTTATGCTGGCCCCGACTCCTCCAGGCTCTGGGAGAGCTGCCTAAAATAAGATGTCAAGGGATTGTAGAGGCAGTTGTCAGTATTCCCAGAGACTGTATACCAGTGGGGATGACTTGGTGGATTAGATGAGGCTATCTTTTATTTACCAAACTAAACAGAATGGACAGTTGTCAGTGACACTGGCTGTAGTTTGTAGAAACATGAGGGAATGTGACACCTTGGGGAACTTCCTGCAGGCAGAGTGAGGAACATTCACTTTTACAGTTTTGTTGACGTGTTGACAATTGATGTCAATCAGGAATGACATTAATGATAGTAGACAGTCTAATGATTTATTCACTGAAAAATACTGCAGTATTCAGTATGCTCAGTATGTCATCAATCATCCAGAGAGTTTTTCTTGCCACAACTTTCAATTCTTATATAATCAACACACTTTATATCACTGTATCACTCGTATTCATAGAGAGCTGTTTTATCCAGACTGCACATCTCTAGACCCAAGTCAAACAAACCCTATAAAATCCAGCTCTAGCCTCATGCTGAATGAAGCCCTGAGGCAGAGGAATGAGAAGCTGCACAGATTCATTAACAGCTCAAACACTTTTACTTCGCTACTACTTCCTATATGTGAGGTGCTATTGCAGTCAGAGTTGTGGAAAATTCAGAATTAAATTCAATGACATTTCCCAGGCCAAGCAGGGAGAGTGGATGAGATGGGAGAGTGTGGAACAACGCAAAATGGGCTGGCAAGACCTTTGGTCAATGGAAGAGAGTAGGATCAGTTTCCTTATTAGGTCAACATATGATGTTCTCCCATCACCGCAGAACCTAAACCTCTGGGTAGGAGAGGATCCCTCTTGTCCTTTGTGTTCATCACCTGCCACATTAAGGCACATTTTGACAGGATGTAAGGTGGCTCTTAGCCAAGGTCGGTTTACTTGGCGCCATGACCAAGTACTGAGATGTTTGGCTTTAGCATTGGAAGGCAAGCGTAGTATGACCAATAAGTTGCCGCATGTTCTAGCAAAACATTACACGCAGAAGACAACATTCCTCCGCCCAGGCGAGCAACCACCAAGAAAAGGTGTTAACACCAATTCTCGGCCAGGACAACTGGAAGCTGCTAGGGACTGGAAGATGCTGGCTGATCTTGATCAACGGCTTATTTTTCCACCTGAGATTGCCACCACTAACCTACGACCAGACATTGTTTTGTGGTCTGGATCAGCACGCATTGTTCAACTGATAGAGTTGACAGTGCCATGGGAGGATGCTGTAGATGAGGCATATGAGAGGAAGAAACTGCGGTATGCTCATTTGGCCACTGAAGCAGAACAGCGAGGATGGAGAGTCCAGGTTTATCCAGTGGAAGTGGGTTGTCGAGGTTTTGTGGCACACTCTACAACCCGGTTCCTCAGAGACGTCGGATTCAGCGGCCAAGAGTTGCGTCGCACAGTAAAGAACTTATCTGAAGCAGCAGAAAGGAGCAGCAACTGGCTGTGGTTGAGACGGAAAGATTCTAGCTGGCAAGGTACAGGCCGCCACGCTACGGTTTCGTAGAATTCTTGAAAAACTTGAAGAGTCTGTTGGTTTATTTGTATAGGTTGTATAGTATAGGTTGTATAGTATACTATACAATTTGTATAGGTTGTATAGTATAGAATGACGGGTGGTTGGGCAGATATTGTGTTTTGCGGTAGGTGGTATGCCATACGGAACCGTTGCCACTGTAACCGCTTTAACGCACCAGTGGGGCTCGACAGCCTTAGTCAATCGGGTTGGCGCGTATGGTTGGGTTGCGGAGAGATAGTGAGATTGTGGTTAGGTCTCAGCAGCAGGAGGGATGTAGAGGTCAGTAAGCTGGGCTGAGTTGAGTGGGGGACGGAGGGGGGTGACTCTGGGACGCCAGAGTCATTGTCGAGCCCTCTTGAGGTGTCGTGGGCTAGTCGACGAAACACTGAGGACGGAAGGTGCCCACTTGAAGACCCTAGAGATGTCCCCTACTCGGCTCAATCCAGACGGTTGTCGTGTTGGTCCACTAGGGAGACCACACTGTAGTTGCAGCCGTCGTGTGTGCTGACGCGCCAAGTACACTGCAGCCGTTAACGCCGGACAGAAGGGGAGTCACACCCTCATATGGAAAGAAGCGTAAATGGATGGAGAAGCATAGTTTACTGTAAAGCTACGTCTTAGTGTTGCTTATCTTGGCGAAAGCCGAGTACAAATCAGCATGAAGTTTTAACATCTACTCTCGTGTAATGGAAATCATGAAGATCTGGATACGTCCAGTGACTGCGGTGAATAGTGCTGCTGGCAACAAGGGAAAGACCTTGTGACAGCCTGGAGAGACAGCTGACAGGAGGAAATAGACCCCAATGGGGCTGGTAAGGGTTAGCTACCCTTGTCGGCAGTATCCAGCTTCGTGTTTACAGGATGCTGGAGACACCCGCCCAAGGCTTCTAAGAAATTAAAGAGAAAAATACCCCTAGAGTCTGCGAGAGCGGGGGCGGAAGATGACTCGATGTTGGACAACATGGTTAACGACTTAGGAATGGAAACGGATATGAGTATGGAGAGTAAGACTAGTTCAAGATCTGCAGTTAGTAAAGTCATTGAACTCCAGGTTTGTGTCTGTGGCTGGAGCAAGGCGACAACGGTCAGGGGTTTGAAGGTTCATCAAGGGAAAATGAAATGCTTGAGGGAGAAGGGACAAGGGCCTCGCATTGATCAGTACTTCTTACGAAGTCAGTCAAGTCAGTCGAATGAAATCCAGCGACAGGAAGCAAACCACAGCTCGCAGGATATCAGCACCCCTGTCATAGAGGAGAGGAGGGCTTGCACAGTTAGTGATGAACATATTCATACTTGTGAAACCGGTCAGACTAACCAGCATAAGAGAGAAAAGAACCTCAACGGGCATAGGCCTGGAGTTAGATGGCCAAGAGCTTGTGAGAAAACTGCATGGGATACGGTAAACACAGATCTATGCTTTGCATTGGAAAGATTAACTGGTACAGTTGAAAAGAAGCTGGATAAATTTGGGGACATCATTTACGCATATGGAAGTGAGAGGTTTGGTGTGGAAAAAAGGAAGGAAAAAGTACAAACTGCTCCTGGAATGTCTAGACGGCAGCAGAAAATTGAAGGGTTAGTTAGAGAAAGGAGACAGCTGAGGAAGCAATGGAAAAGAGCAGAACAAAGTCAGAAGGAGGGACTCAATCTCTTACAAAGGGACATAAAAGATAAGCTGGCAACATTACGCAGAGCTGAGCGTCTACGGAAACGCTACAAAAAGAAGGAACGTGCGAGGGCTAATTTCTATAAAGACCCATTCAAATTCGTAAAGAAGTTATTCACCAGTGAGAAGAATGGCACTTTAAAAGCATCTAGAGTTGAGCTAGAGAGATATTTGGAGGAAACGCATACAGATGCAAAAAGGCATGAGCATATGTCAATTCCATCAGACATACCACCTATCAACCCACCAGAATACCAAGTGGAGGTCTGTGCACCTAAGTGGAAAGAGGTAGAGCAGGCTGTGAGAAAGGCAAGGGCTTCATCATCTCCAGGGCCTAATGGAGTTCCGTACAGAGTGTACAAGAGTGCTTCAGGAGTTCTGCGAATTCTGTGGAAATTGTTAAAAGTGGCATGGGAAAAACAGGTTGTACCTAGAGCATGGCGCAGAGCAGGTGGAGTCTTTATACCTAAAGAAAAAGATGCTACAAGCATCAGTCAGTTTCGTCCTATTTCACTATTAAACGTTGAAGGTAAGATTTTCTTCAGCATTATTGCCCAGAGATTGTCCACCTACCTATTAAAGAATGGCTTCATTGACACTTCAGTTCAAAAAGCAGGCATTCCAGGGTTCTCAGGATGCTTAGAACACATCAATGTTATCTGGCAACGAATTCAGTCAGCAAAAAAGGAGAGGAAGGAGCTCCATGTGACATTCCTGGATTTGGCCAATGCATATGGTTCAGTGCCACATGAGCTTCTTTGGGCAGCATTTGATTTTTTCAGAGTACCAATGTCAATAACAAATTTAGTGAAAGCCTATTTTGGAGATTTGCAATTTAGTTTCTCAACTCCAAAATTCAGCACTGCATGGCAATGCTTAGAGGTTGGAATAATGGCAGGATGCACAATTTCTCCACTGGCTTTTACCATGGCAATGGAAGTAATCATTAGGGCATCAAGATGGGTAGTAGGAGGAGAGCGCTTGGCTTCTGGGTTGCGACTACCACCAATCAGAGCATACATGGATGACATGACAACCATGACTACAACAGTAGCCTGCACTAATCGGTTATTGGGGAAGTTAACAGATAATATTGAATGGGCACGAATGCAATTTAAGCCCTCTAAATCAAGGAGCATCTCCATAGTTAAAGGAAAGGTAGTAGATAAAACATTCTTCATTAATGGTGAGGCAATACCAACAGTTTCTGAGAAGCCAGTGAAAAGTCTTGGGAGATGGTACGATGGAGATCTAAAGGACACAGTTCGAGTGGGAGAAGTTAGACGACAAGCAGTGGAAGGGTTGAAGAGCATAAACAGCTGTGCTCTACCAGGCAAACTAAAACTCTGGTGCTTTCAGTTTGGTCTACTGCCGAGGTTGCTGTGGCCACTGACTGTGTACGAGGTTTCTTTGACAACAGTGGATAAGCTGGAAGCGTTAATAAGTTCATACATCAGGAAATGGTTGGGAGTTCCACGCTGCCTCAGCAGAGTGGGACTTTATAGTAAAGGAATATTGCAGCTGCCAGTCTCTGCTTTAACCGAGGAGTTTAAGTGTGCCAAGGTCAGACTGGAAATGACATTAGTAGAGTCACGTGACAAATGTGTAAGGGAGGCAGCCCCTGTGTTAAAAACTGGTAGAAAGTGGTCAGCAAAGAAATCTGTAGTAGAGGCAAAGGCTGACCTTCAAATAGGGGATATCGTGGGACAGGTACAGCATGGAAGAGGGGGTTTTGGGCTCAGTTTAGCTCCTCCTAAATGGCACAAGGCAGGCCCAGCTCAAAGGAGGAAGCTGGTAGTCAACGAGGTGCGAAAGCAGGAGGAGAGGATGAGGAGTATAAAGGCCATTTCCCAGGCCAAGCAGGGAGAGTGGATGAGATGGGAGAGTGTGGAACAACGCAAAATGGGCTGGCAAGACCTTTGGTCAATGGAAGAGAGTAGGATCAGTTTCCTTATTAGGTCAACATATGATGTTCTCCCATCACCGCAGAACCTAAACCTCTGGGTAGGAGAGGATCCCTCTTGTCCTTTGTGTTCATCACCTGCCACATTAAGGCACATTTTGACAGGATGTAAGGTGGCTCTTAGCCAAGGTCGGTTTACTTGGCGCCATGACCAAGTACTGAGATGTTTGGCTTTAGCATTGGAAGGCAAGCGTAGTATGACCAATAAGTTGCCGCATGTTCTAGCAAAACATTACACGCAGAAGACAACATTCCTCCGCCCAGGCGAGCAACCACCAAGAAAAGGTGTTAACACCAATTCTCGGCCAGGACAACTGGAAGCTGCTAGGGACTGGAAGATGCTGGCTGATCTTGATCAACGGCTTATTTTTCCACCTGAGATTGCCACCACTAACCTACGACCAGACATTGTTTTGTGGTCTGGATCAGCACGCATTGTTCAACTGATAGAGTTGACAGTGCCATGGGAGGATGCTGTAGATGAGGCATATGAGAGGAAGAAACTGCGGTATGCTCATTTGGCCACTGAAGCAGAACAGCGAGGATGGAGAGTCCAGGTTTATCCAGTGGAAGTGGGTTGTCGAGGTTTTGTGGCACACTCTACAACCCGGTTCCTCAGAGACGTCGGATTCAGCGGCCAAGAGTTGCGTCGCACAGTAAAGAACTTATCTGAAGCAGCAGAAAGGAGCAGCAACTGGCTGTGGTTGAGACGGAAAGATTCTAGCTGGCAAGGTACAGGCCGCCACGCTACGGTTTCGTAGAATTCTTGAAAAACTTGAAGAGTCTGTTGGTTTATTTGTATAGGTTGTATAGTATAGGTTGTATAGTATACTATACAATTTGTATAGGTTGTATAGTATAGAATGACGGGTGGTTGGGCAGATATTGTGTTTTGCGGTAGGTGGTATGCCATACGGAACCGTTGCCACTGTAACCGCTTTAACGCACCAGTGGGGCTCGACAGCCTTAGTCAATCGGGTTGGCGCGTATGGTTGGGTTGCGGAGAGATAGTGAGATTGTGGTTAGGTCTCAGCAGCAGGAGGGATGTAGAGGTCAGTAAGCTGGGCTGAGTTGAGTGGGGGACGGAGGGGGGTGACTCTGGGACGCCAGAGTCATTGTCGAGCCCTCTTGAGGTGTCGTGGGCTAGTCGACGAAACACTGAGGACGGAAGGTGCCCACTTGAAGACCCTAGAGATGTCCCCTACTCGGCTCAATCCAGACGGTTGTCGTGTTGGTCCACTAGGGAGACCACACTGTAGTTGCAGCCGTCGTGTGTGCTGACGCGCCAAGTACACTGCAGCCGTTAACGCCGGACAGAAGGGGAGTCACACCCTCATATGGAAAGAAGCGTAAATGGATGGAGAAGCATAGTTTACTGTAAAGCTACGTCTTAGTGTTGCTTATCTTGGCGAAAGCCGAGTACAAATCAGCATGAAGTTTTAACATCTACTCTCGTGTAATGGAAATCATAATAATTCATGAGTTGGAATTTGAATTTAATTGGCCACAAGGATACAAGAATGGATTAAATTGATCACAAGTGACAGTAAATAAATGTATAATGTTACAAAAGATTTCTATTTAAAATAAATGTTCTTTCTTTTCATCATAGTATCTTGAAAAAATCTATCACAGTAGTTTAGCCTTACTGCATGTCAATAATTGTCTGTTTTTATTTCACCTAAGGAATTTTAGGATTAACATCTGAAACAAAGATACTTACATGAGGCCTAAGTGAGAAATTCCATGAAGTCTCCTGAGCAATGAAACAATACATTTTCCACTGGGACAGTATGTGCTTTGTTTAAGTCTGCTGAGACAAGATAATCACTGTCTGGTGGGTCAGTTCCTGCAAAATATGTGGAGGTTGACCAAGATGAACCTAGTCCAAGGTGAAGACTATAGTTCTCAGTTGAGCTTTTTAGAGCAGGTAAACCAACAACAACATTGATTGAATAGGTTCATAGTGAAGAACGCAAAGCCGTTTTTTATTACACACTGCACACTTATTACACACTACAACTCTCCCGAGCAAGACTAAACTCTCACACTGTTGTCACATACATCTTGTTTTATTGAGACAGTTATTTTCAAAACAACATCTTTTGACGTATACCTCAAGGATGCAGGCAATTATGTGAAGTGAAATGAGAGATCATGAGCAATAAATTGCAACTCCCGCTCTCAGCGCCTCAACTCTCAGAGCAGAGTTTGTTTTAGAGTCCTACAACCGTATGCTTTCTGAGTGGAATTAAACATTAAAGAACGGATGAGATTAACAGACTCGCATTTCATTATCAAGCTCTGAGTGTGAACAAAAGAAAAGTGAGACCGGAGAAACAAAACTATTTCAAGTTAGCGGTCCCAAGGGAGGGAGCGAGAGAGAAAGAACTAAGCCGACAGCAGTGAATACGGGACACATTAGCAAACTCTTTTTGCCAATACACAAAGCTCGCACTTAATTGATTACCTGATATTCTGTAATTGATTGTGAGTCTTGGAAATCAAATGGCTATAAAGCAGAATGTGTGTAGCAGGGGGATTCAGATTAAGGAGTGGCAGGACAGGCATCTGCCCTGAATAAGGATGACTCTATCCTGATTGCTTTTGAGGTCGTAAATTATATCAGAGGAATCTGGAAATTCTCACAGCATTGTTGCAATGAGATTACCTCTGTCTATGGATAAACTGTTAGATGCAGATATGATAGAAATTATGCCAATTTAAAACTGACGGGGGAGTCCAAGTGGGAGGGCTCCTCAAACAATTCGTCATTTAAAGCAAGAGACCAATTAATCAGGCATTTCTCTATGTCTGTTCACACCGAGAGTTACTTTCCCATGGGGAGATGAGATGGAGGAGACACAGAGACGAAGGATGGGGAAAAACATCGGCAAAGAGCCTAAATCATCCGGTCCCCAACAAAGTCCAACTACTTGATGTTACAGATGAGGGATAAAAAAGGATTATGCGCTCGCTGATTAGATCTCAGTCACTTTGTTCTTCCCGATAACACATTATTATTATTATCAGAGACATCTTTTCGTTGCTGATGGAATAAAAGTGAAAAAGGAGAAAGAAAGAAAAAACACCCGGTGACATTGAAAGCTGTGACGTGCTCTTAAATCGTGCCCCACACATCCCCCTTCATTCTGACTATGACGGCTTGTTGTAAATATTTTAGCGTGCTAAAGTTATCACAGCAGAATAAGCCATTAATCACATACAGGCTTGTTTGCTTGGAGACCCTTTCTTTGTGGCCTATAATCCACAGTCTGAATGAGTTCTCAAAGGAGCTTCTGTGAAGTTGTTTTCAATTACAAAGCCATTTAAGTGGCTGAGAATGAAGAGGACCAAGCTGAATCTTCCCCTGTTTTCTTTACAAATTAAACATGCTCTAATCCTCTCAGCTATTTGCCTTTGCCCTTGAATTTAATTTGTAGAAATTTCAAATCGCTAATTCCAAAAAAGAAAACTTTAATACTTTCCTGTCTTTCTCAAAACAGAAGAAAGTTGTTCGCTTGGCACGTCCTCTCCGTCTGCTGCCCTATTTTCCACCGTCGCACCTTTTTAACTTGTTTTTTTTTTCAAAGGAGCAGTCACAGCCAAAAGGTGGGGGGCTCTGGGTATAATGATATCAAAGCTAGCACAGAATGTGACTCCATTGAAGTGAAGCCTGATTTGAGTGAATCTGAGGTCAGGCCCTGGGCCCTGTCAAATGCAGAAGGCACTTGATGCTGTCAGTGTCACTCAATAATTCAGAGTCCATCCTGAGGGAAGGCTGACCCTATATATCTTCTCCCACACTGTCTCAGCCTGATTTTCACCTCTCGTCGGACCCCTAACAGCCAGGCAGGACACAAGCCTTGCGGTGCAATCTTTGAATTATCTAGAGGTGACCACTGGTCAAACTGCAAAAAGTGAAAAGGAAGATGAGGACATTCTTACTGCTACTACTACTACTAGTAAAGTGATGAAACATATTCAGCAGATGCTCACTAAAGTTGTATATCTGGTGAAGAAAAAGGAGAATGAATGATAAATGTTGAAAGTTAAATTTCTTTTTCCATTAAAAAAAATACTTGGAAATTGAAATGTGTAATCTTACATAACAGATCAAATAATCAGTACCATATAAAGGTGAAACCATTTCAGTAATATTATTACTCTGAAGTGTACTCTTATTTGAGATTCAGTAGATTCATATCATTAACTACTATATTAAAATGAACCACTGTTACATGTGCAAATGTAACACTTAATTATTTTATTAAATTCAATTTTATGATCTAGTCTTACTTATTAAAAAGTCTATTATGATATTACATTACACTTACATATAAATGTTCAAAAGATGGTAGCTAGAAAGCATAATATATTAAATATTAAAATATTACAATTGTTCCCTTATTGTGCAATGATGTGTTTTGGATAGAGAGACTGTATGTTCTCTGTAATTTTTTTTGTGCAAACATGTAAACCCACATGCTCCAGTGCTTCATTACATTTGAGTATATTTTAAAGACATTTTTAGACCCTTGCAGTTATTTTACACTGTAACACCTATTACTGTAACTACTTTTTTGCCTACACATAAAAACCTTGCTGTTTGTGGATACCAAACACAAGAACGTTCCTTAAACTTGATCCAGACAGCTAAAAGAGCTGCTATTACTAAAACTATTCTGAAGTAGTATGTATAATTACACCTGGTGATAAGGTTGTGAACTTGTGTAAAATCAGAATGGTTGTAATGGGAGCATAAATATTCTGATCTGTGGATTTAAGGTGTCCTTTTTCCGAAGGAGCATATTCTAACCTTCTGTCTCACATTCCTCTGGGCTGCTGTAAAGCTCACATTAACTGCATGGCTATTATTTCAGCTCTCACAGGGAAAATAAAGCCACTGGCTGTATGGATGCCATTTTGAGGCTCATTTTAACGCTTGATTAAAAGCTTTTTAAAACCCACACTCCTTCACAAAATCTCGACCAGCGGTGAACGCAAAAGGACAAGACGTGAATGCCATTACCTGTGATTTATTTGTGCGAATTGTACACTCAGGGTTGATGCAGGCAGCAAATTTCTGTTCTTTTCAGAGAGAAAATATATAGCCGTGTGAACAGCCTTTCCAGTGTGCTCAGTATATCTTCTTAACACAATGCGATTCATGAGCTTAAACATAAACTTGCTCTTAATTTCATTTATGGTTTCTTTACAAACCCTGTCATCACCTCCCTTCTGAACTCTCCAGGAAGAAATCCACGTCCTCTTTGACTTCCAATACCCTCAGTCATGGACTCTGAGCTTCTTTACCCCTCTTCAGAGGGGGCTGAACATATATTTACTGTGAGGAGGTGAGAATAGAGGGTTTGTTGTAGACAGAGGAGCTGAGAGAGCAGCAAGAGTTGATGGCTTTTTTCCCCTCTCTATCCCATCTGCCCAGCAGGCTCCCGGCTGCCGTGATCTCAGCTCCATTCCGCGCCAACATTCCTCCCCAGGCCACAGCCGACATAATCAGATCCCCCGCACCAACCCATCTCCCATCTTTACATGTTAATATGTATCCTGACCAGAGGGTTTGTGTCAAATGGGAGGAAATGATGGCTTGCGAGGGGGCAGGAGGAGATAAAATACAGTTCACCTGCAATAGATTCAGCACCTGCCGGACACATGGAGGGGTTTTCACAGCCTGTTTAAAACAAACATTTATTGGGGATATTAAATCAATGTCCATGTGGCCATATGGATGGAGTTTGTGAAAGGAGTTTCAACCTTTGTTGGTCTATAAGACATATTAAGTGCCAAATTATTGCAGTGCCCACATATTCAACCTATAGCAAAACCATGTTGCAGCATGAGATGAGATCAAATGAGTTGCCTGATAAAATATGAAGCAATAATAATACATTTAAGTAAATTTTCTCATTTAAAAGTAAATACATTATGATGCTGTTTCATTTAGTGTAGTTCTTTTTAGTAAATCATAATTATTGACCCAGCTACATTTTAATTTCTCTCAAATAAATTAATAAATAACATATTAAGTGTTACGTTTTTTTTTTTTTTTTTTTTTTTTTGGCATGAGCCAAGGCTCTCTTTGTAAATATAAATTGGGACACACTTAATTAGGGTCCAATTCTCACAATGAATTAACTATTAACTATTATTTTTGCCTCAATAAACTCATAAGTACTGCTAATTAATAGTTGGTTAGGTAGTTGTTAAGGTAGTTGTTAAGTTTAGGTATTGGGTAGGATTAAGGGATGTACAATATGGTCATGCAGAATAAAACATTAATATGTTCTTTATGAGTAAGGGATAATGTACATCCAGCCGGTTGTTATCTCAGAATAAACACAGACAGGGTGATCAGCGGAAGCGGAAAGTTCTTGCATCAGCCTGAAGGGCTTTATTCTGAGATAACAACCGGCTGGATGTACATTATCCCTTACTTCCTACTGACGGCTCATTGGCCACTGATACAGCAGGAACCAATCAGCTGTGCTCTATAGAGAATGATGTGGTGGCAAGCAGATTGAGTAAAGGACCTACAGTATAAGCCTGTGCCATCTAGAGTTTCATTACATAACTTTTTTAGTAAACACAAAATGTAAAGATGTTTAATTTTTAACAATATGTAGCTAGATAGTCTGAATCCTGATATGCACATTTGACTCAGTCACTGCAGATGCAGATAATTTCAAATAGAAGCTATGTATTTTATATAGGTCTAATCTACAGCTATATATATAGGAGGTGTGTATATATATATATATATATAAAATAGTATACCATAAATAAGGCCCTGGTATTTAGATGCGTTTTGGTCGTTAAATTTCATATTTAAACTTTCCGTCTCTTTTGTCCACTTTCAACCACATTTGTCCTGATTTCATTGAGGGGAGGGTCTAAAAGATGAAAAAAGCTAATGCAACATACGCATGAACATGACCAGAGAAAACAAACGGAGAGAATTCGTTCACTAGTGCGCTTCCCATAATGTTTACACATTAAGTCAGTAGGGAGCGAGTCTTTTGTGACACAACACATTCGTTCATACTACGAAAGTAATCTGGTCAAATGTATTTTCGACTACCTCTGGAAGTGGTTGAATGTGAACAAGCTCAAAATGTTTTACACCCCGTTTCACTTGTATTTAGCGTCATCCACAGTCCGTGATCTGATCGACCAAAACACATCTAAATACCTGGTGTAAACAGGGCCTAAGATACAGTTGATAGAAATCCCATCTACATCATGCTGACCCCATTCATGTAAGGTCTGAGAAGCTCTGAGTTAGAGAGATGTGGCTTATATTAACAGTAATGCAGAGGGATATGACCTTCAGGTATGCCTTCAGGACGGACTAGTATTTCACCTAATTAGTCAAATTGTCATTCTCATCATCAAGTGAAACTGCAGGATCCTTTTAGCAAAGGAGAGGCTTGATATTGTGATTTTGTCTTGCGTCTTTATGGTGAATTTAGATATAGACACTTCCTTCTGCCTTTCACTCCTTAAAGAACCATTACAAAGCAAGAAGCTTCCTTTCATTTAAGAAAACGGTAGCCATTATCTTGTATTTTAACTTAATCAATCCTTCACCCTCCTCACTCGTCAGAGAATCATTTAAATTCCTATTAGCTTTTACTGCCATTTGAAAGATATGAGCTTGTCAGAAAGTAGAACAACGAGCACATTTTATGAGCTCTTAATCTGGCTAAATGAACCCCAGAAATGAAAGATTTCAGTAGAGTTTGCAGATGGGTACTTGATGAATTTTTCATTCCTTTGTATGGAGACACATCATCCCTGATATAAAGTGCAGTCAGGATGATGGCACCAGGTGGAACAGGAAAAACGAAAATCTCATACTTGACTTCATGAAAGCTTTTTAAGAAGCACTACAAAGGTGACCTTTTACCAGAGGTCAAAAACTACTTGTACTCCACTCCAGTAAAAAAAAAAAAAAAAAAAAAAATTATATTTTCAAAAAAAAGCCATTCTAGCTTAGTGGTTACATTACAGGAAAAAAAAAAATCCTTTCACTATCTGTGCTAAGTCATTTCTGAAAGACACTCAACACTGTTGCAGAGACTCTCAGTCTGATAATGGTCTGTAAATGGAGTGTCTTATCTAAAATTCGTGTAGCTCTGAGGCATATACGTGGGGCCTATATGGTTTTCCTGGAGTCATTTTACACTGAAAATGCCTCCACACATTTTGTGCTGGATGAAGCACACATATAGTATCATGAGTACAGATGCCCTAATTAAATATTACTCCACTAAAAGTATTAGTACTGTTTTTAAATTTTGAAATGTAAAAGTACAAAGGTACTTATTTTTAATGTACCTAAGCACCAAAAGTAAAACTACTTATCAATGGATCATGTTTATTTTATTTTTTGCATATTTTGCCTCAGTCTTGCTGCTCAAAATAGTAATTTAATGAGAAAGAGGTCTAATACACATTTTTATGAATTAAAGAAAGATTATTAGATGTGAATGTTTGCAAATAAGAAAACATTTAATCAATTAACAAAAGTTCCTATACTCTATTAAACGTTAAAACCTTTAATATAAATTTAAATTTAAATAATATACATTTTTGTAAACAAACATTTTAGGTTTCCATTGACTTCCATTGTACAGGTCCTTCTAAAAAAATTAGCATATTGTGATAAAGTTCATTATTTTCCATAAAGTAATGATAAAAATTAAACTTTCATATATTTTAGATTCATTGCACACCAACTGAAATATTTCAGGTCTTTTATTGTTTTAATACTGATGATTTTGGCATACAGCTCATGAAAACCCAAAATTCCTATCTCAAAAAATTAGCATATCATGAAAAGGTTCTCTAAACGAGCTATTAACCTAATCATCTGAATCAACTAATTAACTCTAAACACCTGCAAAAGATTCCTGAGGCTTTTAAAAGCTCCCAGCCTGTTTCATTACTCAAAACCGCAAATGGGTAAGACTGCCGACCTGACTGCTGTCCAGAAGGCCATCATTGACACCCTCAAGCAAGAGGGTATGACACAGAAAGAAATGGTCAAGCCACTTTTGAACCAGAAACAGCGGCAGAAGCGCCTGACCTGGGCTAAGCAGCACTGGACTGTTGCTCAGTGGTCCAAAGTACTTTTGGTCCAGTGTCCAGTGTCAAGTACCCACAGTCAGTGATGGTCTGGGGTGCCATGTCAGCTGCTGGTGTTGGTCCACTGTGTTTTATCAAGGGCAGGGTCAATGCAGCTAGCTATCAGGAGATTTTGGAGCACTTCATGCTTCCATCTGCTGAAAAGCTTTATGGAGATGAAGATTTAATTTTTCAGCACGACCTGGCACCTGCTCACAGTGCCAAAACCACTGGTAAATGGTTTACTGTGCTCAACTGGCCTGCCAACTCTCCTGACCTGAACCCCATAGAGAATCTGTGGGATATTGTGAAGAGAAAGTTGAGAGACGCAAGACCCAACACTCTGGATGAGCTTAAGGCCGCTATCGAAGCATCCTGGGCCTCCATAACACCTCAGCAGTGCCACAGGCTGATTGCCTCCATGCTCAACGCAGTCTCATGAAAGTGCGTATCAATACCACGAATGTTATTTCTCGTGCCATTTATACGCCAAAATTGTTTTTTGCGTGTAAATGCTACGCACTGAAAACCGCTTGGGTAGGTTTAGGGGGAGGGGGGAGGGGGGATGGGGGGTGCGTGCGTATTACACGCCAAAAAGTGCGCGTCATATGCACGCGAAAACTGCGTATCATATACACGCAAAAACTATTTTTGGCGTATAAATGGCACGAGAAATAACATTCGTGGTATTGATACGCACTTTCATGAGATCGGGCTCCCATGCCACACCGCATTGAAGCAGTCATTTCTGCAAAAGGATTCCCGACCAAGTATTGAGTGCATAACTGAACATAATTATTTGAAGGTTGACTTTTTTTGTATTAAAAAACACTTATTTTATTGGTCGGATGAAATATGCTAATTTTTTGAGATAGGAATTTTGGGTTTTCATGAGCTGTATGCCAAAATCATCCGTATTAAAACAATAAAAGCCCTGAAATATTTCAGTTGGTGTGCAATGAATCTAAAATATATGAAAGTTTAATTTTTATCATTACATTATGGAAAATAATGAACTTTATCACAATATGCAAATTTTTTGAGAAGGACCTGTATGTAGAAAAATGACAATGGAAGTCAATGGAAACCAAAACCTTTTGAATAATAACATTCTTAATTAATAATAATTGATTAATAACAAGCTCAGCAACAAGTTGTCTACGTCATCTAGCCCTAAGTCTCCTTCATCACGGATGGTCCCACCCAGCCTCCATCTTCCTCCTATTTTGCCAAAGCCTCAGTCTTATCTCCGCTGTCTCCCTCCAGTGGTTCCACTCTGCTGCATGGATCTGCCTGCGACTTCCCAGTCATCAGCTCCGCCTTGGCCTGTGGATCCCTTTGCTCCATCTCAAGCCTTCAAGCCCCGGACCCCACCTCGGCCCTCTGAGCCATCAGCTCCACCTTGGCTCAACACTCCCTCTGCTCCACCATGGACAGTCATCCCTCAGCTGGGCTCCCTTATCCCTCTGGCTCCACCTTGCTCCATTGTCGCTCTGGCTCTGCCTTGGACTTCTGAGTCAGCAGGTGCACCTCGACCCTCCACCCATCTGGCTCAGCCAGACCCTTCTTTTTCAGTCCTCACTCACAACGTTTCCACCCCATTCTGCCAAACCCACGCGTGGCCCTCCAGGCCTTCAGTGTCACACTGGGTCTTCGGCTATGCCTGGGTCTGGTCCCGCTGGCCTATCCACCAAGGCTGCCCCATGGCACCTCCCTCCATCGGCTAGATTGTGGACCTTCATGTCTCTGCCCTGGGTCATCCTCCTGCTTCTCCCGTCTTTGGTTCCACCTGTCTCCACCTTAGCTCAATCCACCTTTATCTCCTCCCTGGTCATCATCCTCTGTGTCTTCCACTGCCTGCTCATCGTCCTCTATGATTTGCAGCACGAGGATGGGTGGGGTTCTTTTTTAGTTTCTAGTCTTAGATTTCATTGTCTATATTTGCCTGTGTTTAAATCATTCATTAGTTGCCATGGTTTTTTAATAAGTTCTCACCTGTTCCCTGTTCTGTTGATGATCATCCTTCTGTGTATATTAGCTCTCTGTTTCTTTAGTTCAAAGTCTTGTGTGAAGTGCTCTTTCGTTTCTAGTGTTTATTAAAAGTTTTATAATCATTCAGTTTGCGTCATGCATCATCCTTGGATTTAACTATACACACAACCCATGACAATAACAGTAAAAGTATTCCAAAAAAAAAAAAATATATATATATATATATATATATATACACTCACCGGCCACTTTATTAGGTACACCTGTCCAACTGCTCCTTAACACTTAATTTCTAAGCAGCCAATCACATGGCGGCAACTCAGTGCATTTAGGCATGTAGACATGGTCAAGACAATCTCCTGCAGTTCAAACCGAGCATCAGTATGGGGAAGAAAGGTGATTTGAGTGACTTTGAACGTGGCATGATTGTTGGTGCCAGAAGGGCTGGTCTGAGTATTTCAGAAACTGCTAATCTACTGGGATTTTCACGCACAACCATCTCTAGGGTTTACAGAGAATGGTCCGAAAAAGAAAAAACATCCAGTGAGCGGCAGTTCTGTGGGCGGAAATGCCTTGTTGATGCCAGAGGTCAGAGGAGAATGGCCAGACTGGTTCGAGCTGATAGAAGGGCAACAGTGACTCAAATAACCACCCGTTACAACCAAGGTGGGCAGAAGAGCATCTCTGAACGCACAGTACGTCGAACTTTGAGGCAGATGGGCTACAGCAGCAGAAGACCACACCGGGTGCCACTCCTTTCAGCTAAGAACAGGAAACTGAGGCTACAATTTGCACAAGCTCATCGAAATTGGACAATAGAAGATTGGAAAAACGTTGCCTGGTCTGATGAGTCTCGATTTCTGCTGCGACATTCGGATGGTAGGGTCAGAATTTGGCGTCTACAACATGAAAGCATGGATCCATCCTGCCTTGTATCAACGGTTCAGGCTGGTGGTGGTGGTGTCATGGTGTGGGGAATATTTTCTTGGCACTCTTTGGGCCCCTTGGTACCAATTGAGCATCGTTGCAACGCCACAGCCTACCTGAGTATTGTTGCTGACCATGTCCATCCCTTTATGACCACAATGTACCCAACTTCTGATGGCTACTTTCAGCAGGATAATGCGCCATGTCATAAAGCTGGAATCATCTCAGACTGGTTTCTTGAACATGACAATGAGTTCGCTGTACTCAAATGGCCTCCACAGTCACCAGATCTCAATCCAATAGAGCATCTTTGGGATGTGGTGGAACGGGAGATTCGCATCATGGATGTGCAGCCGACAAATCTGCGGCAACTGTGTGATGCTATCATGTCAATATGGACCAAACTCCCTGAGGAATGCTTCCAGCACCTTGTTGAATCTATGCCACGAAGAATTGAGGCAGTTCTGAAGGCAAAAGGGGGTCCAACCCGTTACTAGCATGGGGTACCTAATAAAGTGGCCGGTGAGTGTATATATATATTTTAAATTAGAGATACTTACTGTTTTTTATATCATTGATAAAGTTTTGCAGAAAAGCAAACCTGACAACAAGAACATGGAGGGCTGTTAAAAATGCTGAGACTAAGAAACCATTTCTTTCCCCCTGGATAATAAATAAATTATCATATCTGCAGATCCAGACAGGTGACAACCAGACCTTGTTTGATCATTGGAAAAATTCCCAGAAAACTGTCATTCACATCCTGAGATATAATGGAGTCTTATTTTCATGACATCTTCATCATTCCCACAGTAAAACAGTGTCAGTAAAAATTTAATGTGCTGGGCTGATTTGCAGCTAAACCTTTAGGCCTCTCAGGCCCTGAAGTTTTTTTCAGGTATGAGAGAGTCAGAGCCTGAGGTGCCCTGCTCAGAGTTAGACACTCATAAATAATATTGGCCTGCTTGTTTAAGCCTCGTGTATGGTTCCAAAGCTCAAAACCGTGGCCGCACACGCATGTTATAAGAACACAATCAACACCCCGAGCTGCTTGTAACCTTCTCACTGTTTAACCTGGCATCAGACACAAGATTAATGACATTAAAAGCACCATGTTTATGAAGTAAAGAAAGCATTTATTTACACATCTGGATGAAATAAATACAATGAAGCATGTTTCTGAGTTTCTAAACATAGCTGTGTCTTGATACACGATCTTTGCACATGCATTCTCTGTTTATCTTGATACTGTATGTCAGTGGACTGCTATGAACAGATGGACATTAACCTTACATGTGATTTACATTAGAAGCTCATATTCATGTGCACTCTTATGAACACAACACTTATACAAATACAATGAATTCCTTTGAAGTGCAATTCTATTTATATAACACTATATTGTAGCAAATGCCCTTTTTTTGTTAACAAGCGGTTGCCAGATCGCAATTTATGGCTAGAATTTGAACTAAACAAAACTTTCAATCCTATATGCCTTGTTTTGCTGTAAGAAATGGAAAAGAAAAGGGAAGGTCCCACAGAGACTCGAATGTGTCCCTGTCTTTAAATGAGGAGTAGAGAGAGAGAGAAGGAAGTGAGTTTGATTTAATGTCCTTCTCTCCTCTCAGGCCTATGAGGAGGGGAGTGACTTTATTGTGTGTGTGTTTTTTCCTCTAAAACAGTGCTTTACTTTTTGATACACCACAGCTGCTTTACCCAGGTTATTTACAAAAACATTTAAGTGAGAAAAAAAATGAGTATGCACATTTTGACAAAATGCTGTCACATGATTATGTATGCAGCTTTACATCCAAGCAAACAAACATAAAATAATCAAGCCATCACAGCAATATAATTTTAGCACCCTATTAATTTAGCAAATCAACACATTTTGATACAATTATTAAAAACATGATTCTCTGATTAAGTATTCACATAAACACAGTCGGTTATGTTTTAAGTGAACAGTTGAGGAAAAAAAAATCTCATGTATCATTATCTTCAGTCTCTCATCAAATTGGATTATATTGGATCCGTGCTTTAGGTCATAAAGTGATAGCAGCCTATAAATACCTGCTGCAGTCTATGTCAGCTCTAAAACACAGCTTTAACAAAGATTCATCTATATTTCATTTATAAAGTGAAGTTGTGAACACTATGCAGTGTTATTTTAATTATTACATTTCATGGAACAAAAAAGCGCACGGTTTAGAGACGTATTTTAAGTAACTTTTAACTTGAGCGTCGCATTTTTATGCTGCATCATGCACGAGACAAGCGCAACGGTTAAAAATGTCTGTCTAGCGTGTGTTTACATTGGAAAAACGCATTCTGTGAAATGGTCCCTTAGACCTTACTTTATTTGTAACTTTGTTCTATTGTATTTATATATGCTTAAAATTTGTGAATTTGTTCTTATTTTATTTCTGACTGATCACTTGTCTTTAATAATGTTTGAACTTCATTACTTAGGCTAGTAGTTGTTGCTGTTGTTTCAAATAAGTACTTAAAGTATTCTTTAAGTGTTAAAATAAAAAACAAAGTTACAATTGTGTCACCCCACTACGGAGCCCATAAAGGGACCTTATATATATATATATATATATAGACTTTCACGTGCGCACAGGAATTATTTTGCGTGCTCACACATTACAATTTTCTGTTTATGTATAGGCTATAACCTATTTCATATGTAAATCCATTTTACTATGAAGAAAAAGTAGCCTATGGATGCACATAAAAAAATGAAGTTGTATTTGCTCAAAATTTGCCTTTCGGTATAGGGCAGTATAGGCTATCTCTAATATCACAGCTACTTTATGCCTGCTTTAACGCATCCTCTGTGAAAAAGGGAAAAAAAAAACTCTCCGTGAAATGAGCTGATGGCGCAATATGGCTGTGTGCATTGTCCTATTTTCCAAAGGGTCCATCTAGGGTCCAAAAAATGGCTGATACAGTAAAAAGTGCTCAAAATGTGTCTTTCGTTAGGGCAGTGCATCATATTTCAAGGCCTTATGTCCACATTAATAAATTTAACTCTGTGGCGGCCGAGAAACCGCGCCGTGAAATGGGCTCAGTGTGCTGATGGTTAAATGGTTAAATGGTTCATGAAAAACTTTGAGACAGAAACAAATATTTTTCAAAAATGGGATTTCGTATAGTAGACTATTTGGTCCCATATCAAAATTATTGGAAAAATAAAATGTAGCCTACTAAAATTTCGTATTTCACAAAAACAAAAACCCCTTTATTAAACCACTTTGTTGGATTTACCACATTCTTACAGGTGGCAGATAAATGCTAATTTTGCATATTGCGCGCAGAGCCATAAGGACTTTAGATATAAAGGAGCCTCACCCTTCAAAAAGGCGACAAACGAATAAAGCTGTATTCATCCTCGTACAAGACGAATTGCTCTTGCCAAATCCAAACTTTTAGCACTTTTGATCAGCCCAATGCAGACAGCCGTATTGTGCCATCAGCCCATTCTACAGCCTGTGGTGATGTTTCACTGCCGCCACATGAGGATGCGTTAAAGCGGACATCATTTTTGAGCAAATACAGCTTTATTAATTCATGTGCATACATAGGCCTACTCTCGTTATCTTAATAGTAAAATGGCAGTGATGCTCAAATTAAATTTATATATACATAAACCGGAAATTGTACCGCTTGAGCACGCAAAAAAAAAAAAAAAAGAAATCTCATGCATGCGCACAAGAAAAGTTTCTCGTGAAAGTCTGTAGGCCTATATATATATATTTTCTTTTGCAAAGGTCCCTTTAGGGGCTCCGTACACCCCCGCCCCCCTGCCCCTTTTTTTCTGATCTGAAAAATTATCCAATCTGTGACTCAAAAAACGTAATGTGATTTTGAAACGCGAGTTTTATGATCCCTGCACCCCTAATATATATTATGAGCTTGTAGTTTGGGAGGCTAAAGTTTTAGAGCTTTCCCAACACTTCTTAGATATGCTGGAAGATCAGCAGGTTTACAGTGTCTTTGTGTCTCAGGGGAAACATACGGTCTGTGTTGTTGCTTCAACATATATCTCTGCTTTACAGATGTGATAGCAGAATGTGAGATCTTGGCCTTCAAAAATGATGAAGAAATCAATGCTGTGTCAGCCTGCTACAGTAAGTGAAGCTCTGTGTAATATATGAGATGCGCATGGCCTTTAAGATACAAACTGCTAGTTTTTGACTTATTGTTAGACATAAATGCACTCCTTTTGAAAGATATTATTTTCTATCTTCAATAGCGAGCTAAATTCCAAATTTTAAGGCTACATTGTTGTGTTAAATTTGAAATCTGTAGGTCAAAAGTTTAGGCTATATATCAAATGTTATCATAGAACGCTCTTCAGAATTTCCCCATTATCCCAATAATGGTTCTTCTGACAGCTATTGTACGAGGACAATGCATAATTACTGCAATGAAGAGTGGCACAGCTTAAAAGCATCAAAAAGAACAAGTCTTACATAAAGTGCATTTGGCAACATTTACTGAATGTTTTCCATTTGGCCTTTATGGCCTGTACCTGCTGTCCCTTCATCACAGACCCCTGTTATTAAAGACAAGACATGAAAGACCCTGCACTACTATGAGCAATGCTAAAATACAGTCATAACCAGGGCCTAAAATTTAACACTTGTTAAGTGCCAAATAAGAGTAGAAATCGGCATAGCAAGTATATATAACTGTGTAATAAGAATTAATTCATAAGGATGTTCAATTTATACAGTGCAGACTATGCAGTGTTATTTTACACTTTCCTACTTTATTAAATTTTTCTGTACCTGAAAACTACTGCCAGACCTACCTGAAAAGCACTGTTTATTTCATTTGTCTCTTTGTTATATTTGATTTATTTGAGCTTTTGCTTGTAATTTGATTATATGTTTGTGTTTTACTACTGGCTGTTTACTTGTCTTTAATGTTTCAAATTTATATTAGTTCTAGAGGTATTGAAATAGAAAATTGTGAATTTTCACTCTAAAATTGTGGTGTCATTACTGTCCATTTTTGCAAAAATAGATTTGTGGCCTGTAAAAAATATTTATGGCTGGTAAATTTGTAAGTCACTTGCCATTGGCAGGTGTGGCAAAAAAAAAAGTTAGCTTTAGGCCTTGGTCATAACCATCACTTTTTAACAAGGCAATAATAAACAACACCAATCCTGCCACATAATGGCAAATAAGATTCTATCTGGGGCTGGTGCCAGGGAGAATTGCTTCTATAAATGCATGATTCCATTCTTTCAGGATATATGCTGCATGATTCATAGCCTTACCTGTCACAAGAGAAACATTTTTAATCTTCTAGCATCTTCCTGCATCGCTCCTTCCTTCAAAAATAGATAGCAAAATGTCCAGCATAATGAGTAATTTTGCCATGGAATAAACGGTTGTTATTTTAAGTTTAACTAAAAATGCATATCAAAATCAGTTTTATTATTGCCTTGGGCATTTTTGGAGGAAGTGCTCAAATCGCTTTTTGATGTTGTGGTTGACATTTATATAATGGAATGAGACATTATTTAAATGTACCGTGACCCTGAAATGCAGGGAGGCCATGCAGAGGCCGATGTACAGATATTCCAAATGGAGGAGGTCTATTGAGCTCCAGGGCCCCCATCTTTAACATATACATTTAACAATTTAACACACCACTTTATTACAGTAAAGACATTCAAATATGGTATAATATATAATGCTTAATATTATGTTGTTTCTATTCATCAAAGAATCCTAAAAAAAAATATCATGGTTTCCATAAAAATATTAAGCAGCACAACTGTTTTCAACATTGATAAAAAAATTTTTTTTTAAAAATACCACCACAGCACCAAACCAGCGTATTAGAATGATTTCTGGAGGATCATGTGATACTGAAGACTGGAGTTATGGCTGGTGAAAAGGTAGCTTTGCCATCATATTTTAAAATATATTAAAATAGAAAACAGTTATTTTAGATTTGATTAAATACATTTTTTTTATTTAAAAAATGCAGCTTTGGTGAGCATAAGAGGCAAAAAAATATATATACTGTATATATTTTAAAAACATTCTCACGTGAATAACCAGCTGTGTGTGTGTTTGATTCTCGTCTAAAGAATCGTAGAGAATTACTAATAGAGTAATTAGTTCCAACTACTGGGTGTGTTTCCCAAAAGCATCATTAGCCAACTATGGTCGCAAGTTCCGTCGTTATCAGCATAGTTCAACGAGTCTGTTTCCCAAAACCATAGTTCCAACGGACATTCGCAAACAGCATCGCAGTTTGCATTGAATCTGGAAATGAAGCAAAATAACGGAGAAAAATGAGAAATAGTCCTCAGATGCCATGTCAAACATCTAGCATTAATTCGATCTCAAACAGTTTCAATGAAAGAAGTTATTACTCCACCACATAAACCAACGCGGTTGAACAACCAATGTTTTAGACTGTGACTAGTGACTAGCTAGTTGATTTCTTCAACGATGCATCGTACTATGGTATTTAAGCAGCAAGTTACGTCGTTGTACGGGGAACGCACCCCAGCTTGTGCTGTATGGTTTTGCTTCACTAAACGAATTGATTCATAACAGTCATTCATCAGGAATCATACACTGCTTGCACTCTTTCAGGGCTTTAGACTAGCAGTGGTGTTGTGGCGCCGTACTAGAATAAGTGCAGGAAACACAGGAAAGTCAGGAAAGTCACAACATCAGAAAATGAATACATGTGGGAGATCTGCTTATGGAAGAGAACGTCATTCTGAACAGTTCTGGCACCATTTTTCTTTTTTTATCTAACAACTTTATCAGTGGGGATATAAAATATCTTGCCGCCTAGGCTAATTACTTCTTATTGTAATCCTTGTAAGGGCTTGAATGTGTAATGTTCCTCGTTTTGGCAAAGGTCTCTCTGCTGATGCTTCATTTTAGTAAATATGCTGATTGCTCTCCCATAGTCCTGCCATGAACCCTACCTTTGCTCCTCATTTGAATATATTAAAAAATGGTTTATGAATGTTACATTTAGTGTGCTACTTTCAAGGCTAGAGAACAAAGACAGGTTAAAGATGTTCCTGCAAATCCCATAGCCTTATTTTATACTTTTAACTCTGCCTATATGTCCTACGTTCATCCTTTAAGATTTACAGCAAAAATTTGAGCACATTGGATGTCATGTTTGTGCTTCTCATAAAAAAATTTCTTTAATATCATCGGAGCTGCAATGTTAGCACGTACGCTAATTGGTCACAGATCACGGTTGACCTGATTTGTGCTACGCTCTCTGTTTTTCCTTATTGTGTCACTCCCTGTCATGTATTGAGCATATAAAAAGATGAAGAAAGTAGCACAGATGGTGTTTTATGGGAGAGGATTTCTCAGCAGACGTTTTTTGAATGCTTATTTAATGTTAAATGCAATAAGTGTTGCGGGGTTGGGAGGTTGAACAGCCTTTGTTTCAGAGGCAAGTGCTCAGCATATCAATCAATGAGGGAAAGCGAATGGTTTCATAAATATCAATGAACACAGACACACACTTGCTCACAGACTTAGTACATACCAGACTGTTGGGAATTAGCAAGCACGGACAAACACACACAACCAAAATTACTATGATAACATGTAAACACAATCAGATGGAATATGGCCAGGGTAATTTTGTTCATTGTTCGGTGAATGTGTGTGGACGTCTGCATCGTGTCTGTCAGAAAGTATTTATCATTCTGTTTCCCAGAAGACACTGCTGTGTTGTGTAGTACTTACCTTTTGTCTGGGCTCTTCAGAGGGACTCTAAATTAGATTGTACAAAAACTATCATTTATATGATTTTGCAGGACTATTTGGATATTTATTGGCAGAGAGGATGTTAGATTGCATCTGCCTGAATGATAAGCATGCTTAAACCAATGTAAACCTGTTTACACACACTGAAATCTGAGGGATGTTGAAGGTTTTCCTAGACACATATGTTCTCAGAAATACACTGTGAGAGACCCTGACTAAATTTCATATTAGTATGTTGTCACGTCGGCTCTAAGGTTTTTATTCAGACATTCAATTACACACATTGTGTGTTTTCTTTAGCAGTTATTTGAAATGTTTCAAATTCCCAAACCTGTCATACATTTGAAATTATTTTTGAGTTCTGTTCTCCACACCAAAATGTCAACATTGTCATATTTTGGTTATAGCTGTTGTTATAAGATAACCTAATATCCACTGACAAACTTTCAGATATGAATAAGCAATAATAAAGATCTGTTTCAGGGTGTTACCAGTCTTCCTATAGCCTAGGCCATCTTTGTGGAGAGCAACAATTCTAATTCTCAAATCCTTAGAGAGTTCTTTGCCATGAGGTGCCATGTTGAACATCCAGTGGTCAGTATGAGAAAATTGTACTCAAAGCACACATTTTAACTGCTCAAGATACAAGATAAACTAATTGATATGGTCCTGCCAAGCAGACAAAAACATGACCATGATGAATATAGGACATGTGGCTTTGCATGGTTAAATGACGTACAGCTATTATCACTTAGGGTGTACTCACTTTTGTTGCCAGCTATTTTGACAATAATGGCTGTATGGTGAGTTATTTTCAGAGGACAGTAAATATATTCTGCTATACAAGCAGCACAATGACTACTCTAAAATATATCCAAGTTTCATTTCTATAGAATTGTCCCTTGAGAAGATATACTAAAATGTTTGCTGAAATGTGAGGGGTGTACTCACTTTTGTGAGATACAGTATATTTTAACTGAAAGGTTGAACTGTGTTCTCAGGGCAACAACATTTTTCATCAATATCAGGCTGGGGCAAGCAAATTATACAGTTTGTTAATTACAATATTATATTTGAATGGTATTATGATTTTTTTTTATTTCAAGAATTGTTTTGTTTCATAATAAGTGCTGCTGCAAAAACAAGCAATTTTTGCAAAAAACTAGCAAAAAAGCAATTTTACCAAACAGATAAGAGTCCATGTGTGATTGATTTGAATAAATAAATTTATCTCACTAAAGAAAGAAACTCCAAACATTTGGCCAACTTTCAAGCTATAGTCAACTAAAGTGACACCAAATTCAACTATTTTAAGCTTGATGATCTCATATAATTACAACAGGGACGTTCCAGTCCCCAAGTCCATTTACCCTAATACTGTCACTAAAATATGCACAGAATATAAGATCACTTCATACTCATTAAAGCAATAGTTAAGAATGATAAGTGGCTAATTTCATGATGCTGAATGCATCATTGCTCTGCGATCTCAGTCCCATATGTGAGTCCAGATAATACCTCTGTTGAAGTCTTTTCAATGCCCATCTTTCCTTATTAACCCCGATCATAGATATGCATTATACCAACTCTGCTATTGCCCCCAGCAGAAATCACATTTTAATTGTGTCAGCTCAGATTTGCAGCTTTCGTGTAATGCGTTATGAAAAGCATATAAACTGATTACCGCACCCTGATCGCCCTTCTATTAGTGTAACTGCTATGAAATTATGAAAATAGCTGACAACACCAAAGATTTTCTGTCCTCCTGCTGTCAGACCTGTAATATCTCTTCTTAAATTAGATAACATGCCAGTCTGTGGAAATATGCAAATACTAATCATAAAAAATATCACTGAAGCTAAAAGTTAACAAGGGCTGTAAGTTTGTAACATCAAGTAATCAGTTGAGTGATCTCCCCTGTGAAAACAAAAGCAATTAACTTTCCTCCTTGAAATGACACTACAAAACTACATTTAGTCACAGAACCGCAGACATATTGGGAGGAAGCACAAAATAATGAACACATCTGAGTGTAATGAAGCATTTTGGGGGAAAAGCTCAAAGCCATTCCATGTTTTCATGTGGAAAGAGCAAAAAGGCATTTGGCCTCTCCACATAAAGTGCTGGAACCCATCGGGAAGTAAATAGATTAACAACAGGGAGCTTCTGAATGATCGTAGTGGTCAATCAGAGAAATGAATTGTAATTGTCTCTTAAATGAGGCAGTGTGGGTTGTATTGCTGCTTTATGAGGACAGGGTGATGGATTCTTAAAATGTGAAACCACCCCAGCTACCCATGATTCAAATCAGCTGGGGCCTGTGTCCTGGTGATATATTGAATTATTTTTAGTGGTGAAAGTTTCCGTGCCATTTTCATTGCTCCGGCATGCCTGAGATCAAGGAGAAGATGGAGAATGGCTTGATATATGACTATGTTAAACCAAACACAGACAAAATCAGGTCTTAAAAATGTCTATGGGCAGAACTTTCCAACTTACTCCTTGATCTCAGGCATACGGTCATGGGTTAAGACTCTTTATTGCCCATCAAAGCAGCTTAAGTACTGAATGATTAAAAATAAGTGTTGGCCAGACGCTGTTCTGGATTTCTATCAAATGGTATATCAGCTAAATAAACAGTCACTCAAGAAAATCAAGAAAAAAGGGATGATAAGGAAATATAGATCAAATGTCCCCACAAGGTCAAAGATTTCTGGTATTGCCACCCTTGTGGGGACATTTGGTCCCCATAATGTAGGGTTTATCAAGACCACACACACACACACACAGAGAGAGAGAGAGAGAGAGAGAGAGAGAGAGAGAGAGAGAGAGAGAGAGAGAGAGAGACATACACACACACACATTTTTTGGTCCCCATGAGGAAACCAGCTTATAAATGGTCTCTCTCTCTCTCTCTCTGTGTGAGTGTGTGTGTGTGTGTGTGTGTGTGCGTGTGTGCGTGTGTGCGTGCATGCGTGCGTGCGTGCGTGCATGTGTATGTGTGTGTGCTATAGTATATATTTATTATGACATCACACCATATCGTTTTTCCCCTTCTAATCACCACTGCTAAGAACCAATTGCGTTACTGTTCCCATTCCCCTCACGAAAACAGAGAGAGCATGTCCTCTCCGCTCATGAATATTTAGAAGATAAGCAAAGCAGTCGACATTCCTATCCCCCCCACGACAGTCGATTTCTTCATCAATATGCATTTGCGAGGACTTCCGGAAAAGGCACTTCAAAGTTCATCAAGAATTCTTTTTGTCTTTTCTGTGAATCCTGTACGGCCAACCATGCAAACTTGCTCTCTCTCTCTCTCTCTTCCTCTTCCTCCTGACGTCTATCAATAAATTATGGCTGAAGGCTTGATGTCTCACTCAAAAGATCTCAGTGTGGGAGAAATGTGAGTCCAGAGACTCCAGTTCCTCAGCTGTGAATCACACGGCTCAGCTGCGGCACACAATTAGGAAGAAACAGTGGCCTATATTTTTTTAGAAATAACTCACAATAAAAATGCTAATCTGGAATAAATTTTTGCATATTGTGTCCTCATTAACATGATAATGTGGACAGAAGGAAACTGATCTGAGACCATGATTGTCACCATTGTTAAGTCAAACTGAATATGTAAGTGACAGGATAAAACGAAAATGGCTAGAGATTTTCTACTGAAGACAGAAAGAGATGCAAGGTGAGGGAGGAAGGTTTTCATTTGGTATTGGAGTACTGCATGGCCCCGTATGTGTTAATAAAACAAGACGCTGGAAAGTTTTCAACAGAAAGGAGAAGCCCATCTCCTTCAAGCTAGCAGCAATTAGTCATGTATGACATAAGTGCTTGGGGACATTAAGCCACTCAATAGGCTGTTGTAAAAATTACAACAGTTTTACAAATATATGCAAATTAGGTGGAAACAACCTATAGCTTCACTTTTGGGGGGCAACAGAAAAGTTAACTTTGTACAGTGTACAAGTAATCCTAAGAAGTGAAGAGTCTTTTGCCATATACAAAAGGTCTAAGAGTTTGCTGACTCTGTTGGCTGTAAAAGAGTACATAGACTCAGAAACAAGCAGAAGGTATGATGAATCGAAGGTCACTGTGCTTTATTAGGACCTTGGAAGTTAATAATGCATCATGGCCAGAGCGTCTGATTGATTGCATTGAGAGTCAGGGAAATAATTCCAACCGGGGTCTCTCGCTCCCTCTTTGGGCCCCGCCCGGGGGAGGCCTTCTCCGCACAACACCTGCAACTCTGCCCTGCTGCTGCTCCGGATGCATAATATACCCATCATTCTCACTCGGGTGAGAAGAGAGCATTGCTGGACTTCATCCAGGAGCCGGTGAAGGACACGAGGAGTGTTTTTTTTGTGTGTGTGTGTGTGTGTGTGAGAGAGAGAGAAAGAGAGAGAGGAAGGGAATGTGTTTGCAAACCACCTGAGAGCAAGTCTTGTGGCAGTATACTATATAAGGCTAAAAACGGTGTAACTACTGCAATGTGTTAGTACAAAGTGCGCATTTTTACTTTGTACTAACACATTGCAGTAGGTACACCATTTTTATTTTATTTTTGCTTATTCTATTTATTGAGTTTTTTCAGCATTAACAGGAAAAAAGCTTACAATTTCAATAGTGATTAAGGAAAGACAGTTTTTGAGATTGTGGGCTATTAGGCTTTTATTATGTGTTGTTCCATACTTGTGGAAAGAAACATCCAAAATACACTTTTAAGTGTTTATTTTACACATTTTAACTATTTGCATCTACACATTTCAATTGCAATACATATTTTAAAGTCTGTTTTCTCAACAACAACAACAAAAAAAAAAAATCATGCACTGAACCACAAATCTCCATTTACACCACCAAACAACCAAGCCATTTAGATATCACCGCTTTATGTCACATCAAAATCGAAATTGAAATGGCCTGAAAACATGATGTGTGTGGGTTTTTTTAGTGAGCAATTTAGCTTAGGGGAAATTAAAGCCAGCATGTTTATCGGCAAGTAAGTTTGGCAAAAAAAAATAATAATTCTCAGAACATAGTCAAATGATAATTTAAGAAATTAATTGATTACAAAATTTTTTTACTAGAATTGCCTGTGACAGTAGGTGCGTTCCATTCGACAGGGTCCCTACACAAGTGTTCACTGCTCCCTACTCCCTGAGCACGGTCCATCAGTTGAAGTGGACTTCGCTGACAATAACCGCTCATTTGGAATGCCCTGCACACGTCACCAAAGAAAGTCAATGACTGGGTCGCACAGATTATGATTTAACTTATTATAATTATTTAACTTATTATATAACTTATTGTAATTTACTTTGCTTTCTAATTTAAAATCATATAGTAGGCCTATACAAAAAATGTAGCCTATCTAATAAATAAAAATCTAAACATTGTATTAATTTATTAGACTGCACGTCAGCTTCTTCTCAACACTTTTAATTTGTGTAGATATTCATACAATAGACCATGGAAATGTAACATTCATCACCCCAACGTTCATAAATACTCTAGCTTGTATAATAATAACAATATTTATGAATACTCAAAATGCATACGTAAACTCGTTTTTTCGAAATTTAAAATCTCTTCCAATGGCTCTGCTGCTCTATGATTAGTTCAGACTGGTGATGACGCGGTGCGCAATGACAGTTGGGTGATCATCGCTCTCCACTTCCTGTGAAGTGATCTATCGATGTTCCCTTATTCCCTATGCCGTTTACAGTGCCCTTTGAACTGAACATGTTCCTTCCCTTCGGATTGGAATCTCACTTAATATGGCGAAATACCATGTGAAGTCCACTTCGCAGTCCACTTACGGTCGAATGGAACGCACCTAGTGTCTTTTGTAATCCATGTACATTCATTAACAAAAAGCCACATTTCTGTGGCGGAGTCCGGGTTTTACACTGGATAAATGAATAAAGCAGTAGTGACACGTAACCTGGCATCTTTATTCATCAACTTGAAACATAGACTGTCTTGCTACACATATATGGGAGATACGGAATGGATCAAAATAACAAAAAAATAAAAGAGGACTTGAATAAGCCCATTAATGTCATGTTTTTGAGTCATGCTCTTAACAAACTATGTTGTTTTATTTCCTCTTTCCATATTGTGAATAATAAACGTGTATCATTTTAATTTGCTTGTTACACAATGGAGCCTAACTTATTGTAACAATTATTTGACATTTATACTTTGTCAAATACCTACTTTTACACAGAAGTATTCCTTGGCATCCTCACGTACTAAACTGCCTTTTTTTAATTGTTTGCGCGCTGGAGGTACGATATTACGTCGTGTGCAGAGTGATGTTAACATAAGCTAGCTGGTGAGAAAAAAATGGCACTATAACCAGATATTATTGCCAGTTTTGGTCGCCTGTTGCCGACCCCTGATGTAGAAGCTCGATTACTACTGAAAATAAGTTGACTATTAAAAAGAAAAGCTGAATATTAGTTCACAAATAATATATATTGTTTAAATTGTTACTGCCTTCAGTTATCATTTTGGAATAAATGTAAAAATGCATAAAAACAGTTACTTGATTACATTTATACTTGGTTTTAATAAATATATACAAAATAGAATTGTATTTGTTCTCTTTTTTGTGTTATGTTTATTTAACCAGGAAAATTAAGTGTAACAAGGACATTTTACATATAATATTCACCTGGGGGGGGGGGGGGGGGGGTCTTTGCTTAAAATAAGTATATATATATATAGTATATATATATAAATACACAATGTATAATGTAATGTTATTTAAATATTTAAAAAATAGGTTAGTTGTTTCCCCTCATAAAGTCAGTAAACGGAATTGAGAACAAATACAAAAATTATATTAGTTCCATATGCAATGAAATCTGAACCAATTCTTGAAGATTCTGAGGACTGGGTGTTGAAAACCAGCTGTGATTGCATGCAAGATTATACATGCGATTACAAAGGCTGTTGATGTAGTGCTTGTAGAAGTACTGAGTAAATCAAAAAGTAATCAACTCAAACTCCTTGCACAGGAAGTGGCCATGGCTGACCACATCATCTGCATTCATAAACACCCTCTTAATGTCAAACACTCCCAAAGGGAGGGTCAGTGTGTCAAGGGCTTTGGTATATGTAGGTGTCCTGGTCTATTATTCAGACCACATATGGATGATGATGAAGACAGATAAAATACATTTTATACAAAGAAAAAATGCATCCTGTCATATACTTAAAAGGTAATTACCTCAGATTTACCTCAGATCTTCCAGTTAAAAGGAATACCACATAATCAGCTTTTCTCCTATGATTATATATATATATTTTTTTTTAAGTGTCACTACACTTTGCACGAAGAAGGCAGTACATGGATCAGTAGAGCTGTTGTACTAATATTCTGCAGCATTGTGTCGTATATTCAGTACTCCAGACATAGGAAGTTAATATTGAGTGACTGACATTCAAACTAAATCTGTTTAGTTAATCTGTGTATTTTCTTCCAAAAGAAGATTGGTTGTAGTTGAACTAGTGCAATTAGCCCTCTTTTTAAAAAATGTAAATGTCTAGTTTTTGTGAAGTTGAGGGTGAAAGATCCAATGCAGATTTCACATCAGGTTCAAGTTGGTCAAGTTTGTTGAATTCACCAACAGAAAGCACACAACAGTGTCTTCTCTGTGATATGTCAATTGTATATTGCTACACTATTAACAATGGACTTTTTTGTCTGTCATCCATATGTGAACACAGTGTAGCGTCTGGACCAATCGGACACAAAATTATTCATTATAGTTAATGAATAATCCAGCAAACCCCCGTTGGCCAAAGTAACACTCAGACATGAAAGCCATTTACCACCAAAAGGAATGTGAAGAGTAACTCACTCAGTTTCCCCATAGCAAAGGCACATACAGCCAATAAAGCTTTTCCATAAAACCAAAAACACTTTTCTTCATTAATTTACAAACTGTTCTATAAATGAACATGCATTTCCCCAGGACATTGTGTGTATGCTCATTACTGTCTTGTCTTTTGTACTGTATACCGTTTTATGCATGCTTTATGACAAAAAACACTAGATAATGTAAACTTATTGGTGTCATGCTTCCTATCAAATTAATGCTTGTGTGACACCCTGCACATTGGTGTATATCATTTCCTTATAGCATGCGTTGAATGCTTGTTCTATAATCAAAACATAAAGGGGCACAAACTGCCAGCTTACTCTAATCATGCAAACGAGTCAGCTTTCAAACAAAGGAACTTTTCTCGCTGGAAAATTGCACCTTTCTCATTGGTCAAGCCAAACTTGAGAGGAGTGACCTCCCTCGGGAGTTAAAGGGCACTGTCGGAATGACCTCCCTCTCTCTTCCTTCTTCTCCTGGTTGCTGTAGAAAAACTCTGTCTGACTGCGAGGTCGCGAGCCGTCAGGCCTCAACATCAAGCCGTGTGTAACTTCCTTAACCATAACAGAGACAAACTAACACTAAGTTCATCATCATTTGTTTTCATTCAACGAGGAAGAAATTGAATCCATCAGACCGAACCATCAAGACTTTCTCCTGAGACTGCATATCCGGACGCCCGTTCCACGGCTAAGGCAATGCAAGTCTATTAAAATGAACTAACTAAACAGCAGTTTAGTATAAGTTGTGAACCCCTTTGTTAAAAAAGGCGCTTTGAAGTAAGAAAGTGATGGTTCTTTCAGATGGTTAAATTACTCTTTCCATAGCTTCATTCCCTGTTTCTGTTCTGGTTTCATTCACTTTCACTTTTCCATTACCCAAGTATGCGTGATTTGTGTGTAGGCCTGTGTATGTTTAGATTAGTTATGTGTTTGTGATTTAGTTAAATAAAGCTTTTGTGTACATTCTTGAGAGTTGATTCTGGTCTGCTTATAAATCAACGTCAATTTAATGATAGTGAATTCTAAGAAAGCTACATGCTAAGAAAGAGTTATTTTTCTGTGGCCATGAAAAACATCCTTTCTGAGAGTTGATAGACCATCAATACTGAGTGTTCGCAAGATGAACGGATTAATTGATTGTAATGCTAATTCAGCTACAACAAATTAAATTCAAATTAATTAATCGTTAATTCGATTAATTGATCCACATATTTCTAATGAATTATTAATATTTACCTTTTGAGCTAATTTGCTACAACACAGGTCTAGATAGTGCGATTGCATAGTTTGGCTTTGTCAACCTGATCTAATGTGAAAATTAAACCATTTTATGAGTTGACAATTTCGTTGATTCGTGATTCGTGATATGATTCGTAGAAAAACATAGGCCTACGATTTTTGAAAAAGGTAAGTATGAAGGTTCACCCCTAAACATTAAGCAGATATGAAAATGTAAAAGACTGTCACATTTCATATAAATTAGCCACTAATTCGCTAAAACGTTAAATAGTTACAAATCGCCATGAGTTCATGTTTGCTTTGTCCAGCGGAATTTATAAATGTTAATCGCACTATAAATGTCATCAGGATTGTGCCCTTGCTTGGAAAGACAGAGGTAAAGCATGTGTTTAATTATTCTAATAATCGAATATTAAGCAGTGTGCCATGTTTAACTGGACAGACAGATAAAGCTCAACTACACACACACACAAAATAACACCCAGACAGGTATGGCACTGTGCTAATGCCAGTGACAAGTAATATCTTACTTGCTCATTAAATTTACATGCTAAAGAAGTCATAAGTCATAAGTCAAATAAGCATGTGCTATGATGATACTGTGAATTTTAACTGAAATAGATAAGACTATTTGGTTCCGGGGCTACAACTCAAGTATTTGGATCGACTTAATTTTTTGAGTAATCTCATTTAAAAAAAAAATAGTTTGATGGTTGAACATAATTTCATTCAAAGTTGTTGTGTTAATTATTTTTGTTGAGCCAACACATTATTTTTTATAGTAACACCAATATTAATTCCTCTACAATAGATGTGCTGGAGAACTGAAATGGTAAAACTGCAGTAGACAGGAAAATGTAAAGCTTTTCCCTGATTGAGTGACATGAGAAGTATTGCAAAGACTGTTTGAAAGCACCCACAACATGATGTCAGAGCAGGAAGGGAGTAAGACAAGTAAATTAAGAAAGGAAAAGAAACTGAGGGAGTGAAAGTCATTGGGACGACATGTCCAGATGTCCATGATGGTGTGATGCGGGGAGCCAATATAAAAAGCAAACATCAATGAACACATCACTGCAGCATCTCATCTACAATGTTCACTCTGTATAGCACAGGAAGCTTTTAAGAGCCCTTGAGTTCAAGTAGCAGTGGATTTCCAAACTAGTTTGAACTGAGTATGTGGCATTTAAGTGCATGTAAATGAGATTTGCATACATGCGAGGAATCATTAGTATGTGCTAAACCACTCAATGACGTAAACAATAATTTTGTTAAAAAAACACTTTTTCAAAATTGCATGTGTTGGATTCTGGAGGTGGTAAACAAGGTAGACATTACATACTCAACAACTAATGCCCAAAGTAGTTGCCCTGTATTTCATCCATTTGCCAGACTCATTTTCAAGTAATATTGCTCAAATAGTTACTCTGGGTATAATCTCCTTTGAATCTATTGCGTTCAATAAGCCACTTCACCACTCAGGCTCCATCTTAAGTGGGAAGGCATCACAAATATGAATTACATAAGGTTACTTGTGAGCTGAAAGCTCTGCCTTGTAATATTCTCAATAATGTTTCAATAGCTCCACTGTGAATGCAGTCATTGCTGTAGATCTGCTGAATGACACAAGAGTACTGGTCAAAGCCGTCTGTTTTCAAAATGATAAATCCCCTATATGAGCTTATTCATGTATGAAACATAATGTACATATGCCACATTACAAAATAGTTTTTATTATATTACTTTACATTATGTTATATTATATTTTATCAAAAACCCTGATTATTTCAAGAATTTCAATTCATTCAAGTCATTTGATTCATTTACTCAACTGATTTGGATAAAAATGCTTATTGATTCAGGAATGAAACACGTGATTGTATTTATGAGTCATCTGAATAATTCACTCAACCTACTCATTAAAAAATGCTGATTCATTCAGGAAAGTAACTTTATAAATCAGTTGTTTAGAAATTTTTTGCAGTATTGTGTCTAAAATGTAAGTTAGTCAATATTACTTGTATAAAAGCATTTTTACCTAAAACTGTTTCCCACAGTTACCATTTCTGCTGACAAACTATTTCACCTGTAAATTCACAATATTGTAATCATAACCACAGCTGACCTGTCTCCTTCCATAAAAAATAGTATCTATCTTACCTGTTTTGACTTGCAGAACATTGGCCAAAAATCTTACATTCAAAACTAATTTGTGCAAAACCGCAAAATACAGACTTGCCAACCCAGCATGTGGTCAACTCGTCACAGGTACAGTACAGTAAATGAATGTTATAGAGAAAATATGAAGTAAATATATATGAAGTAAAAACATTTAATAAATAAATAAATAATTATTATATCGAATTCTACTATTACTGCGAAAAATAATAATCATAAAATTTAGTTAATTAAAAAATAAACATAAATTACATGCAAAATTTAAGGTTAAAACTTACACCGGAAGCTGAAACACATACCATTAGTCACTGACATGATCAACAGAGACCTTCAATTTGAAGCTTGTTCCAGATACCTCTCACATCTTATTCAAAGGAGTCTCATTTACAGAAGCTGACAAATACGCAGCATTGTGTAATCCTCACAGCTGCTGTTGGACCTTTTAATTGGCATTTCGACATTTTCGGTTCATACCCCTCACAGGTAATTCACTGGGAAGTTTTCATCCCAGCTGTGTTTAAGTGTTCAAATTGGTCTCAGCTCTGTTGCTTCTTTTGTGTACCCATAATGAGTCATCCTTTCAAAATGCGGTGTCGATGACCGTAGTCAGAGACTCTCTGAAAAGGCCCAGACTGCACACGGGGCGCCATCAGCAGCAAATGCCATTCACAGTGTGTAAGGGATAGGTCAAATCAATAGAGTGTTTCCCCTATTTTCCTGTCAACCTCCATTGTTTTCTCCGCTCAGAAAGCTTGCAAACACACTCACAAAAAGGCTGCCAGCCCTAAGGCTGTAAATAGCAGGTGACCTGTTCAGCTAGTGGAGGATGGGAGAATATTTGGAGAAATGGCAGGGAAAGTGACGCCAAGATCAGGCGATTAGCAGAGGGCATAGCGATGTGAGAGGGGGGCTGGCAGCGCAGGAAAGCGGCACACCTGCTCAAACTCAATCTCCAGTCAGAGAGAAAATTATAGAAAAGAGGAGAAGAGGGACTATGAAATTGATAGAGAAGGAGAAAGAAAGCAAGGGAAGGAGGGTAATGGAGGTGTAGATATTAAGTTTGGGACAATCTTTTCCTCTGGCATGTGTACTTATTACACACTTTCACCCACATCAATACACTTGCAATCCTGGCAAGTGGATATGTGTGATTTTTAACCATGTCCAATTGGCAAACGAATTGTTCATCGGAGTCAGATCTTCTTATTGAACCGTTTCAAATGGTTCACAAAGAAATTTGTACATGAATCAGGCTGAATCTGTCCAAGTCGACTCACTGAACCACATCTTTTCTGGCATGAGTAGGTTTAACGATTCACGATATTTCTTAACCAAAAACTGTCTTTCTGACATGTTAACCTGGTTCATTAGAAGTTTGAAACCCCACTGACTCATTAAGCGAGAACAGACTCTTTCAGACATGTGTGACCCACAAATAGCTGGTTCTATTTCATTCCTACTGACCGCCAGAGGCATTGTAAACACTATTGGATTATCGCATCGCCAGCCAGATAGGTTGAGAGAATATACCAACAAAGTCACATAGTGATGTATGCTGAGCCCTGTGCAATCCGGTGGCTGGTGTTTTACGCACCTATAAGTTAATGGTCTCCCGTTAACGTAATCATCTATTCAGCTGTTCTGAGTGTTTTTATGTTATTTATGTAATACTCTGTGCCCCTCGGTTCAATCCGTCGGCCATTTTAGATATATTTTCTCTTTTTTGTGAGATATTTGTTGCCATTACCTGTCGGTTTACCCTAGCCTGGTTCTACCAGACTCTCGTACATTTCATTTGTACAGAGAGTCTGGCACCGTTGCATTGACAATCATTAACTTCCTTGTAGGCGGGTACTCTATTGAAGTCTAAAACTATTGGATCTGCCCAGAGTCACTCTGGATCTGCCACCAATCGCTAACGTTTGCTCGTGACGTATGTCGAACCCCGTGGGGAGGAGGGCCACAACATCAATGGCCAAAATAAAACTATGCAAAGATTGTTATTTCTCCGGCTTTAACTTCTTGATATTCTGCAGCGTTGCTACAACGGACCGAATGGCTTCGCTCGCATCTTTCTCCGCTGTCATTACTGAACTACATCTCAAAATAACGCACAACGTCATTGTTCTCAGCCACTCCCTCTGTTCGCTGATTGGCCCTACAAAAAATTGATCGGAGAAAACCAAAGTCTACAGCAGAATCCCAGACGTAGTACTGAAGGAAAATGAAACTGAGCTGAAGTGCGTAGGAGGGCGCAGCCAGGCTAGGTTTACCCGAGGGAATGGTATTATTTGTATAAATTTTCCTGTTTTCGTTAATTCATTATCATCATCCAGCTTACCGTTAAACCTTACGTGCTATCCGAGGGTGTTACTGGCGAGTAATTATGGCTCACCGCTCGACTGCCACTGGTTTTCCACTGACTTGTAAGCTGTGCCCTAATAATCTTCTCCTGGACAATGGTCATGACATTTATAACCCCCAGGAGCCGTGGGGAGTATTTGGATGGATGCACTTTTTTTGGGCTTCAAATCTTCACCAGCCATTCACTCTCATTATAAAGTTTGGATTAGCCAGGACATATTTTTAATATACCTCCGATTCTATTTGTCTGAAAGAAAAATGTCATGTACACCTAGGATGGCTGAGGGTGAGTAAATCATGGGCTAATTTAAATTTTTGAGTGAACTATCCGTTTAAACGTGGCCTGACAAATCGCTCAATCAGCATTTCGACCTAGGAAAGAGCTTGTATAAAACCACTTAAGAACAATCATGTCATATAACATCAAATTTACCTCAGAAAAGCCATTCAATGCTCATAAACTTGTTTGTCAGCTAGAAAAATAACTATAGAAAGGGGCATTTTGCTAAATATGTGTAGCCTGGGAAAACCCAGACAACTTCCGGCAAATTTAGATTTGCTCTGAAAGTTAGTCTGGCAAAGAGCTCATTCAAGCCCATTTCCAATCCGCAGAAATCGCGGCACCAATCAGAAACGTTGGGGCGGGCTTTACACGATGACGACAGCGCTGGGATTTTGTAGCCTACACAACAAAGATGGATGCCGCCGTCGTACATCACTCGTTCGAATCAGCTATGGCGTCTGTTTTAAGCGATTTAAAAATGTCCTTTTCGTTATAACCCGAGCAAAGAACAACACTCGAAGCCTTCATGTCTAAAAAATATGTTATCGCTGTCTTACCGACTGGATTCGGCAAAATATATCGGTCTGATATACCAGTGTAGCGAGCAGGACGATCGAGGCCGAGGGACGTGAGAGAACGGCGTGAGTGAGGCCGGTGTCGATCTCTCACGGAGGAGCGGAAGCATAAAAGAAGGAGCGACGACGGCGAAGATCGAGAGAGGACAGGCCTGAATTTTATTTGATGATTTGTTTTATTATGTGTGGCGGCAGTCGACCGTGAGGGACTTTGTATTTGTTTTATTTTGTCATTAAAATGTGTGAATGTTCGCCGGTTTCCGCCTCCTCCTTCCCATAACAACGAGCCCCGTTGGTGGCTAAACGAATGGGTGGGTCGAGAGCCCTCTGCATACGTCATCTCCTTCATCGCTCTGATTGGTTTTAGCTCTATCCAATTGCGCCAAGAGGCATTTGAGGGACGTCCGTTGGTGACGCCCCTTTGGAAATGATTTGTCTATGGAGCTTTGCCAGACCCTTACTCAGTTTCAACTGAGAAGGGTCTGGTTTTAACCAGGCTAAAATATGTGCACTATATCACATAATTCCTGTTGTCTGAGAAAGAATGGAAGGAACTAACAATTGAACTCAACACTGCCCGCATAATTGCATATGAAGAGCTGCCTTTCACCAAATTTACCTCTAAGATATTACTAATGAAGAATAATAGATTGGGTGTGTGCAAGATATACAACAACGTTTATAGGATGCATTAGGAGGAGGCCAAACTATACTCATTGGCCAAGTGATGCTGACATTATTGTGGTGTGTGACACTGGCTCAGATTCTGTATGAAGAACAATTCTTTGGGACTGCACTGTATGTAGATCTCAAGTTGAAAAAGCAATTCAGTTCCTACTTGAAGTGAATCTTAGTTCCCAAGATGGATGAAAATGCTGATGCTGTAAAAGGAGGGCAGACGTGACAACACATGACAAAGTTAACATGACAAACTTCTGTGGCACCTAAAAAAATTATTTGGTACCTATATGTTCCCTTATAGGAGACATGTCTGTCTGGGTCAAAACAACACAAACATACACTGTACATAACTTTCAACCATCTAATTATATTCTGAGTTGCTAGTGTTATTTTAGACATGTTTAAAGTATGACTGAATCGCTAGCTTCAGTCTGCCGCTAGCAGACCACAGAAATTGAATTAGGCAGTAAGCAATATTAAAAAAGGACAGAGGAATCCCCATGGGCATCCCTTAAAACATTGAGTCAGTCAAAACTTTAATTAAACTTTCAATACACACAGTGTACTTTAGCTTTTCATAATTCTGGGACAAGCAAAGACTGCGCTTATACAAATTCCAACTGAAAGGTTGTGTTAATATTAAAGCAGGTTATTGTGAGTCTACTTTATGTGCAAAGTTAAATGTCAGAGAAGATTTGTCTGATTTGGGTCATTTTAAGAAACAAATTCAGTGAGAAAATAATGAAATTCAAGCTATTAAGAGTTTTTATCAAATTTTGCAACTGATATTTCTTTATGAATTAATATATTACTACAGGATGGCTAAAATCTTATATGCATAAATGAATAATGTATTTTGTATTTGATGTAAATGTTTGTTGGGATGCAGACAAAAAGAAACAAGAGTAACATCACATTACATCACCCATCCATGTTATTACAGGATTGACAAATTGTTTTAAGTCAACCTGAGAACCTCACAGACTATATTACTCAATATTTAGAGGAGTATCTCATCATTTATGCATCAAAGCATATCATGGTGCGAAATGCTCCCTGATAGGACCTTCACTGTGCAGCAAGAGGTAAAAACTTCTGTCTGTCTGCTTCTCAGATCTTTCTGTTCCCCTACTGTGTGCTGGAGGGGGCAACCAGGGATGTGGCAATTCTTTTCTCACTCTTTACGAATATGTTAGTGTCTGCAGACAGAGCAGGGCTCCTGAGGTGAGACATAGAGAGTGGGTGAGAGAATAAATGAGTGAGAGGTGTGAACAGCAGTAGCGGTAGAAGCTCATCAATAAATGTCAAACACTGGGTTTTGAACATACACAAATAAAGTAAAACTTAAGTGCACCACAGAGCTTACTTAAAGATGAAGTGTGTAAAGTCTGTGTCTCCGGTGGCACCAAGCAAATTTGAAAAAATAGTTACTGTTTTCAAACAGGTTTTGCTCCTTTTCTTTCATTGGTTGAACAGATTGCCCTACTCCAAAGTAGGGATGAGTCACAATGGTCATACTCGACTCGTCCTACAATGAGGTTAACTTTTTAAATGTAATACTGTGATTTTTAATTACCATTCTTTTTTTTATATATATATATATATATATATATATACCAAGTTAGATGGTTCCCTGTCAAATTTACAGAATTGGTTGAGAGAAAAATTCTTTCATATGTAAGCAAAATAGGCAATAGTTAAAATATTTTCCAAATTAATCATATGTAAGCAAAATAGGCAATAGCTAAAATATTACTAAATAAATCAGGATTAAATTAAATCAAGAGCTTGTTATTTCTGAATTTTGATGTTGAAAATCTGTATTGATATCCAGCACTAGTTTTCAGACACCATCAAGTCAAACATTGTCTTTTAAAACATGTCTCAAGACCTCTGCATTCAATTCCAGTCTGTTGTGCCTGTCTACATTTTATAGCTTTTGAAGACAAAAAAATAAAAAAATAAAAAAAATTGTCTGATTGGGGTGAGACAAACCTAAAACCAGTCACATTATACAATACTGATTATTAGTACAACATATTTTCATAGTAAATATTCTCAATCTGTGGCATTGAATTCTTTGTTTGAACATCCAACAACACTGGCTTGAATTTGGAGTTGGGATGAGCAAAACATATCTCATATTTTCAGAATCAAACCCAGCGACTAGTCGGTTTTGAAAATATGGGTTTTTCACATCACTACTCCAAACTCACACCAGTGCTCAATGTTACTATAGTCTTACAAAGCGAGTGTGTACACACTTTTGGAAGTTGTCTATACATAACATCACCAAAATTACACCCTTCACCTTTAATACATTTTAATTTAAGATGTGACTGATCCAAGTAACTGCAGTAGTGTTGACCGGTTTTACAGAGTCTGACCTACAGCAAGAACATGATGTGATCCGGTTGAGTGTGAGAGGTGCTGTGATGGAGCGGCCCACCCAAGCACTCAGAGGTGAATATGTGGGTGAGCGGACTGTGTAACGGTCAGTGATACAGATGGAGAGAGCAGTATGTGTCCTGGCAGCAGACATAAGAATCTATGAGCTGTACAACCTACATGTCACAGGTACATACGTGGGTGTACTGTGACTACGGCCACTTTTACATCCTATGGGGTGTTTTTTATTCAAATTGAACAGACTTTATTCCTCAAATGTTCATATGAAGGTTGCAAACTGTCTTGGAAACCTTTTTAAAGGCTTCAACTGCCACAATATTTTATAACACAGTGTAATTTTTTTTTTAAATACAGTTTTTTCCATTTCCTGAAAAGTGACGATATACAGTTCAATATTTAAGCTACTGAAATGTCGGAGGGTGAGGGGTTTTGAGGGGGCCCAAAAATGTCAGTAACACTTTATTTTAAGGTGACATAGTTACAAATTACTACTTACTATTAGTAATAACAGTAAATTATTTAACTAACCCAAAACCAAACCCTAACTCTATAGTAAGTACATGTAGTTAATTAATATTACTCTGTACTTATTTGAGTAAGTACAATGTAACTACGTCAAATAAAGTATAACAACATTTATTTTGCCTGTCACAATAGGAGTTAAATCTGGCCCTGCCATTGTCCCAGCTTTCATTCTTAAAATATAAAATTATTAAATATGATCTATAAAATATTTATATTTATTTAAATATAGTAAAATAATAATAATAATAATAACCTTGTCAAAATGTATTGTTTTTATTATTATTCACTAATAAAGTAAACGTTTTTTTAAAAAGTTAGTGTAGCTACATGGTTACAAACTAGTAAATAGGCCTATTTTCTGTATTTAATATGCTATTTATGCATTGTTATTTTTTGTTACCATAAATGTGTTTATTTAAAAGACAATTGATAAGACTACAAGATATTTTTATTTTTTGTCTGTGTAACTTGTTCTAAATCTGAATAGTACGATGCCTTTGGTCTGATGTTTGCTTGCGGTTTATTCAATTTCTCTTTCTTTCTCTCTCTAATGTCTATTGCCAAAGAAAAGCTCTTTGTTTGCATCTCATTTGCCCCGGTTTGTTTTGAATTGAAGTTTTTGACTTAATAATTTAAGAGCAATGACTCTCATACATGAATCATTGTCAGGTTAGCATGCATGAGCTGTAGGTGAGTGCTTGGAAAACTTAATTTAACATCAAATAACCATCACCAAAATCAGATCATGCAGCGTGGAAGCAGGGTAGTGCCTGCTAAAAGTTGATCTCAAAACAGCAGCTTGTGCATCTCACATTATGCCTTCTTCACAGCTCACCTTTCTGCAATCTGAATCATTGTTTGTTGTAATCTTAAAACATATGGCAGGAAAATGAACAAATTAAATCTATGAGCAATCATAATCATCTCTCCAATAAAGGGAAAGCAACAGTCACGGCGGCCTGACTGTGTGCTAAATTGTTACATTACATCTGATCAGAGCCTCCGGTGATTCCCCTCGCACGCGCGAAAATGTGTGTTTCTGCCGCCGTCTTGCTTTCTTTTCGGTCTGCATGGCTAATGGAAGACGCAGATGAGGCTTTGAAAAGGTTTCACGGAAAAAGGCTCTCTCCTCTGCTCCCCAGAGAGACAGGACGGGAGAAGACTCTCTCATCTGCGGTTCCACTTCATTTGAGTCCGTGAATGCAGTGAATGGATATGTAATTGTTCAGAGGCTGCAAAATAATGGAATCACTTTGAAATAAAACACAAAGTTAGACAATGGTAATTCAATACACTCTGTGTGTCTGTGTGTGTGCGTGTTTTTTCTAAAAGGTCCTGGTTTCTCTAAAATCTTTATTGATTGTATGTTAACTCCTTCCCCTGTGCCCTCATCCTGGAAGAGTGCAGCACAGTCAGGATGGGAGTTTGCTTGTTGTGGTGCACTGCTGTAATACTTCAACTCCCTACAGATTGTTCTGGAACTTTAAGATGACTATTAAACACGTTTTAAAGGACTGGGAACTTCATTAAATCATTTGGCCCATGCAAAATTATATCTCATCCAGGAAAAACCAGGAAGAATTATGGTTGAAACCATCTTTTGTTTAGGACAGATGGAGAGAGATTTGATCCCATGCATTCACAATGAATTGATGCAACAAATATGCACACTGCTGGGAAAACAAGCTAAGATTGGTTAGCTGGACTCCAAGCTGGTTAGGCTGGTCTGTTTTAAATGAGCTTTGGTAACTTTTCAGGTCAGCTACATCAGCTTAATGCAGTTAAGCATAGTTTTTTAGCATGGTATCCTCTTAATTTTTATTTAATGCGTTCACATTTAACATTGTTCAGTGAATTTTCGCAGACAGAATTTGGTCATCGCAATAGGAATCCATGTTATCGGAAACTTCACATGAGGCTGAAAGTTTTCCCCATGCAGATTTGGCAACAATTTTCAAGTTGGTCACACAAATTACCTAAAATAATAAATAAAAGCTAATGTGATTTTTTGTTATAAAATAGTATTGATCTATATCCATAACTGATAAGCAACATGAATGATAAACTTTTATTTAGAAATATTTTAAAACATTAATTTCACATTGTTGTGCATTATTTACTGAATATTGCATATCTGTATATCAAAAGAACTAAAAAAATCTGCCAAGAAACCAGACAAGCACTGCAATCATTTTACGGCAATATTAATGAGAATCTGGGTTTATTTTTACTAAACGAGACACAAACAAAAAAACCATGAGAAATGCGAAAGTAGCATTAGTTTCAGTTACCTAGATAAGCATTCTCATTCTCATATTTAACACATGTTTGACAATGGCATCTCTGCAAGCGATTAGCATTTTAGCAGCAATAGGAAACATTAAAAGCCCAATGAAGTGCTTGAGTAGAGTGTCAGCTTGTTAATTGTGGGTGCTGTGTGTAATTTGTTGCTGGAAGGTGTGCTCTCTCACCGCCAGCAGGCATGTTAATAATTCAGTTCCTCCAGATTAAGAGATAAACATTTCAGCTCAGAGGGATGGATGAAGAACAGCATTTGTTCTAAGTGCTGGAATGCCTTTTGTCGACATTGCTCTGGTTGAATGCAATGAATCAAAAGACAAGACATTTAAAATAAGTTGTGTTTATTATACAAAATACTTTAGGGAATATGTCATGGCAACATATTCTGTCTAACTTGTTGACTGTATTGTGTACATGGACATAAAAATGAATACCTTGACATGAAATATTGATTTAAGTTTAAATTATTTCCCTAATTCCCTATTCCCTACCCTAAATTCCCTACAAATAAAAAAAATGGTAAGCTATAATCAATTAGAAAGCAAAATAATACAGTAATATTAGATAATACAGAAAGGTAAGTCCACACCCTGTACCTTGTAAAAAGCATTCATGTCGTTTTTGAACTTGTAATTTTTTTAATTTTCTGAGACCTCTACAACCTCATGCAGAAACCCTTAAAATGCCAATGGCTTTAAAGGACAAGTTCGGTATTTTACAATTAAAGCCCTGTTTTAAGATAATTTCTGATGAAATAGAACGGTTAAGATTGAAATTTGGATAGATGCTGCTGTCCCGAGAAATTTAGGTTTTTGTAGCACCCCCCACCTCCACAATGGTTTCATAGGTGCACTGAAAGATTCATTCATAAAACGCATTAAACTTTAGTTTACAAAGACGTGAAACTCACCGAGTTGTCTGGGGTGTTCACTGAGAAGATCACACAAAAATCGCTGCAAAAGATGCTTTCCAACAGCTGTTTTACCATTCGTTGTAAAACGGTGGACCTATTTTTCCAAACGCTTCACACCCGTAAATTCTTCCGTTGAGAGCTTGAATAATAGACACTCCAGCCCAGTTGGTGGCGATAATGCACCTTTGCCAATTGCAAAGAATACAAACAACCCCATTTCGTTTACGGCGGCGGAGTAATACCGTACATCACAGAACATACAGCACAAGTCATTGGAGTTGGACAAAAACAACGATAAAACCTGTTGGAAAGCATCTTTGGCAGCGATTTTTGTGTGAGCATATCAGTGAACACCCCAGACCACTCAGTGAGTTTCACGTCTTTGTAAACTAAAGTTTAATGCGTTTTATGAATGATTGTTCCAGTGCACCTATGAAACCATTGTGGAGGTGGGGGGTGCTACCACAAAAACCTACATTTCTCGGGACAGCAGTATCTGTCCTAATTTCAATCTTAACCGTTCTATTTCATCAGAAATGATCTTAAAACAGGGCTTTAATTGTAAAATACCAAACTTGTCCTTTAAGTGTTGTTAAACAGTTATTTGTAATTTTCATATATTTCTGTTTAATAACTCCCTTTGTTAATGTCATAATAATGCAAGAATAACCGGTCATCTTTGTCATATTTAAATCTGTGATGTGATACGGGGGTGAAAGTTGCACCTGTTTCAGTTAGCGGGGAAAATGCCAATAGACTGCGCTGATATTCTGCGCTGCTTTGGACGACGGTTAATATAAAGAAATATGTGACTGCTGAATGAAGCGGTTGACTAATCTGAATTAAGTATTCAAGAGTGCTGTATATTGTATATATTGCACACAGCATAATGTTTAGTAGGAATTCAACATCATTTAAATAGATCAGTCAATTGTGAATTGTGAAATTGAGAATTGTCACTCTAAAACACACACCCATATGGGACCCTCATTTATAATCACTAATGTTTGATAAACCGTCAACAACACTGAAATGCCAGTGATATGCAGAATTAAACTGTAGCAACGTTGCTGAAGATCAATGAAAACCAGGGCACATTTATAAAACACTGTAATCCAACCACAGATCTAGCAGCCTTTCTGCACCATGAACAAGTGATGAGTTCTGACAGTCTGTTCGTTTACTTCCTTTCTCTGAAATTGATTCAAATATATTCCTCCTGCAACAACATTCTTGCACCTCAGTTGAATCACAGAGTTTGCTTAATTAATGCACATTTCCCCCATCTGATAAAGCGCTAGAAGAGAGTTGGGGAAGTCATGTAAACTGTTATACCATTCACAGGCAGCTTAAGGTTATATGTGAAGCTTGCATAATGAGCTGTAAAAAAATAAAAAAATAATTAACTAGACAAACCAGTTTTGGAGTTTATCGGTGCTCTGTGGTGTTTTATTTTTAACTACTTCCATCTGTGAATAACTGCATTCTGCCTCACAGAACAAACATCAAGTGCATGCAGCAGTTAATTAATATTACTCAGTGATTAAATGAATAATTATTGTAACAAGGACACCTTAAAATAAAAAAAGTATAACCGGCTGTTTGTAACTCAGTGTTTTAATAGAAAAAGTCAACAATGGAAAGAAACAGAAATAAATGTTTAAATTATACATTTTATAATTATTTCGAATCAAATCTTGATGTTGACAATTCAATTTGAACATCTCTGAGATGTGATTTTCAAATAATTTATATTTAAAAGGTAATGTAAAAATATCTGAGCAAATGTAATATGAGTTTATCTCAATACCCTATCAGTGTTTAACAACCCAAGAGCTGTACAACGCAAGCACATCTAACTAACCTAGGGTGACCATATTTTGATTACCGAAAACCAGGACACTCGGCCCGACATATAGAGATACTCAAATGATACTCGAAGTTTACTCAAAGATGCCTTATTAATTTCAATAAATTTAAGTAGGCTATGCCTCTGTATGAATAGAAAATTGTTATATTACAAAATACTATCTATAACCAAAGACACAAATGCTGCATTTTTAAAATTCAGATTAAAAAATGATAGAAATAATGTCTCTTCTGTATTAGAAAAATAAATAAATAATAACAACAACAAAAACTCCAAATTGAACAAAAATAGCCCTCACAAACTTACAAAAAGTTAAGTTTTTCTCCCTCTTTATCCTGTTTTTCTTCCTCATCCTTCTTGTTTGCCAATCTATATTTTGCTGTAGAGCTTATCTTTCCCAGCAGTTTTTTGTTGCTTAACAAATAAGCATGAAAGGCTAATGGCCCAATGAAAAATTACAGGGCTCTCAAGTTTTGAAGACAGGCAAGAGTGACATCCCCTAATACTGTATGTCAATCATCGTGTGATAACGAAAATATGACTAGGCCTAGACTACTTGTTCTGAGCCGGTGTTGTCAGTGAACAAACTTTAAACTGTTGGCTAAGTTACAGACATTAATGGAAACCTGATGCTAATTTTCTGGGAAACATTCTAGCAGTCAAGTTGTCATTGTTTGTGTCAAACAATTTGTGAATTTGTTGTAACATTAAAAAAGGAGATCATGACCTACTCTGTGCTCACGTGATGCTCGAGCTCCAGTGGTTTCCTCTGCGGGTGAACGAAGCTTTCGGAAAATGTTGTAGCAGAATCACGTGAACAATTCCAGGAAATGCTTTTTTTTTCATTGGTTGTTGCGTTAAATCTTACACAGATACAATAGTGTTATTTTCTGATTGGCTATTGTGTAGCCCTTTTCATTATTTGATTGGCTGGTAAGTGGCAGGCTCGATTAATAACTGCAGGGGAGACGCGCTTGAATCCTGCCGGACCGGTTCCACAGTGAGAGTGGCGCTGCCAGAGACATTTTGGGCGCTGCGGCATATTAAATATATTACAAATAGCTTTTCCGCATGAGAAATACAATGTGTGGAGGGAGTGCGTGGCAAAAGACCGAAATGAGTGACTGTCACGCTCAATGCGTGACACTTGAGAGCCCTGTAAATAATGAAAACCAGGACATTTTCATAAACTTTATAAAAAACAGTCGGGACGGCCAGGAAAGCACATGAAAACAGGACATGTCCTGGGAAAACAGGACATTTGGTCACCCTAAACTAACCCCTCCATAGTGTCCACTTATCCAGACAGATAGAGTAGCACAACAATTGCACAGTTGAAGCAACTTTGAGCATGTGATCAATATACTGTGTGTGAGAAAGGTTTTCTATAATATAATAAGAATAATAACAACATGCCGTAATACGTTCTTCCAGTGAGCTAAATGGGCTCAGAGAAGCAGTATACACTTAGATTGAAGGATCAAATCGATCTTGTGGATCGTGGGTGTGTTTGCTCCCAGTCCAAACTTTTGACCTTTCAAAAGGTCTACAATACTTTTAGTTCTCAGGAAATTAACTCTTTGAATGGCAAGGTTTTTAAGTCTATTGAACCTCAATGAAGGCTCTAAATTCCCTGTGAAACATAAATAAGGCGCCTTACCCTATATGGTACAAAAAGCAGCAACATAAAGAACACAAAACAAAAAAATAAAAAAAATTCTGTAATGAAATAAAATAAACATAAAACTTAAGTCCCATCCCATGTGTATTATACTTTTTATTTAGTTGTCCCTGCATTAAACTGCGATAGGAGAAAGTATTTTAAGATCGGAAAATTACACATTTCATCTTTAAAGTGTGCCACAATCACAGTTATTTCCTTAGATAGCATGAACGAGAGCAGAGTGCCTTGGAAATACTGTTTCTGCCAAGAAAAAAGTGGTAAACAAGCCCTACACACGCATCATTATCTCAGGTTTACAGCATGGCGACAGGGAAGAACATTTAGAGCAGAATAGTGAGCCGTCCATCCGCCGGAATAGAGAGCTTAACGTAGGTGTACGGGAGAAGAAAAACAACTCTTTACAAGCATTTCACACATGAGAATCAGACAGCTGTGCAATCCGAAATAAAGCATTTGGTCTTCAACAGTTGTGAGTGTGTTTCTGAGTCCACTAACCCATTTCCTAATGATAGGCTGGTGATAAGAGTCCCTGTCCCTCTCATGCATCAATGAATTCAGACATATTCATGTACAAAACTGTCATGTGACATTTGTCAGCCTTCATTCACTCAGATGTCAAGGGTTTGTGTTTAATTGAGCAGTAGTTACAGGTTTACCATGCTGCTGAGCATGGCTTCATCTGCTATAGTGTGCTGAATATTGTTTGGCACAGCAGAGATAAAGTTTTGTGCAACGGTGCAAAGTTGCTGCAGGCATCTTTGGTTCACAGCTGTCATGATGTCAAAACAATGTTTACTGCACAAGAATACTGAATTCCCTCAAGCTTGGCCATGCTCTGAATAATAATCTCTAGTGAACTCTGAAGTGTTAAAACAGACATGACATAAGATTGCATGTAAAGCATGTGCTTAAGTATGTGTAAAGTTATTTTGCAAATGTATAAACTAATCAGTTCAAAATTAGTTGCTTGTTCCTAAAAGATATTATAAATTTCAGATCTTTCTTAAACAAGAGCCAGAAATTAATAGATTTAAAATACAGTGTTCAGAGAACTATTTACAGATTAAGTGATTAACTGAAAAACAATTATGTTAAGGACTGAGTTACATGAACAATGACAACAACTGACATTGAGATGAATAGGAACATGTTATTTGTTCATTTATTAAATTGATTGACTGATAAATACAACTGAAAAACCTTCCCTCAGTGGGAGAAAAAGGAGGCATATTTAAGGTGCACAATCAGTATGCACCATGCACTGTATATAACGTAAAGAAAAATAACTAAATGTAAAAAATAAAATAAAAAGTGCTAATATACATAAGTCTATGATTGAATCTGGAAATAATTCAAAATGAGAATTAGTCCTCAGATGCCATCTACGTAATTTATAGCAAAACATCTATCATTAATTAGATCTTAAACGGATGAATTAAAAGTCATTACTGCGTGACATTAACCAACATGGTTGAACAACAAATTTGCGACAACAAGTTTCTGGAAACAGTCGTGACTAGCTAGTTGATTTATTGAACGATGCATCGTACTATAGTAGTTAAGTAGCAAGTTACATCACTGTGTCCAAGGTAACGCACCCTTGGAAGAGAGCGAGTCTCAGTCAGTTGATAAGAAAAAGTAACTTGACGTAATACTACACATAAAAAAATAATGAGAATTGCAAAATTATGTTTCTTTTAAAACATTGAATGTACTTAAATGACAATGCTTTTCTGGTCAAATGATTGATCATGTGATTGTTTATGCATTTAGTACCATTCTCAGCTTCCTCACATCTCTAGTTGTTGCTGTGTACTCTGTAGTGTCAAGGTTTTCCTCTCTATAAAACATCTGGCATTGCTAGCAACTTCCAAGAGAGGCTGTTTTACATGGTCTCAAGAGGGAGGGCAAGGAAAACAATGGAGAATCCAGATTGTGAGGTAATAAATCTGTTAAACCTATTTCATTGTTCTTCCCTGAAGTCCTAGTTGCCATGAATTATGTTGACATAATTGCCAATATGCCTCAGAGTAAGTATAAGCTGCTTCAGGAAGCAAGGTCGTGTCTCATCATGTAATAACTCGCCAACAACATACATATGCAATCCAAAATATTACACATACATTTATGCAATCCAGACTATTAACTCCTGATCCATCTCTGGATGATATTGATAGATAGATTGCAGATGAAGCTAATGGAATTAGTGTATGAAGCTCAGTACATGTACACAGTATTGCAGTTACTGTAAACTGAAGCTCCTGGCCTTGTAAACAGTCGAAACAATGGTAAATCCAACAAGATGCATTTAGAAAATAGATGCATGCCAACGACTAGATGACTGCTGAATGCTGCCAGTGAACAATCAGAAACAATAAGGAACATCTCGAACATGTATAGCAGCATTGATCATGAAGTGATTCAGTATTCTTGAGGGAGTTGTAAAGCGTTTTGAAAAATGCTATATATGAAGGGCCATTTTAACAAGATTACGTTTATTGCAGCACAGCCAGTACATCTGATCATAACCCACAGGGACATGCCATTTCATTTTTTATTATTTACACACAAACACATTTTATTTTTCAGTTCCGCAAGGCCTCCTATTATATGTTGAAATGTATGGGGCTCTAACAATCCATGCCTTGCACATTTAACTAGACATTTGACCTTGCAAGGCTGAGAAAAACAAAGACGGAGCTACTATGACAGTTTGAATGGAAGAAGAATTGAAATGTGGCATCCAATAAATACACAATATTAATATTAATATTAATAAATATACCGCTAATAATTTTCTTCACGATAAGAATTAGTCTTCCCGCGATAATAATGATAAAGGCTAGTTGATGACGGGACCCATTCGCAGCTCAAGCGCATGGCGGAAGGCGGACGTGAAGCTGAGGCGGAGTTTATCACTAAACGAGGAACAGTGACTGAGCGCTTTAGAGTTCGCACAGTAAACACTAGTGTGAGGCGCATGACTCGCTATCGCTTTGCTGAGAGGCGAGTGCTCCGTGTTTCTCACACACGCGAAGAGAGAGTCAGAGAGTCTTACATACTAAGCAGAAATGACGTGCTACATGTAAATTATATTATTTGTTGTATTTTCTTCTGAAAATAATGGAGTTCATTTGGAATTATTCAGCCTTTATGAGCAAGCAGAAATTAATGCTCAAATGCAGACGTGATTAATATTCATGAACCCAGCAGCTCATCAATCCTTAAGTGAGGTTTATAATGTTATTAGTATTAGAATTTGTAGTATCATCTCATGAGTATTATTGTTCGGGTTTTTTTTTTTTCATTTCAAACTTGTAATTGATTTGAACTATTATTGTGTGATATTTTTCAGTACAGTTGCACTATTTAAACATTATCTGTACTTTTACAGAAGAAACGTATGCGACATTTAAATTTCTGCAAGGGTTGGTGTTTGGATTTTTAATGCAATGATGTAATTGGTATATTATAGGAGCCTATTTGATGATAGGTATGTCTTACTTTAGATTAGATTGATGTTTGGGTTTCTGAAGCTCTCAAGAATGTATGCAGCGTTCACTTGTAGCCAAAAACATTTTTATATCATCATTGATATTGTTATCGCAATTTTTTTTTAAATGGCAATTTATACCAGAAAATATTGTGATATATTTTTAAGTCCATGTCGCCCATCCCTACTAAGTGCAGTTCAGGTTTAGGTAAAAAAAACTGATTCAACATAAGTGCCATACCCATGCTCTTTTGCACATTTTCAAAGTCAAGTTAAGTCACCTTTATTTATATAGCGCTTTTTACAATACAAATTGTATCAAAAGCAGCTTCACAGTGATAACATGAAAAGAATACAACAAAGTTTGTTTCTAGAAGAAAATTGCGTCATCGTCCACCTTAGGTAAGGCAGATCAATAATATTGTTGAAAATTAAATGTCCCCAACTAAGCAAGCCAAAAGCCAAGGCAACAGTGGCAAGGAATCCACTCCATCAGGTGACAGTGGGAGAAAAAAAAAAAACCTTGGGAGAAACCAGGCTTTGAGCCAATGCAGTGTTGACAGAACGGGGCTAATACGGTCATACTTTCTGGTTCTAGTGAGAAGTGGACCAACTGGACTTTGTTTATTAAGCGTGCAGGGCAACCACCCAGTAGAGCATTACAATAATGAACGCATGAACTAACTGTTCCGCATTTTTCATTGAAAGCATATTTCGTAATTTAGATAGATTTTTAAGATGGAAGAATGCGGTTTTACAGATGCTAGAAATGTGGCTTTCAAATGAAAGATGTGTATCTTTTAACAAAGACAAACAAGACTCTAATGAAACTGCAAGTTTTGAAAGCTTTTCACAAGTTTCACTCTCAGGTCTGACCCTCATAACTGGCTTTCAATTTTTCAGGTTGGCTTTCAAACTCCATGTCACTAAACTGATGTGAATCTGAGACGTAAACACACCACACAAAAGCATTGCAGGAACACTTCTTATATTAACTAGCACTCCTGCAATACTCTCAATTCTCTATAGAACATGGCATTAAGGCCAAACCTGTCAGGATGGTTCCCTACCGGCATTAACTCATAGGGGAGATTCCTGATGGATGAGGGTGAGGTAAGCTCTGCAGGTGTCCGCTGGGAACATCTTCATTCACCCTTTCTTCTCTTCGCTTCCCATCTCTCCTGGGAAAAGAACGGTACTGGTAGCATCCTCGGCTGCTTCCAGCGTATTAGCTCTGATCAAACGGCGCCATGCTTCTCCTGTGCCCCTCTCAGCTCCTGCTCCCCAAAACAGAATATGTGCATTAGAGCTTGTGCATTATGAATGGAAGAAGACATGTGTTTTCAAATATTGTTTCTGAAGCAGAGGATGAAACTAATACATGATCATTTATCCATTATGGCTTATATAATAAAATGGCCGAGCAGTGAGCGGGAAATGGAAAACCTAGAGAAGAGCTGGAACAGATCACTTTAAGTGGTGAGGAGAAATTAGGGGAAAAAAGAAGAAAAATAACTAGCCAAATTTTGTTGTATAAATATAGATTTTAAATATAGTATTATTTATTTTATTTGTCATTTATTCATGTGATATGCTGATTTGATGCTCAAGATTTTTTTTTATTATTAGCAATGTTGAAAAAAGTTGTGCTTTGATGACTTTACTGAATGAACATTCACAATGTCCACAGGGTGGAAAAAGTGTGTAAATAATCTAATAACCCTCCTTTAGTAGCAATGACCTCCACATGTGAAGCAATGACCAGCCATGCTCAACAGTCATGAAGAATTAGGCACCGTTCCTCTTTACAAAACCGCTTCTAATAATTTCTTTTGGCATGTTTAAAGTGAATCCCTGTTTAGTAGGACATGGCAAAGCACCTCAGTCAGTTTAAGGTCAGGACGCTGACTGAGTTAGTCAGTAAAAACAGATTTTCTTCGGTTGAAGCCGTCCTGTTGTTGATTTACTCTCGTTTGGGTCATTGTCCTATTGGTTCACCCAAAATTTGTTGAGCTTCAATTCGGACGGAATGAATACATCTCTGATGAACTTGGAAATAATATTTTCCATCAATGATAGCTCTGAGGATTGAGGCGGCAGCTTCAAACCATGATGATCTTTTGATGTTGGTCTTCTGTGGCTTTTCCTCCCATACAACATTGGTTTCAGTCCATAGAACATTTTTCCAATAGCGCTGTGGTGCATCCAAAGGCTCTTTTGCTATCTTCAAACATTAAGTATTTTGGACAATGGCTTGCTCCATGGAGTCCTCCCATGAGCACCGTTCTTGTTTAGTGTTTTACGTGCCATCGACAACTCAACAGAGATGTTCCAGAATGGGACTCGTAAACTTTTTCCACCATGCATTGTGAATGTTTACACAATGTGTACATTAAAGACATGAAAAACATATAGGCTTTCTGTAATTGGTTTAGGCAGACAATGTTTTTCTGTTGTTGTTTCTTGTTAGTTTATCTGGGGCCATATTCACAAAACATCTTAAGGCTAAAAGTAGTCTCTAACTTTTGCCGGGCTGATTTACTCTAATGCCGGGCTATTCAATTGGCGGCCCCTGAGGGATTTTGTTACACTACACTACGCCCTTTAGGCGTAATTGGCGGGTGGGGCAGGTGGGACATGTCCCCACCACTTTTGAAACATCTCGTGGCACGAATATACCAATACAAATAAAATAAAAAATCTCCATTAAACTAGCAGATCATTAATTTCGTTCATTTGTTAAATAAGAGGCGATCTAGCGCTGAAATGTGTTATTTTTTAAATCAAGTGATCAAAGTGCTCGTTGTCGCTGCGATCAGTGGCACGGAGACTGTGTTCTCTTGTGGCTCGCGCACAGTCTTCACTCGGACGCATGCTTCACTCCATTGTGGAGAGACTCTCTATTCGTTCCGGTGAAATTACAAAACAAAATGCACACAAACGTGTCCCCGCCTGATATATAACCACTGATAAACATAATCGGTTTTGATGAGAGAGAAAAAAAAACCTACTCAAGTGCAGATTAGAACCCAGAACCTCTGACACGGTAGGCAAAAGTTCTTCCACTGGCTGGACCATTTAAATACACACTTAAAATAGTCGGATCGACAAATTAAACCCAATGTACTATTTAAATCGATTGCTGGACATCATAATATTATTGAACATACATCTGATTTATGATTTAGCATTGTGTTAGCAATTTCTGTTTTTAGCCAGTGGAGAAGGGGGTTTGATGTTTCTGAGAATTATTTCCCTCTTTACTTTTAACACTAAAATGTATCTCCTCGTTGTCAATTGAGGATAACGAGCTGTAAAGTTGTGTTGGTACAGTTAAGTGCAATGAAGTGAATGTTTTCTGTTGGTTAATTGCATTTCTGTGTCTCTGATTTTTCAACATTGAATTGCCATTTTAATGTAACAATGCCTTGGGCCTATGTGTCTTAGTGCATCACAATGTGCATATGTTGTTCTGCATTTACAAAATAGAATTGATTCCTTCAGTATGTTGTAATTTCTTTATTTGTTACCATTATTACTCATATTCTCCAGACCCTTATTTTGCTTCAGTTTCATGAACTGGCCCCAATTCCAAATTAATTGAATAGCCCTGCTCTAATGGAAAAAAATTCTAAGAGAAAAAATAATGGGAGTCTCAGTCTTAAATTTAGGACTCCTAAAGAATATTTCACAAAGCATTTTAGTGCTAAAACTAGCTCCTGAACTATTCCTAACTTTGTTAAGAGGACTCCTAAGTCACTAAGAAAAAAAATCACAAACAATCCTAAAATGGTTGTTGCCGGCAATCCGCCTCAGCAGTGATAAACACACTGTACACCATTGAGGCAATAGGCGATATCTTTGGGTGTGTTTTTTTATGTTCTAGTCTCTTACACTCAAAAATAAAGTAAAACAGCAATCTTATGAAATATTCTTACAATTTAAAATAACTGTTTTCTATTTTAATATATTTTAAAATGTAATTTATTACTGTGATGGTAAAGCTGAATTTTCAGCATTATGTCTCCAGTGGCACATGACCCTTTTAGAAATCATTCTAATATGCTGATTTGCTGCTCAAGAAACATTTCTTATTTTTATCAATGTTTTTAAACCATTGTGATGCATACAATTTTTTCTTATTTTTTAGGATTCTCTGATTAATTCAAAGTTAAAAAGAACAGCATTAATTTGAATGTATTCTCTGTCACTTTAGACCAATTTAATTTGTCCTTCATAAAAGCATTAATTTCTTTAAAAAAAGACTGACCCAAAACTTTTAAACTGTAGTGTAAAGCTACAGTAACATTTTACATTATTTAAATTTGTGAATATTAGTCAATGCATTAGGTATCATAAACTAACAATGAACAATACTTTCATCTTTTAATACTTTAAGCTTTTAAAAGAAAATCTGTAAATGTTAATTTCTACATTAATACATATACAACTTTTCAAATTGTATAAATTAACATGAGTTAATATATTATGAATGAACATGAATTAACAATGAACAAATGTATATTTATACATTAGCATGAACCTAGATTTATAATTGCAGTAAAAAAAAGTTGTTAGTTCATGAAATCTAATTCATAATCTAATGTTAACGAATTAAACTGCATTGTAAAGTGTTACAAAAACAACAGTTTCAGTTTCAGTCAGACAGATAGATCTGCTTTTGGCTTAGAACCCTGTTTTCCCCTATTTTTAGGATCATAATTTCAAGCTCATATCTTCATTAAACGGGTAGCATTTTATTAGGAAGAAACATAACCTTGACTCACAAGGACAGGCAGAAGAGAAAAAAACGCATCTCTGATTTCTGTTCGCATCATTAATATTTATTAGAAGGAAGCAAGTGCAAAAGTATAGGCAGCAGCAAAAAAGTTTATCAAAGTACAAGCTGTTTATCAGGGTGGTAATGTAATTAATCCAGGGTGAATATAGTCTCCTTTACATTACCTTAACCTGCTCTGGACAGGGGTCAGGGTCCAGGAACAGGGTCCTGCCAACACTTCCTTATAAATAATGCTTCTCTGCTGATCAAACGCTCTGAGACAAAGTAGGAGTAAATTATGGGGACATACTTCTAGTGTTTGTGAGAGTTTCAGCACTGCAGGGAAGAACTTGGGAGATGCTGAATAAACATAAATGTAGCTATGCTTCCAAAGCCATGCAATTCTGCTGAGACCAGAGAATAATTTTATCATCAAGTATGATTTTTTGTTTTTTAACATATCCCTTACGTACCACATAAATGCCACAACAGTAGGTCTTTATGTAACTTTAATGGGACATTTACTATGCCTTTAGGTGCAGCAGCAAACTGACTGTGTGTTCACTTTTTTACAGGAAGATTTTACAAAATTGTAAGAGAGGCTGCAAAAGTTATGACAAAGTTAAAATATTTATTAACGTATTTATTAATGTAAGCTATTTATATGTTAACAAGTCACCATGAGTGATTCATGGCTAATGTTCATTTTTTGTTTGTTTTACTCTTTTCATTTACTTTTTTTCTCCTAAATAGTGAGAAAGTTGTTCAAGAAGGGATCTTTCCTGTCATAACATCAAGCCACAAAGATGTTTTCATTTAAAAGGCAATCTTCTGTGTCAGTGATTGCAAATGCTCATGCATATCCGTGTGTTAATTGTTCAGTTTTTAGCAGGAGTCAATGGCAATTTCCTTTTCTGCTATACCTAATTAGACATTGGAAAAGAAACAGACTTGTCCCCTGCTGTGCATAATCATATTATTTCTCTTGCGCTGTTTGTCACCCCCATTTTGATATGGGTTGATTTTATGCTAGGATTTATATAGAGGGATTTCAGATATTTCTATAGAGCCTGTTTCATGCTTCTTATGCAACTAAATTTAAAACTTCAGTCAACTTCTACTGTCCCCCCTGTTTGACAGTTCAGCATGAACTGCATGATATCTATTATTTATGGCCCTTTTGATTTACCTCAAAATGGTTCTGTTCAGATTCTCAAAAATGATTTACCATTTCCCAGAAATCATTGGCTAGCCAAGAAAGTTGAGCAAAGTTTTTCATTCCATTGGTAGATCTATCAACGTTCTGCTGATGAATAAATAAATAAATAAATAAAGAAATTGTTATTTATTTTATTAGTATTATATTTCATGATTATATAAGACACGCCAGCTGTGCACCTCATAAAATATGTTGGGTTGTTTCAACCCATGTTTGGGTCAGATATGGACAAACCCAACATGTTTGACCCAAACATGGGTTGAAACAAGCCAGTCATTTTTAGAGTGCGAGTTTACACTGGAGGGACTACACATGTGTGATACATGGATTCACATTCTCACGTAAGAACCAAAGAAATGTGTGAATTAACAATGTATGTCAATACACAAGAGCACTAGCCCCAGGTATAAATCCATTACTCACTATGTGCAATGTATTCTTAGACATTTCTGTAGCATTCAGCGCAGTCTTTGTTCACATGCACTGCAACTGTATTATGTCCCTCGTGTAATCAGTCTATGTATAATGCTGGTGTTTCACCTGAAGCATTGTAGCAGGTAAAGAATGAGGGTTGGAGGGAGGCAGTAAGAGAGAACCACCATATTTTGCCATGTCAATAAAGCACATCAAAATGGCAGAGAGCAAAAGACTGGAAGAAAAAGAGAACTGGAGAAGAGGAAACCTTAAGATAAGTCAAGATAAGACCAAGTGTAAGAGAAAAAGGTTTAAAGGAGAGAAGATCCGAGTTGAGTGGGGTGCTGTGATGCTCTCAGCTCTCTATAATCCCAGATCACAGTGTTCTGATAGCATCTGCCCCTCTCACTCAGGATTAACAATAAGGCAGCGCAATCTAACGGTCCCGCTCACACATCCGTCAAACATGTGGTTCCTTTTCTGGTTGGCCACCCACTAGAGCACAACCATGGGTCGGTGCACTCATTACGTGATACACGCGGAGAGTAATTGATGCCAATCTCTGCTTAAATGGCAATTAAACTACAGATATTTGTTCTTCGAAGCATGTCGCAGAGGTATCTCTTTAACAGAGGAATGAACACCATTTTACAATTGAACATGAGCAAATTAGACAACCTTGTTAGTGTAATAGCAATATACATTAATGAATTTACAGTAAAACAACTAGCTGTGGTTGCCAGAACTTTAGAATGTACTTTAAGTAAATAAATACAGTTGCGATGTTACAGGATGTCATTTTAGTGACTGTATTGTTCACAATTTTGCCCACAAAATGTCATCAAGGTAACACACAACTCTAAAAATGGTCTAATTAACTAAAATCTATAATACAAAAAACACTCTAATGTCCCAAAATAGAACTTTTACTTTTTTCAATAAAATCTAAAATCAAACGTAATGGTTCACTCCTTTTCCAATAAAATTTTTACTTGTAGTTATATGTTCATAGTGCTGTACATATTTTTATTGTATATGGTGTGTTTTTTTATACAGTATATCAGATATAATTTTTTCTGTAGCATTTTTACATTCTTCTGTTTGCTAACATTCTTACAGTCCTATTGTTTGATGTAATCAACAATACTTTTCTTTATAAAGTGAGATGCAAATATATTTCAAAAATATTTATATCTGAACACTCAGAGAACAAAAATAAGCTATGCACATATTTGGGCACATTTATCATTAAAACCCTCTTCCTATTATCAATTTCAGAGCTGGTTTTATTTGCTATATGGAAAAGCTTACCAAGAAAACTGCAATGATGGCCCAAAGTTTTAGTGTAACTGATGAGCGCTTTATGTTGATTAAAATTTGAATGAAAGCGTAATTTCGCCAGCAATTTAGAATCGGCATCTCAAAAGTGCCACTCAGTACAGACTACAGCGTTGCTTTACGCGGCTCTCACAGCTGTGGGCAATTATGCTCTGGAGCACCGGGGCCGCCATGTTCTCATCTAACTGTGTTCATCAACTCGCTGAAGTTTTCAAGTAAAGCTGCTGATGCAAAGCAGTGTGTAAACAAGGTTTCTCCTTATGTTCACACTGAAGAGTAAGTCATACAGCAGGAGGTTGCACTGTTGTGTGTGTAGGTAGGGAAGCGGGTGGTTATAATTGAATGTGTTGAATCTGTTTGTGTGGTTTATATTGTGAAAACTTTTTTCAGCATTTTAATGTCTGAGCAGACCGTCCCCATCACTGTGAAATTCGCCGACCTATTGGGTACCACTCTGAAGTTTTAATACTCAAACAATTCAAAAACAAGCAGGCCACACCATCCAGGTAATACTGACTCCATGCTGAGTTTTGAGTAACTGGCACCCTTACAAAGTAGCCATCAGAGAACTCCCTCCAAAAAAGGTCCCTATGCTCTTGTTAAAACAGACCCCTGAAGACCAGCAAAATAGTTTCCCGTTAGCATTAGTGAGTAAGACGACACTGGAAACTCTAACAACCACCGGTCTCAACGCATATGAGGATGGATGTCAACTCAGTGCCACATGCAAAAGCGAGGGGAACAAATTCGATTTATGCATTTTAGAGTTTCTCATTATGCATGTGCAAAGTGGGTTGAGCTGGAACACTTATGCAAAGCAGAAGCCAATTTGAGCCAAGTAGATGCGAAAGCACAGAAATGTTCTTAAACTGCCTGGTTTGACAGCTATTTCAGCAGAGGGGTTCTGACAAATACATTAAGGATATTAGCTCACACTCAGTGTTTACTTAACATGGTTTTTAAAGGTGTGCCCAGTCATTTTTCCCACATTAAAAAGTTTTAAAAATAAATAAATGGCAGTTTTGAAAAATAAAAATGTATTTTTTTATTTTTAAAATGTTAAACACATTAAAATGTAACATTTTATTGAAAGGAATTTATACCTTTATCCGGCAAGGATGCATTAAATTTATCAAAAGTGACAGTAAAGACCTGGATACTATAGCAAAAGATTCTACTTTAAATAAATACTGTTCTTTTGAACTTTTTATTCATAAGACAACTGCTTTTAACACTGATAATAAGAAATCACTAAATCAATATATTGGAATGATTTAAGATAATGTGACACTAAAGATTAATGGCTGCTGAAAATTCAGCTTTGCCATCACAGGAATAAATTAATTCTAATAATGTTTCACAATTTTACTGTTTTTTATTTTATTTTATAAATAAATGCAGCCTTGGTGAGCATAATAAACTTCTTTCAAAAACCTTACCGACCCCACATTGAATTTTAGCGTATGAGAGAAAGACTCGAGTTATTTCAGTAACATAATAGTTCTTTTCCCATGATGCCAATATAAATTAGCAATATAGTATTCAAAAGTAGTCTTCAACCGGTCATGTCGCACCCTTATTAGAGGATTCCCTTCATGTAAAACAAATCAGCTTTTAAAAGGCTACTGATATGTCTGCAGTCTTCTTCTCAAGTGAGTGACGAGTCCATCATTTTAAAGACATTTTTCAAAAGTACTAATCATTTCTTCAACTTTAAAACTTTTTAATGAGGACAAAAATGACCGAGCACACCTTTAAGTGCTCTGACCTTTCAAAATCCATAAAATATGAGTATTATATATCTCCCTCAATATTCGGCCTCTGTCAGGGACCTTGGTTGTTCGTAATTTGCAGTGGTTCTTTTTGGCTGCAAGTATTTATCAAAATTACATATAAGAGAAAACACCTTTTATACAACTGTTATTTTTCTACTATATCATCTTACTATGTTCTACTCCTCACCAAGAATCATCTGATTGTAATGACCGTTGTAAATACATTTGACATTTTTGTCAGGCAAAGGACAGCTGAGGATGAAGTGAGCGGCTGACATTTATGGTAATAAACAAGGTAGTGGACTGGTGCCATTGATCCCCATCTCTAGCTCCCCGCGTGTTGACTATGCAACGCTTTGAAGTGGGATGGTACATAAAAAAAGTCAAAGCTGAGTTAATAAGAGATACAGAAGAGACGGAGCCTGTCAGGACTGCTGTTCCACTTACAAGAAGAAAACAAAAGAACGCTATTTTCCCATCAAAAGATAAAGAAGAGGGGGAGGGGTGTTGTCTGCACATGGCACGAAGAACATAAAGGATGGTGTGATGCATTCCTGATCTGCATGCCTCAGCCTGCGACATTTTTTATACAGATATATTTGAAAGAAGACAGGAGAATCATTGCTCAATGACTATTTTGATATTTCACAACAAAGATTGTGTATTCTTTCATTACTGGAATGAAATGATTAGCATTGTTAGGGGGCGTTCACACAGAACGCATTTTTCGCGTCATCTATGTTAACGCACTGGGCGGACGTGTATAACCGCTGCACTCGCGTCTTTTCTCACCCTTCCACTGCCAGCATCTCGTGTTTTTCAAAGCAAAAACGCATTCTGTGTGAACAGACAACAACCATAATCATATTCCAATCAAACTATAGAGCTATGGTTTGGTTAGTTAGCATGGCACCATTAACTGCAGCTGGTTGATGCTGTAACTACACCATATAGACTAGACCAAAAAATCTACTGACAATGTATCACAGTTTCCACAAAAATATTAAACACCGGATATTAGAATGATTTCTTAAGGATCATGTGACACTGAAGTAATGGCTGCTGAAAATTCAGATCAATAAATTCAATTTTCAAATATATTAAAATATAAATGAATATATTTTATTACTTTTCACTGTATTATTATATATTTTTTAAATAGATGCAGCCTTTGTAAGCATAAGATACCCCTTTAAAAAAATTTTAAAAAAACACACATTTTTGAATGGTAGTGTGTGTGTGTGTGTGTGTTGAAAGCAGTCTCAGGTCAGCATCTCCTTTTCTGTGTTTAAATTTGATAATGAATACCACTTAACTTTAAGTATGTATTGCAAAAAAATATTTTTTTTAATTGAAAAGCAACTTCCAACTGCCTGCAGCTATGCTCACTGACACTCTCCATGATGAAACATTATAACTAGCTGACAGAATCAATTTAGCTCTATTTATTTAATCAGTAATACTGCTAAATTAGAGAGCGGCTGAGAGCAAGGCTGTTTGCAGAGAATTAAGTCATCTAATCTTACCAGAAAAATTTAAGGTTAGAGCTGGTACAATTTTTTTCTCCCATACCATACAAGAATTGACCGGAATGTGAATTAACACATTTATGAATGTTTTTTTATTAATATTTGATGCTTTCAGAAGTTAAGTGACCTTACAGCATTTTATAAAGAACTTTCAAGTTCAAACATAAGCAGCGCTTAGTTGTCGGCAGGGTTTTTCAAATATCTATATTTTCTCGTCCGTGTAGTGTTTTTCAGGGACAAACATTTTATACTTTCCAAAAGGAAACCGTCGATAAGGGTTAACCTCAGTTACTTTATTGCAAAGTGAATAGGTGAACTCGGCCAACTTCAAAAACAAACTTCAAACACTTAAAAGAGCCCCTTCATATCAAACAAGAACTGTCAGTCGAGAGCTTCCTCAGTAGCTCTAACAACACAAGCAGCCACCACCATCCTACCTGTCCTCCACCAGCACTCAAGGTCTTCCGAAGAGGGAAACTTCTTTAACTGATCACATGCTGGATACATCTCCAAACCGTCTGTTCTGCTTCATAAGCGATTCCTCGGCTTGTCCAGCCATCACTGTTATAATCAGAGGCTGCCAGGCTGCGAGCCGAGGAGCCTGATCTCTAAGAACATTCTGTGTTGAAGCATCATTAGCCTCTGCTCGACCTTCACCTTCCTCCTGAGCATGCTGAAAAAAAGAAACATGAAGAAAAGGGTTGAAGTAAGTACTGAACTGACAGGTCTAGGTGTCCAAGACTTTCTCCTCAGGCAAGAGAGGAACCACTTTGGTGGCCAACAGCACAGCACAGAGATTAAATTGGTTGCTGTACTTGTTGAATAGAGTGTGGCATTAGCTCATTCTATGAGCTCTGACTGGGCTGAATGGCCCATTCACTGTAAATGGAACCATTAATGGGTCTGTCAGGTAAAGGAGAGAGCTCTCAAACAATTATCTGCAAACACTTGAGAGCTAGGTGGTCCAGTGAAATGAGAACGCCTGCGAGGTCGATGGAACTACCAAGGTGGTTCCATGTGATACTAATGCTAATGTTGAAATATAATATGCCAGAATTGTCATGAGCCAGGAACACAAAACAGCAGCTCTTGCTTTTGCTTTATTGAATTTTTATGATTCACTCAAGCTGAAAAAGTCTAATGCAGTGTTTGTTTTTCAATCATTTTCATTACCTTCATCCAGTTGCAAATCACAAAGCATGGCATGGAAAATGAAATTATACCTCAAATGTGGGCTCGCCAGAGATGTAGATGGGCTTACTAGAGATTTATTGAAAAAGTTGTTTTGAGTATAATTTTCATAACCATATCTATCAGCTCTAAACAATAAGGATTTTTCCAGTAGTCACTGGCTCTACCACAAATAAAATATAATTTTTTATTCTGTACCATGAACTTTCATACTTGCCAGAATTATTTCTAATTTTTTTATCAAATGTTATTTTTTATTATATCTTTTTCAATTTCTTCATTAAAACAATATATTTTTATTTACAAAAAGAATACTCAATATAACAAGCTGGAAATATACAGCCATAATGTACATGATGCAAAACACTCCTAAACATAATCTTACAAAATGCCTTTAAGACATTTTAAAATTTAAGACTTTAAGAAAATTTGTCTAAATAGAGCTAGAAAACATTATCTTGGTGACATATCAGCTAAATTTGCAACATCAATGTATAATATACATACAGTACACGTATATGACAGAAAACCAAATAAACAGGTTTGCAGACATAAAAAATTTATGTGCAACATCAATAAATGCAAAGTTCATCCAAAGAACTTTTGTTTCATCACCTACCATTAAACTATGTTACACTGGTCCCAGTCTGGCAAGAATTACAGGAATCATTCACCCAAAAATTTAATTTGTGTCAATTTACTCACCCTCATGTTGTTCCAAACATGTATGGCTTTCCTTTTTCTGTGGAACACAAAAGACGACATTTTAAGAAATGTTTTTTTGTCCACACAAACGAATGGAAATCAAAAAATCTAACCAAAACAGAAACCAAAACTGTTCGGTTACCAAAATTATTCAAAATACAAGCAAACACAGGTTTGGAACAAGGTGAGTAAATGATTTTCATTTTTGGGTGAATTAACCCTTTTAAAACAGATTTGGTAAAAGACTAAAAAAGGTTGAGAACTCCTGTTTTACACGATTCCATTGACCACTGATCATGACTGAGAACAACTGGTCTTAAAGTCACCATGAAATCAAAACTGACAATTCTTAATTTTTATGGAATATTACAGTATTTATAATAACTGATTTATCTGTGCACATTATTCTATTTAATTTACAAAAAATTACTTCTCCTGCTTCTCTGCTTTACTGGTGTGAGGGCAGGACAACCTGTCACTCCTGTCATGGGATCACAGCAATAACAAACCATATATGATCCAATCAATTCCCAATTGACAAAATAGAAAGCCGTTACAAAACTACATGTGTTTCTTGTTTGAGAACCGTTTCACTCGGATATACGCACGATAGGGAAGAAAATACTAATCGCAACTTCCATTTCACGTCGACTTTAAGCTGTCTAATGCATGGGACAAGCCTGGACAGGCAGTAGTTTTCTCACTAACCATATTGCATAGACAGACATGAAAAAGCAGGTGTTACCAGGGATTCCTCTGAAAATAGTTTTATTTCATCTGTTCTTTAGATCCCTAACCTCTGAAGGACCTGTACCACATGCCTGCCACCAGCAGCAGAAGGAAAAAAATAAATAAATAAACAACAACCAGCTGGATGCCAGTTAGATCTGTTGTAACTTTTATAAAACCCTATAATTTATGAAGTACATGGGCAGGCATATTCAGAAATTCTGAAAAGGGTGACATTCAAATATTTGTCAGAGAGAGGTAAATTTTGGAATAGACTTTGTATGTGATCTTTTTGTCTGATGTAATATTGATGGAGTCAACTGTGCTTCAAATAATATCCCAGAGTAACGGGATCAAACCAGCATAGTGATAATATACATGAGACTCTTTGTGGAAAATTTCCTCAGGGGGCATCAGAGATAGAGATGAAGATATCAGGTTTGACATAATGAGCTCCTGTGAGATTTATATTTCTCTCTTTCTCTCTCTCTCTCTCTCAATAAAACTAAAGAACACCTCAGAGGACTCGTGGAATACAAATTCTCCTAAAGGATAAAGGGTTACATCACACAGTGGTAAGCATGTGACAGTGCAAGCACACAGCCTCTTGTAAACCTAATTGAAGTTTAGCTGGGATTCTCACTGCATAGTACCAACAGATGCTTAATGTTAGCAAGAAACGGAAGTTGCGATAGTCTTTTCTTACCTATTGAAACATATACCCACAGTAAACAGCTTTGCGCTTTGCTATTGCTGTGATCTCATGTGAGTGACACGTTGTCCCGCCCTCACGCCGATAAACACATCATCTGAGAAGAGAAGAGATGTCGCTGCGAGTGGAAGGGGAAGTTATTTTGACAAAAGATTACGATGCCACATGAAAAAAAAAAAAAAAAGGATGATGATATCATGCACTGAGAAATAATTAATAAATACTGCAACATTCTATAAAAAAAAGAATGGTAAATTTTCTGTTTCATGACAACCAAGGAAGTAGGCTAATTAAATTTTAAAGCGGGGTGGAATTCAATTCTAGCCTATATGTTATACTTTCATCAGAATTTTCAGGCAGAATTTATCATCATATAGGCTACAATGTTACAAATAATAAATTTGCCTCATTCTGACATCAGAATCCAGAAAATAAGTTGCTTTGTTGCTGTTGTTTTGAGATTAAGTCTTAATGTTATAAATTGTCATGTTGTTATTTCAGAACATTTTATTTTAAAGGGATAGTTCACACAAAAATGAAAACTCTTTCATTAATTACTCACCCTTGTGTCGTACCAACTCGTGAAACTTTGAAACTCGTGAAAATGAGAGCTTTCTGTCCCTCTGAGAGCTACGCAACTACCACTTTGACGCTTCAAAAAGTTAATTCTGAGGATGAATGAAAGTCCTACAGGTTTGGAAAGACAAGGGTGAGTAGCCTAATTAATGACGGAATTTTCATTTTTGGGTGAACCCTTTAAATTGCAAATGAAATTATCTTAGAGGTTTCATAAATTCAGTTTTCAGTTGTCCGAGGCTGTCTAATGTCTATGTGGCAATGACTATGGAGTTTCCAGTGCTATTAAATATCATTTTAATGTGTAACTTCAGCTCAGTTACAGTATATTATAAATTAATTGATGTCAGTATTTATTTTAATAAAACTGCCGACAGCATTATACTTTTAAATCAACATAAAACTGTTTACTTTAAGTTTAAGTATGAAAGATTTTTTGTCATCTCCCAGAAATGAGTTTTTGCAGGGTGGGATGTCTGCGTTATATGGGAAAAGACATTTTTAGCTTTGCCACATTTAGACTTTCAATGATTAAATGAACCCATCAAAAACAACTGGGCATTGCAATGCAATATGCTAAAACCATACAGCATTATCATGCACCCATTCAGAAAGACAAATGTACTAGTTTATAATGCTTACTTTGATGTGCCTTAAATAGTTGTGGTGCATCATGTCAAAAAATTTGCTTGGTGCAGATACGTTGTGCAGATCGCTTTACAGATTGTAACAGATTGAATTTAGGCCTTTATTAACATAAACATATTCATCATCAACACACACACACACACACACACACACACACATCAGTTGTGGTTTAACCAAAGAGTATAGAAGCACAAGAGGCGAAACTCTGATGCTTTTTTGGTAACAGCCACTAGGTGGCGCCTCGGTAGCGCGGCCGCCATTTTGGAGTGAAGATTCCAACTGAAGTTAATGGACAACAGCACAGATAACAGTTTTTTTAGGTAGTTTTTTCTTGCATTGAGTGTTTCCATTTTATGCAACTTTACACATTTACTACTATTATTAGTTACCAACTCCACTAGGCCTGAAATATATTTTGTACGTTTTAATCCCCTGGATCATGCTACAAACACGATGATCTTATAGAACATGATGCATTACATGTGTCCGTTTTCCGATAATTGCCACTTTTGTACAGTGTTTTTGTTTACATAGTCTTGCTTTAACGGTCATTAATATACGATATAAGAAGTTTACTGCAAAGCTATTCTATTGCTGTTATATATTTGTTGTCCAACATTTACATTTTAGTAGGCTACAGTTATATTTATTTGCTGAATTCATGTATTTCATTGATAACTTATTTTTGAACATATCTCGTTATTTCAACATATGCTGGGACATTCTAATCTGCATTAAGCCAAGTGTTCTTATAATGGTTTTCTATGGGAGGAAAATGCTTAATGTGTAAGCTAATTAAACACGTTGCGTTTATATTCTGCTCATCTGATTTTTTTAACCTACTTTATTTTGATTTTAGTATCATAATGATTAATAAATGCATGCACAATTATCCGTGAACTTTATAAATGTTGCAGATATGTTTTACTGTGCACAAAAAATGCCTTTCAACGTGCAAAATTCAGAATTAAATGAATGCGCAGCAATTTTGTACAAATAGAGAGTCTTTAGGCCTACTGTATACGTGTTGTAGCCATTAAATAAGCGCATTTAGTTTCATATTTGTTTTTTCCCCACGTTGATTATGAAAAGTGAACGGCACGCACGTAGTGGAGTAATAACTTCTTTTAATTAAACTGTTTAAGGTCGAAATAACGCTAGATTTTTAATATAAATTACAGACATGTCATCTGAGGACTATTTCTAATTTTTCTCAGTTATTTTGCTTTATTACCAGACTCAATATTTGGCTCGTTCTTACATAGTAGAGCATGTTCGCACATGCGCAGTCTTCAAACACGGTACTTTAAATCTTTTGACAAACTGGCCGTTTCTCAATATGCGTTCTTGTCTGTACTTGTGTTCTTGTGGACTTGTGAAACGTCATCAGTCGCTGCCCAAGTACTGTCCCAATTGAAAGTTCACATCTAGCCAAGTCCAGTTCAAATCCCCGGATGTGTTCTTGATCCGCCCCTTTTACCGAGGATGCATCGAGTGGTGACTTGTGCGGACTTGAGACAGCCATGTATCCCAGAATGCATCTCGCACCAACCAGCAAGCGTCAATACCAGAGGAGAAAACCGCGTAATATTAAAATACTACTGTTATTGTGTCATGAAATGTAATTTTAAGAGTGTTTCAGGCGAGAATGTAGTTGTTTAAAGCTCAAATCTGTGGTTTGTTTATAAAGATAGCGCCTATTTGAAAAATGTATCTGACGCTTTCGGAGCTGTAAGATCCAGGCGAGCACCGGGTGTTCAGCGCTCATTAACCCCGACTGGAACAGCTTTTCCTCGGCTAGTGCTTCTGGCGTGTGCCGCTGGTCTGGTGTCTCTAGTCTAGTGGATAAACATGACGTATATTCGTCTTGTGTCGATCTTTGGTCTCACTCGTTAATCTATCTTTGTTCCATGGCAAATCGTTTTTGCTGAGGGCAAAGTGAAGTTTCATAACTTTATATATTTAGGCTATTTAACTTTAACTTTGTAGCCTAATTGTTTGCTTAATTTCTCATTGTAAGTTAGCTTCTTATACATTTTACTTATACCTTTATACTGGATATTATTGATCAGTAAAAATGACATTTAACAAAAAGAGACAGGGTTGTGTAATTTTATTTTATATAGCCTACTAGATATATATTTTTATATTTATTAACATTCTCTTCACTATATGTAAAATAAAATGACACAACCCTGTCTCTCTTTGACAAATGTCAATAAAAATCAAGAATGTTTCATATTTTTTAAATGAAATAAAAAAGTTTGTGTTTTAATATTTCATGTTGTTATAGGCTAAATATGCAGGGAAGATAATTAATGTACACGTTGCCTGAACCACAATTGTGTGGCCATTTAGGCTAATATGTTTAAGATTTTTTATTTTATTTTTTTAATGAAAAGAGGCAGAGTGGTGTTTTATAAAATATTTCGTTTTACTGTTGACGAAAAGAGGCAGAGTTGAAGCATATTTCGTTTGATTGTTGCCTTAAATATACAATTTCGTATGCTATTTCATCACTAAATTCACTTCTGAGAACATTTTATGCGAGAAATCAACTGTAAAGATTTTAAATATTGGCATTTTTACGAAAATGTATGGCGAGTCGTAAATGTTTGGGTTCTGCAGACGGCATCTGTATGAGGGTATTGCGCAATACCCGCAAGAAAGAACACATCGTCTCAAACTGTCAGCAGCGCTCTGTGTGCTCGTCACCTTGTAAGTTCATTCTTCCAAGAACAACTAGCAAGAGCGTTCTCCCCAAGAACACAAGTCCTGTCTTTGCATTCTTGGTTTTGAGAAACACCCACTAAAATACGTAAATTACATTTGTATGTATTCTAAATAAAAGGCACAGGTTGTACTGAATGTCAGCTTGCTTAATTTGCTCAAGATAAGGATTTATTACGTCCAAATGTCATGCAATATAGAAACTATGCTTCTAACCACAGGTCGAGAGCTGTCGTTCAAACCACACAACTTTGCGATGCTGTTTGCGACTGTTCGTTGGAACGATGGTTTCGGGTAACACCGACTCGTTGAACTATGCAGATAACGACGGAACTTGCGACCATAGTTGGCTAACGATGCTTTCGGGAAACGCACCCCTGGTTAGCAACTTCTTTTTCTTTTTACCTAATTATTTCAACCTAAAAATGACCTCTGCACTGGACTAAATATATGTATAATATATGACTGCCGAGTCGCTTTCACCCCAAAATGGCGGAAGCACAGCGCTGCTGCTGGGCGCTGGTGTTGCAATGGAACGTTCTATTGGCTTTCACTTCTTGTAAATATACGTTCTTTGGTTTAACAGAAGCTCAAGCATGTTCCCTTGAAGAGCGAGTTATGCACCATGTTAGAGATTCCATGTTTGTCCTCGCACGTCAAGCAGGTTAAGTTGAGCTTCTGTTTATGTTCGCTGATCAATGTTAAGGCCTATTATATATGTGAATTAAAGCCTTAATTCATATGGATTAGTTTTACAATCTCTTTATGAACTTTTTTGAAGCGTCAGGGACAGAAGCTCTCAGATTTCTTCCAAAAAATCTTCATTTGTGTTCCGAAGATGAACGAAAGTCTTACCCGGTTTGCAACGACATGAGGGTGAGTAACAAATGTAACATTTTTGGGTGAACTATTCCTTTGACGACAAATGGCAATATTGTTGGAAAATTCTGATAATATGCAACAGGAACATAATGTAGAGAGAAATACGTCTCAGAAACTCACCGTGCTGTCCAGCGCAGTACTTCCCCCTTTCTTCTATGAAACACATAATGAGATTTTTAAATTTGTGTTGCGTAGGCTACTGTCGCGTTCAATAACAAAATGGCGCCATTTAACGCGATGCTGTTGGTTTGACGTGACGCTAACCACAATGTGACTTTCACAACGCGATGCGTTTAAAATCATTTAATTGTTTTTTATACTTCTTTCCTTTCAATGTCAAAATGCAAATTATTATGTTCAATGCGATGATGATCTAAGTTATCTAATGAATAATCAAAAGTTTATGTAGCAGACAACATTGTCAGTGAATATAAGCACAGATTTTTTTAACAGAACATTTTTATCCATCATTTTCCAGTGAAGCTGTAATTTTGTTAAAGTATGCAAAAATATTATTTCGTTGTGTATTTTTAAAAATGCTATCCATGCAATTACACAGCAAGACTAAAATACATTTAAAATGTATTTCCACCATCATTTAGTCCACAGAAGCCATTACATTTAAAATGGTAATGTTCATAACTTTCAGTAAAAAATCACCTAAAATTACAGAATTTGTATGTGATGCGTATGAGAGTATGAAAAGTAGGCTAGTTTAACCCTTTGATGCACAACATGGGTCTAAAGTGACCCGACTGAGTTTTAATTTTCTATATCTTTGCAAGAAATTAATTTCATCATTCAGTATTCCTAAATTAATTTGTTTTAGATCATTACAAATCCTTATTTAAATTTTTGTGACCAATGCACGACGGCTATTCATAAAGGAGCTGCATGGTCGAGGCGCTTGGAGGGGACCTCCAAAAAATCCCAGGATGTCGTTCGGAATAAAAGTAGGGGTTTAGCCCCGGCATCCTGGACAAATTTGCCCATTGCCCTTTGTCCATCATCATGGCCTCCTAATAATACCCATATATACTGATTGGCTTCAACACTGTCTTCTCTCCACCAATAATCCGGTGTGTGGTGGCGTTCTGGTGCACTATGGCTGCTGTTGCATCATCCAGGTGGATGCTGCACATTGGTGGTGGTTGAGGAGATTCCCCCTTCCATGTAAAGCACTTTGAGTTCAGACAAAAGCGCTATATGTAAAAAAAAAAAAAAAAGAAACGCAGCCACTACCCGGCCAAAGGAGGACATCAGCAGGAGGGCCATCGAAGAGTGCATCAGGCCCTTGTGCAAGGAGCACAAACGTGTAGTTTGTGAGACATTTGTTAGACATGTAAGCAATGAGATGGCCATTTATGATGGCGCTGTAGTTGAAAAAATAAACACCCATATTCATATTTACTGTAAATGTACTCCCAAAGGAAATGTCACCAACAATTCCATATTGGTCTTCATTCCCTGCAGCACAGTATATTCAATCTCTAAAAAAATAATTCTGCCATCAAAACCACCAGTAAGTTCTGTTGCCAGGGGTCATATCGATGTCATTTCCTTTGATGACGTAAATCCACCTTGCTGAACCTTTGTTAGCAAACAGCTGTGATCAAACACAATGTTAATCAAGTGCTGATGACAGACGTATTGTCAAGTGCATTGAGTAACGCAGCACACAGCACAGCTTTGTGTCGCAGTGACTTTTCCACCCGCTGCTCTGGTTCCCTGACTGAAGCGTCCTCTCCCGGAGGCCTGACGTGGCTTACATGTCCTCTCCGTTTCTTTTCTTTCTGCCTACCCTTGAGCCTGGGGAATGTAATTTTCATGCTCTGGCTGCTGTCTCAATCCAACCCTATTTCACTCTACAGTCACTGAGCAAGTAGAGCTCGCCCATCAGGGTCAGGGAGAGGAACATTGCAGTTGTTGCCATTTTCTATTGGGAATCTATAAAGATATGATAAAGAATAATGGAAAACCACAATAAAAACTAACCATCTGTAAAAAATTCTAGTTTAGAACACAAGTTATATGTGTGTAAGAGACTTATTTCACAAAATCCAAAAAAATAAAAAATAATGTGTCAATCAAAAGTTTGGAAATGTCATGCCCTTAGTATTTTTGAGGGGGCACCACCCGGGAGGCTGGACTGGTGACAGCAGAATGGTTTGCGGTTTGTTTAATGTGGATAATGTGTTTGTTTGGTTCCGGTTTCTGACCGACCCTGTCAATTTATGTGCGACCCAAATTTATTTTATGAGCTTGGGGAAGAAATAATACAAATTAAATAAATACACAAATAAAAAACTTTGAGGCGAACTATAATTTACGTTTTTGTACAGCACCGTATTTGTATTGCACTCTTGCGATGCAAGATGCCTGTTGTCCTCCAGCAATGCTAACAAACGAGGCAGCTACACGGTCGTTCATACATCATTGTCGTCTCTTACAAAGGCACTGGTAACTTTTGGTGTGTTCTGAATAGTTGCCAGTAGGTGGCGAGAACGAATATGCACAGTAAATAATGTGTAATGTGTAGGAGAGTAAGAGTTGGAATCACCCGTGTGAATTATACAGTAGCCTATAGCCCAGTCCTTAAAATAACAATATTATTCTTTCTTTTACAATGGACATGTCTAATGTGTCGATTATTTGCCCATGGAACACTAGCATGTCAACCTAAATTGTGAGATTGGTTTTAAAATCATTTGAAAACGTGCTTCAAGAAGTCATTCTTGTCGCTCTTGTACATTCGTATCAGCTGCCGGCAAAGTTGATAGAGCTGACAAATGGACAGACATAGTCAGCGATGTGGTGTCGACCCCCACTCACCAGCTTGGTTCGGTTGTCAGTGGTGTCATGTCTTTTTTTCACACATTTAAAATCAGCTTGTGTGTGTGTAACATGCTGGGACACACAAGGTGGTAGAGTACATGTAGTACAGGTAGGCTATGTTATGAAAAAATAGAGTATCCATCGCTACTGTAAAGGGAAATTTTAAGAAATAATAATAATTTCCTACCTATCCCTTGCTGCCACTGGAGAAAAAAAAAAGGAAAAAAAAATTCCCTACAGACTCATGACCTCAACGGACAACCAACCGGAACCAAACTTTTTTTTTTTTATGTCCCATATAAAAATAACTGTTATTTATAACAAAACTTTACTTTAGCTTTCACTGTAATAATTATTGCAATGTTAACATATCCGATTATACTTTTGTATTATCGAAACGAGAAATTAATGCATTTAATACCGCTAGTCCAGAATATTAAGAATATTAGGCCTATAAGTCCTGCAATATGTCTTCCACATATTTTGTAGCTTATAGAAACAAACTAATTACTAATTAATTTAATGCAAAGTAGTGACACTGCAAGGTGAACTTAAAGCCACACTATGCAGGATTTCTGTTTTTGTCAAACAGTGACCACTAGAGTCGCTGTGGAGTACTTGTACTGTCGTAAATAGCACTCACGCAGAGATGGCTCTGCACTCACGGCCTGATCCCCTCCCCCTGTATACTGGTGCCTGTTCAGTAGGATGGAAGCTGTAACGAGTGGAAATAAGGTGTGGCCCCTTTAAGAGCTGTGCGCTCCCTGTTGAACTGTCGGCAGTCTGTATTGTATGTGCGCCTCGAACACCACATGTATACGGCGCCGGGTTATTTCTGTTTGATGCTCATTTTAGCAGATTTTTCTTGTCGTAAAGCAATTCGTTACATCGCGAGACCTGATATCACGCGACACTTCCTGATGCTGCGGCCGGCGGCACGCCGGCTCAAAGTTGTCTGTTTTTTTTCGCTCACATGTGATAGGGGGGTGCGAAACGACCACCATTCAACCCGAAAAAAGTAATATAACCATTCCAATGACTCCGAAGCTGTTTGGTTAAGGTAAAAATCCTGCATAGTTCACCTTTAAGTGCATTTTGTTGCAAGTCCTGCAAACCTAACGTCCTCCATTACCTTTCGGTTGATCAGTAAAAATCTTTTTAGCAGAAGTGTAAGAATTTAATTTTTGTAAAACTTTGGATTTTTTTTTTTAGAGGATAGAGCAGGGATAGGCAACTTCGGTCCTGGAGGGCCACTGTCCTACAGAGTTTAGCTTCAGCCCTGATAAAAACTCCACGATCTATCTAGTAATCCTGAAAACATTGATTGCCTTGTTCAGGTGTGTTTAATTAGGGTTGGAGATAAACTCTGCAGGACAGTGGCCCTCCAGGACCGAAGTTGCCTTTCCCTGGTATAGAGGCTCACCAAGGCTGCATTTATTTGATCAAAAATACATCCGTTTCCCTTTTTATTTTTGAAGAAAAGAGCTGTGTTCAGATAAGCTCTGTGTACCTGAACTATGGTTCACTGGAGACTGTGATATGCTCTTGTTACCCATATCTCACCTCTTAATGTGCTGAGCTCAGTACTCAGAAACAGATGGGTAAAAGACTGCAACCTGTTCTCCCACTGCAGGGGAACCTTGACGATTTTATGACAACACTAAATGAGAAAAAAGGGCCTTGGACTCAATATAAACCCTCAGGTCAGGTTGGTGTTGAGCAACGGCAGTGGGCCATGAAAAATCAGATCTCTATTTTTCATGGTATGTGTATCAAGTTATTCAGATCATGAAATGTGTTTTACAGCTAGAAAACCCATTAAGGATTGATGCAGATGCCAATTTAGCTAAAGGCCGCTTGAAGAATCTAGCAACAGGACACTGACATTGCTGGTGCACTTTATTGAGTTTTAATGTCAAAGAGATTATTGAGATAATTACTAATCCTCAAGATCAGCCTATTTTTTGCATAAAAATCCATCCATCTTTCCCCCTCCATCTTTTCAATTTATTTATCCTGCAACCTACAGCATTTAACTGAGGCAGGCTTGTTTGGAGAATTAATGTCTGCTGGGAGAAATTATTCCCGCAATAACACAGCTAAATACTGTCACCACCCTGTGAGCCGTTCTTTCAGAATGCATCTGAGAAGCTTGATGTGTTTTCATCAGTAATGTTTTTTCATTTGCAAAATTTTAACAACCCAGTCATCATTCTGTCTGATGATGTAGCGAGCTTGATCCATCTTGACATGAGCAAGACGATAACTTGTCTTTGTTTTTCGAACTGCTGTTCTGTCCATTTCATCACAGGCCATTTCAACCTCTCAAGGAAAGCGAAATTGTGTTTTCCATTGTGCAAATCAAACGAATAAGCTCTTTCTCCCATATGCCAGTCGCAACATGGATTTGAGTGACAGAGATTGCAGAGGATAAGGTTTCAGACCACAAATTTTCGGGTAAAAACACTTTGAAAATCTGGCTTAGCATTGAAGCATAAAGAACTGGCTTTGGAGATGAATTTACTTTCATGGAAAGTTTGAGTCTTGCAAAGGACTAAGGACAAAGGTCTTCGGCCTCGCAAGAACTAAACTTTCAGTTAAATGAGTAGTAAAACATTATAGCAAAGTGATGTTCAGGTAAAATACTTTTTTTATAAATGAATTTTTTTAAAGTTCTATTTACCATTTGATTTCTCCTCATGATAATAGTGCAATGTTAATTGCACCATACAGGTTAACTTTTGTGAACAAGTTCAATGGATGAGCGTAATTTACTTAGAAAGAAGGCATATTTGGACTGAAAACTCCATGCAAAACTGTTTAGTGAATTCATCCCTGTTTGTTTTGCATAAGATGACAGATGATAGCTCCTGGTAACAGTGTTAGCGATCTGAGACAGATGTTAGCGCTTTCTCAATCACCAGTGCTCTGCAGGAAGAGCATGTGCCTGTCTGCTTTTCTTGAGCTAGAGAAGAAGCAATCAATATGTTCCCTCAATAGCTTTCTTTCTTTTATACAGTTACAATCAAGGCAACCCCTTCTTATTGCAGTTTTTTTTTTTTTTTTTTTGTTTAATATAATGGCCTGTCAGTAATCCAGAACAAACTGATTGAAATAAATCCCATATTTATATTTCCAAGCATGCATTTAATTTTTTACTTTGAGTGGCATTGGCATTTTGGTGTAACCAATACAAGATTGGGTATGAGTGAGTGAGTGCGTGAGTGAGTGAGCAAGCGAGCGAGCGGTAGGTTACACTTTATTTCAATGGTCCACTTTAGACATTCTACTAAATATAAGTAACTTTGCAACTACAATTGTCAAATAACTCTTGTTAATATTAGTTGACTGTAGTAGACTGTTAGATTAGAGTTAAAGTTAGTAGAGTAAGTTGACATGTACTTGTAATTTATAATCAGCAGAAAGTATTTTGGGGAGCACCAAAATAAAGTGTTAGCTGCAGATATTAAATACTTGGTACTTAGATACTAGTAGAATGTATAAAGTGGACCATCTAAATAAAGTGTTACCATAAATAAATAAAGTATTTCATACAATGAATTAATTAAGGAGGTTTGTTGTGGAGATATTGATCCTTAAAATAAATTAATCAAATTAAGAAATAGCATATGTATTTTTCTCCTTAAATTCTTGATAAAATAGCAAAAAGCTGGAGTAGCTGCTGAAAATGTACCTTTGCCAACACGGAAACAAATTACATTTTAAAATTTAAATTGAAAACTGCTACACTCCCTCACTCATACTCTGGAGACATTCCCTATTCCCTAATACATTCCCAGCATCCCTCCTGGTTCTCACACTCATTCAGCCATCCGCACCTGCTACTGATCATCACCTCATCAAGACACATATACTCTCACACCTCGCTTACCCTCATTGTCTGGTCTCGGTTAGAGAAAAGATTTACCTGCTTTCCTGCGCCAGCGATTCTCCTGTCTGTGTCTGTGTGTGTCCCTCATGTCTTGAGTCATTACTTGTGTGAGTGCAAGATTACCTGTTAACTTACCACGTCCCTGCCTCAACAAAATCCTCATCCACGATCTCCACCGTCACCTGCGAAACAGTAAATCCAGTGACCATCCATTTATTACCACGAACTGCAATAACTGTTTTGCCACTTTGCTCACTCGCTGTAATAAAGTTCCACCGTTTCTCCATTAACCATCTGTCTGGGTCTGATGTTCCATAACAATAATATTACTAATTGACAGTTTTATTCAAATTGTGAGCATAAGAGACTTATTTAAAAACATTAAAACATATTACTGACACTAAACTGTAGAATGGTTAGCCTGGCTAACGCCAGACCCAATTCTCGTTGAGACTTGGGTCTGGGAACCACATGTACATTTTCTCGTATTTGAGGCGTGGTTTACGAATGCCCGGCGCCGTTTATTGGGTGCCAAGAATGTCTATCAAATGCGCCTGCCAACATATGTCGTCATCGTCTTGCTGCTCCCTCCCCGTTCTGTGATCCCGTTCTGTGATTGGTTCCCTAAATGAGGCGAAAATCTGGGCCATGGTATCCATACTGCCTTTCAGCGTGAATAAAATCGCGCTGCGGGAAGGCAGCATGGGGAAACCCAGACTATAGAATGGTAGTAATCCACAACAAACCTCCTTACTGCTTGTTAAATTGAATCAAATTACGTGTAAACGCAGAAATGGCATTTTGCACCCAAAAAAAACTGCCTGTGAATTTTTTTTTATTGTGCCTCCATTGTTTCTTGATACAAATGTTTTTTTTCCAAGTTCGTATTACTCATATGTCCTTTATGACCCCAGTCAAGAAACCGCTTCAAAAACAACAAAATGCATCGAGCGGTTGTTTGTATTTGTGTATACATAGACAGATCATTCAATTTTTAACTGTCAGTTCTGCATTTCACCAAACTGGCTGTGCAAAACACAGTTAGTCTAAAAAGGCCCAGTCACCACTCTTAATCTGCAGATTTATATATTTGGCACAAGTTTCATTTGCAAACCCTTCAATGGTCTCTCCGTTGACCTTTGCATGGCAGACACCATCATTAGTGGCAGACCTGTTCCTGTCCTCACCCAGACGCCGCTCGGCCACACGGAGAGCTTGCCTCACTGCCCTCAGGTGCTAATGACATCACGGATCTGCTGTCCAGTGAAAGGTCACAGATGATATGCATTTCACTGCAGCCCTTTCAGAGAATCCCTGGCCAAACACATTCTCACACCATACTTCCAATTTTATTGCACACAGCACTAAAAGCCCCTAGACAGACACTCAATAATAAAAAACTGACAAGATTGTTCAGTATTTGTCATGTGCTTGTTTGATTTAAATTATGATGGGCTTAAGGAAGGCTGTATGGCTTTGTCATTTAAGTAAAATCAAGTAAATATATGGTACCTAATATAATTAGATACACATGGGTAATCCTGAGTGCATGACTGAGAGTCTGACCCAGTTCTTAGAGAGCATGATCCACACAGTGTGCCACCAGATGATCATGACTCCTTGGAGAAAGGATGAAAGAGAAAGTGACTGTTTACAAATCAGGCCAATCTTCAAGGATGATAAGTTAGGTAAAGTTGGTCAGGTGGATATGAAATAAATCAGGACAGATTTTGCTTTGCTTGATATGTATATTTTTCCAATCACCAACTTTCATACTCTTTCATCTCTGAAAGTGTTGAAATTAATATTTGAATAGTCAAAAGGCTTTGTCGTTTTGAGATTTTAGTACTGAATGAAAAGTTTTTTTAACAATTTAAGATCAAACATTTAAACCATTTCGGCATTAAAAACACAGTACAGCAAAATAAATAAATGGACATACAGTCTAACATGACCACACAAAGCCTGCCTATTTGCCTGACAATTTCCTGAATACAAAGGTGGCAATTTGTCTGTCTGTGCTATTTTTGAAAACCGTTACAAGAACGTTCCCACACCTTAAAAGTTGCCACGGCACCAGCCTCCACATTGTGAGTTGCTTGACAAGGTAATCAGTAGCCGGCTCAGCTGCAAATAAGCCTGACCGCACTCTGTTAATGCTGCCAGAGACATGTTCAAGGTTATTACTGCTGATGCAGACTGCTCTTTCTGCTTTATTCTGCTCTGAGAGGTAAAGAAGGTACATGAGAGTGAGTGAGTGAGAGATAGAAAGACTTTCATAGTTTCATTCCCCTCCCCTCAGTTCTTCAGAGTAATCCATTGTCATCAAATAATAAAACAGGCAGGGACATTGGAATCAAACCTATTCTGTGGGATTTTCTGTTCTATCCTTTCTCTGGGTTCACTGTAAAACTTGGAAATGTCAGCAGCACTTTTCTGAAATGCATGTCATATAGGCAACATTTCAGCCTCAAAATATTGATCCTCTTTATGTCGGTCAATCCATGTGCGACTTCACTAAATCTAAAGTTACTAGGGTCATTGCATGAAATAGGAGCTTTTTTCCTGTTTGATAAGAAGAACTTTAAAGCAATTTTTTTTAAAGAAGTCTGTTTTTGCTCACCAAAGCTGCATTTATTTGATCAAAAATGCATTATAAACAGCAATACTGTATATATTATAATTCATTAAGAGTTACTTTTTGAACAGTAGTGTATATCCTCATTAGACCTCATCAGACAACATTAGAACACTGCAATGCTCTATGGCTGTAGCTAGGGTGATTGGGTGGTTGCTATGTAGTTGCTAGGCAGTTACTAGGGTGCTCTAGTTAAATGCTCAGATGTCACTAGTTGGTCGTTAGGGCGTTTTGGGTGTTTCCCAGGCAGTTGGTAGGTGGCTTCCAATGGATGCTGTTTTCTTCTGAAGAATTTTAATGCCAACAGCAAAATATGTAATAATGTACATTTTAAAGCTTCATGTATCATAAATGATGAGAACAAATATGTGAACTTAATCTCACTAATTACACATGTCTGTGGTTTCTCCTGGCCAGCAGGCACAATTGGCCAGTATGGCCTTTGAAAAAAAGTTAAAATGGACCAATTAGCTATAAGCTAATTGCTCTATTTATATTAATGAACCAATGCCTATCCTATTTTGAATATGCCCTGAGCCATTAAATACAAGTGTAATTTATAATTTTCTCCATTATGTTTTAAATAAGACTTTGAACTGGGCTTGTGAAGATCTTTCTTGTAAAGATCCACCTAAAACGACATCTGCTTTAAGACTAAGTAGAAGCTTTTGCTAACCAAACAGAGGCAAGTATTATGACATATTTTAAAAACCCTTAACCCTTTACTTTACAAAAAAATGGTGGAACAGTGTTTTCTCTAAAGAATATAATAGCCCTAAATGTTTAAAACAATTCAAACACAATGTCCAAACAGCCTGTGACCAGCTGCTTTCCACTAATCAGCCCTCACCAAGAGGCCTCGAGAAGGCTCGCTCATAAAATTACAATGAGTCAATGAGCCACAAGCAGAAATTTGTTCTTTAATTGAGATGGTTAAATAAGTATTATATCACAGTTGGTGAGGCTCACTTGAGAAACATACATTTCTCAGGAAATCATTATTTAACAATCGGTTAGCATTTATTTATGTGAATTTAAGTCGTCATGAAATACATTTTCTAAATGCAGGATTTTCATTTTGTGAACAATTCATCCTCAATGCATGCATGCATGCAATGCAGGCTTTATTCATTTTTATTTTATTTGTTTTTTCAAATGTCTGTTTTGCCCAGAATTTAGGCAAATATGGTGTTCATCTTTTTTATGATTTGTGCATTGATTAAAAACAATCTGTGGCAGGCTGTGTGTTGAGAAGTTTGATGAAGGGCTATAAACTGCTCCAACCAATCAAAAAAATAACACCAGAAAATTGCAGTATTTTTCTTTTATTAGCTGAAAGTAATGGCGCATTATACACACCCGAGATGGCTTCAGTCTGTAGCGGAAGAGACTGAGGCTGACAATCACACAAGCAATAATGGGCAGTATTTTGTATGTTATCAGGGTGCGAATTACGGCGAGTTTAATGGAACTTCATATTTACTTGAATTACTTATTGCATGGACGGAGCAAGAAAATAATAGGCCTAAGTGTTTAAAATGCATATGCATAGTTCAGTTTAAAGCTTGCCCTCTTTGGCTTGCTGTTAAACTGAATGTACGAAGTAAACTGTCTGCTTAAATAACCACAGTGTTAACAACAACACTGAAATAAGAATTTGCTGTTTATCTTTCATCAGACATGCTTAAAAGTTGCACTCATTTCTATAGCAACAGAAGGCTCCTCATGTCTATCCTATCTATCTATCTATCTATCTATCTATCTATCTATCTATCTATCTATCTATCTATCTTTCTATCTATCTATCATTGTATTTCAGATTTCTCCAGCCATTTACACGACACCGTTGACAGCACTTTGAGGTCATTGAATTGATGTAAAGTGCGTTATAAATAAAATGTATTATTATTATTATTAAATATCTGAGAGGTGACTGAAGGGTCTGGCCTATGCCAGGAATACAGTTACAGTGCTTGCTCATTTAGCCCGGCTTTCAGGAATGAAATTTGGACTCTTTTTGTTTAAGAAAGGTCTTCAACATGTTATTAGTTTGCGTGACCATTTCTTAGCTAAAGTGTCCTCTCCTTGAAAACTGTGTTAGATTAAAGTGTCCTCTCCTTGAGAGAAAGAACATATTATCTTGATGTTGAGAGAAGACTCTCATGTTTATTGTTAGAGCCTGGCCAAATCCAAGCTGTGTGTCTGTATGTGTGGTAGTCTTCTTGGTTACAGGTTAAGGAACACCTGGCATTATTGGAGATTGACTGACTTGTTGTTCAGGACAGGCTGGCACCCAGCAACCCAAATCTGCGACCCGGAAGGTCATAACGTGCCTAACTTCAGGGTCCGAGTGTCAGCTGCATAATCGATGGAGATATGCTTCAGTCTATCAGTCCATGTGGAAATTTACTGTTTATCTATTTCTTAGGCAATCAGAATCCTTCAACCTGAAGCAAGGATGTAGTTTAGACCTTGGTGTAGGGTATAATTGCTGTGATTTTTGTAATTGTAAACAAAGCGGCCTACAAACTCCTTGTGAGTCTTGAAGCTTACTTCTGCCTGATGAAACTGCAAACTATCTTCAGTAAAACAGTTCTTTACATTTATTTATAATTCTGACTCTTGTCTTTCTTAAGTTGACTGCACTTCTGTCTCTGTGTCTTAAATAATCATATCTGGTCCTTGGGTCTTTAACTGTAAATCCCCTAACCGTGTGAACGGGGATAGTTTTGACAATGTTGTCGTCTGTATGCAAAAAACGCAAAAGAAAAACTTTTCAGTTTTTAGTACACATCGTTGTTGTGTAAATGTACCCTTAGTCCGCTTAATAAGCCCCACCTCTTTCTTAAAATTGACCACTAATTCCATCCAATAAATAACTCATAGCTAGTGCGAAGTCTCTCCAGTACTCTTTTTTTTTTTTTTTTTTTTTGATAATCCGTTTCACTCTGATGCATGATGCGGAACAAAAGATCTGTCACTTCTTACGTTACATCGAGTCTTCAAGGTTTTCCGGGGTACGTGCAGCAGTTTCTTGAAGAGACTGACAATGCAGATCGACATCTTCACATTAAAAGATAAAACTTCAAAAATGTATTTCATTTATTATTGTTAGTCACACTTGAGGTACTATAGTTAGTTTCAGTATAGAGCCTGAACTCCCCATTTTGAAGACCACTAAAATATACAGCGAGATATTTGAAGATAAAACTCTCACATCAGTTGCACCGATAATTGCAAAAACGACCCCCTGCTGGAATCCCTTTCTTCAGGTAATACATTTAGTTAATTTTCACTGGAATGGGAGAGCTGAAATTGAGTGTCTTTCAGACCCCCCTGACTCACCACTGAATTTGTGGTGAAATGTCCAAATTAAACTTCAATGACCTTTATGGAACATGAAATACCATGGGTCTCATTATCGCCCAACATGACGAAAGAGACAGAGGGACTATCCACCAGAGGTCTCACCTCCCACTCTGTGCCAGCTCTATATCTAATTAAACATAATTCCTTTTACTCACAGCCCTGCTGGAATTACGCATTTGACACATTCTAACAGCACTCTGCATAAACTACATGTACCGATGTATGTGTTGATTACCTGTTAAAGAATTCAGTGTAATTTAAAACCGTCTCTCCAGGGAGGATGTGCATCAAGTCTCTTGCGATAAAAACACAGAAGACCGAAATCAATCAACCTTGTGAGACGGCAAACAAAAGCAATCCACTTTGATTACGAACACATTTACAGTTGAACCCAATGTCAGATTCAAGTGACTTTCACATGACACAGCGAGGAGACGGAATAGTTGGCACTCGCGCGCACAGCAGGTGCAAGACAAAAGGTATGAAAATGATGGCTTGTGGGCTACGTGATCAACCAAGCTTAGCGGTGGCAGAGCCCACAGCAATTCTCACGATGTGATTGTACCCAGGCATAAATATTCATTAAACACACATACAGGAGCGAACCGTCTTGATGAGGTCACGGTATTGCACCAAAAAGTGGAGAGTATCACTGCTTTTAACAGCAGGTGGTCGAAGATTCTCCACAGTGTTAGAGTTCCTTCCATCTTTGATAGTATATGAGGATGGATAGGATTTTCCTGGGCCACTGGCCAGCAACGAGGCCCACTGGAACCCAAAGCTCTCTAGACAAGACAAATGCAGTTGGATGAAGCATGACTTCTGGACTAATCATTATTAGTTAGGTTTGAAGAGAACAAATTTCATGGCGAAATCACAAGAGAAGAGTCAGGATGAGAAACGCCAAGAGGTCAGGTTGGAATTCTGCCAGGAGGACAAATCGTTACTCGCTCGGGTCCATGGGACTTTGAATTCGAATGGCATTATTGTTACGTTATGGGCGTGAGATTAGTGGGCTTCGATATTATGTATTCCTGAGACTGATTACTTTTCCATGTTCCCTCCATAATATAGACTATGAGGAAAGGAGTTTTAAATTAGTCGACATTGAGCTCATAATCATGATATGAATAAAACATAACTGTCACAATATGTAAAGTAAAGGAAATGAAAAATTCATGCATTTTAAGGACCTTCAAGAAACAAAGCACATCTTCGGAAAAATTAAAGGTCCTTGTCGTTCTTCTCTGTGACAGCATAACTGTTAAATTTCCATGTCCACTGAAGCTAGTAAATACCTTAACAGAGCACCACCGCTCATTGTTACGGCTGCTAATTGCACAGTGACTTTTACATGACTTCCCACAAATGAGGATGAGACAGAGAGGCTGGGCTGTATGCAGAAAGATGCATTGTCTTCCCTTAAATGCCCCATTAGTCCCAAGCCAAAGGATTATGAGAAGGCTCATTAGCTGGCCTATTCCTCACGGTGACAAACTATCTCTTATGGGCATCTCTTGCCCTAACTCCAGGGAACTTTCTGTGGTCAACAAGGATTTCTGCCGAAAGAGAAAACATGAGGTATTAATGCTTATTGCACCATATTTCATCACTGGTTCAGCTGTGGAAAATAGCTTATTTTGACAAAATAGCTAGTTAATTTTGTGCATAAAATGAATATTAGCTTCAGTGTAAAGGCTAATTATTCATTCAAGTAAAGTCAAAACTCTGATCATAGCTGGGTCAACGATAAAAAAAAATGTGTGCAGAAAATTGTTTTAAAAAAATGTCTCGGTTACGTATGTAACCCTTGGTCCCTGAAGGAGGGAACGGAGATGTAGTCGGATGTATCGTACTGAAAGGGAGCATGTAATTTACTTCTACACTGAACATTAATTTTGGTGATCAGGGTGACACAACTGCCTTAATATCATATTGAAGAAAACTTCATTAAAGAATGAAATTATTGGGAAGAAAACATTAATACATTGTATTATTATTTCTAGGAAAAATAAGCAACACAACATTTTATAAATATATATTTAAAAACTTTTTTTCCACCAAGAGTCATGTGGTGCAACCAACATGCTGAACATCGTAGAATAATACCAATTGTGTCTACGATCACCTTGGCTCACAATGCTTTTGAGAAACACAGCCCAGGTCAATAAGTCTCTTAAAGGGAACATTGTTTGTGTAACATTAGCAACACATTATTAACTGTTTGATAACATGACTATGACTATTAGCAAAAGGCATATTAACTGTCGTTATGTGTCAGACGTAGAGAGCGATACATAAAATGTATTGCCATTCTTATACATCGACTTGTATAAGAGCCATATTCACTAACATATATGGCTGAATTAAACTAGTATTTCCACTTGCCATTGTGCAGCGTTTACTAGTTAAGTTGACCGAGTGGATCAGGTATTCTGAGATGTGAGTGGAGGCAGGGCTCAGTTGCATATTCATGGATCTGCGTACTAAATGAAGCAAGGCTGTAGAGTTACATTCAAGCTATTTTAAGGCATGAATACATTTTTTCACAGGAAAAAAAAACATTTAAATTATTGAATACGGGGGACTTTAAAAATATTGTATTATTCTAATTTTGTCACTGACCCTGCTATATGTTTGCTTTGTCTCAATTGTTTGTAACAATCTCTGATTTGATAAAGAACACTGAGGTAATCGTGTAATAGAGTAATTGAAAAATGTGCTGTGCTGACTTTTTCATTTTCCCCTGATGAAAAAAAGTCCTTTCATGGGACACAGGGATATAACAGTAGTAGGCATTCAGAGCAGGATTAACTCTCAAATAGCACAGAGTTTCAACGTCACGCTAGCTTAAGAGCTTTTACAGGACATACGCAACAGTGATATGTGCTCTATTTCTGCGTGCTTCTCAGCTTGACACTATAAACGGTCAAAGGTTGAATGACAAACAGAACAGGAAGAAGATGGAAAACTTATTTCCTTTGGCATTGAAGATGAAAACAGCTTATTGTTTATTAGACCACTTCCAAGGTCATATTTATAATTCAGAGAGTCTGTGTTTTACATTGGCATTTATGAAGTGAAAAATGGCATGTATAGGCAGACCATAAATATAAATTTGTGTCACCTATTTTCAAACCTTTTATGATTCTCTGGGCTCGTTTCACATATTGTATTGTGGCTAGACACAATGTAGTCTTTCAAGCTGTCGTCCAGCTGCAATGACAGATTCACTTCTCTTGAGAGACTTGTCCTCCCATTTGACATTGCACTTTGTCAATTCAAAGGAAGACAATAAGCAATCTCTGCAAAGTAATTTTCTCCTTCAGCAACACTTCATTTTTTCCTACGAGGTCTAGGGTGTCACATGCAGCAAAAGAAAAGTGGACAAAATGCACAAAAATGAGTAAGAGGGTCAAAAATGAAAGCGAGGATGTGCAGCTTTTCTAGGGCAGTCCTGTAATCCCAGCCTCATCAGCTGTGAGCATTGATCGCTGCCTATGAGAGAATACAGGTAAAATCAATCATAGCGCTCAGGGTAAAAGAGTATAGATGCACCAGATCATCCACTCATCAATAAAGAAACTCTCAGATCAATGGTCTGGCCCAAATCCTTAGCGGAGTTCACAGCTAAAGTTGGTCCAGTCCCTCTTTGACCTTGGATGTTATCAAATGTCAAATGAGCCATAAAGTGCATGGCTTCTTTAATTGTAGTTGTTTTGAGTTTTCATTTTAAATCTTAATTTCATTAGGTTATAGCACAACAGACACCTCTCTTTTTTTTCGTGGCTTTGACAAAAAAGATATCACATAAATTGTCTATACAAGAAATATAAACATTTTTAGAGTACTTTAAAACTTTTCTTACTAAAACTTACTAAAAGAAGTAAATCCCAATAAAATCAACCATGTACAACTAACTAGAATCTGTGGTGTACGTTTAACTTAAACTAATGGTTTTAGTTTTACTTAAATAAATGTTTTCGTTCAAATTGAATTATTCAAATAATCCAGTTAATGCTTCTTGTTAGTCATGTATGTAAAAACAAAAAAACTAAATATAACTTTTCTTTACACGTGATGTTTGGTGTTGGCAGAAGTGATACTGGTTTCTTTATTAAAGGAATTAGAATTCTTGTTAGCAGGTCGTCAACCCAAGCACAAGCTCAACACTTCACCACAATGTTTACCCCCAAAACCACTAACATAACAGAAACTTTTAAATACTAGCATATTAAAATATTAAATATTAACAAGTCTCTCCATTTTCTCATCTTGCTAAAAAGGCATAAAATAACACTTTATTTCAACATTTACTCTCCCAATTTATCCCCGTTGCAAAGCATGATTTGAAGTAAAATTCCTGTTTGATTGGGATTAAATTTTTTCAATAACATGAAGTTTATTGCTTAATCATTTTAAAGGTTTCCTCACTTTTTTTCCTCACAAAGTTGTCAGAAGTTGCAATCAGGTTTTTTTGTTGTTGTTGTTGTTGTTCTTTTCAGTTCTGTGACGTATTTCCAAGTGAAACTTGTAATGAAAAAAAAAGAAATGTAGGGCAGGATTTTACTTTGTCCTTCCAGAATTGATTGGGCCATATTGGGCACTGCTATCTAAATGGAGGCAGATCTGAATTTGCAGTTAGCTGTGGGTGATATTTAGTCCCACCCTCTGTGAGATTCACGAGTTCACACTTACGAATGATCAGAGAGTAAACGGTTATGCGTATTTGGCGTGCTGTCCGGGGGGAGGGCTCCGGGCTCGGTAATTGGGACCGAACCCAGAGTAGGGCCTACTCCCCCCGTATCTCTGGTTAGGAGGATAACCAGCAAGTGTGAGGAGATGGGGTGGTGGATTGATGCTGAAAACTGTAAAGGAATATGGGTGAGTCGACTGCGTATATTCATAGGCTTTACTCAAGCTGATTGAGTGGACCTGTTGATTACTGATTGCTGACAGCTGGTTGGAATGACTTAAGCTTGTTTTCATATGACGTCACGTCACTGCGTTGCCATGGCGCGAAATGCAGATGGAGGGCAGGAAGTGATTTGCTACATTTAGAAAGCACTATAACAAACTCAAAATGCCTATGTTTTGCGTCGTTTATGGTTGCTCAAACCGAGAAACATGAGAAGTTTTTATCGTGTACCAAAAGTTGTTGTTCATTAGGGGGAAAAATACAAGAAATTGACTGAAAAACGCAGAAAAAAAAGGCTTGCAAACCTACGTCTGCGGTCGGAAGGAGCCGAATCGGAAAATGCCTGTGATGTGCAGTGATCACTTCGTCAAAGGTGAGTTAATACACCTTATGTGGCTGTGTTTGTGTAACGTACCAGTTTCCGAACTTTGTAAAGTCAAAGTAATTGTTGCTTCTTTTCTTTGAGTTTGTAAGTTACCCCTGTAACTAAAGACAAACATGGCAAATCTTTCAATTCAGTTGAAAAATCACTCCTCTTTATAACGTAAGGATCACATCCAACATATGTTTAGATTTTTTTTTATATATATTTCTCTTGTAATGTCAGTACGGACTTCCCTCCATCTCGTCCATTGCGCTCTTCACTTCCTGCCCGCCATCTGAATTCCGCGCGTCATCACAATCACGTGACTGAAAACCACCAATTGTTTGATAATTAGAACGTGTTCCTCCCGAACCTTGTTAATAAAACATCATGACATACGTCAGGAAAACAGATGTTGTTTCCAGGAAGTAAAAGTATTTATGAGGGCATATGAGTAAAAAAAATTTTTTTTTAATTGCGACTGCTTTCAAATTAAAAATATTCAAACAAATATGAAAATATTAATTAAAACATTTATATTATAATACGATCAACATCTTAAACAACTCAAAAGTTTGGGGCTGTATGATTACAAATGTGAATGTTTACACAGAGAGTTTTTAATAAAGAAATGAAAATATCATTGTTAACAGCTATTTGTTTTAGCAGACTGTATGACATATTTCTGATTTCACCCTTTTAACTACCGTACTTGTTCAGGTAAATATGTTGATAAGATTTCATTTCATTTTAGGAAAGCGTTTTTTAAATGAATGCTTTAAACGTCTCATTTTAGCAGTATCCATAACCGGTTTAAGAAAAGGACAGAAAATGGTGGCCACCACCGCCAGGGTCACTCACTCATTCCTCCATAATCACAAAGGGTTACGCTTGTATTATCTGCTAGTATTAGTACTCCTGTGAAGCTTTCACAGCCTTGCTCGGTCTCACTAACATAAGAGATATAGGCCTACTGCTTAAAGGAGCTGACTGCCTAAAAAAAATATGAGCATTATCCTTGCTATGAATAAACCAGGCAGCCAATTAATTACTGTGATTAAAGCACTGACTAACTAGATTGAAGTTAAGAAGATTGAGGTCAAACAGTGTTAATTTATTTTTGCGAATTCTCATTTCTGACTTTTCATACACAAATTATCAAAGGTTTCCCGCTGTGCGCAAAGTGATTAATTCCACGACATAATTGTTATGCGCCTGTTTAGGAGAAGATGGACAATGAATTATTCGTTTCTCCTTTTTCACCTCCGTTCACACACACACACCCCTTTTCATACCGATTTCTAATTCATCTGTGCCAAATTAACGACTGAAATATAATGCCCTAAAGGTCTTTTGAGCCAAAGATATGAGAAATAAAAAATTGAAAAGAGGAGAAAAAAAGTGACAATCCCTAAATGCTTCAATGGATGACAAGCCAACCCACAAGTGAGAAGATAAACAGCTTGTGATGTTCTTAATTGTGGAATATCATACTCGTTTAGCCAGTGCCACATCACAGAGAGATGAACGGGACAAACCCACAAGGCCAATTATAAAATGGCATGCTGGTTCATCCCTTTTTTTTTTTTTGTCTTCTTTTTTTTTTTTTTTGAAGTTCATTCCATAAGCTTCATTATCACAATGCTGTTGTTACAGAGAGTTTGGGAGTGTGAAAATCCTCCGTACTTAGCCAGCACTGATACTCTGGGTGAACTCGACCGCATTAATACAGGATTACCGCAGAGAGGCCGTGTTCGCTAGATGGGGGAATGAGAGAGAATTCCTGAGGAGTGATGATATCGTCAGCGCCCACTTTTTTGTAATTGCAGCTATATTTCTTATGCTCTTTCAGTGCGGTGCCAAGCGGACTCGGCCCCGACACCCTGGGAGCCATCGGGAGAGGCTCGATGCAAATAGATGGTACCACATGCGACCGCTGCATTAAACTTTAAACATCTCGACAAAACTTTTTTGTCTTCCAGCTAACGTCTGTTTTAGAGTTTTGAGAGGACTGAAAGTTGAGGAGCCGAACATTACTTTCACTTTTCACGACTTCCCCCAATCTGCTCCTGTGTGAAAATCAAACCTGTGCTGTTAATCTCCTCTCAGACTCGCCCTCTTGCATTCTGATATTCCCTCACCGTTAATTGGCAGAAAATAAGCAGCACAGACTGTGAATTGTAAATCATTTCCTGATGTAATCACGCTATCAGTAAGATGAATCTCAGACTTTAGAGACCGCACAGCTGAGGTAGTCCATGCGTCTCGTAATGTTCTGCCAATAATGACTATGGTACAGGAGGAACTAATTATATTACACATTACTCAATGGCCGGGATAAATATGAGCCAAATAAATGGATCTATAGCACAATTTTCCACTGTCATAAAGATACTTTGCGATTCAAATGAATAGCTTTGCTCATCCTAAATGTCTTTCTGAAGCAATAATGAGGACTGACTACTAATTCTTTATTTTTTCCCCAACTGAATTTATGAGGGATTATGCATGGGAGCCATAGACATTCTTCATTCTGTTTGGTTTGTAATTATCCTAATTTTGTTTGCTGGGTCACATTCTCTTCATCCTCATTCAGTTGCATTATTGCTTTTATAAACAAGTCATGATGAGGTCTGTTGTTTTCCCCAGCAAACAATCAACAGAACAAATGTCCTCAGATTATCTAGTCACTTCATTTGCATTTAATGGCCCTTCAGTTAACTAGCTTCAATAAGAATGTGTACTGTATGCCAATCAATTTTTTTGACAGGTACAAAGGTCTATTGTACATTGATAGTCCGATGTGTTACTTGAAACAACACAAATTAAAACACTTGACCTGGAGATGTTTATGAGCTTATTAAAGGAGCAGTACACCAAAATGTGCATCTTCCCACTGTTTTTTCCCCATGCAATGACAGTTCATAGTGATCATTGCTGTTAAGGGTCTTTTTCACCAACTGTATTCACTAACAGCAGAAGTCAAAATTAATCAATGAGTTTGCATTTAAAATTATTCTAAATTGTTCATCTGAAACCTCAAATTTGCAAAAACACATATTACCAGTTTCCTTAGAAACAAGTGATTTAAGCCATTGTTATGTTTATTTTTAGAATTAGAATAACTAACTGACTCAACAGAAGTATTTGGCACGTGTATGTTCATGTTTTGACTTAGTTCTAGTTCCTGTACCTGTTTTCTTTTGCTCTCATTTTCCTAACCAAGTTAGTTTCCTTGGTTACTAGTTATTTCCTGGAATATCTGAAGCGTGTTCCTTTTTGGATTTTGTTCATTAAAGACTTCTTAGTCGTGCAATTCACTACAGGCACAGTGCTGAACACTGAGCCTAAAATTTAAATGGACTTACCAGTTGTCCGCCTGCTCTGCTTGGAGCAGGAGCATCGTACCCTTGAGGATGCCTTACCACCTTCCCAGACTGCTCCCTGTGTGTGTCTTACCACCTTCCCAGACTTCTCCCTGTGTGTGTTCCTAGAACTAACGTCGTTCCCAGTTCCTGCGATGTGAAAACAACAAAAAAGTGGGTATAGGGGAGAGCGGGCCACAACGCTTTTTGACTTTATCAGTTTGTGTAAATCTACTTGGGGTTCAGAGAATTATTTTTTTCCCACATTAATCTCACACATGTCTAGTACAATTATGTGGTTTTGTTTCATTAATACAGTGTATACTTTTTTCTTTAAATACCCCGAAAGAATGGAAATGAAATGTGACCACATGCCCCATAGGTAGGTAAACCCTAGTGTCTTCTGCTAGTTAACGGAGCATTAAAGAACCACATCAACTGTTAAATAACATATTGGAGATTAAAATAATATCAGATTTTTCTCATTAAAAATAAACACCAAAAATAGAGATGAAAAATTAACATAAGTAAGAAATACTTTTGCTATGGTTAAATAAATGTTAAGTGATATCTGCCAAAGATTTCTGAATTTTGGCGCAATTTTTTCTCTATATAGTGTTGATGGCAACTAGTAAATACACTGTTTCGTCAAGCTAGCATGTGTGGAAATATTTAAAAGGGTGTTACAATGAACCTAACGAGCGTTAGGTTGTGCCCCGCTCTCCCCTACTTCTGTTATTAATTTGAGGAACTATGAAAAGGTTCCTCTGGTGAGAAAGCCCCTAGATCTTAGTCAGGGTAGCGCCACATTTAATTTTTGTCAGGAATGAAAACTGTGAAGGCTGTGAGGGATAGAATTACAGTGTGTTCAATGGCTTGTACTGTCGTTTAACAAGTCAAGTCGTCTTTATTAATATTGCACTTTTTACAATACAGATTATTTCAAAGCAGCTTTACAGTGATAACAGGAAAATAATGCAACAAAGTTTGTTTCCACTGTAAAGCAGATCTACAAGAAAATAGTGTCATAGTCCAGCTTAAGTAAGTTCAGTGATGGTTCACTGGTTCACATAACAATTGTTCAGCTGACAAAACATCTTTTTGAAAAAGTGGGGGGGTTGGGGGGCAGGACATGAAGGGGAGTAAATAATGACATAATCTCGCCTGTTACTTAAAGGCACATAAGAACTGTAGTAGACAACTCAGAAGGTTGGCAGTGGTGACATATTCTGCCTCTACATGAAAAACCCATATTCTGTACCACTTTAATTTGAAACAATGTCCCAGAGAGCTAAAACCAGAGAGCAATCACACTGAGTCCCTCTCCCCTGAGGAAAGGAGGCGCAGAGAAGGCCAGCGATTTGTCATTCAGCACCAGATATAGTGCAACCTTGGCAAAGTGCAGCAAGGGAGTAACACACCGAATCATCAGGAACTAAAGTTTAGGTGACTTCAATGACACTAGGGACATGTCTTTCACTGGGTGGGGCTCATTATTGCAGAAGGACAAGAGGACATAAGCAGAAAGCTGATGTGGTTCCTCTAAGTTCATCATGCAATTCTAAAAAAATTATGAAAAGGTGCAATTACATGTGTTGTGAGAAGGTGAAAAGCTCTGGCTGCAAAAGCTTCAGGAGACGGGAGGTTCATGGTCTGAAAATGCAGTGCCTCTGACTAATCCCCAGTTTAGATTAATTAAGAGAATTGATGGGCTCATTGTTCCTGAGTTTCACTCTCCCATGACAAGACCATGCATAGTCCGCTCTGATGTGAATTTGATAACATCTTCTTCTTTTTTTTTTTTTTTTTTTTTTAAAGACAAATCAGATGTAGATTGCCAGAACAAGCTTTTCCAGATGAGTTGGGGCTTATTGCTGACATCTTTCTGGAGAATGAACGCTTTTTGTTCTCAGGTGCTTTCTACTGTACCAATTCATCATGAAATATAAATCAAATGTGAGATTAAAAGCGGAACCTGGGATCCCATCCAGAAATGCACTGGGATTTATGTCCCGCCACATTTGGAATTTCCATGCATGTTTTTTTTTTGTGTGTGTGTGATTTTACTGCAAGATATCATCTTATCTCTTGAAAGTTTGTCATCATGTGATATTGTTTTCCCTCAGTATGAATCACACTGACAAACAGTCTATCAAATCTTACATTACTTTCCCAAAGAATAGAGGTGACCGAGGACCGAGAACACTTTTTTTTTTTTTTGCAAAATATCTCAGTTTAATTTATTTAACCAACATTTATTTGCTACAAATTTAAGCTGTTTTGAAATCTGCAACTAAACTGTTCCTTAAATTAAACAAAGTGCAGGTTGTTACAATCTACCACACTAACTGATTGAAACGTCTCGGTTACTATGTAACCCTCGTTCCCTGAAGGAGAGAACGGGAGACGTTACGGTGCCAATGCTGAGGCCCCCTCCACAGACCTGAAGCTGCATGCCCGTTGTACGTGGCCCCCCAGCCGGTAGCAGAGGCATCCGTGGTGACCACAGAATGCCTGGACAATTATTCTAGGGGAACACCTGCCCACAAAAACAAAGGGTCCGACCACAAGCTGAGAGTTTGGCGACAGTGCGGGGGAACTTGGACCCGGCACGAGCCGCTCTCCCACACCCATCTCGGGACTCAATCGTGGAGCCAGTTTTGGACTGGCTGTGTTCCAACTGCATTTTAGTTGCCGTCTGCTTTGAGAAATGGAAATGCAATTCTCAGCAATTACTTAAATGAAATATATACTTCATTAGTTACTTATAAAGGGTTATATATGCTAACCTGTCACAGTCTTTATAGGCTGACAACGCTGCTTACAGCGCAGGCATTCCGTCGCATTTACTAACTTGTTCCCATTACACTTTTGACTCCCGCAGACATTAAATAATTGCTTTCATCTTCTACAAACCATAATCCGCTCACCAGTGACAATTTCCATAGCCAGAGGAGTCTAAAGGAAGATGGTCTGCCATCTTACATTTCTTTAAGCTCTAATCCGATTACAATGCTTGGTTAATGGAAGAAGCTGCTGCCTTTTTCCTCACCAGACCAACCAGACATGCAGGGAGAGCAAATATGAACACCATGGTTACCCTTTGTTAATAAACACATTTGGGTGAATTGTGCGATTGAGAGTCTATGGGGTTGACAGGGTTCCCTCAGCGTGTTCACTCTCGTCTTTTGTTCACCACCTTTTGAAGACCTAAACCTGGTCTCTAGAGTTTCAGCGTTTGTTAATCATGATAGAAAAAAATCCATAAATTATCTTTGCACCACAAAAGCAGCTAAACGGAGCTAAAATGCTATTGAAGATTAGCGTTTTTCACTCATAAATGTGGCAGGTGAATGCAGGCTTACAAATACAGTAGGAGTAAAGCCTGTTCCATGCTCTGGATGCTGGTTGTTTACTTTATGATTATAAATTTCAGACAGTCACAAGTTCAGCCTTTGTCATTAGAGGCAGCATAACTGAAGGGGATAAAAGGGATGTTTACATGTTCAGGAGGATTTGTGCCTCCTCTTTTTCACTCACAACCAGCGAGTCACAGATTAAGCCACTGACTCAATGTTGCTGTACAGAATTGAATACTAGAACACTGCTTACTGTTGATTTATTTATTAAAAATATCAGACAGTACATATTATGCAATGAGAAACATTGCATTGTCATATGACCCCATTATGCTGCATGTCTAATAGAGCTGTTCAGTCATGATGTCAATTTGTAGGCTAACCCGAAATGCTAATTCACCATGGACTCCCTCAGGAGAAGCTAATGGGTTTCAGAATTTATAATGAGTGATTTATGCACAAAATGTGTTTCTGGTTCATATTACTTCAAGAGAATTTCGTGTTTAGTTCTACAACTTAAATCTCACAGTCATGCCTCAAATATGAGCTTTGAAACCACTGAGTGCTTTGAAAACACAGGTTGCTAACAAAGTTGCTACAAGAACAACTGTTGTCTGATTTGTCAAGCACAACTTACTGTACATCCTTGTGGTAGTTGTAGTCCTTAAATAGCTACTTTTAGCAACTTTCACATTACAGGTTTTAGGACTAAAAACTAAAAGGCTCTATTCTGAAAAGCTCATCCATCTTGAAAATAAAAACAAATCCAATTTTGAATAAAAATGTCTTACCTTTTGGCAGTCCAATCAAATAATGAATCAAGCAGGAAATGGAAGGTCAAATCAAATTGCATAATGGGACATATATCACCCAGTGTGCACTGCTGTATACTGCAGAGAAATGAGAGTGAAATGATGATAGAAAATTTCTTACAAAGTAGTTGGTGTGTGTCATATTAGTGTGTTTGTGACCTTGCGTCCATTTATATGACTGATTGAAAATTGTTGTGCACTTCGCATTCTGATTGCGTAAACACTGCCAGCATCTTAAAGAAAACATAACAGTTTGTATCTGAAATGCAGTCTTACATGTTTTACTTTAATGCTTAAAGTGAATCTTAGAAGAGTAATTCAGAATCAAAATAATACAAATCAGTCTGATAAGTTCACCTTTTAAGCTATACAAAAGTTTTAGGGAATTGCACTGCTTCCAGGATGTGTGATTTTCACAACCCAGGTTCATTAGGAAAAATGTGTCTGCTGCAGCAATTATTCTAAATTATATCATGTTGCTTCTTGAACGTTTTGTGACTCCTTCAAAGTGAAATGTCCAGTGAGTGGCACTAAAAGTGTATTCAGTGTATGCAACATTTTATGTTGGTTGTTGAACATATCACAGCATTTTGGATATATAAATGTGCAATGAGTGGTGCTGAAAGGATAAAACACATTTGAAAATAATGTAGGCCTACCACCTACACTAAACCCTAACTGATAGTGTTAACAAAAGCAAATGCGAGATAAAAAATGCTTTTGCTGAAGAAGCACTGCCATTTTAGCTGCTTCTAAGTATTTGAGGTTTTTTATTGTTACTGGTGCTTGAACGCTCTGCATTATAAGTGCAATGCTGTACCGGATGAGCCACAGAGCAAGTTTACAATGGCAGAAAAAGCCAAACATATGGAGCTGGTTATGTACAGTCATCACTAGGATCTGTCATTCAGAAACATGGTTTTTCCTATCACTGCTATACTGACGACACACAACTCTACCTCTCAGTCCAACCAGAGGATCCGACGGTAGCTGTTCACATCTCAGCCTGCCTGACAGACATTTCTTGCTGGATGAAGGACCAGCACCTTCAACTAAACGTTGCGAAGACAGAGCTGCTTTTGGTCCCGGCCAACCGAACACTACACCGCAACTTCTCCATTCAGCTAGGTTCATCATCCAAAACTCCATCAAGGTCAGCCAGGAACCACGGAGTTGTGATTGATGATCAATTGAACTTCACAGACCACATTGCTAGAACTGCCCGGTCCTGCAGATTTGCTTTACAACCTTGTGGGGATCAGGCCCTTCCTATCAGAGCATACACAACTCCTTGTCCAAGCGCTTGTTCTATCCAGACTGGACTATTGTAATGCTCTCTTGGCAGGTCTTCCAGCTTGTACTGTCAAACCTCTGCAACTGCTGCAGCTAGAGTGATCTTTAACAAGCCGAAGAGAGCTCACGTCACACCTCTCCTCACAAAATTGCACTGGTTGCCAATTGCCGATCAAATTCAAGGGACTGATGCTTGCCTACAAAATAACCACTGGCTCTGCTCCCTTTTACCTAAACTCATTAGTCCAGACTTATGTGCCATCCAAAAGCTTGCGTTCTGCAAGTGAACGTCGCCTCGTGGTGCCATCTCAAAGAGGCACAAAATCACTTTCACATACCTTCACCTTGACTGTTCCTTGCTGGTGGAATGACCTGCCAAACTCAACCCGAGCCGCTGAGTCTGAATAGTCAATTTCAAGAAATGTCTGAAGACACATCATTTTCGGCAACACTTCATCCCTTAATACTTACACCTTCTTTTCTTTTCTCTTCTATTCTATATCTATTTAAATAAATAAAAATTATAAAATAAAAGGTAGGCCTACGTATACTGCATTAGACTAAACTGGGAAGGGTCACAGCACATTGTTGTTCTATTATTAGTTTAATAGGTGGTTTTCAGTCACGTGATTATGTGATGATGCGTGAAATTCAGATGGAGGGCAGGAAGTGAAGAGCGCAATGGACGAGATGAGGAAAGTCCGTACTGTACTACTTTAGATGCTATTACAAGAGAAATATGTATATAAAAAATCTAAACATATGTTGGACGTGATCCTTATGTTATAAAGAGGAGCGATTTTTCAACTGAATTGAAAGATTTCCCATGATTGTCTTCAGTTACAGGGGTAACTTACAAACTCAAAGAAGAAACAATTACTTTGACTTTACAAAGTTCAGAAACTGGTACGTTACACAAACATAGCCACATAAGGTGTATTAACTCACCTTTGACGAAGTGATCACTGCACATCACGGGCATTTTCCGATTCGGCTCCTCCCGACCGCAGACGTAGGTTTGCAAGCCATTTTTTCCTGCGTTTTTCAGTCAATTTCTTGTATTTTTCCCCCTAATGAACAACAACTTTTGGTACACGATAAAAACTCCTCGTGTTTCTCGTTTTGATCGATTTGAGCAACCATAAACGACGCAAAACATAGGCATTTTGAGTTTGTTATAGTGCTTCCTAAATGTAGCAAATCACTTCTTGCCCTCCATCTGCATTTCGCACCATGGCAACGCAGTGACGTGACGTCATATGAAAACAAGCTATTGCTTCTATTGCTCTCCTCATTTGTAAGTCGCTTTGGATAAAAGTGTCTGCTAATTGATTATATGTAAATGTAATACAAACAGATACATAGTATTGTGCAAAGAACCACATTATTAATCAATATTTTGCCTCTGTAATCATAATCTGTGTGCTAAATAATAATTTGTTACATTTATACAATGCTTTTCTCTGCACTCAAAGCGCTTAACATAGGGGAGAATCTCCTCAACCACCCCCTTGTGTGAAGCATCCACATGGAAGATGCGACGGCAGTCATAGTGCGCCAGAACGCCCACCACCAGCTTATTAATAGAGAGGAGACAGAATCATGAAGCTAACCAGTAGCCTATATATGGGGATGATTAGGAGGCCATGATGGACCATGGCCAATGGGAAAATGTGGATGATACCGGGGTTACACCCCTACTCTTTTTCGAAGGACATCCAGGGTTTTTTATGACCACAAAGAGTCAGGACCTCGGTTTAATATCTCATCTGAAGGACGGTGTTTTTCCCGATATACTGTTAGTTATAGTTGTTACTGTTTTACTGCCACTAGTGCACATTTCGGCTGGTAACAGCAGTGAATTGTAGGTATAGGTACCTATTTTTGTGAGTTTTGCCAAAAAATGTTCAGTAGTTCACCATTTCAAATGTGACCACAGGCACCCTTTTTCAAAGACGAGACGTAGGGCTGGTTTCACCTCTGTTTCAGTGGTGGACCTGTGACAGATTGGACCTTGCACCTTTATATGCCACATGTGGAATCATGATGGGTTTCACTCATCAAATTGCTCATTAGACGGTAGAAAGACATCAAGCATGTCGGCAGCACAGGTGTAGCGGCCCACCTAGTGACCCAGACAGCCTGAAGTGCTCAGTTAGCTGATTAATTACGCTCATTGTTCTTCACTTGCCTTAAAGCTGTTTGCCATAGATGATTTTACAGCTATGCAGGTGTTGTATGATAAATGCTACTTCAGTGGAGAAAAGAGGGACTACAGAACAATTTCAAATCACTTCACGATTATCACTCATTTAGTTAGAATTGCTATTCGGTTTGTTATGTTTGGTTGCGTTTAATGTTGTCTGGTTATGAGAGTATAATTAAATTCAAGTAAATTCAAGCTACATTTTCTTTCTTTTTTTCTCCACAGTGTTTTATAGGAGTGTTTTTGAAGCAGCCTCTCCATTGACTCATTTTTACACTTTTCTGTCCTGGAGAAAGATGTAGACTTTAGATAACTGACAGAGCATTTAATAGATTGAGTCAATAAAGAACTGGGCAGACATCATTCTGCCTTTCTATCAAAGAACGAGTATATTCACCCACTTTCGCGCTCACAAACAGACATGTACGTGCACGCTCGAGCGCAAACTCGCACTTTGACTTCTCAAGGACAAAAGAGCTGTAGATCACAAGCTCCGATTCATAAACTCTGCCCAACTCCTGTATGTGTCTGCCAACTTCCATCTCCCTGACACCTACAATAACATCAGCTACTCTAACAACACGTCATACGTTCCTACACACTTCATGCTCCAGGAAACCCAATCACACGAGACAAAGACACAGTACAACTCTCCAATTTTCTTTCACTCAGAGAGGTGAGATAAATCACATTCTTCTGGCTTCGGTCCTGCTTCAATGTGATTGCAATATGTTCGCAAGTTATATTTTATCTAAGATTTATAAAATGTAATTCCTCTTTAGAAAAATGGTATAGGCAATGACTATAAAAAAATGTTTTGGTCCAGATCAATTAATATGTTCAAAAATATATTACATCATTTAATTAAATAAAGATACACTACATACATTTTACAGTTTTAACAAGTACAAAAAATATTCCATTCATGCACATCCAATTCATGCATAATGACTTGAAAACACATTTTCTATTATAAACATACGTTTAATTTTGAAATTCAAAATTCACTTTGAGTGCATAAAGTAAAAACTGTCAGTGTCTTGATAACAAAATGAAGGGAAAATATTACATATTAAATAAAAACATATTACATAGTTTAGCATAATCTTGCATTACTTTTTACTTACTTCTTAATATATGAAAGAAACTTTTGTCTGCAAATAAAATTAGTCATGTGGTGTGACTAACATAAAAAAAACATAAACAGGAAATTATGTTATAGATCCACCGCAGACATAAACATTAATCATTTGAATTCATTTGACTTTTACGATAGGGCCAAAATCATATAAATATGATTTTATAATTTCAAATCATATTTCATAATAACAATAATAATACTTATTATATTTGTAATAAATAAAAGAATAAAGTGAAAATATGTTTGAACACTTCAAATAAAAAAAAAAGTAAAATTTGTAATCAGTTTTTTCTTGAATGTTACAACATTGCATTCTCATTTTTTAAGTATAAAAGGTTTTCAAAACCATATGAAATCATTATTAATACAAAGAGTATAATTCTAAGAAGTTGTAGCATGTTTTAAACAAAACAAAAGATTTTTACTTATCTTTACTGTGGATTATCTTTGATCAGCTTTGATTAGTGATACAACTAAAATGTTCAGTAAATGCTCAAGACAATGTCCATCTGTTTTGTAAACAGATTGAGATTGCACCCGTACCAGTCCAGATACCAACTTATTGCCTTTGCTGAGAAAACAAATAGTGCTGAGGGACACACAGGAACATCAATTTCCCATCAGCCCCACTGTCCAGCGTTTAATTTGCTCGGTGGCACTGAACTCACACTAAAGGGCAGGGGCCAGGTCTCCCTCATTTACCAGCCAGTGAAATGTCAATATATACTCAAAACAATGGTATTCTGCAGCACGACCAGGCCTGGGTGCTCTCCCATCCAGTGTAGAAACTATGGTGTTAAAAAAAGAGAAGCTAAAATCCCATTACGTTTGTTGTTTTGGGCATGCACCTGTTTTCTCTTTGAGAGATATAAGCCCTAAAGGAAGACCTAAGTGGCCATATTGGCTCACAATGAGGTGAGTTTCTGTCAGTGCAGTCCCAGATGAACAGGTTCTGGGTGATGCTTGAGCCGGCTGATGAAAGCGCTAACAGTCCTGTTTATTAAAGGCAGAGATGCAGAAGGGCAGTATGGCAGAGGGGAGACCTTAAGGTCTGCAGGAACGTATGCGTGATCAGTTTTGGACATTTATTTTGGACATAACACCTACAGTGACCTTGCATTAACTTTTTCACCTATCATTAACATAATGTCTGCTTTACATCCTCATTAGATTTGCTTGGTTTATAGAAACGAGTCAACTTCTGTGTGTTATACATGTGGGTGGTCATTTTTGCATGTGAGAATGATGCTCCACACACTTCCACTGAGTGACAATGAGCTTTTTAAAATAACCCCATATTTTTACCTGAAATATCTTTTCGAATTTTGTTACTACTAAATGTGAAAACCAAAATGGCTATTTTAACAAATTCAACTGAAAACCTAATGACTACAATGTTTGTTCTCACCATAAAACAAGAAACCGATGTCCTGTGTCTACTGCAACTGCAAATTTGACCTACCAGGTGTATAGGATAATTTTATAATAATAATTTCAAGTCACTTTTTATATTGTATGGATGGGTGTAAAAATTAATACTCATTGGGTACGTCCAGTTAACTACACTGTAAAAAAATGCTGGGTTGTTTTAACCCATGTTTGGGTCAAAAATGGACAAACCTAACCGTTGGGTTTAAAAATTTAATTACATTGTCCATATTTGACCCAAACATGGGTTGAAACATCCCAGCATTTGATCCCAGTGTAGATCAAAATAACATTCAATGTGCAAGTCCAAATTGCCAGTATATAGACATATTATTTTGTACCCATTTTAAATAGCAAAGTACATCAAATCCAACCAATATGACACTGTCATATTAAATATGCAGAAAGAAACATATTTAATATTAAAATATGGCCTGAGGAGGTTACTCTCAGCACATATCAGTATGAAATGCTTGATCATATTATTGTTATGATTTTGCACCCCTATCTCCAAAAATTGCCCATAAACACTGTCAACGTGACCATGAGACAAAATGTCTCACTGTTCATAATGTACTTTTAAAACAGTGTCCTTTAGCACTGAGGTCTGCTCAAGGTGTTCTGAGGAATTTGAAAGGGATTTTCATCAAGTGCTGTTCCTCAAGTCTCTGCCTATATGCAAAGAATGCCTCCCTTTTTAGTTATTCAGATGGTGTGAAGTGAATTCCTCACTTGTCTTTGATGTTACAGGGATTGGCAAGAGTCTATACCCCTTTATGATCACTGTGGGCCGCATGATTCAGCCCCATCTCCTCAGGGATTCTCCTTCACTCTATGCAAGCTAATATGTTTGCCATGTTTAATGATGCAAAAAATGTTCCAGAGTAGCAGTTATTTATCTTTATCACGCTTCTCTTCTAGAGCACTGTCACTTATGCAGCCTATACCAGAACCCGCTAAACAAAACTGGCACTGCACATAGTCCAAGCCTGGCCAAAGCTGGTAAAGTTAACCACATTGTATTTTAAATAATTATATATATGTAAATATGTGTGTGTGCATTTGGCAGACGCTTTTATCCAAAGCAACTTACATTGCATTTCAAGGTACACATACACATTCGTATAAGTTCTTGCTTTCCCTGGGAATCAAACCCATGACTTTGGCATTGCAAACACCAACGCTCTACTGTTTGACCTACAGGACAGCTATGTAATAAATATATTGATGGATGGATTGAATAATGCACCACATTGATGCATTAACGAACACTTACATTAGAGATAATCATAATACTGAATGCTCTGGAGAGTTTTAAAGAACCTTGATAGGTGTGATCACGTTTGGTTCATGTCTGTGAAATGCTGCTCTTGGTTTTACAGCTCATAATGATCCCGTGTCGCCTCATTTTCATATTCTATGACACCGCTTCCTTCCCTTATCCTCTCATTTCTGCAGTCAAGTGTGACAGAGATGACTGATTATCTAATCACCAATGGGTAAGAATCAGCTCTGGATAAGGCCATTAATCATGCTATAGCCTGCCCTTTCAGCCAAATCAGTTCCTGATTCACAAATCCCTTAAATTTAATCAGCCTCAGGCTAATGCACAATTACCACCACCACCTCTAAAATGGACCTCTTGCTGATCCTTAGGTGGTTTCTGATGGTGTTTAGAGGTAAATACAGTAGTAATCCACTGATCCAACAATGGTACATTAGCTCTTTTGGATCTCATTTGTCGTAAACATTCGTTCTTCCCACTAGTCAAAACAGCTGTGTTAGAGCTTCTATCTACCATACCATATTTTCCTATAATTGCATCTTGTAGCATGGTAAAGTGCAAAATTGTGAACATTTTTACAGATGACAGCAGAAGAGAGTATGTGTATCTAGTCAATTGCTCTCAGGGGAGTAAACTTTGGCTTAGCGTGATGGTGTACTGTTCCTTTTAGAGAGAGAGCCGCTCTTGGTGTGCCTGTGGCTGTGTTGGATCCTCATCAGAGAAAAGCTGATCTTAAAAACACGATGGGGGATCGCAGAGTGCATCCGCTCTACATCTTTCGGATTCAAAACAATCGATACGCATCTCATCTTCATACCACAACACTACCGCACACAAAGAAACTCACAAAACCTCCAGTTAGTGAACTCAATACATGTTCTAAGCTACAAACAGAATTATTTACAGCAATCAAGGTGGTTTTAGAAGGTAAACAATATAATTTTCTTCTTTACTGCTTAGTATAGTGGGGTGACTTGCCTGTATTTGTTTTGGTTTGGTTTTGCAGCTTTTTATGGGATACTAAGCATATAACAAGCATTCTGGATGAATGGTGACAGTACTTCTTAGAAGTACAGAACATATATTTTGATTATAATGACCCTGGGTGGCATAAAATCAAAGCATAGGACGATTAGCAATGGAGACATTATGCTTATGACCAAATCCAAAGCATAATAAAGCATATGTATGTGCATCTCTGACAACCAAGGCCAATTCCACTCAGGTGAAGAATATGGTTTTCAGTTTTGTGTTAGGGACCGCTGCATTTCTTCGTAAAACTTGCTTCCCAAATTTTTAAGCGCAAACATATGATTGTGCAAACAGCACATTATTAGCTACTTAATATTGACTACTACATTTATATCAGTAATATTAACTAACAACATACTACGGTAGGATTAGTATTTGCATTATAAATCATTTATTGTTATTACTATGGTAAGTACATGTAACAAATGTTACCTTTTTTTCTTATAAACATATTCTGTGTTTTCAGCCCAGGCTCATTAGAAAAACACTCCTGTGGCAAAATTTTTGCAAAACGCAAAATACGTTGCGTCGTGCACGTTTAGCAACTGTTTCAAAGTGATTTGTGGAGTGAGTGGTGCTAAAAGAATGTTTAGTTTTGAATGGATGAATGTGAATATGGAAATGTTTTATTACGTTGGTGTTTGTAGGTTTCATCGCAGTTCTGAAATGAAACTGTCTGGTCAGTGGTGCTAAATGCTTAATGCTCCATTTTAAAATAACTTAGGCCTACACCTACACTAAACCCTAAACCTACCCGATACCAGTGGCGGATCTACGGGGTGCCAAAGGGTGGTAGCTGCCACCCCTGGGATCAGTCTTGCCACCCCTGTTGCCACCCCATTTATAAATCAGATAATATTTTTTAAGTGTATTTTATGTTCACAGCCTACACGGTGAAGGCCAGGGAGACCCGCACCAAACTCCTCTAAAACAGATATCGCCGATTTAGAATCCCCTCCTACTCACAATGGTTTCACCCATCACCAGCACGGCAGCGACCCCCGCGAAATTTCACCAGTCACGCCGCCAGCAGGGCAGCCTGCACAGTGCATCTGTCTGCAGTACGCAGTGTCTTGGAGAAGAGAGGCTGATAAGCAGTTAGCAGTGAGTTTAGAGGTAATTAGTTTGAAAAAGTCCTTAGCAGACAGTTAACCCTGCAACAACCACATTGTTACGTTATTTACATCCGCAATACTTTGTTGTCTCATTGAATTTTTCTATGATCGTCAGTCAGATAAGGGTCTAACGTTAGTCTAGCTCTTTGTGTGTGTTTAAACTACTGCTGGCCTGTCGCGATAGTCAATCAAATTAATCGCACTATAAAAAAAATTAGCTCGACCATTTTTCCAGCCGCGATAATTTCCATTTGCATGCTTGTTTGTTTTCCTTGTCTCTCTCTCTACCAAAAAGACTGGATGACCACTCTCGGTTCCAATCCACGTTGTAACATCATAACAATACTGTCAAAAATGGTAAATGTTTAACGACGTAAAAAGCGCCCGTGAAGCGAAAAAAACGCAACAAAAAAAAAACTCAACGGTTTCGGCGAGCTCGTTGGAATCGTATAGTCGAACTGAAAAGAACGATATAAGTTTCAGAATTTTTGGTGGTGTTTTCGTGGAGATATTAGCTGAAAATCATCGAAAGCGCTTCAACCATATTTAGCACGAATAACATGTTTATCAGATGTCCCTCTAGTGGACAGAACGTGTAACAACAACCACATGCTATAGTGGCATTGGCGATCCATAAACCAGTGTAATGTCGTAAATATTAATAATAGGATGAATTTGAGCATTTAATATTCGAATATTAAATAAAATAAGGAATGGAATTCGAATAGTATTATAGAGGAAGATTGACAGCCCGAATCACTATTTATGTCTGAGCCTATATGTTTAATATTTTTTTGAGACAAGACTGTTTACACAGACTGTTAATAATAATTACACAGGGTCCACAATTCACAAATTAAGACCCACACCATCCAAAAACCCAGCTACATCTCTGATTTGACTCCCACTCGGTGTAATGTAGTGAGAACAAAACACATTCAATGAAAACCGTAGTATTTTAAATTAAGAATAATGTCCATGGCCCCCCTCCTGAAACCTCATGCCACCCCTTTGCCACCCCAGGAAAAAATCTCTAGATCCGCCACTGCCCGATACCATTAACAAATGTGACATAAAAATACTATCGTAACCATGGCGTTTTAGCTTGTTTTTGAGCTATTCTCTTAGAACTCTTTTATCGTGACTCTTCTTTCAAGGGATTTGTACCCGAACTCTCCGCATCACAAGTACAATTCTGCACTGAGCTACCGAGCAAGCTTGGTATGTCAGTAAAACATGAATATATGGAGCTGGTTAATTCAAAGTTTATTCGTTTACAAATTATACACTATGGTAAAAGGTGTTTACATTACTTTGAAAACAAGACTTGAAAACAAGTCTTTAATAATCCATAATATGCCCCTGTAATCATAATTGTGTGTGAAAACGATTAAAAGTGCTTGCTGTTTTATTGCCTCAGTTGGAAACTGCAGTGATATATACATTTTGGAATGTATTTTGCATTTTGCAAAAATGTTGCCACAGGTAAGTTTTTCCAATGAGCCTGTGTTGCAATTCATTGGACTTTTTAGTGTAGGTAATGAGCAGAAATGGACCGTTCCAAGATGCCAGGCACATCGACGTGTCTGGAGCAATCGAACGGGGTGTCTACAGTACGTATAGATACCTATGGTTGTCAGTTCCACACTGTTTGTCTCAACATTAAGTCACAGAATATGTATTGGGGCTTTTTACATATAATCACAGCCTCAGCAATAACTTATCACTCCTCGTTAGCCCTTCATAATTTACAGTCCCTGTTAAAATGAAATATGGATTCGCAGTATGTCTATGATTTGTCGTCTTTGCAGTCTGCAGTGTGAGGCAAGTTCTCTCTCTCTGTGAAGGCTTGCGTCTGATTAGTCTCCCCGTTTCAGCAGTAGCGCGGCACTCTGAGCCAGATGCCTTATTTTGCCATTCCCTTTCATGCCTGTGGAATAAACTTATCACTTTAATGCACTTTTCCAGATATCACGTTGATTCGCATCCCCTCTGGCTTGTCAGGAAACTTCAGTGCAAGATGAAAAGGGAAGAGTATACACTTTTAAATATGCACTCTGCTCAAATTCGACTCAGACTAATGGCAGAAAGTTCAACGAAAGGTCAGGGGAAAATAAGAGCTGAGAGAGCACCTACGGAGGAAGATGCATGCGGCTATCTGCATATGTTAAGTGGGCATAAGACTATAGAAGTTCTTAGGACAATCAATAATTATAAATATATACATAACTGATTTCAGTATGGGACATGAGCACCATGGCTCAGTGTGTCAGAGCGTATGCATTAAACAGTATAACACGGCCTTTGACAAAAGATTTTATTCATTTTATAGGGCTGTTAATCGAATAAAAAATTAATTGGATTAAATGTATGCGGTATGAATCACAAATGATTGCATTAATCACTATTTGAGAGAACAAATTACAGAATTTGCATATAATTAAAATAAATAATCAATTAAGACATGTCCGTTACATGTTCAATAGTTTTGAGTTTCTTGGTTTTGACTGTTATTTTGAAGTGTTTTTCTGTTTCCATTGTTCCCAGTTTTTACTTCCTGTTTTACCTTTTTTTTTACTTTGTTTTAAAAACTAAAATAACGACTTTATTCAACTATTCATTTTCTTCCATGTGGGCCTCTGACGTGAGTTCACGAGAGTCACGAAAAGTCGTATGGGGTCGGAACAACATGAGGGTGAGTAATTACTGACAGAATTGTCATTTTTGGTGAACTAACCTTTGAAATAGGGCTCTATTTGAGGGAACAGCCATTTGATAACCGAAACGTGGACGTTATCGAGTGCACTCATTCAATCCCACAATGCACCGCAATAAGGAGTGTAAACCCGATGTACACTCAACACCTACAGAATCCCCATAATGCACTGTGACGATTGCACTGAATTACTTGCCACGTCTAGCCAGAAGATGGTGCCCGCAGGTGAATCATCCATCCATCCATTTTCAAAAACCGCTGGTCCAATGTGGGTACAGCGTAATATCATACAGGTATAAATTCCTTTTTGATTGATTTTTTTATTTTTTTTATTAAGGTTTATACATGCTTGTTTCCATGACAGAGTTCAAGAAAAAATCTTTTCATCTTACTACTGAAGCTGCCAGTTTGATTATTAAAGAGCAAGCACAAACTATGCAAAAGTGGAAGCAATTCTGGCGCACTCACTGTCTGAATACACTCACTTTTCATTCAGTCCTTCAAGTGAACTATATTAGTGGACTAATGAAGGGAATAGTGAATGTGATTTTCGAACACAGCTGTAGTGTCTGTTGTAGTTACCCACATTTGTTACCTATAGCGATTAATTTCTATCACCTGATCACCTGTGCCTTAGCCCCTCCTGTGTATTTATACCCCTGCGTTTCTTTGTTTTTCAGTCGTTGTCTTTACATATCCATTTGTAAAAGCTGTTGCATCCCAGTTGTGTCTTCCCAGTTTGTACTTTCTTTGTTCAGGTGAATTATTCTAATAAAACACTGTTTGCCTATAGATCCTCATCCTCACCTCTCCTCTTCACTGCTAACCATAACAATGTAATAATTTGTCTACTTTACTAAAGTAATGTAATAAATTCACAGTGCTATAAGTTATTGTACACTAATGGTCGAAATAATTAAGATTTGGAATAAATACGATTTTTAAAAAAATATTTTTGAAAGAAGTCTCTTATGTTCACAAAAGCTGCATTTATACAATACAGTAAAAACAGTAATAGTGTAAAATTCAACTGTTTTTTAATTGTTTTTACTTTAATAATATATTTTAAAATGTAATATATTCCTGTGATGGCAAAGCGGATTAGCATCAGCATCATTACTTCAGCCCTCAATGTCACATGAACCTGAAATCATTATAATTTGCTGATGTGCTCAATAAACCTTTCTTATTATTATCAATGATATTATGTTATATCTTAAAAAATGCAAAAAAAAAGAAAGAAAAAAATTGTCAGTGTTGCATTGCTTGCTGACTGTAATGAGAAACTTATTTACATACTGTGAAATATCTTATTATATGTCTATGTGGACTAAATGCTTCCCTTCTTAATTTAATTTTACTGCAGACGCAATGTTATGGAGATCTGATCTACCCCTTTGGTGAGGTCATGCTAGTAGCTGACTCAAGCATATAGCAAACAATGACATCAGACTCAAACAAACGTCAAGCCTGATAGACAGCCGAAAGATGTTTCCATGGGAATGGCTCCATTTCAGGGGTGTACTGTCATGTGCCGGCACATTTTCAGGGAAATGAATGAAGATTGCTGTATATCTGGCAGGTCCATTCCTGACACTAAGTAGGCTGCCAGCTTTGTCCCACGGGAGTAAGGACGGGTTGCCAGGTCCGGGTCAAAGAAGATGACACTTCCTATTAATTCATCCATCAGGTCTGCCAGGATCATAGTGACCGATGACTGTTTTAGACTCCTGCCTGACATCTTCATTAGATCCATGCGTGCAGGTAAGCAGCACTTTCTGTGCCGAAACAAGCACAAATCATTGATTTCATTATTTATTTTATTGCTATTTAAAATACACTAATTATTGAGTTGCTGGTTAAATTATAGAAATAAAAATGTGATCTAAACTATGTATAACTATGAAAGGCACAAAATGTTCACTGCTGTCTTATTAGCAATATTCATATCTCATTCATTTCTGAAGGACAAAAACATCAAATTAAAGCCCAATATATCACTAATAAGGAGGTTGGGAATATTCCTCTTGTCATCACATATTATTATTATTATTATGACTAGCTTGAGGGCTGTAAGCTATTCTGTAATTTAATTAATTCATTATAGGATCCAAATTTTGCAATCCCATATAAGGTGATTTTATGTAACAGCCAATATGTATTGGAGTGTTTTAATATAAAGTTGATTCCTCTCTGGATAGGAAGTGTTTATTCTGGCTATGTGTGAGAATTTCAGTATTTCTGTCCTCTCCATATCTCTAGGGCCCCAGGCTTGTAAAATCAGTTAATGCCTTATTCTATTTTATTTTATTTTATTTTATTTTATTTTATGGTTTTTTTGTTTTGTTTTTTTTTGTTTGTTTTTTTGTTGCAGTATAACAGAGGCTTGGTTGTGAAAGCAGGGCAGCTTTTTGTCAGAGTTACTGTGTTTACCAGCCTCTAAAATATTAGGCGATGATGGTCATCATTTTTCCAGAGTTTCAGATGAGGTTTTAGGCACATTTGTCTTTTCACAATTACTAAATTGCAGCCAGGGGCAAAGTTATGTCTCAAAAATCAATAGCTCATGCACAGGTTGCAATTAGCCTGGAATTAATCAGAGACCAAGACCTGCAGTAATAAATAATATGAACACCGGTCCCATGAAACTGAGAGTCTGAGAACAAATCTTGTGAGTTAAGGGCAATTTGAGGATCAATTATAATGTTTTTTCCATGGAAAGCATCAAAGTATGTGAGAGGGATTCAACCATTGACCTAGTGTGAGCATAACTTTGTAAGATTTGAACTAAGCGTGATTCATCTCAAGGGTTTGAATGGTGTTGTATTTGAAAGTAACGTAATTTTATATGTTTGCTTTAATATTCTGTTAATTTCAAGTGGATTCTGGAGTCTGACTTCGTGCGACAGCCAGGGAAATTGTTTATGAAGTTTTGCCAGAGCTTGCTGATAATATAGAGTCAAAATCCATGTGATAATCAATTCGGTCATCAAGCTTAAAATCCTCATAATTAGACTGTGTGTCAATACCCTTTTCTCAAGCAGTGTAATTTCAAGGCTTATACAAATCAATGACATAGTGAGATCATCTGACCTGATTATATCAGTTTTTCCCTAACTGAAACAATAGCACATTCTCTACATTGAGTGACCATCCCTTTAGATTCTTAGAGCTTGGACGCACTTGTTTCAATATAAATGAGGACTAAGTGGGGACATTTAAGAAATAATCATGCATAATAGATCATTATAGAATTGAAGTCTTCCTGAATTGTACATTTGACTTGTAATGGTCCCGCAATCTGTATAGCTGTGCCCCTTTAAAAGAATGAATGTCAGTAGGTGTGTGTACGCTCATTACTCATACTTAATAAGGTTACTTTGCTTGTATAATATATGCCTTCTCTTCAGTCTGAACTTGACCTTTCATACAGTAAATCGCATTGCCTTCAGAGCGGTTGTGAGACCATATTCTTGAAGCAACACAAATGTGGGCGCTTATTGCCTCTGAACTCTGAGTGCACTTAATCATATTTCCACCCACAGCCAATAATCGCACACGGGTTCCGTACAAAAGCTCCACTCATACACCTCGTCTGGTGTATCTGAAAAAGTCGCAATTCCTGTTTCTTTTTTTGCACTCGGAAATGAACGTGTGGCTCAAATGGCTCTCTCTTCCTCACAGGAGGTCCAATGCTATTTATTCCAGCAAAACATTTGCTGCCTTTCCTTATCTGTTGTGGATATGGAATCACAGCATTTTAAGAGAAAACAGAATTACAGCTCACGGATTAGAGTTGTGCAAGTCTGCATTTGCACAGTTTTAAAAGGAAAGGAGTAGTTTACCCATAAAATGAAAATTCTGTCATTATTTTTTCACTCTCATCGCAATCCAAATCTGAGTTTATTTCCCAGTGCATTCAGCATCATATTCTCGATCTCAAACATATTCTCAAAACATCTTCAAAATCAATATTTGGATCGCTGACAGCTTTTTTGCCAGATCCACCATTAAGTGACAGTGACATTAATATCTGATTGTGTACAGTACTTGTTCTGCAGTAAATCACTGAGCCATTTCAAGTTTTGCTGATAATACTTCCTATTCTTTTGTTTTCTGCCTGTGGTAAGTGTGAAACGTCACGACAACATTGTTTCAGACATTGCCAACTTGTGGAATAAATGTGATTTGCACTTATTCAGTCAATAATTATTGTTGTGCAGAAAAAATATATACTTTGCACTTTTGCACACCTCAGGTCGTGTGGGTCGACCCTATGAAATTTATTTTTGACAAAAAGTGACTGGGAAAACAGTCATTCTTTAATCATCTTGTTATTGCTTATAATTAATGACGCCCCGGGTCACTAAAGACCCAATGTGCGTTTAAGGGTTAAATATTGACCAAACCAAGAAATTTATACAATTATCTTCTCCTCTGAAAACCAACCCGCCATATCAAAATATATATGAAATCCTCATCTTTTTCTTTTTTATAAATGAGAGCTGAAGTGGAGGGGGAAACTTACATTTTACTCTCTTCGGATATCAAACATGAATGTGCATAAATGATGAGAGGAGGTTTATTTTGGAGTAAACTATCCTTTTAACTACTTCGGGTAACTGGTTCAAACTTGCAAAATGATACTTGGAAATGATTGCAGGCTTGAAGGGAGATATCTGTTTGTTGAGTGTTTACTCCACTTATTTGAATCCTGCCTGAATAAAACTTTTTTAAGGCTTTGCTTCTCCAGCATCAGACTTATCTGCTTCTTTATGATTAGGTCCAGACAAAAGTGATTGTATTGGAGAGAATTGGATTTGATAGCCATGTTTTTGATTACCTATTCCATTACCTTTGTTTCTGCACTGGATGTATAAGGTCCTCCTCAGTCTCTGTCATTCCTGTCTAGACCTTTTAATATTTGTCTGTAGGGAAGATGCTGTTGGCTGATGGGATATGAACAGACTGAGGGTGAAGGGCATTCACAGCATTACATCATTGGAGCCACTGTATAGGTCTGTTCCAACCATCATTTTATCTTACTGCCACTTCAAACCACTCAATGGCACAAAAAAATACAAGTTCGGGTGAGAGCCGTAGTGTTCACCCATTGAGCCATGGCCTTCTTGTGGGTTCAAGCTTGGTTTGCACCCTTTCCTGATCTGGTTTCTCCTCTCTTTTCCTAATTTGGTGTTCTCTGCACTGTGCTGTAAACAAAAACATACAAAAGGTTAAATGTGTAATGTAATTAACAGTTAGTGTTTATAAAACCGAGTCAAAACGAGGCTAAGCAAAAGTAGTCTTTTTTTCTACAGAACACAAAAGATGATGTTTAAGGATGTTTTATTAAGGACCCGTTAACTTTATGGACAAAATCAAATAGGATAAAATCTAAAATTAAATATTAATATTGGATGAAAACTGGTGCAAATAGCTTAACAGTTAACAGCATAAACTAAACTTTCCAGGCAAATAAAAACATGCTAGCAAATGAACTAATGAATTAATGAACGAACGAACGGATGGATGGACGGACAGACGAACGAATGAATGAACAGACAAACCTAAGGCTATTATAAGCTATTATTATTTATACACCTTTACATACATCACATTAAATTAGTACAATCCCCTGATAAAAAGAGAACAAATTCGATTAATTTTCGAACTGAACGACTGCAGGGAGATATTTGAAATCTCTGATAATAATAGTAGCTACCTAATGGAGGAGCGCAGAGAGGAGCACTATGGGAAGCCTCCTGCTGTGGAAATGGAGGTGGCTATATTTCAAATAAAAACCTGCATATGGCCATCGGCACAGCCCCACAGCAGTAATCCAAATATGGAGATGTGAAGCAAATTACCTGTGAAAAAAGGACGTGCGCTTTAACTTGACGGCCGCTAGCAGACCTCTCTCGGTTCCCTTAGACGTGGTCATTGGTGTGGATGCACAGACAGCATTAGTACCACTCAAGCGGAGCCGCCACAGCTCTTTTAGGTCAAATATCAGAGGGGGTTATGCAAATTGACAAATTGTTGAAGGGCTGAGTTTGTGTCATTCAAACATGTTTTTACTCTTTTTACATAATTATCCCTATACACCTCATTCTCTCTCGTGCACTCACTCAACCAGCATGCGACACAAACGTACACACAGGGACACTTGCAAACACACACCAGCCCTTAGAGATAGCAGAAAGACGTCATTAGCTCATAGTTGTCTGGTCCATTTTGTCAGCCCTGCAAATGACTTAATGGGTTGAGGTCTGGTTTTGTGCCCGCACACCTTTCATTTTCCTGCTCCCAATATAAGTACCCCAAACTATGACCCCCTCGGAGGGGTGAAACCGGCTAAATAGCACCAGGTGACAGGTGACTTTGCTAGTTAGATATGTATTGTGCTTTTTCACCTCACGAGGCACTGCAGTTTGTGCATGTTGCGCCCCCCGTAGGATGGCAGCTGAACTGCGAGTCTCTTTGTTTGATTCTGGCAGGGTGAAATGTGGTTATGCTGATGCTCATTTTGACTGACTTGATCTTATTGTGCAGCTCATGCTGTACGTGCCGATCCACCGCAGCCAGAGAGAATAAATCAAATCTGCTTTCTTGTGTTTTCTCACAGTATTATTACACAATAACGTATGTGCCACTCAAGTTTTCAGCAGCTTGACGTGGATTAATAGTGAGACAGAAGTGCAATATTTTTGAGGCTTTTTAGTTACTTAATTACATGTTATTTATATAAAAATACCTTTAAAAGACGTTTAAAAGTTTGTGAACCTCCAATATGCGTGCTGCTTATATCAGAGGACTGTTTGGTGACAAGTTTATGTCCTCAGCAATTTTAAGCGACAAGTCCAGAAGCAAATAAGCAGAGGGACGACATCATACTGCCACAGTTGCCGCTGCAAAGGCAATTTTGTTAAGCTGTTACAGTCTGAAAACTGAGAGTTGTGTGTGTGTGTGTGTGTGTGTGTGTGTGTGTGTGTCTCTTGCTGAAGAAATCGCCTGGTCTACCTGTTTACATTTCAACTTGGTTGAAGTGATTTTCTGTCAAAGTGCTCCTCGACTATCGGTTTAACATTTCATTATGATGTGGGGTAAAAATATGAACATATATATTTACATCCGCAAAACTTCTTAAGCTTCTGTGTCTGACAGATACAGAGAGTTCACGTTAAAGTCACCACAAAATCAAAATTGACAATTCTCTATTTTATGAAATTTTGCAGTATTCACTATTCATTATAAAGGATTTATTCGAATGTATTTATTTATTCATTCATTACCCCATGTGTGGGGTAAAAGGCCCCTCTCGCCACCTCACACATTTAAAAGATTTTTAAACAAAATAAACCACTTTTATGATTTATTTTCATACAAAATCTATAGCTCCATCAATGTTCAATACAAACATATATCATATACTAAAGGAATACTGAAAGGAATACTAAAGGAATAGTGAAAAAAAAAAATCTTAAGGTGTGCCTTTAGCCCCGTTGTACCCCACTCGTGATTTTTGAAGCTGTTACGTGTCTTGAAAAAGGTGGTTGCTAACAAGTAGCTATATGGGACAACAGAGGACAAATGTCATTACGCTGAAAAGGTAACCTCAGTCTGATTTACAGCATCGTTATGCTTGTAATTGTGCTCGTATAAACTATTCTGACTAAAACTTTCTGGGGAAATGTTTTTAGATAAAAACTAAAAGAGTTGTGGGAAGCTTAGTGATGGTGACGTTGAATTTGTGGGGCCGTGGTGTAGTTTATAGCCCTTCATCTTTTTACTTGTGTTTATTTTAGTTGTGTTAATCTATGAAAATTATCTTGATGGACAAAACGTGTAAGTATATCATAAACTTTTGTTGATCACAGAGCTTGTTTTTATTTTGTTGCAATAATCCAAAAGCCTATGGAAAATCCTATTGGGATTTTGTCGAGGGAACCATGTGTGATGCTAACTACCGGTTGGCCTAAAGTGACGTCGTACCTGCACCACTCTATAGCAAATGACAACGATCCAACAATCCAATCAATTCCAAATGGACAGAATCAAGTACACCCCTACATGTTTTCATATTCAAGAAGCTTTTTTTGAGTTTCACTGAAATATACGTCACAATAGGGAATAAAAGACCATCGCAACTTCTGTTTCATGCCGACTTTAAAGATACACTAATAAATAATAACAACTTATATTTATCATTTATAAATGCATAAATAATAATAATCATTATTATTATTATTATTATTATTAGTGCTATTTTTTGTATGTAAAATTTCTGATGAATATTAAGAAAAATATTGTTCTTCAAACTTTTGCTTTGTCTAATTTAGTGAAGTTGATGAGTATATTTGACATTTGCACTTTCACGTTTGAAGAGAAAAAGAGAAGCGTCAACTGTCATATATCTATTGTGAGCTTGTCTAAGAGGCGTGATAGCTTTGAATAATTGAACCCTACTTTATAGTGTTATAGACAAAGACTTCAATGAATTTTGCCTTTGATTTTAAGTGTGTGTAATTCACATGTTGCCTGAAATTAAATCTGGTTTGAAGTCAAGCTGTGAGAGTTTTGACACGCTTTCTCGGATATGTTTAGCTTCATGAGAACAATTTACTTTAATTTCATAGTGAAAGGTTCACAGGGAGCAAACTAGATTATTATGTATGTTTACATAAAATTGTGATATATATTATTATATGAAGAAATACAAGTACAAAAACATGATTTATACTTAAGTATAATATTAATATTTTCTCTGAGTAATTGTAATTTAGTTTTTTCCTATAAAGCATATTAATATAGTTCTGCAATATTTTGAAATACAAAGACAGTTTTGTTTTTGTTTTTATTCTGGAGCTCTCATGTTTGGCGATTCCCCTTAATGTGTCAATTTGAAAAATAACTATAATTATTGGAAGATTTAACAGAAAACAAAACAATTTTTTAAAGATTTCTTTAAAGAAACAAAAAGATAAAAGATTGTCCTTGGTTTAAATTTTTCTTTTTCTTTTTGCTATTGTTGTTTTTAATCAAATAAGTGCTTTCTGCCATTAGAGGCAATGCATGTCAATCATCAGCACGCTCTACACAAATTATTAAGATTTCACCTTAATTATTTACCGGCGAAAGGAAACTGTGGTCTGACTTTTCAGACCTGCGAACAATAACCTCAGCAGGGCCTTGCTTAATCCTGCTTCAAAATGTGAGCCACTAGTCAAGGTCAGTTAGAAATGTGTTTTTAATTTGCCCTACGACAATAGCTTCCTGCGGTACTCTATAATATCTCTCATCAAAAGAGAACCCATGATTTGTCCCAAACTCCTCACTGAAATAGACTGCAACAGCCTCCTGCTGACAGCCAATTGAATTCTTCTCCCTCCTGCATCCATTCTAAATGAGCGTGCATGATCGGCAGCCGACGTCTGATTGGATCAGGATGTGTTGGCCTTGGACACCGTAACTACGGGAACTGAAACAGCAGCATAATTTGATTGCATCACATTGCTCATTTGCTTGCTGTCGGATCTATTATGAAATTCAATTTAAATCATGGCGATAAGGAAATTAACGGTAATTTGGTGCTAATGAGAATCTAAATGATGAATGCACACACACAAGCAGATGGAAACTGGAAGGAAATGCTTCTTTCTTATTATGTTAGTGCTTTATATTGTTGGAGTTCATCAAAGCAACATTTTTCATCTGCCTCATAGCAGCAGATGGCCAGAACAACTAGATTTTGGGCAGGGGGAAAGCTTGAGAGATTCGTACCTCTCTTGTACAGTTGGGTTTCAGACGTGAGCGTGGCCAAGCTGTGCGGCCACTGGGACAATGCGGTCGACCTGTCAGAAACAATTCACATGGCACGGACACCATATGTAACTGCACCCTGACATGCTGGAGTCCAGCAGCAAAGACTTGGATGGAGGCCAGAAAAGAGATTTAAATTGATAGTTCATCCAAAAATTATCTCATTATTCACTCACCCTCATGTTGTAACAAACACATTCTTTGTTATACGTACAACACAAAATGAGACATTTTGAGGGGAACAGACAAAAATCACCACAACCTATAGGCCTGCGGGATTTATACTGAGCCCCTAAAGGGACACGGTGATAGAAAAAATCTGAGATGGAAGAAAAAAAAAATTTCAATGATTTTACATTCGCTCGCAAAAGTTTTGTGTTCCCAGAGAAACTTTGCGTTTTGCTTTTTTTTTTAGCTCCAGGTTTGCTGTGCAGTTATTTATATTGTTATATTTCACATTTAAAATGTCAAGCCATCAAGTTTTTATTTTAGGAGGAAAACCGCAGGGAGCTCTTTAAGTTTCTCTTTTGTTGACAACAGCCGGTTTATAAGTGCTTCTCTTAAACAATTTTGGGTAGATGGTTGGTGCGTGTTGTGTTGCAAAATCCAGTTATAAGTGACCCAAACTGATCCTGAGCTGAGTTTGTGTGGAGCACAACCTGAGACACTGAAAACACCAGATCATGTGTAAAACAATACAGTGCTATTCTTCTCTGAAACACACAGCACATACACAGAAAAAAAGGTGTATAAATTGTACCTTTAGGGGTACAACAGCTTGTCACAAGTAACCTTAAAAGGAGGTGGAGGACAAAGGTGTCCTTTTAAGGTTACTTCCCCTGTGACAAGCTGTTGTACCCCTAAAAATTTTACACCTTTTTTATATGTGTATGTTTATTTAATTACATCATAGCCTTATCTTCTGAAGTCATAAAATACCTTTGTGTGAGGAACAAGTTGAAATTGCTATTCACAGAAAACTTAAATTTTTAAGTTTTGAATGATTCATCCATGCATTTGACAACAACTACACAATGATTCAGTCAAGCAGTTAAAATAACACTGAAAGGGAAGCTTTTCAGAAAATAATGACACTGTATGATTATATAGTGAATGAGTTAAATGGACCATTTTTATAAAACTTTTGTCCTCTTTCATTGCATTATTTTTTTAAATGTCTTGTCTTGTGTCCCATAGAACAATTAAAATCAAACAAGTTTATGACAGAGTTTTCCATTCTGAGTGAACTATCTCTTTAAAAAAAGAAGAAGACTGAAGAAGATGAAAGCACAAAATACAAGCACGAGAAGAGGAAGGTGAAACAGACATTGCACAAAGAAAATGAGAGGAAGAAGTGGGTGAAACAAAGGGGCGTGAGAGAAAAAGCAACTGAAAGACGGGGTGAGCGCATTAGAACAAGAACCACGACATCCGTTCGGGAGTGCTTAAAATTCACAGCAGTCCGTAGGAATCTAAATTCAGCGGAATGAGTGAAAGCTTGAATGGATGGGACTTAAAGGACATAGACGGCCCCTCTCAACTCAGCCACACTCCATCTATATTCTACCTCTGTCTATTCAACACCATCAAACACAGAGAATTCAATGACACCTATAGCCCAGTCCAGCATCACCCTGCCAAAGGACAGCGGGGAGATTGCTTCTCTCCCTCTCAGCGGTACAAAAGCAGCTTCAGGTGAAGTATTCTTCAGCGGACCGCAGAACCCCGCTGAGAGAGCCTCTCTGAAATGATATCTATATCGCGGGCCGGAGTTGAACATGGATTTTTTTTTATGCACTTATGAAGCTGCTCCCCAAGAGATCAGTGGCTAGAGGATAGCATCATCTCAAGCAAAAAAAAAAAAAAAATCAGCTTTTTACATGGGCAAGGTGATGGAGGGCCAACATGCAATGGAAAATAAACTAATTAACAGGATGGTTCCTGAATCTTAAAATGAAAGAGAAGAGATGGAAAGGAAAACTCTAAATTTAGTGTTGCTTTACTGCAATAAGACCCGATTAAACGCATAACGCCACTGAAGATGATGTAAAGGTTGTCAGCCACCGGTGACAGTAGTCATAATTCTGGCCCTGTTAAAAAGATGAGAATTATTTTAGTACTGCCTCATCCTTGCCCAATTGGCACCTGTGTCCGCACATTTTTACGGTCCCGTGGTTGCCGCATGGCCAAGTTTCTCTGAGCTTATGAAAATAGCACGTAGGCTACTTTGAATATGTTATCAAACTAATGCACTCTGATGTATTACCAAAGAGTTTCTGATCTCTTAAATGGGCAGGATCTATGATAGTTGATTTCTTTCTGTCTGTTGGGTCAGCTATATTGTTGCTAATGAGTTTGTTTATTTGATTTGATTTTGTGAAACTTTCAATATTTGTCAGTATTTGCTTCAGTGCCAACTATGATCATTATTATCATTTGGTCTAACTTCTTTCTCTCTGTTGGAGAAGCTATTCTGGTTTGTATGCTTGAGGCGTAGCCTATGCTCTTTAGTTGCATTGAAGGATTCATATTGATTATTTTACAAACTACTTTTTCTTTTTTAACCATGGTACTCATTATATTCTATCACTGGATTATTTTACACATTTGATTTTTTTATCTTTAATAGCTAAATTACTATGCAGCAGCATCACAATAGAAAATTATCCAAAATATAATTTTTCTTTAAATATATATATATTTTGATAAATTAATATTTCTTAAATAAATAATCATTTTTCATAAATCATTATCATGCGCTCTTCAATGTTGTTTACAAAAGCTTTAAAAACTTTTCTCTCCCATTCCATCTTGCGCGTTTCTAATTTATTTTGTATGAGAAGAAAAACAGATCAGAATTTTTTTATTTATGCATAAATGCAGTTATATCATGGTAAACACAAATAATAAATATTAATAAATAATTTTATAAAATGAGTATATTACTATAAAGACCCCACTTTTATTCCCAAAAACAAATTATGCTGTCAGATGACTACACTGTGTACTACAGGGTTAAAGACTGCTTTCCGTTTTATACTATATTTGGCACAAGCGAACTTACATGACCTTTTTAAGGTGGTGTAAAAGTAGTTCTCTGGGTGTTACTCCCAAGTTGGGAGGTTCATGTCATAAAACCACTTCTTGCCACTCACTTTCATGACACATAAAGACCCTGGTGTCATAAAAAATGCTTTCTGAGTTGCACAACAGTCAGTAATGGTTGGCAGAGAATTGAATGTGTAGTCCTACAGTGCCTGTTTGCTAACGTCTTGACTTCACTTATAAAACAACTAATCAAGGTTGTCAATAATACGACAGCATACTGAGGCATCTCCTCGATCCGCTTACATTCAAACAGAAAAGCATCTCTTCCTCTCGGGATCCTGCCATATTGCAGTGACAGTATGAGCTAAACTCATTTATTTTTAATGAAAGCTAGAAACTTCTAGCGACATGAGCGACAGTGACCGTTGGCAACAGGATGTGGGCGTGTCCAATGATGCATCAAAGTTCAGAAAACTCTGACTGTGTGCAAATTTGGAGCAAAGTAGTAACTACCAATGGGGAAGACAGTGGAGGTCACGTGATCCGTCTCCAACAATTCAAAACTGTGACAAATGCTGTATTTATTTGGGGCATGTTTCTCTTACACGCCATTTTGTTGTTTCCAAGTGAACAAATGTTCTGGATTTGCACTATTGAAGGGTCTACTTAAGGGTCTTCTTACTGAAAAAGACCTGCTGTTTGTATATCGATTATCATTTGGAGCCTCTAGCCATGTCTAGTACACCCCTTGAATAAAGAAACACAGAAAAACCTCTCCACCCCTCTACCACTATTGACTTCTCTAAAAAAATAAGGAAATAACTTGGAATCAAAGTCAAGGTTTGGATAAAGAAAGGAGAGGGTGAACCTCAGCCTTACTAGTGCATCCAAAACCAGACTTCAAAAGGTTCATAGCAGCAATGTGTGCTGCCAGTGGTATATGTTATTGGGATAAGGAGCTATGGGGAGCTTTAGTGATTATGTTGTGCATGCACCATAGTAAAAAAACACTACATACTATCTGAGAGACATTGAGTTATATCAGAAACAGCTCAAGTGTTGTCTTCATTTAGACCACGTTCCTTTATAAACATCCTCATGATTTGGTTTAGCAGGTTTGCTTATTCTTGATGCTATACTTGATTGCATGCTGTGGAATAGGCTCGCATAGAGCACAACATTTAACCATAGGGGAATTTATTTTTAACGATAACTTATAAACCTTTAAAGACAGACCTATTGTGAGCTACAAGGTTGATAATCAATGGTATGATTTAACTGAAGCCACCAGCATGCATTGTTTCAACTTATTTCTTTAAATAATCGCATTGGACGGTGGAATTCCTGGTGAAAAACTACATTACCCATAATTCTGCAGAGAATCTCCACCAATCTAGTAGGACTACAAAAATCGCAAAAAAAAACACCCACTATAACCAATATAATCATTAGCGTTAAATCAATGCTTTTATTTTGTTTTATTTTATTTTATTCCATTAGCAATGCTTCAAGGAATTGTAGTTATTTCCATTTAAAGTCAGTCAGTACAGTCTTATACCTTTGTCTTTTAGTCTGATATTCAAGTCTGTGTCCAATAAATGCTGTTATTTGAAGAAGCAATGAAGATTATTTTTAAGTTGCTTAAATGCAAGAAGCTACTTTTTCCATGTAGCTTGCAGCTTTCTCTAAACGCTGACTTTAAGAATATTTAAGGCTTTTTTAGAGACGTGTGTAGCTTAGTTAAATTTTTTGAGCAGCTCAAAACATGGCCTTGTGGGATTGTATCATGCTTTTTAATTAAAGGAGTTTGATTTCAAAGAAAAATAATAGAGGCGACTAAAAGTAATATATTTACTACCTCAGAGATAACCTTTTTTTGGCGGTTGACAAATAGCTTGCAAGTTTCCCCCAAATTGTTTGCACTTCTCTTAGCTGTGCTATTTAAAATACCATTTCACTATTAAAAGGCTAAAAGCAAATGTCTGGAATAACCGTGATGAGTGACTGTGAGATAAGAAACTCTTTTAATTGATGGTTGTAATCAGCAGCCTGGTTCTTCACTTCCCACGCTGCATTGCAGTATCACTGTCTGTGCCTAATGCTCAAGTACGAATAGCACCAGTGCCTAATTGTCAACCTACCAATAACTGCACACTCGACGGGTATAATTGGCCAACAGGTTTCTCCCTGCAGATGGTGGGATGGTATGTTTGTGTTAAACAGCTGTCCAATTCGACAGAAATGTTCCCTCCGCAGCTGGTGAGGAGTGATGAGTTTGCAGGGCGGTGCAATACAGTAATTTCACAACACTTAAAATAGACTTATTTCCACATCATTGCAGAAACCCAAGCATGGAAATGATTAGGTGTAAAAAATAAACAGCACAAGTCAGTGGGTATGTTGTTTCTAGTTGCTGAATTTTTATTTACTTGAGACTTGACTTTTGACATCACAACCATCAAACTTGTAACACTTCTTTTGAATTTTTAAGGCTAGAAACATATTTTACACCAGTACATAAATTCTACTTTAAGAGCTCGGCTAACAGCTTAGGGTGCTTTTTCAGTAAAATGGTGTAACTCGCTGCTTAACTACCATAGTATGATGCATCATTAAACAATTTAAGTAGCCAGTCACGACAGTTTCCTGAAATCATAGTAACTTTGTCACACATGTCATTTGAACCACATTGCTTCAACAGTATGGAACTGTCATTAATGACATCACACATATGTTGAACTAATAACTTCTGCTAATTAATCGGTTCAAGATCAAAATAATATCAGATTACTGCTGTAAATAATGAATATTCTTCACATAAATGTATCATATGGCATCAAAAGACAAACTGTCTTTTGGACTTTGAACCGTGTGGGGTCCTATGAAGTCCATTATATAGAGAAAAATCCTGTAATGTTTCCATCAAAAACCTTAATTTCTTTTCGACTGAAGAAAGACATGGACATCTTGGATGACATGGGGGTGAGCAACGCATTCTCATCCTTTGGCGTCATATCTGACACTTTTGACATTTCGTCTAAATCTAACGCGCATGGTCCCCTTTAGCGTCAATATAACACGCACAGAAATGGGTAGGTTTAGGTATTTAAAGTGAACTAATCCTTTAAGTAAATTAATCAAATCCACTGAGATGGATTGAATAAAACTAGAGTGGATAAAAACTGCTAGAGTGATGTTACCTGATGAGAATGTTGTTTTCTCGGCTATTGTACTAGCCACTCTACAAAAATGACAAAACAAGCATTTCAGTAGTCATTTCCCAGCAAGCTTTACATACAAACAGTCTCCCTCACGAAATCTGCTTTTTAAATTTGTGTTTATCCATGTTTATTTACTTACTCACACTGAGTCCTGAACCACAGTGAGGAAGTCGTCCAAGAGAGCGCCAATCAGCTTTGCTAACTGTTTTGTGACCTGAGCTTTCTTCCTTAATGATTCAGCTTGATTTAGATACAGGAAACAAATCCTAAATCAGCTCCAAGTGCCTGCCAACGCCTTTTATCTACTAAGCCGTGGTGGCATTGTCACGGACTGAGTTTTACAGCCCAGTCTACGGCTTGGCCCTTTCGTTTTTATAGAGCACATTAAAACTCCATCCATATTTCAGGCCTGGCCTCCACTGAAACTGGTCCCTGGAGAGCCAGCAAGCGAGGTTGTTAATGAGATAATTCTCTACTAATGACCTCTACTTTATTTGAAGGTGAAGACTTGAATGACATTCTGAGAAAAGCCACTGCACCTCTTTCTTGTTTTTCTTCTCAGTCGCAGTCTTTAGCAATGCCGGCTGCTGGGGGCAAAGGCTGCCCTTCACTCTGAGGCGTCTCTGCTTCTGACTTCTCTCACGGAAACTGCCGGCGCCGCACTGAATTAATCAGGCCGTTCAAGAGGAGCAGATCTTCAGCGCCCGAGTTTAAGACGGAGCCACGGGTCCAGGTGTGACTCTCGCTGTTGGAACATGAATAAAGTGACTATTCTAGGCACAGTGTAAATTGAAGCACTCAAGCTTAATAAAGAATTTATGCAAACGCCTAAGTGCCATTAATCTAGGATCTGTTTCCCTGGCTCCTATTGCATATGGAATGAGGAGGTGTTTCTCAAGTGGCCTTTTACAGGGCTGTGTGATGCATTAAAGTTATAGACATGGAAGCTGTTTAAGGTCTATTAACAATGCTTGCATGCATTTGCATGTTTTATTTCTGGTGTTGGGCAATTGATTTGGCATGTGTGTTAAATACAATCTCAAAATAGCTTACGCCAATTAATTAATTGAATAAATCACAATGATTTCCATATACAATATTTGATCTTTCCATCCATCCATCTATCTATCTATCTATCGTACTATCTATCGTTCTATACTTTATGATAAATACTTACTGTATATGTGAAACATTTCAGCTATAAATAAATGATAAATGTTAGCTAGAATATTTTATTTTATACCTGTCTAGAGATGTATGGTTAGGCTAAAATATAAATAAATAATGGTTTGTATTTTAAAAAACATCTATAGCGTGTCATTATGTGTTGTGAGTTGGCTCACGGGATAGTTTCGCGCTTCAGAACTTCCATTAAGGGAACATACTGAGCATCGATGCTCCCTGGTTTTTACTGTGCATTGTGGGACATTTTAGGGAGCAAATGTTTCAGTAGGATTTTGCGACTGACTCCCTGATCAGTGCCCTGACTGCTGAACCAGGAAGTTGATTGAGACCCACCCATTGTTTTCTGTTATTGGAGTACATGTGTCAAATTTCCAAATAGCTTTCTTAGAGTTTCTTGCTCAACAACACAACTGACTCCCCACATTGAGTAAGCAGGAGGTAACAAGCCACTATAGCTAAAGTTGTTCAGACAGCTCCAGAGGATTTTCTTTAACCAACAACAGTCATTTTTTGCCCTGCATGAAATGACTTCTGCATTCCTTGTGTGATGCCCACTAAAATGTTATCACATTTGTGGTAGTTTCTGTAATTTTATAATTTACATTTACATTTATCTGACGCTTTTATCCAAAGCGACTTACAATTGCTATACATGTCAGAGGTTGCACGCCTCTGGAGCAACTAGGGTTAAGTGTGTTGCTCAGGGACACATTGGTGTCTCACAGTGGATTCGAACCCGGGTCTCTCACACCAAGGGCATGTGTCTTATCCACTGCCCCATTCAACATAATTAATGTTGTTATATATGTTAAAAGTGGTTAAAACAAGTTAAAAATCTGTAAGCTCATGCATTTTGGAAGAGTAAAAAATATATTTTAGTTGTTAATGGAAAATGCATGTATACAGGAACCATATGAAAGTGGTAACATATATTTTATATGTAAGTGGTAACATAAGCTATGTTTCATTTTTAAGTTGAAAAGAGACAACTTACAGGGTAACAGTGGTTATTGTCATTTTGATTTATTTAAGCACACAAAACTTATTACTCAGTATTTGCTGAAAGATGAAAAAAAAGACAAATTGTATTTTATTTCGAAGTTGTGGTTATTTCATAGAGAATAGAGAATGTTTGTAATAGAGGAGGATTTAAATTGTGAATGTTTAATAAATCCTCTCTCCTGCCAAGTGAGATGAAAAACTGACGCAGAGTTTGCCCTGTCTCACTTATTTCTCCTGTTTCCAGAGAGAGCCTATAAGCTGTTTACGTGGTGCCAGCCGGTACCTGTAACACTTGCAGAGTAACAGTACTTATCTTATAGACAGAAAGGAGGGAAGAGGGCAAAGACGGAAGGCAGCTTCTGAGGTTCTACTATTTCAGAGGCTGTCACTTAACTAGCCAATGTCGTGCTTATCCCTTGTTCCTCAATTCCCTCATCCCCCACCCCACCCACTCACACGAGCCACTACTGAAAAACATTCCATTCGCAACTCATTATTTTTTCAGCCTGACAACGATTGTCGCTTTGGGTCCCCTGAGTCAAAAATAAAATACTTGCTTTTTCTTCTTCCTTTTATCCACACTTCATATTCTCCAGCTTTGTCCTGAGACATCTTCATTACTCACAGGTGAGTCTGTGGAAGTGCATGTGTGTGTATGTGAGGTAACTACTGCTGACAGTCTACAAATTCAAAGTTCTGTAATGAAACTCTAGATGGTGCAGGCTGATAGGTCCTCAACTCAATCTGCTTGCAATCACATCATTCTCTGTAGGGGACAGCTGATTGGTTCCTGCTGTATCAGTAGCCAATGAGCTCTCTGCTCAACCTTCAAGTACTTGGTCAGCATTTGCTGTAGCAGTGCAACGTGTTTTCAGAAACCCTCCACCTTCCCCAGCTCCACCTGTATGGATCTGCTACAGGTAATTCATGTATGCTCTATTGTGCAGCAGCAACATATCTTACTCACAGCAGTGTGTCTGTGTATGTATTGGCAGTAGCAGGTCCCGTACATGCTCTGCAGCAGCATCAATAACAGCAGTGTAGCAGATCGATTCCACCAAGACCAAAAATATCAACATTGTCATATCCATTATCATGTTTTCATTACAGAATTACTTTTAACATTAAAGGAAATTAACACAAACAGTTTCTTAGAATGAATAAACTGTTCTGTTCCAAATCCTAGTAAAAGTTTTCCAAAGGATAGTTCAAACGAAAATTTCATCATTTACTCACCCTCACATCTTTCCAAACCTGTATGACTTTCTTTCTTCTATAAAAACACTAAGGTATCACAAATACCTCTGTGACTATAGGGAGATGAAATGTAGATTAAATATGCACGAATGTCTGAAAACTTTAGATTTAATATGCTAACTTTTAGAAATCTGCACCTGGTGTGGATCAAATCCAAATATGAATGTTTTTTCTTGGCATCTCTGTCCATGTTTTTTTGTATTCACCACCATTACTTTGTCCCACTTATGGTCATAAACATGGTAGATGAGCGGAAAAAGTCATGTAACTGTGGTGTGGTCACAAACAATCAATCTTTCTGCCAAAGTAGAATGTTCCAAACAGGTCATTTAAGTTCCATGATGGTTAAGATGCTTCCGTAGCGAGGCGGCAGCTCATTAGGTTGTGGAACAGAGCTAACGTGAGCGAAGATACACAGCTGGTTGACAGCAAGGCAACACATTTATCAAATGTTGCAATACATGTCAATTCATTTAATTTAGTGATGTTATTAATCTTTGGAGCATGACAAGCAGCTTAATCTATCACGTAGCGAGCATTATAGATGCCTAGGATAGTCGCATAATGATTCGCTAGGTCATAATGTTCTCTCAATATACCCATCTCAATGTGATGGATAAACTTTCCATGGCATGAAGTGGAAAGTAATTACTTAGAATAATGCTAAAATGACTGAGTCTGCCGTTTTTTATTTATCTGACAGAATTGATGCGTTCACAGGTATGCCGCACAGTATTGTGGGATATCCACATTCAATGGCAGAGTGGCGGCTCCCAAGACAGAGCTGGAATTTTAATTAGCATTGGTTTCAGTTTGGATCACTAACACAGACATCTATATGTGTGTGCTCAATATTTAATTAAATGACTCTTGCTTTACAGCATCCTGTAACCCAACACATAATTCCCCCACAACACCTTTACAGCCAAAAGACTTCTTCATTAATCAGCCCAAATTAATGAGAGAGCCACAATCAAACTCACTCTAAACAATGCTCTATAAGAGATTGTATTAACTGCAAAGATTATTCAAATCGCATTTGCATTTCTGAGTGGAAGCTGGACAATTTGTATCACTGCAAATTACTACTTCACAAGACATTCTCTCTTTATATGGCTCTGGAATAATTTATACTTCACCAAAAGGCTAAGCAGATTGGATTTAAAGGAGAACTCCAGCGCAAAATGAACCTTTGGTCTAATTACACATTGTTACCTAGTCAACCGTTATCTGAGATTTGTTTTCATGATTATCGAATGTAAATAGTTTTATCTCTAAAAACAGTTTAGACTATAACGCTAGTATAACGCTAGTATATAGGGCACAGAGTAATGACAAAAATAAATCGCTTGTTAATACCACTAACAAGGCTCAAAATAGCCCCACACTAACACGGTAGCATAATAAGGGTCCCTACCTTCAAACCGAAGCATTGAGAACTTTGTCAGTGTCCAGACAGTTTAATAAGAAGATATTTTATACATACAGTCAGCTTCGCGAATACAGGCAGAAGCCATCTTTGAAAAACAGTCTCTACCAGTCGATCTACGAACGCCGATCCAAGTGCGCTGAATTGTGTAGAATCTCATATGGTCCGTTGTTTCCGGAAGAAAGCACTGAGCGCATAAGAGAAGCACTGAACGCAACAGAGAAAATAAATAAATAAAAATAATTTAATCACATCTCACCAGCACACTTGGATCGGCGTTCGTAGATCGACTGGTAGAGACTCTTTTTCAAAGATGGCTTCTGCCTGTATTCGCGAAGCTGACTGTATGTATAAAATATCTTCTTATTAAACTGTCTGGACACTGACAAAGTTCTCAATGCTTAGGGTAAGGTAGGGACCCTTATTATGCTACCGTGTTAGTGTGGGGCTATTTTGAGCCTTGTTAGTGGTATTAACAAGCGATTTATTTTTGTCATTACTCTATGCCCTATTTACTAGCGTTATACTAGCGTTATAGGCTAAACTGTTTTTAGAGATAAAACTATTTACATTCGATAATCATGAAAACAAATCTCAGATAACGGTTGACTAGGTAACAATGTGTAATTAGACCAAAGGTTCATTTTGCGCTGGAGTTCTCCTTTAAGGAAATTCCAGGTTCCGGAAATAAAGAGTGGTTGGCCTCACATTTGTGTGTACAAATTAAGTTTTACTCTTAAACATCAATGTTAAATTTGCAACTCTGTGTTTTCTTAGTATTATTTTGCAACACGGAAGCTATATTTTCTGTGAATGTGTGACCTTACGATTCATTTGCTGATAAATAACAGGAAGAATTTGCGCAACAAACCAGTGTGTTAAAGATTACGGGGATAAATTAAAATAATGTAATAACAAATAACAGTTTGTAATATCAAACAGCATAACGAACTGTTTTTGTACAGCTAAAATATCTGGAAGCGGATGAGACCGGAAGCCTCGACTCAATCAAGTTCCAAATGGCCGTAAACACTCTTATATTAAAAACAAGATAAATACTATAAAATTAGTTACTATTATAGTTTTTATTAATATTTTTAATTAACTTTATTTTTATATTTTCATTTTAGTTTAAGTTAAATATTGGTATATGTGATTTAAAAATAGTAATTATATATATATATATATATATATATATATAAATTTTTTTTATTTTATTTTTATTAGCCCTAAATATTATTTTTTAGTTACATTTTTTTTATTTATTTTTTTATGTTTTAGTAATTTTACTTAATTTAGTAAAAGTTTACGGAATTTAGTAACTTAATTATTTAAACGTTTCAAATGTTTGTTTTTAAATTACACTTTTTCATCTAATATTTATTTTTTAAATATTTGTTTTATTTGAGCTGTATTTTAATTAATTAATAAATAATAATTGAATTAATTAATGAAAATTATTTTTAATAGTTTTAGTTTTAACAATAACAACAAATCATACAGATCGATCCCCAGGGAAATAAACAACTAAAAAAAAAACAATAGCAGAAGTTTGTTAGAGATAATAAAAGAGGGAAGAAATTTAGGTTGCATTTAGTGTTTTTAGATTCTATTTATATGTTCATTTGTTTGAAACTGAATCAGTAAGAAAAAGAGAGGTTTCTGTAAACATGTCTTGCAGTCAAGATCAGCGTGTGGATTAAAATCCCACCAAGAATTGTATGATTTCTGCAAGTCGTTTGATTATAAGGACTGTACACATAAACAGAGTATGGATGATGACTTCTGCACAGGTTTGACAAGGACATCCAGCCAGGAGAGCTATAAGTGTACTTGTCACACTTATGCATGTTCTTTAAAGCTTGTGTAGGAGAGCATGACCCAGATCGGAATCTTCTTTAATGATCCATGGTGGAAATTATTACAGCATGCAAGTATAACAAAAAGACAGAATTTTTATTTTTTTAATGACTACAGTATTCCTTTAACAGATCACAATCCCATTGCCTATTAGTACAGACCACAAATAACACCCACTATTTCTCTAAATGGACTACTTTCAGTTTTTCATGTCATAGGAAGGTGGGCGGTTTTTATTGCAATGGATTTGAAAACACAATCTCTCTCTCTTCTCTGGAGCAGACTGTGTTTCCGGTAAATTAACCCATCAGAAGAAGAAGTGCTTGTGTTTCAACACTTTCATCAGCATCCCCACATCCCCACACTTTGTCTGACAGGCCTGAAACATGAAGGTGACCACAGGCCGAACCGGAGAGGAGAGGAGAGGAGAGGAGAGGAGAGGAGAGGAGAGGAGAGGAGAGGAGAGGAGAGGAGAGGAGAGGGGAGGGGAGGGGAGGGGAGAGGAGAGGAGAGGAGAGGAGAGGAGAGGAGAGGAGAGGAGAGGAGAGGAGAGGAGAGGAGAGGAGAGGAGAGGAGAGGAGGATAGTGGAGGGCAGACGAAAGGAGAGGAGAGGAGGAGAGAGGAGAGAGGAGAGGAGAATAGAGGAGAGGAGAGGAGAGGAGAGGAGAGGAGAGGAGAGGAGAGAAGAGAAGAGAAGAGGAGAGAGGAGAGGAGAGGAGAGGAGAGGAGAGGAGAGGAGAGGAGAGGAGAGGAGAGGAGAGGAGAGGAGAGGAGAGGAGAGGAGAGGAGAGGAGAGGAGAGGAGAGGAAGGGATGCTCATGTACTAATGTTAACTTATTAGATTTTCATTTAAGATATGAAAATTAATACATGCCCTTGACATGATGTGCATGGGGATATGGCTCTCCCAAACCATTAATATTAATTCCCATGACTGTGGATTATTACATTTAAAAGAGGAAGGTGTGACTATGTGTCATTATTACTACAGATTTTTATATTAAATAAGCTTTAAAAAAAAAACATGATCATCAAGACAATAGATTGGCATTTAACTGTCATTATCAAAAATAATAATTTGAACTACTAAAACTTTACATTCATTGTGTACATAAAGTGTGAACAAAATAAAAAGCATATCTTTACATTTCATAAAATATTTTAAATACAAATGTAAAAACAAATAATTAAATTATTAATTTAGTTTAAATTATTAAATATTGGTTTTATTAATTCAATTTTAAAATATTTGTAATGATTAATTTAATAAAAAGTCATTTTAACAGTACAAACATATGGTTTTTCAATATGTCTTATATTGAAGAAAAAACTTTTATGATAAATACATAAGAATTTTAATGTTGTTTAAAATTACTTGTTGCAGATGAAGTATAGCATTTATAACACATTTACATGTGCATTATGATATGTTTTTTGTTTTAAAAGAAAGGAAAAAATACATTCAAAAACCTTTCAGTAAGGATGCATTAAATTGATCAAAAGTGTAACAACATAATGTCAGAAAAGATTTATATTTCAAATAAATGCTCTTGTTTTGATGTTTCTATTCATTTAAGAATATTTAACTGATGTTAGAAGCACAATGTTAGTTTTCAACATTGATTAATACAAAATATTTCTTGAGGACCAAATCAGCATATTAGGATGATTTCTGAAGGATCATGTGACACTGAAGTGAATTCCGCTGAAGATTTCTATTTCAAATTACAGTTGGCTTAAATCGTAATAATATTTCACAATGTTCTGGGTTTACTTTTGGGGTCTTTTTGATCAAATAAATGCTGCCTAAAAAAAAAAAAAAAAAAAAAAAACTTTTGAACAGAGACTCTGCTGTCCCACAGCTTAAACAATAATATGACTGGCCTTGAATAGGCCTGGTTCAGTGTATGATGGGGACCGAGTTGAGTCCCGTCCCATTCTCAATTACGAAGAATTGATCTCAGCGAGATGGAGGAAGCGCACCCCAGCTCACTATATCTCCCACCAGTCGCCTGCTATTCAAAGACAAAACATCTGCTCTCGCTAACAGAAACCTGCGCATCAGTCCTTCTCCCTGCTTGTGTACTTTCATTTCAGGAAAATAAGACCATTTGCTGTCTTCCTGCTCTGTCAAAACACTACATAATTACTCTGAATAAGGCTCTGCAAAGCGGAAAAGGGAGAAGATGTTTGTTGCTATCTTTAAAGCCACAGCTGCTCTTGTTCATGTTTTGTAAGTGTTTGAATTCGGAACGTTTCACTAACGAAGATGCTTGCGGAACGGGGTGGGAGCGAGAAAGCGCAATCTTAGTCTTGATTGGTTTTAACAGCTCTCTCTTCATCACTGAAGTGTGTGGAAAGTGGAGGTGTCTATTTTCGACTCTTGTGTAATGGAGGACTTCGATGCACATACTTTTAATCAGCTTCCTCTGTGCAAATGATGCCAGGGAAAGAGTCTATTTTCCCTTGCTTTGTGGAACATAAAGACCTCAGGGAATAGTCTGGTTATAAGATACACAAGTGAAAACAGGAAATTACCGCAAAAACAAACTGTTTTTTGCTTTGCATCGCTGTTTATCTGTCTGAACGTTAGCATGAAAGCCGAATTGTAATTGTAGATTAAACGGTTTTTAGTTTATGTGTATGCAAGAAATCAATCCCAAGTATTCTATGAAATGTTAAAATTTTGTGTGTGTGTGTGTGCGTGTGTGTGTGTGTGTGTGTAGGTCACTGTATATGAATAATATATATATATATATTAAGCAGCACAACAGTTTTCAACATTTATAATACAAATAAATGTGTATAAACCACCAAATCAGCATCATATTAGAATGATTTCTGGAGGATCATGAGACTAGAGTAATGATGCTGAAAATTCAGCTTTGCCATCAAAGGAATAAATAACTTTTAAAAATAAATTAAAACAGAAAACTTGTTTTTAATCGTAATAATATTGAATAATTTTACTGGCAATTATAATCAAATGCATCTTAGACTTCTTTCAAAAGCATTAAAAAACTTACCAAACCAAATAAATATATATTACAGTCCTTTTTAATAAAATATTTGCTTAGGTCTCTTGAAAAGACAAAGAGTTAGCTGAATCACTGGAAAAAAAGTTTTTGGTTTTTGGAGTCTATGAATGGGTTTCCTTTAATCAACCTCAGTGGATATGATTTCCTTTTCATCAGAGGAAAGATGGCTACAGGTTTCCATGAGAAATTCTCTGATTTAGTCCCAAAATCTTTTCAATTAGAAAGTGCAGGGGACCCTGCACTCCTTTTGTATCACATTTCACACAGAGGAAGCAACTAGTCTCTGTTTCCTGCTCCTCTAATCTCAAGTATCTCTTTACTGCCAGACGCATGATAGATGTTGGCTGGATTGGTGCAGTCTGTGGCTTTGAGAATTACCCAGGCCTGGCCCATGGTTCCCACCCCCAACCCACAAAAAAGTCGAGCAATCATATCGCAAGAGCCCTTGCCATTTTTCACGGAGATAGTGTTTTGATTGCCTGGGAAGAAAATAATACCATTTACTTCTCTAAATTGCCAGGCTGGATTCCCATTGGCTGAGAATGTAGCCCCAGAGTAAACATGACTCTCCTTGGCCTTTCACTTTCTCGCCCACTCATCCAGGTGAAGCTCTATTTAGCCAAAGAGCGCTTGAAAACTGAGATCTCCAGGCCTGGAAAACAGTCTTTAACGGGGCTAAAGGACTCCCGGATAGACGTGCACAGCGGAGCTCTCGCAAACAGCAGGTGTGTGAAATGAGACTCTCACCGGGATGAACTGAACAATGTCTGAGGGGTTTTAAAGGTTAACCCTAAACCTTAAAATGTACAGTGCTTTCAGATCGTAACTCACGTCGCATGGCAACACTGATCAAGCATAAATCTTACGCATGCATTGACACTGGATTATAACAGCTTTAAGGAGTTAATAATTGAAGGCTTTGTCTCTTACAAATACTCAGAAGTTGCTTATATGTAGTTACCTTAAGCGGACAGGTCACCCAAAATAAGCTTTATAGAAACATATTTTTATTAGTGTATCCTAATGAGGCAAGTTGATTTGGTCAAAAAAAAAAAAAAAAAAAAAAACCTTTAGATGTAGCACATTTTTACGTTACTTGACCATTTTTACACTGTATCTGCTTCAAAGCTTAATCGCTGAGATTTCCTCTAGCTCTGTGTTTCATCAGCTCCAGGTTCAGGGTCAAAGGTTAGGTGGTCTTGTCAGACTAATGACACTGGGAAACTTTAGGGTCAACTAAATATAAACAAACATCACTCTTACCAGCTCTTACAAGGCATCTACTTCCTTTCTACATGGAAAACGTAAAGTATTTCAAAGTCATTTTGTTGTTATTTAACAAAATACATCAGCTATTTATCTAACGCCGCACTGCAACTGAATGAAAACCTTGCATAGTTAAAGGTGCACACATTTTTTCCCCCCATTACCAAGGTCTCACACATAAAAAACGTATTTCTGACAAATATGTTCAAAATAATTTTCACTCACTTGAGATGAAGACTCATATCAATTGCCTAATAAAAGCTGATTTATTTTTTAATGGAGCAGGTCGCCTCATGAGAGCATCATGTTGAGATCGTGCAACTCGCTCTCTGTAACCTCCCTGCTACCAGATGCTTCGGCTCACAGAATAAATAAGTAATTGCTGAATTTAGATAGCTCATTTCTATGATGGCATCTGTAACTGAAGACTTGATCTTTAGTGTGATGCTGCCTCCATGCCAATAGGTGTCAGTATAAGACAACTACCATAAAATGGGTAAACAAAAAAGTGCTTAAAAAGTTGAAATTAATGGATTCAGTTCAGAGATCTGAAAAATTTTGCATGGATCTTATGACAACAAACAGTACTTTTATCAGGATGTGCTATTAATGCTGTAACTGTAAGATTAGGGGGTTGGACATTTCCGATTTCCGCAGCTGAAAAACAGTAGCCTATGTGACAAAACAACTACATCCAAATTCACATTAATAGAGTAGGCAAAAAGTACCTGGATTTCTTACTTCTTCGGCAAATTTTCTGAAGTGTGCATACAACTCTTTACTATCCCATGATGCCACGGGAGATGACTTGTGAAGCGACGTAACTGACGCTGGAAGGTCACATGATAATGACAGCATGGCGAATGTTTTACATAATAAGTCAAGATTACATTCACACTATACACACTCAGAACGTACTTTTGGGCGGCCGTGAATTAGTTACTTATTCAAAATAAATACCACATATAAGTATGTGATTTCGGAAGCAGCCTTATAGTATTTGTTTCAGCATTGTGGTTGCCATGACGGTCATGACCGATACAATTGTTCGAATTGGCTGCAGGTTGGGTTAGCAAAACTTGTTTGGGAGAAAAATTCTGTAAACATTGAAAATATGCTGTTATTATCTAATTCTACGTTATATGACCCTTATAAATTGTAATATCCTTGTCATTTACACTTTTTTCATTGACTTTTTTAATCAATAAAGTTGGATTTCTTCAAGAGTGAGTGTTGCACCTTTTCCAATTGACATGAATTTTTGAGTTTTGGTTGCACCTCCTCTTTTGTTGGTAAAAACAAAAGTATTCCTTCAAGCTCAATAATTAAGGAATATTCCATTCCAAAACTAAAAGTCTGTCATCATTTACTCACCCTTGTGTTATTTCAGACCTGTATGACTTTCTTTCTACTGCAGAACCCAAAAGAAGATACCAATGAAAGTCAAAGCAGTCCAAAATAACATAATATAATATACAAATATTGGAAAATGCGTGACATGAAAACATATAATTGATAATAATTTGATTTAAAGTCATATTTTATATCAGGGAAAAAATGTTTTACATTCAGTTCTGCTTGTTTTTCCTATGCTTATATCTACATTCTGGCACCTGCTTTTCAAAAAACAAAGCTCCTATCATTTTACAATGCCTGCAAACCAAATGAAATCAATACAATTCAATCAATCACAGTGTTGTTCTTTTCCACAACATTATTGGTAACGAAATCGGCAACGTTCTGGTCTGTCACAAGTTATAAGCCCAAAAGAGTGGTCATATTTCATCCTGTAATTAGAATATTCTGTGTCAAAAGGTTTCAGCAATTACCACCCAATCACCCACTTTAATAATCAATATCAATAAAGTTGGGAACAACCTTCCTTCTCCCAACTCTCTGCTGAAGCCCCTCTTCCACTTAACATTCCACCCATGGAAATCAACTGGCAATTAATTCCTAATAAGTGTTAGAAAATGCCTAATTGCTTCTCGTGCCCATTCTAGTCAGCTGTAGCGAGGAAATGAGCTTGGTGCTAATGATGCATTGCCTCTCAACTACACGGCACAGTCGCTGGCTTTAGCCAGTGTCTTTTAATTAAATAGCGTGTGTAGTGCAACATCTTCTGCCACCACTGGCTCCTCTGCTCCCCATGGGTTTTGGGCCCCTGACAGCATGTGCTATCCCCTTCTGAGCCAAATGAATTAAAATTTGTGGCCTGCCGGAGAATGTTACCGCTTCTGAGAGAGAGAAGGAAGAAGAGAGAGAGGCACACCGCAGAAAGGCACTCCTTCCATCTGGCTTGATTCCATTATTCAAAGCTCACGAATTTGTAAATGGTTTTGTATCAGCTAAAAGAAGCAGATGAGATAAGAGACGTCTGTGGTAAAAGCCTTTTAGGTTATCTCCCATACTGCTCTGATGTGTCTTCAGACAGCACGACTGCGTTTAAGCATCACATATTGTTCAGCATGTCAGGAATCGGGAATCGCATGTCCTCTTCTTTTTGTCACCTTCAACAAATCCTCACGCAGCAGAATATTAATGACAGGCTGAGCAGTAATCCGAAAGACTGGATCATTTTATTCATGATGGTTTATGATCTTTCATGATATTTATGCGAGAATTGATTTGGCCCTTCAGTATATAACAAAAACTTTTCAGAAATAAAAAATAAAGAAAATAAAGGGGAAAATCCACTATAAAGAATTGCACAGTAAAGCTTGCATTGTGTAATTTAAACACATTTGGCAACCGTTAAACTGAATTGCGAGTGGTTGGCAGCACTGAAAAAAAGTGTGATGGATTTACATGATTTAATCTTGAATTGAATCAAAGTTTAAAAAACAAACATAATTTGTTTATGTAACTTCAGCATCATTGAATTAAGTCATTTTAAGTGACCAAATTAAGTAGTCTCAAAGTAAATTTTATATGGCTTCCTGGCATGATTCAGGTATTCAATTTCATATATTCATTTATACAATTCAATTTCATATATTTTGGTGTCACACAACTGAATTATAAGACTGTACTAGCTACATAACACATTTTTAGCAAGTAATAGCACACATTAGCATCTTAAATGCTCCTTCAGCAAAGCAGTTATGAAATTACCCCACTCTTCTCCACAATTTAAATGGTTCTAATAATTCCAAAATAATTGAAAATTTTTACACACTATCAAGTCTCCCCTTTTCTCATCTTGCTCAAAAACACATAAAATAACACTTTATTTCAACATTTACTCTCTTTTGATTCAGCCATATGCAAAGCATGCTGGGAACTAGCACCGTCCAGTTTCAGATAGTGCAACACAAATCATTCATGTATTCCCAACACAAACGGATTAGGTAAACTTAAATTTTACATGTATTTTAGTGCAATGAACTCAATCAAATTAAGTTAGGACAAAATGTATTGCAATTGTGTTGATTTATCTCACTTTAATTATATGCAATTTGAACAATTAAGCAGCAAAAAAAATATATATTTTCAGTGAGGTTTTTGCACTGATTGATATGCTCAAAAAAGTGGCACAAAGGTCTATGTGTTTTGAGGTCAAAAGAGATTAATTTATAGTCCTTAGATGCTGGAGGTCTCCAATTTTAGACTGTTTCAAAACGCATCCACTTCAGTTACTGTCTTTTATGTCAGTTCACCAGACTTTGGCTTGGATGTGGCAGCTCTTTAACTCCATTTATCTCTCTGACTCTCTTCTTCTCTCATCCAGCCATTTACTCAGTGGCAATATAATAAGAAGTGCTGTGAAATTTGAAGCGCAACAAACAAAAGTGGCTGCCTTGTAGGTTTTCTTTTCCTATTATTTCCACCAGCCAATGGATAGGACAAAGGCAGAGGTATGTTTTAAGATTTAGATTAGACCACAGTATTTTTCCACATTTTTTTATACAATCCCATGAGTTTCTCTCTCACTGTTTGGCATCCTCAAATTTTCTTTGGACCATAAAAGACATGCAGACTTTTCTCTTCCACTCACTGTGCTCAAACTTACAGCATACTTTACTTTAAGGAAATATATATTACGCAGAGCTAAAATTTCCCAGTTGGAGACATGAATGAAAATGTTAGCATTTAAAACAAGCAAGTTATATTTCTCATTTCCTGTGCTGTAACATACAGAGGGAAATTAATGAGTGTTTTGAAATCCAGGAAAGAGGCAATATACCCGTTTCTGGACCTCATCTTAACAGTCTAGCAGCTAAAGGTGCAAAGCACTGCACATTCAAACTTGAATTTAATGTATAGTATTACCAGGGGATACCAGTACCAACCCCATAAGCTATTATCACCAGTATCTACCCAATAGGCCATTATCACCCATCACTCTGCTCTTTCTGGGGGAATACATGTTTTTAACATTTATATATAACAAAAATATGGTTGGAATGTACAGGTGTGAAATGTGAAACATTAATCTTGGTTTTAAGCTAAAATACACAATGGGACCATTCAACTTTTTCATTTGTAAAAAATAATATGAATCAACCAAAAATATTAGTTAACAAAATAATGACATGTATGAAATAATCAGTAATTTTTTTTTTTTTAAATACATTTTTAAACAAACACATCCTTGAGAAGGAATTGCCAGTGATTTGGATCAGTATTTTAAAGCGGTCATGACATGAGAAACCAAATTTGCCTTGATCTTTTGGTATTTAAAAGGTCTTACCATTAAAACTTCCTGCAAGTTTCATGGCTTAAGACATCCTCCCCATTATAAACGAAAAATTTATTTAATCAAGCTCTAAATACAGCTTGTTGTGGATCCATGGTATGAAGTGACGTCATGGTACGAAGTGACGTACCAGTCGTTTGCATATGACCGCTTCCAGCGCAGGACAACTACGCCTCATTTCGCATTATCGCATCGTTGTTGACGGCTCGAGCCCATAGGTGTTCAGTCGACGTGCAGCGAGTGGGTCTGTTTACAAGAAGATTGCGATGCCACGCAGATGTGCTGTTCCTGGCTGTGGACAAACAACATGTTTGAATATGCTAACGGCAGGGGAAAATGGATGCAGTTTATTTTTTGTGGACGTCCCAGTCACGGCAGTGTTAATATATACGCGTGTGTTCTCTACATTTCAAGGATGACTATTTTGAGAACAAATCGCAGTATGATGCTGGCTTTGCCAGAAAACCTTTGCTTAAAGATCAGGCTGTGCCCACTATTCTGGGCCCAACAACGATGCCTCAAACTGTAAGTAATGTATTTCATCTTTTTATGCATAAGCACTGACGTTAGCCAATCATAACAGTAGGCGTTAACACTGAACTCTTAAAGGGGAAACACCCCCAAAACAGACTGTTTGAATCAGAGGCTGAGAAAGAGGGTGGGAAAAGGTCATAAATCACTACATTTTAAAAGGTTTTTGTCCAAAAAAACTATAGTAATACTATAATTGCACCTAAGGGAACATAATAAAACAAAAAACAAGAGCCATGTCATGTCAGCCTTTAAAGTGAAGATCATGGTAATCCACTAGTAATGACTCAAGTGTTACCAAATCCTTGAGAAGGAATATCCAAAACCTTACAAAAATTTACAAAAACCTCAAGTGTATGACTTCAGTAATTACTAGGGAGTTATCATGCTTTTCACTTGAGAAGACTGATCCAAATAATTTGTAATTCCTTTAGAAGGATGTAGTAACACTTGAGTCATTACTATCCAAAACCTTACAAAAACCCCAAAAGCTTACAATGATTTCAGTCATTACTAGAGTTATCATGCTTTTCACTTTCACTTTCAAGAAGAATTCTGATACAAATCATAGTAATTCCTTCTGAATGCTTTGGTAATACTTGAGTCATTACTAGTGGGTTACCACCACAACCTTCACTTTAGAATTAATTGTACAATATGTATTATTCATGTTATTTATTAACCTGTATATAGTAGTTATTCTTAGTAGTCCTCTGGAAGGTAAATTTTTTTTTACTGATTAGCTAATAGTGAACTACCACATTCAACTGAGCACGATTACTTACTAATTCTTTAAGCAGTGTTTCTTTTTAGTTAATATTAGTTACTAGAGTGATAATAATGCATTACTCATTTTGTTCCTGTGTAGTTGTTCATTAATGGCGGAACAGTATTTTAAAGGGTTATCAAAATGTATAGTATTACTATCCTTGTGGGGACATCGGGTTTACTAGGACCAAACAAACACGCACGCACACACTCACACATTTCTTGAAAAACATGAAAAATTTATAATTTTTTTGTATAATGTATAAATTATACATAAAAGAACTTAGAAATTTGTTCTATACTTGTTCTAAGAACATTTTACAAATAATGTATTAGTCATTGATCTATATAAACAAAGATAATGTAAAAAATGAATAAAGGAACCATCTGTAATTTGTTTTGGTGTCAGAGGTCGCATTTTCAAAATTCACAAATCATATAAATTATAAATCAGCTAATAAATTAGTTTTTGTATTACCTGTAGTTTGATAACTCTATTTTATGTCATCGAAATGAATTAGCTGCAACATGAAATGTAATGCTATTAGCCTGTTACTATGTGACTATTTGTCAAATTATATGGTGGGTTAATGTTGCGCTGTTTTACGTGTTTAAAACAATCGTACTAAAAGTAAATTTGAACAAACCCACAGAATTTGCAAGTATGGCTAAATATTTTTGTGCAACACATTTAATTTCACTGCCATAGACTTGGTCACCAGACTTGATAAAAAAGTGTTATGGAAGTACAAACAATGGGCAATATCAATATCTTCTACAAGCGGAAACCGAGAATAGCGAGGATATTATGTCATTGATATGCGACAAAGACCAGGGACGAGCCATTATTTAAAACTGGACTTTTTACAAATCCTTGGGAACTTTTGGGATAATGTGTACACAACTGCATGAAATATATCACACTCTGCACATGATTTTTGAATATTATTACAAAAAAAACGTACATATTGCAACCTTTAATGCACAAGCATTTCTTGGATACGGGCATATTACAACACAATAAATTAAGTTTCTTCCATAATAACATTCAATACTATATAGATTTGTTTACACTATATCATTTCATTTCATAAAAATCCTCTGCATGTTTTAGCGAAAGTCCAAGTAAGTGTAAAGGCTCAGGCAAGTTTCACAAGCTCCATGAACTTTACCTCTTCTGTACGCCACTATGAACATAAACATTCATCCCTCCTTCACTTTTGGCTTCTCGCAGGTGAGGAGGCTTTTTCATGGGCAGACAGGCAGGCAGCAGCAGACGTGAGAGGGGGCGGTGGGATGGAAGTAAAGTGCAAGGAGCCGCTCAGAAAAAGTTACCTGCAAGGACACAACTTATTTTCAGTGAGTGGGCGCAATCCCTTAAAACTGCAGCGAATGAGCAATAGAGTTGTGAAGAGTGTGACGGTTGCCTATACCACCTATGTCATGATCTGCCACTGATTTCAACAACACTTCTATATGAAATCATATGACTAACATGTTTCTGAAATGACATCCTCTATATACAGATGGTCATGTAATGGCCATTTATACACTCTTAGAAGAAAAGGTTCTATATAGAACCTTAAAAGGTTCTATAGGCGCTATCGTATTTGGAACCCCTAAAAGGTTCTACAGAACCATTTTTAAGGGTTCAATAAAAAGAACCCTTTAGGGTTCTTTGTAACCAGGAAAAAGGTTCTATATGGAACCTTTTAGGGGTTAATTCATTATCATTTGTTTTGTCCTTTCCGAATGAAATATTTCATACTATTGACAAACATCAAGACCCTAAAATGTATTTATGAATGCATGTGAATGATCACAAAATTCAAGATATGGGGGTTAGAAAATGTGTATATTTATATAATTTGATGTAGTTAATCAATATCACACGAAGAGTGCCATTTCAGTTGTTCTCCTCCAAAAATCAGCATGATTAAAATATGATATTAAGTTACTACAACAGATTAATAAACAATAATTTAATTACAACTACAAAATGTTGCAGAATAATGTAATATATGAATGAATAACAGCCCATAAAGAACCTTTGTGCCAAAAGGGTTGGTTCTTGTCATTATAGAACCTTTAGCATAAAAGGTTCTTTGGAGTTGAGTAAAGAACCTTATGGTTCTACATAGAACCCCAATGAAACCTTTTTTCTAAGAGTGTAGTTTTTTAAAGGGGCAGAATAAAAATCAGTTACTGCAAACATTTAGATGAAAATCATCATCTTGTTACCTGATTAAAAGATTAGTTCACCTAAAAATGAGAATTCTGTCTTTTACTCAACACTTTTACTGTATGGCTTTCACTGTACTGACCTTCACTGTCTGGACAGCTAAAACCTTCTTCGTTTAGTTTTGCCGAAAGAGGTTGCTTATTCGAAACACTAACAAAGCTAACTAAGTGCTTTGTACGTAGCTTGATGACACCGTGAATAAGCGTGGAATCATGGGAGTTGCCGTTTTCACCTCCACAGCTGATGGAAAGCAATCCAACGGGACTCAAGCAGAACTCATGCTCATGGATGAGCTTATGAATTAAAGTTTTAACGTTACTGTGTGCTAAAGCAGGGCTGAGAACCTGAGACATTTTGTATTGTTGTTTTATTATGCTTGTATTCCGCAGTTGGCAGCTCCTTCCGTTTTTGTTTATATTATGTTTGTTTTCTTATATTTATTTAAGTTATGTTTAACATCCACCTCCCTCTCTGAACTTGAACTTTGCTACAGTTACGTTTGATCATTATTTGATTTCATTAATGAAATAGTGCTGAATTACAACTCATTCAGGTCAATTTATTTGACTAATCAAAATTGTGAGGTAACGCAGTACTGTTTTTCTTGGTCAAAACAATCAAAATAAAAATACATTTCAGTATGTTATAAATTATGTTACATGCGTTCGCTCAGTGGCTGGTTTGAGATACTTCTTCCACTCTGCAGTTAACTAGATCGATATTAGAATATCATATTAATATAAAAGCTGGATGACTTGTGATGAAGTTTGAATTAATATTAAAATATGAGAATATTACTATTACAGTATTACTATTACTACACATAAAGCTCTTTCTGATTATTCTATGTTGGTCACTTGACAAAATAGCATTGTCTCTGAGCCATGGTTCAACTCCAGCGGTAAATCAAGAAAACAAGAGATTCAAACAAAAAGACTGACCATGTCTATTATTAAACATATATATATTTTATATATTCGTTTTCTGTCGATGAAGCTATGCAAACAGTTGCTCACATGTCTAATAAAACATAATATAGTAGGCCTATGTGTTTCATGGTTTCGACAGAAGTAAAGGCAGAAATCAAGGGTAAAGTTGATTTGACATCACTGACAGGCGAAACAGTGATATTGGTCATTACTTAAAATAGCTGATTTCTGTGGATTTAAACATTGTTGGAAACATTTGGGATCATGCACATCAATAAAATATAAAACAATGCTCTAGTGGTTTTTTTATATTTTAATCCAAAGATCTTACATATTGTGTCTTCATTAATGTCTTCACTACAAAATAAAAAAAATTCTTTCTTACAGGGTTCCAAATACTCTTTTATTTTCATTTATTATGAGTGCTGCTAACTAAAATGCAGGAAAAGTCCTCCATTCAGTTGATGTGTGATTGACAGCTGCTGCATTGCCCTGATTGTGATGTTCCACACATGTCTGGATGCAGAATTTAGAGTGACTGACAAGTTTCCTGGATAGGTCCCCACAGCAGAATGTATTAAGACACTGTCCAAGAATGCAGAGAATGAAATCATCAGAAAAGATGGCAGTCAGTCAATCTGCTTGTCATCATCACTGATAAAGAAGATGAGAAGTTAGTTTTCTCAATTGTTTCACAAAAACACTACATGATATCGTGTCAAAGTACCACCTGTCAATCAGAGATGGTAACATTAAATAATTAAATAATAGTTATGGAATGTACAGGATTCACTGGTTCCATCATTTTGATTCAATTTTGAAGAATCCTAAGTATAAAATAAGATCTCACCAGATAAACTGAGATACTTTTTTCAGTTCTGTCATGACAACTCTCTGAGGGATTGGCATGTTAATGGTAATGGATATGGCAATGTTAAAGCTGCCGTCGGCAACTTTTTTTATATTCAGGCAGAACAACATAAATAAAGTGGTTTTAGGAAAAAACCCGAGCTTCTAACTCCACCTGGAGCGTGTTATTTGTTTTGGTTCACTGTGTCCAATCAGCGCAGGGGGGTGTGAGATATGACTGTCAATCACAAGTCGTGCACGCACACGTCAATCACATGTACACGCCTGAAGTTCGCGCAGTAGCGAAGAGTGATGGCGCACTGACGAGCACGAACTCTGTGGGAGGGTATTCGTTGATAGTGGGGGAGGGGCATGAGAGTTGTAAACATTCAAAAATATGCCCAAGTCCACTCAATCAGCCAGAGTTGCCGACGGCAGCTTTAATGTATTTGGTCTTGTCGGAATAGATCTGCTATGCTGCTGCAGAGCAAGTACCGAGACTTGCTACTGCCAATACATTCACAGATATGCTGCTGTGAGTAAGTAAGACATGCTGCTGCTGCTGCACATGTAACATACATGAATAACCCCCATAGCAGATCTATACAGGTGGAGCTGGGGAAGGTGGAGGGTTTCTGAAAGTGTGCTGCAGACTGCACTACCGGTACTACATGAGCCGCAGCTCATTGGCCGCTGATGCAACAGCAACCAATCAGCTGTGCAATGCAGATGACGATGATTCTATTAAGATTGTTTTTGTATATTTATTTAATTGTTTGTTGATTTGTTTGTTTATATCTATTTATCCATTTTTTTATTCATTGATTTATTTAGATTATTGATTATTTAGAGCTTATCAATTATTATTTAAAACAAATATATAAACATTTTTACACAGCCGAACCACAAACACATGTTCAATAAATAAAAAGTGACCAAGTTGGACTGACTAAGTCACATTTGTGGCACACACAGTCATATTACAACACTCAACGTTACATGAAAGTGTGCTAAGTACAAACTCATTAACGGCATCAAACACGGCAAACATCGGCGGACTCTCAATAAAATAAATTGACTTTTGTCTCTCTAGGTTGCACTTTAAGCAGATGACAAAAAATGGCTGAAATTAGAGGGAAGCTCCGAAGTGTGTGGCCTGAAGATGCATTCGGGATAGAACACTTCACAGATCCATCTGTGCTAATTGACATTTATTTTCCGTTAGCAGCAGGGTGAGATCTAATGCTGATGAAGCGGCCATATTGCCACAGTATCGCCTGTCTGTCAGGTTTATGTGTCAACGCCAGCACATATGGGACCCTGGGGAGGTTCATGCCGCAACTCCTCTTGTTCTAAATGAGATTCATTGGCCTAATCTAATACAAAAACAGCTTTTTGACCAAATTACTCTGTCCTTAGTCTCCAGACAATCTTGGGGATCTTCTGGAGAATCAGCAGTGAGCTAGCTGCACTCTCGAAATCAATTAGTTGCCTACCAGGTTCACTGATGTGATTGAACCTGTGTGTAATGGAAAATTCAAGCTAATTAAATTGGCAAAGAAGAAATGAGGGTAAAGAGAAGAAAGGGCGAGAGAGATTTAGAGACTTTAGCATTTTAGTGAGATTGTGCCTCGCGGCGGCATGTGCTGCGTATTGGCATTTTAAAACTGAGAATTATGCCAGCCATTTGAAACAAGTAAATTAGAGAAAGCCCATCACATAACACTGCCGTCCGGCAGTGAGCCCATTGCTGAACGTGGCGAAACAATAAAACTGAGGATCTATGAAGCCTGTGACTTCTGCACAGGGGGGATCTCTTCTAAATACCTGCCATATATTTTTCAAAAGCAAATAGAGCACAGTAGCTCAATCGATTTGCTCTTTGCTCAGTTATCGCAGCCATGTTTGAAAGGGAGACGTAATGTATTGACTTTGTTACAGACGCCACGTGCTGCCGATCTGACAGCTTCTTCTCATGCAGCTGATTTATGGATTGTGCAAATGGGGGAGGGGAATTCATATTACTCTGGCCGCACAGGGAATGATGCATCTGGGTGAAGAACACAAATAAGCAGTTCTGAACCATGCTTGGGCCGCCTGCACATCGGCTTTCCCTTTCTTTGACCTCTGCTTGGCAGTTTTGCTGATGTGTTAGCTGGTGTTGGCAGGTATAAATGAATCTCAATTTCCTTTATTAATTTTGCATGTCACTACAAACTTGTTTCTGAGGAGACCTCTCCAGGCGTTTGTGCTTGGTGGAGTCGAAAGCCTATTACGAGGTTCTACATGAGTAGTTTTTGAACATTCATGTGCGTAGCAACTATTGACTGTACTTCAACCTTTAACAAAGGCCTTTTTTTCTCAGTGAATTTATTCACTCTAACAAAGCTCATCTGTCAAGGTTGTATCATCGCTTTGGTAAATTCTATTTTATTTTGTTTTAAACTTCCAAATCCAACAAAATGATGTTAACCTCTGTTTCAGCATTTTTTTCTGTTCCACCATCCCACCATGAAGATTTTGAAACGAGTTCCGGCGGATTCGCCACACTGACCAATTGAAAACAGCTTGGTTCGAAAGTGACTTCGGGGTGTGCTGTACTTCGCACATTGCTATGCTATTGACAAAATGAAATTTTGCTGAAATGTTGTTAATGTGAGTGCAGCTTAAGTGTTAAGTTAAGTGTTAAGTACCTGTTGAATTATACTCCTACAATACCTGGGTAAATTATTTTTACAATTGCTATTAGTATGCTGTGGAACATTAGGGTCAAATGACAAGGTATAATTTCTCTTGGAACGTATTCATATACGAGTACGAGATTTTGGACACAGCATGTGTTCGAACCTGTGCATTGACATCATCATCTGCAGCACTAGCACATGCTAACTTTGATCAGAGTGATCGAAATTATAGGACTATCGTTCAAAAGTTTGGGGTCAGTAAGATTTTTAAAAAAAAATCTTAAATTATTCAAAGTGTTACAAAAGTTTTAACCTTCCAATCAACAAAGAATCCTCAGAGAGAAAAAAAAATCCCAAAAATGTATTATCAGTTAAGCAGATCAACTGTTTTCAAAATTGATAATAATAAGAAACATTTCTTGAGCACCAAATCAGTTTTAGAATGATTTCTGAAGGATCATGAGATAGGACAACTGCAGACAAGCGTAATACAGAACATTTTGCTTTGCCATCACAGGAATAAAATACATTTTAAAACATATGTATTATGTATTTTTACTGTCATTTTGATCAAATAAATGCAGCCATTGTAAGCATAAGAGACTTTTCTAAAAAAAAAAAAATGGACTCCAAATGTTAGTGTTCATGCGGGTATAGTGCAAAAGCTGTTAAACTTCAGTACTTCACATATTTTACTGCAATTATGAGCGTAAACACATTAACATAATTACAGAATTCTGTTTACACAAGCTTAATCGTAGTACTCTCTTAATCGCATTATAAGAGCCTATGTAAACAGCCACTATCAGGTGTGCTTTCCTCATCAGATGATGGGTTTATGTATATTTCACAGATGCCCATACATATGGCCGTGTGCTGTGCACCTGCAACTAGAAGCATCCAGTGTCATGCCTGCCTCCTTCGAGGGTTTTGTTAGCATCTGGTGTCAAACATGCTAACTGACTTTCATACTCAAACCAGGCGTGCATTTTAATCTAGGTGCAATCCAAATGCACCTGTTAACAAACAAACAAAATAAACTAGCCTAAGGTAAGTGTCCCTAGCATTAGCCTCTGGCATCTGACGAGAAAATGCAGCATGTGAGTGAGTGATAGAGAGAGGAAGAGACAGGAGGAGAATAACTTTATTTGAGATATGATGGCATGTGTCTCTCAAGCAAGCAGGCTGCTCATTACAGGCACTTTCTTTGACTGGCTGCTCAGATGTCAGCTGTCACAGTTCATCATGGTGTGCTGAGGTGAAGAAAAAACAAACAGCTGCCATCTCTCCCCTGGCAGGAACCATGCAGGTAAACACTGAATAATAGTCAATTCCCCTTCACCGGAGTGGGACTCCACAGATCCAAATATCTCCACACTGCATTGACTCCATTATTTTGAGAAATGAAATGCTTTTCAGAGAGGAAAAATCAAGCGGTAAGCAGTCTCTCGGCACAAAGACGCAGTTCTGAACGGAAACCGAGCTTTTCCACAAAATGGTGGACGGCAAATGAAATGAAAGCACTTACTGTACATCATATTGTAGGGTCCGTGGTGACTGCATTTTGTCGGAAAAATTACAGTATTATGTTAACTGCAGCCATGTTTCAATTAATTCAATTATAATGTATTGTACAAGTATATGACTCTAGTATAGTAACTCAATTATGACTCAATTTTAATAAAGATGTTCTTCTATACTTTTCCCCTTTTTTCACTTTAGTTAGAGTGCAATGTTGCTGTTTGAGCATAAAAAAGATCTGCAGGGTTACATAGCTCAAAGTCTCTAGGCTTACTCCAAAGGGAGATATTTTATTTAACAGATTCCCCCAAGAACTACAACGAATGGCTCGTTTGGATGATATGAAGTCACAGTGGTAACGTTACTCATGTAAAAAAAAAAAACACCCACGGAATACGCAAAAAAGGTATAAGGCCTGGTTGAGCTGCAGACAGTGTAGTCGGAATGTCAAAGAGATGCTGTTTTTTCCACAATATTTCCAAAACTTATTTGTTTGACCTTCATAAGGCTGACAAACTTAGAGTGCATGGTTAAAACATATTTTAAACACTGTTCCTGAACATTATAACCCCAACATTTATCTGTGTTTATCACATTTTATGGAGAACAGCTTGTTTACTACAGCTTTTGTAAGGCGGTTCACCACTCCTAAAATTAACCATGGTTTGGTGATCGATTACTGTTTGTATTAGCTTAGTTTTCTGACAAATATTACGATTAAATGGTGGATAACATCGTATCTATAATGTATAAGATAATTACAAAAAACCACTCTGAAACGTCCTGTGAAATCCGTGCTTGCAAGTCTGTGCATGAAATCTGTTCTGCACGATGCTTTTGTTCGTTAACATTGTCAGGGTCTAAATCAGGCTCGAATTGTTTTGAAATTGTGCCATCCTCAATATTTACACTAGAGAAGAATACGCAGGTATGGAGGGGTGGGATATTTCCCGAACATGCACCAAGCGGTGCCAATCACAACACACTGAGCCAGCTAACCAATCACAGCACATTTCGTATTTCGCAAGGAGGGGCTTCATTGAACTCGTGAAATCGAAATCCCCTTCTCAATGCCTGAGCAAAAACACAGCACTGTCACGATATCTTGTTAATAAAAACACTTGATTGTAAAGTTTATGCTAAGCTAATAGGCTATGCAATTTGCTAACTGAAGGCTGACTGATAACAAAAAATGTGTGATGTAATTTAAAAGACACTAATTACACTACCGTTCACAAGTTTGGGCTTAGTAATGTTTTTTTTAAATGTGTTTTTTTTTAAGTATCTTATGCTCTCTGAGGCTGCATTTATTTTATTTAAAAAATACAGTAAATAGTTTAATTATGAAATATTATTACAACTTAAAATAACTGATTTCTATTTTAATATATTTAAAATTTTAATTTAGGGATGACAAAGCTGAATTTTCGACATCCAGTCTTCAGTGTCACATGATCCGTCAAAAATCATTCTAATACTGATTTGGTGCTCAAGAAACATTTCGTATTATAATCAATGTTAAAAAAAAACGTTGTGCTGCTAAATCTTTATGAAATAAATTTTTCAGTTAAAAAAAAAAAAATAGAAGTCTTTTGTAACATTATAAATGTTTTTACTGTAACTTTTGATCAATTTAATGTGTCCTTGCTGAATAAAAAAAAAAATTTCATTTTTTTTTCACAATACCGTATGTTTTCACGTTTAAGAATACATTTACAATTCTATAATTTATAATCAGGCACAGAAGTTAAATACAAAGTTGAACGTGGGGGGATCTACCATGACATCGGCTATACTCCAAGGTTGTCCTTGGCCTAAAAATTACATTTATGTGCTCAACCAAAAAAAAAAAAGATAGAAGTCGTAAATCAGAGCCTTTATTTCATGTCCCAGCTGACAATCTTAGAAACAACCTTCAAACTCTGTCCTGACCGACAGAAAACAGTCTGATTCCCATTGGTCACACCAAGGGCCAAGCTTTACCTCCAATACGTTAAAATCAGTGGTCAGCTTTATAGAAGGAGTGCTAACAGGGTGGCCCTAATCCCACAAAATACCCCAGTTTCCTGCACACCTGACCCAGTGGCACTGAAGAGAAATGAGCTGTGCTACTGCGAGCTGATGTCTTCGGCCATATCCTGCCCCACAGAAGGCTCCTTATGAGTCGTCTGCCTTTTTTTATCACTCCATTCCTCTACAGAAAGCAGGAGAGGAGATAGCAGGAGGAATAATCACAAATAACAAGAATGTCCTTGATCCCTGTCTGTCTGGTGCAGCAGACTGAGAGAGCTCTTCCCATCTCTCTTTCCCTCATAGCGGGGGTTCTGCAGCAGATGCAGACTTTAACCGACAGACTCTCCTTTATCCAGAGAAGCCAGACACGACTCTCCTCTCCTTCTCTTCTTTTTATTGCAGTTTTTCTGCGGTGAGTGCTCTTACCCTCATTACGAATGCTGCTCTCTTCTCATCACAGAAATGGACCTATGCCTGAATAAAGTGCCAGTGACCACAAAATCTGAGGCCTTGGCAGAGGGACGCATTTCAGGCCACTCTGACTCCAATGCACCAGGGTTTGATGGACAGCATAATGAGGGAGTAAGAATGTCACAGAGAAAGGCAGAAAGTGGCACATTAGTGCCTGGATTTTTTTTTTTTTTCATTTCTTCACCCTGACAAATTTCACACAGACACACATGGAGCCTGAACTAGCCTGAAAAACTTTTCGAAGATGTTTTGGGTGGGATTCATTAGTGTATGACCAGTATTTAAAGGGATAGTTCACGCGGAAATGAGAGTCATTTTATCATTAACTCATGTTAGTGCATTCCATGAAGGAGTTCAATAAAGTCTATTGAAAAGTAATCCACACAACTCCCGCGGTTTAATCCAAGTCTTATGAAATGATTTATTCACTTTGTATGATAAACAGCTAAATGTAAGTGGTTAATCATTATCAAATCGAATCAAAATTGGTGATTGATGAGGTCATTGGTAATGTAGTTCTCACTAAGAATTCTGCTGTTAAACAGAATTATTTTTTAAAAATAAGCTAAAATAATGCAGTCTGATGGCTTCAACTAAAGCATATATCGATTAAAAGAAAAAAAAACGTAGCACGTATTTGAAGGTTTATAAGTTATTGTTCAAAATCAATTCCCCTATAGAGAAAATGATTAGGAATTTTACTTTCAGATCGGTTCTTGTGTGTCACGTGACTTAATGTCTTGAGGTCACCAACAAGGCTTTGGAAGATTGACTGAACCACCGAAGATGTGGCTGGTATGGATTATGCTACCTTCATGTCCTTTTTGAAGATTGACATTTTTGGACCCCATTGACTTTCAGTGTATTGACAAAAAAAGCTGAAACTTGTTCTGCAGATGAAAGAAAATCATTTTAATATGACATATTGGTGAGAACATGATGATGACAGAATCTTTGGCTGAAATATTCCTTTAATTAGTTATTCTGGGTGTCACAGCAGAATCACAGAATTAGAGAGGTTATAAGTGCCTCAGAAACAAATCTCTTGATTTGTAGCTACTGCAGCCGTTATGCTACAATAACTATGCATCATTTATTCAGAGATGGTGTGACCCTAAAAAAATTAAATGGCTGACCTACGGGTCCTGGGTCCCGAAAAAGCGAGTGTTTCCTGGGCTGAATCCCTTGGAGACTGCTTTAAAGAGCTAATCTACTACTCTGGACACCATCCACATGGCATAAATCACTTTTTAAAATGATTGATTCTCTTTGAAATCAGATGTAGGCACTGCATAACAAATGGAGTGAAACTCAGAGAGAAAATAAACAAAGTGTGTCATAAAGAACAGAACACCATGACATGATTACATTAATGATATTCAGCAGGCCTCTTTCTGTACCACTGATAATGGTAAAGCTCTGGCCCCTAGAGTTCATTACCAGACAAATACCATTCCTTTGGTGCGCAACATTCGTCTATATTCCTGCTCTCATGAGATCACTGTTATTATTTTGTTTATTTTTGCACTTTTCCATTGCATCATTATGAGATACGGTTGCAGACCTTAAACCTTGGTTTCGGATACAAATGTTTTGCCTTTGGCTTTAAATTTCAATGAAAATTCTCCATTAAAGGGTTGATTTAGTTTGTAAGGTTGTTGAAAATACATTTACACTTTAGCCAATTTTACATCACTTATTTCCCCAGAGAAAATGTTTGCGCTTAATAATGTTTCTTTTTTTTTTACCACAGACTTCTATGAAATTTACATGACAACATTGCATCAGATTAGAAGTGGTACTCGCTCCATTTTTTTCTGATAAAACGGTTTCAGATAGCCATAAACCAGGGCACGTGAGGATTGTAACGATCACCAGCTGGAGTGCCCTCGAGAGCCACCAGAGGGTGCTCCACAAAGGACTATGATCACTTCCTCACACACTACATTTCCCATACTCACTGCCTGGACTCATCATCACTGATCACATTCACCTGTACCTCATTCACTGATTCCATTCACCTGTGTCATCCTGTTAGTCTGTCTATTTCTACCATGTTCACTCATTCTCTCACCGCGAAGTCTTGTTTTACTGTTAGTTGCAATTCTGAGCATTATCCTCCTGTGTTTGCTTCCTGTATTTTGACCTGTGGATTGTTTATCGTTGCTGACCCCTTTTCTGCCTGCCCTGACCCTGGACTGTTTCACTGGACTCTGATTCTCGCTGCCTGCCTCGACCCTCTGCCTGTATCTGGTTTGTCTCTGCCTTGTCTCCATTGCCCTGTTTGCTGTTATTTGATCCCTGCCTGTTTGACTTCTTCTAATAAATACTGCGTATGGATCTTCACCTCCAAGTCTCGGAGCAGTTTCATAACAGAAGACTTCGCCACACCAAGATCCAGCAGCGATACCACTTGAATCCAGCAGCACAGATCTTCCCAGCATGGACCGGGAGTTCGCCGGTCAGATCGCGGCCTTGGCCCTGGACAGCCGCGATCTGTTCCAGTATACCTGGGGGTTTGCTCCTCTCGCTGCCTCCTGCTCTCTCGGTGATGAGGCAGTCAAGCTGTGAGTATGGGAAATGTAGTGTGTGAGGAAGTGATCATAGTCCTTTGTGGAGCACCCTCTGGTGGCTCTCGAGGGCACTCCAGCTGGTGATCGTTACAAGGATAATGCTCTCATACTTATATGAATCTTTTAAAGATTAAGAGTCTGACGCCTTTGATGGAAAAGCCCAGCTCTAAAGTGGAGATCCAGCAGCCGCAAAAGACAGAAAAGGTCATTCACCATGCTTGTTTCCATCCTCTTTAAACTTTGACTGACAAATTATCACAGGATAGAGACAATAGAGGTCTTATCGCTGGGATCTGCGTGGTCTAAGCAAAACATTGGTGCGGTGCAGAACAGTCTCGGCCCCTGGCCACCCCCCTTCTCGCTTGGCACTACTTATCAAGCACAATGTCCCCCAGCTCGGGTGGAACAATTCGGAAAGGTCAGTCTCAGCTGGTCCCCATGCTCAGCAGTTGGTCTCTTTGGCTGTGCAGCCAGGCTCCAGCTGAGAGCAGCTGCAGTAACTCTGTCACCCAACACCCTGCAGGGACGGCTGAGCTCAAATTATGCTTTACGAAGAGAGAACAGGCCATTTATTCAAATTTGGTTATGAGCATTCCAATAACTAAGTTTGGTGTAAAACAGCAAGATCATGTATTAGCCTATGTGATATATCATCATTTAGCGCACACTGTAAAATAAGTTCTTTCATAAAATTGAAAAAAGTTTCTACAATCTATAACTTCCTACAAGAGTATGCTCTATTTTTAGTGGGTGGCGACAAGTGACGGTCTTAATGAGTGAGTCATTGGAATAATTTACAACTGAACGACATTTTTAAAAGTTTATTCAGGAACAAAACAAAAAAAAACGTCTCTTGGTGAAAAACTGAATCATTCACTTAGCCGATATGTTCATAAACACTGATTCATTCAGGAATTAAAAAAATTATTCTATATGAATGAATCATTAAAAAAAAAAAGAATTCATTCAAAAGCACTGATTCACTCAAAAATTAAAAAACAACTGCTTTTATGAGTGAGAAATTGAATCATTCACTCAACCAATACATTCGTATACACAGATTCATTCAAGAATTAAAAAAGTTATTCTTTATAAATGATGATTTGTTCAAAAGCACTGATGATGTTCAGCTCCTGCTCTCTGGACTTAATGGCTGGATACGTGGCGGCATTACGTCACAAAGGTGTGGACTTAGAGAAAGATCGCAAGGGCTTTTGGGTTCTATTTGGGACAGGGCCTATGGTCCATTGGATGCTCACTTTACTCATCTGGTCATATTTGCCTACTGTTTTGTGAACATTGGGAATTCCTTTCACATACTGATTTTCACCTACTATGTAGTACATGAAAAAAATGCATTTACGAGTGAATCATTGAATCATTCACTCAACTGATTTGTTCAAGGTGAAAAGAAACATTCTTGCTCAACTAAAACACAAAAAGTGAACTTTGTGTTTTAGTTGAGCAAGAATGTTTCTTTTTAAAACTGTGTTTAGTTCAACTGATTTGTTCAAAAACTAAACAACATTGCTGAAAAAAAAGCCATATGCATGTCATTAAACTACAATACAGTGTGTAAGCTTATGCTGTATAAAATATATACAATGCAGCAACAGCACTCAGTGACTGTAGCAATAGCTCACAGGGCTCTTTTATGTGGGTGCTCACTGTTACAGCAGCAGTAGACTAGTACTAATCAGCTTGTTGGGTTTATTCTTCAGCTGATTTATTTTAAGTGTCACATAAATCCAGAGCAAATGAATGGAGCATTTAGATAGAGTTAAAATTCTTTAACAAAATGACTGCACACAGTCCCCTGATGCTCTCTCTGTTTTGCTTGTCTGGCTGCAGCAGAGGGAATTGTTCTACTTACACAAAATGATCTGCATGAATATTTACAAAGAACAGCCTATTCTCGCACCCCTACCCCACACGCATACACACTCTTCCTACTCCAATTAAACATTGTTTGTCTTATTTGGGACATGGATATTCATAATGCCAAGCTTAAGAGCTTGCGGCATCTAAAAAGCCATAAACGAAAGACAAATGTTTGTCAGCTGCAGAAACATTATGCAATCAATCAACTTAAAAAAGGCAAAAGATTATTTCCACTTCAACAGAGTGCTGATACTGGCATAAGGAAATTAATGAATGTATTTTAATTGTATCGCAGCAATGCATATGTAGCCTACCTACGATGTGTTCTGTGGCTGCTTCAACACTTTATCATAGTGAGGGTAATGGAGCGCTTCCTGCTGATACGAACGAGATAGAGCACTAGTGCCACCATGTGGTACAACAACAAAGTAAACGAGATTGCTTTTCACTCCTCTTTATTAGTCCTTCAAAGAAACCACCTTATAGAGTTAGTATAGCACAAATTAAAGCTCAAAATAGTCGAGGATTGTGGCTGTGTTGATGGCAAAGTGCACAGATGAACTCTCACTAAGGTTCTTGTTAGACAGAATGATGCCTCTTCCCACGACTTACAAAATAACAAGCAGACAAGGGCAATGTTGTGTGTCTAAGGGCATTCTGGATGGAGACAACCTAGCAACACAAGGTAAGCAAATATAATCTGTTCAGAGCCAGATCCCACACCATATGCCTACCCTTGTACTTTGTCTCAGACGGTCGTGGATGAGCATTCTAATGAGCCATTTGGCTTTATCATTAAGCCTAATTATTACATGGGGATATAAATGGTACCTGTGTGGCCACAATTCAATATATCTGCTCAGCTTAATTATCACTGCATCATCATCAAGAACTGAAAAGTCTATTTCGGTTATTTATGAGGAGTATTTCTTTATTGGTTTTAGCTACGTTTTGTATTCTTCTAAAAAAGAAAGTACAGAAATATTATTATTGATGATAGTTGTAAAATGTGCTTTAGCTGAGTAACTCTAAGGTTTTGAGTCTAAACTCGAATAATTGTATTAATTCAATAGACAATTGTTGCTGTTTATTTAATTATTTTTTTCTTTCATTAACCCATTACAAGGAACTGTATCATTAATTTCTTTGGGAAATAGCAGTATTTTCTTTTAGTAGTCCAGACATTAAGGTGTGTGGCTACAGAATTGAAATATAGGGGTATTGACAACTAGCTGGTCTCTCCTACTTCATTCCAGTAGTACTAAAATGAAGTATAAAAGACAGTCCTACATCATTACTGAAAAGTTTATTTTTATGAGCATTTTTTTAACTGGTTAAATTTTAATACTACAATTTTTGAAGAAAGAAAGGCCTTGAAAGGAAGTGCGAAGATTATTAGTTGGAGCGACTATGTCACAAGCAGCAATATTATCGTAAACTAAAACTATTAAAAACATTTCTGTTCATTGAAAAAAAAGCTGAAATTAAATAAAATATATAGGCTATTTTAATTGAAAAACTTAAACTTAACAAAATTTAGACATGTTGCCTTTGCAATTAAACGAAATATGTTCTGGAAATTAATTATTAACTGGAAAAAAAAAACTACAACTGACTAAAACTAAACCTGAAATAAAAATAAATCAAACCTAAATAGCAATATTTAACACAAAAAAGTTATAAAATGACTAAATGTGGGCTGGAGTTATTTAATTACATCATTTAATTTTTTACCCGTAACAGATTTTGTAACTTTATTTTATAACAAAAGGGGCAGGTCTTAAAAGGGACTTAAAACATCCGGGGCTCAACACTAAGGAGTTTACTGGTTTTTGCCCTGCCAAAACTTTCACTGTCCCTGCAAACAAACAGACAAACAAATAAATAGAAATACTATGGTCTGACTTCATAGACAGGGCTTAAGATAAGCCAGGATTAGGCTTTAGTTCAATTAGAACATTTAAGTAGCTTTTATAAACATGAAAAAAAAAAAAAAATGGTGCATGTGCATCTTGAGACAAAACAATGGCACTGACATATCTGAAGATATTCCAGTGCAAGTTGCTTTCAGTTAAAACAGCTCAAATATGCATTGGCTTATGCCTTGTCTGTGAAACCAGGGGTATAATATATAAATGAAATATATACTTATCAAGAAGTTATTTTGTCAAGAGCAGGCTTGAGTAGAGTTTTTGTTTTTTCTTTTGTTCTTTAATTAACATTACACAAGACAGCAGCAGGTATATTGAGATTTGTTCCCGAGATTTGGTCACTTTAAGACCAAATACATATATGACACATGAAAATTTCTTCCAACCGTTACGTTCATTGATTTTTTTTTAATTCTAACTCAGTTAAGACTGTGCTTACGAGGATAAATTGGCGTTTTGATGTAATTTTGTGAGTACTTGACCGTTTAAGCGTGGTAAGACGCAAAAGAGAACTTGGGTGGGAATTGAGTTTTCACTGATTTTTTTTTCTTTTTCACGTCTTCTTGCTCTTGAACGGTTTAAAATTGTTATGATGACCATGGTCACATTCTAATAGCCTACTGCTTTGTATTTTCTAAATAACAAACAGATTATTGATACCAAGCAGCTGAAAAGCAGGATCTCCCTCAAAATCTAAATGGTGCTCACTGCAGAGACAAATGACGTCCAGCTCCTCCTCTTGCATGGATTGAGCTTGACCTAGTCCAACTACACCTCTGTCGATCTAATAGGTGGAGGGATAGCGTTATTAGGGTTAGGGTGTTGTTGGACCTTCTACCTCTACACCAAATACACCCAAAGTACATCTAGCTGGACTTCACGCTCCACCCAGGGCTTTGCAGTGAGCAAAATATCGAGCTGAATTGAACATCACATCAATTTTGCAATGGTCGTTATTTGCCGTGGGGCCAGGGTGGACCAAGCTCATATTATTGGGTAGGCCTGGCCCCCTGTGGAGTGGGGCCTGTTGCGAAATAGCAATGGAATTTATTCTATATGTGCCTGTACAGAAATTGATTAATAAACATACCCTGAAAAAAATTCACCAGGGTAAAACGTTTGACAACTAACCCCGGTCTCCTCCACTTCCTGCCCATACTATCTAAATTAAATGAAAGAGACAGACCTGCACCATTACTCACTTCATGAACCCACAGTGGAAATGATGTAATCAGTTCCCTGGAGAGGACAGCGCACCGCTGGAAAGGTTACTTCATCTCAGTAACCTTGTTTGCATATGAACGAATGTTGTTTATGTTTTTCCAGCAGTGTTTCTTTCCAGTGATGAATAGGGATCATTTTCAGCTGTCATGAAATGATGGTTGAAATTCTGGGCTTATAATTAGCTCACCGAGGGCATGTGATCAGGTTGCTCAGCAATTTTGATTCGTTGATCGGTTTGATAACACAACACTGAGCAAATACACTTACATAAGTGTGGATCACAAAGGATTTTTAGAGGTGTTAGTAGTACAAGGGACAACAATTTACACAATTATACAAACACCTGTAGAAATAAAATCCCCAGACATACAGTAGGAATCAACAATAACATACTGAATTGAGACGTTGATGTGGCGTGGTCACTTATCTATAAAATTATTTTCAAACAAGCCAGTGGTGAGGTCTTGATCAAACTATTTTCCCAATGAAACCTAGGCATAGAGAAGAACCTCATTACTGACACTGCTCATGTAAAGCCACTTTAGGTCAAATTAAGCATCATTTACAATAGTTTTCCACACCTTTTAATAATAAATATGTCTGTATTTCAGATAAGGGCTGTTACAGGCCAACCTCTGATTCACAATGAGAGATGTTCACAATGTTGTTGACAAAACTGTATAAAGTCTTTAACAAAAAATACTGTGTCCTGACAAAAGGAAGAGGCTAATTAAAAAAAAAAAACTTGCCTTATTTGTCAGGATTCAAAGCTGTGCCATACTTTGTGTCAACACAGTTAGTATATAAAATCTGATAATATTTAAGTCAGCCTTCTTCCCGATTGCTCTTTTCCCATATTTTACTAGCTAGTTCAAACGTCGGACAGGCCCAGGTGAGTTTTTAGAGTTCTAATATAACTTCAAGCAATTGGTCTTTATATTTTCTGTCACAATCATGATGACATATCAACTCTGTCATATAAGAAACTGTTTAGGATTTTTAGATCATTTCCATTGCTTTAACATTTAATGGAGCCTATGTGTGATGTGCAACTGCAAAATATCATCTTGTCAATGCTTACAGATTACATGAATGTGGTGACAATTAAAGAGCTGAAAATCATTGTGTAAATTCATTCCTTAATTGATGTGAAGTCTAGATATTTTTAATAATCTTGTCAATATATAATAAATATTTATCCCAATTTTATGAAAAAATACCTGACAGTGTTTACTAATAATATTGAGTGAGAGGAAAAGAAAAGAAAAAAACTATTTTTTGAGCAAATGGCAGCAGTTGAACCCAAACATAGACATTTACCTTTAAACATGCTGATTAATACATAACATAGTCATACATAAAATTACAGGTTTTCATTCTGCAGAGAAAAATAAGGATTACATATTTCTTTTCGGTTGGCCTCCATACAACTGAAGTTTGCAGTAAGGATGCAACTCAATCAGGATAATGAAACTGATCCGTTTCTTATTCTCTATAGGAATACACATCCAGATAAATATTAAAATTAAGACGAATCCTCTGTTATAACGACTGGAAATGATTCTGGCAGGCCTTCCTTGACTCCAATCTTCTTGGAGACATTTCAGTTGGCATGGACTAGAGGGGGCACAATACAAGAGAGCGCACACTTCCTGGAGCTTAAACAACCCCCACAGAAAACAAGAAAAACAAACGAGCCCATGGATGAGAGAGCTGTAAAGTTCTAGCCCCGCATCCGATGGCTCGGATGCTTTGTCCTGGTCAACGGGACACGTAAAGCAGGTTTTATCGAGCGGTATTTTCGGGCACATAGAGAGGCCGATGTGCGGAGCGGCAGCGGCGGTGTGGAGTGAGCGCTGCGCGGAGGGGAGATCCATCGACCGCACCAGCGCGAGCCAGCAAGCGGCCTAACGCTAACACACACACAGCCAGCGCTTTAATGTCGATGGGATACCCTTAACTGCACTTCTCAGAGACCCTAGGGCGTATTCCCTATCTGAATGACAATATTTACCGTCGTTTGGCATGTCTGACATAACGTTACTTTAATCTGTCTCGGAGCCTTTTAGCCGCCTGGCTAATTTAACGGATTAGATTGACACTCAGGTTAGCTCGTTAGCCGCTAAGCAAGTTTTTAAAGTGACTTAACATACACCTATATTTGTGTAATGCAGGCCGCGTCGAAGGAAAGGGTGCTTCAGCTGCCGTTTTTATTCTGAAACGGTTCGGTTGTAAAGTTTTAAGACTGTAAAATCAGTTGTTTTAGCTGGCTAGCGAGCTAGCGATGTCAATGCCCTCCACCGATATGCTGGAAACACCGCCAATGTACCCGTTTGAGGAGATAGAATATGCTGATATTGAGGTGGAAGAGGTGAGTGACATGACATTCAAGTGATAAAGTTAATAAACACGCTGACAATAGTGTGGAAATGTCCTGCAAACATTTCCTTGATAACGTTAGCTGTACTATAAGGGCACTTAACATTGTATCACACTACACCTAATCTCTATTTTTAACTTCATTATTTATGTTTTCGTCAAGCCAGAGTGTGTTTAAAGGTCTACAACGTGTATTCTACTGAAATAAGTCTTTGCCATTTTTTTTATAAAACACCTTTGCACTGTTCTAGATGTGGCTCTGTGTAATGTTTCAGTTTCTGAGTATTATGTTAGGTTTGTTTTGAACTATTTACGGTGCTGTGAGTTTGTGAATGTGTACCTTCATTCTGTGTGATGTTCTCATACATGTGTTTTGTAGGTGGTGGGCAGAGGGGCATTTGGTGTTGTGTGTAAGGCCAAGTGGAAAGGCAGAGATGTGGCCATCAAGACTATAGAAAGTGAATCGGAGAGAAATGCCTTCATTGTTGAGGTACTGTCATATTGTTTAATTTGTTCACGTTAGTAACTACCGTAGTCAGAAACATAAACCCTGCATGTACTGATAAAACCGACATTTGGTCTAATTTATTTTAAAAAGCCATCTTCTCCATTCTCTCTATCCAGCTTCGCCAGTTGTCTCGTGTAAATCATCCCAACATTGTGAAGCTGTATGGTTCCTGCAGTAACCCTGTAAGTCTCTACATGTTGCTATTGAGTGGATTTTGATCATGATCGTGAAACTTCAGATTCAGATGTGTCGCTATGATCCAACCTTTTTTTTGTTCCTGTGATAAGAAACATGTAACAAGGTTAATGATCTTACTGCAGGTATGTCTGGTGATGGAATATGCAGAGGGGGGTTCATTGTATAATGGTAAGTTACTTTGCAACATTTTTTTGAAAAGGCCACTGGTCTAGACATCTTTGACTTAATTATTTTAAAAATACTGCTGTGAGGCCAAATCACACTCTGAAAAATCACTTTGGCTTGTTAAAAGTTTTGCCTACAAGTTTTAAGGACTTTTAAGGCTGGCGTTGGGTTTGCAGTTATAAAATGGAATTTAATAAAATTATTGGGTACTTTGCCTCCAGTTGTTGTACTTGGACAAATCAGATATTTTTTTATTTGTTCTGTTGTAGAATTAATTTACAGAAATGTGAAAATGCTCTTCAGTGTATATATACAAATTTGCATACATGCTCAGAGAATCACAACAGATTGTCTGGTGCAGTATTTTTTGCAGTCACGTTCTTTGATTCCATGGAACTTTGATTTTCAAAAATAGTTCAAAATGTATCCCTAATCTCTGGCCAAATGCTTCAAAAAGTTCTAGTCAATGTCCAAGCACATGAGCTGTTTCACAAGTGAGCAAATTATTGATATCTCATATATGTTTGCTTGTATTTATTACACTTCTGTGTTGACAGTGTTGCACGGTGCAGAGCCTCTCCCTCACTACACTGCATCTCATGCCATGAGCTGGTGCCTGCAGTGTTCTCAGGGGGTCTCGTATCTCCACGGAATGAAACCAAAGGCTCTCATTCACAGGGACCTCAAACCTCCCAAGTATGCTCCTCAATCATTTCTCTCATCACAGTGTCTTGCCTCATGTCATTGGAATCCCCATGAGAATTTCCTTTTTCTCCTCATTCATGTCATTGTCATATAAGTTTTCCCTTACCATTTAATTCAAAGATAAGGCTTTTAAACGTACCTGGTTAGTGGTTACATTTGAGTCTTGCCTGACCATTTATGATCTAATCACCTGAGATTAACACCAGGTGTTAACTCATACATGTGCTGACTGTTTTCTGACTGATGATGGTGGAAACATTACTGGATCATTCAGGACTGCCATCGCTCATAAATGCTGTCCAGTCCAGGTGTCGGAGGACGGATGTTCGGAGTCTTGCCCTGCATTACTTACAACATGGCAGCTTATGGTGTTGTCCAGGCCAGGGCTGGTTATTTATGAGGCACTGTTTGTAAAAATCCTTGGCAGCACACCATGGAAATGGTCAGCTGGCTTCTCTCCCAGACACCTAGAATGAAGTTCTCTGGAAGAACTGGGTTATTACTAACTTTTGATAAATTACAGCTCTCTAAAGTTGGCATCAAACCCCCAAGAACAGGTCACAAGTGCTTTAACTGTGTTTAATTGGACTAAAGCACAATTGGTAACTGGTTAACTGCCATCTGTTTATACCTGCAACTGAAGTGTATTTTAAAAATGTGTGCTCTGTTAATGTTCTTATGATGGAATTCTTGATTAAGTATTAAGAGACACACACACACACACACTTCTACTTTCTCTTGTCTTCAACCTTCTTCTGCCATTCAAGTACCATTCACAACCATTTTGAAAAAAATTAATGCTTTTTATTCATCAGGGATGCATTAAATTGATCAAAAGTGACAAAAACATTTACAAGGTTGCAAAATATTTTTCAACTTTCTTTTGAATAAAGAATCCTGATAAAAATGCATCACTGTTTCCACAAAAATATTAAGCTGCACAACTGTTTTCAACATTGATAATACATAAAAATCAGAAAAACCTTTGCTGCAAATTAGCATATTAGAATGATTTCTAACGAATCATGACACTGAAGACTGGAGTAATGGCTGCTGAAATGATTCAGCTTTGCCTTCACAGGAATAAATTGCATTAAAAAAAAAATTAAATTAGAAAAGTTATTTAAAATTGTAATAATATTTCACAAAATTGCTGTTTTACTGTGAGCATAAGAGACTTCTTTTATAAACATCCTCAACATTTTGAATGGTAGTGTGAATGTTCTGTTCAACCCAAAAGGCTTTGTCTCTGTCCTGAAACCTTGTGAATTTACTTGCTGACTAACTGAATACAATCTTTTAAGTTGGCATACACTAGCAGGATGGGGTCGGGAATGTACATGTTGTTTTGGTGCCACGAAGCAATCATTTTCCTCTGGCTTCAAACTAATTACTAAAGCAACTTTCAAATGAGGGACATCGCAAGCAATTTATAATGCAAAAGCCAACGATATTTACAGTGCAATAACATTTTAGTAATCCGGTTGTGCACTTATTGCAGCTGGCATGTCAATGAATGGAATGCTAAACTGACTAAAACACTAATTTGGTAATGCAACTTTGCCATTATACTCTCATGGTGCCTAAAAAATGTTTTCTGTTAATGAATTTGCTTTGTTTGTCTTCTTGGAGACCTCTCTGTTAATCTTTTTTGTATATATATTTTTTCCTCATAGTCTGCTTCTGGTTGCTGGAGGTACTGTACTGAAGATCTGTGACTTCGGGACAGCATGTGACATCCAGACACACATGACTAACAACAAGGGAAGCGCAGCCTGGATGGCCCCAGAGGTGTTTGAAGGCAAGTTTCAGGAGCTTTCCAAGAACTTTTGCTCATGTTTGAACAGTCACTGGCTTATCATTGGCTTGTTTTTGATTGTATCAGAAGATCAAAACTGTCTTCCGATTTTCCTATTCACCCTTTTTACCAGTCTTTCTTATTACTTGTCTTCTCGTATGCCACTTCATGCTTCACTAACCCTCGTACAAATATTTCCCTAAAACCAGAGTCACTGGACGCTCCTGGTCTATATGATGGATGAAACCATTATAATTTAATGCATGCGTTTGCAATCAACCGCTAATGGGTTTCAATTTTACCAAACACATTCAGGGGCACTTGGCTGTCAGGGGGGTCGGAGGAAACATCAATTAGGAGCAGGTTGTTATCTTGTTTGTTTAGGGAGGATCAGAGATCCCATGTTATTACTCCACTAGCACTGGCAGCAGAGGAGATGCCGCACTCCTCATTTGCCATGCTGACAACAGTATTATCAGAAGACCAGAGCAAGGCAGCGTAAAGACATACTAGTGCGAGGCGCTGTAATTTAAGAATAATAAGAGCAGCAATTAAGGCTCTCCAGGGCAGCATGAGTGGAAATTAGCTCATCTGTTCAAAATAGGGGCGATAAGATAAAGGCTCCGCAACCCTGGACGGCAGAAAATATGATTTTGGGAAATAGCTTTAATTTTTTTATGGTGTGTTGTACCATTTGCTTCTATGTTGTTATTTTGGGCAGCTCGACGCAAATATCAACCATAATGTAGAATAATTAATTATTTACCAAATTCATTTAGGTCTACATTTTACTGTATTAAACATCTATAATTATATAAAAATGATATGTCAGTTATAATAAGGAAATGTCATTGTTTATCCACCACACAAAACTAACAATAAAAGAAAACTATATAAAATATTTCCTTTTAGTATTGGCGCACACCTTGTGTTGTGGACAGGTAATTCTAAATAGCCGCGTTTCCACTGCCGGGCCAGGGCCGAGCCAGGGCTTTAAACGGGCCGTGCCGGGCTAATAGCCTCGGGCCAGTTGCACCTGGCCTGCGTTTCCACTGTCGGGCCAGAAGCTCCACAGTGCTTCACTAAAACACGCCCGTAACACGCCTCTCTGGAACAACGTCACACTAACCCATCATTTCACCAACAAATTGAAACTGAGTTTTATCAGAAAACTAATCAGAAAGAAATCACTGGAAACAGCGTGCGTTGCTAAACAAACATAAAAGCAACCGTTTGCTGGCATTTTTTAACTTGAATATTTAAAACCCAAGCATCTATGTTGTACCACAGATTTACAATAAAAAGTGATACATTGATCATGAATTAATGTAGGCCTATGTCAAAATTGCACATTAGTCACACACAGAAATAAATTAGCGTTAGGTTTCACAAAAGAAAGAGGATACACTTCTTCAGTCGCGTCCGTTTCTGTTTATTTGGTAGTTAGGCTACAGGGCATATTTAGGCTACATCACATTTAGAAAGAATGATAATTTCTACAAATATATGCCACCAAAAATACGACCTGAGGAGCTTTAGCACTCTCTCGACTCCCAGTAGGCTACAGATAGGCTATTTTCAGTCAGAGAAAAATAATTAAGCTCCCGAAAAAAAAGTTGCTTTATTTTATGATAGTCCGGTATAAAGAGACGAGACGTAGGCTATATGACAGATAAAATAAAATAAAAATCTTTGTGATAGCCTTTATGATTGGTCTGATTTCTTCAAACGTTCAACATGTTGTTGTTTTTTTACTATGCGTTACTTCAAGCGTTTACCATGGTAATGGTTAGCGCGCATAGTCTTTTGCATCGCGTAGGCTAAATATTTCTACCTTATACGGTAGAATCCACATCGGATCACAAACAGAAGGCATTCAAACATGAAAGTGAGTTAAATTATTTTAAAAGTCTTTAATGCTGACAGAATCATCCGGCGCTGTTGTCTCCAGACTCAGGTAAACCCCGCCTCTGTTCGTAACCACTCCTCTAGCCCGAGCTGGCCCGCTTTGGCCCAAGGTATTCGACGGGCCAGAAATCCTGGCCGTTAGCCCCGAGTAAGCCCTGGCCCGGCAGTGGAAACGCGACTGGCCCTGGCACGCACTAGCGCGGCTCGGCCCTGGCCCGGCAGTGGAAACGCGGCTAATCATTTCTGAAAAATGCAGTTTCCTTAAATTATACTAGAAGAATTTTCTTTTTTTATTTAAAAGGGCCACATTTATTATTTGTGTTTTAGTGCTATGTCTTGTCCATCAAATTTTTTGAAGTTTATATCACACACTTCCATTCAAAAGTTAAGGTTTGTAAGATTTTTTAATAATGTTTTTGAAAGAAGTCTCTTATGCTCAATAAGGCTACATTTATTTGATGAAAAGAACAGGAAAATGGTAGTACATGTTTGTAGTAGGGCTGGGTATTGACACAAATTTCACAATTCGATTCGTTTTCGATTCACAAGCTTGCAATTCGATTCGATTCAATATTGATTATTTTGGATATCCGGTACAATACATGGCAATTTTATTCAAGGAAAACAAATCTCTTAACTAATGCTGTAAACTATGTCAGTTGTGGCCTATAGGCTTCATTAGCCTACTATAATGTTGAAGATAAAATTTACTGATTTATACAAACACTTAAATGACACTTTTTTAATATTTTTTTTATAATAAGAAAGTTATATGAAATATAAACATTTAATGGTGGCTGACTGTCATAAAAACTTGCCAGATTTATTCAAACATGCACATTGAAGAACATTAAAAATTATAATGAATATGTAATAATGGTGCATATATTTAACAAAATTCTCCTCTCTAGAGTAAATTTTTTCTAGCTGACTAACGAGTTTATGGTCACTGGATGGTTTTTCTGAGGTAAAAGTGACGTTACATGACATTGCTTACAAGTTGTTTAACTGTCTTTCCACGAATGAAACACTGATTGAGCGATTCCATGTGACATGATACGAATTTCGATAAGTTGTACTCCATCTTTAACACACTTTCAGATGCTCATTCATGTTTATTTGGCGCTGTAACTGGTATTAAGGCGGAAGAGAAGATCATGTGCGCTCCGCGTTGCTGCTTCTCTTGAGCTGAGCTGCGCCCGAGCGATCTCACGCCACAGCGCCAAAACGGTTTTTATGTTTTTGAATTTCGTAAGAAAATGGACGTAATTTGAAATTTGAGACTTTATTTCATAATAATAGTAACAAAGCACAAAGATTATTGCGATTTATTGGATAGGATGCGCGCTATAATGTTCCATTCATTCATCAAATGAAAACAGGATGACTAATCGATTCTTGAGATTTAAGAATCGATATCGGTTCGTAAAAATGAGAATCGATTAATATCGAGAAATCGATATTTTTTTTACCCAGCCCTAGTTTGTAGTGAGAATTAGTAGTACAATTTAACATAACTGTTCTTTTTATTTGATTAAATTTTAAAATAATAGCAAAGCTGAATTTTCAGCATCTTTACCCCAGTCTTCAGTGTCACATGATCCTTCAGAAATCATTCTAATATACTGATTTGCTGGTCAAGAAACATTTCTTTTTATTATTGTCATAATGGTTGTGCTGCAAAAAGAATTCTTTGATGAATAAAATGTTCAAAAGAACAGCATTTATTTGAAATTTAAATCTTTTGTAACATTATAAATTTCTTTCGTGCCACCTTTGAGCAATTGAATGTGTCCATGCTGAATAAAAGTATTCATTTGAAAAAACTTTGAATGTTAGTGTAATTCACAAGTTAACACGTCCATGTCAATGGCATTCCATACTTAGGTATTATAAAAACTTGAATACAATAATAATAATACAATAATAATAATTTCACAGAAACATTCACAGAATTTTGTGGTTTAGTAGTGACAATAGCTTTGGATCATATAACCAGAATGTGGACCGTATTCAGGACATTGTTACATGTAGGTGATTACTCTCTGTATGTGTGTGTTGCAGGCAGTAACTACAGTGAGAAGTGTGACGTGTTCAGTTGGGGCATCATTCTCTGGGAGGTGATTACACGGCGGAAGCCCTTCGATGAAATCGGTGGCCCTGCTTTCCGCATCATGTGGGCTGTGCACCGCGGTGAGTTTTATGTGCGCTTTTTTGTGCCTCATTCTTGTCATGGTGAAAATCTACTGAGATCATCTAGGTTCAAGATTAGAAGCTTCAGTCATCTGTCTTTCTGTAGGCACGCGACCACCTCTCATTAAGAACTTACCGAAGCCCATAGAGAGTCTGATGAATCGTTGCTGGTCCAAAGACCCATCGCAGCGGCCTTCCATGGAGGAGATAGTGAAGATTATGAGTCACCTCATGATGGTAACGCCACACCGCCAGCATGCCTGGCAAATTATTCCAATGTTCCTGGCTGTATTATTTTGTGTCTAAATCTGCCTCTTCAGTCTGATCCCTCTCTCCCCCCTCTAGTATTTCCCAGGATCAGAAGAGCCTCTTCAGTACCCATATCAGTATTCAGATGAAGGCCAGAGTAACTCTGCCGCCAGCACAGGTACAGAATAACAATTCTTGTTCATGGCTGGTTCATTTTATTTTATTCAAATCATTTTCTTATGGTGTGGATGGGAAACAAATGGTTTATATTAAATTCTTCCAGACAGTTAAAATACCGTTCAAAAGTTTAGGGTCATTAAGTTTTTTTTTGTTATTGTTGTTTTAAAAAAAAAAAAAAGGAATTCAGCAAGGACGCATTAAAGTGATCAAAAGTGACAGAAATATTTTCTAACAATGTCAAAGCCTTTACTATTTCAAATTAATGCTTACTATATTAGCATATTACAATGATTTCTGAAGGATTGTGTGACACTTAAGACTTTCATTGCAGGAATGAATTATATTTAAAATGTAATTCATTCCTGCAATGAAAGTCTTAATTTTGATCGAATGCAGCCTTGGTGAATATAAGAGAATACTTCTTACAAAAACATTAGAAATTTACAGAGCCCAAACTTTTGAACAGCAGTGTATGTGGAAATGTGTTCTGAATTCACATTAAAATGCCACATCTCTTTAATCCAGGCTCATATATAGACTACACATGTACCAGCAACAAGAACGACATCAACATGGAGCACACCAACTCCCCTGGCAGCAACGACACCATCAAGTTCCCATATAAACCAAAGGTAACGCATCAACAGTCTACACCACCACACAAAGACTGTGTCCTCTAAGAAAGCTCAAAATGGGAATCTGTGTTTGTATGCGTTTCAGGGTGACCCCTTAAGGCCTGGCCACCCCCTCTCCAGAGGCAGCAGCGTAGAGAGTCTTTCTGGCAGGCCACATTGTCTGGCTTCATCCGACAGCAAACGAATGAGTGCCGATCTCTCCGAACTGGAACACAGATTACCCTTTGCTCCCGCAGGTAACATGTTTCCTGTCATAAAGTTTCATACCTACCCAGAAATTCCTTGCGATCAGTTTATACATCAATTGATCTTATTTAACGCTGAGGTTTTTTTTTCTCTTCCAGTAGACACATTGATATATTTGTAAACTCCACACTTTTCTATTCCTATTGTCAATTTTCTCCTCAGGTTGATATGTTTACAGAATATACACCACTAACAATGTCCCTTTTATAGACATTGACCTCACTTTTCTGTACTTGCACTGGCTGAATAGTGTGTACACTAGTACCCAGTGTACCACTGACCTCAGTCAGTGCGCCCAAACACACATCAGACACAAAGAGCTGCATGGCATCTCCATCCCTCCTTTGATCTGTCCTTTTGCAGTCACTAGTTCATCAGGCTTCCAACCACTGCACGGATGTATGTGCTACGTGTCTGTATGTATGTGTGTATGGTACATGTATGTTGCATGTATTAATGCAGCTGAAGATTGGAGTGACGTCCCTTACCCAGTCTGCTTTGATGTCTGCACCACACTCTTTCTCTCATTCTCTATCTCAGTACACACATTGTCTGCATGCCTGTGTTCGTCGCTACATGCGCGTGTCTATATGTGTGTTTTTGCAGCACGTCCACAATATAAGCGAGGTCACCGTAAAACGGCATCACATGGCACCATTCTGGACATTCCCAAGATCATCATCACAGGTACCGGGAGTCCAGGCGCTCCCAGAAAACAGCTCCTAATGAGAGAAGGGCGTCACTGTGACGCACAAGCACGCATTGGTTGTTACTCCTGAATGTCATATATCCCCCGTCAGCCTGACTTTCATTTTAATGACTTTTCATGTAAGATCCTCATCTGAACATTTCTGTACACATGTATGTGTGCTGTGGATTGTACTCTTGATCAGGGGTCATAACCTTGTGGTTTGTTATGAACCGTATTTAAGCCATATACTCCAGGTGAACCACAAATATCCATTAGACAAATCGCACAAGTTTGCTATCCAGTGAATTAATGAATCATTTATATAAAGGGATTGATTTAATTTATATGGTAATTTTTTTTGCACCTAAAAATACTCCAGTATTAATGAGATTTACAGGGAGCAGTGTTTTAAATACATGATTCTAAACATGCCACACAAAACACAAGGATGACACTCAGATTCACATAATTTAGAGAAGAGGAGGTGCACTTTAAAGGTACACTATGTAGCTTTTGGTCATCTAGTGGTTAATCAACTGCATGCATTTTGCAGAAGAGCATTGTTTTGGTTGTCCTTCTGCTCTGCGTGACTGTGCGGATGAGTACGTGTATCCCACTGCTTGTAAAACATTCACTAATAGGCTTAAGAGATATGACCAGTTTAGGTGGAAAAGAATCTCAAGCTAACTGTAACTATACATATTAATAGACGCAGTACTTCCTTGAAAATAAATTCCACCTTAATGAAATGACTCTTCACAATAGATAATGCTTTAGAACTCTGTTCAATAAAATACTTCACTCACCTGTTGAGTAATAAAATGACATCTCCGCATTGCTTTTAGAACATTTCAAATCCATCTTCGAAAAGCCAAGGCAGTGTTGATTCTTGTTTTATTACGAGCTCGGTCGCGTTCTCTTTTGCCTGAAGACTTTCTTCTGTTCTGTGTTTTAGTGACAACTAACCTATGCCTATGCCTATGCCACTCCCACACCATACATGCGTCAAAGTAGCCGGTGCAACTTTTCTCTATTTATGGATATGACGACACACACCCGGGCGAGTGACGTACGCAATTTCCTGTGAAAACCATCCCGCTAGGTCTTGTTGTTTATAGCACGCTTTGGAAGAAGGATTGATGTATTGACTCATTATTAAAATTTTATTCATTTTGAACAAAAGAAAGTTGCATAATGTACCTTTAAGTTATCAACACAAGACGTGCAACAGAGGTTCTTATGGTCCTGGATAAGCTGGAAATATCAGGAACATTCAAAAGTGTCAGGAAAAGTAATAGAAATGAAAAAATTTAAAGGGGCAAGGAAATTTCTATAGCCAATATATATTTTTGGTTATATAAGTGCAATCCCTGTAAAAAAAAAATTGTTTTGTTTAAAGGTCCTTATGCAGTCTTCACAAATGACTAGAAAAATCAAATAAATTAATTGGTCAGGAAGTGTGGCTTGTTTTGTTCATGCTGTGATGCATGCTGGGAAATAGTCCAGGAATGAACATCTTAAAAAATAACTTTCATAAAAAAAGGTTGGTGACCCCTGCTCTAGATGATTATTTGATCAGTGTTTGATTTACTCTGTCCTTATTTTAAATCCAGAGTCATTCAGTTTATTAATCTTATTTAATATAATAAGATTATATTAAATCTCTCCCCCCCCCCAAGAAATTGTCAGATTTGACGGTGGTTAGTGATCCTGGAGTAACACCCATTACAATCTCTTCTTTCTCTCTCCTGCTCATCTCTCTTTGCTTTTTTGATTATGGTGTCCTGCAAGCAATGATTTCCACGCCCCATCCTCATATCTGCCTCTGACCATTAGAGGCACCTTTTATATATTCTGTTTAAAAAATAATCAAGAAAATCCCATAAGCAGTGATTTAAAGCATGCGTGGTGAATGAGGGTGGAGATGAGGATGTGGATTGATATATGACATCCCTCAGTCTTCCTGTTTGGCTTTGTAGCAGGTGAAAGAAGATCTGCCAGCATGTGTGTTTGTGTGTTTCTCTCCCTCTCTCTCTCTCAGTGGTCGTACACTAGCTCGTCCTTGTTTCGTCTGCAGAAAGGATGTCGCCAAATGCTCAGCTTTTTGATCTTCCCTCCTCCATACACACAAGTTCGTTAACTTGTTCATTAATTCAGTGGTTGCGATAAATCTCATTCACATTTAGGGTCATCGCTATTATTATCATCATCCCTAATAATGCTGAAGGAAATGGAGACATTGAAGGATTGCGGAGTGGGGGGAAAAAAAAAGTTCAAAGCAGGAGTTGCATGATGAAGAGGTTATTAATTTGGTGTAACAATGAGAAAATCTGATTGGCATTTGAATTGTATCCCTCCTGCATGCATGCTGTTACCCTGTCAATCATTTTTATTATTCTCATAATCATTTTGACATGGAATTGACCTCATCAGTAACTATCATTATTAATAAAAAGAGTTAGGGCCATATTCATCAGAGTATTATTATTGTTTTTTCCCCCCATTGTTTGCTTGAATGGGCTGATTTCGTAGTATAAGAGAGATTACATAGACATTAAAGGAATATTATTTGTTAAATGCAAATTAGGATCTATGAACAGTATCTGTGGCATGCAGCTGATGACTACAGACAATAATTTTGAATCGTCCTTCGGGTTTTAAAACGCATTTACAGTGATAAAGGTACAATAGAAGCGAAGCTGGCAGCCTTTTTAATTTTTTTAATTAATGTATTTGTTGTTGGTATTTTATTTGAAAGCACCTGCATGAATTTAAGTAAAATTTTGAGGTAGGGCTACTTGTCTAAATGGTTATATGTTACCAACATAACTATTTGTTAAGCAAAACTCCAAAGCAGTTATGTCACATTCCTTCCATATATCCTCAGAGGAATTTCAAGTGAAAGTAATCAGGTTTACTTTTTTAGTAACATGAGGTAAAAGATTGAATGTGACTTAGCATAGACCACAGGGTAGTTAGCAATTCTGTCACACCTGTTCAGTTAAATTGTTAGACTGTACTTTCAAAACTGAACAGTTTCTATTTTACATTTTATTTGCTTTATTATTTCATTACAGAGTTTAAGACGAGTGAATTTTTTCCATTGTCTGCCACAGATAAAGTTCATAGAGCTTAATTTGTATTGACCTGGAATATTCCACCTAATCATTTGCATCATGTATAGTAACATATAGTAAATCATATTTAGTAAGTCCCAGTCTATCGGTAATGGTTGCATTTAATTTCTGCTGGTGCTATTCTAGATGCTTTACCTGAATTATAGTCTGTCTATAATGTGATTTGTGTGAGTGTTTAGTAGGCTTTCTTTAGTAAACTTGTGTTATTTTTTAAAATAGTACAGCTCCTGTCATCATTGCTTCTTCATTTTCCATAAATACATTCTAATCAACTTCCAAAACCCCCAAAAACATTCATCAAACCATGATAGGAGCTGTCCAATCAATGCAGGCCAAGCTGCCTGTGTTATTCTGTAGGTGTGGTCTACTGTTTTTGGTGTAGTGTGTGTTGAGTTGCGATGGCCTCGTGAGGGGTTTGGTCACGTGACAGCCACGTTAGCGGAGATGCTGTCATGGTAGTGAGTTGGAGATTTAATCAGTGCAGCTGTCTGGGTGTCACAACCCTCTTGCTCCAGCCGTTGGACGAGAGCTCATGCACTACCAATAAGACTTATCAGATTCTTTCTACTCTGTCTCGTCTCTTTTTGCAGCGACCTGTGAGCCTCATAGACGCAGATCAGTGCAGGATCTTCCTGCCATTGGTACGGAGTCCAGTCAGGTAAGATGCTTCAATTTCACACTTTCAGTGGTGCGATATGGAAGGAACTGGGAAGAGTTTAGGTGTGACAAACAATATTCACAATTGCATTTTATATTGCCAAGTAATAAAAATATGTGAAATAATAGCGCTCACATCTTCTGTACTGGGAGGACACAATAGTTTATCAAATAAAATAAAGAGGGCATAAGATCTGTTTTATAATAGGCAAACTCTGACCCCAAACTTTTAAACGGTTTTGTAGCTGTAAAGATTGTTGCCAAATATCCCTGGGTGTGTGAGAGCAATTAAATTCCAGGTAAGATCTTCAAGAAATTACCTCAGGGTTCATAAAGGATTTGTAAGGATGTTGCACTCATGATCACGTGATTGTAAACAGCTATATATAGGGATGGGAATTGATAAGAATTTAACAATTCCGATTCCATTATCGATATCGATACGATTCCTTATCGATTCTCTTATCAATTCTCATTGGGTGAGGGAATAAGTACAAATTTGTTTGTATTAACTCGCTTTAATGCACACTTTTAGCTGTGCATTTACTGAATGAGCACTGTGCCACTGTTCGTCCAACTGTTTGTACTGTATTTTATTTTAATTTCTTTATTCTAAACTGTTTTAATTATTCTTATTTCTTCTATGTAAAGCACTTTGAATTACCATTGTGTATGAAATGTGCTATATAAATAAAATTGCCTTGCCTTAATATCTGATCAGAAGACAAAGCACAGAGTATTAGGGGTGTGAACCTACACTGGTCTCACGGTTCGGATTCAGTTCGATTCGATATCTCGATGCATTACGATGCACTGCATCCTCAATTTTCAATTTTACTTCAAAAGTGATGTGTGTGTGCGTGTTCACCTGTTCGGGAAGTCGCAGTGACAGAAACAGTGACATTCCAGTTTAAGTTTCAAGGGAGTCAAGCCTGTTTATGCCATTAAAAAAAATTAAATTCTGTTAAATCAATTTTGTTTTAAAGAAATGTTCATTTAAAAGCAGCGCTCATTCATCAGTGTATAATGTTACCATAGAGATGCGCGCATCAACCGTCGCGAGTCCGCTGTTGAAGGTGGCAGCGTAACAATGGATCATCCATTTATAATCACGCGTAACAACACAGAATAATTGTAATTTGACCACCGGGTGCGGATACTTAAATCAGAGAAAATGATTGGGTCGGGTGGATGATTTTTTTGGCTGCGGATCCGGGTGACGCTGGAGCTCATCCGCTTTATCGAAAGCAGTCAAAGGCGTTAACAGCTCAGGTGAAAATGGCTAAGGTGGTTTATCAAGTTAGTGGTATTATCTACTGCATGCATATTCTATTTGTGCGTGACATGAGCACACACAGCGCGTGTCTTCTCCAGGTTGTTCATAAAAGCCAAAATGTGCTCAGATAGGCTTTTAAAGTAGTTGGAGCATTTTTAATTACTCACACTCGCCTCAAATGAATTGCATGCTGTGTGTTTCTGCATATTGGAGGTAGTTCCCCCCTTTGACGAAATAGAAATTTTACAAGTGTTGCAAGTGACCGTATTGTCGTCTTTTCACGTGAAATATAACCCAACTTTAGATCGCTTCTGCCTCAATGCCATGTTTGCTGCGTTCTGAACCATAACAACACAGCGCGTGTGTGACGTCATGACACATTTGCAACGAGCGGAACCGATAAGCGGAATCGTTAAGCAGGCATGCTAACGGTTCCAAGGAATTGGTTCACTGGGCACCGGTTCTGAAGAAGAACCGGTTCTCGATTCCCATCCCTAGCTATATACTTTCTTTAAGGTGAGGTAATAGGTAATATTAAGGTAATACTTTCCATTTATGAGAGGAACTGTAGCATCTCCTTCCTGCAGTGCTCTTGATTGGTGCAAAAACAGCATTTTGGAATCCACAGTATTCCAAAATTGAGCTTTTATTATCAAGTTTATAATTGGCATATTGTTTGACCAATCACAGGATAGCAGAAACAACAGCAGATCATCCAGCCCCAGTGTGAGGATGATTACGCCAGACAGGACAGGTAAAGTTTTCCTTCTACCCATCACACACTTATGCTCACACAAGAGTTCCTGTAAGAATTGTACCGGTGTAAATGCACATACACATACCTACAACTAAAAATGAATTGTATAAGGGTGTACTCACACTAGGCGATCTGAACCATGCCTGAGCACGTTTGACCCCCAAAATCTGGTTCGTTTGACTAGTGTGATCATACCGTGCCCAGATGCGGTTCACTGAACCGACCCTGGCCCGCTTGGAAGAGGTGGGCTCTGGCATGGTTCAGTTGGGCTCAGGCCTGGTACACATGTAGTGTGATCGCTGGAGCACGCAACAGCTGCTCTTGTGTGTGCTACTGTCATCATTACGACAGCAAACATCTTCTATTGCTATTTGGACAGTACACTTTTCAATTAATTCAATTAAATCCAGTATATTTAGGTTTGGTTCTTCTCACCATATTTTTTAACAGGAATTGTAGTTTGCGAGTAAAGCTGCAAATTCCTCCATCAACGTCAGCTGTCTCCGTAATAATCTTCTGATATGTGCAGCACAATCAAGTCAAAATCTCTGCAAGGCATAATTTATAAATCTATTAGGAAGTCTGTTAGCGAAAGAGCTTTTCTTTCTGTTTTCTTCAAAACAAAAAGTTGCATTGTAAATGACGTAAGTGTGCTCCGGGCCAGAACGTTAAGTGCCAGGGGAGTGGGGAGGGGGTACAATCATGCCAGGACACGGTACAAGGCAACTGTGCCTAGTCTGAGTACACCCTAAATGTATAATAACCCAATAAGCTGGGATAATAGTTGATGAATTTTTGGAATTACATCATTGTAGATTGTGACATTTTGTGAAGATATTTCTGAACACTGTTGATGTTCCCTCAGTGTGACCTCAAAGTTCACGTCCTCAGTGTGTTTGTAAATCTATATCAGTGACAGTAAACGGCTCAGGCAGAGCTGCAGACATTACGTAAGCGGCATCAATGATTTAGGCCGCTTTTCTGTCTGACAGTCGCAGTCCTGGAATGAGATGAGACTGGGTTATTTATTGCTCAACTCTCACTCTCTTTCTGCCCGATTACCAGAGTTTACAATAACAGCATTACTTAACAAACTAAAAAAAAAACACTTGCTGTTCTGCATAGGGGGGCTTCTTCACTCTTCATATCAAAATAATATAAATAACCAGTGAATAAATACAGATAAAATAGTTCAGATCTGCTGTCCTCATTTCATGGTTTTTGGATGTTTACTAAAACGGGTTTCCTCATTCTTGTAGACACCAATGGCTCAGATAACTCCATCCCCATGGCCTACCTGACCCTGGACCATCAGTTACAGGTACACACTTTACATGTGACCAATACGATATGAATATTTTGGTATGATTTTGTCCACAAAAAAAAATGTGAAATGATTGAATACACTGAAGTATGACTGCACGTGCATGGAAACTGTTTAGTCTATATCTGTAGTGTGGATGGTTTTGTTTCCAGGGTGCTGTGGTATCACTCCCCTCAGAAAAGTTTCGCGATGTAAAAACAGCCCTCTAATTAAATCAAGTCTGGGTTACAGTTTTACCAGCCTTTACGCCATTTATAAAGTGTTATTCAGTTATAATTACATGGCAGCAAATTGAGAGCGAGACATTTCGATATTTTTGGCGTTCAGACCACGACTGGTATAAATATCACTTTTGCATTTCAGATTAATTAGCCAAAAGGTGACATTTCATAAATGAATCTGTGTTTGTTTGCAGCCTCTAGCCCCCTGTCCAAACTCCAAAGAATCAATGGCAGTGTTTGAGCAGCACTGTAAGATGGCACAGGAGTACCTGAAGGTGCAGACTGAGATCGCTCTTCTCATACAGAGGAAGTAAGTCTGAGGAATCTGAATCAAATCATCAGTATGTACAATAGGAACTAGGGTGGCTCAGGGTTATTATCTTATTAATCTTTATTAATTGAATAAAATATTAGATGAAAACGTAAACTAACGACAATTTTGCCTTGGCATCATATCATTAACTAGAAATATAGACTAAAACTGAACAGAAATGAAAAAGAAATAGTAATAGTAATACGAAAAGCACATGACAAAATGACTAAAAATTTAATTTGGAGTTGTTGGAATGGATTTCATTTTTGAGAGAAGTTTCCTGTTTTACTAGTGTATATAAAACTGGTAAAACAAGCTTATAATAAATCAAGAAACTAAATAAGGTCAAATAAACCATGCGAATCAGTTGACTCTCTTGATTTGTACTTATCGGTGAAAGTGCGATAATTCTGATGAAATGTACAAATAAAATTCTAATAAAGTTTCACCATTATGCAGTTTAAAATGTGTAGTTTTCATTGACTAAAACTAGAGTAAAATGCCCAGACATTTAGTCGACTAAAAGTAAAAAATAAATAAAACAGGACAAGGTTCACTAAATATAAAAACTAGTAAAAAGTACATTTGACAGAACTGGGACTAAGTATCACTGCTTGATACTAATTCTAATATCACAGCAAAAATGTATGCTTTTTAAAAAGTTACTTCTTTATTGTAAAAAGTTAAATATGTAATATATTAAATATTTAAATTCCTATTCTTGTTAGTAAAATATATATTTTTTAATTAAATATGGAAAAGCTATGGTAAAATAAAGTATGTGCTTATGTTCTGTTTGTAAGCTGTATGTTAGCTATTTGTTTTTGCTCTTTCTGAAAAGTAATAAAATTGAAGTTTGGGCTAACAATTTTTTAACCCAAAAATTACTCTCATGTCCTTCCAAATCTCTGTGCCAGACTTCCTTCTGCAGAGCACAAAGAAGATATTTTGAAGAATGATAGTAACCTGTTCCCGTTGGTTTCCATTATATTATATTTATAAGGGTCAAAAGTGCCAGATTCCAAAACAAATGCTCCAAATGAGCCAAATGTTGAAAACACCCAAAACCAACAATACCAGATACACTAGACTCCAAACTACTGGTACTTTTGATATCCCTAATATGATCGGTTTTGTTTTCTCTCCATTTTCCCTCCTCCTCTGATGTCTGTTGTTCATCTCTACAGGAAAGAGCTGATAGCAGAACTGGACCAGGACGAGAAGGATCAGCAGAACGCATGTCGCCTCGCTCAGGAGCACAAGAAGCTCCTAGAGGAGAACAAGAGTCTGTCCACCTACTACCAGCAGTGCAAGAAGCAACTGGAGCTGATCCGAGCGCAGCAGCAAAAGAGACAGGGCACCTCATGAGCCCTGACTCGTATAATCAGAGTCCCCATTATCTCGTCCACCCCGATCCAAACATTGGGGTTAGCTATAATTTGTCCCAGAAACCCCCTTATTCTGCCTAAAAGCAACCCACCCCGGCCACCCATGCTCATATGTGCCCATAAAACCTGATGATGGTAACCGTATGACCTATACTCCACAGTGACCATGGGCCATTTCCGCCCCATGCAAACGGTTCTGAGACCCTGCGCTCAACTGCACAAGCATGCTGCGTTGCATGTACCCGTGAGTCTGCGGCAGGAGACACAATAGCAGGGACACGATTAAAGCCCGGTGGGTGTAAAACACAACTGTTGGCCGTGATACATGCAGACAGTTCTTCAGAAATCAAGTCTAAACTAGCCAGCAAACAGAGTGTGTCTGCAAACACGTTTTGGGAACCCGGCATCTTATCCCAGGGATTTTAAAGAGAGGATGTAAAAGGAACAAATGAGATCTCTTGGAATGTCACTTTTTTTTCTTCTTCTTCCTCTAACCGTCCCAGAATTCTCTGTGGGGTTTGCCTAATTCCTCTCGATTAGGTGTCGGTCCTTAAGAATGTGAAAGCAAAGTGGCTTTAACTTGCATACAAAAGCTAATTTTATCATTTTTAAATTTAGGTTTTTATTTTGTTGCATTCACTTTGCGTACTTTTTCATTTTAACCCCTATTATGCAAAAAAAAAGTGCTACAGATGTTCCTTCTTTTTTTTTATTTTATTGTCTGCCCTAAAAAGTGTTATAATGTATTGATTTTAAATCGGGGGATGTATTTTACATATGCCTTGCATGTCGACCTTGTGTTTATGGACAAACACTGGTCGATCTGTGTGTATGTGCGGCCTCACAAGAAAAATGCTGTTTGTAATCCGCTTCCTTAAACATAGCGCTCAAAAATCATCGCTCTAAAAGAGACCGAAACAAATGGACTTGAGTGTATGTGATTGTGAGTACACATTTTAATCATGACTACAGTATTCTTGTTTCTTTGCTCTGTTGTGTATCTTTATCTAACTTTGTATGGTAATTTATCCAGGGTTTTCAGAGATCCGCTTCATAGTTTTTGTTGCAAGTGTGGGAAAGACGCTCTTTCTCTGAGCTTGATTTATGTATTTTTAGTTCACATGATGCCTTAGAGTTGAATTGTTTGCGTTTTACTTGACTTTTTAGCTACGAGACCGCTCACACATGCCGTGATTTAATGCAATTACGAGTTTAGAAACATGAATGAGAGTTTTAAAAGGCTTGCGAATGCAACCTGTAATCTGATGGTCTGCATGATCTTGTCAATATGTTGCAGAAATCATGAAATCACGATGAGGGCAGTCAACACACACTCTGGTTCTTTTTAGTTAGCTTCCTTGTTCTTACCACTAGTTTTTCATCCCTGTACCTAATTTAAGATTTTGAGAAATCAGCCATATTGTTACACGGTATGAATTCCTTTTAGATATCACACTTTGTTTACTTCGTTGCCCCGAACACACCCTCCACCCAGGTTTTTGCACAATCCCGACTGGTTATCACTGATTACGAATATACCGAGGAAATCTTGAGCAGGGTAAAGACACATTTGGATGTTCAAGATCTTTAAGTGAGTTTCTGCAAAACTTTTTGTTTAACAGTAAAGTGGTGTATTATTATTTTTTTCTTCCGAGTTCAATGATGAGTTTCTGTACTATGTGCTGTAAATAAGATGTCTGATTTCTTAAGCTGTTGGGAACGGGAATACACAGGTGAAGGTCGCATCTTGAAATAAATCGAACCGGTAAACATGCTTCAGACTGTCTGTGCTGTCTCTGCTCTTCAGTTCAGCAGGGGTTTTTAAACCAGAATGTTAGCAAACATTCTTAATTCAAAAATCTTTTTTTTTCTTCGTAATAATTACATTTATAATAAAAAATATACATTTTATATATATATATATATATATGCTATCTTATTTAATATTATGAATTAATAAGGCTGGTGTTCTGCAGTGACTGAATATGCTCTCGGTTAAACTGTGTAACGTTAAAATGCAACAGAACACTTGCTCTAAAAGCATTTAGTATTGTAAGCCTACATTTAATATTGTAATAGTATTGTACGCATATTTAATCAAGACTTCAGTGTTCTTGATCCTTTATTGTGAAAACTACTTTAAAGGTTGTATCAGTGATTTCAGGCCCAAAAATAAATGTCTAATCATTCCTAACGATCCGCTAGCTGCCCGCCCCATAAGCATGCCGTCAAAAACGCGTCTCTGTATGCAGCCTAGGCTCTGAAATCTGCACACAAAAACAAATGGGTACAACCACCACTCAAAACCAAAATAAACAGTGTTTCAAACAATCACAGGGGCGGGTGTTGTGAGGTTTTGAGCTCGTGCACGGCTGGACGCAAAGTCGGAGGAACACCCGAAATCACTGATACAACCTTTAAGCCAGTGTGATAGTGTTTATATGAATTAATAGAGTGTACATTAGAATAAACTATATTAAATGAGCAAAAACTTAATTGGAACATTTATATTAAGTATGGCAGGAGACAATTATTTAAAACTATTTAAGGTTCAGTTGTAAAAAAAATATTAATTTTGAATTTTTTTTAAAATTTCCATTATGTGAATGCAGCCAATTTGTGCAGAATTGTAAAATGCTCTAAAAGCACCAACAATTTGTGTACAATTTGAGTTGTAAAGCTGTTTAAAAAATTTTTAGATTCAGTTTAGCGTTGACCGTTACATTGTCATAATGATTTGTAAAATTATATAATTTCACACGTCTAATCATGTTTAAATGTAAACTTATGTTTTGGGCTTTGCTTTTGAGATAGTATTGTCTCACTATTAACTGTAACCAAGATTTTGACAAAAGAACGAGGGATACTAGTTTTTGGGGGGTAGAAGGGATTTGAAGGGATAGTTCAGCAAAAAAAATTATTTTGTCATTTACTCACTCTCAAGTTGTTCCAGACTTGAATGAATTTCTTTCTTCTGCTGAACATAAAAGATATTTAGAAGAATGTTGGTAACCAGACAGGTGACGGTAGCCATTGACCATAGTATTTTCCATGGTACTTCCATAAGAAACTCGCACTGGTTTGGAACAACTTTAGGGTGAGTAGATGATGACAGAATTTTCATTTTTGGGTGAATATCCCTTTTAATGTTCTGAGGATGTAATGCTTCTTTAACCCTGAAGAGGGCGATAGAGGTCAAGCTGGCTCTTCATCTGTGCAAACGCTTCCTCTCTCAAACAAAGGAATCTGGTGTGGATCATAGGATGTGATGCTGATTAAAAAAAAAAAAAAAACTGATAAACACAACAGCATGCATCAAATATATCTTCAAAAATAAGTGAACCATAATGTCTTACCCTAGTAGTACCCTAACCTAAAATAATATCATTTGCAAAATAACTAAAAGCCAATATCTTAAGATAAAGGAAATTTGGGAGGTGGTGTGTATCACAGCGTAGAATAACAAGTATTGTGCAAATTATGCTTGCATGTTACCTGCTCAGTTCAGTTGTTGTCACGCCATGTGCTTGGGGATGGAGCCACTTGAATCAAACTCATTCAATCTACATGATGTCATTCCTCTCTCCTTTGATGAAGTATTGTGTGTTGTGGCTTCTCTGGCCAGTGTTAAGTGTTCAGGAGGTTGAGAAAAGGACTGAGGGTATTGTTTAGGGGCCATCGGATGAGATGCTGTCATCCTGTCCTTTTGTTTTTTGTTGTTCGATGGTGATGGCGAGGAATGAGAAACAGACTATGGAGGGTTTAGGGTGACCGGAGGGACCCAGGGCTTTCGATGAGGTCATCAAGAATGGTTACGCATTACAGAAACTGCAGGGCGGTCGTGACATTTCTGTATCTCTGTGTACCGGGTGTACAGTTTGTGAATAAACTAAGTTAGAAGCTGATGCAATAGAATCATATGAGCTGTTAATAGCAATGTGATGCATTATGCAGACAGCAAGGCTTTTGTTTTGCACGCTCTGTCAGCGGCGTTCCTTCGAAATACTCATTTTAAATGCAGCATCATTCTCTTTTTTTTTTGTTGGTGACAAAGTTTCTCTGAAATTTCTATTAGATCTCTCTCTCTCTCTTTCTTTCTTCCTCTCCCCCTCATTCTCTCTCTGTAACCATGGTAACTGCCTGGAAATAGGCTAGGAATGGTAGAGGTGGTTGCAGTTTTTAGTAATGGCCAGAATTTGGGTCATAATATCTGTATATCAGTCTATAAATTGCACAGTGTTCCAGATAACTTATTTCATTAATCAGAATGATTCCCTGGCCAGCGCTGTTCAAACGTGGCTATGGGCGATTCTTCACATGCGTGCGAGCACAGCTCCTCCGAGACCCTTCAGAGGAGACAAAGAGATCTCACTGCTGCTGGTGCAACAGTCTGAGGTGTTTCATTCTTCTTTCTTTCTTTCTTTTTTTTTTTACCTCTAGCATCTAAAGGACAGAGAACATTAAAAATGATCTTCTGACACATAATATGATAATAGTTGATAAAACACATAATAGTAGTCCCTAAAGGAAATTGTTAAATGTTTTTTTGTTTTGTATGCTCTATGCTAATAAGATGCTTTAGATCTTTTTAACATGATGCATGTTTCCTCTCACTCAAATCAGCAGTTTTAAGATGTGAGAGAGTCGGCCTTATTTTAACAGTGTCATTTTCGCACACTGCAACTGCTGATTCTCTGCCGCTGGTTTGAGGGATCCTGTGTCTTATATCATGAGCATGTTTTTACATTAGCAGTTTCTTCAAGTACAAAACAACAACTATATGACACCTTTGAGAATCAGTTTTGTTGCGGCGACTGGAGATTTTCGGCTCACTCGGTATGATGCCATTTGTGACCCTGGATCACAAAACCAGTCAAGTCGCACGGGTATTTCTAGCAATAGCCAACACTAGGCCTACATTGTATGGGTCAAAATTATAGATTTTTATTTTATGCTAATCATTAGGATATTTAAGTAAAGATCATGTTCCATTAAGATATTTTGTAAATTTCCTACCGTATATTTATGTATAAAACATTTATTTTTGTGAGTGGATGCAGCAAAATCGTGAACATAAATGGACAACTTTAAAGGCGATTTTCTCATTGTTTTCGAACAGATTTTCAAAAGTTGTATCTCACAAAACATACATCAATGGAAAGCTTATTTATTCAGCTTTCAAAAGATGTATAAATCTCGATTTTAAAGAAATTGACCCATGTGACTGGTTTTGTGGTCCAAGGTCACATTTCTAATGTGACCTTGTGCTTTACCTTCAGCTTGAACACCACTGAGCTCTGAGTCAGGGTGCTGTAAACTTTCCTTCAATAAAACAAGAAATTAATCTTGAGTAACAATTTAGAAACAGTATTGGCAGTTTTTCTTTGTTGAGGCAGTTTCAAAGTTGATTAACCGCTGCACGCCCCCAAGCAGTAGTAGTGGCTTTTCAAACGAATCAATTGACTGAATAATTCAAATAACTCATAAAGGCACTGATTTGTTTTGTTAACTCAATCAAAATTCACATAGGCTATGTTGTTTTCAAATTAATCAGTTATTCAGTTCACAAGTCAGTTCAATCACTCACTCATAAAGACAGATTGCTTTCGGCCGTGAATTAATCTGTTTTTGAAAGAATTGGTTGAGAGAATGATTCGAAGAGTCTATTTTGTTTCTGAATGAATCTGTGTTTTTGAACAAATCGGTATATTGAATGATTCAAATGGCTTATTTATAAAGGCAACTGCTCCGTCCCAATTCGCCTATTTATACTATGCCCAAAAAGTATGTACTGTTTTTGTGATTAAAAAATATATGCTTTTTAATGTATAGCAGAAGAGTAGGCAAGCTTTGGGACATGGGCCTATAGTTTGTAATAATTGCATCTTTAATGGACAGTTATAGTTTAGTTATCAATCATCTTGTCACAGTTAAAATCCTCCACATTTAAATTCATTTAATTTCCTACCGTTTCGGAGAGAATTTTGATCTGCCATTCTTATATCTTTCATGCGGAGACTCACCTCATGTAATAACGATGAATTTAAAAGTTAAAGTGCCCCTATCATGGATTTTTTAAAATTACCTTGCATGCAGTGTGTAATGTAGCTGTAGCCTATGTGAATAAACAGTCTGCAAAAGTTGTAAAGCTGAAAGTGCATCATAAATAATAAAGTTAGTTTATTTTAAAAGAAATAGCCGACTCTGAACCGCTCAAACGAGTCGTTTGGATTTCGAATCTATTTTCGTAAAGTTCACACGTTACGACATGTGCATAATGCCCGCCATAATCTTGCAATAGTTCGTTCGTGTGGATATCATGTCGTCAAGACGCTGTGCTTTCCGCAGTGAAAGTAAATTTGGTTTATTTACACTTCCAAAGGATGAGTCTGTGAAGAATCCGTGGTTAAAATTCATCTTTACCACGATATCACAGCAGTATAATAATCCCAACCTGTATTCGCTTAATTTTTTTGACTGCTCAAATCCAATGCTGGATTCGCAAAATGCTCTCCAGAAAGATGGGTCAGTACCGTTTAATTAGACCAACTTTTTCCTCAGAATCACAACCAGTAAGTATGACTAATTATTGATGTATATATTTTCTGTTAATTGGCTAATGTTATTACTGTCTTACTGAAATACTTCTGCTAATCAGTTGTGGGCCACTTTTACCTAAGACTGTCTATTAAAGGGCCCCTATCATCGCATTTGAAATGGTCCTATTTTTGTAAAAAACAATTCCCAAAAACAGTTTTACATGCATGCAAGGACAAAAAACACTTTAATTGTCTTCTAATATGCATTTATTTTTACCTGATTTGCTCAACGACTCCCAAATCATTCGTTTAACGATTCATTTTCCCAAACACCTCCTTTGCGTGACACTAAATGCGGTGTTTACAGACAAAATACTTCTACTGGTTAACACGGAGTACAGTATACAGTGCTTGCATCACTTACATTGTATTATAATAATGATGGTGTCCGCTTTGTTGTAAAAAAAATAAAAACTCAGAGAGGGAATAAGTTGATTTATGTGTATGTTAGAGCCCATAGCCCACAACTCGGTGGTAAACACCCATTCAAGTCATTGTGTACGGAGAAACATATTGATAAAGTGCTGCAGTAGTACACCAAAGTATTGCTCTATTCTTTATCACAACTCCAAATAATAACAACGACAAACATTTGACATATTTCTAAACAATTGAGAGTGATCACATTGCTGTTAGATGGAGACCTAGAAGCTGCGCGGAGCGTTCACAACAAAATACGTATCGAGTAACGTTATGCTACAGAAAACATAACAGTAAAAAATATTAATAATACTTACAGGTTCTGATTCGGAGGAGGAAGAAGCTGATCCATATAAACTGGGTATTGACCCCTTCTTCAGTAACAACCGAATCCACAGTTGATAGCATTTATGTCGGTAAAGCATTCGTAAGTAAAATGATGGTAACACAGCACAAGGCTATACTGCTGTGGTATCGTTGTAAATATGAACTTTAACCACTGATTCTTCACATGCTCATCCCTGGGCTGTGAAAACAAAGTGGCTCTAGCTTTGCATTGTAGAACACAGCTTCTTCTCGACATGATGCTATTCGGCTTTAAGTTTTCGCTTGACTTGTGTCTGCGCGCGCAATAAGTGGGTGGGCTAATGTTTCCTCTTGACGTCACGACGAAACGGCTAATGACGCTGGTTACGTATGTAACTGTGGTTCTGTGAATTCCGGATGACCGCCAGAGGCAGTGCAAAGCACTAGTGGATAATCGCTGCGCTAGCTAGATAGATCGAGAAGAATATAACAACAAAGTCACGTCATGACGCAGACCGAGACGCGAGGATATAAACCACAGCGACTCGGTGCCCAGCCTCAGAATGCTTTCTCGCACATTCTGAGTGATGAGGGACTCTGGCGGTCATCCGGAATTCACAGACCCACAGTTACATACGTAACTAGCGTTCTGTTTCATTCCTACTGACCGCCAGAGGCAGTGCAAAGCACTAGTGGATGACGCATATCAACACAGTCATGAGGAATGCCACCCACCTGAAACATCAGGATTGCTCCAGAAGGACTGCAGAGCTCACATCATGGGAAGCAGCCACGTTAACCTTGTAGAACCGTGCGAAGGTACATGGAGAAGACCAGGTAGCAGCTTCGCAGACATCTGCCAAGGAAACTCCCCGTAAAGTGGCCCAGGACGAAGACACGGCCCTAGTGGAGTGACAAGTAATACCCGTTGGTAAGGGCTGATGAGATTTATTATACGCCAACTTTACCGTCTCGACAATCCAGCGTGATAATCTCTGTTTGGACAAAGGTGCACCCTTGCGTACCTCACCATAACAGACAAACAACTGATCAGTCTGTCTGAAAGAAGCGGTAGACTTAACATAGCACTTTAAAGCTCGTACAGGACACAGAAGATGAGACCCCCCATCTGTATCTGAGTGATTGAAAGGCGGCTGAAAAGCAGCCAGATGAATAGACTGATTCACAAATTGTGGTAACAAAACTTTAGGGAGAAAGGCTGGATTAAGCCGAAGAATGACCCCAGAATCCTCTGGTAACCAGCGTAAACACAATTCGCTCACTGACAAGGCATGAAGTTCACCAACGCGTTTAGTGGAAGCAACGGCCAACAAAAAAGACACTTTTAAGGACAACCACTTAATATCTGCAACAGCTAACGGCTCAAATGGTGATGTACAAAGGGACTCTAGAACAAGCGGTAAGTCCCACACAGGAAAGGGAGTAGAACGAACGGGCTTTAAACGCCTCGCTCCCTTCAGAAAACTACAAACAAGGTTATGAGACCCAAGGGAAGCACCAGCAACCGGGTCATGATAAGCCGATATGGCAGCAACAAACTTTTAAGGTGGAGGCCGCCCTGTTGTCATCAAATAGATGTTGCAAGAAACTCAAAACTGTCGGCACAGAACAGTGAACTGGGTCAATTCCTTGATCCCCACACCAAGACGAAAATATCCTCCAACGAGCAGCATAAAGCTGTCGTGTCGAAGGAGCCCTAGCGTTGCCGATAGTGTTAACTACTGCTGGTTCACAATCCATTAACTGTGATCTGGACCCAAGGGCCAAACCCAGAGCTGAAGACGAGTTGGATCTGGGTGCCAAACACGGCCTTGCATCTGAGAGAGAAGGTCCCATCTGGTGGGAAGCTGCCATGGTTCGCCTTGTAACAGACTCAGAAGGAGAGGAAACCATAGCCTGGATGGCCATCGAGGTGCCACTAAAAGCACCCTGTGCTTGTATAGGAATATACGATGTAATGTTTCCCACAGAAGTGGAAATGGAGGGAACGCATACAACAGGCAATTCGGCATCAGGCAATTCGATGCTAATGCATCCTGTCCCAATGGGCTGGACGTCTCGGTTCTCGCGAACCACCAGCGGCAATGAGTGGTCATTTCCGATGCAAACAGGTCGACCTCTGCCTTGCCAAACCGTTGCCAAATCAACTGCACTACATCCGGGTGAAGTCTCCATTCCCCCGGTAGCACCAGATCCCTGGACAGAGCATCCGCCACTTGATTGTCCAATCCCGGAAGATGAACTGCCCTTAATGAGGCCAGCCGGCCCTGAGACCATGTGAGGATCTTGCGAGTTAGCAGTAAAGATGCAAGAGACCTGGTGCCGCCCTGATGATTCAAATGAAAGACCGTCGATGTGTTGTCGGACCGGACAAGCACATGACGACCCATCAGGTTTGGTAAGAAGTGTTGTAGAGCTAAGTACACTGCCTTCAACTCCAGGACGTTGATATGTTCTAAGGCCTCCCTGGGTGACCAGTGACCACCAATTCCCCTCTGGTTCCACGTTGCCCCCCATCCTGTTAGTGAAGCATCGGTCGTGATCACTTCCCGACGGGAGGATACCACCCCTAGAGGCACACCGGCTTTCAGAAATGTTACCTTTTTCCAGGGTTTCAATGCACGGACACAGGCAGGCGAAACGTCAATCATGCAATGGCGATGTCTCGCTGGATCTAGCCCTAAGCTGTTGCTCCACCTCTGAAGAGGCCTGAGGTGAAGCAAGCCCAAAGGGATCACGGATGCGGCGGCTGCTAACATCCCCATTAGTTGCAGAAGGACACCATAAGGAAGTTTTGTCCCCTGACCGAAACGAGTCAGTAACTGACAAATATTGTCTGTTCGTGCGTGAGACAATGTGGCAGACATCGTGATTGAATTGAGTGTTATTCCTATGAAGGTTATGGACTGTACTGGGACCAGATGACTCTTTGTGTCGTTCACAGTAAGGCCCAACCTCTGGATATGCTCCAGCACAATCCTGGTGTTGTGTAACGCATGTCGTCTTGTTGGGGCACAGAGGAGCCAATCGTCTAAATAGGGCAGAATTCTCATGCCCTTGGACCAAAGAGGAGACAGGGCCACACTCATGCATCTTGTGAAAACACGAGGAGCCAGAGATAGACCGAATGGTAGAACTCTGAACTGATAGGCTTGATTCTGAAAGCTGAATCTTTGGAACTTCCTGTGGTGGGGAGCAATGGGGACATGGAAGTAAGCGTCCTTCAAGTCCACACTCACGAACCAGTCTCCTTTCGTCACAGATCGAAGAACGTCGACTGTGCGTAACATTCGGAAAGGAAGAGACTTCAAGAACACGTTTAAGCGTCTCAGGTCCAGAACTGGACGAACACCTCCATCTTTCTTTGGAACAAGGAAGTACGTGGAGTAAAACCCGTCCCTCTGACTGAGGGGAAGAACTTTTTCTATGGCTCCTTTCAGTAACAGTGAATGAATTTCTAAGGAAAGGGCCATTGAACTGGTTACATCTTTGACAACTGTCGGAAAGATTCCTGAAAACTTGGGAGGCCGGCGTCGGAATTGCAGAGTGTATCCCCTGCTCAAAGTCGCCAGAACCCAGGGGTCGGACACTGAATTTTCCCAGTAATGTAGATGCTGCACAGTGAAACGACCGACCGCCGGCCCCATAGCTTCAGGGTTTTTGGCCTCTGCCTTTAGGACCCGTGGGGGGGCGCCTCATCTGGTGATACCACCAAAGCTGCAACCGGCTGTTCAATTTCCGGCGCCCGTCCTACCCCAATGGAGTCAGCCTCAGCCATTGCGGCAAGAGTGCGGGCTGTCTTTGATCTCCTCCTAGGCACATTGGGACTGGTAAGTGCACTGGAGAATTCCGTCACAAAATCCTTACATGGTGGCATTGTGAACACATTACTATCAGCAGCTTGTCTGAAAAACACATTGGTTTGAATGGGTTGGACAGGTGATTTGTCAAGACCCAAACGAGCCACTGCCATCTGCAGAACAGATAACACATCATCTGGAGCAGATGGGCCTGCGCCCGATGAATGTACAGACCCACCGCTCAAACCACCTGTAGCATATAGGTTAGAAAAAACATTGTTTGGGAGGGTGGGTTGTACGTCAGGTTCCACCGATTCTCCATCAAGAAAATGTGAATTAGACGCGCTCATGGAGAGAGCGTCAAATTCTATAGCATGTGGGGGTTGGAAATCACTCTCATCCACTGGTGTGTTCTCAGTATGTGGGGCTGACACTGGGGGTTGTAGAGACTGAAGAAGACGTTTCATCTCCATCATTTCTGAAGAGAGAGAAGCTACAGTCTTCGATAACAAGTGTTCTGAAGTGTCTTTCTGTATTACAGATTTCTTCTTGCTCGGCGGAGCGCCGGCAGCTGCTGACGCGCAACGCTTTTGAGCGCGTTGTGGCTGTTGTGCGAGGCTAACCGGCGAGTCAATGTCTAACTCAGCAAGGCGAAGCTGTCTCTCTGACATCGGTAGCATACTACATTGCAAACACGGATCAGTCAGGGCCTCCTTCAGATGTTGAGCGCCTAAACATGATGGGCATCGATCGTGTACGTCGTCGGGAAGAAGCGTATTCGGACACAACTTGCAACTTGAAACGGAGATGAGAGAGCTATGTTCCATGACTCCGTCAATAACACGTCCTCGGTTAGCACCGTAGGCACTTAAAACTGTAATAACACCCACTGAGCAGTTTGAAAAATCTTCGGAATAGAACCGAAAATTCTATAACGAAACGCTCTCACAAGTAACGTAAAAGTCACGTCTGCCTTCGGATAGAACCACGAGGCATTCAATGACTAGCACAATGGCGAATATACAATGAATCTAAGATATGATCACATAGACAGATATAATGTTATAGGTCTGCGGTGAACGCAACCTAAGCGCGGTCGAAACCAGCCACCGGATAGTACCGTGAAGCACAGAGTATCGCCGACACAACCACAAACGTATACACTCACGTAATGAAGAGAAAATATCCAAGATATCCGTCCTATCTTGATGATAGTGTAGAGCGCGCTGTCACAGCTTGGGAGGGCGAATCCTCGCAACTCAGGTAAGCTGCATGGGACAGCGTGAAAAACAACGACCTATCAAAAGCGAAAGAGGCTGGGCACCGAGTGGTTTATATCCTCGCGTCTCGGTCTGCGTCATGACGTGACTTTGTTGTTATATTCTTCTCGATCTATCTAGCTAGCGCAGCGATTATCCACTAGTGCTTTGCACTGCCTCTGGCGGTCAGTAGGAATGAAACAGAACTCATTTGAAAGACAATTCATTTCAATGACTCGAGTCGACTCTTACTTTTAAGAGACAATAACTTTATATAAGGTGCACTTTCAGGTTTAAAACTTTGCAGGATGTTTTCATTCACTTAGAGAGCTATTACACACATGAAAGGTAATTTTCAAAAATCCATGATAGGGGCACTTTAATGCAGACTGTTTGTCGGTCTTGCTACTTTGAGTAAAGAGAAAGGATGGAGCTAGATTTGTTTGACCAATGTTTATGTTATCGTTAGAGCTCGGCTAATGCATGCACCATTTTTGATAGGCTACAGTTCTGCATGTTCACCTTACTAAATTAGAACAGAACTACACATCGGATTGTTGATGGACATACACTTGTTAATGCTGATGGTGAGGAATTACAGTTACACCATTTCTCAAACTGAGTAACGTTAGTGTATCACTGAGAAACGTCCTGCTCGAGTTGTCCTTGCGATGGAGGTTCAGGTTGAATAACTAACGTTAGTTCTTCCAATGTTTCATCTTCTGACTCGTCCTCAGATTGATATGGGTGAAACGACGTCGTTTGTTCCTGTCTTTAGTTTACGGTGTACAATCACTGAGCTGTTGGAAGCCTGGATGGATGGAGCTGAAGTTCAGAATCAGATGTGGCAATGGGCATTTTTTGTTTATGACGGGCTGTACGTGGAAAACTAATCACAACAGACTGAGCTGTCTGGTCAATCAGAGCAGAGTAGGTCACGGAAAGGAGGGATTTAGAAAGACTGATGTATATTATGAGAAATGTTTTATTTTATTGTATTTTTTTACCTTTGATGCATGTAAACCTGTTGTAGTAGATCTCCAAAAATTAGGAGACTTTAAAATAGCATAATAGGGGACTTTATAGAAGTTCACAATACTGTTGCAGCTGAAATATAATATAGATAACATTGAAAAAAAAAAAATTCCATCAGGTTAGATACTGATTATTAATCACTCAAACCCCATTATCTAACATCTCTACTTAACCATCAATCTCACGAATTTGCCATGTCTTTTTATTCGAGTTTGTAGTTCTAATCGAATCCTCGCCCAACATGCAATGGGTTGTGGGCAATATTAGTCGATCGAGTGAGCATGTATCGGCACTTCGAATTTCTAACTGTAAAAAAGTAGACCATCCAGGACCAGGTATCTTTGGAATACTCATTTCAGCACACGTGACACACTAATTCTAATTTCGAATACATATATATATATATATATATATATATATATATATATATATATATATATATATATATATATATATATATATATATATATATATATATATATATATATATATATATATATATATAATTTTTTTTAGAATTGGTTGAGGGAGAGATATTTACGCCAAACAAGTGATTTTGAATCAAGTAATCATTATCATTAAGAATTGGATGAACAGGACGGATATGCAAATCTTTTGTTTTTCCCCCTGAATGAATTGGTGTTTGAAAGAATTGGTTGAGTGAGTGAATGATTCAATGATCGGAGAAAAAAAAAGTACCTTGTTCGACATAAATACCTGCTGAAAGGCTGAAAAAATCCCCACCACTAATGAGCAGACTGAAATGTTCAAACAGACAAGCAGAGCAATGCAAACGGGGAAAAGCCATAGTGCTGTTGCATTCTCGATGGAGCACATTAAAGAAACGGACTGCACGACTAGGCTATGTTTTATTCTGAAAAAAGTCTTAAATTCAATGAAGGTAAACGTAAGTGACTGAAAGATAATGTGACTGTGAGAGAAAGGGGGAGAGGCTAAGTGCATCCAGCTATATTGTTGTGATCGCCTGTATACGAGTGGGCGATATGGTGTGGGTGGAAACTAAGGTAATGGCTTTGATCATGTGGAGTGATGAACATCTCCCCGCACAACACAGGAGCTTCAGACTCTGCTTCAAACCTGATGAGTCATCTCGCACACCCCCTTTGTTCGTTTTTAGTCAGACATGGCCCAGAGAGTGCACTGTAGCTGCTCACCTACAGAAATCTAATTAGAGAGTCTGGATGTACAGGATTTCATCCATTTAATCCAGCTAACAGGGGCTGAATGCACACAGACATTAGCAGACCACATGGGGAGACGATGATAGCCTGAGACTGCATTACTGTATCCTGTTTGCGTAGCTTTATCATCCTCAGGCATTATGAGCTAACGGGATGCTAATTTATGCACTTACGTTCTCAAGGGCCTCTAACTTTTTTAAAGGAACATGTTTTCTGTGGAGAAGCTTTGATATTTTTAATTAATTTGAGATTGAGTGTACGATCCATAATTTCTACAGCTCGTAGGGTGTCAGAGGTATAACAACAACACCTTTGAACAGTAACACTCTCACATGGCTCTGTGGTGAGGTGTTTTCGAGATTTGTTTCAAGCACAACGCAAATTCCTGTGATTCTTTGTGTGCTAAATCATCAAGTATAGATATTTCATGTAGACGTATACATACTAAAGCACCTGAGTTTACAGAATCAATTTTTTTATAAACTGCACAAAGGATTTTTTTCAATGGCCAGGCCATTGTTCCTGTCTCTGCACTTCATTATAGTGTACAAAGTTCTCTAATGTGTACAAATGGATTAGATCTCTTGTTACGCTGATCTTAGTACACTCATGTCCTGTAATTATTTTTAGAATGCCCATCTGTTATCTAATAAGGTTTTTTTTATAAACAAAAAACAAGTGTATGCATAATGCATTTTGAAAGTATCTTCCTGGAGAAAAAAATAATTTTGATATCAAGATTTTTCTTATGATTCATCATTGATCAATCTAGTACAAATGTCACTTCCTTTTCCGTGCACTCTCATTTTTCACATAAACCTCATCACTAAGCTAAATAAGTAAATACAATGCTGTTATTGTTTGACTGGTTGGTTTGCTCTCAGTACAAGATGTGGCCGATCAAGAAACGCAGTGTCTAAGCCAAGAACAAAACTATTGGTTTGGTTCTGGTTTGAACTGTAAAACAGCCTTTAACCAACCAACCACACACACACACACACACGCATAAACACCCACTCTTGGCCTCAGCTGACAAATGCGCAATAACAACCTGTCAAGCATGGAAGTTCTGTCTTTCATCTGAATGTCTGAAGATGTTCTGCAGAGTTACAACTTTCTGTCCACAATTTTAAGAGACCCCTGTCAAAAGCGAAGCTTAAAGGATTAGTTCTCCCAAATATGAAAGTTCCTTCTGTCATCATTCATTCATTCTCATGTCGTTCAAAACCTCTGTCTGTCTTTCTTCAGAAATTTTAAATAATGTGCTGGACATTCATTTCCTTGCTGTCGCAATGAATGGGGACGGAGTCTTGCGGTAACTGAAAGTAAGCTAAGCTGAGATAAAAGTGAAATAAATTCAAATCAAATATGAATTCATATCTGCTTTCCAGTGAAGCAGGTGCATCTTAAATGGCAATAAAATTCAATTTGGCAATTAAAATAAAGTACTAAAATTACTAAAGCAGAAATATATATTTTTTAAATGGCAAAGGAAAAGGAAAATATAAAATTACAAATAAAGCTAATTACTAAGCTAAAAATTACTATAATAGTATATATAAATAATTCTAAAATAACATTGCAGTAAGTTAAACTCAAGGACCAGATCGAACAAAATCATTCAGATTTTACCTGGAAAGATCCCATTCAAAAAAATTATTTTCTCACAAATCAGGCATTACTTCTCTAATGAACAGGCCAATAAGAGGTCAAAATATTCAGTGAATAATGACTTGGATTTAATCTATTGTATAACTTCAGAATTATAGTGCCTTTTTGGAGCTTGACAGTTTTTGACTATAAAAATTTTTTATTTTATTTATTCTCTCTCTCTCTATCTCTCTCTCATTCTTTCTCTCTCTCTCTCTCATTATCTCTCTATCTCTCTTTCATTCTCTCTCTCTCTCTATCTCTCTCTCATTCTCTCTCTCTCTCTCTCTCTCTCTCTCTCTCTCTCTCTCTCTCTCTCTCTCTCTCTCTCTCTCTCTCTCTCTTTTTAAGCCTGCACGTGAATGAAGCTTATGTGAGTGTGGGTGAAAGTGTACGTCCTGTGTGCACAGAGATGTGCAGTGTTCTCAGGGGGGAAGTGTTACCTGTCCTGTAGGTAACCTGAGCTGTTGTTAATATCTGTGTGGTGTCTGTGTTGTGAATGGCGGTTAGCCTGCTCCCCGAGGCTCTGCTGGGGAAGCAGCGATTGACGTAATCAAAGCGTTTGACTTGAGCTGCTTCATTGGCTGGCCTCTGAGTTTAAGTCTTTGTGCCTCTGTCGGGGCTTGCCTCGCACCTTAGCAAGCCAATATAGGGATGTCATTTGGCACCGTGTTGCACTGCAGCGACCGCAAAGTCAATTAATCTTCTCCGAAATGAGTCATCAAGTGTGGCCGACTGTCGTGCATTCGACTGGTTCAGGGGGCCTGTTTTGATTTTACACCAGTCCTTACTGTTATGACTCATTCCTTTCGGCAGCTTGCGGGATTTGACATGTCGTCTGATATTGCGCTGTACCTCTGCGAACTTCAACCAGAACAATAAAAGCACTTATTTAGCCATTCTCATGCAACTGTTTAGCAGTTCTTCCTGTACAGAACTCTGATGATCTTTTCCGATATGCTATATAAAAATTAACTTTAAGCTCTTATACCAGGGCTGTCCAATCCTGCTGCTAGAGCGCCACTGTCCTGCGGAGTTAAATAAGATCTTTAGTATTAGAAACTTGAACTTCCCAGGAGGTTTTGTACGGATGGTACAATTCCATTAAAATAAGGTAAATGGCAATGTGAAAAGTTTCCATATGATTGCATATTGCAAAATGCTGTTCTTTTGAACTAAGATCAAAGAATCCTGACAAAATGATCATGGTTTCCACAAAAATTGTAGGCAGCACAATGTTTTCATTATTGTTTGAGACTGAAGTTAAGATGCTGAAAATTATGCTTTGCCATCAAAAGTATAAATTACGTTTTAAAGAAAAACTTTATTTTAAAGTGACTATGTATATGAACATGTGCTTTGTACCATGGTGCTTTGTACATGGTACATTGTACCACATATATATATATATATAGGCTACATTTACATACATACGTGTCAGTGCTTGTCCACTGTCTTGCTTGAGGAGGTTTAGAGAAATTCATTCCCCAAGCGCTCCATTTGAGCCTTAGAAATGACACTGTGTTGAAGTGGTAATTGCAGAGGGAAGATTTGGTGTTTTTTGTTTGTTTTAGCAGCAGTTAGGGCACTTTCTCTCTCTTGTAGGTTAGTTAGTGAAATAAATGGCCCCGTCCGAACTGCAAAGTCTATGTTATATCTCGCCTGTTCTCCCTATACCTGTCTGTTTGTCCTCTATAGAGCGATGGTGGGAATCAAAAGTCCCATGACTTTGATGGTCTGCCTTAAATCAGTCACTCATGGGGCCCCTGGGAGAAGACCACAGGGAAAGCTCACAAAGTGCAGGAATGCTTCTTGAACTCCTTGGCACTTTCGTATGTGTACATTTAATCCTTGTAAAATGTTTCTTGTGCAACACAGTCAACACCATAAATAATTGAAGTGTTCTGATCCTTCAATAAAAAAGACTAATAGGAGTGCTTTATTATATCTATGTAAGGTGCAAAAAATTATTTTGCTCAGGAATCATTCAATAACTTTAATATTAAGTTAAGAGCACTATATGATGTTCTTAAGGTGGAAGGAAAGGGTAACTTGATAAGTACACTTCATAGACCGAAGCAATATTCAGTTTGTTTGTTTGTTTGCTTTCTATTTCTTTTCAAAAATCAAGCAACTATACTCAATTTCGTGTATGCTAAATTCCATATTGTGATGGAGAGCCCTGAGTTATAAAATAAGAAAAACAAATTAACTGTCTGTGGCGGCTAGATAATTCATAATTACATGCATGCTCCCTAGGGGAAGGATTCTACATTAGAAATGAGAATATTTTCAGTTGAAGCGCTCTTGTAAAAACAGTAAGTGGATGGTGTGGCACAAAGCATGCTGGAATTATGTGCATAGGCTGTTTATACAAAGTCACTGATGCACAAAGTCATCTCAGCTCTCTAGTACTTGGAAGTTTAAAACAATCAATATAGTAACCATTATCTTTTTATGCCAGTGTTTATATGTATTTTGTATGTTGGTTTAAAACACTTAACATTTTCATATTTTTTGCAATACAAATAACAAAATGAAAGCACACGGGCATAAAGTCATTCAAGAGTCAACTAATGAAGGTAGATTTTAACTGAAAGGTTGAACTTCACAGGACAGGAACATGAATTATCAGTTTTTTATGAATATCAGGACAGGGCAAGTTGTCACATTTGCTTTGTCTTATAAATGTATTATTTGCATTGCCTGAATGGTTTTGTTACTTTATTTATTTAAGACAATAACAGTGGAAATATTAAATTGCTTTTTTTTTGCCAACACTTGAAGATATATGTGCCTATATTTTAATTGTCTTTCAAAATAAACACTGAAAAATATTCACTTGTAAAACAAATCTAACAAAAATAAAACAAATAAAAATGTATTCAATAGTCTTTGATATTACAAAAAGCGAAATCACAACACAGTAGAAAGTAGAGACCTAGAGTGATGTTCGGCCTAGGAAAACTGACTTCACCCTTTATTCAAATGATTATAAAATTTGATTTTGTAAGCATAGTTGTGCTTAGAGTGATTTATTTTATTTGTAATAACACAATGAAACATTCCAAATTGTACTGACATAATTTTTGGGCTGCCATACAAAGAAATTATAAATGCATGAAAAAACAAGAGAGAACCAATTAAATATTAATAACTAATCATGTTGTAGTTAATGTATTTGTTTTCCTGTGAGCTTTTTTGTTTTGTTTTTCTATTAATTAACTTTTTTTGCGTTGTAAAATAAAACATGTAGGCCAGCTGTAGTTCAGGTTACCCCCTTTTAAAATAATATTTCAAAAATAATTTTGTCATTTAAATAGGCATACCTTAACCAAGTTTAGTTTTGGTCCTCCCTCACATTTAAAATATTTAAAAATATAAAGTATTTTTCTTATATTTTGATGATTTAATCAAACTTGTAGGGGTCATTAAAAATAATAAATAATAAAATATATACACAACTATTTTTGAATAAATTTATTTGATAGGGCTATTACAAAAAGTGAAAACACAACAGCATGGCAGAAAATTATGTAGGCTACCGCATTTCAAACCGCATGTCAGTTTCAATCTGTATGTATTCTATGTGAAAGTCTCTCAAGACGTGGGTCCCAGTCCTCGTTTAGGATCAGCCTGTACTCGTGAAATTGGCGTCGGAACACACATCGCTTTTCCCCGCTACTCTAATTCGCGAACCGCGGCAGCGCACATATTTGGAGTAAAGTGCTTTGCCACTGGAGGCAGCAACGCAATGCGCAGCGCTGTTGTGAATGAGGGGTGGGATGACGTCAGTGCGCGAATGTCAACAATGTAGCGATTGAGAGTAGGCGTTTCATTCGAGTGTAACAAACAGAGGAGACGGAGCCGCACGCTGCAGAGATCACCACACACACACACACATTTACACACACGCGTTTTTATAAACACTTTTACAACCATAAAAGTGATTTTTTTTCCCTTAAAGAAAAAATAATTATTGTAAGAGTAGTACACCACAAAAACGTGATCTCCCTGCAGCCCGGGGACTTTAGGAGTCTGCAAGGAAGTCATCATGTGAGAAAAAAAAAATTTGCTAAACGGACAAAAGGGCTGCATCACAAGGGAAAAAAACTAGGCTGAAGGTGAGTTGCATGATTATTGTTATTATTTTATCCATGCCTCATGTGCGTTACGTGTGGTTCATCTGTCGTAAATGGAAACGGAGAGGCAAACTTGTGTTTTTGAGTGGGTTGTTTCACAGCACTTGGAGGCTTTGTTTCACTCTATACAGGCAAATATCACAGAAAGGGAAAAAGCTAGACCGCATGCCTGCCAGGGTTTACTTCGGCTGAAAACACACTCCCGTTTTAACGTAATGTTACCACATCCTGTTGTGCAGCAGTGACAATAGTTTGAATGTTTTGCTAGTAGTGGGATGCACTGCGATCCCGGGGGGGAGGAGGAGGGGTCAGGCATGGCTTGTTTTCGCTTAAAGAAAAGAAGTTGTCACTCGGCCTTGACCGATCATAACAACGACGGAGACCCCCGGTGTAGATTCCCGCCTCCTTTCCTTCCCAATGAATGGAGTTGGGAATTAAAGTGTTTTTTTTATCGCAGTAGTTTAATAAATGTCGCAACGTTTAATATTCTTAACATGATTTGATTTTAAAATCATGATTATTTATCTATTATTATTAGAATCACACACGAGGGTTTAATCAAGCAGCGAATGCTCTCTAATATCAGCCCATCTCTGTTTCAAAGAGCAATCGGCTAAAAATTCACGGCTGGTTGGGAAATGTGCTTACTGCAGTGGGTTGTAAGAATGGGAAGCAAGCTGTCTTTGTTCTGCGCAGCACATCTCTGATGTAAACCACAGCCATTGCATTACACACTCTGATTAATCCCCATAAAACCAGCAGCATATTTGCTGTGTAAGGGACGGCGAGCCTTATTTGGTTCAGCAGCCAATGCAAACGTCTCGACTACCATTTAAAGGAACGAGGGAGCGTTTTCAGCGCGCGCACGCTGGAATGCTGGATCTCCGGTCTTCCCTCAATGATGATGAACAAACTCAATGAACTGCACTCTATGGTGCAGGTGTTTCGCATTATCACGTTAAGTTCCGCCTTGAATAATTATGACTAATTTAACGGACACCGGCAGAGGTGGGTGTAATAAGCGCGAGCGCGCATTCGGGAATGCGATGTGATAATTAACTACTCTGCTATTGTAGATTTAAGATAGATTGGTTTTTAAAAAAAAAAAAATGTGAATAGGTTGTTAAGTTGTTATGAATGACTTGGCGTTTTTTTCGCAGGTTTAAATCACTAATTCCCACACATGGACACAAAAAGCCACTTAATAATAATAATAATAATAATAATAATAGGCATGATCCGGAAGGATGATTTTTGTGGTGGGATTCCTGTACAATAATAATATAGGCTATATGTGAATATAAATAGACCTTTTTTTTTCTTTTTTCTTTTTTTTTTGACATGAATCAGTTCATTTAATTAATTAATTCCGCTTATTCAGTAAGTGAGTTGACAAGCGTCTGAATGAATCAATGTAATGAAGGCATTTGAAATGAGGTGATGCAGCAGTTTGAGCTGCGCGTGCATTCCTTTGTCTGCGGCGCTTCTGAATCGTCCAGGATATTTTTCCTTTGCCCACAGACTGAATTGTTCAACCGCCAACGTATCGTTTAGTATGTTTAGTTTGTTTTGAATGTTAAATTAATTTAACATTGTCCTAATAATCTATTCATGGTATTGCTTCTTTTTAACACTTGTCCGTTTTATAAAACTGTTTACACTTGCGCTATCCCCCTTCTATAAGCCTTTAAGGCAGACTGAAGCAAACCAACAAAACCCACCGTATTGTTTTATTTTAAAAAATGAATATGATTTTAGGTTTGTAAATCGATTTGAATGTAGCCTATAGAAACACGTGCATAATCTCGTGTTGTAGATATGACGCCATTGTCTCCCTGATGGAGATCACACATATAGGCTATATATTTGCCATTAGAAGATACCTTAAAGAGATAGGCTAGTTCTTTAGCATTCTGTCATCATTTACTCATATTATTCCAACCCTGTACAACTTTCTTCCTTCCTTGAAACACAAAAGGAGATGTTGGGAAGAATGACAGCCTCAGTCAACGTTCACTAACATTGCATCTTTTTGCATCATACACTAAAAGTGAATGGTGACTAAAGCTGTCATTCTGCCTAACTCCTTTTGTGTTCCACAGAAAGTAGTCCTACGGGTTTTAAATACAAGTAAATGATGCAAACTGAACATAATCTTAATAAATGTTACACATTTGTGTGTTTTGCCATAGGTCTGGTTTAAGGTAATTTACCTGAACTGCATAATAATAATCAGTTTATTAGATTTTTCCCCTATATACAAAAGTGATTGTGCTCTCTTTTAAAGTAGGGGTTTTCAGATTTTTTGATTCCACAGACCCTCCAAAATATGATAATCTTTGTGCCATTTTAAAAGGCAGCTATTGTATATATTTTCATGTATAAAGACCCCATTTACTGTGAATTTTTTTTATATAAATAAGTAAAAAATAATATGTGGGAAATATTTAGGTTCTTTAACTACTTGTACTTTTATTTATTTATTTATTAAATCAATTTATTATTATTTTAAAATCTTTTCTTTTTTTCTTTTTTTTTTTTTGTATTTGAATCCATTTTATTTTCTCTCTGTATTATAATTTTTTGTGCAGTTTTTTTTTTCTCCCCTCAACTTTTCCATGGACCCCAAGTCCCGAGAGTCTCCGAAAGTTTGAAAACCCCCATTTTAAAGTACCATACATAAAACTCCTCCTATGCCAAGTTATCTTGTTCAATTTGATCAGATATAAATTTTCTTATAGGGAAATAAAGGTCACTGTCAGCACTCATAATAAAATCATATTCTCAGGGAGGATGAGTCTGCAGCACAGGTAATAGCTTCATTAAGATCCCCCTCCATTTCTGATAAATCCACCCTCAGTTTGTTTTCTCTGCTAGTCATTCTCTCATTATTTGGTAATTTTGCTTTACTCACAACTCATTGGATATTTACAATTATAATTAATTATTCATCATATGCAAATTAATTATTTGTATTATTTGTAATGTATTCTTGTGATTTTATTCTTTCTTTAAAGAACATGACTGAATATACTCCATTCAAGATCAGTTTGACAGCAATGTTTTTTTTTGTTGTCCAGGCGTTCTCATGCTGATGATTCATACACTGACAGGTTTTAACAATAACTCTTCTGAAGAGCCTATCCCATTTTGGTTGAGTTTACGAATGGCATTGAATAACCTCAGTAGGAAAATAAACGGATATTTTACATCGACCTCATTATTTCCTAATGATTGTTATTGGATTAAATGTATTTTAAACACTCATGCATCATACTTGAACAGCAGTGTTCTGGTACATTTGAGTTTTTTCAAGTTTTAGCATTTCTTCTCCTCCCGCCTGTTTGAATAAGCCCACCAGTAAAGCTCTTCGCAGAGAATAAGAGCCTTGGGTATGAAAACATGTTCCCATAGCCGTCCCACGTCAGCACTAAGGCATGTTTGACCGAGTTCCAGCCTCTGAGAAGGAGAAAAAGAAAAAAAGAGAGCAAGAAAGCAAGCTGAGCCATTTAAGTTCAGACGGGACTTTTTTTCTGTTCTCACATGGCATTTTGGGTGGCAGTGAGTGATTGGCATCTTCGGTCACTGTGCAGTGAGCGTGTCTATAATGGCACACAATCCCACAGACTGTAGAAGGAATCTCTCAGTGTTCACCCTCATCAGTGTTTGTGCCAAGGCAAATCTCACTGGCTGTTACCACAGGCCAAATCCTGACTGGACCATTTTGCTCTAGGATTTTTGGGATTGCCGTGCCTGTGTGCTGTTACCTCATTCAGATTGTAAATAATTTTGTCCGTGCACTTTGGCATCCACTTGCCCATCTTGTCATCCAACGCTCTTACACGCAAATAAACTAATAAATGAAAAGATTGACAGGCTGCTCCACATCTGGCCTGAATTGAGCTCCAGTTAAAAACAACAAGCGCGAACGAGCAGGAAGTTTATGGGTGGAATAGTGGAAGCGTTCGACTCAATGGAAGCCCATAAAAACCACACCAGGAATTCCGTAACAGTCAACAGTCTCTCCGGCCCACAGCAGCGTGCAGAAAGAGAATTCCACTCGGAGCGCTGAATTAACACAATTACCGCCACGTTTGGATCATTGCTTTTTAAACTCCTTCTTCGCGGGAGTTCTGTTTTTATGCTGAATCGAGGGATTTATGTGTGTAGTTATTAATGGATTACGTGTGTCTGTAGGATTTTCTGTAGCACAGCTGCTGTTTTGATACCGCCAGCCCGTCTCGCACATAGTAAACCTCTCCCATTCTGCTCTCTTTCTCATTGATTGTCAATGTACAATACCTTTCAAACCTTTTTTTTTGTCACACTTTAGTTTAGGGGCCAATTCTCATTATTAACTAACTATATAAACTCCCAATTATTTAATTCATTATTAATCCTATCCTTCTTATATGGCATTTATATGTGCTTTATAAGTACTAATAAACATGCTATATATGCTAATAAGCAACTAATTCATATTGGACCCTAAACTAAAGTGTTTGTTTTTGTTTTGTTTTATTCTTGCCTTACCTTAGCAAGTATGCAATCAAATAATCAAAAGTGAAAGTAAAGATATTTACAAAAGACTTCTTTTTCAATTGCTGTTCTTTCTATTCATCAAAAAAAATCCTGAAATGTATCACAGTTTTAACAAAAATATTAAGCAGCACAACTGTTCTTAACATTGATAATAATAAGAAATGTTTCTTGAGCAGCAAATCATCATATTAGAATGATTTCTGATGGATCATGTGACACTGGAGTAATGATGCTGAAAATGCAGCTTTGTCATCACAGGAATAAATTACACAATATTTAAAAATAAAAAAAAATATTTTAAATTGTAATATTTCTCAATATTTTACTGTATTTTTGATTAAATAAATGCAGCCTTGGTGAGCATAGAGACTTCTTTCAAAAGTATTAAAAAATCTTACTGATCCCAAACTTTTATAAATGGTAGTGTAGAGTATTACTGCGATTCTAATTTTGTCAAAAGAAAAATTAAAACTAGCCGTACCTGTCTGAGTAACAGTGAGGGGCAAAATACAGTTTCATGTGTTTTTTTATTTATTTAAATTTTATCTTCGATCAAGCTGATAAGTGTCATAGTTTACTCAGCTGTCACTCTTGTTTAGAGCACATCATCTGCAGTCATTTGTTAGTTTTGCTGTTTCTTCGACAGGTATTTAAACCGCAAAGTTCTACAGCATTGTGAAACTGTGCAGTTTCAATTTACGACAAGTTTAGTTTCACCATTTGAGCACGTTGCCCTGCAAGTTTTAGATTCTTTATGTAAAGTACATGTTTAATAATATTTCTAATAAACATTTTTACTCCATCTTGGCCAGAATTTTCGAGCCAAGAAGGTTTAAATGCATCTTCCATATAATTAGCATATTTAAAAATGAATTAGCACTATTATTCTAGGTAAAGAAAAGTCTTTGGCAGTAATAATGCATTCACATGTCCAATTGAGTCACATCGTCCTTTAGCAGATCATTTGCTTTAAACTGAATGTCTGTCATCATCTACCCATCCTTATGTCTCTTCAAGCCGGTATACATTTTTTTTTTTCCATGGCATGGATTTGTTGATCAAAAAATCCTGAATAATATGTATCAATAAAATACATGTTTCCTTAAAAATATTAAGTACCAAACAAGCATAGTGATTTCTGAAGGATCATGTGACACTGAAGACTGGGGTAATGGCAGCTGAAAATTTAGCTGTGCCATTACGGGAATAATTATATTTTAAAATACATTAAAATAAGTTATATCAGGTTGTAATTATATTTCACAATATTACTGTTTTTGGTGAGCAGAAGAGACTTATTTCCATCTAAATATGTATTTTAGGTTGTGATTTGAACCCGTTTTGTACTTAAACTTTCACCCTATCTCGCATTTATTTAAAGAAGTACTGATTTTGTATTGCACAAAACAACCTATACAAGTATAAAGCTAAGTGCATCTCTTGGAGATTTCTGTGGATGATTTGTCCTGTAGTGTTCTGTGGTTAAATTTAGATCTGTCGTTCCTGTCAGAATATCCATGCCTGCAGCTGCTGAGTCACATGTGCACTGCAACTGGAGAACTACAGACCACTATATCTATATCACACTGTTTTCCATCTTTCAGACTTGTTCATTTCTTTGGTATTTCATTGCACTTTGCAGACTCATTCATGTAGCCGTTCTTTACTCTGCAGTCTGCAACTCATTCATTCTCACATTTCCCATGTGCCAGACATCTCTTTCCTCTCCTTATCTCCTCTGCATTGCTCTTAGAGTGGGAGTTTAACCAATAGAAACTATAGATCCAAGTAAGGCTGACTCAGTTTTCTCTGTCTGATCTCAATGTAGAGTACAGCTTACGCTGTGCTGACTTACTAACAATAGATAGAGCGATCCAACAGGTGGCTCACTATCATTAGAGCAGTTAGGTCCAACTGGTAGCCTCCAAAGATTCCAGATCATTGTATGATCATTAATAAAGACAATGTGTCATGTGACTTAACTGGAGGTGAAGAGGGAACGTTTCCCGCCAGTTTTTGCACACCGCCCGAGTACTAAAATAAATGTGGTGAATGTAAGCTGAGGGTGTTTTTTTTAAGCTTGATTTATCTCAGATGTGCTTTTTACACAATTGTTTTGCGGAAACAAGCTGCGCGACTGTTACAGTGATACACACATATTAATAATTAAACAAATCATTTGTAATGACCGACAAATTATGTTCATGTAAAGATGATATATTATTTTAGCACAGATATGTATAATATTAAGAATTTATATTTACATTTAATTGTAAATTGTAAATATTAAATGTATATTTACATTTATATTTAAATGCAGATTTAATATTTATATATGAATGTACACCAAGGCTGCCTTTATTTTATTATTATAAATTTTTTTTAATATTGGCAAATATTATTACAATTGAACACAACTGTTTTCTATTTGAATATATTTTACTTTGCTCAACAAACATTTCTTATTGTTATCAATGTTAAAACAGTTGTGTAACCATGATATTGTTTTTGATAAATAGAAAGTTCAAAAGAACAGCATTTTTACTAATATATTTAGGGCTGTCAAATGATTAATCACGATTAATCGCATCCAAAATAAAAGTTTGTGTTTACAAATGTGTTTGTACTGTCTAAAATTATTTTGTATATATAAGTACACACACGTGCATTTATATATTTAAGAAAAATTTATTATTTATATATAAAATATTTATATATAATATAAATTATATATAAATCTATATATAGTATATACTTGCAAATATTTCTTAAATATATACAAGCATGTGTATGTATTTATATATATATAAAATAATTATACACAGTACACACACATTTATTATGAAAACACAAACTTTTATTTTGGATGCGATTAATAATTTGACAGCCCTAAATATATATTATTAATTTAATTAATAATAAATAGCATAAATTATTATTTTTAAACCTTACTGAATCCAAATTCTTCAACGATAGTGTATTTGTATTATGTATTTAAAAGTATGTTTTTTTGCATATTTAACATTGCAGGGTATTCCAAATGAACACATTTTGGCACGCCAAGTTAACTTCTAGATATCCTCTGTCCAGTATATGGAGGGATGAGTGTACAGTAGTAGGCACCATGGGAATTGGAAAGCAGCATATATGTAGTGTCACTGGATCTCTGTCTGCAACTCTCCCTCTCTTTCTCACTCTCTTAACTGTCCCAGCATTATTTATGTGCTGATGTGCTGCTGTCTGCAGAATTCTCCAGCACACCTTATCAATGCTTGGCTGCTCTGAAGCCTTAAGCTCAGAGTACTTCAGCGCTACTCTCTCCAGAAATGACAAACCGGCAATCAGTGACCCGAGTGAAGCAGGCGGGAGTGTCTTTACCGCCATGCAAACAGCCAGTTCAAGTGCTGCAGTGAATGTGGGCCAGGCATAGCCTCAGGCAATTACATACTCACACACACAGTATATATATATATATATATATATATATATACATCCATACATACATGGACACACTGTCACTAACACACCCACACAAATTAAAATGGTTTCACAATAGTACTAAGGAAACCTGTGAGGGAGGGCAGAGGTGTCACTGGCCTATGTCGGGACAGATGAGTCATATGCACTATGCTGTGTCAATATTGATGCTCAGTCTAAATATAACCTACACACTATACCACAAAACTTACTAAAGCACATGCATATACACACACACTAGTGCCGCCCAGCCTGGAAAATGTGTTTTGTTGTTACTTTTTTTTTTTTTTTTATCTGTCAGGATGACGGTATCAAATGCTTTCCTGCATATTTTAGCATATTTGAAAAATAGAGCATTCCAGATAATCAGATGTCAAATGTCAGATTTACACAACCGACCCGTGTATACGTTCATGTGAATGATTATAAGTGTAAGAGAAATAGTCTGTCTGGGTGACGGTGTCTGTGCCAGCAGAAGTCAGATTTACAGAAGTGTAGATGTTTTTTCTCCGCTTCTCTGCGTCATTGGATGCTCTGTCGAGGCTTATCCCAGGTGAACATACCACAGCTATGCTGTCAAGACCTCTTCGTCAGAGAAATGCTTAGATTGAAAAAACAAAAGAGACGGTTCCTTCACCTTGGCAACTTCATTTTCGAATTCCTTAGATTTTCAGCCAACCCTAACTTGCAGAAAAATGTGGATGTTTTTGACCTCTTTCTCCCTCTCGTTCCCTCTTACTTTTTCTCCATTACTTCGTATTGGATTGCTGTATGGGACAGCAGTAATTTCAAACAATGTCGGCTAAGAGCCTGAATGAACTGTGTCTCAGGCATGCTAGATACTGAACTTCCTGCCAAGGTCATTTTTTTTTTCTGGATGGGAAAAAGTGACTTGAGTCCACAAGAGTGGAAGGTATTTAAAACAATCAGCGGATTCCTGGTAAGTGGGTGAGATCATTGTTTTAGAGAGAGACAGCAAGTAAAAGGAGAACAGAGCCGGAGCGAGGGAGGGCAGTAGGGGTGACCCCTGTGTGGCGAGTTGTTTTCCGTTTGCCAGAGCGACTCAGCAGGCGGACTGCACTCAGAGGGAACGTCGGCTCTGGCAAAGGTCAGAATTCCTCCCAGACGGATTTATTTGTATTGCTTTGCACTTCAGAACGAAGAACAAAACATTCCCATTGTGTGTGCGGAGGTTGTTTTACACAGCGGTCTATTGGAAACATCTGCAAATGATGAACGCTTGTATGAATAATCATGAATAAATAATAATCTTTCAGCAGTGTTCAGCGCAAACAAGTCAGTGGTGTTTAACACTCTAGAGGAGTGATGGATGGATTAACCTCAAGTTGTAAAGCTTTCCTCACTGTTTGGTAACTTAGAGGTTTTAACACAATTTATAATTTCATGTTTGTGTGTGGGAACATTTTTGAAATATTAAAATTGTAGGTTTGTTGTTGGATTTATTACTTTACACAAATGGCTTCGAAGGTTTAAAAAAGGGTGATATGTGGGTGACCACGGTTTCATTATAACATTGTTGTTTTCATTTAGTATTATTTTATTTTCAGACTGATACTTTTAGATAATGAACCTAAATGAACGGATGTTTACTAGCTGGCTAAGTTATATAACAGCCAATTACTTTTTTAAACAGAAATATTTGATCATAAATTTATGTTAGCAATAACTCAGCATCATTCATTGATTAATCTGTTGGTGGATTCAATGTTGATGTTTTTTGTCAATTAAAATATTTAGAATAATAACTTGGTATAAAAGTTTATTAGTAATATTTTTTGTATAATATAACTATTAGCTATTTTTACAATCTTTATAATTATAATTTGATGAAAATGAATTAATAAATTAATATGAAAGGATTTAAACTTTTAATTATTATTATTTTAATAATTATTATTATTATTATTATTAAAGGTACAATGTGTAGGAATTTCTCCCACCTAGTGGTGAAATTGTATTTTGCATTCAAACAAATAGTGCTCTACAGCGCCTCGCTTTTTCAAATGCATATTGCTTCTACGGTAGCCGTTATGAACCAAAAAGCTATGACAGGATGTCTTCTAATAGCACTTCATCGAGTTTTCCTTCGGGTGAACAGGTTTGTTACTTCAAACAAACTGCAACTAGACTCAACGAACAAATGGATGTTTGATAGAATTGAAAGTTTCCAAAGGCAGAGAAGCGACCAAGCAATGAAAAAAAAAAAGCTTGTAATTTAGACCGTAACATTGACTTACCTGTTAAGAAGGAAGCAGGCAAGTTCAGCGTCTCTTTTAAAAGCTTTCCGACATTAAACCTTGTTTTTTGCAATCTCCGGTCCTGTGGCTCCACATAAGTATGGTCCTCCATTATAAATAACCATGCAGTGCAGCCTTTTAAACTTGCCAGGGCAGTGACAAGCGTCTCTCAAATCTTCTTGTCCGGTTCAGCTGCTTTCAGTCACGCGACACTGGCTCTGAACGAAAAAGCGTTGTGGAAACGCTTCGTACTTTTTGTCCCTCGCTGCTATTATAGTTTTTCAAGATGGCGGAACGACATGGAAGCCTCCGTGGACCTACCCGTCCCATGTATAAAGATAATAAATTCTTCGTTTACGAGGATAAGTCAGATTATTGGAAGAGGTATTTGTACACCATTGAGGACATATTTATGAATAAAAATATTGATTTTAGATAATAAAATACTTAAACTACACATTGTCCCTTTAAGTGTTTTAATATTTTTGCCTATTTTTGTTAACACTTTACAATACGGTCTTATTTATTAACATTAGTTAATGCATTAACTAATATGAACTAACAAGGAGCAATACATTTGTTACTGTATTTATTAAAGCTGCCGTCGGCAACTCTGGCTGATTGAGTGGACTTAGGCAAAATTTTGAATGTTTACAACTCTCATGCCCCTCCCCCACTATCAACGAATACCCTCCCACAGAGTTCGTGCTCGTCAGTGCGCCATCACTCTTCGCTACTGCGCGAACTTCAGGCGTGTACATGTGATTGACGTGTGCGTGCACGACTTGTGATTGACAGTCCTATCTCACACCCCCCTGCGCTGATTGGACACAATGAACCGGGAGCGGTGGATTTTTGCAAAACAAATAACACGCTCCAGGTGGAGTTAGAAGCTCGGGTTTTTTTCTAAAACCACTTTATTTATGTTGTTCTGTCGGAATATAGTGTCGAATTCGCTGAATATGATCAAAAAAAAGTTGCCGACGGCAGCTTTAATGTTTGTTAAAAAAAATACAGTCGTTCATTGTTTGCTCATGTTAGTTCACAGTGCATTAACTAATGTTAACAAAATACAACTTTTAATTCAAATAATGTATCAGTAACTGTTGAAATTAACATTAACTAAGATTAATAAGTGCTGTGGAAGCATTGTTCATTCTTAGTTCATGTTAACTAATGAAACCTTATTGTAAAGTGTTACCTTTTTTTCAGCTATACAACTTGCCGACCACGTTTACTGTCATTCGTTTGATCATTTCATTATTTTTGTCGCCATTGTGATTTCAACATGCATCGTTGGCTGACTGTGAACTTAACCTTCAAAACAACAGTTTGTGTCTGAGAGGCATTTTACGTTCTCTGTAGTAAATTGATGATTTGTGGGGCACTGAGGTGTGAATGAATAAAAACAAGTATGATATGTGGTTTTACTCTTTGTGCAGCTGGAGGTGTGTAAATGTGTGTGCATCCTGTGAGACTCGCACAGGTGGTGAGGGGGAGGGGTAAGAGGTGGGAGTGGAGCAGCAGGGGTGGCGTGACCACTTCCTGTCTCAAATGTACAGTAAATCGGTCGTGTCTTTACCAAATCAACACCGTGCACCGGTGGTGGCTTTACGCTGCCTGGCAGAAACCTCTTATTGGTTGAGCTCTTGCAGTGTGGCTTGCAGAACGAGACAGCTTTTCTTTGTTCTGTCTTTATTTGTGTAGAGATGTGTCGCGGTGTCTTAAGGGAGAACGATAACAACAGTACATAATTTACAATTACGGCAGAAAAAATATTTCGACTGGTTAGAAACCGTACACGAGCACACATACACACAAAACACAATGTAGCCATTTACAGGTGTGGGTGTATATTGTCCAATGTTGCAGTTGTAAACAACAGTGTAAGGAAAAGCCTGAGGTGAAAGGAAATGATGTTTCACCCCGCTATGCAGAATGGAAAAGATTAGACGTGGTATTTGAGTTCGCCCCGTCATATAGTTGAGTTTGATGTATGGAATGCTGCTTTGACTTGCCTGAGGTGGGAAGCTTGACGTGAGTTTGTGCAGGACAGAGTTACTGGTTCTTAACCCAAGAATGCAATGGTCACGACCACAGACCTCAGAAGCTTTGAATGTACACACACACGCATGTAATACTGCTGTTAAGAATGCATTGATCCATAAATGGATCTCTCTCAGCATGCCGGTCAGAGTCGAGCTCTATTTATCAGGTAGCTTTAGGTACGGACAGATTTATGTGACTGCAGCTCCCTCTGCGCTGCAGTCGATAGTTGTGACCTTAACTTACAGTCAACAGGTTGAAGTGGCAGGGGTCAACGAGTCCGAGACCTGGCCGTTCCAATGATGAGTGTCTTGAAAGAAAACATGCTGCAGCCTCTAATAGTCTAGACTCACTGATTAATAGTGTTTTAGATTGCTTTGAATGTTATTATGTGTGATGTTTTACTTTGTGGACATTATTTATACATAGCCATATGCTTAGAAGAGTTTTTAATATGGAACTTTAAAACAAAAAAATCAGTGGATGTGCACGATATACTGTGATATGTTTGATGATTTAAAAAAAATATATAATAATAAAAAAATAATAAGTATTAAATGTTATTTTATATATATGTTAATTGGTTGGATTTTTTTTTCAAATGGCTATGTTAAAAAAAATCATTTTAAAGAACAAACAAAAAAGCAACATTAATAACAGTAAAAAAATATTAATTCTGAGAAACATTCTGAAACGAAGTCATTTTTATGGCGTATCTTAGATTAAGTTATTTTTAATCTTCCTCTATTTGTTTGTTATTAAGCCATTTATTTTAAATCTTCCTATATTTGTTCTTTTTAAAAACAAAACATTTTTAAAACAAAACATTATTTTTCTCAGTAATTTCTGGATTTCGTTCTGTTTTGGTATACAGGTGTGTAAGTTGTCATGATGTTTTAATTCAGAAATATTTGTGCAGTTCGATGCCGTGTAGAGGAACGTTTATATGCAGATGTACAGAAGCCAAAAGATAACTAGTCCGGGTTGTTTGTCTTCTCATATAGACATAGACAGGGAAGGTCTTGCAGAACAGGACTCCAACTTTGCCAAAAGGCAAATGCTTACAGCAATTACTAAGTAAACAAAACAAAACAAAAGAATTGGAAAAAGAGAAAGCCAAAAATGTGGGGTGATGTATCATTTCAGCCTGTCTGACACATAGTTTTCAACATTTAAAAATGTTTCCATGAAGCTTGTTCCAAAAGACAAAAAAGTATTATGACATGTATTTCTTTCTTTGTAAGTTTTCAATGATTTTCTATTCAATAATTTTTTTTAAAATTATATGTAGTTTTTTTAGATTAGAAGAACTTTATCTTTAGATTTGTTTTCTTTGTAAGTTTTCAATGATTTTCTATTCAATAAATTATTTTTATATTTTTTTAATTATATTATGTTATTTGTTTTAGATTAGAAGAACTTTATCTTTAGATTTGTTTTCTTATTATCTTTAACCATTACATTGTTTATTTTACCAGTGAATATATTTCTCACCAACTGTGAAAGCTGAAACTTTTTACAGAAAATCTTATAAATTTTGCTTTTCAATTTTACAGTTTGAAGTTTTAAACTTCAGTAGAACATTTAGTAGTAATACCTCAATTAAACCTAAAAAAACACCAAAAAGTAAAATGCAAATCTAATATAATTAATGGTCAAATTAATTCTATTAGAATTATGCATTCTTCACAATTTAATGTCATAGATGGTGATGTGCAGGTAAAATAAACCACTTTAATTTTTATATTTATATAAGATGTCAGCTGACAGAGAATGCTAAAAGTATTTTGGCATAGGCTACAGTAAGTTAACATGCATGTAGTAAGTTAACAAGTTTCCAACACAGAATCAAATGATGGCCAAATTAAGTTTTAAATGTTTCTGAGACTACGAATGATGTAGATCACTTTTCAAAGATGACACGGTCACTTTGTAAACTATATTTCACAGCCGATTCTGCCGTCGTTCTGCCAGAAGTTCATGACATCTTTCATTTAGAACAAGCGTGATCTAGAACACGCACCTAAACCTGTCTGTTTTGCCTGATAACAACGAATGAGACTTTACGTCTTGTGTTTATCTGAGAAAGATATCATGTATGATAATAAGAAATGCACTGTTCATTACAGGAAAGGAAGTATGGCTGGGGTTTACAGTTGATGAAGTCTGAGGGGCGTGTGTTAGCGCGACAGAGGTGGAGCTTACTCCACACACAGAGAGACGTTCCTCTCTTAGGAGGCCTGTGCTGTCGACCCCGAAAACCCTGCCGAGAACTGTTGCTGGCGCTGCACCACACCATGCGTCTCAATCCCACAGTCACACAGGAGCATCTCAGCGCATGCTAACACTCGGAGCTGTCACTGTCACCTCCTGTCAGAGCAGTCAAACAATGGAACAGACCACTGTGAGTGATCAAATTTGAGTTTTTGCTTTTACACCTCATGCATATGCATAAAAAATGGGCGGCTTGTTCTGTCCGGCTGAGTCACCAGGTTTGGGATTGCTATTGCTATGTTTTGTTGGACGTGATTTGACATTGTCAGATTTTGTATAGACCCAACAGCCTCAAAAGGTCAATGAAGTGGATCACCTTCACAGTAGAGTCTCAGGTCAGTTGTGGGGAGGGTAAATGTTTGACGTATCCTCAAACGTCCCTACAGATATCCATTGGTCCCCTTGTAGAACTGAATGAAACAACCTACTATCTTGCAAAATATCTCCATTAAAAATTGCATATCAAGCGTTTAGTTTCAGTTAGGAAGTCTGCCATTTTGAGGAGAAGGCACTTTGAGGGCGAAACTGCACCAATGAACAATAGATTTGTTCAAAGTTTTGCTTTTCTGCACTAGTTTGTGTACGTCAACTTCTAAAAGTGCCTTACAAAGGAAATAAAGCTTCCTTTTCAGTTTCCTCTCCAGGTGCTGCAAATATCAACCGTATAAATAAATATCGAGCCACAAAGTGACTGAAATATTAACTCGATGTTGTAAAACAACTTTCGTTGTTGGTGAATTCCTGCAAAAAAGGTTCAATCTAATTATGAATGCATTGTAGTACCTTGTTCGATCCATTTTTTCTTTCTTTCCCTGAAAGTTCAGTCATACATTCCAGTTGAACTATTAATGCGGTGTTGTCATGTGGCTTGTCATGCTGTTACAACAGGGACAAATTTGATCATTTTGAAACGTGACTCTAAAATCCTAGTTAACGGCCTCACATACACCTAATGTGTGTGTAAAGTCAAGCTTCATATCCCATCTTCATTAGTGAACTATTAAAAAGGATAAAGGAAAATGTGTCTCAGGGTCATTATACTCATTCACAGAATTACAGAGGTGAGGTGATGCTTCTGGTTATTCAGCCTTTTCTGTTGTTGTGTACAGGGGCGGCGTTCACGTATAGCAGTCAGAGTTCAGATAAAACATGCTCCTTAAAGATTTTAGGAGGGCTTTAACCACCCTAAATTTCCACCCAGCCCCCCTACAAATGTGCTATTAACTGTACACTAATTCGTGATCGCCTCAGTCACCTTTAAAAGTCAAATGAAACTGGCTCCTCCCAGTATTATCTCCGCAGCGCCAGCGTCAGAACGAAAGCAGATGACAACCAACGTGTGTGCATTTATTGATAGATCGTTATGATATATATGCATCTGTGTAGTTCTTTGTTTGTCAGAAATGCAGTTTACATAATATGATGCTGGAGCAATTCAACACGGTTTCCCACGGTAAAATCTGGGCTTATTTATATATGAAATCCCTTTCATCCAAACGGCATTATACTTTGTGACTTTTCCTACTCCTGCTATACTTCATACTTCAATTGCTAAAAAATTGCTAAAAAATTGCTATAATATTAATTTGATAATAAATCCAAAGGCAGAACACACAATAAGTGACCATTCACAATGCTCTTAACGCCGATTTCTCAAATTGGATCCCACAAACAACGTGTTTTTATTATTATTTTAACAATGTTGAAAACACAATGGCAGATTTTAAATGAACACGTAAATGTATACATTATTGCAAAAGTAGTATTATAAAAAAAATGTGTGGAGTGAGTGTGCGCAGCCGCAGTTTATTGCATCACTTAATCGCATGTAAAAATGAAAAGAAACAGGCCTATTCAATCTTCCCTGGATATTTAGTTTTTTAACGAAGAAATTAAATAGCAATAAGGAGAATGGAAGCAGCAATAAAAAAAAGAGGATTGTAGTGCTGTCAGCAAAACGTTATACCACTCATGCAATAAAAACTGCACTGTAACAAAAAGGTAAGGAATGTGTTTTTATATTTAATGCTGTTCACTGTGAGTTTTAATTAACAGTTAATTAAAGAGTTAATAGTGCATTGTGCATTTTGTTTGGTATAATGTGAGGTATATCGCTCGGTAATGTCATTGTTCTACATGCTCAGAGGGAATGCCATACTCTAGGTTTTTGAGAAACGCCGCCACTGGTTGTGTAGAAGAAAGTTCCTAAGTGTGAGATGTTGTAGAGCAGATTTCTGGGTGCAATGCAGGTCAGAAGAGCACAAAGCAATGATCTTTGTTTGAGGAGCAGAACGTTTGCAGATCTCTAAAGGCTTTTAATGTTAACCATGCCACACCTGACTATTGTAATGACAGTGTAATTCAAATGTCTGAGACCAGCATAGTGAAAATGCTTCTGCATTTTTCTAATTTAATACAAAATTCAGCATAACAATTTGAGTCAAAAGTTTCAGAATTTCTTTGTATTTGCTTTGTCCCTCTTTTGCTTTAATGACAGGGGCTGCATGAACTTTACAAGTTTGTGTCATACCTGATGATAAGCTTGTTCTCCAGCATGATTTGAGATGACCCAAAGAGCATCTTGAGCATCAAGTGAACATCCAATTGTCTGTGCAAAGGGTCACATAATCTGTCACAAATTTACTTCTTATATAGTGTACTAGAAATAGTCCACAATCCAAAATATGTCCTATTCATTTTATGACATAGCATTTCTTTGTCACAATGAAACAAGAGTTAACAACAGTTTTTTTCTTCTTTATTGCGACATATATCCGAGTGTAATGGATTTTTGAAAAAGAAAAAAATTAGGGTGGGGGCTTGGTTCTACCCATCAGCTCTTGATTGGATGTTGATATGTGGCCATTGCTTGCAAGCCTGCAGGGACAAAGTCTGGCATTTGTCACCAGAGAGAAGTCAGTTATCACATTTTGATAAAAAATTACAAGGTAAAACAACAACAACAACAAAAAAAACAAAAAAAAAACAGATGCATTAGGGCTGGGCGATATGGCAAAAGATGTTTTTTTCTATGTTTAACTAGTCAACTTAAAACTGTAACTACAATATGATCCAAGTACCATCCTCTTTATTAACCACCTGGTTAAAAAAAGTTATATTCCAAGTCCACCACACCTGAAGTTATTGGCATGGTGTACATTTATGTTTACTTTTATTTAAAATACAACTACATGTCAACTAACTGCCATTAGAGTATTAGTAGACTGTCAGCTTAATATCTGCTAACACTTTATTTTGTTGGTCCCCCAACAGACATTCAAGTCAACTTATTCTCCTAACCCGAACCCTAACACCTAACCATAACCTAAAAGTCTACTAACAGTCTACTATAATATACTAATACTCTAATGAGAGTTAGTTGACATGTAGTTGAAAAGTTACTCATAATTAGTAAAACGTCTAAAGTGACTATCGAAATAAAGTGTAACCAAAATAATAACAGTAAATATGTTTCAAATAAATATTAAAATATTTGGGCATTTCTAATAGCCTACAACATTAAAAAAACAAGTTGGCTTTTGCACATTGATTGATTTTGTACATTTGAAGTTATCTCATGTGATCTACTGTTTTGGCATATTCATAAATTAGTAATTTGCAAATAACTGACACAGCAAGTTTACTGTATATCCTATATGTACGTCAATCTTCTGTATCTATCATCAGTTCTTCTTCAGAGTGTGTGCAAACTGTGAGGCAGCGATCTGTCCCGTTCCCAGTGTGCTTTTCTGCATGTGCAGCATGGGGTGAAACCAGTGAAAGAGGACATTGTTCATGTCGTAGTGAGGCATGTTGCATGCACTTATAACTCTGAGTGGGTGAAGTTTCCCCCATCATGCACCAAAAATGCCTTTGAATGACTGGATTGTGTGGACGGGAAAAGCAGCAGGCGTTTAACGCTTTTGTTTTCATTTTTCGCTCTCCTATCTCTGTCGCAAACTCAGTGACACCATCACTCAGCTTTCTTGAAAGGATAATTCAACTGAAAAAACAAAGTTGTTATCATTTACGTCATTCCAAACTTGTAGACATTCTTTCTTCTGTGGAACATCATTTTAAAGACTAGGCTATTTATAATGTCCTTCCATGTAATAGAAGTCAATGGGGTCCAAAACAACATGAACCCCATTGATGGTCAAAACATTTGTGTTGACATGAGCGCAAGTAAATGACTGAATTTTCAATTTTGGCTGAACTATCTCTTTAAGTAATGTAACTGGGGAACATAATTCTTGTTACGACTGTGTGTTTCACATTAAATAGCCAATGAAGTGGATGGAGGAAAAAGAACATAAAGGAAAGAGTGATTTGAGTATGTTGTAATGTCATGGATTAAGATGCCCAGCACAGCTGCATCAGGGCCGAACTGTACAGTGGTGTGTTTCTCATTCTCCCATGTCCTAGAGCAATGACTTGTTAAAACGTGTGACTCAGAACGCCTTGTTTGTGAGCAGACCACCTCCAGAGTTTGATTCACGGGCCTCGGCTATTGATTCAAGTCTTCCGCTTGTGCCTAACAAAGAAAACAAATGGCTTCCACGTCTCTCCCTCCTTCTCATGCATTCTTTTCTCTCAAAGAGCATTGATTGATGAAACCACACAAGTGAAGGGTCCTGATGCCACGGGGGTCTCCCGGCTCGCAGTGATGTAATGTTTTTGAGGTCTGGTAAACGAGTGGATCAACGCAAATATGAAAACAAAGTTTTCAAGATTTCTCTAAACACGTGCTCATTTGTTTTCAAAAGTCGCAGAGGAGAGTTTGCTCTCCGTGAGTTTTGGCACTTACGTCATGGAACTTGGCAATGTTTATGTTCATTCAGCGAGGGAAACGTTATGTGGGAAATCAGTCGGTAAGGGTTTCCAAAGATTAAATGACAGAAAATTGCCTATTGATTTCAAAAAAGGAGTGCTAATGAACATTTCGTCATATCCTAAAGAGTGAGTCATTCAGTGGCACCCTTGGGGATAGTTGATGTTTCGTGTGCTTTTTAATATGACAGATAGACCTTTGGAAATGACTGACGGCATTCAGTATGTAAATTACCATTTTGTGTTGGCTTCCATAGCTTCTTTTCAGCTATTTCCTTTGGATCTTTTATAAATCACAAATGTGACACCAGCCGCTGAGTTCATTTTACTGCCCCGTGAGAAACTACGGGCTATGACACCATCTCCTGTTCTGGGTGTGTTTTGGTTTGAGGAGTCTCCTCAGTGTCAAAGAGCTGCATGTTGAGGCTTCCTCCGGTGCTCCGGGCGGTAAGGAGAGCACGGAGCGAAAGGTCATGGAGAACGAAAGAGGTTATTTTTAACCCTTCTGTATCATGTATCATCACCTCCTACCATGAGATTGGCTGAGGGAAGATATTTCAGGATGCTCTTGGGTATTAGGCCAGGTGAAACCAGGTGCTGTGTTTTTTCATGTTTTCATCCAATTATGCTTTTTGAAGAAGAAAAATCTATATCCATGGTCAGTAGTGGTTGACCAATATGGATTTTTTTTTATGGGCAATGGTGATACCGATTTATTGGAGAGAAAGAGTGGCTGTTTGCCGAGATAAGACAAAATAACACTGGATATCACACTATCCAGTAAATAAATAGCCTACAACAGTTGCTGCAACATTTGTATTTGCTAAATTAGATCTGATTGATCAATTTGACCATTTTTTTAAATAATTTTAAAAATTTTAAAATAAACAGATTTGTGCTTTAGCATCTTGATTCTGTAATCCTGTTATAGTACTACTTATTGCAAATAAAGAAATAAGTTAAAAACATGAATACAAAGAAGTAAACACTGCAATCAAATGTGCTTTAAGTAATCTGGTAAGTTTGTGTGCGTTGGGAATCATATTTTGTCAAATAAAGACCAGGTTATCCTAAATATATAAATAATAACATAGCGGTAAACTGGTAATATGGCAGCATAGTTTGAAATCAAAGATTTAAAGATGACACTTGCATCTGAACTGGTGTAATCGTTGTTAGCGCTGTCAAAGTAAAAGTCCTGTTGCTGTCCAAATAATCTGAAACGTATTGGCTGATAAACTTATCAGTCTGTGCCAATAATTTAAAATGCCAAATATAGGACAATATATCAGCCATGGCAATATACAGTGTACACTAACTACACAGTGGTCAGCGGCACTTAACGGGTCTGTTGAATATATGCTAGAAATGTTGTGCAGCAGTGGATGGAGTGTTTTACCACAGCTGCAGTCACAGATGGCACGGGACAGTACCCTTGCAGAGCTCAGACGCTGTTGAAACATATGGTAAATAGCTGGGGAATGCTTTTCTCATGCAAGGGTATGAGCAAATGCATTTAGGGATGGCATTGGAGGACATGCACTCAAGACTTCATTAGATACATTTCTGACCTGACAAAGGTGACACTGAATCCTTCTCACTTCCTCTTTTTTTATTTTCTTTCCTTCGCACGTGTCTCTTTTGTTCCAGTTGGACATTTTTCCCACGATGCAGCCGCTGCCTTACCTTACTCATGTGGAGTGTCGGATAGGGGTGACAGGGGTTAGTTTCTGAAAATTGATTTCTCTACAGAATGAATAAAAATATTGACTTTATACTGCACTTAAAAAAGAATACAGTTCGTGTTTGGAGGCAGTTAAATTTTTTTAATGTTTTTGAAAGAAGTCTCTTGTTCTCACCAAGGCTGCATTTATTTGTTAAAAATACAGTAAAAACATTAATATTGAGAAATATGATTACAATGTTAAAGGGGAACTTGGTAACTCTAGCCATTTCTTTGCTGATTTCCACTTTTGTTGTCACATGTTCCTCCTACAGCTGTGTGGCGTATGTTTAACAACACTGCCGTAAAAACACTCATTTGCGGCACTCTCCTCCCCCTTTCTACCGCTGCTCACGTGCATTTATTATCGGAGCCGGACAACTTTATCGCGTGGAGCTGTCTACCGAGGTGTGTCATACATCATACACAGTATCATACAGTGTGTGTGTTAATGTCGAATTGCTCTAAAGCAGTTTGTGTTTCTCGCTCGTTCTCGCTTCTCACGAGACTTCCTATCTCCAACTTACCGGGACGTTGGTCCTCATGTTGCAAGGTTGGTTTTCCGCCTGGGAACGCTGGGGGGAGCGGGGAATGTCACCATTATCACCGGAACAGGTTATTTAACCATCCAAATGATTTCTAAACGGTTTTATTAAGTTGAAATAGTTGCCAATTGCCCCTTTAAATAACGGTTTTCTATTTTAATATATTTTAAAATGGAATGTCCTTGCTGAATAAAATAATTAATTTCCCAAACCCAAACTTTAGAACGGCAATGTGTATACATGCACACATGCATGTACGTGTGTGTTTTTATATATATTGTTTTTTATTGTTAGTGAGTTGTAGCCCTTGTGACAACTATCTCCCCTACTGTATATTATGCAGCATAAACCTTATGTTTGTACATGTAGCTCAAAGGGGGGTGGCAGTAATGAAAGCAGAGGAATCCCCAGTCTTCCTGCAGCTCTTGGGTCTTTTGTGTCCCTTTTGTCTCTATCTCTCCCTGGTGATTTCTCACTGTCTGGACTTTGGGAAATAGGGGGACGTTTTTTTCTGGAATGCACTTCTCTTAGCCACGCTTGGCATCAGAACATCTTTGTTCAAAAGCGAGGGAGGAAGGTCTTGGAGTTGCCGCCGAGTGTTATTGGGGAGTGTTTTTTTTTTTTCCGGATGAGGTAGGGGGTAAAGCTGCAGCAAAGTTCGTTCATTCATTCATTCATTCATCCGTCCGACATGGGCCTCTACTTTCTTTTATTTTTAGCCAAATCCATCAGCCTTGACAAGCGGGAAATTTGAGCCAGCGCAGGGCAATGCTCCAGAGTCCCCCACTCCACACTGTCATTCTTCTCCCTCTCCCTCCCTCTCGATCCCCACACTCTCTCTTCCTCTCCCCCCTGGGAAGAGTAGAGTTGAGGCTGGATTCAGACCGCCAGAGATGTTGAGTCATGTGAGTCTGTGTACACACAGACGCCACTGCTTTATGAGGGTGACACACTGCAACATGTAGTTTTCTTAATCAGCATTTTTAATTATTTTCAAGTAAAAGTTATTTGCAAAAATTATACATTTATTTGAAGGAAAAAAAAACTTTATATTTTTCAATTTTTATTTATTTTATTTAGTCATATTTATATATGTTTGTTAGTATTAATCTAACAATTGTTCTTAAAAACAAAAACCAATTGGGAAAAAAAATTATGGTTTTAAGTATAAATCTAACAATTGATCTTAAAAATGAAATGCCAATTGGGGGGAAAATAAAATAAAATAGTTTTGAGCATAAATCGAAGATATGTTCTTAAAATATAAAAAATGGATAGTTAAAAAATAAGAGTTTATTTATTGAAAATATTTTGCAGTGCAGATATAGTTAGGGGTTGGGCTGTGATCAGGATAGAGACAGAGAAAGAGTGAGAGAGAGATAGAGAGAGGTGGTACGTTCCCCTCTGGTTCTTTTATAAGGTAATGTCTAGTGACTCTGGAAGAGGAGACATGTGCACAGATATATTTTAACACACAGCAGGCAGACGGAGAGCAGAGGAGGGAACCGAGGTGCCTGCCTGCTTCCTCTCTTCCTATCTCCCTTTCTCTTGCCTTGTCCTGACTGCCCAGTCCAGACAGGAACATAGCAGTAAAGTAAAGCCTGAACTAGCTGAAAAGCGCACACACACACTAACAGGCCATAGTGTCAGCCTTGAGTTTGACCTAATAACCTGCATGTTACTGTCTGACCACTTCTCTTCAGGCTGTAATGTGTTTGGATGCACTCCAGAGACTCCAGTCCCGCTCTAAAACATGGTTTGAGTTCAGTGTTCACTACGCTTAGCTATTAGTTGAGTTCAGTTTCCACTACGCTTAGCTATTAATTGAGTTCAGTGTCCACTACGCTTAGCTTTGGTTTGTATTATGCAAGGGCCACAGTGTATTATGTTTCTCTTTAGATATATGGTAGAAAAGGAGGAGATGAGTGTGTGTTTGCACACGTGTCTGGGTGCGTGTGTTTTTCTATTTATTTATTTTCTGGTTATTTTTCTATTTCTATTTTCTATATTTATTTTTTATTAAAATTCTTTCTTATAAGTACATTTTACATGTATTCATTTAGTAGGTGATTTTCAACCAAGTTACAAATTAAGAATGCCATGTCAGGCTAATTAACTATTGATGAGTCAGTCAACAATTGACTACTGATGAGCTGGCATGATTCAGCAAAACTATATAATGACTGAAATGCATTTGAAAGGCTTTCAATATTGTTGTTTTTTAAAAATAAAAAAACTTCACCAAAAGCAAATTTGGGTTTTCTGAGTTATGCTTTTCTCAGAACAGTATAAATTTAGTATGTCGGACATGTACATGTGCAACATCTGTGGCCCCCACTCCATCCCTCCAGTGTTGTCAGTGTTATTTTCATTCACAGCACCTCTCAAATCTAATTTGAGTATTATGGTGTCAGGATCAGCCCTGCCTGTCAGCCTGGGGCAGGGTTCAGACCATGGTTAAGTACAGCTTCAGCAGGCGCTGACACGGCCCTGCTGTACCCTCACTTATCTGTCTGTTTCTACATCCTCTACACTACAACTCATCCAGTGTGACATCACCGCACAGGCCACTACCACATCAGAATCTGTGTGTACATGCTGTCTGATACCAGCAGGTTTGTGGGTTTTCGGGATTGGTCAGGATGGTCGGCTAGTCAATTAGTGAAGTTGACTAGAGTTTGGCTTTGCAGCATTCCTCATTTGTAACTCAAAAAGTATCTGTTAAATTAATACATGTGAAATACTTAAATAAATAAAGGCTGGTTTTAGTGTTAAAATATGCGTTCTTGTGTTGAAGAACTGGTAGACGGAGCCTCAACACATTTTATAACTTGGATATAAAAATTTGCTTGACAAACGAAGCAAACCATGGTCAAAATCTGTAAAACCTTTTTTTGCAAACTGTTTAACAGCTCAAGCACAACACAGTCATCACACTCATTATTTAATACACTATTACAAATACCACAATGAAAAAAAATTAGATATACCATCCACTGTAAAAAAAAAAAGTTGGATTAACTTAAAAAAGTAAGTTACCTGGTTGCCTTAATTTTGAGTTCATTGAAATTAAAAATGTGAGTTAATACAACAAAGGAGATTGGTTTAATAAATAGAAACTCAAAATATTATGCTATCTGAACTACATTAATTATCTAATTAACCGTGGACACTGATTTGACAAAATATAAAAGGTTGTGAAAACAAATCATCAAAATAAATTTTTACAGTGTAGTTGATTTTATTTTAATATAAAAATGAGAAAAAAAATTAATGAAAAAATACATATTAAATAACTATTTTTATTTTTTCAACAAATGCTTTCTAATTACCATAATTCCTGTTTCTCATTATTTTTTTTATTTTTTTTATTGTATTTTATTTAATTTTTAATTTTATATTTAATTTGTATTTTTTTTCAAGCTCACTGTCATTCTGCCTCCATTTCACAGCTATTTCTTGCTGTTATTGGGATTGAGTTAGATAGTGTTTGATTGAGTGAGTCTTCTGAAGCATGTTGTTAGCGGCCAACTCTCCAATCACTTATCCCACAATTGCTATATTTGTCATTCAAGTCCAAAAGAAACAGAAAGCCTAGTAGGGCATTTTGTAATGCAAGTGTCAAGGGAAAAAAAAATTCAGTCAGCTCTAACCTGCTTTCAAATGTGGGTTGCCGAATGACAAATATCCACATTAAAATGACCTCCTGTGCTATATTTCAAAGTGAAACCCCCTCTGGCGTTAAAACGGTCAAAACATCGTATTTTTTCTCTCTAGAACTTGATGGCAGCCATTTTATGTCAATATACTCACCACTGGGAGATAAAGACATTTAATATGCACTTGTTGTATAATGTCTCAGCTGAAGTGAGGATGCTAAAGATCTCCTGAGGCATATTAAATCCCACTGTGTGCTGGAAACTGAAAGTTGACTGAATTCCAATGGGAAACTATGAACGCCTCCGAGGCCTGACCGATGCGTGAGGGAATGCAGGCTTAGTAGCACATGAAATGTAAAGGAATGACTACATACCATCATTAATGTGATTGGAAAAAGAAGTATAAAAATCATTCTTCATTCTTAAATTCTTTCTAAAATATTTAAGAATACATTTTCCACTGACATAAAAGCATGAATGTTGAAAGTTGAATGGCTTCCTTTTCACGCTCTGAAGTCACGATCACCATGGTTACCGCTATAATGGGTAACTGGAAGCTTGGCGTGTTTGGCAGATTGCAAAGCCTCGCTTTTGTCTCTACACGCAGTTAGCTTAGCTTCCTCCTAAAGTAACATGGAGTAATTCATGGTACTACTGATCTTAAATGTGAATTTTTATTAGGCATCATAGGCTGATAATAGTATTCACGTTTCTTATAGCACCCATTGAAAAATGTGCACTGTCGCAATCAAATTCCCATCAAATGAAAGAGCCGATGATTCAAGTCAGACGTATTGACTGCGAGCTGAGCTGAATACTAAGGCTTTCAGTCAAGGACTGGCTGCCCTTCACAGAGCCATCTGATGAATGTGGATTTGTCAATAATCTAAGATGGCCGACTTCACTCTTTGCGGACCTAACCTAAGCTAAATCTGCTCTAATCAATGACTCTTGAAAATGCATTAAGATTAAATCCTGTAATCGTGTGACAGGACATGTCAGGAAAATTAGAGATTATGTTGAGTGAGTGAGGTTGAATGGCACAAAAACATACAAAGAACTATTAATAAGGTGTAAGCGAGGTGAATAAATAATCCCTGCTCCATTTGTGTTACACAGCACTTTTTAATTTATTTGATAAAAACTGCAGTAGCCAGAGGAGCATTGTTGCAGAAACAACCTCAAAAAAAGCTCCATATTCTCCTCCATCTGGCGGAGGTGATTAGCTGAAGTTGGGCAGATGGTGCTATGGCTAGTTTCCTCATAGCTCTGGGGGTAATCTACACATACTTCCTTACAGGGCCAGCTCTATTAGCAGAGCTCATCGCTATCTCTGCACTCAGTCTGCACTCATGGGATTTCACAGAAAGCTCTGTAGATTTATTGCAAAATTATTTGTTTAATGTTTATTTTTGTCCTGTTTGCCAGTGAAAATATCGGAAAATCCTTAAACTGTATAAGATGATAATACTTGCTGTCAGAAAATATATAATAATAATAATAATATTATTATTATTAGGGGTGTCCTCAAGGATCGGTATTGGGGCCGATTTATTTAGTTTTTTTTTTCTTTTCTTTTTTTTTACTGATTTTTTTCTGTGTATATATATAATTGTTTTATTGGAATTACACCATAGTGATAGATGCCCCTGAGAAACTCTCGGCAAAGCCCTGAATACATTAGATTGAGTTGAATAACTTTAATGTACTTGATGCAAAAGCACTAGAAAAATACAAGTATTGTATTGGGACTCAGTAACGGCAGATACTTAATATTCAATGACTTGGGTGAATCGGGTGCACAAAAAAAACTTGATGTGGACATCCCCAATTAATATAAAACAGTTTTTACCCTGTCAACTGTTTTTCCATAAAACAAGATGATTAAACCTTATAATATTAATTATATATAACTATTTTATATGTATTTTGATTTTAATACATTTTAAAATGTAGTTCATTATTGTAATGAAAAAGCTGTAAATAAACCTCTAATTGTATTATAATTGGGTAAAAGAAACTTGATTTAAGATGTATCATCTGAAAAGAAGTCTAATTATCTTGCATAATTAAGTTTCTCAAATTATTTATCTGTTTTTAAGGAAATGTATAACATTTTACTGGAAGTGATCAAAGTTTTATTCCACGGAATTTCTGCCTGTATTCACAAAATCTGCCAATTTTATTAAATATTTCGAAATTCAGACCAATTTCATTCACTTCCACACATGTTCCCTCACAATCAGTGCAACAAAACGAAAAAAAAAGTAAAACATGCACAGATTCTGTGTGGAATCTTACTCATAGCTAGATGTATTCCTCAATTAGTATATGCTAACTAACATCAATATATCGCTCACAAAGCCTCCAAATCATTGTTTCCAGAATAACATCCTTTTTTTTTTTCTGACTAACACATTGTCTGGGTCTGTGCCTGGCCTCGGCTCAATCCCTGTTTCCTGTAGTGAAGCCCTGAGCAGGCCTGGCCCTCAGGATGTTTTTGTTTGGGACGAAGCGAGAGGGGAGGGGTGGCTGCAATTCTTGTGTGGCAAACGCACCCAATTAAAAGTGCCGTGGTCAGTGAGTGAGTGGACCTGGCAGAGAGTGAGTCTGGAAGTGTTGACATACCAAGAATGAAGAAAAGAGAGCAAGAGAGAGAGAGAGAGAGAAATGTAGGCATCACCCTGGAAAAAAGGCACGAGGGAGGTTGGGCGGGTGGGCGGGCGGCTGTTAGGGGGGAAGGGAGCGGGGTGATTTCAAGGCTGTGGAATGCA